>CM042387.1:11158959-12450209 GCA_023634145.1 Thymallus thymallus
CTATTTGAATTTAATGCGTGTTATTTTATGGGGGGTACACAGCAGGGGTATCTCAATAATTTGGTATTAGTTTCTATTCAATTACTTTACAATGAATTCATCATAACCTCAGGTGGTTGACTCAGGCTGGGAAAGTCAAATAATCTAATGACTGACAATCCATTAAGTGTCTCCTCAAAACCTCAACAAGAACACCTATACTCAACAAAACCTATACTCCCCTGCTTAATGTAAACCAGTGGAGGCTGGTGGGAGGAGCTATAGGAGGATGACTCTATGTAATGGCTGGAATGGAATTCATGTAATGGAGTCTAACATGTGGTGAGGTGATTGATACCGTTCCATTGATTCCATTCCAGCCTTTACAATGAGTCTGTCCTCCTATAGCTGCTCATTGTTTGCCTGTATTGTTATTTTAATTGTTTTTGATAACCTGCCAAGGGACTGCAGTTGAAAATTAATGTGCACTGTCCCTGTAAAAATAAAATAAACTCACACTCAAACCAGCCGCCTCTGATGTAAACAACCTTTACAAACTCTCTACTTCATTCCATTCTTTGACACACCATTATAGTGTCTCTTTCTCCCTCCCTCCCTCCCTCCCTCTCTCAACCCCTGCCAGTCTAAAACACACAGATTATGAAACGCTGAGCAGAATTGACGCAACAGGTGGAAACCACACTGATCCATCACAGCAGGAGCCGTTGCCATATCAACCGCCCATAGACCCGGAGCAAAGCAACCAAAGTGTGTGTGTAGAGAGAGAAGGGCTGTATAGGTTTGTGTGAATATACGTTCCGGGTTACTTGACTGTAACCCTGTTCCCTGAAAAAAGCGGAACGAGATGCTGTGCTGTTTAGCGCATTGGGAACGTCTTTAATTGTGACACGCTGTGAATATAGTGTGTAAACACTTAGATGGAATCGACCGGAAGTAATATAGCCTCGGTCGGTGACGTCACCGGCGCGTGTCATCGGCGCGCACCCGCGACGCGAGGTTATAAATAGATGAGCCGCAGGTGCATCGTCAGGATATTTTGTCTGAAGAGCAGTCCTGGGACATCATAAGCACGGCAATGCAGCGCAGCATCTCGTTCCGCTTTTTCAGGGAACAGGGTTACAGTCAAGTAACCCGGAACGTTCCCTTTCAAAAGCTACAACCGATGCTGCGCTGCTTAGCGCATTGGGAACGAGAATGCCCACGCCGCCGTGCTTGAAGGTGTCTGGACTCCTTACGGTTGTGTAGGTGTGCTCACAAGAACACAGGAAAGCCCTAGACATTAGCTTGTGATGTCGACTCAAGGACGTGAGAGCCCGGAGTGGCAGCAGAGGAGGCGACCCCTCTGGTGGAGTGAGCCCTTAGACCCGTTGGCGAAGCTTGGCCGCGTGGCACCCCGTCAACCAAGGCGTGGCAAGCCGAAAGAGCGGCCACATAAACCTTGAGAGTGGCGGGGCATGTGCCTGTTGATAATTTTTCTTGCAGGAAATCCAGAACTGAAGCAATCTGGCAGTTGACCGGATCTGCATTATGTACAACACACCACCTTTCAAAAACACCCCATTTGTTGGCATAACTCTTTCTAGTGGAGGAGGCCCTAGCACTTAGAATGGTCTCAATAACGGCAGGCGAAAGCCCAGTGCCCCTCAGTTGGTACCCATCAGGGGCCAAACATGAAGGTTCCACAGGTCGGGCCTGGGATGGAATATCGTGCCCTCCGCCTGGGACAGAAGGTCCCTCCTCTTCGGAATCGCCCATGGCGAGCCGTCGAGGAGAGATATTATCTCCAAGAACCATACTCTGTTGGCCAACGCGGCCTATCAGTAAGAGGCAAGACCCTTGCTGGCGAACTCTGGCTAGAACTCCCGGGAGCAGAGCCACTGGAGGAAACGCATACAGGCACATTTTGGGCCATGTGTGTGACATCGCATCCAGACCCAGGGGGGCTGGGTGACTCAGAGAGAAGTAGAGGGGACATTGCGCTGTCTGCTGGGAGGCGAAGCGGTCCACCTCGAAAAATCTGGTCCAGATCTGTTTTACTACATCTGGGTGGAGTTTCCATTCCCCCGTGTGTAATTTCTGTCTGGACAGTAAATCTGCTCCCACATTCAGATACTCCGGAATGTAAACTGCCCTGAGTGACAGGAACTTTTCCTGGGCCCAGAGAAAAATCTTCCTCGCTATTCTGTTCAGATTACGTGAGCGCAGACCTCCCTGGTGATTTATATAAGAGACTGCCGTTGTGTTGTCCACCCGCACTAGGTCATGACAACCTCTCAACTGGGGGAGAAAATATTTCAGGGCCAGAAATACAGCCATCAACTCGAGGCAGTTGATGTGCCAATCGAGCTGATGACCCTGCCATTCCCCTTGAGCTGGACTACCACTAAAGAACGCTCCCCAGCCCATCAGGGAGGCGTCTGTCGTTAACAATCTGCGACGACAAGGCGCCCCTAGAGTGGGACCCAAGGCGAGGAACCGGGGTCTGAGCCACAGAGATAGTGTACGAAGCCCGCGGCGCGTCACTTTTATTTGCCTTTGAGGATTGGCCCTTGGATGAAATCCCCTGGCTTTTAGCCACAACTGAAACGGTCTCATGTGCAACAGCCCCAAAGGAATCACCGTGGATGCTGAAGCCATGAAACCTAACATCTTTTGGTACTGACGAACAGTGCGATCTTGGCGTAGCCTGACTTTGCTCATGGTTAGCCAAATGGTCTCGATTCGAGCGGGGGACAGTTGTGCTTCGTGATCGAATCCCAAATGATCCCGAGATAAGTCGTTCTCTGGGCAGGAGAAAGAACACTTTTCTTGGTGTTGAGTCTCAACCCTAGAGAAACTAGATGAGCTAATACGATGTCTCTGTGTTGAAGCGCCATCTCTTGCGATTGTGCTAGTATTAACCAATCGTCGATGTAATTTAAAATGCGAATGCCCTGGAGTCGTAATGGAGCCAGTGCTGCATCCATGCATTTTGTGTATGTGCGAGGTGATAAGGCTAGGCCGAATGGAAGAACCCGAAACTGGTATGCTTCGACCCCAAAAGCGAACCTCAGGAACTTCCTGTGTTGTGGCAATATTTGTATGTGAAAATATGCGTCCTTCAGATCGATCGTGACGAACCAATCGTGATGTTGAATTTGCAACACGACCGTCTTGACGGTTAACATCTTGAACTCGAGTGCTTTGACTGTACGGTTTAAGCCTCGAAGATCTATGATTGGACGTAACCCCCCGTCCTTCTTGGGGACCAGGAAGTATCTGCTGTAATAGCCCGACTCCCTCTCTGGAAGAGGAACATGTTCTATGGCCTCTTTGCTCAGAAGAGTTTGTAGCTCTTGTGACAGTACATGCATCAGCTCCGGTCTCACGGAATTGGAGACCACGCCGTTGAAACGCGGAGGACGATGAATAAATTGGATTCTGTATTCTATTTGTACTGTGCTTAATACCCAAGCAGAAATGCCTGGCAGAAGTTTCCACGCTGCCAGACTCTCTGATAGTGGTATCAACTTTAACACTTCCTTTTGAGGGGATGTTAGATGTTCCGTGTCCTGGATGAGAGCAGGAAACATCGGAACAGCTAACATTTCGCTGGAAACCGCTGCCCCCCCGAAGCACCCGAGGTGGCGGGGATGGAGAGGTTTCGTGGGGGTAACGAGAAGGGGCGGTCAGATATAATACGCGCCCCATCCCGTGGGGGGCTACCCACACCAGACTGAGTGCCAGACCATCAGGACTTCCTCTTTTTATTGAAAAAAAGTCCTGAGGTCTGGCCTGGGAGGCTGCTGAGTGCGGCGAGCCGGTCCCCCATCCTTACGAGGGGGAGCGCGACTCGCCACACTCTGCTTCTTAACCTCCCTAGCTCTTGAAGTACCGGGGAGAGGTTGGGTGGCTGATGGCCCCTCCCCATGAGTGTGGCGAGGAAGGAACTGCACGAAAGCTTCCTCATGCTTTTTAACTTCTCTGAACCTGGTGACGACTCTGTTAACTGAGTCGCCAAACAGGCCAGAGGGTGAGACTGGGGAATCCAATAAGAAAACTCTGTCTTTATCTTTAATTCCCGTCAGATTCAGCCACAGATGCCTCTCCGTGCTAACCAGAGCTGACATAGAACGGCCGATTGCACGGGCCGTCTGTTTGGTAGCACGGAGAGACAGATCCGTGGCTCTACGCAGTTCGGTGAAGGCTTCCTCGTCAATAGTACTGCCAACACTCAAGTCCTTCAACAAGTCCTGATGTTGTTCTACATGGCTTCGTGGGGAGGTTAGGTCTCTTAATCGAAGATGCCGATACGGGTGAGAGATAGCTTGCGAGCGTCTCTTCAACCTGAGGCATCTCCGAATACCCTCGCGACTTCGCACCCACGATAGTCGAAAAAGTCGACGTCGAGGGCACAAAGACACAGGAAGTATATGGTTTACTCCATGACTTTGATAGTTCGTCATGGAGGTCCTCGAAGAAGGGGAGAGACTGGTGTTTTGGTCCCTCCCCCCTGACACCGGACAGAAACCTATACTCTAGCTTAGACTGTTTGGGTATCTCTTTATCGCGTGGCCAGTCAAGCTGTAACCTGGCCACCGCTCGAGTAACCACCTCGAGCAATTCCTCGACAGATTTAGCTTCGCGAGAGGAATGCTCAGAGGCTGGCTGCTCATAGTCCGCAGACCCAAGAGATATTTCATCGTCCCCCGCGTAAGCCGAAAAAGCACCGGGGCGCGCTTCGGGATCACGTGGATCTGGTGACAAAGCAAGCGAAAGGGACGGACTCGTCTCTTGCTCGTCAGCCAGATCCATGCGAGAGCCCCACGTTGGTGGGTGCGGTCTGGAAGTAGCTAAGGCGAGCGCGCAGCGTCCTGATTGTAAACAACTCGCAATACTCGCACTCACCTTGCTCAAACGCAAGAGCCACATGCTCTTCCCCCAAACAGACAAAACAGTAAGCGTGTGTATTCAGTTCTGACATGGGACGAGAACATGGAGGGACACAATACTTACCTTTTTGTTGACTCATTTCTCCTTCTCTTACTTTTTCTAAGCTCCTTTTTAGATCGTTAAGAGATGAGAAAGAGAAAATCTGCACACTGTCAGCTTAAACTAAATAACTCCTAGCAAAGATCTGTAGTAGATAGAGAGGAGATAAATGCTTGCACACCAAACACAGAGAGGTCTGAAGACAAAAGACTTGACGATGCACCTGCGGCTCATCTATTTATAACCTTGCGTCGCGGGTGCGCGCCGATGACGCGCGCCGTTGACGTTCACCGACCGAGGCTATATTACTTCCGGTCGATTCCATCAAAGTTTTTACACACTATATTCACAGCGGGTCACGATTAAAGACATTCCCAATGCGCTAAGCAGCGCAGCATCGATTGTAGCTTTTGAAAGGGAACTGTACATCCGAATTCAATTATGTTGTACATGATTTCAGGAGTGACGACGGATTTCTGAAGAATCACTGAAGAGAATTCCTGGTGTGGTTGGTGCCCGGCGTCTGACCCACTGGGTGAATGGGGAAAAAGAGGAAAGTCTGTCGGTATTGTTGTTTTTTGATGATGAGCAAATACCTACACATGTGAAACTTGGATATGTACGATATGCAGTGAGAGCCTTCGTTCCCAAACCATTGCAATGTACAAATTGTAAAGGATTTGGTCATGTTGCAAGTGTGTGTAGTCGAACGGAGTATAATGAAGAACAATGTGTAGAAGGACGAAGGTGTTGCAATTGTGGTGGGGATCATGATCCTGAGTTCCTGGACTGCCCTGTAAGAGTGATGGAAATCGAGGTGGCAAAGGTTAGAACGGTTAACAGAATCTCATATGCGGAGGCAATTAAGAGAATTAAGAAAACAAGTGATTCTAGGGAAGATATGGTAGTGATGCAAAATATAAGGAAGTGGATATAATACAGCCTGTTGTAAATGTTTGTTGCCAGAATAAAGACACCATGTGTGTTAAAAAGGAAGATTTTGTTGCATTCATTGCCACAGTTGTAAACTGTACAGCACAAGTCGCAAAGAAATCAAAGAAACATTATTTCTGGACATTATTGTGGCAGTGGCAGAAACGTTTTTGGGACTGAAGGATTTTACTGTAGATTTGCAAGGAGTACTGGCGACGGAAGATCCGCCCTCTAAGGGTTCCCTTGAGCCCGTGTAGGGATCAGATATGTTTTATTTATGTTAATCAGAAAAGTTATTTGAGTGGTTTATTTATTTGGGGGTTTGTTTTGGATTGTTTTGGCAATGTAATATATATTTTTATTTTTATTTTATTAGGGTGGATTAAGTTAGTATCACTATTACATATGGATTTATTTATTTATTAAAAAATAAAACTTGGTTGTTTCAAAAAGAAGAGGAAGAAATCATCTTTGGGCAATAGCTTTGCCTAGCTATTTATTTTCATGAACTGAAGTTCAATTTCAGGCGAACAACAACTGGCTACCTAGCTAATACTTACTCACAAGGATTCCTAAATCATTATTAAGAATGACTGCAGTTTCTATTATTTTCAGGCTGGTTGCATTGGTGCTAGCTAGGTACCAAGCTAAAGCTAGCTAGCTACCCCAGAAGTTGCGGTCAAACCAATAATGCCTTATTACCAACGCGGTATTGTAAACACATCGTTTGTGACCAGTTTGTGCTTGTTTGCAGACTTCTTTTGTACAGCTTTGACAGTGCTACTGATAGTAGTGGTGGCGCTTGGCTTTCACATGCAAATTCAGCACAAACAACATTCCATAATATAATTGTGTTATTTGACATGTCAAATTAAAAGCTTATTTAACGGTCAAATAGTGTTATTTGACGTGTATCTTTTTTGACACGCAAAGACCCCGAAAGGCGTTCCATAGACAACAGAGCATTATTCCACTTTCTTTTTGCATACAAATATTTGCCTTAGAGTTTTAAGGGTAAATGGGGAAAAAAATGTCCCATTCAAGATGAATCTTCTTGATATGAAGATTGATCTTCTTGATATCATTTGTCTCTGGCAGCAGCAGCACGATTTAGGAGTAATCAATGCATTACCATATATGGTTGGGATTCAGCTTTCAAAGGACAATAAGTATAAATCCTGTGGCTGTGACCTGTAAAGAAACCGATCATGGCCACTCATTACAGCACAAGAAACCAACGATGATGGACCTGAGAAGATGACTTAAGTAGAAGGCATACTTTTTTCTTCTGGCTTAGCTATTTATTGTATCTCTGTGTTATTTCTGTTTTTTAACCCTGGTAAGAAAAACTGCCTACAAGCAAGATAGAAGGAATTTTAACAGTGATAGTGGAGGGTGGAGGAAAGTTCTCTCTCTTTCTTCAGTGGGTATTTTGGCAGTTATCAGGCTATGTCTGGACATTCATCACTTAAATCCCAAATGGCACCCTATCCCTATATAGTGCACTACTTTTGACCAGGGCCCATTTGGGACGCACATCTATTTTTGCATGATGTGTTTCCTACAGTCAGTCCTCATCCTTGTACACTCCATTCTCTCTTTCCCCAGTTTACCCGTCTACTCTCAGACAATGAGGCATCAGGCCCTACCTTGTCCTTTTGACTTATTCATAAAGATTTGTAATAATGTGTTGGTTTAAAGGTTTATATTACAATGCAAACATATTCTCCTCTTCTTGGCCTTTACACCAGAGGTAAGCAACAACATAGATCGTAGACTCCAATTTCACCACAGGTTTTCACTTGGCTAATCCAACACTACATTCATGAAAGCCCAGCTGTCTGAGCTACTTTCTGGGGATCGCTTCAGAGAGCCACCACATTTTTATACCCTTCGCCGGTTCCTAAGAGTTAAACTAGCAGTACAATTCCTTGCTCAGACCCACCTGCCGCAACCTGTGTGCTGTTGAGCTTTAGCCTCACTAGCTTTGCTACCAGCACTGCCCATGCTAAGCTAAATGCATCACAGACAAATTAACAAATAACGGACATGACAAACGCTAATGGAAAAGTCTGGTGATCTTACAGATCTTCTGCTCTGTGGGGCAGTGGTTGTGCTGTGCTCAGACTGGGTTCACACTGTTCAGCAAGTTTCTTACATATCACATATTAAAGTCCTTACATTAATGTCCCTGCTCATTAATTTAATTTCCTTGATTTCATTTTACAAATGAATTAGCCTGTGCACATAAATAATAATAATAATAATAATAATAATACATTAAATTTAAAAGCGCCTTTCAAAAAACCCAAGGACACTGTACAACAAAATTCAAGTACATTTTTTAAAATCACAGATAAACACAATATATTACATTGCACGCTGCACTTCCAGAGCTAAATTAAGACGAGGCTATGCCATGGGAAAAGCTAGCCTGAACAAATCAGTATTGAGCCATTTTTTCAAAGTGATGATAGAGTCTGAGTTGTGAGTGGCTGAGGGGAGAGGGTTCCACAATTTAGGGGCAGCTACACTGAAAGCCCGGTCCCCCATGGTACAAAGTCTTTTGGGACAGTCAGAAGTCCAGAGTTGGAAGAGCGGAGACTACGAAAGGAGGTGTGTCAGTGAATGAGGTTGGAGAGGTAAGAGGGGGCAAGGCCATGTAGGGCCTTGTAGGTGAGGAGAAGGATCTTATAATGTATGCGGAACTTGATAGGGAGCAGTGATAAGGTGTTGCAGTGTAGGAGTGATGTGTTCCCAGGGTTTGGTGCATGTGAGGACTCTAGCAGCAGAGTTCTGAACATACTGGAGCCTGGCCAGGGCTTTGCCTGACACCCCAAACAGGACTCCATTGCAGTAGTCCAAACGTGATGTTACAAATGCATGTATGAGAGTCTCTGCAACCGGGTCTGTGAGGGATGGGCGGAGCCGGGATATGTTACGGAGGTGAAAGAAGGCTGACTTGGTGATGGACTTGATGTGGGGCTCAAAGGAGAGAGTTGGATCAAAGATGACTCCCAGGTTACGGACCTCGGAGGATGGAACAGCCGTCAATGGACAACCCAAGGTCACCAACTTTCTTGAGAAGAGCCTTGGGAGCCACCACCATGACCTCTGTTTTATTACTGTTGAGTTTGAGTAAATTAGAGGTCATCCAGTATTTGATGTCTTGAAGACCAGAGATGAGTGGGGGGGAGGTGCAAGTTGGGTTTGGTGTTGATTTAAATCTGTGTGTCATCGGCATAGGAGTGGAAATGAAGACCATGAGGTCGAATGATCTGTCCCAGGGGTAGCATGTAGACAATGAAGAGTAGGGGTCTGAGCACAGAACCCTGAGGCACGCCTTGGTTGACAGGGGCTGGCCGGGATTTTGAGCCACCAAATGACACAAACTGCTTCCGTTCAGCCAGATAGGATCGGAACCAGTCAAGTGCCAAACCACATATGCCCAACATTGTTTCCATGCGGTCGAGGAGGATGGTGTGGCAGACAGTGTCGAAGGCAGCAGAGAGGTCCAGGATGATGAGGATGTTGAAATGGTGAGAGTCGGCAGCAATAAGGAGGTCATTGATCACTTTGACGAGGGCAGTCTCTGTGCTGTTCTTCGCTCTGAACTATGATTGGAGAGGTTCATACAGGTCATGGTTGGTCATATGACACTGTAGTTGAGAGGCAACTGCCCGCTCCAGTATTTTTGCTAGAAAAGGGAGGTTGGAAATGGGCCTGTAGTTATTGAAGTTATCTGGGTCTAGTCCTTGCTTCTTGAGTGTGGGTGTGACTGCCACCATTTTGAGTGAAGGAGGAACATCACCAGTCAGCAAGGAACAGTTCACAATGTTCACCACAAGAGGTCACAGGGAAGGCAGGCAGGCCTTGACCAGGGATGTAGGCATGGGATCCAATGAGCAGCTGGAGGCTTTTGCTCTGGTGATCAACTCTGCAATGTAGGTGTCATCAACAGCAGAGAAGGTGGATAAACAGCAGTCCAACGGGGGGAGCAATAGAGCTGGAGTTAGCCACATCCTGGGCTGGAGACAGGGATAACTGGGGTTGGTGGTAGATGGACTCAATCTTAGACTGAAAGAACTCCAGAAACAAATTGCAATGTTTTACAGAGCCAGTGTGGGAGGAAGAATCCAAGGGCCTAAGTAGCTGGTTGATAGTGGAGAAGAGAGTTCTTTTGCTGGTATTTATGAGGTTGGAGTAGTAGAATGATTTTGCCTTGGAGAGCATCCTTGTATTTATGCACATGTTCTCTGTAAGACGCCAGGTGGACTGTGAGACCAGATCTTTTATAAAGCCTCTCCAGTTGACAGCCAGTGGACTTCAACACACGCAGCTCAGGGGTAAACCAGGGAGCAGATAGGGCAAAGGAGACACACTGAGTTTTCAGAGGGGCAACAGAGTCAAGGCTGGATGAGAGGAGTGTGTCATAGTGCGACACCAACTCCTCAGCAAAGGAGTTTGGGAGAACCGGGCTATTGTTAGTTTGAAGCCTGTTTCCTAGAACAGATGTACTGACAGACTTAATGTTCCTGTATGTAATGGTCAGTTTTTTGACGTTGCTTGGTTAGAGGTACAGCTACATTACACAGGATGGCAAGATGGTCAGAGATGGCAATATCTAAGCCACACAGGTTTTAGGGGGAAAAACACATCGAGCACACCAGGTCCAGAACTTGGCCTTTGCTATGTGTGGGAAACTGTACATGCTGTTTGAAATTAAAACAGTCCAGGAGAGATAGAAACTAGAGGATAGAAGCAGCAGAAGTACAATTGTCGGAGTCAACGTGGATGTTAAAATCACCTAGCAATAGTGAACATGGTGACATAGAGCAGACAGACGGAAGGATCTCTGATAGCTCTGAAATAAAAACAGAGGAAGGTTTGGGTGGACGATAGATTCAAATCATTTGCAGAGGTTGAGGACCAGCCAGCCCAAAAGCCAGACATTCAAACAATATATTATTGGAAGTCAGGAGGGTCTTCACCTTAAAGCCAGTAGACAACAGCATGCCCCCTACCTCGACCAACAGAGCAAACTTTTTGCAGGTACATATAGCCCGGTGGTGTAGCTTCATTAAGTAACATGAAGTAATTTGGCTGCTGCCAAGTTTCCGTTCAGCATACCACATCAATATCCTTTCCCATGATAACATCACATATTTGTAGTGATTTGTTGTTGAGAGATCGAGCGTTCAGCAGAGCAAAGGAGGTGGATTTAATCGTATAGAAGGGGAGTTAGGGTGCAGAAAGCTAGCGACTTTATCCAATGCTTGCAGGGAGTTTAGATTAACCCCTCGGCAAACGTTACAGTCTTTAATGGGTAGGCGTACCCTCACCCAGATCGAGTAGATGTTACAGTTCAGTGACGTGTTGTGAATATATTTCCTACGCGAGCCCCTATGACAGTAGGGCACCCGGAGCGTGATTCCCAAGTCAAGATATGCGTTTAGAGAGAGTGGGGCTTTTAGCAGTGCAGGTTTAAAACAATACAATTCAGCAGCAGAGTACCTTATCCGTATCATGTCGAATCCCTATCTAGGCCTGGGGGGAAAAGGTTTTGTCGCAGCAGAGAAATAAAGTCTGTAGCACCAAACACGTCCCAACAGATCGATCCCGTTGATACATTTACTGGCAAGATTGAGTTCACATGGTTCTCACATTCTCAGTGTTGCAGCAAGAAATCAATAGAATCCCAAAGGTAAAATCAGACAGTTGTAAAAAAAAATTATCCACGCAACCAGACTCAGTGGTCAAAACTATTTAAAACAAATCAATTAATCAAAAACAAAACTAATAAGTTATTCAATTGACTGATAGAAAGCAGACAACTAAATTCCAACAGGAGAAGCGGCTGCCAATGCATGTCAGCGTACTCTCCAGCGTACTCTGATGGAACCACATACAATGCATAATTGAAAGTCCATGTGTTGGTCCACTGTATACAGTGGGGAGAACAAGTATTTGATACGCTGCCGATCTTGCAGGTTTTCCTACTTACAAAGCATGTAGAGGTCTGTAATTCTTATCATAGGTACACTTCAACTGTGAGAGACGGAATCTAAAACAAAAATCCAGAAAATCACATTGTATGATTTTTAAATAATTAATTTGTATTTTATTGCATGACATAAGTATTTGATCACCTACCAACCAGTAAGAATTCCGGCTCTCACAGACCTGTTAGTTTTTCTTTAAGAAGCCCTCCTGTTCTCCACTCATTACCTGTATTAACTGCACCTGTTTGAACTCATTACCTGTATAAAAGACACCTGTCCACACACTCAATCAAACAGACTCCAACCTCTCCACAATGGCCAAGGCCAGAGAGCTGTGTAAGGACATCAGGGATAAAATTGTAGACCTGCACAAGGCTGGGACGGGCTACAGGACAATAGGCAAGCAGCTTGGTGAGAAGGCAACAACTGTTGGCGCAATTATTAGAAAATGGAAGAAGTTCAAGATGACGGTCAATCTCCCTCGGTCTGGGGCACCATGCAAGATCTCACCTCGTGGGGCATCAATGATCGTGAGGAAGGTGAGGGATCAGCCCAGAACTACACGGCAGGACCTGGTCAATGACCTGAAGAGAGCTGGGACCACATTCTCAAAGAAAACCATTAGTAACACACTACGCCGTCATGGATTAAAATCCTGCAGCACACGCAAGGTCCCCCTGCTCAAGCCAGCGCATGTCCAGGCCCGTCTGAAGTTTGCCAATGACCATCTGGATGATCCAGAGGAGGAATGGGAGAAGGTCATGTGGTCTGATGAGACAAGCATAGAGCTTTTTGGTCTAAACTCCACTCGCCGTGTTTGGAGGAAGAAGAAGGATGAGTACAACCCCAAGAACACCATCCCAACCGTGAAGCATGGAGGTGGAAACATCATTCTTTGGGGATACTTTTCTGCAACAGGAACAGGACGACTGCACCATATTGAGGGGAGGATGGATGGGGCCATGTATCGCGAGATCTTGGCCAACAACCTCCTTCCCTCAGTAAGAGCATTGAAGATGGGTCGTGGATGGGTCTTCCAGCATGACAACCACCCGAAACACACAGCCAGGGCAACTAAGGAGTGGCTCCGTAAGAAGCATCTCAAGGTCCTGGAGTGGCCTAGCCAGTCTCCAGACCTGAACCCAATAGAAAATCTTTGGAGGGAGCTGAAAGTCCGTATTGCCCAGCGACAGCCCCGAAACCTGAAGGATCTGTATGGAGGAGTGGGCCAAAATCCCTGCTGCAGTGTGTGCAAACCTGGTCAAGAACTACAGGAAACGTATGATCTCTGTAATTGCAAACAAAGGTTTCTGTACCAAATATGAAGTTCTGCTTTTCTGATGTATCAAATACTTATGTCATGCAATAAAATGCAAATTAATTACTTAAAAATCATACAATGGGATTTTCTCAACCCTCAAAATCGGCAGTGTATCAAATACTTGTTCTCCCCACTGTACATACACAATGTTATTGCTAACTGTACATACTGTAATTCCCCAACGTCTGGTACAAAAGGAAAGAGGAGGAGAAAGCTTCCTGCAATGCTGATCATATCACAAGCATATTGCTACACCCGCAATAATATCTGCTAAATACACTACATGACCAAAAGTATGTGGACACCTGCAAGTGTCCATCTCATTCCAAAATCATGGGCATTAATATGGAGTTGGTCCCCACTTTGCTGCTATAACAGCCTCCACTCTTCTGGAAAGGCTTCCACTAGATGTTGGAACATTGCTGCAGGGACTTGCTTCCATTCAGCCACAAGATCATTAGTGAGGTAGGGCACTGATGTTGGACGATTAGGTCTGGGTCGCAGTCGGTGTTCCAATTCATCCCATAGGTGTTTGATGGGGTTGAAGTCAGGGCTTTGTTCAAGCCAATTAAGTTCTTCCACACTGATCTTGACAAACCATTTCTGTATGTGTACGGGGGCATTGTCATGCTGAAACAGGAAAAGCCTTCCCCAAACTGTTGCCACAAAGTTGAAAGCACAGAATCGTCTAGAATGTCATTGTATGCTGTAGCATTACAATTTCCCTTCACTCGAAGTAAGGGTCCTAGCCCAAACCATGAAAACAGCTAAACCATTATTCCTCTTCCACCAAAACTTTACAGTTGGCACAATGCATTGGGGAAGGTAGCGTTCTCCTGGTATCCGCCAAACCCAGATTTGTCTGTCGGACTGCCAGATTGGGAAGCGTGATTCATCACTCTAGAGAACGCATTTTCACTGCTCCAGAGTCCAATGGCAGCGAGCTTTACACCACTCCAGCAGATGCTTGGCATTGTGCAGGGTGAACTTAGGCTTGTGTGCGGCTGCTCGGCCATGAAAACTAATTTCATGAAGCTCCCGACAAATAGTTCTTGATGCAGTTTGGAACTCAGTAGTGAGTGTGACAAGCGAGGACAGATGTTTTTTTTCGAACTTCAGCACTCTCTTGTGTGGCCTACCACTTCGCGGCTGAGCCGTTGTTGCTCCTAGACGTTTCCACTTCACAATAACAGTACCGGTGGCAGCTGACCGGGGCAGTTGACCAGGGCAGCTCTAGCAGGGCAGAAATTCGAAGAACTGACTTGTTGGAAAGGTGGCATCCTATAAAAGGGCCACGTTGAAAGTCACTGAGCTCTTTAGTAAGGCCATTCTACTGCCAATGTTTGTCTATGGTGATTGCATGGGTGTGTGCTCAATTCTATATACCCGTCAGCAACAGGTGTGGCTGAAATAGCCAAATTCACTCATTTGATGGGGTGTCCACATACTTTTGCATATATAGTGTAGATGTATGTGACCAATAATTGTATTTGATTTATCATACCACCACTAAAGTCCGTCTTTGAGCCTCTTAGATATACAGTATAATATTCTATCCCTATAGGTAATTTCCTGAAGAGGTTAGCTATATATGAATCCCTTTCAAACAAGCCACTTTTGCAGAATGAATAGTCCCTCCAGAGGCATTATCTCATGGTTCCACCTGTCACCAGAGGGTGGCATAGACCGTCCTAGAGACAAGAACGACACTCAGGTGTGTGCTATTTACTCATTATGATTTCCCTGTTAAGAGAGGTGTGTTTTCTTTTTTTTTGTTTACTGTGTGTGTTTGTCTACTGAGTGAGTTTGAGACTTAGTGTTTGTTGTTTTCCCAGTGTTACTGCGATCCTTCGGTAACCGTTTCTCAGTAAAGTAGTTTGTTTATCCTTAACCACTGATCAATCGTCTGGTCTCATCTCTGCACCTGGGTCCAACCTCACCATGTCACAGGAAACATGGACCCAGCAAAGGTCACCCAGATCAAGAATGTTATAACACACCAAGGAGCACTGCTGGAGCGGCAGCAAGAACAACTCTCCCAAATACTGGGCACTTACCGACTTCCTCCAGTCCAACCCCAACCCAGGAGGAGCCAATGCCCAAGCCCCATTGCCAAGTGCTACAGGCGTCTCCGTAGGAACCCAAGATCCCAGCCCCCGAGCGGTATGACAGCCACCCGGGAGGATGCAAAGGGTTCCTCACGCAGTGCTCTCTGGTGTTCGAGCTACAGTCCTCCTCATTTCACACCGATAGTGCCATGATCGCCTACATCATCTCTCTACTCTCGGGCAAGGCCCTGGCATGGGCAGCGGCACTGTCAGAACAGCAGCCACCATCCTGCAGTTCCATATTAGCCTTCACTGCCGAGCTGCGACGATTGTTCGACCACCCGGTTGGCAGACGTGAAGCGGCCAGCCGACTGTTCAACAACCGCCAAGGGGCCAGACCAGAGGTTGACTTCGCCTTTGAGTTCCACATCCTCGCCACTGAGAGTGGGTAGAATACGGAGGCACTAGTCACTGCTTTCCACCAGGGTCTGTCTAACTCTATCAAGTATGAACTGGCCTCTAGGGAACTGGAAGAGCACCTTGAATCCCTGATAACGCTGACAATCAGGGCTGACAACTGCCTCCGAGAACGTGTGAGACAGCGCCTTTTTGACACCACCCCAGTATCCCGGTTTCCTGAGCACCCAAGGCCCCCGAGCCCAGCATTGAGGAGCCCATGCAGCTGGAAGCGCACATCTGAGCCCACAGGAATGTGACAGGCGCATGTGCGAAGGCTGCTGCCTATACTGCAGAGGTCTCGGCCATCTCCGTGCTACATGCTCAGAGCTGACGGGAAACACCAGGGCTCGCCAGGAAAAGGGGAGACCCTGACAAGCTGTACAGTTTCCCCCCAGCTACCCAGTCACCGTCTGTCACTACCCTCAACCCTCGACTTGGACAACCGTCAGCACCAGATGCAAGCCTTAGTGGACTCCTGGCTGCAGATAATTTCATTGAACAAGACTTTGACAGAGAATTACAAATGTCCCATCCCTCTGCAGATTCAAGCCCTTGATGGACGCCCCATTGGCTCCGGCCAGGTGGAATATCAGACCAAGCTCATTCTACTGCAGGTTGGGGTGAACCACTCAGAGACTCTTTGTTTTCTTTTGATCACTGCTCCCGAGAACCCCCTTATCCTAGGGTACACCTAGCTAGCGCTACATAACCTGCAATTATCCTGGTCCACGGGACACCTACTAGACTGGGGTAAGAACTGCCAGACTAAATGTCTAAGACCCCCACCTAGAGCCTCGCCTCGTCCTCCTGCATCCATTGAAGACCAAGACTTCTCCGCTCTCTCTCCCAAATACTTAGACTTCCGGGAGGCCTTCAGTAAGAGACAAGCCACCACCCTCCCTCCTCATCGTCCATACGACTGCACAATAGACCTTCTACCACCTCCTGCAGAGTCAACTATACGTCCTGCCTCACTCAAACAAGTCCAGCGGTTCCTCGGGTTTGCCAATTTTTACAGGCGTTTTATACGCACCTTTGGTGGGGTGGCAGCGCCTCTCACGGCCAGAATTTGTGTCTGTTGTTTTCCCAGTGTTACTGCGATCCTTCGGTTACCGTTTCTCAGTAAAGCAGTATGTTTATCCTTAACCACTGATTCCTCATCTGGTCTCTTCTCTGCAGCTGGGTCCAACCTCACCATGTCACAAATTAGACACATAGCTACTTGAGGGTGAACTGGCATTATATCAGTCAGTGGGTGATCCTATGGACTCATCCTACTAACATCCACCCCTGGGTACAGTGCTATAGATTCTTGATGAGAGGTACATGGCCTAAGCTTTTAAACAGTTACTTAAGAGGCATGGGAGACAGCAGTAATAGCTACCCTCTGATGTGATGAGACAATCTCGCCTTAATTGCAGAGTTTAATAGCTGAGCCATGTACCTGATAATTGGAGGCATTTGCCTGCTAAACAACAGTAATTTTTTGATGATATTCCTCATACAGTAATCACTCCAACTTTCTGTTGTGAAACTGTTTTTTTCCCCATGGTTTTACATTCTCTCTTAACAATGCAAATGGCTTCTTGAGATAATTACAGGTCATTGTTTGTTTATTTCTCTCTGCGTGTGTCTCTCTCTACCTCTCTCTCTCCCACCTCGCTCAGTTGTACATGGTTCTCTCCAAGGCACAACGGTGACTCATTCTGATTGAATATTGTAATGCAGCAGCGCAGTGTATTTGACTGAGCAAAAAGTCTGACATTCCAATACATCACCATGGAGAGTGCTGCTGCTGTTCTCCCTCTGTGGCCATGCAGAAGTAAATCTGCCAAAGATAGTCACTAATAACTAAGACCAGGAGTTTTTCTTTACCATGTGACATGACCGGGATAAACTCTAGGCCCTAGTTAGGCTATAACTACTCCAACAGTAAGAGACGTGATATCTTTAATCTCAATCCAAATCTCTTTATCATTGGCAGTCAAACTAACCAGAACCCAATAGAGATAGGGGAAATAATATCATAAAAGAGCCAGAAAACATTTCCATTGGGCTGAGTTTAAAGGCCCAGAACGTATCTGTGATCTGTACTGAGATGGATTGCAGAGATCAGAGATTGTAATGACATTTTCCAGAATGCTGTTTCTCCTTTTGAAAACAGGCTAGAATGAAATCACTGCAACCTCTGAAACTCTTTCAAACTCATCAGCCACATAACTGCCAGACCAAATATGGCAGATTTATGTGGGGCTTGGATATCTAGTTCCAAGAAATGATCCTGCTTAAAGATGCGCTCTCAATCTTCTGTATAATTTCATCCAGTAGTTTTGAAAGTGGTGCTCACAAGCAAAAAGTGATCCCAGTTTTTGTGTACTACATTATCCCATTGTGTACTATGTCATCCGTTTTGTGTGATACAGAATGTTACAAATTTTGCTATTTGTATGTTATACGAATTTGGCAATTCGTTTGATATGCTACGCATCCAATTCGTGCAATATGTTACGAATTTGTTGTGCTTAAGATCTCGGAGTACATCTTTAAGATTTCAATGCTCCTCATTGCTGAATTCAGGGCCTGGTGTAAAAAGGTGAATAAAAAGGTGAATAAGACTCCAACCCAACAAAGACTAAACCCAACCAAGACTAGGCCTTGAGTATAAACCCATTTACTGATTGGCTTCATTGACCTCAATAATGTCAATTGATGATGTTGAAGGTTATAGAAGATTTTCATAGGGGGGCACAACCAGTGGTGTACAGCCAGCATCAGATACAAGCAGCTCAGACCCTAATAGAACAGTTGCTGCTACACCAAATGACCCAGCAGATTGGCCCCCAGTCTTAACAAACTTTATGAGGACTGAGTTTGTGCAAAGACGTCCATTCAAACCAGGACAGGATTTTTCTTACCATAAAGACAAGTCTAGAAGAGGTTTCCATTCAGGCTTATTATAGAGAGCTGTCAAATGGGTAAAATATTACCAGGAGCTGGCTTTCATACTCAATCAAAAACAACGCTGTGTATTATTTTTGCTGTAAGCTCTTTTCTACAAAAGACTACAAAATAATAAAGGAAGGCGTGGTCAAATATCAACGCCATTCTGAACACCATTAGGGTTAAGTGGAGAGAACTTGATCTGCGCCTAAGTCGGGGACATACTCTTGACCAGATACAATTTTGGAGGCTGAAAGAAAGAGATGGCGGGATGTCCTTACATGTTTAATAAGTATCACCCAGTCTCTGGCTGAAAGAAACCTAGCATTCAGGAGTTCATCAAACTCTTCCAACCAGATAATGGAAACTTCCTAAAAGAGGTTGAATTACTGTCCAATTTTGACCCCGTTATGGAAAATAATCTCAACAAAATGAAAGCTGGAGAGACACATGCTCATTACCTTGAGAAGCGCACACAGAATGAGGTGATACAGATGTGAGTGACAACATTCTGGAAGCAATAGTGACTCAAGTAGGAGACTCAAAGTACCCCTGACATTAGTCACCAGGAGAAAATGTCCATTATTCTGAGAAGCATGGCTTTAAAGGGAAAGCCAGAGATCAAGGAGCACTTCCTCAGCTTTGTGAATGTTGAGGTTACAACAGGCTTGAATCTGTCCACTGTTATCTTAGATAAGATAAACGAGCTAAGATTCCATTTGAAGATTGCAGAGGGCAAGCTAATGATAATGGGGCCAACATGAAGGGCAAGCACCAAGGAGTGCAAAAAAAAGCACAGAGCTGTGTTCGTCCCATGTGGAGCACATACTCTAAACCTTGTCATTGCAGATGCTGCCAAATCTTCAAAAGATGTAGTTGGGTTTTTTGAGCATGTGCAAAAGCTCTTCACCTGCTTTTCCGCTGGCACACAAAGATGGAGTGTTTTGAAGAAACACGTGAACATAACCATGAAGTCATGGAGTGACACAAGATGGGAGAGTAGGCTCCAAAGTGTTCATGCAATCAGGTATCAGGCTTCTGAGATTCGGGAGGCATTACTGGAAGCCAGACAGACGATCAACGATCCTGTGGCCAAAGTGGAGGCACAAGCACTTGCAGAGGAAGTTGGGTCCTATCGCTTCATAATTTGCTGTGTCGTATGGTGTGAGATACTGACAATGACAAACAAGGTGAACAAGCTCCTCCAATCCGCCTCAATGCAGTTGGATATCGCAGTGAATTTAATCTCAAATGCAAAAGCCTCCCTCACTACATACCGGGAAACTGGATTCTCTGAGGCCCAGACAACAGCCAAAAGCATTTGTGAAGAAATGAATGTGGAGGCTGTTCTGAAAGAGAAGAGACTGAGAAACATCAAGAGGCATTTCAACTATGAGGCTCCTGATGAACTAGTGACTGATGCACTGAAAAACCTTGAAGTCAACTACTATGAGAGATTTGAAACACTCAAGCAGGTGAAAATCAAATATGAATATGAACTTCAGCACTGCCTCTCAGATGTCCAGTGAATCTTTAAAGGCTCACTGCATGGAAGTTGAAAACACTCTAACCTTCAGAGATGACTGTGACATCAGTGGAATGGATCTGCCATCAGATAAGATGACTGCCTTTGAGCTACTTTCCTTTCTCTGTGAGAAAAACCTGGAGGAGCTCTATCCTAACCTTTGGTTAGCCCTAAGAATTGCTGTCACCCTACCAGTAACAGTATCATCGGCAGAGAGGAGTTTTTCAAAATTAAAGCTCATCAAAAGCTCCCTGAGGTCTTCCATGTCACCGGAACGTTTGAGTGGTCTGGCCATCATGAGCATAAATCATGACGTGGGGAAACACATGTCCTATGATGACATCATTGATTATTTTGCCTCAAGAAAGTGCAGAAGAGGAATATTTTGATGGTAAGATTTAATTCAAACATTCAAATGTTTACACACTTAGTAACATTTTAGATTGTATGGCAGAGGTGCATTTGTGTAAATGACGGCTTAACTAACTATGTGACATACTTTCTCAATTTCTTCCAGACAGTCCAGATAGAAGTCAGGCTGTAGAGGGAACCAAAGTTAATCACACAGCTGTATAGGTTTTATTTTACTATTTTGAGACATATAGCTGCAGCCATAGCCTATAGGCTTATGTTTACATTGTATAGACAACGCTATACAATTCTACATTTTATATTTTCTACAATTTATTTATGTTAATGTTAATATTCACTTATCTTAAGATTCTATAGAAAATATTCTATTCAATAAATATTGTTTGTTTATACCTCATTCTGTTCTGTATAGGTCTACTTCTTCTTAGACCGACAGACGGAGCAAACTGTTTTAAAGGAGGGAGGATTGTGGTGGGAGCACTGGGGTGTCAGGTGTGACTGTGTGGCAATGGCAAATGGTTTACATGTCTCACGGGTCAGATAGGAGGGCCCCTTAGCAGAATTTAGCTTAGGGCCCCAGGGAGGTCAGGACCGGCTCTGATCAGGAGAATACTCAGAGATGTCAGCATGATTAATTTCTTCCCCATCATCGGTCGTTTACGTTCAGATTTTGTAGCAACGCTAACGAGTGCATTCATTAGTCTTGGTCTTCTTAAGTTGCCATTATAAATTACGCACGCGCTCACTGTGTACCCCAAAAAGGCCAGAACAGACTGATAGAGTACATAACATTTTGAGATTAGAATTTATCAATACAATAGCATGGATCACCCTTTTCTTCATTCACAATGACATAATTATGCATTGTTTGCTTCCCCTCGTTCATCAACTCATCCATTTTCCCCCATCATACTTTAGCCTACTTCATTTATTTAATCTCTTATTATAGGCATTGTGTGAAATTAGTTTTGATATAGGTTACAGCGGAGGCTGCTGAGGGGAGGACGGCCCATAATAATGTCTGGAACGGTAAGAATGCGTTTGATGTATTTTATGTATTTGATTCCATTCCACAAATTCCGCTCCAGCCATTACAACGAGCCCATTCTCCCCAATTCTCCACCAACCTCCTGTGTTAGGTTCCCTTTCGAGGCAATTATCAGGGTGATTTTCAACAGGGCACGGCATCTTCAACTATCAGGAGGAGGGGAGCAGACCCTACTGGCAATGTGGAAAACCATATATAAAAATGGCATGCCTTCTTAAAACTGACTATTACACCAGTTCTGTGATATAAAGAACAATGACAGTGTGTATTATAGACTTATTTGGAAAACGTCAACTTTTTCATGAGCAATCCAAATGACTGCTTTAGTGCTTCTATTGTGGGTTTTATAGTAATGACGTAATTTAATGACGTAATGTATTAGCCTACCTTTTAAAATAAATCACTTCAAAAAGTAAGTCACCTTTGCATGTTAGTCCAAAATAGCATCCAATCAACTGAAACAGTCGATTGGATGCTATGTAGCCCCATGTATCTGATGCGGTCTGGCAAAAAAGAGAATGTCATGTCTCTTTTATTGAAGAGAGCATCAGATACATGGGCTACACATACTGAGACAGAGAGGCGTTGTTTCGCTTGCTCGAATGCTTTATCTGACAATGATTGGTCTTTCTGTCGGAGTGCATCTCGGTCAAATAAATTATCAATATTTATTTGGACGGGCCAGGAGGTATGTTAGGACGGGCCAGGCCCCCTAAGGCCCACCCATAACGCCAGCCCTGGACTTCTAGGCTAATCTATGGTATGGTTCAAGATCTTAAGTGCACCCACATGATCAGTTACGAGCAATGAAGGAAAAATATGGATACTTTACACAGGCGTTTTTTACATGAGTAAGTGTGAAAATATGGGTACTTTACACAGGCGTTTTTACATGAGTAAGTGTGATTTTTAAATGTAACAGTGACTTTTGCCATTTCTCCCTACCAGCTACGATGGGCATTAATATCTACAGCAGTTGATTTAAAATCAGTCGTCTGATTAGCAAGCCACTAGTCTCTAGTGGTTAAAACGACACAGCGAGAGCTGCCTTAACACATATATATATCACTCTACCTGATCCATCATTCATCCCTCGCTGCTTCCATCCGTCAATTACCGCTGCTTCCCTATTCCATTTCATTGCTGGTGGCAGGATAGTAGTTCTGTTCCACAGCCACTAGAAATATTAAATAAAACGTGTGGAGTCTTGTAGTAGATGCTGAATTAACGAGGAGGCGATTCGGAGGGCTTCATTAAGGCATCTGTGAGAATAAGGCAGGACAGTAAAAAAAGGCTGCTCTAAACCCACTTTGCTTATTACAGCAGGCTACCACTCCACTACTGAATTATAGATCTCTGGAAGTCAGGACTTTCTTGACTAATAACAAATAACTCTGGTAAATAACTACAGCAGAAATATATCTTCTTGGGGATTGAGAGGCGCTACTATTGAGTGGCGGTAATGTATCGCTATTAAAGTGATATGGATATACTGTTTGTGCTCACGGGAAGGAAAAAGAATAACACCGCAACTTCTATCCTGAAGAATCAGATCTACTACCTTAAGTGCTGAGATACTTTCCCAACATGGCCCATTCTGTATCCATGTAACATAAGCACCCAGGCAAGGGTGAGCTCCAGTATCCTCTACAGACACCTTAACATTTCCACTCTCTGCTCTACTCAGTGGCTAAGAGTAGAGCATAGCAGCGGGGGTGCCATGGTGAAGTGCACTCAATAAGAGGCATTTCCCCTCTCGGAGAGTGGTGGCCCATGGCCAGGTCCACAGCCTCCCCTGGCTCCTAAATCAATGTTGCTCCCCCGACTCCAGTTTCCCTGACTATATCCCGAATGTAACCCTTCTGTGCTTCAAAAACCATCTCCTCCTACGGTCAAGGCCTCACTGAGAACAGACACCCAGGGACGGTGCAGAGCTGTGCGGTCGCCAGTATGACTCAGCTCCACACACCAAAGAGCTCAACCTCCAACACAACTAGCTACATGGAGCTGAAAGGAAAAAAAACTCAAGATAAATTGGCTCAGTTCCCATTTTCTAATTTTTAAGTATTTTTGGGAACCCGCCTTTCCCCTGCTTGGTACACTTGACCCTCCTCGCATGAGAAGTGGCAAGTTACTCCTACAAGTCTCACTCAACTCCTTAAAAGGAAGTGCAATGGCACTGAATGGCAAATATCAGTTCATCTCTAAGACATGAGAGATTGCCAACGGCAGACAGCATGTGCTATGTAAAGTCGGCAGAATCGAATAGACTTGCAGTCAATGGGTGCCTATCATGTAAGCAGATCAGTACAGAGAAAGAGAGAGTCAGGGAGCGAGTCAGAGAGACAAGAGTTAAGCGTGCCGTGGCCAGGCACATCCGTAGGACAGAGGATGGTCATTTGTCTGCGTAGTACCGAGCAGTGGGAGCCATCACTCACGCCGGAGCTTCCCCTCATTTGATTCCCAGGTGTCCTGACGTTGTCTTTTTTTTATCAGGCAACACAGAAACACGCACACAACCAGCAGGCCTCCACTGCTCTGAGCCCGAGCTGCTTGCCAGGAAGTGTTTGCATCAGATGCCGAGATAGGAGTCCGGAAAAGTCTGCAAATTAATGATCCAGTACGGCTTCGTTTAAAGCGTGGCACACGGCTAATGGGTGATGCTGCAGAGGCAACCACGGCAGTATATCTTGTGGAGATAGAACTGGTCTTGCACTTTTGATGTTTATCCCCACTCCTTTCTAAATTGCACCAGTCCGGGAGAATAAGTCAGGGCGTCAACATGATTAATTCTGCCCAATTGTTTCCTCTGTCATAAAATGAGTGTCTTTTCACGCCAGCACTGACTGATGCAGGCTCAGGGTTGGAGCTGGCTGCCAGCTGGGTATGAGTGATTCTCAGAGCTCACAGTAGAATCACCACAGAAGAGAGAGAGCGAGGGAGAGGGAGGAGGAGAGAAGGAGATCAATCTCATCACTTTGTGATCCCCGGTGTCACACCATCTCTGGTCCTATTTGAGAAGTTGCACTGGGGTGACTGCACAACAAAGGTGTGAGTCTGCCTTCACAGGGAGCATACGAGTAGGCTTGAGTCGTCTCTGCCGTAGCCTTATCAGTCATATCCAATGTATTGTACGTATCCATTGTGCTTCAGCTGAATAGGTCACCACCAGGAGAGACAGGTGAATGTTCTTAATAAACACTCATCTCATCTGCATGGCCACTAAAAAGGGCATATCAATTAAAACGCTTTTCACCGTCAGCACAATGGTGCACTTAAAGCCTGGAGAGAAAAGGTTTTCTGTTTAGTTTTCTACTGAGATAAATATTAATGTGGTAATTATGGAATTCAACCAGAGAATGCTGCTCCTCTGACAAAGAGGGGGAAAATAAGCGTTGATTTGTTTTAGACACAGTACATAGTGTAAAGAGAGGATAGTGGACATTTCTCTACGAAATAAAACAATCATTCATTCAGCAGAGGATGGCAGGGTATATGCTTGTTTTTACACTAATGCAATGGTAATGGAGCTGCTGGCCATGATAAAGAATGGTAATTAGCCTCATTTGTTTGACTTTAAAAATCCATTAAAGAATGTGTACAGTGAGAAGAAAAAGTTAGCAAATATCCAATAATGACACTTCAGCATCGCAGTCAATAAAGAAATCCAGCCATTGAAAAACTTGTTCTTTGACATTCAGACATTGGTATTGATGTCTGAAAACAATAGTTTTATATAGATTCAAATCAAAGGCTTACTGTAAAATAATAGCTTGTTCCAATGATGAAAAGTAACTAAATGCATTATTTCCATTATTAATGAGCTTCCACTGTCAAAAGAAACAGAAA
This sequence comes from Thymallus thymallus, assembly GCA_023634145.1. NCBI lineage: Eukaryota > Metazoa > Chordata > Actinopteri > Salmoniformes > Salmonidae > Thymallus > Thymallus thymallus. Next base: position 11,184,428 of record CM042387.1, read on the forward strand.
TGTTTTGTCTTGTATGTCTAAATCAACTTTACTACAATTGTGTGTGTGTGTGTGTGTGTGTGTGTCCGTGAATGTGTCACGTTTATCGCTCTTTTATGAAATGTCTTCGTTGGTGTTATGAGTTATTCTGTATCCGTGAGCAACCAAAGCAAGAGGGCTATAGTAATACATGCTTTCCTTGTCCTCAAGCAACACAATATGGACATCCATCTTTGGAGATGAGGGCAGATTTGCAAATTCAGAATTAAACACTGGCCAACACTTACCATCAACAACACAGACCTAGATGTGCCTCCAGTATCTTCACTTGGTATTGGTTCTTCAACCCTACAAGATTCTACCAATCACGTTACTCTTAAATGTAAAAATGGCACAAAGCAACAGAGTGTTCTGTTCTAAGTCAGCCAAAGATCACTCTCTCCTCCCTCTCCACAGGAAGAGCATCAAACCAGCAGCTCCACGGCCCCCTGGGTGTCTATCGGTTCTACTGGTCACTGAGAGAAGAGTGGGCGCTGAGTGCAGGGCTGACTGGACAGCAGGACATCCCTCCCTCATTACCCATAATCCAACATACCCTGAGCTGTCAGCGGCGGTCTCAGAGGGATGACTATCTGGCGTGGAGGAAAAGGTCAGCGACGAGTGGGAAGTCATCGAGTCGCTCCCTGGCTGTGCCATATTGATCTCCTCTGCCCCTCAATGTCATTAATTGAAAAAGCCCAGGGACTCAACTGTGACCAATTAACGAGCAGCCTTCAATGTAAATGGAATTAGATGCCATTGTTTGTGTACTTGTGTGCAAAGGCCACATATACTTACACGCAGTTAACATAGATTTTACTGAAAGAGATTTATGCAAATAATGAGAGGCACGTCCTTGGCTGCTATTGACCTCCTCCGGAAGGTCGTCGAAGGCAAACTGACTTAGTGAGTTTCCATTTCAATCCAACACCAACAACTGCCAATGTACTGTATGTAACGGACCCCTGGCAAGTAATGATATTATGGTTTATGAGTGATCCTTGTATCCAGAAACGTCCAGTGGTCTAAATGTTTTACATAATACAAGGCAAAGGTCAAGCACGCTGATTGTGTTCCTGCATTGACACCTGCTCAACTCTCAGGGTTGACAGACACAAACGAGTCTCACGATCGTGTGTATAGATGGACCAAGGCGCAGCGCAGCGATAGTTCGACATTGACGTTTATTAAACTCAAATAGATTTAACAGACGAACTATACAAAATAATAACGTTATTTAAATGTGAACATAAACACACTTACTTTGTTGATGACATAAAGAAAATGAACCACGCCTAAGGAGTGGAACAAACACATACAGCGGGTGAAATAAGTATTGAATACGTCACCATTTTTCTCAGTAAATATATTTCCAAAGGTGCTATTGACATTAAAGTTTCACCAGATGTTGGTAACAACCCAGGTAATCCATACATACAAAGAAACCAAAACAAATAAGTTCAGAAATTAAGTTGTGTAATAATGTGAAATGGAGGAAGTGGAAAGACAATAATTTCACCATAAATTTGCCTCAACCAGAACAGTTGTCCAAGAGCCAAGGACCACTTGTGGAGGGCTTCAAAAAGACCTGCAATTAGCAGGTACTGTTGTCTCAAAGAAAACAATAAGTAATGCACTCCACCGCCATGGCCTGTCTGCATGCTTACCACGCAAGACTCCATTGCTGAAAAAAAAGCATGTTGAAGCTCGTTTAAAGTTTGCTGCACAACATTTGGAAAAAGCCAGTGAAATACTGGGAGAATATAGTGTGGTCAGATGAGAGCAAAATTGAACTGTTTGGATGTCATAATACACACCATGTTTGGAGGAGAAATGGCACTGCACATCACCCTAAAAACACCATACCAACAGTGAAGTTTGGACGTGGGAACATCATGGTGTGGGGCTGCTTTTCAGCAAATGGTACTGGCAAACTTCACATAATTGAAGGAAGGATGAATGGGCAAATTTACGAGGAGCACCTGGTCGAGGCAAATTTATGGTGAAATTATTGTCTTTCCACTTCCGTATTATGGCCCCAACAGTGCTCACTGGAACATTCAGAAGCTTAGAAATACGCCTATAACCAATGCCATCATTATGTTTTGCAACAATTAGGTTGCGAAAGTCTTGAGACAGCGCTTTGCTTTTACCCATCATGAGATGTGTCTTGTGTGACACCTTGGCAATGAGACCTTTTTGTAGGCCATCAGTTGGTACTGAACCAGCTGATATTAATTAAACTATCAGTTGCACTGACAGCCCCGTCAGTGCAACTGATAGTTTTCAGCTGTCGTCTTGCCTTTTTGAACCTCCCTTTCTTCATGTGTTCAATACTTTTTCCCTGTGTCATTTCACATTATTACACATAATATTACATATTACACATGACCCGGACTGGGCACCGGTGGAACGGACTGCTCTGGCACTGGAGTGTAGCAGACGGCCGGACCCGGACTGGGCACCGGTGGAACGGACTGCTCTGGCGTGTAGCAGACGGCCGGACCCGGACTGGGCACCGGTGGAGCGGACTGCTCTGGCACTGGAGTGGAGCAGACGGTCGGACCCGGACTGGGCACTGGTGGAGCGGACTGCTCTTTCACAGGAGTGGAGTAGGCGACCGGACCCAGACTGATCCATTCCGACATTTCCTCTTCAACCCCTCTGCTATCTTCCACATTTCCTTCAAATATTCCTCCTTTTGCCTCATCTCCTCTAATATTCCTCCATAGTATGCCTCTAAATACTCCTCTTCCACCTTGCTTTGCGCCCCCCAGTGGTACTTTAGCCTCTCCATATTCCACATGAGGAGTGGTACTGGCACGTTTTCTTCGCGGCCAGACCACCCCCATAGCCCCCAAAAAATGTTTTATTGGGGTTGCCTACGGTCTCCATTACTTCCTGCTCCTAGATTACGATTACGACGCTGTCCTCTTCTCCTTCTGAGATCGTTCCGGCGATGCATTCTGACGGTCCTCCTCCTCTGAGTCAGTCTCAAAACCTCCAAGGAGTTCCGTCACGGTATAGCGCTGCTTGGTCTCAGTTTGGTGGTTCATTCTGTCACGACCGTGTGTATAGATGGACCAAGGCGCAGCGCAGCGATTGTTCGACATTGACGTTTATTAAACTCAAATAGATTTAACAGACGAACTATACAAAATAACAACGTTATTTAAACGTAAACATAAACACACTTACTTTGTCGATGACATAAAGACAATGAACAAACACATATAAGTAGGATCCCTAATTAGAGACAATGCATAGCAGCTGCCTCTAATTAGGGATCCCACACACAACACCACACAGACATAGAACACCTAGAACTGCCAGACTCTGACCATAGAATTATAGAGAAGCAATAGGCTTCTCTATGGCCAAAGCCTGACAATGAGTGTGTGGATACACTGCAGATACAGCTTTTAGGCTCAAAGCCCACGCAGTCTTTTTAATTTGACTTTTAAATCATCACTGTATGACTAATAAATCACTGTGTGTGTTTATTTCATGAAAATAACTCCAAATATCGATTTTTTTTACCATTTATTTCACTGAGCCTCCTGTTGCCATTGAAACGGTCAGTCTGATCGTGAGGGCGTTGATACTAATGTAATTATATTTACATACACAGACCTAATTGGAGAAAGGATTGTCTAGATTCTAGACTCTAGAGCAGTGGTATTTATGCTTTTTCATCCAGAATTCCTGGGGACCCGATTTTTTTCCCCAAGAATTTCTCACAACCCCACCCCAATCATAATGACAACCTTAAAAATGGGTAAATGTTGATTTTTACATTAACAAATAACCTTACATTAATTGCATTGTATCTCATCAAAATTAAAAGAAACATATAAATAAATGAACTTAATCAAATTAAATTTTCCTAATTATCTTTCTAAAAATACCAATAATCTGTACTCTTACTTTTTTTAAGAAAACAAAAAAACACGTAACCTCAACTTCGAATACCACTGCTCCTACCCCGCTTACCCCTTCAAAGTAGTAGGATTCATATGCAAATAACAAATGACTGGTCATTGGTCACAATAATCAGATCAGATTGTGATGGTGTTTTTGCTGTGGGCCAACAACAACATTCCCACCTGAACAGGCACTAAAATCATCGTAATTTTCACAATTTCAGTGTAATTTCTACCTCAGTGTGGAAATAGCATTAAAAAAAACGGGTAAATCACGTTTTTGACTGCACTGCCCCTTTAAGCAGCCGTTGTGCTTGTTTAGTTTTATAGAGCAACACCACTACTATCTGTTGTAAACTTGTTTTTTCCTGGAGATTGTCTTTTCAAAGGTCAAAGCTTATTCAATCCAGAAACAAAGGTACAGAGCGATTCCAGATTTTCCGCAAAATCAAAACTTTAATGTCTCAAAATAAAAAGGAATGCAACTTTTGATGTGTGTCTTGGGGGGAGTGTATACCAAAAAGAGTGGGCTTCTAAATATTGGCATGTTGGACAATTAAAGCAAATAAGAGGTGTTATGGACGTTACACCCTTCGTTATGTTACAGAGTCTGAAACAAAGGTTAATGTCTTGATAAAAATCTACCATCATCACCAATACAACTCACTATGAAACAAGCAAATTAGGCTACCTGTTTTGAAAGCAAAATGTCTTTAAGGCTGCCTCACACTGGATATGATGTGTGGAAAATTTCTATTGAGTCCTGCTCAACTCAATACTTCCACCTAGCTTTCTATCCACAGAAGACACTGCTGCTCTAGTATTTTGAGGACCCTTAAGCCCCTTAAGGGTCTTTGGAATATTTTGGCATATTCGATTCTAATATATTTTTTCTGCAGGCTGAACAGCCAAAATCCACATGGAATCGGATATTTCAAGCCACTTTTCAAACCACCATCGTAAGTGGTTTTAAATCAGATACAAATCTGATTCCTGGCCATGCGACTTGTGTCTGAATGGTCTGATCTGATTTAGCTGCCTTCAAGTCTTTTTTAGACTGTTATTTGGCAAGTCTTGTTGCTTGCTAGCTACTCTGTTGACAGTTTGACAAGAACACATGGTAGCTAACGAGCTTGTTAATTGTTTACAAACAAATTAGTGAATGTGCTAGAGAGCTAAACAGCTACCTAGCTAACTAGTAGATTTTTTGTGGCCAGTGATGTAGTGCAATTTGTTTAGGTGAATTACTGTTTTCTGAGCGAATTAGTGCACATGGTGTTAACGGACTATTAGCCTTTCTTGTATTTTGATTAAATAAAATAATATACTGTATCCTGCCTAGTGGCGCGCTCTGTTGCATTTTGGCAGATATTTTTTTGTATAATTCAAAATATATATTTATTTCTTTAACTAGGCAAGTCAGTTAAGATCAAATTCTTATTTACAATGACAGCCTACCAGTGAGTTAACTGCCTTGTTCAGGGGCAGAATGACAGATTTGACCTTGGGGATTCGATCCAGCAACCTTTCATTTACAGGCCCAACGTCCTAACCACTAGGCTACCTGCCTCCCTATATATAATTAGACTTATTGTTTTTTTTCTCTCCCCAATTCCGTGATATCCAATTGGTAGTTATGATCTTGTCTCATCGCTGAAACTTCCCTACGGACTCGGGAGAGACAAAGGTCAAGAGCCATGCGTCCTAAGAAACACGACCCTGCCAATCCGCACTGCTTCTTGACACACTGCTCGCTTAACCCAGAAGCCAGCAGTACCAATGTGTCGGAGGAAACACCGTCCAACTGATGACCACAGTCATTTGCAGGCGCCCAGACCGCCACAAGGAGTTGCTAGAGCATGATGAGACAAGGAAATCCCGGTTGGGTAAACCCACCCCTAACCCGGACGTAGTTGGGCCAATTTTGCGCCGCCCCATGGGTCTCCTGGTCCAATTTGAAATTAGAAAGTGTTTTTATTGTAACAGTAACGTTATAGGGATACCATGCTATGGTATTATATTTGGTTCTGTTATGTAAATGCTAATTCATGATTATATGATCTTGCGAGACACTGATTCAGTTTTGATCTAACATTACTAAAGGAGCACCAATGTGAGAAGTGATAATCTTCTAATTGTAATAGGAATAATAAGTGACTGAGTATTACTATTAGGCAACAGATTTTGACGATATGTCATTTTAAGCGATTGGAGCGCCCTTCCTGGTGCTGAAAGGACAGCACCAGGATTGCGTAATGATGTTAAAGAAGTTGGACTAACTTCAGTGGTGCTGAAGGATAGCTGAAAATTTTTTGAAGGATAACTGAAGGATAGCTTTGCCATTTGGCCAGTTCAGGGAAAAACAACAATAACTTCCATTAGGCCTATAGCCTAATAGGCTTAAGAGTACTTGATAGAGCTTTTTAAAGCAGCAGAGGCTGCTGAACGGCTCATAATGATGGCCCGGAACGGAGCAAATTGAATAATATTTGATACCATTCCACTGATTCCTCTCCAGTCATTACCACGAGCCCGTTCTCCCCAATTAACGTGTGCCACCAACCTCCTGTGATTTGTAGGCTATAGCCTAATGTAAATACAAATACCTATAGCTTCATATCATTGCACTGTGTGTGAGGAGAGCTTTATTGCAAGTAGGCTTTTCTTTGTATTGTGTAGCTTAAAATAAACTGGCTACAGTATACCCTATTAGGGAATAAAATAAAACTGAGAGGTAGTGAACAGTAGTGAACATAAATCATTACTATGTAGAACTGCAGGTAATTCATTTAAAAACACACATACAATCAGGCTTTTGATGTAGTGTATTCTTGCATTTCAATAAACTATAACTTAAATGCAATATTACCTTCAACTTGGCCCAATTCACATTTCTATTTGCCCACCCTGACATACCAAGCTAGCACGGGCCCTGCATCTCAACCAATAGCCAATGTAGGCTAAATACCCCAAGCAGGGCTACAGCAACTTCCAGAGAGGGTCAGGCTCCTTGGGTTTGCGGTGGTTACTGGTTTGTGTGTCTTCGGCGGAACGGTGTCACCGTAACCAAGTGGTCACATATTGTTCTGGGTTGCACTGCGCAAGAGGGGGCTCATGGAGTTTCACGAATATCAAGGCGGACACTGTAAATAGTGTTTTTTTTTTCTACGTTCTGATAGCCAAAGTGGTCAAGCCTTCAACGAGCCTCTGCAGTGCACACATTTAGACTATAGTTCGTCATTCTCGCCACCGTCAGAGAGAAGACAGGGAAGAAACCATCATCATCATGTTATACAATGAGTGTACAAAACATTAGGAACACCTTCCTAATATTGAGTTGCACCCCCTTTTGCCCTCACAACAGCCTGGGCAAAAAGGGTGCTCTTTTTGGTGTTCCTAATGTTTTGTACATATTTGTTTGGTTTCTCATTCTACTGTTGTTCATTACCATTTTAGTGGTAATTCAAATGCAACTTATTTAGGCAGCATACACCCCTGACTGTGGTTAGCCAAAAATGACTTTTATAAAATTGGGTCATCTTATCTTTTGAGGTTTTAAAAGTGTTCGTACAATATGATTTTGAACAATCAAAGCAGCTTGGAAACTCCCATGGCAGGCATTGTTGTCACCTGATCTTGCTACATAACTTCTGAGCGATAGGAAGCACAAGAATCACCACCAATCAGCCTACACCACTGCACACGCACCTGTCGTTACTATGACAACTAGCATTGCCATGTCAGCAAATGACTGCTGTCTAAACACACAAATTCGATTTGGACACTTAAAAACAAAACTGGTTTGAGCAGTAAGGCCTACAGTGTGAACAAGGCTTAAGAGCATCAAAGAGGAACAGGTGTTCCACTTAAAATGATCCTCTTCTCCTACAGACTGCACTTGATGTATAGTTATGCTATTAAGTAGCCTACTAACCAAATATGGCGAAAAGGAAAGGGGAAGACAATGCATTATTAAAAGAACTCAACGGCAGCCCACTTACCTTCCTGGACAGCCTGGAAAGGGTTGTTCGCCTCGACAAGTTTTATGGAGTGTGTGATTTTCTCGCTCTGCAAAATGTCGTCGTTGAGACTGAGGTCTGAGATCGCTAGCTGGAAAACCTCGTCATCCCTCACTGCGTTCTCCTCAAATATGGCACCTGTTGAAAATATGCCATTGTCAACATTGCACTATGTGTAGAGATGCATTGCAAAGACTAGGGGTGTATTGATTACGCCAAATCTTTTGCGAAACGTAAATTAAAGCAAACAGAACGAAACGGGGAGGGACCTTCTTCTTCTTTAAATTTGTACTGGCAGATCGCAACCAACTGAAATGTGAATACACCGCCGCCTAACTGTTCTGGAGTGTGAGGCAGGTCATATTTTACGTTTCCATTTTCATCTATTTCTCTTATCTAGCCCTGTGTTTCCGCCTACTGTTCTGGAGTGTGAATTCATTACACTTTGTGACACAAAAAGGGAAGGAAAAAAGGACCAGGAAAAGGGAAGAAAATGTCCCTTACAACTAACACTACACCCATTAAAAACGTCACCACTATTCCGCAACTTGGCCCCATCTGATCATGCACCAGGCCGGCAGCCTGGAAGGATGGGACACCATCATTCAACACACCTTGTAACTGTTCTGCAGTAAAATCTCGTACACCCAAGTACTTCTCTGCAGCTGCTACCACAACATCTATTCCTGTGATTTACGTTCAATGTCTGGGGTACAGTTGATAACCATGAATACGAATGCTAAGAAACCAACCTTATTGAAGCACGTTATTCCCACCACTCTCTATTGGCCTTGGCCTACTCTTAGGAAGTCTCTTAGCATCCCTCGCCCTGGACCCATCTTCCTCTGTCAGGCTCTGGCCATAGAGAAGCTTTAATTCTCTATATTTCTATGGTCAGAGTCTGGCAGATCTATTATTTCTACTTCTGTGTGGTGTTGTGTGTGGGATCCCTAATTAGAGGCAGCTGCATTGCATTACCTCTAATTAGGGATCCTACTTATATGTCTGTGTTCCACTCCCTTGGCGTGGTTCATTGTTATATGTTGTCCCGTGTTCGTGCTACGTGTGTTTCATCTTTGTATTGTATTTGTTATTTTGTATGGTTCGCATCCAGTCGAGTTTATTCAATTAATAAACGATGTCGAACTATCGCTACGCTGCGCCTTGGTCTCTCTACACACCCGAACGTGACATCCTCTAGTATTCTCTTCACTGCCTCAGCATACGACACCTTCTGTACTACTCAGATACTGGCAACCTCAACCTGCCTTTCTCTAACCGGATGATGGGTACTCCTACAGTTAACACAAAACTTTTCCCACCTATACTGCACATTAATTTGTCTCGTGCCATCCTGCACACTTCTCACATCTAAAAATCTCCCTCCGAAAACCTGCTCCACTACATCCCTCTACACTCAGCTCCATTATTTCCCTCTACACTCAGCTCCATTACTTCCCTCTACACTCAGCTCCATTACTTCCCTCTACACTCAGCTCCATTACTTCCCTCTACACTCAGCTCCATTACTTCCCTCTCCACACAGCTCCATTACTTCCCTCTACACTCAGCTCCGTTACTTCCCTCTCCACACAGCTCCATTACTTCCCTCTACACTCAGCTCCGTTACTTCCCTCTCCACACAGCTCCATTACTTCCCTCTACACTCAGCTCCATTACTTCCCTCTCCACACAGCTCCATTACTTCCCTCTACACTCAGCTCCGTTACTTCCCTCTCCACACAGCTCCATTACTTCCCTCTACACTCAGTTCCATTACTTCCCTCTACACTCAGCTCCATTACTTCCCTCTCCACTCAGCTCCATTACTTCCCTCTCCACTCAGCTTCACTACTTTCCTCTACACTCAGCTCCATTACTTCCCTCTCCACTCAGCTCCATTACTTCCCTCTCCACTCAGCTCCATTACTTCCCTCTACACTCAGCTCCATTACTTCCCTCTACACTCAGCTCCATTACTTCCCTCTACACTCAGCTCCATTACTTCCCTCTACACTCAGCTCCATTACTTCCCTCTACACTCAGCTCCATTACTTCCCTCTACACTCAGCTCCATTACTTCTTCCTCACTTTTCAAGAATGGCCACATCTCCACACTCTTTCCGCTCCTTCATCTGCTGTATTAGCAAACTGTTCTTGGCTCTTGTATCTTGAATTTGCCACCATATCACTTCGACTAAAAAAGCTCTATCAGCCGCCATTACTACCTGAATGTGTCCAATAGAAACTCGTTTTCATTGCAAAACAGGACGGGACATTTTCCAACTGTTTGGACTAATAATTATGCCCTAGGCCATCTCAGGCAGTTGAATTTCAGTTTCAGAGAAATCTCATTCACCCGACACTTCTGCCTATGCACAATTCGCCTGGGGAAGAGCTTAGTTTCAGAGCAAGTATTACAAAGTAGGCCCTAATGTTTAGGATACAATTTGTAAAGAAATGGATGACATTACATTATTTCCTGTTAAGATGTAGGTTTTCACTGAGGCTTATTAGCATTATAAGGAAAGGTTGGTGGATTTACAGTGAGTGGGTGGATACCAGATCGTCAGGTCCTGACTATAGTAATGCCTCTAGGCATCTTTATGGTGGTCTGGAGGTTACTGTCAGGGCTTGACAGAGGGGAGGAATCTAGGCAGCTTCATGTTGGTTTTTGTGGTTTTTGTGCCATGCGTTGCCTCTAGTTGGGGATCCTATTTAAGTTTCTATTTTCCCCACCTGTGTGTGGTTCATCATTTGTGCTTTCTGCATAACAGTTCGTAGTTCCATTATCTCCTTGTTTGTTGTTTTTGATAAGACAATAAAGGAATGTCTTTATACTACGGCTCTGCTCCTCGGGTCCTGCATTCGCAGCATTCACTTTCTCTGCCTGTCAATCTGGCACATGGTGGTTGGTTACACACAAGATATATTATTCCCCTTGCACATACATTTCAGCACCATGGAGAGCAAGAATGTTGTAGGTCTATATAGACTCTCTCAGCTCCAGCTCCTGGGCCCAGTTTTTCCAAAGTTATCTGATCGGATTTTGGCAATCGGATAGGATTAAAAGTATAGAAATAGAATGAATAGAACATGCCATCATTGACTTGAATGGGGATGCCCATTATATTAATTATATTTTTATGCATTTAATTATATCTGATTGCCAAAATCCGATAACTTTTGACAAACACATATCTAGGAGGGTGGGGTTGGGCATCTTGTTCCTGTATCTGTGGTCAGGGGCAACTTCTACTCACTCCTTGCCTTCAGTTACACTGTAAAGAAATATCCAGTTGTTTTGACGATAACGTACTGGCAGCGTAAGCTACTGTAAAATCGGTACAGTCTGTTACTGTAAATCGCTCTGGATAAGAGAGCTGCTAAATTACTAAAATGGAAACGTAAAATATCCTTGCTTACTTTATGGTAGAATTGCCTATACTTTAAAATCCATTAAAGTTTAAAATATTGACCTGTAGTTGTTTGTTGATAGGCTACATTATCAATAATTTGAAGTAAATTATTGTAAACAGCGTTCGTATTGTATAAAGTAACCTAGATTCATGTCGGATATGTCATATTTTGCAGGTGGTCGAGCGAATAGCCTGCGTTGACGTGTAACTGGTGTGTTCCTCTTATTTAGCGGGGGATCAGAATGGCGCTCCTCCCATTCTATTTGCCGGTGAGAACAGATTATATTCCCGGGGTTCGAGCTCGCCTTTAATTGCAGGGCTAGATAACCAGCGCCTCTATATCGCCCCATCACCCCGTAAATCATTCCACGTCAGGTGTCCAACTCACGGGACATACCTATTGTTCCTTTGCATAAGGAACAGCCTCAGCTTTTAAACAGAATAATAACTTGAAGAGGAGAGGAAAGGAGAGGAAATAAGAGGAGGGTGAAAGTATATAGGAATAAGGTAATGTAGGTACATTTAATATTCTCTAGGCACTTTACGCACAATAACACAAATAGCCCCTAACCGTTTGATATACTGAGTTGGACCATACCCATTAGGCCTAACATTCAGATATTGAACATCTAATATATTCACAGCTAGAAGCAAAACAATGTCACAGAGACGGCAAACCAACGATTGGACGAGACAGATCTTCGCGAAAGGTTTTAGATCGGAATGGAACTCTGCCACATTCGAAAGTGGGCCGTCTTTTGGTTGCCAAGTCAGACCATCGTTGTATTGAGGGCTCTCCAGGGTTTTTGTGCATGCAGCAGCAGGCTGGGCACGGAGTGACAGTGACCGGCAAAGGAGAACGAATATTTGAACCGCATGCGTCAAGCCTTAAGGTGAGAATCCATTGTGTTCGAACGTAATGGTGCACCACTCTTCAATTTCAATTCCATATGAAGTTAATCAGAAAGAGAATTGATTGTTTAAAACATGTTTAATATATAGCCTACGCAGCATACTCAATGGCAAAGCTTGTTAATGGATTTGCACTGCAAGCCTTTTCAATCAAAATCACCGATACAATAACATTGGATTCCGAGATAACTAAATTTGCCAAAACGCATCAAAACCATAACGGGCATGGAATTAACGTTTGGAAAACATTAGAATAACCAAATCCAGATAAAAGCCCTGATTTCGAGATTGATGATGATGAGGGTGACAAAAGTGCAACGTAACCAACAAGTCCTAATGGCTACATCAGAATTATTCCAACTTGCTTCACACCTGGTTTGTTAGTTATGGTTTATATCATGGTAGGGCGATGATAATGAATCATATACATGTTTTAATGATAAACCATCAACAGCCTAAATGCCCAAACTACTGTTGAATTGTAAAATGTAAGATGCTTCAACTGTTATCGTGCTTGATGGCTTTATTTCAACATATCAACTGTTGGTCACTGCAGTAATATTCGTTACTTAACATGCAAAGGTTTCGATGTAAAATTAAACAAAAATGTATAGTTTTTCTGCTACGGTCTCGGTGTGTGTGTGTGTGTGTGTGTGTGTGTGTGTGTGTGTGTGTGTGTGTGTGTGTGTGTGTGTGTGTGTGTGTGTGTGTGTTGTACGTGCATGCTTGCTTGCGTGTATACGCCATATTTGCATTAGTTGTCTTTGATCAAACAAATGGCATTAAACAAATGCCAGTGACATTATTCAGAAATACAATATTCGAGTTATTCATATTGACCCACTCCATCTCCTCCGCCACCGAAATTAGTTGTTTCAGCAAAATGTAAATTAATATCAGATAAAATACATTTGACAAATCTGACATATTACCCGCCCAAATTCACCAAACAGAGTACACTGGTATCTATTCTAATGTTGGATTAGGACATAAGGGTTTAGTATTTGTCCCTTTGTCATTTATTTCCTACACATGCGTTTAACATTTCGCTCACGTTCAATTCAAAGTTCAAGCTTATAGATGGGAGGGGGAGGAGAAGGGATAGGTAATCCTCTAAAAACCCAGGTTGGTTTAGTTCGTCTGATCTAAGCAAATGAGTTCATCTTGCTTTGGTTTTGTCATGTGAATTACAATATATTTACAATATTGTCTATTCTCATGATTTGGGAAAAGACACATTGGTGGTGCACTTTTCCAGAGACTTTCAATCAAGCAAAGCAAAGCCATTCATAGGATTTTGTATAGTAGGCAACGCAAACTGACAATTTAATCTGACCATGACCTCATGGTTTAGAATTGAAATTATATTGTCAAATTGTGACAGCTCCAGGGTTGGCACAACGTTATTCACCAAAACTACAGATCGTCATAGTTTAGAAGGTATTTAGTTCAAACTCGCTCTTCATACTAGCACATTCAACACATATATTTTATCCGCATGCCTTCCTAATTAAATTTAAACAAGAAAAGACAGTACTGTTTTATTCAAAGCACTGAGAGGGTTTATATCACACCTCCGCGTTTGCACCCATGTCCCCTGCACAAGCTCCTTACCGATGTGAATGATGGAGTCCGCGCTCGCCACTGAATTGCATTGCAATATCCATAAGGAAAGGCATATTATTAGCAATTCCATCTCCGGTTTTGGCGAAAGCAGCTCATCCACGGTCCCTCGTATGTCGGACAAATCCAAATAAGCAACAGTGCATAAATCAGTTGTTCAGATTGCGAATAAAACCCAAAAACAAAACTCTAAGGAAGGAGGAAAAATGTCAAGGTGTTTCCTGGGGGATAGAGAAGAAGTAAGTGCAAGGGAGGTGGCGGTTGGGCAGAAAAGGCAGAGAAATACTCGGCTTTTCGGTAAGGAAGGCTGAGAATCCAGCGCGCTCTGCGGCTCTCGCTCTATCCAGCGCTCGAGTCTGAGACATATCAAACTGCAAACTGCGGAGGAGGGACACCCCCCATGCGCTCTCTCGATAGCTCGCTCTCTCTCTCTCTCTCGATTTTCCCGACCCACGTGACTGCAGAGACTCTATCTACACGGCTAAGCTGCCGGGAGAAGACAGGGAGAGATGGAATCCGAGCAAGCCGGAGACGGGGACGGCGATCAAGACATGCCCCTGAGGCTCGGTCTATCAACGAACGCAAATTACCATGGACGGGAGCCTGAAAAACCAAAGAATAGCCGACATTAAAAACACATGGATGACGCACAAAGCAGACTTGCATTGCAGTGTAAGTAATCGCACCGGGCGCACAACTTCCGATGTATAGTTAACTCTCATAACAGAACGATCCATTGCTATTTTCGAATGACATAGCTAGATTGGTGCATGATCACCTGTAGCCACAGCTAGGATATAGCGTGCGGAGGGGTCTGTGCATGTGTGCGTAATACCTTTCCACAGCTACAGGTTTTTATGGGGACCATTTAAAGCGTTGAAACGCTCCGGTTATATGTGGAAATTGACTAAATGGCGTGGGTCGGAAAGAACTGAAGTGGAGAGTGTTTCTACTAAGCTGTCTGCCTGCAGAGAACGCACGAGCGCATGTGCTGCTGGGGAGGGGATACCTGGGATGTAGTTTGGACATAGAGGTTAGACGGGTGGGTAGAGAGCACATATGTCATGGTTTGATACAGGAACTAACCTAGGTCTTTTAGCCCAATGTGTCTTTGTGATTTTTGTAACAATTATTTTTTCTGTATTGTATTGTATTTTCTGACAACTGATTCCAGTTTCTCTGCTACTGATCGTGGACAGTGTTGTAATAATAGCCAACAGTCCATATCAATTATATTTGGAGACATGCATTATCAAATAATAAATAAATGTTGTTGCCAATAGGTGTATTAATGCCTTTTACCCAACTTTTCATGCATGATGGTAAATTACCTATCGAAACTCTCATAAGTTATAGAGAGATGTCTTACATGGACATGGAGCCAAGTGGCATCCTTATGTTATTCTATTTGCTGGACTAAGAGGTTCATAGTACATGTTGATCATGTAAAGGGCCGAAGAAGGAAGACCACATCTCGAAACTCCAATAACGAATGCACTTTCTGGGTCGTTTTTTTCCGATGACAGTGGTACATTTCAGAGAAGAGTTCTTCATATAAGAGATGAAACTATAATATTCTTAATCTTACAATTAAAGGATATTTCTTGCGATTGAATATGAGACGGAAATGTCCATTAATTGTTTGGATAAGTCTGTTTTTTCACGGAGAGCTTTCAGCACCACGGATCCATGGACAGCTCCGAAGTACTCTTCGTCCTATGATGCGCTCAATGTCAGATCATTCATGTAGCCAGCCTAGCTTAGACCTACACATACTTTGCCCCCATGAAATTGTATGAACGTATGATTTAATTATTGAATATAATGCATATATAATGTGTTTTTGGTAAAAAGCCTTTTCAATATCCGTCTGAAAACATATTTGACTGCTTATAGGAGGATTGGGCCAGAGCCGCATACAGTGATTTGGGATTTCATGTCAGTTGACATTCACGTCTAAGGAAAGCGCGCCCGCAGCTAGACTCTGGTAACAAGTGGTTGCTGCAGCTTGAGCTTTCCTTCTCCCAAGACGAAAAAGGTGCGAGGGCGAGAGAAAACACCGATTTTCTTAGAAATTACATTAGGCTTATAGAGCGCCGTCTCGTAGCCTATATATAGTTCAAAATAGATGGTGAACCAAACCACAAAATAAGAAAATAACTGAATTACATACAAAACGCAGTTGTCAAGCATGCCACCAATGTAGAACAAGAAAAAAGCAAGGACATCTTTTTTATGAAAACAATACATATAGACTACAATTGTGTTAAAGTATAAAATAACGTTTTCTAGCCCGTTGTGTACCATCTCTTAGTGTTTTATCCTCGGTTCAACTCTTGATTCCTTCCTAGCAAGTCCAATGCAGCCGTTTTTATCTCAATATCAAATAATTTCTGGGTAGCAACAATTAACAATTAAGAACCTTAGGGTGATTGTTTTCAAAAACAGCTTCTTAGCAAAGAGCAATTTCTCAAGCAATAATTTTACAAGGACTGGCTGGGAGTGGTCTGAGTGGGGAGGGGTAAACTGAAAACTAGCTGTTATTGGCAGAGAGGTTTGGAAAGCTCTTTCTTATTGGTCTATTAATTAACCAATTTACTGCCAAAACTCCATCCCACCAAAACAGACTGGAATTTCAGGGGGTCTTTTCAAACAGCTCTTACACTAAAAGAGCATGATGATAATTTTAACAATTTCACAGTATTATTCCGACCTCAGTGTGGAAATATACACTGAGTATACAAAACATTAAGAACACCTGTGCAACTCAATATTAGGAAGGTGTTCGTAATGTTTGCTATAAGCAGTGTACATAAAACACAGGAAAGTCACGTTTTTTACTGCACTGGGCCTTTAAAGCAACCTCCAGCAGTCTAGCCAGTAATTGAGGTTACAAATTGCCCATCTGTGAAGTCCCATATGTGCAACAAACAAATTGCATTTCCTTATACATTGTCAAGAACTGTCAATATTTCTGAAGCTAAGAAGCAATGAAACCAGTAATGAAGTAATAATCCATTCTGACAGCACATTAACGTCTTGAGCGATGAGGGTGCAATTATATTGTCAAATGAACAGGATTCAATGCCTCTAGCAGTACATTGGTATGGGTTGAGTAGGTATGAATCTCTTTCAAGGGTAGGAGAAGTTAATGCTGTCATATTCTGATGGGACTGTTTGGCTGTTGTTCCTAATATAGACCAAATCAAGCAAGTAATTGAAGTGAATTTGGCATGCTGTTCGATGCTGTTCTGTAGTTCTGAATATTTACTGATCAAAAATATAAATGTAACATGCAACAATTTCAAAGATCTTCCTGAGTTACAGTTCATAGAAGGAAATCAGTCAATTGAAATCAATTCATTAGGCCCTAATCTATGAATACACATGACTGGGAATACATATATGCATCTGTTGGTCACAGATACCTTAAAAAAAGGTAGGGGCGTGGATCAGAGAACCAGTCAGTATCTGGTGTGACCACCATTTGCCTCGTGCAGCCCAGCACATCTCCTTCGCATAGAGTTGATCAGGCTGTTGATTGTGGCCTGTGGAATGTTGTCCCATCCTCTTCAATGGCTGTGCGAAGTTGCTGGATATTAGCGGGAACTGGGAGACACTGTAGTACAGTTTAAAGGCCATGGAAGAACTGAGACATTTTCAGCTTCCAGGAATTGAGTACCCTTGCGACATGGGGCCATGCATTATCATGCTGAAACATGAGGTGATGGCGTCGAATGAATGGCATGACAATGGGCCTCAGGATCTCGTCATGGTATTTCTGTGCATTAAAGTTGCCATCGATAAAATGCAATTGTGTTCGTTGTCTGTAGCTTATGCCTGCCCATACCATAACCCCCCGCCACCATTGGACACTCTGTTCACAATGATGACATCAGCAAATCGCTCGCTCACACGACGCCATACACGTGGTCTGCGGTTGTGAGGCCGGTTGGACGTACTGCCAAAACGACGTTGGAGGAGGCTTATGGTAAGAACATTTAATTCTCTGGCAACAGCTCTGGTGGACATTCCTGCAGTCAGCATGCCAATTGCATGATCCCTCAAAACCTGAGATATCTGTGGCATTGTGTTGTGTGACAAAACTGCACATTTTAGAGTGGCCTTATATTGTCTCCTGCACAAGGTGCACCTGTGGAATGACCATGCTGTTTAATCAGCTTCTTGATTTGTAGATGGATTATCTTGGCAAACAAGAAATGCTCACTAACAGGAATGTGCACAACATTTTAGAGAAATAAGCTTTTTGTGCGTATAGAACATTTCTGGGATCTTTTATTTCAGTTCATGAAACATGGGACCAACACATTACATGTTGCGTTTATATTTTTGTTCAGTATAGGTTTGTATTGTGGAGTAAGTACAATGTTGCTGATCCATCCTCCGTGTTCTCCTATCACAAATATCAAACTTTAACTGTTTTAAAGTCACCATTGGCCTCATGGTGAAATACCTCATTGAGCGGAGTTAGGAAGGATGCCTGTATCGTTGTTGTGACTTGGTGTATTGATACACCGTCCAAAGTGTGATTAGTAACTTCACCATGCTCAAAGAGATATTCAATGTCTGCTTTTTATTTTTGTACCCATATAACAATAAATGCCCTTCTTTGTGAGGCATTGGAAAACCTCCCTGGTCTTTGTGGTTGAATCTGTGTTTGAAATTCACTGCTCAACTGAGGGACCTTACAGATAATTGTATGTGTGGGGTACAGAGATGAAAAATCAACACTATCATTGCGCACAGAGTCCATGCAACTTATTATGTGACTTGTTAAGAACATTTTTACTCCTGAACCTATTTAGGCTTGCCATAATAAAGGAATTGAATACTTATTGAAGCCTGATATTTCCGCTTTTCATTTGTAATTAATTGGTCAATTTGTTTTAAACCTTAATTCTGCTTTGGTATTGTGTGTAGGCCAATGACAAAACTCAATTTAATCAATTTGAAATTCAGGCTGTAACACAACAGCACGTAGCAGAAGTCAAGGGGTGAAAATACTTTCTGAAGGCACTGTACGGCCTCTGATACTTCTAACCTCACAAACTACTGTCCTTCTATTGTGTATTACAATAAACATTATGTAAATGCCCCCCACTGTAATGATGCATTATTGCTTTATTGAGTCAATAAAGAATAATGGAAACTACATCTTGGGATTTTATCATCAGTAATAAATGGCCATTTGGGCTTTGAGATAATAATTTGACTCAATTGCATGATTTTGTAATGTACAGTGGCTAGTGAAAGTCTACACACCCCTTGAACAGTCTTGACATTTTGTAGCCTTAAAATGTTATCTAAGATTTTATGTAAAATAGTGCAATTGAAAATAGTCCACATTTTCAAAGACAAATTCTCGAAAACGTTTGAAAACCTTTGGCAGCCTTTACAGCTGTGAATCATTTCTACCAATATTCTACCAACTTTGCACAACTCTTTGGCTAACATATATCCATTGTTTTTGTCAAAATTGCTCAAGCTCAGTATATTTGGTTGGGAATCATTAATGGAAGCAATATTCAAACCTTGTCTCTGATTTTCAAGCAAATTAAAGTCAGGACTGAGATTGGACCACTCAGGAACACTCAACACCTATTGGAAAGCCATTATGTTGTGTCTTTTGCATTAAAATGTGTGTAATTGTTCCTCAAAAAAATACAACTCTATCCCAGGGTTAGGTATTCTGAACACTGAGGCGGGTTTTCCTCTAACTGTTTACCTAGGCTTTGCTCCATCCGTATTTATTACGCTCCTGACAAACTCCCCGTCCCTGCCGGTGACAAGTACACCCACCTATTGGAACATTTTCTCATTTAAAATTCAATTGTAAGGCAGAAAAATGTGAAGACTTAGTGTGTAGACTTTCACTAGGTACTGTATATCCTGAATGGAAGGTCTACAGTATATAGTCTGCATAAATTACAGATTGCACTTCTTTAATGTGTGATAGTTTGTGCCTTAAAGTCTTTAACAGATGCGCCAGCTGCTTGAGGGGTTTAATATCTCAATAGCTCATCGAATTCAACTCTAACGGAATATAGGTCAGCGCTCTGAGTATGTAAATGAAGAGAAATCTTAAAACAAATCCGAAATTCTGCAAGAAAAAAAATGGAGGGAGTTTATTCCCTCAAGCAGTGGTCTATGAAGTATAGCCACTGCGAACCTGAAACTCAGTCAATCCCCTAGGTACCTTTTTACATCTTAGACAAACAGAGGCCGTCTAAGATTTGTGGCCGGTGGGGATGGAATTTGAAAAACTCTAACTTATTCCGAGCTACCAAATAAATATGGTAATCATTTAAAAACGTTTAAGCATACCAATTGAACATCCAGTCTGGTAGGCCTATGTTGTTCCACAAGTCGATGCAGCCTTCAGACTAATCGTTTTCTTTTTTAAGTACATAACGTCGGCGAGGGCAATAATACAGGTAGCTTCATTAATTAAGCCCCTGTAACCTTACTTAGAGAGTTAAATCTCTAAAATGCTGAGTCGAGATACCAACCCTCAATATCAATCACCGCATCCTTTTAGTGGGAGAACCAGACAGACATTTCATTAGCTATTAGGAAACCACATTACAAAGACCTTCATTTTAATAGACAAAGCATTCATTAGATATACCAGACACTGCATTGGAGAATAAGGAACACTTCCAGGCTATGTCCGAAATCACACCCTATTTCCTAGTGTGCTACTTTTGATCTGGGCCCATAGTGCTTTGGTCAAAAGTAGTGTGCACTATGTAGGAAATCGGGTGCCATTTGGGACACAGCCTCAGTCTTCCACCTAATATCTCAAAGCATTATTTGATTTGCCAGTGCAAGCTTTGTTCCTGACGCTTAGCTCTATCACTCTCTGGGTATGACTGAGTAGAAAACAAACAAACAAACTCATTAGTGGAAAAAGGCCCACCAATATACAAAGACAGATACCCATTCAGTTTACTTTCTCCCTGCCAAATCACTTTGTCTTCTGAGAGAATATGAGCAGAACCCTTACGTTAAGAGGGCACAACAGCTTGTATGTGACTTCCTGGTAATAGAGGGGCACAAGTTTGTAATCTTAATTTATTGGCCCAGGTATGGTATTTCTTTATAGTTCTGTTTAATGAAAATCAACAATTGCAGAGGACCTCTCTCTGTTGGCGCCTCAAGGCAATTAGGATTGGCCCACAGTGAACCCATGTCTTTAACCTCTGGTCCTCTGCCACTGCAATGTATGATCGACCACACAGCCAACAATCAGCCTGAAAACGTCAACCTGTCACGTTTTTGCAAAAAATTATGTTCAACCGATTTATGCTTATGTCAACTAAGCCACAATTAAGCCATGAGGTCGAATGATTTGTCCTTAGAGCTCAGAGACAGAATTATGTCGAGGCACAGATCTGGGGAAGGGTACCAAACATTTTTGCAGCATTGAAGGTTCCCAAGAACACAGTGGCCTCCATCATTCTTAAATGGAAGAAGTTTGGAGCCACCAAGACTCTTCCTAGAGCTGGCCGCCTGGCCAAACTGAGCAATCGGATGAGAAGGGCCTTGGTCAGGGAGGTGACCAAGAACCTGATGGTCACTCTGACAGAGCTCCAGAGATCCTCTGTGGAGATGGGAGATCCTTCCAGAAGGACAACCATCTCTGCAGCACTCCACGAACCAGGCCTTTATGGTAGAGTAGCCAGACAGAAGCCACTCCTCAGTAAAAGGCACATGACAGCCCACTTGGAGTTTGCCAAAAGGCACCTACAGGACTCACTCAGACCATGAGAAACAAGATTTTCTGGTCTGATGAAATCAAGATTGAACTCTTTGGCCTGAATGGAAAGTGTCATGTCTGGAGTAAACGTGGCACCATCCCTACGGTGAAGGATGGTTGTGGCAGCATCATGCTGTGGGGATGTTTTTCAGTGGCAAGAACTGGGCGACTAGTCAGGCTCAAGGGAAAGATGAATGGAGCAAAGTACAGAGAGATCCTTTATGAAAACCTGCTCCAGAGCTCTCAGGACCTCAGACTGGGGCAAAGGTTCACCTTCCAACAGGACAACGACCCTAAGCACACAGCCAAGACAATGCAGGAGTTGCTTCGGGACAAGACTCTGAATGCCCTTGAGTGGCCCAGCCACTAACGTAACAAGGTGTGGAAAAAGTCAAGGGGTCTGAATACTTTCTGAATGCACTGTATATACCACTAATGGAGAGCGAGGTACACTGCGGGGCCAAAAGTTTGGAATATTACTAATTCAAGGGTTTTTCTATATTTGCACTATTTTTTTACATTGTAGAATATAAGTGAAGACATCAAAACTATGACATAACAAATATGGAATCATGTGCGACATGAACAAGTTTAAAAAAAACAAAATATATTTTATATTAGAGATTCTTCATATCACCACCCTTTGCCTTGATGACAGCTTTGTACACTCATGGCATTCTCTCATTCAGCTTCACCAGGAATGCTTTTCCATCAGTCTTGAAGGAGTTCCCACATATGCTGAGCACTTGTTGGCTGATTTTCCTTCACTGTGCTACGACTCATCCCAAACCATCTAAATTCCGTTGAGGTTGTAACCAAAAATCTCAAATTTGGACTCCAGACCAAAGGACACATTTCCACCGGTCTAATGTCTATTGCTCATGTTTCTTGGCCCAAGCAAGTCTCTTCTTCAATCTGAGGCTGGTAACTCTAATAAACTTATCCTCTGCAGCAGAGGTATTTCTGGGTCTTCCATTCCTGTGGCAGTCCTCATGAAGCTGGTTGAGAGAATGAGTGTGAAAAGCTGTCATCAAGGCAAAGGGTGGCTACTTTGAAGAATCTCAAATATAAAATGTGTTATGATTTGTTTACCACTTTTTTGGTTACTACTGTACATGATTCCATATGTGTTATGTCATAGTTTGTTGTCTTCACTTTTATTCTACAATGTAAAAAATAGTGCAAAGAAAGAAAATAATATTCCAAACTTTTGGACCCCAGTGAATGTTGTCACACTTTTCACGCTGTCTAACATTTACTGGGCACAATACATCACAATGGTATAAATATTATACCATATGTTGTATTCATTAAATCTTCATATCTTATTTCAGTACGGAGTTGTAGACCGTTAAATAGAGAGTGTGCACTTGTGACAATTTGCCCCATCAGCGGGTAAATTGTCACACTACGTCGGATAAGTTGTCACATTGGATCATCAACAAATGATAACACAACTAATTAATTGTGAATATTGATTTTAATTTCAAATTTAAAACCAAATTCAACTTCATTAAAGAACTCATAATAAAAACAATCATGCCTTGAGAATCTGGCAAATCATGCCTTAAAATCAAAACAATAATGCTGGCAGAGCACACATTAAGTGGCACGACCACTTTACTTTGAACTTTGAAATTGAACGTTCTCTGGCGTGCAAATAGATCCACGTTAATTGTTGGAATCGGAATGGAATGGAATACCGCAGATAATTTGCTTAAACGTGTAAAGTCTGTAAAGGCTGTTTGAAAAAGGCTCCACACAGACAAGGCGGAGTCCTCCTCATCTGATGAGGACTCTTCTACGACTTTTCTTTTTTTAGCTGACTCCTTGTTCTTTGCAGATAAAGATTTAGACTCCTCCCTCTTGCTCCCCTTTCTTCCTGGCTTTCTTCCTTCTTTCCTTCAAAAACACATTTCCTCATTGCAATTACATATTCATTACAGGCTTATTACGCCCACCTCCCTGGCCACTATCCTTGTTGGCACAATGCAATTCATAACACCACACTAAACTCATGACACTGTATGAAGTAGTGTGTGTGTGTGTGTGTGTGTGTGTCTGCTGCTCTAAACGATATGTATATATAATAATCAATTTACAGTAACATTTAATGCTATTATCAGAGCTGATTACACAATATCACAATGTTTTTTTAGCATGTTCTATGTGTCTATGTAAACTGGGGCAAACTGACGTGTGCTAATGTTGGATAAATCTCAAGGTTAGCTCAACATAGGACTGCAGCTAAAGTATCAAAAGACACGTTATGGTCTCCTCTACTCAGTGCAACATTATAATTTTGAACATTCATACCTAACAATGTAAAGTGACAATTTTTTACTTTTGAAGGGGAAAAATAAGAAACTTGTGCTCACCTCAGATTAGAGTGACCTTGACTACATGTGAACAGGAAGTTGACCATAGAACATGTAGTCACACAAAGTAGCTATTTGATTTTTGAGATAGTTGCCTCTGGTGTTGGAGGTATGAACAGTTTGACAACTTACCTCGCTCTCCCCTATATATCATTTTTTATAGCAGGACACAGTAACGTTGATTATCCCTCTGAAGAGGCTGTTTGAGAAGTTTTGAATACTAAGCAACCTGCCTAAACATAGTTTGAAGTACAATACCAACATGTTAAAACAGTAGGTCAAAACTGTATGCTGGAAAACCTTGGTAGAACATGAGTGGAATAGGCATTGTGGTGCTGGTGAATTTCCTTTCATTTTCAGATTCAGACCAATGCCTATTCTCTTTTTTTTTTTTCATGGTTTTTACACCGGAAGGTGATTATGCAACATTATTATACAACAATATTATACATCTTAACACATGCTCTCCTTGTGAACCCTCACAATGTTGTGCGTTTTATTTATTTTATTTATAGATAAGATCCCAGCTCATAATCCTACTGATCATCGCTCAAAGCAAATTGGCGAGAGAAAGGAAACAAATATTTACTATGTGATTACATAATGTAGCTGGCTAGAGGACTAGAGGAGCACGAAATATGGATGAGCTGTTCGATGATTTGGAGGTAGTCCATACAAATTTTCTCAGAAACTAAGGTGATCTACGCTGACATCACCCAGTGGAGGAGTTGTTCCAGTGGGAGTGGGATATCAACAAGCACATAGAGATGGCCCAGCGTTCTGTCAAACAGCTGGTGTTTGCATTTCTCTGTGACAGGCGCATGCCCACAATCCGCCACTTTGCCATGCCATAAATCACTGTGTCCCTGGGCAGTATCTTTCCCAAACTCGGTCCCAAGGCCCCCCCTGGGTGCACGTTTAGTTTTTTGCCCCAGTGCTACACAGATGATTAAAATAATCAAAGCTTGATGATGAGTTGGCTATTTGAATCAGCTGTGTAGCGCTAGAGAAAAAAATTATAATGTGCACCTGGGGGGAAACCCTGCCAAAGGGATGGCATGAATCTCAAGGATGAGGGACTTCTTCCTTGAGAGTCTCACAGTAGTACACACCAGAACACTCACTGTCAATTGCCTTTCTCTTCACGAACCCAAAGCCTCTTTTTAAATTAAACCTAATAAATTGAAATGAGTATATGTGTCAGGAGGGGGCTGTCAAAACTATAAATGAAAGAATGGTCAAAATATCTCCTCTGGGAGGTGAGCGCGCAATATTCTGAGTTACAAGCAGTAACTCTAACCATAACACTATGAATCCTGTTTTTAAGCGTGTGTTTGTAAATTCAATCTGGAGTGCCCGCTCTGGATGCTCTGGCGGAGGAGTAGGGTTGTTCTGACCTCACAACAGCAGTCAAGCACCAAAGCTAACTGGCTAACGTTGGCTAGCTTGCTAGCTACTTCCAGGCACAAATGAGAGAACACATCACTCTGACCCTTTTACCCGCCCTAGCAGAGCTGGTTATGATGTGTTCATGTTATCTAGAGCATTGGTGACTGTAACTGTGCTGCTGGCAACAATTTAATTACGTTTTTTTTTCCAATGTTGACTGACACCCATATTCAACGGGTGTTGCATGTTCGTAAATCCCTCTGTTGTTCTGCACTGAATTTATGAATGCACCCTAACACTTTGACTTAAACAGACCATTTACATGTCTGGAAACGTTTGTTCCAAAATTATTTTGTTCATTCACTCAGTAGTGATTTCACTTTTATTTCTCTTACTTGGTTAAAATACAATAGTCTAAAACAGACTCATTTAATCACAAAGTTAAAATGCATTTCCTTTTATTTTGACTGCGCTCTGCTGCAGGTAGCAACCTGATCTCATAGCATTTCGTATTATTCTGTACGTAAATCTGAACGATACCATTTCTATATCCACTATATGAACATCTCATTCCTGGGCATGGGCATTAATATGAAGTTGGTCCCCCCTTTGCTGCTATAACATCCTCCACTCTTCTGGGAAGGCTTTCCACTAGATGTTGGAACATTGCTGCGGGGACTTGCTTGCATTCAGCGACAAGAGCTCACTTTGTGCACAGGGGCATTTCATGCTGAAACAGGAAAGGGCCTTCACCAAACTGTTGCCACAAAGTTGGAAGCACAGAATCGTCTGGAATGTCCTTGTATGTTGTAGCGTTAAGATTTCTCTTCACTGGAACTAAGGGTCCCGAACCATGAAAAACAGACCCTGTTCATTATCCCTTCACCACCAAACTTTACAGTTGGCAATATGCATTTTGGGCAGTTTCACCTGGCATCCGTCAAACCCTGATTCGACTGTCATACTGCCAGATGGTGAAGTGTGATTCATCACTCCAGAGAACGTGTTTCCAATGCTCCAGAGTCCAACAGCGGCAAGCTTTACACCACTCCTCTGTGTGCGGCTGCTCGGACATGGAAATCCATTCCATGAAGCTCCCGATGAACAGTTATTGTGCTTGTTGCTTCCAGAGGCAGTTTGGAACTGTGTTGCAACCGAGGACAGACGATCTTTACGCATAATGTGCTTCAGCACTCGGCAGTCCCGTTCTGTGAGCTTGTGTGGTCTACCATTTCGCGGCTGAGCCGTTGTTGCTGTTAGACGTTTCCACTTGAGAATGAGAAACTTACCCCAAATGCGATTCACTTCCTGATTGCTGGTTGTGCAGTATCAGGGCACGACCTACATCACTATATGGAGAGTGTGTCTGTTTCTAAAAGGACGTACAGTGGGGAGAACAAGTATTTGATACACTGACGATTTTGCAGGTTTTCCCACTTACAAAGCATGTAGAAGTCTGTAATTTTTATCATAGGTACTCTTCAACTGTGAGTGACGGAATCTAAAACAAAAATCCAGAAAATCACATTGTATGATTTTTAAGTAATTAATTTGCATTTTATTGCATGACATAAGTATTTGATACATCAGAAAAGCAGAACTTAATATTTGGTACAGAATCCTTTGATTGCAATTACAGAGATCATACGTTTCCTGTAGTTCTTGACCAGGTTTGCACACACTGCAGCAGGGATTTTAGCCCACTCCTCCATACAGATCCTTCAGGTTTTGGGGCTGTCGCTGGGCAATACGGACTTTCAGCTCCCTCCAAAGATTTTCTATTGGGTTCAGGTCTGGAGACTGGCTAGGCCACTCCAGGACCTTGAGATGCTTCTTACGGAGCCACTCCTTAGTTGCCCTGGCTGTGTGTTTCGGGTCATTGTCATGCTGGAAGACCCAGCCACGACCCATCTTCAATGCTCTTACTGAGGGAAGGAGGTTGTTGGCCAAGATCTCGCGATACATGGCCCCATCCATCCTCCCCTCAATACGGTGCAGTTGTCCTGTCCCCTTTGCAGAAAAGCATCCCCAAAGAATGATGTTTCCACCTCCATGCTTCACGGTTGGGATGGTGTTCTTGGGGTTGTACTCATCCTTCTTCTTCCTCCAAACACGGCGAGTGGAGTTTAGACCAAAAAGCTCTATTTTTGTCTCATCAGACCACATGACCTTCTCCCATTCCTCCTCTGGATCATCCAGATGGTCATTGGCAAACTTCAGACGGGCCTGGACATGCGCTGGCTTGAGCAAGGGGACCTTGCGTGCGCTGCAGGATTTTAATCCATGACGGCGTAGTGTGTTACTAATTGTTTTCTTTGAGACTGTGGTCTCAGCTCTCTTCAGGTCATTGACCAGGTCCTGCCGTGTAGTTCTGGGCTGATCCCTCACCTTCCTCATGATCATTGATGCCACACGAGGTGAGATCTTGCATGGTGCCCCAGACCGAGGGAGATTGACCGTCATCTTGAACTTCTTCCATTTTCTAATAATTGCGCCAACAGTTGTTGCCTTCTCACCAAGCTGCTTGCCTATTGTCCTGTAGCCCATCCCAGCCTTGTACAGGTCTACAATTTTATCCCTGATGTCCTTACACAGCTCTCTGGTCTTGGTCATTGTGGAGAGGTTGGAGTCTGTTTGATTTAGTGTGTGGTCAGGTGTCTTTTATACAGGTAACGAGTTCAAACAGGTGCAGTTAATACAGGTAATGAGTAGAGAACAGGAGGGCTTCTTAAAGAAAAACTAACAGGTCTGTGAGAGCCGGAATTCTTACTGGTTGGTAGGTGATCAAATACTTATGTCATGCAATAAAATCCAAATTAATTATTTAAAAATCATACAACGTGATTTTCTGGATTTTTGTTTTAGAGTCCGTCTCTCACAGTTGAAGTGTACCTATGATAAAAATTACAGACCTCTACATGCTTTGTAAGTAGGAAAAACTGCAAAATCGTTAGTGTATCAAATACTTGTTCTCCCCACTGTATTTAGTTGTTTTTGGAGCTTAATCATGTCTTTTGCATGACCTGATACTGTAAAACCAGCAATGAGGAAGTGAATCGCAACTGGGTTAAGTTTCTCAAAAACAAGCCAAATCACAAAAAGTGTCTGGACCCTTCT
Organism: Thymallus thymallus; assembly: GCA_023634145.1. Taxonomy (NCBI): domain Eukaryota; kingdom Metazoa; phylum Chordata; class Actinopteri; order Salmoniformes; family Salmonidae; genus Thymallus; species Thymallus thymallus. The sequence continues at coordinate 11,213,006 of CM042387.1, forward strand.
ATAACCTGCCATTTACATAAAACATTGAGATTTACTTCAGAAATGTGAAAACTCTCCTATAAGGCAAAAATTTGGGTGGTTGGTCAGGGTGGAAGTTTGGGCGTATAACGCGAATATCTAGCCACCCAAAAACTGAGTGTTCAAATCTCATCATGGACAACTTTAGCATTTTAACTAATTACCAACATACTACCTTTTAACTACTTTGCAACTACTTAGCATGTTAGCTAAGCTAATAACCCTTTAACATAACTCCTAACCTTAACCCTAACCACTAGCCTAGCAAACAATAGCCACCTAGCTAATTTTAGCATTAGACACCTAGCTAACGTTAGTTACATCAATTTGAAATTCGTAACATATCATACGAATTGTAATTCGTAACATTTCATACAAATAGCAATTCATAACATATCATGTGAAATGAATGATGGACATCCACAAATGAATATATACCATACGAAACGTAACATATCTTACTAAATGGTCCTTTGTACCTCAGTTGGTAGAGCATGGTGTTTGTGGGTTCGATTACCGGGACCACCCAAATATGCAATGTATGCACGCACGACTGTAAGTCGCTTTGGAGAAAAGTGTCTGCTAAATGGCATATATACTGTACAGTACAGTATATGTACACTATATAAACAAGTATGTGGACACCCCTTCAAATTAGTGGATTTGGCTATTTCAGGCACACCCGTTGTTGACAGGTGTAAAATCAAGCACACGGCCATGCAATCTCCATAGACAAACATTGCAAGTAAAATGGCCTTACTGAAGAGTTCAGTGACTTTCAATGGGCAGCGTCGTTGGATGCCACCTCCCCAACGAGTGAGTTCGTCAAATTTCTGCCCTGCTAGAGCTGCCCTGGTCAACTGTAAGTGCTGTTATTGTGAAATAACACTATTTGACATTTCAAATAACACTATTTGACATGTCAAATGAGCTTGTTGACCAATTAGGACCTAAATATGACTGCATGTCACATAATAATTTAGCACATTCATAATTTTTTTACGTAGTTATTACACATTGATTACACTATCACTCGTATTTCATATGTCGCAACAATTCATCGGTACGTAAGCTATGAAGCTCTTGACAGTGCTGGTCATAAAAAAAGGTAGCTAGCTGAATGATACAAACAATGTTCTTGCCCAAAAACATAGCGAAACAACGTAATCTCTTCCAGTAGCTATAGTTAGGCTACCTAACTATCTAGCTAGGTGTCATCATCTAAAAGAACCCTAATTTATAAGACAGTTCTTCTTTGATTAATGTCGGAACCATCTATGTGAAGCTAGCCACAATAACGATTAGCCACAATAGAGGAATTTGCGGTTAGCCTTCAAAATGAAACTATGCAATTGACAGTGATGCAAATGAATACAAATAGTGGAATTGTGCCATAATTTAATAGATCATGCTAAACGAGTTGAAATGTTGTTAAATAAAATCAACAACATTTAATTAATTTGTTAATACACTGAATGTATTATACTTTAGAATTGCATTGGGGGCATACTTATTTCACTGTACTGCCTTACCTATGGATTTTGGATCAATGACATATCTACTCAGGGAGACCCAGAGAACATTAGCATCATTGCTCTTAATGTGGGACTCTGAAACCACTGTGAATTGAGCCACATTTATTGTACCAGTCAACCTACTATGTGTTTTGAACACTATTCCAGGGGAAAAACAATACAACGTGGATGTTTTGGAGTCTGATAACTACTGAGTAGACTGATACCCCATTTCATTGATCCCAAATCCTTAGGTAAATATGAATGTCAATACGCACAATAGGCTGACTGGGGAGGTGATTTCACACAGTCACAGTCCAGTGAAAAGAGCTACAACGCTAATATTTGAGTAAACTCTTCACAGTTGTGTTCTGTGGGTGTCACCGAGTAGACTGATACCCCATTTCATTGCTCCACATTCCAACTTTGTTTAACATTATATAATCTAAATATGGCATGATTCCGCCAATTGTAACCTTCAGCATCACTTTCAAATAAGTACTTTTATTTTGAAGCCAAACTGCAAATTCCACTAATGTGGCTAATCCTTATTGTGGCTAGCTTCACAACAGTCCGGTCAAGCCTCACTAGCCAGATGAAGCTAGCAGAGTTGCCAAGTCTGGTTATAATACACAACTTAGGGCTTTTTTTGTTTTAAGTTGCTTGAAAAAAATCACAGGTTGTGGTTTTTTGGACTTGTTAAAAAAAATATGGTCGCTTGTTAGGAAAATCTGACAAGCGACTTTTTTTACATTTATGGTCGCTATTTTCTCCAAATTCATTGATCGACACTGTCTGCTCACATCCTCACAATAATATCAGTGGTTTGGTGTAATTCACTCTACTACAAATCCCCACGTGGACTATCCAGCCCCCTCCTCCACCCATGACACTTAGTACAGTAGTGATGATGAGTCATCATTGATGACATTAGATGACATAGCACTAGATACATTTCCACAAACGATGTGGCCCAAGTATGGCAAAAAGTACAACAAAGCCTAGGAAAAGGATTAAGAATGGGTACGTCAAATGGTCGGTGATGACAGTAAAGCTCTGTGCAGATACTACAAAGCAGAGATTCGTGCTCACCATGCAGACCTACTGTACTGCAACATGCTAGCACAGACAAGCATAAGAGGAATGCCAAGCCATTTTCCTCAAAATGGCAGTTATTTCTTCTGTGAATATGTGCTTGTTAAATGCCCATTCTGTGGCGAACAAGGCGCACATTCTGAATGATCTGTTCATAAGGCAAAACTTGGACTTTCTATTACTGACAGAAACTTGGCAACGTAACTCTGAATTTATTCATTTAAATGAGCTGTGCCCTGTTGGCTGCTCGTTTATTGGATCCCTGTGTCTGTCTGGCCGCGGTGGAGGACTTGCCATAGTATGGAGAAATAGCTACTCCTGTCAGCTGGTGAGCGTGGAAACTTTTTCCTCTTTTGAACTGCAAATCACTAGAGTTGGTCGGATAAGGCCGCTCTTTTGCATCCTCATTTATCGTCTTGCTGGGCAGTTTTTAACAGAGTTTACGGACTTTATTTCATCTGTTATTAATTTTGAAAAGCTATTAATGGTTGGGGATTTTAACCTGCACACTGACGTTGCTGATAATCATGCCGCAAAAGATTTTCTTAGTATTATGGATTCACATAATCTAAAGCAGCATGTTCATGGACCCACACATACTGGTGGTCATACATTAGACCTTGTTTTCACACTAGGTTTGGATGTTAATGCAATATGTTGTGAGGATATGTCGATTAGTGACCATAAGTGTATCTTTTTTAATCTGTCTGCCATCGCTGACCCCCCTTGTCAGAAGCGTCTGACACAATCGCGCATTATTACTCAAACAACTGTTGAGCAATTTATCTCTCGGTTTGACTGTGATCTTAATTTTATGGGTTGTAGCAATGATGTTGAGCTCTAGTGCTGCTTATTTTTCTAATTTAATCTCTTTCTCTAAGCGAAACCCTAAGGTTTTATTTGATACCATACATAATATTGTATCTCCTCCTGCCACAATATGTTCTCAAAACGATTGTGATAGGCTGCTGTCTTTTTTTATTGATAAGGTGCAGTCTATTAGATCAAATATTCTGCGTGGACCACACTTTCTTGTAGACTGTATTCATTCATCTAGGCCTAGTACCATTGAGTCTTTTAAACCAATCAGCCTCCTTGATTTGCTAAACTTGACTAATAAAATGAATATGTCCTCTTGCCCACAGGATATAATACCATCTTCATTATTCTCAAAAGCACTCCCTGCCATTGGCCCTAGTATAGTAGCTATTGTCAATCCTCACTGGCCACAGGCTGTGTCCCATGCTATTTTAAACATGCCACTATTCAACCTATAATAAAGAAGCCTAATTTGGACCCAACAGTTTTGAAGAACTATCGGCCAATTTCAAAGTTGCCATTGTTGTCCAACATTCTCGAGAAAGTTGTGGCTAATCAACTTACAGCTGTTTTAGAGAATTTGGAGTTGTATGACAAATTTCAGTCAGGTTTTAGGAAGAGACACTCTACTGAGACCGCCTTGGTGAGAGTCTATAATGACCTTCATATGGCTTCGGACGCAGGTCTATGTTCAGTGTTGGTACTTCTAGACCTTAGTTCTGCCTTCGATACTGTGGACCACCATATCATGATTAGGAGATTACTTGAATGGGTGGGCGTATCGGGAGTGGCCCTAGATTGGTTTACTTCATATCTCTCAGATAGAAGTTTTGATGTCTATATTGGTGATTCCCACACTGTATCATCACCCCTGTTTTGTGGTGTTCCACAGGGTTCAGTGTTGGGTCCAATATTGTTTATTTTATATTTGTTGCCTCTGGGTCAGATCATTCGTGATTTTAATATTTCCTATCACTTTTAATCAGATGACATTCGGCTTCATTTTACCTTCCGGCAAAATGAGTCATCCAAACTTACAAGGCTCTTAGATTGTATAGACGCCATAAACAGCTGGATGGCTGAAAGTTTGTTGCAGCTGAACCCAGATAAGACAGAGGTTTTAATTGTAGCGCCAGACAGCACTATCCCTCTGATTATGCAGAACATTGGACCTTTGTCATCTGCGGTCCGGCCTAGTTTAAGGAACCTTGGGGTGACATTTGATAAATCCCTATCTTTTGAAACCCACATCAAATCACTGACCAAATCCTGTTTTTTCCACTTACGTAATATTAGTAAATTGAGGTCTGTGGTCTCTCACTCAGAACTGGAGATGCTCATTCATGCCTTCATTTCCTCCCGTATTGATTATTGTAACTCACTTTTCTCTTCACTTAACAAATCTGTTCTTCATCGACTGCAATCTATTCAAAATTCAGCTGCTAGATTACTTACTAGATCAAATAGGCGCACCCATATCACCCCGATACTCTGCTCCCTTCACTGGCTTCCTGTAACTTACAGGATCCAATTCAAAATTCTAACTATAACCAATAGGGCTTTACATGGCCAGGCCCCTGCTTATCTTGCTGACATAATTCATTTTCATACCCCTCTCCGGTCCCTCAGGTCTAATAACCAAAATCTGCTATCTACGCCACGCACTCATTTAAAGACATGTGGGGATAGAGCCTTCGCCGCTATGGCACCCAGATTATGGAATGCTTTGCCAACCAGTATTAGGTTTGCTGAGAATGTGGACAGTTTTAGGGGACAAGTGAAGACTCATTTGTTCAGGTTAGCATTTGGGTAATCTCTGTCCTTTATACAGTGGGGAGAACAAGTATTTGATACACTGCCGATTTTGCAGGTTTTCCTACTTACAAAGCATGTAGAGGTCTGTAATTTTTATCATAGGTACACTTCAACTGTGAGAGACGGAATCTAAAACAAAAATCCAGAAAATCACATTGTATGATTTTTTAATAATTAATTTGCATTTTATTGCATGACATAAGTATTTGATCACCTACCAACCAGTAAGAATTCCGTCTCTCACAGACCTGTTAGTTTTTCTTTAAGAAGCCCTCCTGTTCTCCACTCATTACCTGTATTAACTGCACCTGTTTGAACTCGTTACCTGTATAAAAGACACCTGTCCACACACTCAATCAAACGGACTCCACACACTCAATCAAACAGCTGTGTAAGGACATCAGGGATAAAATTGTAGACCTGCACAAGGCTGGGATGGGCTACAGGACAATAGGCAAGCAGCTTGGTGAGAAGGCAACAACTGTTGGCGCAATTATTAGAAAATGGAAGAAGTTCAAGATGACGGTCAATCTCCCTCGGTCTGGGGCACCATGCAAGATCTCACCTCGTGGGGCATCAATGATCATGAGGAAGGTGAGGGATCAGCCCAGAACTACATGGCAGGACCTGGTCAATGACCTGAAGAGAGCTGGGACCACAGTCTCAGAGAGAACCATTAGTAACACACTGCGCCGTCATGGATTAAAATCCTGCAGCGCACGCAAGGTCCCCCTGCTCAAGCCAGCGCATGTCCAGGCCTGTCTGAAGTTTGCCAATGACCATCTGGATGATCCAGAGGAGGAATGGGAGAAGGTCATGTGGTCTGATGAGACAAAAATAGAGCTTTTTGGTCTAAACTCCACTCGCCGTGTTTGGAGGAAGAAGAAGGATGAGTACAACCCCAAGAACACCATCCCAACCATGAAGCATGGAGGTGGAAACATCATTCTTTGGGGATGCTTTTCTGCAAAGGGGACAGGACGACTGCACCGTATTGAGGGGAGGATGGATGGGGCCATGTATCGCGAGATCTTGGCCAACAACCTCCTTCCCTCAGTAAGTGCATTGAAGATGGGTCATGGCTGGGTCTTCCAGCATGACAACGACCCGAAACACACAGCCAGGGCAACTAAGGAGTGGCTCCGTAAGAAGCATCTCAAGGTCCTGGAGTGGCCTAGCCAGTCTCCAGACCTGAACCCAATAGAAAATATTTGGAGGGAGCTGAAAGTCCGTATTGCCCAGCGACAGCCCCGAAACCTGAAGGATCTGGATGGAGGAGTGGGCCAAAATCCCTGCTGCAGTGTGTGCAAACCTGGTCAAGAACTACAGGAAACGTATGATCTCTGTAATTGCAAACAAAGGTTTCTGTACCAAATATTAAGTTCTGCTTTTCTGATGTATCAAATACTTATGTCATGCAATAAAATGCAAATTAATTACTTAAAAATCATACAATGTAATTTTCTGGATTTTTGTTTTAGATTCCGTCACTCACAGTTGAAGAGTACCTATGATAAAAATTACAGACTTCTACATGCTTTGTAAGTGGGAAAACCTGCAAAATCGGCAGTGTATCAAATACTTGTTCTCCTCACTGTATATTGATAATTTTTATCTGTTTTATTTGATTTCTTTTAGCCTGTTTCTATTATGTTTTATTGTCTATTGTAAAGCGCTTTGTGACCTAGTCTGTGAAAGGCGCTGTATAAATACATTTTACTTACTTTTACTTACTTACTCAATGTGGCTAACAGACATTGGTTTTACTGTGTGAAAACCTTCGACCACAACTCAAAATGCTGAGCTTCAGCTAACTAGCTTGCCACACAGCAGTTAGTTCAGTCGATCACTTGGGTGAATTAGTAAGTTCGGCCTTTGAAAAGGACTTGAGCGTCCATTGTACAAAATGTACAGCACTTATCCGCAATGTCATAGCCCCCTGTATGTTCAAAGATTTGCTAAAAGATATCGGAGAGTCTCAGTATTCACTGGTAATCGACGAGAGCACAGACGTCGCCGCGGTAACGCAGCTGTGTGCAGTAGTACGTTACTTCAGTGTCTCATTGAACAAAATAGTTTCAACATTTTTGGGCTTAGTGGAAATGTAGGGAGAAACGGCAGAAGCAATCACAACACTGACTCAGTTTCTCGACAGCATCGGTCTTGATTTCAAGAAGTGTGTAGGCATCGGAAGCGATGGCTGTAGTGTCATGGTTGGAACTGCTTAAGTGCCTGGAGTTTCTCATGCCCATCTTATGCAAGTTTTCTAGAGTCAACAAGTTGTTCCAACTCGAAACTGGCAATGTTTTCAAAATGCTGGACTGCCTACAGTAATTTTTTCATACACTTATCTCAAGAGTAATCACACCCAGCGCCATTCCTCCATCCGATTCCAAACTCCTTGATGTCAGTTTGGATGACACAGCCAATCAACTACCTGTGTGTGCTGTTAACTTCAGGGAGTAGTTTAATATTGCTCTTGGAGACGCAAAGCTTGACAGCACTGTTGAAACAAACATGAAGAACATACGCCGGGACTTCCTTCTGGAAGCAGCAAAGCAGGTGCAGAATAGGCTCCCAGCAAATATCAATACATGGAAATCCATGGCGTAATTCAGCCCATCGGTGATTCTATCGCATAACAAACCCCAGTTCTGTACAGTATCCATGCTGAAAATGTACACAGGTGATCTTGCGGCCCTGGATGCACAGTATCAGGCAATCAACTTCCAGGAGTGGAAAACAAAAATGACTATCAAGCAGAACAGTTCTGGGTCGAAGTTCTTAACTACAAGGACAGCAGTGGGGAGCAGTGTTTTAAAGATCTGGCTCTGACCAAATCCAAACTGCGGAACATAACTAGGGATTTGCTGCAAGGACTTTGTCCAAAGCCAGGAGATGTTGCAGCGCTTCAATGTTGGGATGTACAGAGATGGAAAGGAGACAGGGGAGACAATGGATGGTGCAAGGGAGGAGAGGGATGACCTTTTATAAGGTAAAGATAATACACTTTTTAAATATATATATTTTTTATAATGTATTAATCTATTATTACACAGTCTGGGGTTCGATACGGGGGGCTTACTTGGCTCATCACGCTGTAGGGACTTCTTGTGGCCACTGCCGAGTGCCTGCAAGCTGACTTCGGTCGTCAGTTGAACTGTGTTTTCTCCGACACATTGGTGCAGCTGGCTTCCGGGTTAAGTGAGCAGGTGTTAAGAAGCAGCGTGGCTTGGCGGGTCATGTTTTGGAGGACGCATGACTCGACCTTCGCCTCTCCCAAGCCCATTGGGGAGTTGCAGTGTTGAGACAAGATCGTAATATTATTATATACTGTATATCTTTTTTTATATTGCAGAGAGAAGCCGTGTCAAGAGCTCCAGCAAGCATTTTGAGACATAGCTAGCTAGCTAAACAAAACAAATCCAATGTACCAGCAATGTAAAAGTATATAAACAACATAGTTCCCAGGGGATAGGGTTTGATTTGGGTTTCATGGATTAGTGCCAATGGACCAAGACCCTTGGTATTTATGGGCATTTGAGTAGTCTTAAGGAAAACACCACAATAACAAGAGACTATCTTTGTTATAAATTATAGTAGGCCTGCTTATACTATGGTTAGTAAAGATCAGGCATTCCTGACCTGTCATGGCATATAGGGCATAGGTCAGCAACCCTGTTCCTGGAGAGCCACAGGGTGTGCAGGCTTTTGTCCCAGCTAACAGTATGAGGACTAGCACACTGGAGGGCTTGACGGCACAACAGGACCATGGTTGAATAGTGTGTACCGTCCTACATATATGCTGAGAGCTGTTGCAGGTAGGCTTTGCTATATATTTAATATAAAACATAGCTACAGGTAAAAGGCTACTTATTATAGTTAGGGTTGGATGGTGACCACAGGTCATAAGTTACCTTGGCTTTAAGGGAAGGGCAATATCAGCATTTGCAATGTCATTGTAAGGTAAGACTGATTCATCGTGTGCATGATACAATTAATAACTGTTAAAATCGAAATGTTAAGTTGTATACAGTATATATTGCATGATGTATCTGATCAATTACATTATATAATAATATTTTCCTCTCTATGAAGCGCCAAGTAGAGAGGAGGCTCGTCAAGAGGACAGTATGTACAGTATGTAAGCTAAGTATGTTAAGTACAATTTCACCAATCTGAAATGGTGGCAGCATCTCACACTATGCAAATGGATCTCCACTTGAAATTCAAAACCCACTGCACACCATGGCCTGATAGTAGCCTTCACACCGGGCGATTTCACAAGCCAATAGTTTACACTCGAGCCCCTGCTTTCCATCTCTGCCTAAATTCTGTGTACGATAGCTAAAAAGACATCGGGAGAAGTTAAAGGTCATTATCGTAACGTCGTTGACCCTCTCATACTGTGATCAAGGGAGCCTTGACCGCCTCATATGGCGTCCCGATGACAAGCAATCTAGAAAACGTACCGGTATGTCACCCTGATCTGTTTCACCTGTCTTTGTGATTGTCTCCACCCCCCTCCAGGTGCCGCCTATCTTCCCCATTATCCCCAGTGTATTTATACCTGTATTCTCTGTTTGTCTTTTACCAGTTTGTTTTGTTCGTCAAGCCTATCAGCGTTTTACCCTTTGCTTCTGTCTATCTCTATAGTTCCTGTTTTCTAGTTTTGCTGGTTTTGACCATTCTCCCTGCCCTGACCCTGAGCCTGCCTGCCGTTCTGTACCTTTTCACATGATCTGGATTATTGACCTCTGCCTGCCCTGACCCCGAGCCTGCCTGCCGTTCTGTACTTTTCAGACTGATCTGTGTAACGGACCTCTGCCTGCCCTTGACCTGTCGTTTTGCCTGTCCCTGTCTTTGTAATAAACTCTTGTTACTTCGACACTGTCTACATCTGGGTCTTCTCCTGAAACGTGATACGGTATGCTGTGGCTTGTGGCAAATTCATGGCAAAAATTACAGTGACATCTACTAGACATGACTAGTTCTTTGTCAACATTTTGTCAACTATTGTTGTGGATGTTGTTTGGAGTTGGCATTCATGTAAGGCAGGGGTAGGCAACCCTGGTCCTGTTTGTGATTTAACCGACCTGGAAGACCAGGTGTATTGAATTTAGGCAATCACTGAACTGATCAATTAGCCCAGTTGAGCAGGTGTGATGCGTAGTTGTAACAAAATTCTGCAGTACCTGCGGCACTCCAGGCACAGGGTTGTCTATCCCTGATGTAGGGGATGGATGATCAGTTCTTGCTTTGACAGTTGTGTTTTTCATCAAGAGGTTGTGATGAGAGGTTCATTTTGTCAGACTGGAGGAGATGATGGGCAGAGGTTGAGTGTAGCTACTGTGTCATGGTCCAAGGATATCCCAGCATGCTCGCTTCTGTATTCACTCCAATTGAGCAGTCGTGGTTGAGGTGAGATCGGAACGAACCCACGAACCTGGCTTTGAATGCGCCATTGTTTACCAACTGAGACACAGAAAACCACAAAGAGCGTCTGGTGCTACACATTGGTGGTGGATAAGGTGTATGTAATGTGCTTTGAGAGGTTTTTATGAATTAAACATTTATTTCACGTCTGCAGAAATGGTTCATGTTCTGCATGTTTGCGTTACAAACAACCCACCCAGCTTAAGAACCAACTCCCAACGGCTTAAGAACCAACTCCACAGGTCAGCTGTTGCAACTTGCCACGATGAGAGGGTGCCTTAATACTTCACCCTCTGCTTCCTGTTGGAGATTAAGCTACAGTCCCAGGGGATTTTACATCATGTCTGGGAGGCTAACAGGCTGACCAAGGCATCTGTCGTCGACCTGCCCTTTCTGCATCCAAACTGCCTTGGGTCAAGCTTGTGGTCTTCCAGCATCCAATCGGTGGCATGGGTTCATTCACACTGTTGATAAAATGGGGTAAGGAGACAAACTGACTGAGCCTTTAGTCATGTTGATGTATGATCTGGTCTGTAGCTGCTGAGTGTATAACTACTTGATTGGGATGTGAAGACACAAACGATGATGACAAAGGTACTATAGACTTACAATTGAAAGTGTCATAAATTAGAGTGTATACAGTTTACTTGGTGTCTGTTGTCAGAGTGTAGACTACATTCCTCGTAGAGTGAACAGTGGTGAGTGTAATAAGGAGCTACAGGACAATCTAATGGCCGGGTATCATAGTATAGATAGCAGAAGGTTATGTTAAGAGAAACTCAGATTGAGGAGTACATTCAAACAGAGCTAGTAATACCCATGTGCATAACACTCCTCACCTCTCCACCCTGATAACTGATGTGTGGTGAACTTTCTGGCACAATATGGTTGCTATGCATCACCAAGTCGGTGCTACACATTGGTGCTACACATTGGTGGTGGATAAGGTGTCTGTAAAGTGCTTTGAGAGGTCTTTCTCCTTTAAACAAGTAGTTTTCTTCAGGCCTAGCGGTAATACATGCCACTCTGACATTGCTCGTCCAAATATGTACAGTCGTGGCCAAAGGTTTTGAGAATGACACAAGTATTGTACCAGTCAAAGGTTTGGACACAGGGATTTTATTTATTTATACTATTTTCTACATTGTATAATAATAATAGTGAAGACATCACAACTATGAAATAACACATATGGAATCATGTAGTAACCAAAAAAGTAGTAAACAAATCAAAATATATTTTATATTTGAGTTTCTTCAAAGTAGCCACCCTTTTCCTTGATGACAGCTATGCACACTCTTGGCATTCTCTCAACCAGCTACATGAGGTAGTCACCTGGAATGCATTTAAATTAACAGGTGTACCTTCTTAAAAGTTCATTTGCTTTACATTACTTTAAGACAGGTCAGTCAATACCTAAAAAAGTGCAGTCGCAAAAACCATCAAGCGCTATGATGAAACTGGCTCTCATGAAGACCGCCACAGAAATGGAAGACCCAAAGTTACCTCTAATGCAGAGGATAAGTTCATTAGAGTTACCGGCCTCAGAAATTGCAGCCCAAATAAATACTTCACAGAGTTCAAGTAACAGACACATCTCAACATCAACTGTTCAGAGGAGACCGTGTGAATCAGGCCTTCGTGGTCGAATTGCTGCAAAGGACACCAATAATAAGAAGATACATGCTTGGGCCAAGAAACTCGAGCAATGGACATTAGATTTGTCCTTTGGTCTGGAGTCCAAATTTGAGATTTTTGGTTCCAACTGCTGTGAGACGTGGTGTGGGTGAACGGATGATCGGGCTCCCAAGTGGCGCAGTGGTCTAAGCCACTGCATCTCAGTGCCTGAGGCATCACTACAGACAACCTGGTTTGAATCCACACTATAATATCACAACCAGCCGTTATTGGGAGTCCCATAGGGTGGTGCACAATAGGGCCGGAAGGAGAGTGTTGGAGTGCTGCATCAGATGACCTGGCCTCCACAATCCCCCAACCTCAACCCAATTGAGATGGTTTGGGATGAATTGGACCGAAGAGTGATAGAAAAGCAGCCAACAAGTGCTCAGCATATGTGGGAACTCCTTCAAGACTGTTGGAAAAGCCTTCCAGGTGAAGCTGGTTGAGAGAATGTCAAGAGTGTGCAAAGCTGTACCAAGGAAAAGGGTGGCTGCTTTGAGGAATCTCAAATATAAAATATTTGTTGATTTGTTTAACACGTTTTTGGTTACTACATTATATTATTTCATAGTTTTGATGTCTTCACTATTATTCTATAATGTAGAAAATACAAAAAAAATAAAGAAACTAGGTATATCCAAACTTTTGACTGGTACTGTATATATTCTTAAATCCATTCCATTCTTAGATTTGTGTGTATTGGGTATATGTTGTGAAATTGTTAGATATTACTTGTTAGATATTACTGCACTGGAGCTAGAAGCACAAGCATTTCACTACACCTGCTAAACACGTGTATGTGACCAATTATTTTGTTTTTGATTTGATTTAATAGTCCCAGTCCTTCCTCAAAGATGGTCCAGCATAGAAGACTAAGGAAGATGGCTTGTGCAGTTTCCTAGATACAGGTAGGCAATGTCTCTTTCATATTTATATGCAGGATGCAATGCGTCAACTACACCAGGGTTTACCAAACATTTCCACCACTGCCACCCATTTCTCAGCTTTGATCTAACTTTATTAAACGAACACCATTTATCAGAGTAGGTTAGGCTATTCTCTTTGAGTGGAGCAGAGACTGTTAGTGGAGTGGAGGGTCCCGCACAACTGCAGAAGCTTCGGGACGTTTAGCTGTCGGGAGGAAAGATATGGAAAAGTTGGATCCGCAGCTACTAGTATTTTTACATTGCATGCTTTTATTTCACATCATGCTTTCAATAATCTCATTAGATAAAAAAATATAAATAACTAACACTGTGATGAAATCAACTCACTTTAAGCTGTCACTATAGGACCAATATTTGTTTGTTCTTTGCCTCTAGAGCACAACTTGAAACTTCAGGAGGAGGAACCAGAGTGGTGGACCTGTTTTCAAGGACAGCAAAGTAATTTCTACATTTCGGTTTTTACATTTATGTTGAATACTGTTTGGAAAATGCACATGATGGACGTTCTGCCACCCTAGGCAAAACGAAAATGTGCCCCTGCATCGGAGAGTTACAATTTTGCTATCACTATGCAGCCAACTACCTATAGTAGGAAACCGAGTATCTTATTAATAATATTCCACCTGTTATCACACTTAGCACGATCCCATAATTGTTACAATTACAATAAAAATAGAAACACATGCTTTCTTAAATGCATGGCGTTTCGCTGGAGCAGTGTAAAATAAGCGTTATGTCGATGACCCAGCCTTAACGAATTTCGTTTATTTACATATCGAATTTGATTGTCCAACATCAGTTTCAGCATTTATTTATTTTGTCTGCGCCTAGAGTGGCCTCTTTCCTCTGCTGTCGTGCTCCATTGTAGTCAGCGATGTTTTCTCTCTGTAGCTGTCCATTGTCCTGAAATTAAATCGCCTGAGAGAGACATAGTTAGTTAGAGAGGTAAGACAACTCATGATCAATTGATATGGTGGCGAGTCCATCGAGTCTCTCTTGATTCATAACAGAGTGCAGGCGTTTTTGATGAGATTGAGCCATGGTCTCCAGCCTCTCCCCGTTCGCCATCCTCCTATTGTAGTGGGAAATTCCCCTCCTTATCCTGATGTGGCCCAGCCTGCACTAACATATCCCATAAAGAATGATTCATATATTTTGGCCACTCAACGGGATCTTTTATGTTTTTTGTCTGGGAGCCGACTTACAGACAAAAAACATAAAAGATCCCTGTGAGTGGCCAAATCAATAATGAAAATGCAAAGGCTTACAACTATTAATTACAAAAGGGGATGGGAAAGGAAAAGCATTTTAATTGACTTTTACAAGCAGGGCTAACCTTGGCTAACTAGACTAGCTAAGATGACAATAAAATGTAGGCCTATGCCTGGTTTCTTGAGGCAGACAGTGGATGGTTGGTGCAGCACACTTGAAAGAAAAAGTGTATTTCTCAAAATGATGTAATAGGTTAGGTTATTCCCCAAACACCTGAATAGTCTTTCCAACATTCCCTAATTAATTTAAGGTAAAAGTGGGGGTGATTGATGCACCGGGCCGGGGTGACGGTGTGGGCAACACAGAAAATATGGCCTAATAAGCTATGTAGTTATGTTGTTGTTGCTGACTTGCCAGCTTGAGTCCAAGAGAACACTCAACGCTGCGTTGGAGAAGAGAGCAAAAGCTGTGTCGAAGACCATCTACCACTCTGCTCTTGAACGCAAATTCATGAGGAAATATGCAGGTGAGAGTCATGAGCATCTTTGTATCATTGTTGGAATTCTATATGCACATTGGGATGACATTATCTAAACTGTAATACTAACTAACTGTAACACTGTAACAACGTGAAGAGACGTGCCATAACCTTCTCCAATCTCCCTCAACTGCTGACTTTCGAAGTGGCAGTCGATATGGAGGGTGGTGTCTGGATCCAATGTGAAGAGAGTTTCTGTTTAACCTCAAACATATATTGTATATTTTTTTTTTTATATAGACCTTGCAACGCTGCTCAGTAATGTTTATATAAATGATCAGACTTTTCTCTCGTCTCCTGTCTTTGTACAGGATTTTCTTTTGGATTTTATGGTCTTCATACTGTACATGTGAATAACATTTATCAAATGCATGTGTCAACAATGAAGGTGTACTGTTGCTTATGTTTCTCACTTTGGATATACCGGAGTTAAAAGTATTATCAATGTAATGGATATGAAATGGAAAAGTAAAAAAACAAGCATGTTTAGCATTGCTCCATTTTTTTATTGACAGAATGATTCCATTACTAGGCCTACATTCTTTCAGTGAACCAAATATAGAACACCAAGGGTTCTTCTTAACTGAACAAAATGTGTTTCATATAGAACCCTGTATGGAGCCATTTATGACTGCTACTAATAAAAATACTATTTCCACGCACACTGTTTTGTACTGTAAGATAATCCAGTCTTATTGGAATGGTATTCATTTACACATCCGGCTTATGGGGCGGCTTATGGTAGAGAAATTAACATTTAATTCTCTGGCAACAGCTCTGGTGGACATTCCTACAGTCAGCATGCCGACTGCATGATCCCTAAAAACTTGAGACATCTGTGGCATTGTGTTGTGTGACAAAACTGCACATTTTAGAGTGGCCTTTCATTATCCCCCAGCACCAGGCGCTTCTGTGTAATGATCATACTGTTTAATCACATTTTTTATATGCCACACCTGTCAGGTGGATGGATTATCTTGGCAAAGGAGAAATGCTCGTTAACAGCAATGTAAACAAATGTGTGCACAACATTTTTGAGAAATAAGCTTTTTGTGTGTATGGAACATTTCTGGGATCTTTTATTTCAGCTCTTGAAACATGAGACCAACACTTTACATGTTGCGTTACTATTTTTGTTCAGTGTACTTTCAAATGCAGAGATGAAGGCCTATAGACATAATGCACAAGTCACGCTTCTTCGTAGTTTGGCCTGTCTAGGTCTTCCGGTGAATAGGCCAACATTGACTTACATTACCAGTCAAAAGTTTGGACATACCTAGTTTTTCTTTATTTGTACTATTTTCTACATTGTAGAATAATAGTGAAGACATCAAAACTATGAAATGATACATATGGAATCATATAGTAACCAGATTTTAGATTCTTCAAAGTCACCACCCTTTGCCTTGATACAGCTTTGCACACTCTTGGCATTCTCTCAACCAACTTCAACTGGAATGCTGTTCCAACAGTCTTGAAGGAGTTCCCACATATGCTGAGCACTTGTTGGCTGCTTTTCGTTTACTCTGCGGTCTGATCCCAAACTGTCTCAATTGAGTTGAGGATTGTGGAGGCCAGGTCATCTGATGCAGCACTCCATCACTCTCCTTCTTGGTAAAATAGCCCTTAAACAGCCTGGAGGTGTGTTGGGTCATTGTCCTGTTGAAAAACAAAATATAGTCCCACTAAGCCCAAACCAGATGGGGTGGCGTATCGCTGTAGAATGCTGTAGTAGCCATGCTGGTTAAGTGTGCCTTGAACTCTAAATAAATCACAGACAGTGTCACCAGCAAAGCATGCCCACACCATAACACCTCCTCCATAACACAAGCGGAGATCATCAGTTCACCCGCTCTGCGTCTCACAAAGAACCAAAAGCCTCAAATTTAGACTCATCAGACCAAAGGACAGATTTCCACCGGTTTATTGGCCCAAGCAAGTCTCTTCTTCTTATTGGTGTCCTTTAGTAGTGGTTTCTTTGCTGCAATTCGACCATAAAGGCCTGATTCACACAGTCTCCTCTGAACAGCTGATGTTGAGATGTGTCATGAGAGAGAGTTTCATCATAGCGCTTGAGGGTTTTTGCAAAAACTTTCAAAGTTCTTGACATTTTCCGGATTGACTTACCTTCTGTCACGATTGAGTGTTGATACAGACCAAGATGCAGCACCGTGATAGTTCGACTTACGTTTAATAAAATAATCATTTAACAATGACGAACTATCCAAATGAAACATGATTCAAACCACGGAAACACACTTACGTCTCGGACATGAAGATAATGACCCACACCTAGGGTGTGCAACCTACAAACATAAGCATGCATAGCAGCTGCATCTATTTAGGGATCCAACACAAAACACCACATAGAAATTATAATCTAGATCTGTCAGACTCTGACCATGGCTACATAGAGAAGCAAAAGGCTTCTCTGTGGCCAGAGCCTGACAGTACCCCCCCCCCCCCCCCCACCCCCCAAACCAGGTTGGTTCTGGCCCCGGCGAAGTGGACAGCTTCCTCCCCGGCTTTTCTCTGATGACCGGGCCCGGACTGGGTACCGGTGTGGCGACGGCTCCGGCCATGGAGCGGGGCAAATAACCGGACCCGGACTGGGCACTGGTGGGGTAAACAGCTCCGGCCATGGAGCGGGGCAAATAACCGGGCCCGGATTGGGCACCGGTGTGGCAGGCGACTGCGGCCATGGGGCGGGGCAGACGTCCGGACCCGGACTGGGCACTGGTGGAGTGGACTGCTCTGACATGGGAGTGGAGCAGACGACCGGACCCGGACTAGGCACCGGTGGAGCGGACTGCTCTGGCTCGGGAGTGGAGTAGACGACCGGACCCGGACTGGGCACCGGTACGGCGAAAGGCTCCGGTCTGTGGACCATCACGGGAGGTCGGGTGCGTGGAGCCGGCACTGGAGGCACCTGGCTGGGCGCACACACTGGAGGTCCGGTGCGTGGAGCCGGCACGGGACGTACCGTACTGGGGAGGCGCACCAGAAGTCGGGTGCGTGGAGCCGGCACGGGACGTACCGGACTGGGGAGGCGCACCGGAGGTCGGGTGCGTGGAGCCGGCACTGGAGGCACCTGGCTGGGCGCACGCACTGGAGGTCGGGTGCGGGGGGCAGAGCAGAGGTCCGACCCGGACTGGGCACCGGTGAAGCGGACTGCTCTGGCACTGGAGCAGAGCAGATGACCGGACCCGGACTGGGCACCTGTGGAGCGGACTGCTCTGGCACGGGAGTGGAGCAGACGACCGGACCCGGACTGGGCACCGGTGGAGCGGACTGCTCGGGAACGGGAGTGGAGCAGACGACCGGACCCAGACTGAGCCACTCCGTCATCTCCTTCTTGACCTCTTCCTCTATCTCCCTCATTTCCTCCAGAACAGCTCTATCTCCTCCTCCTTGCTATGCGCCCCCCATTGGTACTTCGGCCTCTCCATGTTCCACATGGGGGGTGGTACTGGCGCGTCTTCCTCGCGGCCAGACCACCCCCATAGCCCCCCCCCAAAATAAATCTTGGGGTTGCCTTCGTGTTTTACGCCTTCCTGAGCTCTATTCGCGACGCTGACCTCCCTCTCTCTCCTTCTCTCCTGAATAGCGCTGCTTGGTCCCTTGGTGGGTCATTCTGTCACGATTGGGTGTTAATACAGACCAAGATGCAGCGCCGTGATAGTTCGACCTACTTTTAATAAAATAATCACTTAACAATGACGAACTAGCCAAATGAAACATGATTCAAACCAAGGAAAACACACTTATGTCTCGGACATGAAGATAATGACCCACACCTAGGGTGTGGAACCTACAAACATAAGTAGGATCGATGCATAGCAGCTGCCTCTAATTAGGGATCCAACACAAAACACCACATAGAAATTATAATCTAGATCTGTCAGACTCTGACCATGGCTACATAGAGAAGCAAAAGGCTTCTCTGTGGCTAGAGCTTGACACCTTAATTTCTTAAAGTAATGATGGACTGTTGTTTCTCTTTGCTTATTTGAGCTGTTCTTGCCATAATATGGACTTGGTCTTTTACAAAATAGGTTTATCTTCTGTATACCACCCCTACCTTGTCACAACACAACTGATTGGGTCAAACGCATTAAGAAGGAGAGAAATTCCACAAATTAACTTTTAAGAATGCACACCTGTTAATTGAAATGCATTCCAGGTGATTACCTCATGTACCTGGTTGAGACAATGCCAAGAGTGTGCAAAGCTGTCATTAAGGAAAAGGGTGGCTACTTTGAAGAAACTCAAATATACTTTATTTATTTGTCAAGCAGCTACAAACTTTTGACTGGTACTGTACATTGACATACACATTTGTTTAACCTATCATTTAGCTTTGGATGTCCTAAAACCCTAGTATTTTATCAAGGTCATGTATCCAAAAATGTACTTTTTAGCTTTTTGTAGCTCAGACTTGGGGTTTGGCACAATACATCTTTGGGATGAATCAGACATAATTGTCCAAGCCAATAACCATAGTGCTCATGGGTGGTTCAATGGAACAGAATATGCAATCTATCTACATTTAATAATTAAAGGTACACTTAGTGTTATGAAGTTGCCATGACCAGCACTGCAGATCAAAGTATCTGAGCATGTGCACCGGTTCGCTTCACGCTGCTACAACGTGGTAGTTACAGGACCAAAACAGCAGAGAAGTTAAGCCTTGCACTTCAATGCTATTAGTTGCTATGGAAATGTACCCACTTCTGGTGTTTACTTTGTGCATCTACATCATCGAGCTGAATATAGATAGATAGATAGATAGATAGATAGATAGATAGATAGATAGATAGATAGATAGATAGATAGATAGATAGATAGATAGATAGATAGATAGATAGATAGATAGATAGATAGATAGATAGATAGATAGATAGATAGATAGATAGATAGATAGATAGATAGATAGATAGATAGATAGATAGATAGATAGATAGATAGATAGATAGATAGATAGATAGATAGATGATAGATAGATAGATAGATAGATAGATAGATAGATAGATAGATAGATAGATAGATAGATAGATAGATAGATAGATAGATAGATAGATAGATAGATAGATAGATAGATAGATAGATAGATAGATAGATAGATAGATAGATAGATAGATAGATAGATAGATAGATAGATACTTTATTTATTTGTCAAGCAGCTACAACAACAAAACACAGGGCAGGTGCAAAATGCCACAACGAAAGTACACAAAAGACAGATACATGATACATGATACATAGAGCGGCAGTGTGAAAAAGTATAGTAATACAAGATATCTGGAGTGAAAAAAAAGCTATAAAAAGACATTGCATAGTATGGGTGGTTGGCTGAATATGTACAGTATACATTGGTGGATGTTGGATGGTTAACTATACTATACAGGTCGATGGCAGTAGCTAAAAATGCATATGATATGAGCGAGGGTAATAATAGTTTACTTAATAGACAGACTGGTTAAATGAACAGGTAAGTGAATATTTGCATGGTTAAATGAACTGTACAGGTAAATATACAGTTAAATGTACAGGTAAGTGAATATTTGCATTGTTATCTACCTATGAAGACAGCGACAGAGCAACAAGACATTTGCATATTCACATATTGTATTAGGTAAAAACCCTATAGGATATATTTAAGCTAAAACAAAAGATAACTCAAAATTAATATCTTCTCCTGAATATTAGGGACAATCAATGACAACAGATGAAGTACCTATGGTTGGCTGAGCAAATAGTTAGGTGTTATGAAGAGAATGCTGGAAAGGATGGCAGCAGCCCAATTCTGATAGATTTTTACCCCATTGTCTTCTGACAATTACTACAACTTGCTATTAACTATGGAGTGCAGACAAAGGCATCACGCTATCTGTTGAAGACACTGTTCTAACCTTCACTTGCTAGCCACAGTTGAAACAACCACTACACCGGCCACCAAAAGCAGCAATTTAAAGAAGTAGCAAACCATTTGCACCAATTCAATTATTTTTAAGCGCAGTGGGAGTGAATGTCAACCTGTAAGTTAGAAGACAGGAAAATTAAAACTTGTGGCATTTGTTTTGGGGTCTGAGTAACAGCAAACTGGCTGATCTTCAAAAAGTAGACCCCCGTTAACAAATACATTTTTTTAAATCAGTTTTGCTTTCAGTCACAATGTATTTCTTACTTGGAAGCCCTCTCTTTCTCAACCTCCTGTCCTGCCACTCCGATTTCCGCCCCCCCTCCTCTCTGCTCTCTTCCTGGCTCTTCACCTCCTCTGTCTGACTCTCGCCTCCCACCTCCTCTCTCTGCTCTCCTCCCACCTCCTCTCTCTGCTCTCCTCCTGCCTCTTCTCTCTTCATCTTTCCTGCCACGTCATCTCTCATCTCTTGTCCTCGGAAACGGGTCCATCCTGTGGAAACAATATTGGAAAATTAAAACCATAGGCAGTTATGTTATGTAATAAAGTAGATTTATGGATTCACTGTGTATTCGTCAATACTTATTACTTCAGTGGTTACAACTGAATGGATATAAAGCCATCAATTCCCCACGTAATGCTAATTTTTATGAGCAGATCACCCCAACACAGTGAAAACCCTGACACCACTACAGTACACTCCGACGTTTAGTGACTGATGACCAGGGCCAGCCCTAGCTATTTGGGGCCCCCCACCTTGCGGGTAAAACTTTTGGTGGTCCCCCTCTTGATGGTAGAGAGATTTTTTGTACATTTCCTGTAATTCTCTACCTGAGACATAGATAAATTGTTGTGTTTTTAAAGAAAATTAGGGGGGTTGGGGGCCCGCTAGCGGCTGGGGGCCCTAAGCGACCCCTTATATCGCTTATGCCCAGGGCCGGCCCTGCGGATGACCACAGTAATAAGGCAACTTATTAACTTGAGGCAACTTAACTTGAGGCACACATATTTATCTCTCATCTTCCTATCCTGGTTGTAATTATAGCATGTGTGCACACAGTATACTTGATTTCAAACTATTGAAAGTGAATCAAGAAAATAATGTAGCATTAGTAATAGGGTGAACTTTCAAATCTTAGGTTACCATTAATGTGACCATGATTTAATGATTGGCAGATATTTATTCATGTAAAACATATCGATGTGACAATGATAAACCTTTGAAGAACATCTCAAAAAGAGTATAACATTTTGTCCAGTACTGCCTGAGCCCCCCGCTGGTATAGAGTTGTAGGGGCACTTTAAATATAATATTTCATCCTCGAATTGGCACACAATCCATGTCTCAATTGTCTCAAGGCTTGAAAAGTATTCTTTAATCTGTCTCCTCTCCTTTATCTACAGTGGGGAGAACAAGTATTTGATACACTGCCAATTTTGCAGGTTTTCCTACTTACAAAGCATGTAGAGGTCTGTAATTTTTACCATAGGTACACTTCAACTGTGAGAGACAAAAAAAATCCAGAAAATCACATTGTATGATTTTTAAATAATTAATTTGCATTTTATTGCATGACATAAGTATTTGATCACCTACCAACCAGTAAGAATTTTCTTTAAGAAGCCCTCCTGTTCTCCACTCATTACCTGTATTAACTGCACCTGTTTGAACTCGTTACCTGTATAAAAGACACCTGTCCACACACTCAATCAAACAGACTCCAACCTCTCCACAATGGCCAAGACCAGAGAGCTGTGTAAGGACATCAGGGATACAATTGTAGACCTGCACAAGGCTGGGATGGGCTACAGGACAATAGGCAAGCAGCTTGGTGAGAAGGCAACAACTGTTGGTGCAATTATTCGAAAATGGAAGAAGTTCAAGATGACGGTCAATCTCCCTCGGTCTGGGGCACCATGCAAGATCTCACCTCGTGGGGCATCAATGATCATGAGGAAGGTGAGGGATCAGCCCAGAACTATACGGCAGGACCTGGTCAATGACCTGAAGAGAGCTGGGACCACAGTCTCAAAGGAAACCATTAGTAACACACTACGCCGTCATGGATTAAAATCCTGCAGCGCACGCAAGGTCCCCCTGCTCAAGCCAGCGCATGTCCAGGCCCGTTTGCCAATGACCATCTGGATGATCCAGAGGAGGAATGGGAGAAGGTCATGTGGTCTGATGAGACAAAAATAGAGCTTTTTCGTCTAAACTCCACTCGCCGTGTTCGGAGGAAGAAGAAGGATGAGTGCAACCCCAAGAACACCATCCCAACCGTGAAGCATGGAGGTGGAAACATCATTCTTTGGGGATGCTTTTCTGCAAAGGGGACAGGACGACTGCACCGTATTGAGGGGAGGACGGATGGGGCCATGTATCGCGAGATCTTGGCCAACAACCTCCTTCCCTCAGTAAGAGCATTGAAGATGGGTCGTGGCTGGGTCTTCCAGCATGACAATGACCCGAAACACACAGCCAGGGAAACTAAGGAGTGGCTCCGTAAGAAGCATCTCAAGGTCCTGGAGTGGCCTAGCCAGTCTCCAGACCTGAACCCAATAGAAAATCTTTGGAGGGAGCTGAAAGTCCGTATTGCCCAGCGTCGAGAAGGTCTGTATGGAGGAGTGGGCCAAAATCCCTGCTGCAGTGTGTGCAAACCTGGTCAAGAACTACAGGAAACGTATGATCTCTGTAATTGCAAACAAAGGTTTCTGTACCAAATATTAAGTTCTGCTTTTCTGATGTATCAAATACTTATGTCATGCAATAAAATGCAAATTAATTACTTAAAAATCATACAATGTGATTTTCTGGATTTTTGTTTTAGATACCATCACTCACAGTTGAAGAGTACCTATGCTACAAATTACAGACTTCTACATGCTTTGTAAGTGGGAAAACCTGCAAAATCGGCAGTGTATCAAATACTTGTTCTCCCCACTGTATGTCACACCCTGATCTGTTTCACCTGTCTGTGTGCTTGTCTCCAACCCCCTCTTCCTCATTATCCCCTGGGTACTTTAACCTGTGTTCTATGTTTTGGCTGTTGCCAGTTCGTTTTGCTTGTTGAAGCCTACCAGCGGTTTTTCTCCTGCCTTGCTATTGTTACTATCTCCTAGATTTTCCTGCCTGCCCTGACCCTGAGCCTGCCTGCCGTCTTGTACCGTTGCCGCACTACTCTGGATTACCGAACTCTGCTTGCTGTCTTTTGCCTGTTGTAATAATAAACATTTGTTATTCCAACTTTGTCTGCACCTGGGTCTTGCCTTCGAACGTGATAATCTACACTGATTGAAGTAGATTTAACAAGTCACATAAATAAGGGATCATAGCTTACACCTGGATTCACCTGGTCAGTCTATGTCATGGAAAGACCAGGTGATCATAATGTTTTGTTTACTCAGTGTATATATAAGCAATAAGGCCCGAAGGGGTGTGGTATATAGACAATATACCACAGCTAAGGACTGTTCTTAAGCATGACGCAAAGAGTTCATGTGCTTTTGAGTGACAGAACGGTTGAGGATAGAAACAATGTTCAGGTATGGGATTGTTCAACAGACGCTCCCGATGAATGCAATCCTACACCTGACCATGTGAAATTAACTCATCAAGTGAAAACCAGGGTAGGCGAGTAACGGATGTATGTAACTGGAAAAGCCTTGAATGTAACTGGAATTTACAGTTTGAGTGTCTGTTCGGCCTATGGACATTTTTTTCTTATCAGCACGAATTAGATTAAGGAATAAAAGCCATTCTCTGGATTTTATTAAATTAAACTAGTTTTTGACAGTATGGAGCACAATGCCACAGAGGAGTTTAGAAGGTCCTCCCTCAAACTTTTATTCCATAGACTGGGATCCGAACTATGCAGAGCGCATTTTTCACAGGTTGACGTTTATTGCCCGGAAGACAGAACTGAGCAGTTTCCGCTATATGGGCCAGCTGCAAATTCAAAATAGCATAGGCTATATTGTAAATATTAATGAAAACATAAATGTGCTATTTGGTCTTAATTTAAGGTTGGGGTTAGGCATTAGTGTTAGCAGTGTGGTTAGGTTTAAAA
This sequence comes from Thymallus thymallus, assembly GCA_023634145.1. Taxonomy (NCBI): domain Eukaryota; kingdom Metazoa; phylum Chordata; class Actinopteri; order Salmoniformes; family Salmonidae; genus Thymallus; species Thymallus thymallus. Next base: position 11,238,067 of record CM042387.1, read on the forward strand.
TCAGATTTTATGACTTTGTGGCTGTGCCAGCAAGTGACGACTCTTCAGAGCTTCCTACAGTACAGGAGTCATTTTAATAAATGTCCCGAGTTTCAAGTCTTTAAGTTAAGAATCAACCGTTCTACAGAGGATGGTGACAGTGTTTTTGTGTCACTGCAGGGAGAGAACGAAGCATGTTGAGTCAGGGAGCATTGAACATTTCCAAAACGATGGATAGAGGATTATTTTTTGCAAACTTTGAAGGCAAGGAAATATAAAACAATTTCAGTGCTGCCCCCCGGACCTCGTTGAAGATCGAATGAGGCCCCCCAGGGACACCCCTGCCTTAATTCATCCTCAACATGGTGCTTCAGTCAGACTTGAAACTCAGGGCATTGTTAAAGACTGTCCCCAGGAGGCTGTACATTGAATTTCAGGAAGTGACTTAATTGGAGGTCATAGGGGCAGTTTCAAAGGGATAAAAAGGCTGAATATTTTCAAATGTTACATATTTGTGACGGGACCGTCAAGATCCGGCATGAGACATTTGAAGTCAATCGACCCAAAAGTCTTTTGACCTCCATTGGACACGCCAGCCTGCCTGCCTGCCTGTCTGGGTGGGAGCATGGAGGGGAGAGAGACAGGGAGGCAGAGGGAGGCAGAGAGAGAGAGAGAGAGAGAGAGAGAGAGAGAGAGAGAGAGAGAGAGAGAGAGAGAGAGAGAGAGAGAGAGAGAGAGAGAGAGAGAGAGAGAGAGAGAGAGAGAGAGAGAGAGAGAGAGAGAGAGAGAGAGAGAGAGAGAGAGAGAGAGAGAGAGAGAGAGAGAGAGAGAGAGAGAGAGAGAGAGAGAGAGAGAGAGAGAGAGAGAGAGAGAGAGAGAGAGAGAGCTCATCTTTTTACATTTTCCCATTAACTGGAATGTATTGACATAAGTGTCAATTGGTTGACACATCTTTCCCCATTGACTGCAATGTATTGACATAAGTGTCAACCCTGTGCCTACAAGTTAACAGAAGACATACTAGTTACACATCAGGGTCCCACCAGGTGACTGAAGTAACAACAAGACTGTCTGCATCCCGAGAGCTGTCCATCACTAGGCCTCACTATCAGGGACTCCCATGTCACTCAGACCTCTCCTAGTGAGAGCAGAGCATGGGTTGTCCTCAGGACAGGCGCTGGATAGTAGACAGCTGCTTCCCCCTGTTCCCCTGGTCCCCTGGCCTGGCAGAGTCTGGCTATCTGTCTGCTGCCTATACCTACTTATCTATCTACCTACCTACCTACCTACCTACCTACCTACCTACCTACCTACCTACCTACCTACCTACCTACCTACCTACCTACCTACCTACCTACCTACCTACCTACCTACCTACCTACCTACCTACCTACCTACCTACGTACCTACCTACCTACCTACCTACCTACCTACCTACCTACCTACCTACCTACCTACCTACCTACCTACCTACCTACCTACCTACCTACCTACCTACCTACCTACCTACCTACCTACCTACCTACCTACCTACCTACCTACCTAACTACCTACCTACCTACCTACCTACGGGCAGTGGTGTAGTGGTGCCTGGAGAAATGGGTATACGTTTTGCTCTAAATTTCCAAACGGCCTACCCCGTATGACAAACAGTGACATACGCTCTGAATTCCCAAAAATCACAATCAGGCCAACCCAAACTGTACTGTGCAAGTAGGCTAATATTAGGCCTACTATTGAAACAGATACAGTAAATGAGGCCATCAGCTTTTCACTCTCAGTCACTTTTTTAATAGAAAAACAGCATAATTAGACGTTCTAAGTCTACAACAATGGTTAAAGAACATCAGGAGACCACTTTTGAGGTCTGGTAAAAATATAAGATTATTTTTTTGTGTGAAGTTACCCTTTAATTCAACTGCAAAGGCACCTAGCACTGTTGTTTGGTTAGCAGTGTTTCTGTAGTGCATATGAGATGGAGTTTGCAAAAGAAATGGCCACTAGATTGATGCAAATATTCATGATATTCTGCCAGGTAGGCATATGCTACTTTGTAGCTAGTTAACATTTAATTGAGAAGGCTTTTGGGAAAGCCTTTCCATCTACCAGAAGATGGTTAAGCCTATCATTAGGATCGCTATATTTTTTCTGTTCCTTAATTGTTTGAAACCTGGGCGTTTTACTTCATATTATGAGGCATGTCTTACCTTGCATAAAAGTAGCCTAGGAAAAATTACAGCATGTTCTATTGGTTTTCCAGTCAACTTTCTTTAATTGCTTGGAAACCAAAGGCATTATCCAAGTCATATTAGCAACCCATGAGTTGTTGCATCCTTAGATCTCCCCTCTTTCTAAATTGCTAACGGATATTTCCATCTCTGTGCATGAAACTCTGTTTTTCAGCAAATTGCATTTTGGAACATTTGCATGTAGACCTACCACCGTGTGCACATAGCTGCACTTAAAATGATTACAAATAATCGTTTATCAACATTATAAGCTAAATGTTATGATCCTACTTAATATTCTATATGAATTATATCTCCACTACACTACTTTGGCACGCATCATGGGGATTAAGAAGTAAGTACGCAATGCCCCCTGAAAAATTGTGGGTATACGACATACACCACTGTCTGGGGCCCCTGTGGATAGCACTTCGGATAGGACTGACTTCAGAGAGAGTGAAGGGTGAGATGGAGATCAGGCAGGCACTCTCACACCTAGCCTGTCACTGCTCAAAGTGGAGGGGCCCGCTGGAGGGGTGCAGGGCGAATCCCCTGACTGTACCCCATCACCCCCACCCCCAGTCATGGCTAATTGATGTCAGGACCTGAGATGATAAGTAATGGCTGAATTATGCAGCACTTTAGCAGGTCTATCTTGGCAGAGAGAGGCCACTGCATAGACACGGCTGTGGCTGAACACACCCAGGGCTTGGAATGTGCCCCTGTACTCTTCTGAAGAACACAACTCTCAGCACATATTCATCATTAGCCACAGCTACAGCTATCAAAGCTAAATGTATGACCGACAATGTAGGTCTAAGCACTTAGAGGGCAATATCTGCTAAGCTAACATATGGAATTGTTTTAAGATGGTAATAAAATGTATAATTTAGCCATTTGATTCTGAATTTTAGCACCCCTCTAGGTATAACAAAAAAAAGTAATTGTTTTTGATGAAACACTGAATTTGGCCTTTTCTGCTGTAGCCCGTAGTAACGCATTGAATAACATATTCATAAATGTCAAAACAGAAACTAAAAAAAAGAAACCATAGGAACAAGGTTTTGAAGTGTCTCTACTATATCTGAGATATAGGACAGACACTTCAGACCCATGTTTGGTATTTTTGGCAATTTTTACAGCCTGGTACTGGGTTATCTTCAGATGACTCCCCTGAAGATTGTGTGCAAAACAACTGGCAACTTCGTGTTCATTAGAGTCTCTCCTTTCGATAATGGCGACATATTATTCTGAACAAACAAACCTCTCGTTCCAGTGTACAATAATCTGTGAGAATGTACAGTATTTGACATACATACTGTACCTTAAATGCAGAAGTGCAACCACAAACGTAGCAGCAAAATCAATATAAGCTGATGCTGGGAGGTGTAGGCTATCTGCTGATATTACATTAACTGTATGACGAACACCCTCCTTTACAGTACCAGAACATCAATATACCAGCCCCCACTATGAGAGAGCTGTATAGGGCGCTGTTTGTCTCTGGCCTCAGTGCTGTTTCAGGATTACAAACAATGCTCCCCATCCCACACTCCCTGACCCCGTTGCAGTCGGCACCAAGCTCTGTCTCTGTTGCCTCTTGCCTGCGAGTGTGACTCAGGCTCTGATTGTGTGTTTCACAAGACAGCAATGTCTAAAAGAGCGGTGGAGAGAAGGGATGTGAGAGGAGCAGCGGTAAAACTTTAAAAGGCAGAGTTAGAGACAAAATGGTGGGGATGATTAATCAGAGGAACAGTGGGCTGCCAGTGCCAATGCTCGGATGTAAAATGCCTTAAGGACTGAGGCGATGCAGGAAACAAAGGTTCCATTAGGAGCCTGGCATAAGAGAAAATGAAACCCTGGAAGCATTAGTCTCTCCCGAAGGGAGCTGCATGGAGAATAGAGAAGGCCTGTTTCTTACAACCCATTGGATTGCTTGCTTTGAGCTAACAAATACATGCATGGCAAATATTACCCCAGTATTTGATACTCAAGGGGGAGTAAGGGGGAAATGAATATAGGTCGATTTATACAATCCAGACAAAGAAATAGAAGCTTTGCTGAGAGGGTAAATTTTTTCTATGGCCTCAAGGTGATTTGAATTAGCACTAAAGTGACTAAAAGTCGGCTTTCTTCATAAAGTAAAACTGGCACAGTGGATAAAGGAGGTTTATTCAAATAATAAACGTACGAAATCTAAAAGATGATTCGTAATTTAACTGCAGCACTCAACAAATATCCTTCCACAATGCTAAAAGCCAGTGGAGTAGAGCAGAACGTACCACAGACTCAAAGACAGAGGGAATACAATGACATTACAAAGGCTGTCAGAATTACTCTTTGTTCATATTTGGCAACATCTCTCTCTCTCCCCCCCTCTCACCATCTCAACATCTCTCTTTCCCCCTCTCACCATCTCAACATCTCTCTCTCTCTCCCTCTTACCATCTCAACATCTCTCTCTCCCCCTTTCACCATCTCAACATCTCTCTCTCTCTCCCCCCTCTCACTATCTCAACATCTCTCTCTCCCCATCTCAACATCTCTCTCTCCCCATCTCACCATCTCTCTCTCCCCATCTCACCATCTCAACATCTCTCTCTCTCTCTCTCTCTCTCCCCCCTCTCACCATCTAAACATCTCTCTCTCTCTCTCCCCCCCTCTCACCATCTCACCATCTCTCTCTCTCTCTCCACCCCTCTCACTATCTCAACATCTCTCTCTCCCCATCTCACCATCTCAACATCTCTCTCTCTCTCTCCCCCCTCTCACCATCTAAACATCTCTCTCTCTCTCTCTCTCTCTCTCCCCCCTCTCACCATCTAAACATCTCTCTCTCTCTCCCCCCCTCTCACCATCTCACCATCTCTCTCTCCCCCCCTCTCACCATCTCAACATCTCTCTCTCTCTCTCTCCCCCCTCTCACCATCTAAACATCTCTCTCTCTCTCTCTTTCTCCCCCCTCTCACCATCTAAACATCTCTCTCTCTCTCTCTCTCTCTCTCCCCCCTCTCACCATCTAAACATCTCTCTCTCTCTCCCCCCCTCTCACCATCTCACCATCTCTCTCTCCCCCCTCTCACCATCTAAACATCTCTCTCTCTCTCTCTCTCTCCCCCCTCTCACCATCTAAACATCTCTCTCTCTCTCTCTCTCCCCCCCTCTCACCATCTAAACATCTCTCTCTCTCTCCCCCCCTCTCACCATCTCACCATCTCTCTCTCCCCCCCTCTCACCATCTCAACAGCGATTAACCTTTAAATCTAAAGTGTGCATACAGAAAATGTTAAACCTAAAAGGAATTAAATATCACAATTTGGAGAATATTACATTTTTCATTCCAAAGAGGAATAATAAATCATGTCATCATGACCAGGAGAACGTGACTAAATATGGAAGTTCCTACTCTATCTTTTAAAATCATAGTTAGTCTGTGTCACATAAATACTGTGTAGCATATAAGCCTACTGGTCAGGAATGTATGTTGTATGGTGCCTAGATTTCCCCAAGCCTTCAGAAAATGATTTGAAAACATAATTAGTCTGTGTCCCATAAGTACTTTATAGTATGTAGGGCCAGAATGCATACTGTACTGTAGTATCTGCAGTGGCAATAATTTTGCAAGTCTTCAGAGATTATTTTAAAAACATGAATGCCTACAGAATCCATTCAGAACAAATCAAATAAGGAAGCCTGATTCTTCCTGATTTCCTGGCTGTGATATCATGCTGAGTGGTTGTCTGATAAGCCTCAATCCCCAATACCACACCAGAGAGAGAGACCCAATCATTAAACATACAACCTTCCCATGGCGATTAATTTGATCATGCACACTGTTAGATAAGGAATACAAATCCCTACCTGACTCTGGTTGGGTCCCAAATGGCACCCTATTGCCTATATAGTGAACTACCTTTGACCAGAGCTCTGGTCAAATGTACTGCACTATATAATGAATAGAGTGCCATTTGGAACGCAGCCGCTGTGTGGAACCATATCTGATCTATGAAGAATTAAAGACCTCTTTGTATTTCCAGTATAGAGCATCAGCCTTTGTTACACGTTGGTCTGTGACAAATTTCCATTCTTGACATACCAAATGTGTCATGTGTATCTTATAGCGACTGTACATAACGAGTCTTCCCAAAGTGAAAAAATATAATAATTTAATTAGCCATCATGTTATTGCCGCAAAAGAAACCATTGTCGTTTGAAACATACCTCGGCTGTGATAACTATTTTATACGTTTTGCATTTGGTTGCGATAGCATAAAAACGGGCATATGAAAGACTGTCATTCCATCAGTCTCTCTATCCCTCCATCCCCGTCCCTGTAGGGATGAGATACTCATCTCTTTCTGACTTTGATCTTAAGGCAGAAAAGATAGCCTGGAATCTGATTCAGTGTATGTGCAATGTATACACATACGTAGCTAACAAAGATACACTATATATACAAAAGTATGTGGACACCCCTTCAAATGAGTGGATTCGGCTATTTCAGCCACACCCGTTGCTGACAGGTGTATAGAATCGAGCACACAGCCATGCAATCTCCATAGACAAACATTGGCAGTAGAATGGCCTTACTGAAGAGCTCAGTGACATTCAACTTGGCACCGTCATAGGATGCCACCTTTCCAACAAGTCAGTTCGTAAAATTTCTGCCCTGCTAGAGCTGCCCCGGTCAACTCTAAGTACTGATATTGTGAAATGGAAACGTCTAGGAGCAACAACGGCTCAGCTGTGAAATGGTAGGCCACACAAGCTCACAGAATGGGACCACCGAGTGCTAAAGCACAAAGCTCATAAAAATCGTCTGTCCTCGGTTGCAACACTCACTACCGAGTTCCAAATTGCCTCTAGAAGCAACGTCAGCACAAGAATGTCGGGAGCGTCATGAAATGGGTTTCCATGGCCGAGCAGCCGCACACAAGCCTAAGATCACCATGCGCAATGCCAAGCGTTAGCTGGAGTGTTGTAAAGCTCGGCACCATTGGACTTTCTCTAGAGTGATGAATCACGCTTCACCATCTGGCAGCCCGAAGGACGAATCTGGGTTTGGCGGATTACAGGAGAACGCTACAGTACCTGCCCGAAATGGTTCGGGCTAGGCCTCAGTTCCAGTGAAGGGAAATCTTAAAGCTACGGCATACAATGGCATTCTAGATGATTCTGTGCTTCCAACTTTGTGGCAACTTTCCTGTTTCAGCATGACATTGCCCCCGTGCACAAAGTGAGGTCCATACAGAAATGGTTTGTCGAGATCGGTATGGAAGAACTTGTCTGGCCTGCACAGAGCCCTGACCTCAACCCCATTTAATCACCCAACATCAGATCCCGACCTCACTAATGCTCTTGTGGCTGAATGGAAGTCCCTGCAGCAATGTTCCAACATCTAGTGGAAAGCCTTCCCAGAAGAGTGGAGACTGTTATAGCAGCAAAAGGGGGACCAACTCCGTATTAACGCCCATGATTTTGGAATGAGATGTTCGATGAGCAGGTGTCCAAATACTTTTAGTCATGTAGTGTAGCAGAGTGCATCACTGCCTTCACAGGCGTTCAAAGCATTTCTGTCAAAGCATGAAACATTAAAAAAAACTTTAGGCTTTCAACTTAAATTGCGTTCTTGCGTTCTTCGATGAAATTTCCCACCCGGGGGATCAATAAAGTACCTATCTATCTATCTATCTACTGCTAACATGGAGCTAAAGAACCATTCTAAGAGAAGTGACTCTACCTTACCACAAGGCATAGCTTGGAGCTGATCATTTGTATTTGTATTTATTAGGGATCCCCATTAGCTGCTGCATCTCTCTCCACCGCGGTGCGGTGTGGTGAAGTCAAGGGTTTTTCTTCCTTCATTCATTATATGCTCACTAGTGCCAGTGGAGCCAGTCGCACAGCACAATACACCAGTGGCGTTGGCACGTCTCTCTGTCAGTTATCAATCTGATGAAGGAAATCCCTATTATGTCGCATGTACAATATAAACATGAAGTGTAACACCGCTTTTACACCGATTCAGTCAGCAGCCATGTGCAATGGGGCAACAGATGTTGCTTGGGGCTATGTCTTGATGTATTACGATATAGTGCGCCTCCACTGATGACAAGCTGACCCGTGGATCCTTTAGTCAAGGCTATGAAGTCAAAACATGACACATGATAAAGTGCTTTGCTTTCGGAAAGTATTCAGACCCCTTGAATTTTTCCACATTTTGTTTTATTCACAAATGTATTAAATCGTTTTTTTTTTTCTCATCAATCTACAGACAATGATGACAAAGCAAAAACAGGTTTAAAGAAATGTTTGCTAATTTATTATATAAGTATTCAGACCCTTTACTCAGTACTTTGGCAGCGATTACAGACTCAAGTCTTCTTGGGTATGATGCTACAAGCTTGGCACACCTGTATTTGTGGAGTTTCTCTCATTTTTCTCTACAGACCCTCTTTTCTCTTGACCCCAAACCACTCCTGGTGCCAGGTTTACTCCAGACGGGACACTTGGCATGCAGGCCAAAGAGTTCAATCTTGGTTTCATCAGACCAGAGAATCTTGTTTCTCATGGTCTGAGAGTCTTTAGGTGCCTTTTGGCAAACTTTACTATAAAGGCCTGATTGGTGGAGTGCTGCAGAGATGGTTGTCCTTCTGGAAGGTTCTCCCATCTCCACAGAGGAACCATCGGGTTCTTGGTCACCTGTCTGAACAAGGCCCTTCTCCCCCGATTGCTTAAATAAGGTATTTCTGTTTTATTTTTTAATACATTTGCAAAAAATTCTAAAAACATATTTTCACTTTGTCATTATAGGGTATTGTGTTTTTTTATTGCTGAGGATATTTTTTTTCCTTGAATCCATTTTAGAATAAGGCTGTAACGTAACAAAATGTGGGGAAAGTCAAGGCGTCTCAATACTTTCCGAAAGGCACTGTATGTCACTAGTAGGCGGCCATATTGAAGATCCTGCCTCTCTTCAGTCAGTTAATAGCAGGGTGAACAGGCTGTCAGAAACCATTCTGACTGAGCCAAGTCGAGACACAATGCATCCATGAATACAACCAGTATGTCTGTGGATGGCATAACATCCAGTTTTAATGGGTGCTGCTGTTGCATCTGTGCCCTCACACACAGACGCAGACATATACATTCACACACACACACACACACACACGTGCGTACTAACCCCCTGAGAGAACATGACGCAGACGGAGACTGGGGAGTAAAATGTCTCTCTAGAGATTATGGGAAAAGCTGTGCCATTCCCTCCCCGCAACGTCTGAGCAGTAATGTATTCCGCCGGTAAACACGGACGCAGCGGAAGGAAAGTGGGAATCACCTCTGAAATTACAGCGACTTGCAGGTGTTGCTACCCTCAGAATGGAGATCAGAATGGAGATCTGAGAGATTTCCTCTGTGTGATATTGCGAGGGGTGAAAGTGAGTGAAGAGGTGAGAGATAAACAGAGATGAATAGTTAAAAGTTGAATAAATAAATTTTCATATATCAACTAACTGTACATAAATAGGAAATTCACCTCTGATTGAATTTGACTAATTAATACAAACATAATTGACATTACACAATATAACAAAACCCTTCAGTATTTCAATCTCCTCTGTGAACACACTAATATTCACATAGTGTCCCAGTCTTGTATAGCAAGTGCCGCCATTTTATGATGACCACATCAGCAAGAGACAACAGTTCAAAAGTCTGATAATAGAACCATTACAGAGTATTACTGTAATAACAGCCAAACTAACTTGAACCATGAGATTACATTATTCTCCCGTTTATACAAATAGTGTATACCGTCCAATATATTCACTAATTTACATTACAAAATACTTACTTGGATACCCAGGTGTACGAGCAAGTGCAATTGTCACAACTGTTTTATGGGACATCACAACTTTATTGCATGTGTGCAAAATGTAGTAACTCACCCAAAACATTTCATTCATACTTCTAAACCTAGTTATTGTGTCAGTAAATTGGCCAATGCCACCATAATGAAAAGTTTTTTTGTCATTGTGTCAAAATGTTTAGATTTACTGTGTTTCACCATTGTTCTGGTATTAGGTCTCTGTAAAGTGTATTTAGGAAAGCCAGGAGAAGTTGTGTGGAATATGTGTGCTCAAACCATTCTCAGAAACGGCAGCACACATTGTAATATTGCCCCCACGTTGGCCTGGTGTGCCAATTGTGGCTCGGTGTCCAATGAGATTGCGGAGATTGAAGACAGCCTTGTCCACAAAAACAAGAATGTGGGTCATTTCTTGTCCAGCCAGCTCCATTATTCTCTATATAGTAACACAGAAACAACATATAAAGTTAGCTTTACATAGCCTATTCTAGAATTAGACAGTTTAGTAAAGTAGAAATGTTTTCTGTTCTTACGGGTATCTGCAACTTCAAGAAGTATATACAGGCATCATTGAAGTACAGTAAAACTACCTGTACAATATACCATGTGCACACCAATGGTTTACCTGGACATACTGGTACCACAGTTCCTTCACTCTGTCACGTTTCCTCTCAAATGGCACCTTGTAGAGTTGTTTCATAGTCATTTCATTTTTTCCTATAGTGGAAATGCTGACAGAATTGATAGTCGCGAAGATAGTGTTGTCATTTATGAGTGCACTTTGAATCTGTCTTAGCCTGACGGAATTGGTGGCTATGACCATGTTGCAAATGTTCTTGCTGATGGCTGAGTACTGCTGCTCTGCCACCAGCATGAGGCCGTTGTGCAGTCCTATATATGACATGTAGAATTCACAAATAGATCATGTTACAGATAGCATATTGTATTCAACTTGTTCATACATATCTTACAGTACATAGTGATTGTCAGACTTGCATTTACCTTTTACAATAGTTGCTGTATATTGTTGTGAATGAAATGCTGTAACAAAAGTAAAGAACGGGGTACAAAACACGTTCAATTTGCTTAAACTAATAAGAAATTCAAATCTGGTGTGAACAAGAAACTAATTGTTCAGAGATTTGAACTTATTGTTTTGAAAAATAATAATTCTCATTCGAGAACTGAGCCAAAGCGATTGAGAAAAACTGTAATAATGAAGTCTGCTCATAACTCCCTTGATCCCTAATCCAACACCGTAGTTAAAGCGTCCTCGTGTGTCCTGACTAATTGCATCTACTGTGTAATTTTTTTAATTGACCTTTATTTAACTAGGCAAGTCAGTTAAGAACAAATTGTTATTTACAATGACTGCCTACCTACAGGGTCAACCCCTGGAGCAAATTAGGGTTAAGTGCCTTGCTCAAGGAAAACAACAACAGGTTTTTCACGTTGCCGCCTCAGGTATTCAAACCAGCGACCTTTCGCTTACTGGCCCAACACTCTAACCGCTCAGCTACCTGCCTAGCACAGGACTGGATAGGAATAGATAGACTTAGTCCAGCAAAGTAAACAAGGTATCCCCTGACTCTTTACTTTTAGTCAATTGTATACATGAATGGACAAAGCCGTCGATCACGTGACACCATTCAGTCCAATGTGAAGACTCAATTAAGCTTTGAAGCCAAATGAAGTCGGCTAGGTTGGCGTCTCATGGAGATATAACATGTGCAGCTCGAGCTACTCCAGGATGGGACGTTCCAGGTCAGTTTGGTGATGCCTCCTCTCTCTGAGTACCTCAAGGTACTGCAGGCTGTCATTAGCAACTAAATTATCCTCATAACGTCTTCTGTGTGCGATTTTAAAATAAATTGGTTCAAGGACATACATCTGGTGTATTAGAAGCACGATTGTCTTCAAAATATTTTGTAGTTACACGAAGATGGGGGATCCTGTCTTCTGCTATAAATACCTGCAGTACTGTGGTCGGCCTGAGAGGGTGCTGTCGTTCTCCCCTTCTTTTAGTTTTAGAATCTTCTTTACTTTTATGACTTAAAACCCGCTACACAGGCAGCACCGCTATTGATAACAGAGCAGGTACTTCTCATCTAATTTCCCTTCTCCTACTCCCTGGCAGATTTAACAACTCCCTTCCCACACCTCTATCTATCCCTCCCTCCCTCTCTCAAATCGCTCTCCCTTTCCTGTTCCGTTCTCTTACTCTCTTACTAAGAACCGAGAGCCATTTAAGCTTCTCTGTGATGTGCAACCATGTCCTACCATGCTACAGTTTGCATTGCTGATGGTGCTGTAACAGTATTTGAGGGTACATACCATTATGGTTCAACCACAAATATGATGACTACCCACAATCCATAGAAGGTGTGTTTGACGCGTCGGCAGCATTTTAAGCTTGCTCGCCTTCCAAAAGAGAGGTTTGATAATAGGGCACCAGCTGAAAAGTAGCTGTTAAATGGGAACCACTAGGTCACTCTTGCATACACTTAAAGCACACATTTCAGGAGGCATATGGTGAGTTTAGTTTGAGTGCGTTTTGATTCGACACGCAAGACTACACAGAACTCCCAGAGGAGTTCACAAAAGCCTGAACGCTTAAAAAACAATGTCCCGCCTGCTTATCCACTATTCACGGTAGTATTGTGCGATATTAGAACAGTGCCGTTGTCTTTGCTGAAGGCACTGGGTATGAAAACGTGTGGACGCATGGAAAAGGAATGACTTTGCATGTGCCAGATAGAAAGAGAGAAAGGGAGAGTGGAGAGAGATAAAGTAAAGGAGAGAGCGAGAGAGAGAGAGAGGAGGAAAAAGAGATCACTACTGAGTGTACTCCATGGACCCTACCATGTTCCCTCCTTTCATCACAGCGTGTTCTTCTCGCTTCATGTTCAACACATACAGAGGAGGACAAAGAAGTGCCTCTGCAGCCTGTTCTCTCTGATGACATGCCATTTCCGGGAAACAAGAAAGCCAAGAGGTTTGTTTGTGTTTCCTCTAAAATTGCTGATGGGTCAGTGAGTTGATGCATGTTCAATATAGACATAGTAATGCTGTTTAAATATACAGTACATACACACATGCAATTTTGGGGGGACATTACATGCGTGAGTGCAGGCATAGAGGGACTTGGGTACTTTAGCCGATGCAGTCAGATTTAAAATGGACTCCGCAGACTCCTTCTTGCTCACTTCCTAATCAGGGAGTGATGAGGTCTTGGACAGACCATGCTCACTGCGTCAGTCAACATTTTCTCTGACAGCAAAGCCTCGTCTCGACAAAGAGAGTTGACATTCACATCAAAGGTGAAAGCCATTTAAAAGGCTAGCCGTGCTCCAGCCCCAAGCAAAGCAGTCGAGTAGACAAACAGGGAGGAATCGCAGTCCCTTGCCTGCCATTCGAAGCAGTGGCCAGGTTGTGATTTGGGGCCCGGGCGGATGGGCTCTTTGAGCAGGTTGTTTAATCTGCCTCCATTAAATCCCCGCAGCAGGCCGGGGTTGGTTTCACATCTGAGGGCAGAGTAGAGTCAGTGAGTCAGCAATGTGGCAAGGGCCAGAGCAGAGACCGGGAGCAATGCAGTATTGATGAAACTCCAGCACTCTGATCCAATGCTCTGAAAACTGCCACTGTTCAACACCTAAAAGATACCACATGAAAAGAGGACATGAATAAAATAGTTTGGAAGTTAACAGGTGTATTTGGATGACGGATGGTGTCAGGAAGAAGCATCAGAATACAGGAGAAGTGAGAGATGTGTGGTGTGTCTGTGGTAAATGAATGTTGACTTTTTGAAAGTAAGGGTACAGTTAAATACTTTATGAAGCACCCCTCTGTGAAGTCCACTGCCCATTGGCTGCCATTGTTTGTGAACCCTGCTAGTTATGTGGCTCTGTTTGGAGCCCGCTGCATTCTCTTTGGTTGCCCTGGTGACTGGAGATTGGTCTTGCAGAGTGGCGTGTGTGTAACAAGCTCTCGCACTCTCACTTCAGAATCCGACGTTTGTCCATAAATTAAGTTTGGGCATTAATTCCGAATGGTTAAGGTAAGGGTTAAGGTTTGGGATTGGGTTAAAGCAAAAACATCTTGATGGTTATGTTCAGGCATTCATTCCCGAATGGTTAAGGTTAAGGTTTGGGAAAGGGTTAAATATAAAAAGTGCCTAGCACTGGGATTGAACATGTGACCTTTGGAGCTGGAGATTGTGTCTTAATGCCATCCGCCATCCCCATCCGCAGTGACCTAGCAAACCTCAAGCCCACTTGATGTTGATAACGCTCACCGTTGCTCCTAGCGGTCGGTTTTTAGGTTACTCTCCCGACCTTGATGGACGTTGATTTCGCCTTGGATCTTGAGCGACCTGGCTGGTGTGTGTGTGTGTGTGTGTCTGTGTCTGTGTCTGTGTCTGTGTCTGTGTCTGTGTCTGTGTGTCTGTCTGTCTGTCTGTCTGTCTGTCTGTCTGTCTGTCTGTCTGTCTGTCTGTCTGTCTGTCTGTCTGTCTGTCTGTCTGTCTGTCTGTCTGTCTGTCTGTCTGTCTGCCTGCGTGCGTGCGTGAGAAAACAGTGGGGGAGTGATGCTTTGTGTTTACCATGTGTGCAGCAGACCAGGAAAACAAGTGATAGAGGTTTCTCTCAGTCAACACACACACACACACCATGCCACCTCAGACACACAAACCCAAAATACACACACACTCATATGTTGATTTATACAATGTACCGTGCCACTGCCAGTGAGGATGCCGTGATGCATTTTGCATTTGGGAGATGAAAAATGGAACGTGAACAGGAGGGATCAGCAAGTTTCCACCCCTGGAGTGTGAAATGGAGATGCTGAGTCGAACTGAATCGCATTGCGCATGCTCCTGATGAGTGGGTCTTTTCAGACTCTTAGCCTGTCAATCATCTCTGCCCCCGGTCCTAATCCACAGACTGAGCAATCTAGAATGGCAGACGTTTTCCTTACTTCTATATCATGATGGAAGGAAATAGAAGTGTGAAGTAATTATTGTCTACCTAAAGGTGTGTGTCATACTGTTATAATTGTGCAAATGGCCATATCGAATTCAGAATATATTAGTATGCAGTTACTAATGACTAAAATACATGATCTAATTTCATAACAGCGGTGGCACAATATGCAACGCAGGCACCGCAATGGCCGAATTCAATGTTCATTCCATGTTTTTTAATGGAGCCTGATATCTAGCATGCCTTGTTATTTTGTAATAAGTATGTCGTTAGCCTACAGTGTAACCCTTGTCTGTGACTCAATGCGAGTCAAAAGTATCCCCCAGTGTTTCATAAACCTTTATCACAAATACGGGGGTAAAAAAACATTTCTATATTGAATGTAAAACAAACAACAACTAGAACGAAGCTAAAGTGCCCGGAGAGGAGAAGTAAGTAAAACAGGGATATGTTGGTGTTTTGCCTTTATGGTCCAACACACACACACACGCACACGCACACGCACACACACACACACACACACACACGCACACACACATGCACACGCACTTTCCACCTTAGGCACTCCTTTCAATCAGACCCTACATCTCTATCTATTACTCTGCCTTTTCATAACAACTAATCCAGAGTGATGGAGAGCGTGGCTCCCGACTAGCGAGCTCCTGTAGTGACTCTGCACACAAACCACCTGCCCTGAAAACATTAACACAGAGCCATTGAAGGAGAAGGAGACTTAAGGCTCGTTCTCTAAGCCTCATCTCTGAAACAAACAACCACGGGGCGTCAGCAAACGAAACACACACACACACACACACACACACAGAGAGAGAGACAATTAACTATCTACGCTTGTCACTGCTGTGTGAAGGCCTCAAGGGAAACCCTAGGAACAATGTACTCCTTACAACACCAGTTGCCTTAAGACAGGAAAAAGTCCTACTGTGTGGATGATTTAGTCTCTGTTGGGAGTCTGTGAAGCAGCATAACAAATACAGCATGTGTTGTCGCCGCTGAGAAGCGTAGAGATAATGTAGTCTTCTGATTAGCGTTGCTCATTCTGTTTCAGTTTAAACACAGAGTTCTGATGTACTGTATATTTGGTAGCTAGATCATCTTTAAATAACAGAGATATTCGATCAAATCTATCGCCTCCGAAGGGGGATGAATAAAGTTGTATCAAATTTAATTGGAATCTGGGTTTATGGGATGAGTAAAAAAAAATAATGTTTTTCCCTTTCAGCGAGAAAATATACCAATCAACATGCATTTGAGTTTTTGTTTCACACTCAATATTGCTTCGTTGAATACATGATTCCAAGTACTTGAGTGCAGCAACAATTTGATGCCAAACAATTTTGTTTTTGACTTATCTCGGAAACCCAGTTACCATGTTCAATTGAATAGGCTCACGTTTTCTTTGCCTTTGTATAACAAGTTTCTGTGCTTTTGTAAAGTATAGTATAGGATTTGTCTAGCAGTAGCAGCGAGGTTGTTCACCCCTGAACGTGAGGAGTACGAGTAGGTCTTTTGGAGAGCTGAACGGAGAGCCCTTTACTCACAGAAAGCTAATGAAATGTTAGCGAAGAAATCCATTGTGGCATTTGTAATGCTCGGTTCGATCTAACGCACACACTTTTCTGAGAGAGACTACAATGAAAGACTGTGCTTAGTATTTACCATGCGTCCCCCGGGTCGCAGACACTAGAGAGGCAGAGTGAAGAGGATTGATCAATAACAAAGACTAGATGTGAGGGAATAGCACATACATTTACATGAATTCTTTCATCTTAAATGATGCCTCTTAAAAGCTCCCATGCTAAGAGGAATTAGGTAGTGTTATTAGTGGGAAGACGAGAACAATGAAATGGCTCTTTTGATATGGCTGGCAATCTTGTTTACTTAGGGTGTATATTGTGACCATCATTATGGAGACTCTATTAAGATTAAGGGGAATTCTGGCTGAAAGAGCAAGGAAGCCATGAGGGAGGGAAAAGGTTCAAAGACAACAGCCACAGCCAGACCTCTCTAACCAAGCAGCCAGAGTGGGGGATGATGAATTCAGAATAAAAAAATAATAATAATAATACAAGGCACAGGAATAATACTAATTGAACCATGAATAGCTTGCATCAAAGCTTGTTTTGATTATAAATGTATGAATTTGTGTTAAACTCCCCAAATGCTTCTCATGACATTCAACAACAGAACACTGTTGCTTACAAGCCAGTGAGTCATCTGCAAAGACAGGCAGAATAATTACTGGTTAATTGCTTGTGAAAATAGTTTTGACCTATTAGTAAACTCTAGTTGCTAGATAGTAATGGGACAGATTCAGCGCCTGATTGCATCAGGGGTACAGTATTGTCAAGTATAGCTCACAACACCTGAACAACAAAATACATACAGTCCCTTCCCTGGGGAATGAGAGGTAGGAATGTGAATGACTATGGATGGAAGAATCACAGATATCTCACAGAGCAGCCTCCCTGCTCTAAACACAATCTGTGGCAGTCTCTCTGTAGTCTCCATGGCAGCTTCCTCTATTAGTGACATCTGCCCTGGGAGAGTGTGGAGTGCTGTGACAGTCTAGGCTTAGAGGTGTTTTGTGTGTGTGTGTGTGTGTGTGTGTGTGTGTGTGTGTGTGTGTGTGTGTGTGTGTGTGTGTGTGTGTGTGTGTGTGTGTGTGTGTGTGTGTGTGTGTGTGTGTGTGTGTGTGTGTGTGTGTGTGTGTGTAGCCGTGTCAGATTGACAGGTCGTCAGTCCCTCTCCACAACCACTGCCAATCTCACTACATGGAGAATCAGGCATGGGGCTAAGAGGAGGTGTGTGTGTGTGTGTGTGTGTGTGTGTGTGTGTGTGTGTGTGTGTGTGTGCACGTTTTCATGTGTGTAGAGAGCTAATAAATGGCCTCTCTGTGCCCACATGTGACCTGCAGAGAGTGATACATTTACTGAGCTGAATGGTAACAAAGCGATGAAAACAAATCTGCAACTGGAAGGGCCATGGAAATAAAAATCTGTTGTAAAGACAAGGCCTTGCCGAAAGCAAGTTTGTCGTACTATGATTAAATTAGTCTCGACTGTACTCACATAGGGTTAGGAGGCAAGTAGACAACGACTATTGTTTACATGCATATTCATATTTCTCACTCTACTAAGGGGGAGTGTTATGGGTTTTGTGTGTTTGGAACTATCCACTGTCAGGGTCAGTACTATCCGGGATCCTTGGGACGCCCCTACCCTAAACCCTAACTGTAACCTTAACCCCTACCCAAACCTACTGTAATCCTAACCCTGACCTTAACCATTTTAAATGCCAACTTCAATGGTGCAAGGACGTCCCAAGGATCCCAGATAGCACGGACCCCACTATCAGTGTCCACTATTTGTTATACTATATTTTATATTTTAATATTTAATTGCCCTTCCTTTGACATCCCTCCCTTCCCCTTCGATTTCAATATATATTTTGTCTGTAGGTATACAGGACTGGGGACATCCCTAAGCTGTCCTCTTTGCCATCATTGTATTGAAGGCTCTGTGGACTGATGGGAGTACACATTTCGGGAGAACGCTGCGTGCCTGGCGCTGGAGTGCCTGGGGACACAATTCAGTGCAACACACTGCATAATTAATAATACGCCCATGTCCCCTGCGCTTCCTGTGCACATCAGAGTGGAACGATGGGTCAGCAAGTTCAGGGCCGTGAAAATTAAGCAGAAATACTGAGCAGAAATGGAATCCTACCTTCACTATCACAACAAAAGAGTGCTACCAAAACAAACTTGTTAGATGCCTCCCAACTTTGAATGACAAATTATAGCCTACTGTGGAGTTCCAATCAGATCCCTTATAGCTAGGACCAGGAGTATATCCTGACCAGGGAAAACCCCTTAGGGCCTTAGTTTTATTTTATTTTATTTTATTTAACCTATATTTAACAAGGCAAGTCAGTTACGTTCAGTCTTTCTAAACCTCTTGACGTCCCGGTCTGTCGGGCCACAGATTCTCATCCACATCACAACGGATATCTTCCCTTGCAATGCAGCGCGGAAATAATCTTTTGGAATGTCTTATCCAGCCTCTGCAGGTGTCTGCCGTGATGTCCTTCACATGCTGTATCCATGGCAGCCAGCAGGGTCAACTGAGTATGTGGCTGGCGATCGTAGACCTTCCACCTCCATGCTGAGAACTCCTCAATTGGGTTAAGGAATGGGGATTAGGGTGGGAGGAATTCCATCAGCATCCTGTAGTGGGTCACAAACTATGATGGTGTTTGAGCAATGGAAACTCGCATTATCCCAAATTACCACATACTTTGGTAAATCATCTCGAAACCGACCCTTCTCATCATCAGGGATGAGATCTCTGTAGAGGGTCTCTAAGAAGGTGAGGAGATGCTGTGTGTTGTATGGCCCTATATGGGGAATACGAGTTAGCACACCATGACATGACACAATGACATTTCGACCACGCCTTCTGCTTTTGGCCAGGTTGAAGCCAGCCTCATCGAGGTATATGAAGTTCTGAGGTGGTTCACTTGATTCCAGTTCCATTATACGCTATATCCCAGAAGATACAAAGTTAGTTTTATGAATTACATGTATTTTCATTTTGGACAAGATACAGTTACATCAAATGTATACATATTGCATGTGCTTTTCTACAGCCATAGCAAATGTGTACAGGTCACACTTGCTGTACTGTATATAACTATAAAATGGTGTACTGTTTACTGTAAAGTAGTTACTGTATGCACATACGGGTAGATGTTTACCTGGACATACTTGTACCGTAGCTCCTTCATTCTGTCACCATTCCTTTCAAATGGTACATGGTACAGCTGTTTCATGCTCATGTGTGTCTTTTCAGCACCCTGTCGAAAGTTGAGATGCTAACAGATTGGATGTTTTCAAAGACATTGTTGTCTTCTATAATGCCACTCTGTATCTCCCTTAGTCTAATGGCATTATTTGCTCTGACCATGGACCCCTTCTCACACGCCTTGAGGTGTGAGAAGGGGTCCTCTGCCACCCCTGTGAGGTAGTCTTGCAGTCCTATGTGGGAAAAATACAGTAATGCAAAACACAAGATTGAGGAAGATTTCCAAAAATATGTCACTGTGCAAATATATATGTATACATGTGTGTGTGTGTATTTGTTACAGTATGTACAGCGGGTGAAATAAGTATTGAACACGTCAACATTTTTCTCAGTAAATATATTTCCAAAGGTGCTTTTGACATGAAATTTCACCAGATGTTGATAACAACCCAAGTAATCCATACATACAAAGAAAACAAAACAAATATGTTCAGAAATTAAGTTATGTGTAATAATGCGAAATGACACAGGGAAAAAGTATTGAACACATGAAGAAAGGGACGTGCAAAAAGGCATGGAAAGCCAAGACAACAGCTGAAAACTATCAGTAATTAAAAAGCAATCCAGCCCCCTGTCAGTGCAAATTAATATCAGCTGGTTCAGTCCCAACTGATGGCCTACAAAAAGGTCTCATTGCCAAGGTGTCACACAAGACACATCTCAAGACCTTCGCAACCTAATTGTTGCAAAACATAATGATGGCATTGGTTATAGGCGCATTTCTAAGCTTCTGAATGTTCCAGTGAGCACTGTTGGGGCCATAATACGGAAGTGGAAAGACAATCATTTCACCATAAATTTGCCTCGACCAGGTGCTCCTCGCAAGATTTCTGACAGAGGAGTGAAAAGAATAATCAGAAGAGTTGTCCAAGAGCCAAGGACCACTTGTGGAGAGCTTCAAAAAGACCTGCAATTAACAGGTACTGTTGTCTCAAAGAAAACAGTAAGTAATGCACTCCACCGCCATGGCCTGTATGCACGCTCACCACACAAGACTCCCTTGCATGTTGAAGCTCGTTTAAAGTTTGCTACACAACATATGGAAAAGCCAGTGAAATACTGGGAGAATATAGTGTGGTCAGATGAGAGCAAAATTGAACTGTTTGGATGTCATAATACACACCATGTTTGGAGGAGAAATGGCACTGCACATCACCCTAAAAACACCGTACCAACAGTGAAGTTTGGAGGTGGGAACATCATGGTGTGGGGCTGCTTTTCAGCAAATGGTACTGGCAAACTTCACATAATTGAAGGAAGGATGAATGGGCAAATTTACCGAGACATTCTTGACAAAAATCTGCTGCCATCTACCAGGATGATGAAGATGAGACGAGGGTGGACATTTCAGCAAGACAATGATCCCAAACACACAGCCAAGGAAACTCTCAATTGGTTTCAAAGAAAGAAAATAAAGCTGCTAGAATGGCCCAGCCAATCACCTGACTTAAATCCCATTGAAAATCTATGGAAAGAACTGAAGATCAAGATTCATAGAAGAGGCCCACGGAACCTTCAAGATTTGAAGACTGTTTGTGTGGAAGAATGGGCCAAAATCACACCAGAGCAATGCATGCGACTAGTTTCTCCATACAGGAGGCGTCTTGAAGCTGTCATTACCAAGGCTTTTGTACAAAGTATTAAATAAATATCAGTAAGTGTGTTCAATACTTTTTCCCTGTGTCATTTCACATTATTACACATAACTTAATTTCTGAACTTATTTGTTTTGGTTTCTTTGTATGTATGGATTACTTGGGTTGTTACCAACATCTGGTGAAGTTCATATCAATAGCACCTTTGGAAATATATTTACTGAGAAAAATGGTGACGTGTTCAATACTTATTTCACTCGCTGTATCTGTATAAAGTGTATTTACTGTATACTGTAAAATGCAAGTGGACTACTGTAATATGAAGCATTACAGTAAGTATATATTATTACAGTACAGTGCACATTGTTGGATTACATACCTGTAACATTTGAATGATTGAGGACACGGTTGTTCTCCCAATATTCGGCTGCACCCTTCGACCAGCCTCGGCCATTGTAATGCCATGATTGAGAACATGGTCCACAACAGTGGACCTTATTTAATCTGAAACGTGCCTATGTCCTTGGCCTCTTCTACTTCTTCCTCTGTTTTGCCTCCCTACCCTTCACCACGCATCCTTACTCCTCTTCTTCTTCCCGGCTGTTGACCCTGTTCGTTTCCTTGTTGTTCTTCCATTGTCAGAAATTGTAACACTGTGTTGTTCTCTGTCTATATATGCTTGCCAATTGAAAGTTCATGAGATGCACCTCTGAGCTATTTTAGAGAACTGGATGATCATTGGTTGATCTAACGCTTCACACATTCCCCTTCATTAGTGAAAGTGAAGATTCACCTTTAGCAATTCATCAATTCAGGACACATTTACAAAAAAAAGCTTGACAGATTATGACAACTGGTTCAACCATTTTGCATTTAATGGCTTATGCAATTAACTAACACCTAGATGTTTTGGGGGGTAAGACTATTCAATAGAGAACCAGTATAATATATTTTGATCAACATGACATAAGCAATTGATAATGTAGGAAACAGCAGACAATTGCACATAATCAATTGCGTGAATATACCAAAGCATTGGCAATTTGTTCAAAATAATGATCAATTGTTTTTATGATGTGCACAAGTGACTAGACGATGTGGAGGTTGAACGAGTAGTTTTGAGAATTTCAATTGTGATCTGAGAAATGTAGCAAAGCGACTGAGAAAAACTGTAAGAACAAATTCTTATTTACAATGAGGTCCTACCCCGGCCAAACCTGGACGACGCTGGGCCAATTGTGCGCCGCCCTATGGGACTCCCAATCACGTCCGGATGTGATGCAGTCTGGAATAGAGTTAGAGTGGGGTGTAGTGCTAGTCAGGTCACATAGCTAGGAAACAATCCTGACCCTTTCTACCTGTACAACACACTGTCTGCTGCACAACAGCCTTTCTATCTCAAACACACAGAGAAGCTTAGGCTCCCTCCTCTCACTCCAGCCTGCAGTACTCAGCCAGCTCTAGCCTGCAAGCTTCACTGGGACACCACTACCCCTCCATCCCCTCCTCACTCTTTCATCAAGCCTGCCAACTTCCTCCTCTCTGTCTCTCAGAAGATAGCCAGTGGAGTGTGCCCGCTGCCCCACTCTGCTCTGCTCAGATTCTTTCCAATGGAGATATTAGCATTAGAGTGCTTAACTTTATATAATTCCCGTATTAACAATGCTGTATCTGTAATATCCTCCACCCACTCAAGTATCAATGCTTTAGCAAGAGTTCAATGTCCTCCTCTTTATCTCTTTACCAAAGCACCATTTCCTTTCCCTTCTTCACTGAATAAGTATTTTGTCTTTTGACCCCAGCACAGCAGTGGATTATTCCAAACCTCTGGGAGTTCTTTATCAAACTGCCAACCCAGGGTAAGAAAGGAAGATGGGAGAAGAGAGAAAAAGTAGTGGTGCAGAGAGACAAAGAAATGCAGCGCTAGAGGAAGAAGGAAAGTAAGAGGAAGGAGAGTAAGGATGTGACCACAGAGCTTGACCATGATGAGTGGGTTGATGTCCCAGAGGAAAAACGCAGACTCCATGGCACAGTTTGTGTGTGTGTGTCTGTGTGTAAGTGTGTGCGCACGTCTCCAGCCCTGCATGTTGATCCACCAGGCCACCAGGGGCACCCCCACACAGGACCTGAGATCATAACCTTTCTCTCCATGATTCAGAGTGCACAGTTTCATCGCTCCCATAAAGCTGGGGGCACTGGACTAGGCTCACAGAGCTGGGGGTCAGAGATGTTGAAGGCCTGACACAAACTGTAGAGTCATTACTGTTGCCCTGTGCCTAGCTAGAGCTGGGGAATGGTTCAGACAGATGACTTTGTCTCTGACTGACAGACAGACTGAAGACTGCAGGAGTTCACTCATTCACCCAGACTTCTCTTGCACCTGATCAGCAACTGAAATGCTATGGTAACCTAACTTGACACATAGCAAGTACAGTGACGTGAAAAAGTATTTGCCCCCTTTCAGATTTTTTATATTTTTGTATATTTCTTATATTGAATCTTCAACCAAAACCTACGATTAGATAAAGGGAACCTGAGTTTACAAAATAACCCAAAAAAGGATACTAATTTTATTTATTTAATTAACAAAGATATGAAAACCCCAATGCCCCGGTGTGAAAAAGTAATTGCCCCCTTACACTCAATAACTGGTTGTGCCACCTTTAGCTGCAATGACTGCAACCAAATGCTTCCTGTAGTCTCTCACATAGCTGTGGATGAACTTTGGTGCACTCTTGCATGCAGAACTGCTTTAACTCAGCGACATTTTGGGGTTTTCAAGCATTAACTGCACGTTTCAAGTCCTGCCACAACATGTCAATTGGGATTAGGTATGGATTTTGACTAGGCCATTCCAAAACTTGCTTCCAAAATGTGTTGCTTTGTAGACATTTTCATGTAGACTTGATTGTGTGTTTTGGATCATTGTCTTGCTGCATGACCCAGCTGTTCTTCAGCTTCAGCTCACAGACACATGGTCTGATATTCTCCTGTAGAATTCTCTGATACAGAGCTGAATTTATGGTTCCTTCTATTAAGGCAAGTCATACAGGTCCTGAAGCAGCAAAGCATCCCCAAACCATCACACTATCACCACCATGCTTGACCGTTGGTACGAGGTTCTTACTGTGGAATGCAGTGCTTAGTTTTCACCAGGCATAATGGGACCCATGTTGTCCAAAAAGTTTACTTATATTTGCCAAAAAATCACCTGGAAGCACCTGGATTATCATCAAGATTTTTGGAAGAATGTTCTATGGACAGATGAGTCAAAAGTATACGTTTTTGAACGACATGGGTCCCATTTTGCCTGGCGAAAACTAAGCACTGCATTCCACAGTAAGAACCTTATACCAACGGTATAGTGGTAGTGTGGTGGTTTGGGGATGCTTTGCTGCCTCCAGACCTAATCCCAATTGAGATGTTGTGGCAGGCCTTGTAACGAGCAGTTCATACTTGAAAACCCACAAATGTCGCTGAGTTAAAGCAGTTCTGCATGCAAGAGTGGTCCAAAATTCATCCACAGCGACGTGAGGCTGATCAACAACTACAGGAAGCGTTTGGTTGCAGTCTTTGCAGCTAAAAGGTGGCACAACCAGTTATTGAGTGTAAGGGGGCATTGGGTGTTGCACAACTATGTTTATAAAATAAATGAAATAAGTATGTGATTGTTGTGTTATTTGTTCACTCAGGTTCCCTTGATCTAATACTACGTTTGATTGAAGATCTGATAACATTCAGTATCAAAAATATGCAAAAGTAGAGAACATTTGAAAGTGGGCAAATAAAAATCATCCCAGCACTGTATATATTCAAATTTATGGAGCAAATAAACATGAGGTTGTGTTTGTGCGGGTGACTGTTGCAGAGAATGATTTACAAAGGCCTTGCTAAGTTTGAAGGCAACTGAATTACAGTTTTAATTTTTTCAATAATTTTGCAAATTTTTCAAATGTAAGTGCTATATTTGCAAAACTCTGAATACAAAACTCTAAACTGATAACACTTGTCAGAAAGCTCTATTTTAACAAACCTAACGCAATGGGAAATCTAAGTGCAGGCGGTAGTGCTATAGGTTCAGAGATGTGTCAGAAATATTTTTATAGTCATCAGCGCACTTGGTGCGAAAGGGCTGGGTTTTGATGATTAAACAAGTTGTGGGTGTGTTGAGGATCACTGGCCAATCAGAACGTGCTCCATGACAAAATACAGTGGGGAGAACAAGTATTTGAAACACTGCCGATTTTGCAGGTTTTCCTACTTACAAAGCATGTAGAGGTCTGTAATTTTTATCATAGGTACTCTTCAACTGTGAGAGACGGAATCTAAAACAAAAATCCAGAAAATCACATTGTATGATTTTTAAATAATTAATTTGCATTTTATTGCATGACATAAGTATTTGATCACTTACCAACCAGTAAGAATTCCGGCTCTCACAGACGTGTTAGTTTTTCTTTAAGAAGCCTGTCACGTTCGGGTGTGTAGAGAGACCAAGGCGCAGCGTATCCATAGTTCGACATGATTTATTCAATTAACTGACGAACTAGACAAAATAACAAATGATATCTATATATAAAGACACACGTAACACGACACGAGACAATATACAACAATGAACCACGCCAACGGAGTGGAACACAGACATATAAGTAAGATCCCTAATTAGAGGTAATGCATAGCAGCTGCCTCTAATTAGGGATCCCACACACACACAACACCAGACAGAAATAGAAATGATAGATCTGCCAGACTCTGACCATAGAAATATAGAGAAGCAAAGCTTCTCTATGGCCAGAGCCTGACAGTACCCCCCCCCCAAAGGCGCGGACTCCCGGCCGCAAGAAAAACAAACACAAAACCATGAGGGAAGGGTAAGAGAGGAAAAACATCACGACATAACCATCGCAGGTGGCGGTTCCGGCCCCGGCGAAGTGGATATTTTCCTCCTCATTCCTACTTGGCCCGGACTGGGCACTGGTGTGGTAGGCGACTCAGGCCATTTAAAGGGGCAACCCACCGGTCCTGGAAATGACCATGGTGGGGCAAAAGGCTCAGGCCATGGAGCGGGGCAATTAACCGGGCCAGAACTGGGCACCGGTGTGGCAGGCGACTCCGGCCATATAAAGGGGCAACCCACCGGTCCTGGAAACAACAATGGGGGGGAAAAGGTTCAGGCCATGGAGCGGGGCAAATAACCGGGCCAGGACTGAGCACCGGTGTGGCAGGCGACTCCGGCCATGTAAAGGGGCAACCCACCGGTCCTTTAAATAACAATGGTGGGGGAACAAGTTCAGGCCATGGAGCGGGGCAAATAACCGGGCCAGGACTGAGCACCGGTGTGGCAGGCGACTCCGGCCATATAATTATCACGGGAGGCTCCGGGCTGTCGAGCGTCACGGGAGGCTCCGGGCTGTCGAGCGTCACGGGAGGCTCCGGGCTGTCGAGCGTCACGGGAGGCTCCGGGCTGTCGAGCGTCACGGGAGGCTCCGGGCTGTCGAGCGTCACGGGAGGCTCCGGGCTGTCGAGCGTCACGGGAGGCTCCGGGCTGTCGAGCGTCACGGGAGGCTCCGGGCTGATGAGGCGCACCGACGGTCTGGTGCGTGTAGCCGGCACTGGAGGTACCTGGCTGGGCACACGCACTGGAGGTCGAGTGCGGGGAGTCGGCACGGGACGTACCAGACTGGAGAGGCGCACTGGAGGCTTGGTGCGTGGAGCCGGTACTGGAGGAACCTGGCTGGGCACACGCACTGGAGGTCGAGTGCGGGGAGTCGGCACGGGACGTACCGGACTGGAGAAGCGCACTGGAGGCCTGGTGCGTGGAGCCGGCACTGGAGGAACCTGGCTGGGCACACACACTGGAGGTCGAGTGCGGGGAGTCGGCACGGGACGTACCAGACTGGAGAGGCGCACTGGAGGCCTGGTGCGTGGAGCCGGTACTGGAGGAACCTGGCTGGGCACACGCACTGGAGGTCGAGTGCGGGGAGTCGGCACGGGACGTACCGGACTAGAGACGCGCACTGGAAGCCTGATGCGTGGAGTCGGCACATGTGGCACAGGACTAATAACACGCACCTCAGGGCTAGTGCGGGGAACAGGCACAGGACGTACCTGACTGGAGACACGCACTGGTAGCCTGGTGCGTGGAGTCGGCTCATGTGGCACAGGACTAATAACACGCACCTCAGGGCTAGTGCGGGGAACAGGCACAGGACGTACCTGACTGGAGGCGCGCACTGGAAGCCTGGTGCGTGGAGTCGGCACATGTGGCACAGGACTAATAACACGCACCTCAGGGCTAGTGCGAGGAGCAGGCACATGACGTACCGTACTGGAGAGGCGCACTGGAGGCCTGGTGCATGGAGTCGGCACTGATGGCACCGGACTGGTGACACGCACCTCAGGGCGAGTGCGAGGAGCAGGCACATTACGTACCGGACTGGAGAGGCGCACTGGAGTGTAGCAGACGGCCGGACCCAGACTGGGCACCGGTGGAGCGGACTGCTCTGGCACTGGAGTAGAGCAGACGACCGGACCCCGACTGGGCACCGGTAAAGCGGACTGCTCTTTCATGGGAGTGGAGTAGGCGACTGGACACGGATTATTCCACTCCGACATTTCCCGTTCAACCTCCTCCGCTATCTCCCACATTTCCTCCAAAACGTCTCCAAAATGTCTCTCCAAATACTCCTCTTCTTCTGCACTTTGTGCCCCCCATTTATATTTAGGGCACAGTGTATCCCAAATGGAGAGTGGTACTGGCGCGTCCTCCTCAAACCCAGACCACCCCCATAGCCCCCCCCCGAAATTGTCCTGGGGTTGACTACGGGCTCCATTACCTCCGTTTCCACGATTACGCCGTTTTCTTCCATTCTTCTCCTTTTCTCCAGAATATCGCTGCTTGGTCGGGTGGTGGTTCATTCTGTCACGTTCGGGTGTGTAGAGAGACCAAGGCGCAGCGTATCCATAGTTCGACATGATTTATTCAATTAACTGACGAACTAGACAAAATAACAAATGATATATATATATAAAGACACACGTAACACGACACGAGACAATATACAACAATGAACCACGCCAACGGAGTGGAACACAGATATATAAGTAAGATCCCTAATTAGAGGTAATGCATAGCAGCTGCCTCTAATTAGGGATCCCACACACACACAACACCAGACAGAAATAGAAATGATAGATCTGCCAGACTCTGACCATAGAAATATAGAGAAGCAAAGCTTCTCTATGGCCAGAGCCTGACAAAGCCCTCCTGTTCTCCACTCATTACCTGTATTAACTGCACCTGTTTGAAGTCGTTACCTGTATAAAAGACACCTGTCCACACACTCAATCAAACAGGCTCCAACCTCTCCACAATGGCCAGAGACCAGAGAGCTGTGTAAGGACATCAGGGATAAAATTGTAGACCTGCACAAGGCTGGGATGGGCTACAGGACAATAGGCAAGCAGCTTGGTGAGAAGGATACAACTGTTGGCGCAATTATTAGAAAATGGAAGAAGTTCAAGATGACGGTCAATCTCCCTCGGTCTGGGGCACCATGCAAGATCTCACCTCGTGGGGCATCAATGATCATGAGGAAGGTGAGGGATCAGCCCAGAACTACACGGCAGGATCTGGTCAATGACCTGAAGAGAGCTGGGACCACAGTCTCAAAGAAAACCATTAGTAACACACTACGCCGTCATGGATTAAAATCCTGCAGCGCACGCAAGGTCCCCCTGCTCAAGCCAGCGCATGTCCAGGCCCGTCTGAAGTTTGCCAATGACCATCTGGATGATCCAGAGGAGGAATGGGAGAAGGCCATGTGGTCTGATGAGACAAAAATAGAGCTGACAGACTTCTACATGCTTTGTAAGTAGGAAAACTTGCAAAATCGGCAGTGTATCAAATACTTGTTCTCCCCACTGTATGTGGTTGCATCAAGTTGTGTATTTAATCTCTTTTATGTATTGCCTTGGAATCGACTCCAATTCCAATGTTAGTCCATTATAGTCTGTTAAATGGCTTACAGAAACAAAATAACAAAATGTAGACAGTCGGAAAGTATTCAGACCCCTTGACTTTTTCCACATTTTGTTACGTTACTACCTTATTCTAAAATGGATTACATAAAAAATGTTCGTCATCAATCTACACACAACACCCCATAATGACAAATAAAAAACTGAAATACCTTATTTACATAAGTATTCAGACCCATTGCTATGAGATTCGAAATTGAGCTCAGATGTATCTTTTTTCCATTGATCATCTTTGAGATGTTTCTACAACTTGACTGGAATCCACCTGTGGTAAATACAATTGATTGGACATAATTTCGAAAGACACACACATTGCTATATAAGGTCCCACAGTTCAAGGTGCATGTCAAAAACCAAGCCTTGAGGTCGAAGGAATTGCCTGTAGAGCTCAAAGACAGGATTGTGTTGAGGCACAGATCTGGGGAAGGGTACCAAAAAATGTCTGCAGCATTGAAGGTCCCCAAATAACCATAATTCTTAAATGGAAGAAGTTTCGAAGCACAAAGACTCTTGCTAGAGCTGGCCGCCCGGCCAAACTGAGCAATCAGGGGAGAAGGGCCTTGGTCAGGGAGGTGACCAAGAACCCAATGGTCATTCTTACAGAACTCCAGAGTTCCTCTGTGGAGATGGGAGAACCTTCCAGAAGGACAACTGTCTCTGCATTATTCCACTAATCAGGCTTTTATAGCAGAGTGGCCAGACAGAAACCACTCCTCAGTAAAAGGCACATGACAGCCCGCTTGGAGTTTGCCAAAAGGAACCTAAAGACTGTCAGACCATAAGAAACAAGATTCTCTGATCTGATGAAACCAAGATTGAACTCTTTGGCCTGAATGCCAAGCGTCACGTCTGAAGGACACCGGGCACCATCACTTCGGTGAAGCATGGTGGTGGTAGCATCATGCTGTGGGGATGTTTTTAAGCATCAGGAACTGGAGACTAGTCAGGGTCGAGAAAGTAGAGAGAGATCCTTGATAAAAACCTGCTCCAAAGCGCTGAGGACCTCAGACTGGGGCTAAGGTTCCCCTTCCAACAGGACAACAACCCTAAGCACACAGCCAAGACAACGCAGGAGTGGCTTCGGAACAAGTCTCTGAATGTCCTTGAGTGGCCCAGCCAGAGCCCAGACTTGAACCCGATCAAACATCTCTGGAGAGACCTGAAAATAACTGTGCAGCGACGCTCCCCATTCAACCTGACAGAGCTTGAGAGGTTCTGCAGAGAAGAATGGGAGAAACTCCCCAAATACAGGTTTGGCAAGCTTGTAGCGTCATACTAAAGAAGACTCAGGGATGTAATCGCTGCCAAAGGCGCTTCAACAAAGTACTGAGAAAGGGTCTGTATTTTAGTTTTTTTTTTATATACATTTGCAAACATTTCCAAAAACCTGTTTTTGCTTTGTCATTATTTGGGTATTGTGTATAGATTGATGAGGGAAAAACACGATTCAACCCATTTTAGAATAAGGCTGTAACGTAACAAAATGTGGAAAGAGTCAAGGTTTCTGAATACTTTCCGAATGCACTGTATATCCTCTGACTTGTTGATGTTAATGTGTTGATGTTCTCCGTATCCATAGCCAGAATGATTTTGCAGTGCATGGTGATCGAACAGTTTTCTTGTTATATTCATCAGATGTGTAGGGAGGGTGAAGTCTGTGAATCCAAAATATAGTAATTATACAGATGATTAACAAAACATGCACACTACAGTATTACCTTGGATTTTGTGGTAAATGTTAATGAAAATCTGTCATACACTTACCTTGACCATAATGTAGAGGCCTATGGGATATTTATTGAAGGGGTAAGGGGGAAGGATGGTAAATCTGATCTGCATAACATACCAATACCAATTGACATACCTTTGCATGCCTCCTCGTAAGTATACATGCAGACACAGACACAAAAATGAGCAGCTAAGTCATCTGCACCCAATACAGCTAACCCTAACCCTATTAGCCTACATATTCTTACCTCTTTAATGATAGATTTCCATTGAATTGTGTCCATTTTCTGTTTTAAAAAGATTTGCACAAATATGAAAATATAGATGGTAATAACATAAAACCATATAAATGTGAATCTTACAAGGGACAAAACTTACCTTCAATTGAGTAGATCTTAACTTTTTCCAGTTTTCAAGTTCCTGCAAGAACCCCCACCAACTAAGGAGGTTCTTTGATTAACCCCATCTCCTATGGGGTTCTTGGAAGAACCTTTTGGGGGAAATGATCAGTGCCAAGAACCCTAAGGTTCTTCAAAGAACCCTTGTTGAACCCCTAGTTTTTAGAGTGCAGGCACCATAGTAAAAACTATGCAGATTATGGAGGGTTTTACGTACATCCAAACTTTTCACAGCAGCTGGACAAAAATTATATTTACCATCTACTATTCTTTATGTTCAGCACTTATTAAATGTATTTTGTATTTTTTGCTATTGGATTAAATGTTAGTTCAAATAACAAAAAATTGTTAGCCTATCATTATCTAATGTATTGGTGACTAATTTAAATGTTGTGATATTTCACGTAAAACTTTGATTTTGTAGGAATGACTCAGGGGTGAAAGATGTGTGAAACCCCATTAAATGCACAAGGTTCTGAACATAAAATAGGGGGCATTAGAAGTGTTATCTGTTTATAGTTTTGTACTTAGAGTTTCGAAAATATACCACTTATATCTAAAACATTTGCCAAAGTAGATAGGTTTTCAACCAATGGGCGACAGATTTTAATGCCAATATTCTAAAATCCGCATAAACAAAATGTTAATTTTACCTCAGTGGTGAGTTTTCAACAAACATACTTGTTGCAGAGAAAAATCAGTGCGTGATGACATAGTGCACACAAAATTTAGTTTTCATGTACCAAATAAAAATCTAAAGTTAAATGTGTTTACATCAAGATCACATGTTCAACTC
Source organism: Thymallus thymallus (assembly GCA_023634145.1). NCBI lineage: Eukaryota > Metazoa > Chordata > Actinopteri > Salmoniformes > Salmonidae > Thymallus > Thymallus thymallus. The sequence continues at coordinate 11,270,569 of CM042387.1, forward strand.
TATGGATAATTTTGTATGTTTTGTCACAAAAACAGAGTAGGCACATGTGCTCTAGTCAACAGCTGGCAGATGCATGAGCGGGTAGGCTGTGCAGGTAGACTAGTCTACATTATGAGATTATTATAGATAAGAGCGAGAATATTTGTATTTGTCAAACGGCATTCAAGCATCGATCATCATGTCACCTGAATAAGAGCCTCGATATTCATTGGAAAGGAGCATTTAGCTCATAGCGTGGACTTTCAACACCCTGTGAAGTTCATCATAACTTATTTCCTCTGTAACCACACACCATATTATTGCTTGACTCTAAGTTTGCTTCGATATGATGGTTATTATATCGATATGATGGTTATTATATCAGTATTTGCGCATAAAAGAGTTTCCACCACCATTTGAAGCACAATACATTTTAGACACAAAAAGATCAATGATATGTAGGCATTTATAAAATTGCAGCTGTCCTGTTTTTTTTTTATATGGTGTGACTTTACTCGAATGAAAACTGTGGATGGAAATGTGGTTAGGTTTCCATCCAATTGGCGACAGATTTTCAAGCAACTATTAACAAAATCTGCATAAAAGCAATATGCGCATTTTCCCACCAGAGACTTGTTTCCATCAAATTGACTTGTTGCAGATAAAAGGCTGTGCGTGATGACATAGTCCACATAAAATACATTTTGCGGTTAAATTCCCATGTACCAAGTGTGCAAGCTAAATGCGTTTCCATCGCATTTTCAACTCTACTGATGGTTTTGTCACAACTGTTGCATTATATAGCAAATGTGCCAACTCTGGTCATGGCACACGCGCTCTAGCCATCAGCTTGCAGATACAGTGCGGGTAGGCTACCTACATAATGAGATGATTATGGATAAGAACAATATTTTTCGTATTTGTCTAAACGGCAGCCAAGCATCGATCATTATGTCACCAGAATAAGACCCTGGGTGGTTATTAGAGAGGAGCATCAAGATCCTCACCTTGCACATTCATCACCCTGTGAAGTTCATCATAACTTATTTAATCTATGGCCTTATAAAATGAATGCTTTCCCGAATCGTAATCAGTGGCGGAACTAGATTTTTATACACGGGGTGGCCAGGGCTACTTCAGGGGGTCCATAGACCATGACAGAAAATTAGTGTGTAACCCTAACCTGGCATCTAAGGCGCATGAATGAATCCTATGGTTGCTGATTAGAAGAAGAGGTGATAATTCACTTAACCCGGAGTTCTTCAATGTGGCAGATAGTGTGGTCCAAAAGGGCTACTTCACTAGAATTATTTAACATACTATGAATAGTCAGTGTCTCTACCTCTGAACTGCAGCTACATTTCATTCTTTCTCTCTCACACACACACACTGTACTGTACTCATATACCGGATAGACTTGGGTCACTCTGTTTTCATTCATATATCATCTGGGTCTATAAGTGTTGAACATCCAAAATATTTTCAGAAAATAAAGCTCAAGCACCAAGTAGATAAGATAGTGTTTGTGTGTTACATAAACTGGGGGCCAAAAATGTGTAATATTACTCATTCAAGGGTTTTTCTTCATTTGCACTATTTTTTACATTGTAGAATAAAAGTTAAGACATCAAAACTATGACTGTTAGGGGTGCTGGGATAAAAAGGGATCCAAGAGCAGATTACTTAATTTATTGTCCAAAAAGCAAAGAAAAGAAACAAAGCACAAATCTAAATTGCAGCCGAGCCACCAAGCGAAGGGGAGGACAGAGGAGAAATCCCAGGGGCAGGCAGGGGTCAAAACCAGAGGCAGATCCATAGCCCCGGGGGTAGAGCCAAGTCAATAGTCCAAAACAAGAGCAGAAGATCAAAACCGGGTGAGCAAGCCAAAACAGGTTGAGTACAGGGACTGGGCAAATCAGAGGGAAAAAACAAGATTAAATAAACAGACAAGGACTGTAAGCTAGGCAAAACTAGATAAAGACTGGTTTTAGGACAGTAGTGAAACGGACGGTAACCAAGACACACTGACAGAGAAGTAAAGAAAGAGAGAAGCATAAGTAGTGGAGAAAATCAATGCAAAATGGGAGACAGGTGTGTGTAAGGAGAGCAGAGCACTGATTAGAATGAGGTGCAGCTGTGATGGCAGAGTGAGAGAAACTGACAATAAGACACAAAACAAACACAACAGAAAGGCTAATGATCAAACCAGAGTCCTGACAATGACATTACACATATGGAATCATGTAGTAACCAAAAAAGTGTTAAACAAATCAAAATATATTTTATATTTGAGACTCAGATTGCAGCCCAAGTAACTGCTTCACAGAGTTACAGACACATCTCAACATCAACTGTTCAGAAGAGACTGTGTGAATCAGGCCTTCATGGTCGAATTGCTGCAAAGAAACCACTACTAAAGGACACCAATATGAAGAAGAGACATGCTTGGGCCAAGAAACAAAAGCAATAGACATTAGACCGGTGGAATTTTGTCCTTTGGTCTGGAGTCCAATTTTGAGATTTTTGGTTCCAACCTCAACCAAATATAGATAGTTTGGGATGAGTCGGACCGCAGTGAAGGAAAAGCAGCCAACAAGTGCTCAGCATATGTGAGAACTCCTTCAAGGCTGATGGAAAAGCATTCCAGGTGAAGGTGGTTGAGAGAATGCCAAGAGTGTGCAAAGATGTCATCAAGGTGGCTATTTGAAGAATCTCAAATATAAAATATATTTTGATTTGTTTAACACTTTTTAATTGTTTCCTGAAATGAGTCACAAATAAATCACTGACAGTGTCACCAGCAAAGCACCTCCACACCATCACACCTCCTCCTCCATGCTTCACGGTGGGAAACACACATGCAGAGATCATCAGTTCACCTACTCTGCGTCTCACAAAGACATTTTGATGATCGGTTTTGATTTTTGTGCCTGGAGATGTGAAAATGTACCACATACTTGTGAAAATTGCAAAGTAATTGAAATAAATCTGTAATATGCATCTGTATCTCTCTCTCTTGCTTGAGTGTTTAGGTGATTATGAAATGCTGAAATGTAACAAAAAGGTAGAGTAATTGCACTGGCTGATGGAGAATGATGATGTAGTATTTACAGCCACATCCATATATGATTTGGTTTTACCTTCCAACATACATTGATGTCAAATGTATACATTTATGATGTAAAAATATAAAAATGCACAGTGTTAAGCAGTTATCAAACTATATATGGTAACTATGACTACATCATTTTGGGTTCAATACTTATCGATTTTGAGCAGTTTGATTAAGTGAAAGTTAAATTGTATTGTAAATAAATTACAAGAAAATCCAATTAAAAGTAATTTTCTATAAAGCAGATACTTAGATTGAATATGTATCAAATTAAAAGAGTGATTTGGTGCACTGAACATGTGACTGCTGGTCTCAGAGCATTTTGAAGAAGATTTTTAAGAAATTTCCCCCTCGGGGATAAATAAAGTATCTATCTATCTATCTATCTATTCCAAATGAACTTTTAAGTAAATCCGAGACACTCCATTTAGTATGGTATGTTCCGAATTACAATTCGTATTATGTGTGTATATATACAGTACCAGTCAAAAGTTTGGACACACCTACTCATTCAAGGGTTTTTCTTTATTTTTACTATTTTCTACATTGTATTTGGTGGCCAAGGTAGCTGGTGGTGTGACTCGAGGTCCCTTTTTGGACACGGTTAAGGTGCACTTTCATGACTGGATCAAATTGTGCCATCAGTTCAACCACTTTGAGGAAATGTCCATTTGATGGAGAGTACAGTGTTTCTGTGTGTCCCCTTAGTGACAGATTTCTAATTGCCAGAGACTGCACAATAGCAGCCAGACGTGTCAACACCTTTCTCCATCTTATCCTCTCAGCCTCCATAAGTGCCATATCATGCTTATCAATTGTTTCCCCTTTTTTGATCCTCATTGACAGTTCTTCATGTTTTCATGCAGTTTTGGTGTTCTGGACTGCTGTCGTGTGAAGTCAGCAAATAAATGGCATGTTTCCTGTCTGTCAGTCCTGAGTTTGCTAAATTAGTTTTCTTCTTAGTTTGCAGGAGAAGCAGAAGTGGCTGTTGTTTCTTTCAGAATACACCAACCAAATTCTAGGGATTTTTTTCACCACTCACCAAGGTCTGGTGGGGGCAACTTCTTCTATCACTCTCATTCTTTGGGAAAACAAAGTTAGGTGGTACCTCACTTGGTCCTCTGCAAACTAGTTGTGTCCGAATTCTGTCAGTCAGAACTGAAGCCCAGTCAGCAGGGTCTGTAGACAGTGGTTCATCCTCAGCAGCAGGATTTGGTGGGGATGCTGCTACAGGCATTTCTAATGGAGAGCACATGGGCATTAGTTTACACAAGTTATTCACAGCATTTATAGTGGTGGAACATCCCACATACATACCCAGTAATAATAAAATCATAATTGTTACCTAAAATATGGAAACTTAAAACAAAAATGTATTTTGTTTATGTTATGTAGGGATTCACACATAAACACATACGCGTGTACCCACACACACACACACACGTGCGTGTGCACACAAACACACCTGAAGAATCTTGCTGGGGAGAAGTGGAAGTAAATGTCTTCATCCTCATCCTCAGTCTCAGACAACATTTATGAAGACACCTGTGTGGCTGAGAAGGTAGATGGCTCCTCATCCTGGCCAGTGCCAGAGGGTGCTCCAAAATATTTCAGAAGTGCCCCTGAATTTGCATTGAAATACAGTATATGAGTCTGACACTCTAAATACATGTGTTGCACAATTAAATATACATGTAATTATGCACAATTTCTCAAACATTCAGAATAGGAACCAAATGAACCATACAACCTCCTTGGCTATTTCTAGGCATAAGACACCCCAAAAGACTCAATATATCACAAAAGATACAAAATATGAGCATAATATTCATGGATTTGAAGTTAGCCTACACATTGGAAATTCCCCTTACTGAGCTCTGGACCTAGTCAATAAAATCACAGAAAACCTTTATGATGTTGCCTCAATGAAAGTTAACCAAATCAATAATGTGCTAGTTAGGTTGTAATCGTTTTGCTGCAGGCTACACACATTATCATGATGAAACTGTGAGAAATTACACTGGGGGCCAAAAGTTTGGAATATTACTAATTCAAGGGTTTTTCTTTATTTGCACATTTTTTTGTAGAATAAAAGTGAAGACATAAAAAAACTATGAAATAACACATATGGAATCATGTAGTAACCAGAAAAGTATAGAAAAATAGAATCATGTAGTAACCAGAAAAATATATTTAATATTTTAGATTCTTCAAAATAGCCTCCCTTTGCCTTGATGACAGCTTTGCACACTCTTGGCATTCTCGCAACCAGCTTCATGAGGAATGCTTTTCCAACAGTCTTAAAAGAGTTCCCACATATGCTGAGAACTTGTTCGCTGTTTTTCCTTCACTCTGCGGTCCAACTCATCCCAAACCATCTCAATTGGGTTGAGGTTGGGTGATTGTGGAGGCCAGGTCATCTGATGCAGCACTCCATCACTCTCCAAATAGCCCTTACACAGCCTGGAGGTGTGTGTTGGGTCATTGTCCTGTTGAAAAACAAATGATAGTCCCACTAAGCGCAAAACAGATAGGATGGCGTATCGCTGCAGAATGCTGTGGTAGCCATGCTGGTTAAAAGTGCCTTGAATTCTAAATGTGACCGACCGCCTTGATTCGGTCTTATGTAGCAAAATTTGAAATTGTGTTTTTTACATTGGATAAAAGCAGAGACACAGAGCTACAAAATGGTATATCATACACTACATTTAAGGGAACATGGGAAAGTAATTCTGCTTTGAAAGTTGATAAATCTCACTTTTGAAAAAATGGCCTTTGTTTTGGTACCTACTGAGGAGCTCTTCTTTGTCTACACCCAGCATCGTTCACACCCTCTTAAGCGTTAGCCCCACCCATCTCGTTTCTCTCTCGGAGCGTTCAGAGCGCACACTTGACGCTCTGGCCGATGACTAGGGTTGATCCGAGTGTTCTGACCTCACAATGGCAGTCATGCACCCAAGCTAACTGGCTAACATTGGCTAGCTTGCTAGCTTGCGAGCTTCCAGCACAAAATTGGGATTATGGTTCATTGTTTACCTCTGGATAACATGAACACAACCTAACCAGTTCTGCTAGGGCACCCTAGCAGAGCTGGTTAGGCTGCTTTCATGTTATCCAGAGCATTGGTGACTGCAACTATGCTGCTGGCAACAATTAAATTACACCTTTTTGCCAACATTTACTGACACTGGCCATATTCAGGTCACAGTTGCAAATGAGAACTTGTTCTCAACTGACCTACCTGGTTAAATAAAGGTGAAATAAAAAATATTCAACGGGTGTTGTGCGTTTGTAAATTAATCCGTTATTCTGCTCTCTGGAATACTCAGACTGAAATGACAAATGCATCCGAAATGGTTACTTGCATAGTGGAGTCTTTTGTTAAGACATGTTGCTAGCTAGCTAAACAATGAACTGTAATCCCAACTCATGACATTACTACCCTGCATGAATCTGCAGGTAGCTAACCAACCAGGTTCAATGTTAGGTAGCTAACATTAGGCTCTTACTAGCCAAGCAAATGCCTCTGAGATACGAATAATAAAATCATACACATAACGTTAGCTAGCGAGCCAGCCAGCTAACGTTAGCTAGCTAACAGTACACCTTAACTTGAAATTAAACAACTTTCTGTCCAAATTAGAAACGTGTAATATCTATTTTACCCGCATAAATCATGCATGATGGAAGCGTCTCCCTGTCACAGATGCCATGAATGCCCTTAGTTTGAAGATGTAACCCGGAGACAGGTGTTTTCTCCATCTCTTTAGCTATCATATTCTAATTACACTGATTTCAAAACTCGATCCTCCAGAAAGTGGAGAGCAACACTTATGCAGCTCCACCACACTATACATTTAAAAAAGCAGTGTTAGACAGGATACCTACACATACTGACCAGCTCAAATAGACAGAAGTGTGCTATATGGCAGACCAATCTGAACTCCTCTCTCGGCATGTCCAGCCCACTCATTATCTCAGCCAATCATAGCTAGTGGGAAGGTTTCTGTCTTTTTCTGTGGCTTAACCAACAAGGCTCGTAATTTAACAATTATATTCATATTTACAGATAGCATACAAATGTGTTATTAAGGCACATGAATGTTCACATGTTCCAGAAGGCTTTTCTGTCAAAAAACACATTTTGATTTAAAAAAAAATAAGTTTACGATCAAATGGCTCTCCTTTAAAGTAGTGTCATCAGCAAAGCACCCCCACAACATCACACCTCCTCCTCCATGCTTCATTGTGGGAACCACACATGCGGAGATCATCAGTTCACCTACTCTGCGTCTCACAAAGACACAGGCTGGCCATTTTGATGATCGGTTTTGATTTCTGTACCTGGAGTTGTGAAAATGTACCACATACTTGCGAAAATTGCACCAAAGTAATTGAAAAAATCTGTAATATGCATCTGTATCTCTCTCTCTCTCTCTCTCTCTCTCTCTCTCTCTCTCTCTCTGCTGGGGACAATAAAAGGCCACTCTTAAATGTGCCGTTTTGTCACAACAATGCCACAGATGTCTTAAGTTTTGAGGGAGTGTGCAATTGGCATGCTGACTGCAGGAATGTCCAGCTGATCATTTGCCTACTAAAGTCGGTTACGACGCCGAATTGCAGTCAGGTGAAGACCCTGGTGAGCATGATGAGCACACAAATGAGCTTCCCTGAGACGGTTTCTGACAGGTTGTGCATAAATTCTTCAGTTGAGCAAATTCAAAATGTCATCAGCTGTCCAAGTGGCTGGTCTCAGACGATCCCGCAGGTGAAGAAGCCGGATGTGGAGGTCCTGGGCTGGCGTGGTTACATGTAGTCTGCGATTGTGAGGCCGGTTGGACGTACTGCCAAATTCTCTAAAACAACGTTAATATTAAATTATCTGGCAACAGCTTTATTGGACATTCCTGCAGTCAGCATGCCAATTGCACGCTCCCTCAAAACTTGAGACATCTGTGGCATTGTTGTGACAAAACTGCACATTTTAGAGTGGCCTTTTATTGTCCCCAGCACAAGGTGCACCTGTGTAATGATAATGCTGCTTAATTATCTTCTTGATATGCTACACCTGTCAGGTGGATAGATTATCTTGACAAAGGAGAAAAGCTCACTAACAGGGATGTAAAAAAACATTTTAGAGAAATAAGCTTTTTGTGCGTATGGAACATTTCTGGGATCTTTTATTTCAGCTCATAAAAAATGGGACCAATACTTACCATGTTGCGTTTACATTTTTGTTCAGTATATACTGTTGGCTAATAATGCTTGAAATGGTGAAAGTATTTAATGAAGAGTTAAGAGTAAAGGACGTCACGCTGCTTGCTTAGCGAGTACCACTTCCACCCGTTTCGGCTCAAACCCAGGACTTCCTCCCGTTTTGGAACCTGGACCTCTGCCTTCCTGGCACACTAGGCCGCCCCCTTGAAGTGTCTTACCAGTCAGCCGTACGCGAAAAGCTAGCTATTCGGTGGCGCAAGTAGGGATACGTAAGGTTGAGGAGTAAGTTTCACACATAAGCATGCCCTTCGTTTTGTAAGTGCTTTCCCCTTTCCCCCCCGACCCTTTCCCCCTGACCATTTCCCCCGACCCTTCCCCCAAGACCCTTTCCCCCCAGACCCTTTCCCCCCGACCCTTTCCCCCCAGACCCTTTCCCCCCGACCCTTTTCCCCCGACCCTTTCCCCCCAGACCCTTTCCCCCCGACCCTTTTCCCCCGACCCTTTCCCCCCAGACCCTTTCCCCCCACATGTGCTTTCCCTCTCCCAATTCTACAATGATATCACTGTATGGAAGACGGATAAAGTCAGCCAGGCAGGCAGACAGTCTCTGGTAAATCTGCCCTAAGGGGAGGGGGATATAAAGGGTTGTATAAGACCATGTTTAAGCCCATGTTAGCCTTCAGGGCTATTGGAGCTCTATTCAGTCCAGTTTAGTGACAATGTGATTGGTCAGGGGATAGGAAGCAGAAGCCTGGGCCGTTTTGTTGTCCCTACTCTCTGTCACATCACCATGAGAAAACCAAACTCATCTCATTAGAGCCATGCTCACGCTGCCATCTGCTGGGCACCAACACACACACACACACACACACACACACACACACACGCACACACACGCACACGCACAAACACACTGCCTGACATACTGACAGCTTGAAATAACTGTTGGTCGCTATATCCGGCGAGAACTAGGACCATGAAAAAACGACTAGCTGGAGCTGGTCTGAGCAGTTGGCTGTATACAGTATGCCCTCATCCGCTATCTACTTAATTCTGATTGGTTTTGGTTCTGCCCACTATAGGGCTGTACGGTTAAAACGTGATGTTGAAGCCCCATCACTGGAACTTGGTCACCAACACACACAGCAGATTCCATTAGAAGTTCTTTACATTGTTGTTGTGGTTCTAAGGAAAGGCAAAACATTACAATCATTAGGATCCATTTACAAGAGACTACTGAGATAAATAAACATCATGCAGTAGTATGAGTGGACTCTACATAATTAAGAATACAATAACAAAAGAGATGTACAAACAGAAAGCATGCTGTTCTAACAATGACTGCTATAATATAACATGCAAACACTGGATATTCACACAGCAGGAATATATCAAATCACCAGAGAGAGAAATATAAGGCTAGGGTAACTTAAGATGTATGACCCTCAGGCCTTGTCTAAGGCAATTAGTTACTGCTTGCATGTGGCATGTGCAAGCGCACGAGAGCAGGCTGGAAAATTACAGAAATTCTACAATGGCAGCCTGCTAATAACAGTAGCATATAATGCGATATAAATCACTGCGGTAGCATGTCATAAACACTTCCAATAAAGGTAATTACCAACACTCAATATGTGGAAATGAACTAGGCTATTGATAATATGGCAATACAAGACATGCACAATAGCGCTAGCATTAGCTAAAAGCTAAACATAACAAACAAAACTCTCAAACCTAACATATAGGGTCAGACATTGCAATAGTGATGGGACGATTGATACCGGAGCTCCGATGCAGTTTTCAAACCACTACTGATCCGACACAATGTACCCATGCTTGTTTCAAAGTAACATTATCACGTGATCAATGACGTCCAAAGCTTCTGATGATGTGTTTTTTTAAACCGTGCTTTGCAAAATCCAAGATCACACTGATTTTGCTGTGGTTCCGGTGGTTCCAGGGTTCCGGTGGTTCCGGTGGTTCCAGTGATTCAATGTTGCTTTCAAACACGACCTCTGCTTGACACCTTACAGTGTAGTTAGTTTTTTTGTTCATGTAGCGCTACCTGAACGGTAGTTCAGAAGGTGGGGTTGGGGTCAAACACTGCCATAGGCTGGAGTTTCTAGTTCATCCACCACCACCATTAAATACCCACAAAACACCAATCTCAACTTCAACAGTGACGCGGTGACTCCGGGATACTGGCCTTCTAGGCAGTGTTGCAAAGAAAAAGCCATATCTTCCTTTGTCCAGTGTCTGTGTTCTTTTGCCCATCTTAATCTTTTATTTGAACTGGCCAGTCTGAGATATGGCTTTTTCTTTGCAACTCTGCCTAGAAGCCCAGCATCCCGGAGTCACCGCGTCACTGTTGAAGTTGAGACTGGTGTTTTGTGGTTACTATTTAATGAAGCTGCCAGTTGAGGACTTGTGAGGCGTCTGTTTCTCAAACTAGACACTCTAATGTACTTGTCCTCTTGCTCAGTTGTACACCGGGGCCTCCCACTCCTCTTTCTATTCTGGTTAGAGACAGTTTGCGCTGTTCTGTGAAGGGTGTAGTACACAGCGTTGTATCTTTAGTTTCTTGGCAATTTCTCGCATGGAATAGCCTTCATTTCTCAGAACAAGAATAGACTGACGAGTTTCAAAAGAAAGTGCTTTGTTTCTGGACATTTTCAGCCTGTAATTGAACCCACAAATGCTGATGCTCCCTATACTCAACTAGTCTAACGAAGGCAGGTTTTATTGCTTCTTTACAGCACAGTTTTCAGCTGTGCGAACATAATTGCAAAAGGGTTTTCTAATGATCAATTAGCCTTTTAAAATGATAAACTTAGATTAGCTAACACAACGTGCCATTGGAACACAGGAGTGATGGTTGCTGATAATGGGCCTCTGTACACCTATGTAGATATTCCATAAAATAAATCAGCCGTTTCCAGCTACAATAGTAATTTACAACATTAACAATGTCTACTCTGTATTTCTGATCAATTTTATGTTATTTTAATGGAGAAGAATGCTTTTCTTTAAAAAACAAGGACATTTCTAAGTGACCCCAAACTTTTGAACGGTAGTGTAAATATTTTTTTATTAAACAAAATAATATATATTTTTCGCCTCTCTGTTTCTCATATTTTCCTTCAATTCGCTCGAGGTTGAATGTATCTCACAGCGGCACTCTGTCTCTCTACGTGTAGGCTATCTATCTGATACTGTCTGCTCCAAACAAGTATGACATTTTTGCCACCCGTAGCATTCAATGCAAGGGAAGCCAGCGAGCATTTGGCCTCCCTTGACAAAAAAAGTATAAAAAATGTGTCAATCAGCGTTGAGATAACCTGAGCGAGCTCAACTGTGAATGGTCCTGGCAGAGTGATAGACCGTTTCATCAACATGAAAGAGATCTTTTTCTACTTGCACGAACACACACACAATCACACGGGCGCAAACAGAAATCAGAACCATGGCTAGCCACATCATATTTAGCTTATGTTGATTGGACTACACTCTTCCCCAGTGACTTCACCCACCCATTTATCGCTACTGCTATTAGTGGAATTTCAAGAGCTGCTGTGTACATGGCCTGCCATAATGTATGCGAGTACGCTGTCCAGTAAGGTAAACAAGAGTATTGACACACACACACACACACACAGGCACACATGAACGCCCACACAGACAGACACACACGCACGCAAGAATGCACACACATGCAAATCATTATGGCAGTATACTGTGTCCTGTACATGCAGAGCGGAGGTGGAGGTTCAGCATTTCATCACATGATGATTGAACCCCAATTGCAAAGGTCAGCCTGTTGGCTATTAAAGCTATCATAGCTGCTCATAAGCCACACAGCTGGGTTCTTCCCCTCTCGTTTTCTTTCTCTCTTCCCTTTCCCCACACTCCCACATTCCCTCTCCTCATTACTCAACCCTCCACACCCTCCCTGTCCTCACACGACTCCCCCTCTCACTCTACACTCTCGCTCCGCTGACTCATACTCCAAAGCCTGCCAGCCGTGCCACTCTGCCCACACAGGCTCCCTCCGCTCTGCTCTCCTCTTGCCACCTGCTGCACAACCAACCTGGAACACTGCAGCAGATAATTACGGAGACTCTCCAGGCAGAATCCGACTGTGAGCCCAGCTTTCTCAAATAGCAAGCACGTGCACAGATAGAAGTCTTTGCCCTCGCGCTCGCCCTTTTGGGTGGTGGTATAATTTTTTTTGTATACTGTTTTTGTCATTGTGGTTCTGAACCCACTGCCTGCAAGTCCTTGTGGCATCGTCAAGTTTCCCACCCCCCACCCCGTCCGTTGGTTGCGCATTCCCAGGTTGCACCTGTTTCCCAATCTACCCTGTACGGAGATTGCGTGTTCCCAGTATCCAAACATGCATGGCTTAAGATGCGGTCACCGGTCGAGTGTGTGTAGCTAGCTAGCTAGTTAGGTAACTAGCAGATTTACATCGATGATCAACATCAATGATCAGCTGATAGCCCACCCTCTTTTCCCAATGTCAATCATGTCTTTAGGAGGCACTGTAACGAGCTTGCTTACATGCACCCTTTTTCTCACTTTGAGCACCTACCCCCTGAAAGGTCTGTGCCCTGCCCTGACAGATAGGCAGGCTGAAGCAGGCAGGATAACAAGGTTTGGGAAAGCCCATCTCTGTTCCCTTCCGACCCAGGTCTAATGAGTCAATTACCTCCAGAATTAGCGTGATTAAATACCAAAGTGAATAACCAAGCTGGTAGCGCCTAGCAGACCCAGAGTAGCCAAGGGAGGTGATAAGTGGAACTGATGAGGACCCATGGTTGTTGAAAAACAGTACATGTATGTAAGTAATAGTATTGCAGATGAAGAACTTCAGGATACATGGCTTGTCTTGAAAACAGTTGTCCATAGCAGCAATATTCAGGTTACAAAAAAAAACATAAAAATGATGGATGATGGCTAGTCTAAAGCTCAGCCCTTCAATAGGGTTCCTACTGCAGCTAAGACCACATGTACACCTTCCATAATCCCAATCTGAACAGCTGTGACAGGATAACATTCCGAACACGGGCCTCCTATTGACTTGCAATTACACCTGGTATTAAAATGCATCCTCTCTGGATTGTGTCTGCATTGTGTTCAGAGCTCACTTTTCCCTCCCATTTAAGCATTATTAGTTTGTGGTCACAATTCAAGTAGTAAATTAGATCTTGCCACATGGTATTGGGTGCTAGGCTATTTCAATATTTTTTCAGAGGTTCATTATTTTCCCATTTCCCATCTTATAAGACAGTGGTTGTCAGTAATATTTCTGAGGGAGACACTTTTGTCAAACAAAATCACTGCAAATTGCTTCATAGGCCTAATACATGATATCAAATGTATTCATACATGGTATTTAAGATACTATTAACATTGACTATAAAGCTATTTGAATCTCTGACCTCTATTTTGGATACTTGGGGGTATCAGCAACAAATGCGTAAAAAATATCTCAGTAAAATGTTATAGCACAAGGATCAGGTAATGGCATATTCCACTCCGAAGGAAGTATGCTTTGCTTTGAAGGAAGTATGCTTTGCAGTGATTTATCGTCAGGGATCAGGGCCGTGCACAGACCTTTCAGGGGGCAGGCGCTAAAAATTTTAAATGGGCAAGAAGTTATTTTCAAATTCGTATCTCGTAACTCCTAACATACCAAATGCCTCTGTAGCGATATGCCTATTTATTTCTGCAACAACACAGTCACTCATTAACACAATTGTAAGAAAGTCAGGGGTTAGCTCTCTCCAGCATCCAGCAGTAGCAGTATCTTTGGATGCAGAGAAAGCTTTTATATAGAATGGCCTTATCTTTTTTACACACTCTCTAAATTTGGTTTTGGGCCTGTTATTATGCAGTGGATTAGGGAACTCTATCATGAACCTATTGCTTCAGTTAAAACAAATGGCATAATATCTGACCCTTTTCAGCTTTTCCGTTCTACAATGTAGGGCTGCCTGGCTAAGGAGGATATAAATGGTATCACTTTGAGTGGTCATGACTTCAAATTTCAAAACTAACCTATATGCTGATGATATCTCACTAACACTGTCAAATTCCAGCTGTTCGATACCAAGTGTGCTGCAGCTCATAAAAGCATTTGGCCAATTTTCTGGATATAAAGTGAATTGTAAGAGTGAGGCTATTTCTCTGAACCAACTCACCTTGGTACAGCTCCCATTATATGGAAACCACAAGGTATGAAATACCTAGGGATAAAAATATCAGGTCACCGATCAATAAGATATTTGATCAAAAAGACCAGGTCTCCTACAAACCATTAGAAATGACATTAAGAGATGGATAGTTCTACCTTCATCACTATGGGGTAGAGCAGAGGTGATAAAGATTAACAGACTCCCCAGACTATCGTTCCTTATGTCAGCTATACCACTTCAGTTCCCTCAGGACTGATTTAAAGAGATACTTAGTTTATTTTCTGTCTTCTTGTGGAAAAATAATAAACCAAGAATTAACCATAAAACATGGCCTATGTCAAGAAGCAAGGGTGGAATATGATGTGCATTTGTATTACTTGTCTTATATTGCAATGGGGTTATAAAAATGGAGGAAGACTAGGCAGCTGGGATTGGTTAGAGGAGAATATTTTAACAGAACATAGCAATTTGATCTCTTACTGTGTTCTGTTAAACCCCAAGTTCTACTGTGAGATAGATAACCCACTACTAGAGTTTTCATGTGAAGTGGCAAATACACTTTATAAAAGGTTATCTATCAATGGAGCATCCCTTCCTTCATGTCCAATATGGAACACCTTGTTTACTGCAGGGAGAAAGACATTGGCTAATATTATCTGGCAACGCCCAAACATCAGTCAGGTGGGGCAGGTCAGGATATCAATCCATTTAAGTTGATAGCAGAGTTTGGCCTGAATTATATGGCATTTCTACCCTATTTGCAGCTCAAATCAATAATAAAAAGTATGGTGGGGTGCAATATGGAAAAACACAACATTGATATCCAACTGTGTAAGGTATAATATAAGCAAATAGCCTGGAGGGCAGATGCCGCCTGTACCCATGTTTGTAAGTGACAGTCTTATCCCATTAAACTATTTTTGTTCAACAAAACGTTCAGTAGGCGACACGTAATTCCAGTTCATATTTCAAGGTTTGTTTGGTTTGGTCTGTGCGTCAGTATATTGTCTCCGTGATTGATGTGATCTTCGTCACATTTTAGTCACATCACATTTGTATTGCCTCAAGAACATGTAGTAAACAAACATATATAGCCTTGTCCTACCAACATATTCTTCTGCATAACATCCTATTCTCTTCCCAACAGAAGAAATATTATATTATAGAAGAATTATCTGGCCAAGTCAATTCCTAATTCAGCCTACATAGATATGGCACATTACATACAAAACAAGAGAGAGAGAGAGAGAGAGAGAGAGAGAAGCACAATCACCAGATGGTTCCGCACAGTATTGGCAAAGCATTATGGGTTGCACCTCCATCACGTCATTGCCATTGTTAGCATTGTTCCACAGACGCTGCAGCCACATTGATGTCCAAAAGTAGAGCAGGGCTAATGACTTTGAACGGAAGTTAATGACTGTTTCACCCAGTGATGTAGTTGAGTCCAGTGGAGGCTGCTGAGGGGAGGACGGCTCATAATAATGGCTGTATAACGCCACAGGATGAGACCCAGATGCAGACACAGGAGGCAGATGATTTGAGTCTCTGATATTTATTCAAATACAAGGGGCAGGCAAGAGTCAGGTCGAGGATAGGCAGAAGTTCGTAAAACAGGACAGAGTCCGAAAGGTACAGGGCGGCAGGCGGGCTCAGGGTCAGGGCAGGCTGAATGGTATGGCAGGCAGGCTCAGGGTCAGGGCAGGCTGAATGGTATAGCAGGTGGGCTCAGGGTCAGGGCAGGCTGAATGGTATGGCAGGCGGGCTCAGGGTCAGGGCAGGCTGAACAGGTCGGAATCGGGAGGACTAAAAAACAGGGAATAGAAGAAAACAAAACAGGAATACGGAACAACACGCTGTTAGGCTTGACGAGACAAGACGAACTGGCAACAGGCAGACAGAAAACACCGATATAAATACACAGGGGATAATGGGGACAAAGCACAAGACAGGTGAAACAGATCAGGATTGGAGTCAATAGAGGGGAATCAACCACATGGAAACCACGTGTTTTATGTGGTTGCTACCATTCCATTGACTTCATTCCAGCCATTATTATGAGCCGTCCTCCCCTCAGCAGCCTCCACTGGTTGAGTCACTAAAACCTTGAGTCCGAATCAAGTCCCCTGTGCTCGAGTACGAGTCCAAGTCCGAGTCACTAATGGTCAAGTCACGAGTCCCTATGGCTGAAATCCGAGTCCCAGCGCTCTAGTCTGAGTCACTGGGTCCACATTAACTCAAAATAAAGTCATTTACCCAGTCAGATATAGCGTATTAGCAAGAGGAATTTAGTCAATGAATTGCTTGCTATCCATTTTCCGTTCTTTCTGTTTGCATATAGGTGTCAAGGTTGCTATAAGACAGGACTCAAGGAGCAGCGCTGCAATAAACAGACGTTCCTTTTATTATGCAAAACAACAAACAAACAAAAGGAGAGACCATGAACTGGCGTGTTCGCAGTACAAACACGAAAACAAGTGGAAATGAATGAACTTAAATAGGATCCTCAATTAGAGACAACGCAGCACAGCTGTCTCTAATTGGGGATCATTAACAAACCAAAGCATAGAGTTGGTTTGAGATGGAGATATACTAAAACTCTCCAGTCAGGCCCTGACCGTAGGGAGGCCTCTGGGCTTGTTGGTTACGGTCAGGACCTGACAATAGGCTACTTGTAATGTTGCCAGGGCCATGTTCAACAACCCTGCGTTTTGGCACAGCAGACCATCAGATATGCCCTTAAATATTGGCATGTGCAACCTTTGATGTGCAAATATCACAACATAGGTTGTAATATGGCTTTTATCCTAGCTTGGCTCCCGCAGTGCTTTCACTGCTTTCAAAACTCAGGGCTCAAGGTTATTCAAAATACTCAACATATTCACTGCAGTTTTACAGCATAGTGTACTCGCTTGAAAAACAAAAACAAAACGTATCATTGCATTACGTTGTTGTAGGAAGATAGGTAGGATAATTGCATAGTCAATAGGGGTGCTTTTGACGTTATTTGACAAAACATTAGGAACACCTGCTCTTTCAAGGGTTTTCTTGTTTCTTGCATTTCTTGTTATGCGAATACAAATGTAGATACAGTTTGCATTTTTTATGCAAGGTTTAAATGGGGTCTAAGACTAGGCCTAAATGCTTAACAGCATACCTAGGGATTACCCTGCTCTTTCAAGGGTTTTTCTTTATTTTTTACTATTTTCTACATTGTAGAATAATAGTGAACACATCAAAACTATGCAATAAACACATATGGAATCATTGAGTAATCAAATATATTTTAGATATAGAGATTCTTCTAAGTAGCCATCCTTTGCCTTGATGACAGCTTTTGCACACTCTTGGCATTCTCTCAACAAGCTTCATGAGGTAGTCACCTGGAATGCATTTCAATTAACAGGTGTGCCTTGTTAAAAGTTAATTTGTAGAATTTCTTTCCTTCTTAATGCATTTGACCCAATCAGTTGTGTTGTGACAAGGTAGGGGTGGTATACAGAAGATAGCCCTATTCGGTAAAAGACAAAGTCCATATTATGGCAAGAACAGCTCAAATAAGCAAAGAGAAACGACAGTCCATCATTACTTTAAGACATGAAGGTCAGTCAACATGTAAAATTTCAAGTGCACTGGCAAAAACCATCTAGCGCTATGATGAAACTGGCCACAGGAAAGGAAGACCCAGAGTTACCTCTGCTGCAGAGGATAAGTTAATTAGAGTTACCATCCTCAGAAATTGCAGCCCAAATAAATGTTGCACAGAGTTCAAGTAACAGACACATATCAACATCAACTACTCAGAGGCGACTGTGTGAATCAGAACAAATTCGTATTTATAATGACGGCCTACCTACAGGGTCAGCCCCTGGAGCAAATTAAGGTTAAGTGCCTTGCTCAAGCCTGCTAGGCTACCTGCCACCCTCTGTGTCTAAAGGACACCAATAAGAAGAAGAGACTTGCTTGGGCCAAGAAACACAAGCAATGGACATTAGACCGGTGAAAATCTGTCCTTTGGTCTGGAGTCCAAATTTTTGATTTTTGGTTCCAACCGCTGTGTCTTTGTGAGACGCAGAGTAGGTGATCTCAGCATGTGTGGTTCCCACCGTGAAGCATGGAGGAGGAGGTGTGATGGTGTGGGGGTGCTTTGCTGGTGACACTGTCAGTGATTTATTTAGAATTCAAGGCACACTTACCCAGCTTGGCTACCACAGCATTCTGCAGCGATACGCCATCCCATCTGGTTTGCGCTTATTGGGACTATCATTCAACCTCCAGGCTGTGTAAGGGCTATTTGACCAAGAAGGAGAGTGATGGAGTGCTGCATCAGATGACCTGGCCTCCACAATCACCTGACCTCAACCCAATTGAGATAGTTTAGGATAAATTGGACCGCAGAGTGAAGGAAAAGTAGCCAACAAGGGAACTCCTTCAAGACTGTTGGAAAAGCATTCCAGGTGAAGCTGGTTGAGAGAATGATAAGAGTGTGCAAAGCTGTCATCAAGGCAAAGGGTGGCTACTTTGAAGAATCTAAAATATTAAATATATTTTAATTTGTTTAACTTTTTTGGTTACTACATGATTCCATATGTGTTATTTCATAGTTTTGATGTCTTCACTATTATTCTACAATGTAGAAAATATTAAAAAATAAAGAAAAACCCTTGACTGGTACTGTAGAAATACTGTTTCAAAAAGATCTAGCAAAATAGCCTATCAGAAATAACATCGCCTGTAGTCTACCGGATAATGTAAAGACGTGTATGAAATTAATTGATGGGGAAAGTCTGAAGGGGAGATAGACATGGTTAGGCCTATAGTGCGATAGTGATGATGAAGACGAAATTGAAAACCATTAAACAAAAATTATGTGCCACCTGTCCTGTGGCCTATAAATAATGATCCGCCTTTAATACATTTTATTAAAGCAGGTGGTTAAACGCTGACACCCCATTTTAATGCGTGTTCGATAGTCTGCTCTGCCCTTGCTCTTTTTCAATAGGTGGAACACTGAGGCGGAGTTTGAATAACGCTGGAATATTTTTAGGCGGGGCACTGATGACGTTAACCACTGAATTTGGTCAGGCTGACCTGATTGCATTTACACTGAGCTGAAATAGGAACACACTGAATATGGTCAGCCTGGCCTGATAGCATTTACACTGAGCTGAGATAGGAACACAATGCAAGCTCGTCCACCTCTGGAGGTGGTCAGGCAAATCTGCTTACATTCCGAAGATACAGTATATGCATATGCAATGCAATATAATGCAATGCAATATGCACTGTGTGCATTTAGACTTGGCATTAACATGTGTTTCTTGTTATGCGAATACAAATGTGGATACAGTTTGCATTTTTTATGCAAGGTTTAAACGGGGTCTAAGACTAGGCCTAAATGCTTAACAGCATACCTAGGGATTACCCTTTTTCCAGATCAAAACAGAGCCTAACTCTCCCCCTTGGCAGGTCTAAGGAGAGTCACCCAGGAAAGCTAACATAAACTGCGTGTGCATATAGGACGCAACATACAAACTGCTATGAAACTAGTTGTAAAATAGTGTTCAACCCTGAACATTACTTTCTTAATTAGACCAGGCAATACTATGGATCCATGAAATTAGTTAATTGCATTAATTTGTTTAAATTTGCATAGTTTAGTTAAGTACACTTTAGTTTAAAAGACAGCATCAAATAGGCTGCATTTACACAGGCACCCCAATTTTCCTCTTTGTTTCACTAACTGGTCTTTTGACCAATTAGATCAGCTCTGAAAAAGATGTGATGTGAAAAGATCTGATGTGATTGGTCAAAAGACCAATTAGTGGACAAAGTATCCGAATTGGGCTGCCTGTCTAAATGCAGCCATTGGAAAATACTTTTAAGCATTTTAGACAATCATTTTAAAATGGTAATGAGGCCAGGCTATAGGCTGCATGATCACAGTTAGACAGCCACAAATGTATTTCAGGAAATGTAGTTGGCAGGGCTGTGGCACAGTGTGATGGGAATGGAGAGGAGGAGGAGGAGGAGGAGGAGTGAAGGAAGAGTGGGAGGAGGGTAGTGAATGTACACAACAGGTTAGGAGTATGTATTCATGTATTCCTACTGAAGGTCTTCATTGAGTAAAACCAGTACGCACACATTATAAGGTGAATAGCAGTTGAAATTTAGTGATGGTTTGTGCAGAGCATTTCTAATGTCTTCACATCACTTTACAGATCTCTAAGGAGTTACTCCGCTACAGTGGTGGAAAAAGTACCCAATTGTCATACTTGAGTAAAAATGACTCAAGTAAAAGTCCCACAGTAAAATACTACTTGAGTAAGAAAATATTTGGTTTTACATATACTTAAGTATCAAAAGTAAAAGTATAAATAATTTCAAAATCCTATTAAGAAAACCAGACGACACCATTTTTTTCTTTTTTTTTTACGGATAGTCAGGGTCACACTCCAACACTCAGACATAATTTACAAGCAAAGCATTTGTGTTTAGTGAGTCCACCAGATCAGAGGCAGTAGAGATGACCAGGGATGTTCTCTTGATAAACGTGTGAATTGCACCATTTTCCTGTCGTTCTAAGCATTCAAAATGTAACTAGTACTTTTGGGTGTCGGGGAAAATGTATGGCGTCAAAGTATGTAGTGTAGTACTTTAAAGTATTGTTACTTAAGTACTTTATACCACTGCTCAGCTAAATGATAACAAGCTATGGTGAAGAGTCAGTCAATCAAATTAACATTGAAAAGGAACACTGTGGTAAATATATTGTCAGTATATAGGAGTCGCCTGAAAAGAATAGACCTCCTGGCTTTCACTGGCTCTTATCCCCCTGTCTGTGGTGGGCCCGGCTTTTCCCGCCCTCTCTGTGATTTTACGCAGTTTCCCAGGGACACAGCACCATCCAATGGATAATTGATGAAATCATCCCAGAGATCCCCAAAATGGAGTCCGCCCGGCCTGGGTGTGCCCCATTACACACAACATCACAGGAAAAAAGTAAGAAAATGTATACTCTCACTACTGCAAATCACTGGATTAGAGCATCTGCTAAATGACTCAAATGTAAATGTAAATCATAGCTTGTGTTCCAGTGGCACGCTGGGGCTAAAATTAGACTGTGGCTACTAATGGGTGCCGGTTTTGCCTGACGGCCACCAACTGGAGAGGCCAGGATGATAGAGAGGGTGATTACAACACAAAGGAGCCCGTTAATACTGTATGAGGATGAGTGAGAGAGGGAGAGAAAGGTGGAGCGTGGCACTAAATGGGACGGTATACACTACATAACCAAAGGTATGTGGACACCTGCTCGTCGAACATCTCATTACAAAATCATGGGCATTAATACGGAGTTGGTCCCCCCTCTGCTGCTATAATAGCCTCCACTCTTCTGGGAAGGTTTTCCACTAGATGTTGGAACATTGCTGCAGGGACTTGCTTCCATTCAGCCACAAGAGCATTAGTGAGGTCAGGCCCTGATGTTGGGCAAATAAACCTGGCTCGCAGTCGGTGTTCCAATTCATCCCAAAAGTGTTCGATGGGGTTGAAGTCAGGGCTCTGTGCAGGCCAGTCAAGTTCTTCCACACCGATCTCAACAAACCATTTCTGTATGGATCTCGCTTTGTGCACGGGGGCATTGTCATGCTGAAACAGGAAAGGGCCTTCCGCAAACTGTTGCCACAAAGTTGGAAGCACAGAATCATCTAGAATGTCATTGTATGCTGTAGCGTTAATATTTCCCTTCACTGGAACTAAGGGGTCTAGCCCGAACCATGAAAAACAGCCACAGACCATTATTCCTCCTCCACCAAACTTTATAGTTGGCACTATGCATTGGGGCAGGTAGCGTTCTCCTGCTATCTGCCAAACCAGATTTGTCCGTTGGACTTCCAGATGGTGAAGTCTGATTCATCACTGCAAAGAACGCGTTTCCACTGCTTGGCATTGCGCATGGTGATCTTAGGCTTGTGTGCGGCTGCTCGGCCATGGAAACCCATTTCATGAAGTTCCCGATGAACAGTTCTTGTGCTGACGTTTTTACCAGAGTTTAGAACTCAGTAGTGAGTGTTGCAGACAATTTTTATGCCCTACGCTCTTCAGCACTCGGCAGTCCTGTTCTGTGAGCATGTCTGGCCTACCACTTGGTGGCTGAGCCGTTGTTGCTCCTAGACGTTTACACTTTACAATAACAGCACCAACAGTTGACCGTGGCAGCTCTAGCAGGGCAGAAATGTAATGAACTCACTTGTTGGATAGGTGGCATCCTATGATGGTGCCACGTTGAAAGTCACTGAGCTCTTCAGTAAGGCCATTCTAATGCCAATGTTTGTCTATGGAGATTGCAAGGTTGTGTGCTCAATTTTATTTTATATTTTATGTCAGCAACGAGTGTGGCTGAAATAGCCAAATCCACTAATTTGAAGGGGTGTCCACATACTTTTGTATATATAGTGTATCTTGGTTAGCTACGTATGTATATACATTGCACATACACCAAATCAGATTCCAGGTTTTTCTGTCTGAAGATCAAAGTCAGAAAGAGATGAGTAACTCATCCCTACAGGGACGGGGATGGAGGGATAGAGAGACTGATGGAATGTTGACAGTCTTTCAATCTCTCTCCTATTATACAATGTCTCCATAGGTTATGTATTGAAATATAGTAAAGGGATATGCTGGGAGAGAGATAAAAGATAGAGAAATCCTTTAAAAATCGAACAAAAATGCCAGCTTTTAGTTTCTTTAGGGGTTAGTATAGAAATGCTACTAATTGATCTATACAGAGCATTATCTATATCAAAATATTCACAGATAAACAGGAAAACCTTGGAAATCTGACTGAATGTCTGACTTTCCAGTAATATTGGTATTCTCCACTGTCTGAACATTTCTGGTCGACACCCTGAACACTCAACCATGTTTTTATGAGAGACAAAAAGATGGAGATTAATTTAGTAACCCGTCTCCTATGTTAATTGGAGTGAAATCGGAAAGAAAACTGGAGAATGAGTCTGGAGGAGGCCAGACACACAGACATGTTTCCTGCTCTTTGGCAGTCAGTGTTCCTGTCTCCCAGCTCTACCGGAGTGGTTGAGGGCCTCCTCTCACACCAGACAGGGTTGATAATAGGACTTAACGTACAGTTGAAGTCAGAAGTTTACATAAACTTAGTTTAAATGTATTTGGCTAAAGTGTTTTATTTTAAGAATGTCAGAATAATAGTAGAGAGAATGATTCATTTCAGCTTTTATTTCTTTCATCACATTCCCAGTGGGTCAGGAGTTCACATACACCTTCCTCATGATGCCATCTATTTGTGAAGTGTACCAGTCCCTCCTGCAGCAAAGCACCCCCACAACATGATGCTACCACCCCCGTGCTTCACGGTTGGGATGGTGTTCTTCGGCTTGCAAGCCTCACCCTTTTTCCTCCAAACATAACAATGGTCATTATGGCCAAACAGTTCTATTTTTGTTTCATCAGACCAGAAGACATTTCTCCAAAAAGTACGATCTTTGTCCCCATGTACAGTTGCAAACCGTAGTCTGGCTGTTTTATGGCGGTTTTGGAGCAGTGGCTTCTTCCTTGCTGAGCGGCCTTTCAGGTTATGTCGATATAGGACTTGTTTTACTGTGGATACTTTTGTACCTGTTTCGTCCAGCATCTTCACAAGGTCCTTTGCTGTTGTTCTGGGATTGATTTTCACTTTTCGCACCAAAGTACATTCATCTCTAGGAGACAGAGAGTGTCTCCTTCCTGAGCGGTATGACGGCTGCGTGGTCCCATGGTGTTTATACTTTGCGTACTATGGTTTGTACAGATGAATGTGGTACCTTCAGGCGTTTGGAAATTGCTCCCAAGAATGAACCAGACTTGTGGAGGTATACTATTTTTTTCTGAGGTCTTGGCTGATTTCTTTTGATTTTCCCATGATGTCGAGCAAAGAGGCACTGAGTTTGAAGGTAGGCCTTGAAATACATCCACAGGTACACCTCCAATTGACTCAAATGATGTCAATTAGCCTATCAGAAGCTTCTAAAGCCATTACATCATTTTCTGGAATTTTCCAAGCTGTTTAAAAAGGCACAGTCAACTTAGTGTATGTAAACTTCTGACCCACTGGAATTGTGATATAGTGAATAATAAGTGAAATAATCTGTCTGTAAACAATTGTTGGAAGAATTACTTGTGTCATGCACAAAGTAGATGTCCTAACTGACTTGCCAAAACTAGAGTTTGTTAACATGGAATCTGTGGAGTGGTTGAAAAATGAGTTTTAATGACTTCAACCTAAGTGTATGTAAACATCCGACTTCAACTGTTTACGAGGCGTCAGCTCTGAACTCTCTCCCATCTGCCCTAGCTTTATTTATAATTAACAGATAAAAATAGGAGGTGCTATGTTCGTTTTGGAAACGCAGTGAGACACAGATAAAAGGGTCATGTTATAAAATGAATACAACCTTTCCAAAAAACTGCTGTCAAACTATTTTCATGCAACAGCTCACTGCATATTATTTGCTATTTTTCTATTTTCTTCAAAATGTATTTATTTATTGTTTACTTCAGCTTATTTAGAAAATACTTTAACACTTATTTTTTCTTAAAACGGCATTGTTGGTTATTAAGGGCTTGTAAGTAAGCATTTCACTGTAAGGTCTACACCTTTTGTATTCTGTCCTACCCTAAAAACCCATGTTCCACCATACAACCATAGCTCAGTATGGTGCATCCATCTATTCAAAACTATTTACCGACCATACATCTACCCAAAGCACAATTCATCTATTAAGTCTGAGTAGCTCATCCATCTGCCCTAAACAACACAGCCCACTTTAGATATTCAGAATATGGCCCATATATCTAACCTTATTACAATTCATCCATGAACACAGTGAAGTATCCCTATTTCCATTCACAGCCCAGTCAATCCATCAATCATTCCACACTTAGTGGTATTGTTAATCTATCTAGTACCCTAAATATAGTCTGTCTCTGCCACAGAAATACTGTGTTTGAGGGTATGGGGAAAATAATGCACTCATCAAAAATGTATCTGAGTGAATTATCCAGGAGGATGCAAATAGTGGTCCTTGGTGTCCGGCCTCCTTTTGGAAATGATTTGTGGTGGGGGAAGCTGAAATGGTTTGGTTTGCTCTGAAATGAACTATCCTCTTGTGGGAATATGCTAGAGGTGTGCTGCTGATGAAATGTGGGTGGAATAGTGTGTCGTGCCTCCTTTTCAACCTGAGATGAGGATTTCACAGCTTCCCCATTAATATCCATTACATTGCTGTAGGAAACCTCTATATAGAGCCCTCTGAATATGAGGGGATAATGAAAGCAGAATTTGGTAACCAGGTAGTAGTTGTTGATTCTACCCCAAGGCTGAAGACCGTATACGATTTCAACAGCTACTAGTTTGAAATTAATTACAACATGGAATCTACTCTACAGTATTATGGAAGCTTATGGGTAGCAATATTCAATTTGAAATGTAATATGCAAAATGACAATGCAATATGTAAAATGCATTCTGTATTTCAATTTACATTTTCCATTACGTTTGTGCAACGTTTGGTGCAAAATTAAAATGAAAATGAAATTACATCATTTACATTTGCCATTTCATACACTAGTTTTAATATGTAAATTGAATACATATTCTAACGCTTTATAAGTTGCAAAATAAAATGAAAATGTATTACAGAAATGATTAGATGTGTGTAACATGTTCAAGCAAAAACTGTGGCAAAATGATCATTCAAATGTTATTTTTGTCACGTTCGGGTGTGTAGAGAGACCAAGGCGCAGCGTATCGATAGTTCGACATGTTTATTGAATGAACTGACGAACTATACAAAATAACAAATGATAATAATAAAGAGGACACACGTAGCACGAACACGAGACAACATAACAATGAACCACGCCAACGGAGTGGAACACAGACATATAAGTAAGATCCCTAATTAGAGGTAATGCATAGCAGCTGCCTCTAATTAGGGATCCCACACACACACAACACCAGACAGAAATAGAAATGATAGATCTGCCAGACTCTGACCATAGAAATATAGAGAAGCAAAGCTTCTCTATGGCCAGAGCCTGACAGTACCCCCCCCCAAAGGCGCGGACTCCCGGCCGCAAGAAAAACAAACACAAAACCATGAGGGAAGGGTAAGAGAGGAAAAACATCACAACATAGCCATCGCAGGTGGCGGTTCCGGCCCCGGCGAAGTGGATATTTTCCTCCTCATTCCTACTTGGCCCGGACTGGGCACTGGTGTGGTAGGCGACTCAGGCCATTTAAAAGGGGCAACCCACTGGTCCTGGTAACAACAATGGTGGGGAAAAAATCTCAGGCCATGGAGCGGGGCAAATAACCGGGCCAGGACTGAGCACCGGTGTGGCAGGCGACTCCGGCCATATAAAGGGGCAACCCACCGGTCCTTTAAATAACAATGGTGGGGAAAAAAGTTCAGGCCATGGAGCGGGGCAAATAACCGGGCCAGGACTGAGCACCGGTGTGGCAGGCGACTCCGGCCATGTAACTATCACGGGAGGCTCCGGGCTGTCGAGCGTCACGGGAGGCTCCGGGCTGTCGAGCGTCACGGGAGGCTCCGGGCTGTCGAGCGTCACGGGAGGCTCCGGGCTGTCGAGCGTCACGGGAGGCTCCGGGCTGTCGAGCGTCACGGGAGGCTCCGGGCTGTCGACCGTCACGGGAGGCTCCGGGCTGTCGACCGTCACGGGAGGCTCCGGGCTGTCGACCATTACGGGAGGCTTCGGGTTGTCGACCATTACGGGAGGCTCCGGGCTGTCGACCATCACGGGAGTCTCCGGGCTGTCGACTATCACGGGAGTCTCCGGGCTGTCGACTATCACGGGAGTCTCCGGGCTGATGAGGCGCACCGACGGTCTGGTGCGTGTAGCCGGCACTGGAGGTACCTGGCTGGGCACACGCACTGGAGGTCGAGTGCGGGGAGTCGGCACGGGACGTACCAGACTGGAGAGGCGCACTGGAGGCTTGGTGCGTGGAGCC
Organism: Thymallus thymallus; assembly: GCA_023634145.1. NCBI lineage: Eukaryota > Metazoa > Chordata > Actinopteri > Salmoniformes > Salmonidae > Thymallus > Thymallus thymallus. The sequence goes on from CM042387.1 coordinate 11,298,122, forward strand.
GGTACTGGAGGAACCTGGCTGGGCACACGCACTGGAGGTCGAGTGCGGGGAGTCGGCACGGGACGTACCGGACTGGAGAAGCGCACTGGAGGCCTGGTGCGTGGAGCCGGCACTGGAGGAACCTGGCTGGGCACACACACTGGAGGTCGAGTGCGGGGAGTCGGCACGGGACGTACCAGACTGGAGAGGCGCACTGGAGGCCTGGTGCGTGGAGCTGGCACTGGCGGAACCTGGCTGGGCACACGCACTGGAGGTCGAGTGCGGGGAGTCGGCACGGGACGTACCGGACTAGAGACGCGCACTGGAAGCCTGATGCGTGGAGTCGGCACTGGTGGCACTGGACTACTAACACGCGCCTCAGGGCGAGTGCGGGGAACAGGCACAGGACGTACCTGACTGGAGACGCGCACTGGAAGCCTTGTGCGTGGAGTCGGCACATGTGGCACAGGACTAATAACACGCGCCTCAGGGCTAGTGCGGGGAACAGGCACAGGACGTACCTGACTGGAGACGCGCACTGGAAGCCTGGTGCGTGGAGTCGGCACATGTGGCACAGGACTAATAACACGCACCTCAGGGCTAGTGCGGGAAACAGGCACAGGACGTACCTGACTGGAGACGCGCACTGGAAGCCTGGTGCGTGGAGTCGGCACATGTGGCACAGGACTAATAACACGCACCTCAGGGCTAGTGCGAGGAGTAGGCACATGACGTACCGGACTGGAGAGGCGCACTGGAGTGTAGCAGACGGCCGGACCCAGACTGGGCACCGGTGGAACGGATTGTTCTGGCACTGGAGTAGAGCAGACGGCCGGACCCAGACTGGGCACCGGTGGAGCGGACTGCTCTGGCACTGGAGTGTAGCAGACGGCCGGACCCAGACTGGGCACCGGTGGAGCGAACTGTTCTGGCACTGAAGTAGAGCAGACGGCCGGACCCCGACTGGGCACCGGTAAAGCGGACTGCTCTGTCACGGGAGTGGAGTAGGTGACTGGACACGGACTATTCCATTCCGACATTTCCTCTTCAACCTCCTCTGCTATCTCCCACATTTCCTCCAGAACTTCTCCAAAATATTTCTCCAAATATTCCTCCTTTTGCTTCATCTCCTCTAATATGCCTCCATAATATGCCTCTAACTCCTTCTCTTCCATCTTGCTTTGCGCCCCCCACTTGTATTTCGGCATCGTCATATTCCACATTGAAAGTGGTACTGGCGCGTCCTCTTCTTTGCCAGACCACCCCCATAGCCCCCCCCCGAAATTTTCCTGGGGTTGACTACGGCCTCCTTTACCTCCGTATCCACGATTACGCCGCTGTCTTCCTTTTTTCTCCTTTGCTCCAGAATATCGCTGCTTGGTCGGGTGGTGGTTCATTCTGTCACGTTCGGGTGTGTAGAGAGACCAAGGCGCAGCGTATCGATAGTTCGACATGTTTATTGAATGAACTGACAAACTATACAAAATAACAAATGATAATAATAAAGAGGACACACGTAGCACGAACACGAGACAACATAACAATGAACCACGCCAACGGAGTGGAACACAGACATATAAGTAAGATCCCTAATTAGAGGTAATGCATAGCAGCTGCCTCTAATTAGGGTTCCCACACACACACAACACCAGACAGAAATAGAAATGATAGATCTGCCAGACTCTGACCATAGAAATATAGAGAAGCAAAGCTTCTCTATGGCCAGAGCCTGACAATTTTTCTTAATTGCATTTACACTCACAGTCAAACACTTGCGATTGCATTTTCATTAAATGTTCCGCGCAATGAATGTAGCAAAATTCAAAGTGCACTTTGAAAATGCATTCCGAGCCGATCACGTCTCCGCCCCCTCCCGCCCTGTCAATCACTGCATCAAGGCGGGGCTCGGAAACAGGTAAACATAACATATTATAGCTATGTTACGTGTTTTCGTTTTGAGGTGTTGGAAACACGGCGGCGGCAGAGCTAATACGAGTGTTAAATTCATTAGCAGAGAAGGGTTCCGAAGGGTTCGCATTAACACCTGCAGGTGTTGAATATGGATACATTTGTTCTGTCCATGACCTGCTTTCATCTGCTTTCCTGCTTGTCTGAATGGCTAACCTGCATTGCTAATTGTAATGATATTGTTAATGTCAATAGTTCTCCTGCCTGTCTGAATGGCTAGCTCTCCTGCCTGTCTGAACGGCTACCCTCCCCTGCTAATGTCAGTCATTTTCTTGCCTGTCTGAATGGCTAGCCTCCCTGCTAATCTCAGTAGTTTTCCTGCCTGTCTGAATGGCTAGCCTCCCTGCTAATCTCAGTAGTTTTCTTGCCTGTCTGAATGGCTAGCCTCCCTGCTAATCTCAGTAGATTCCCTGCCTGTGTAACAGTTTTGCTTCCGTCCATCTCCCAGCCCCTACCTAGGCTCGAACCAGGGACCCTCTGCACACACTGACAGTCACCCTCGAAGCATCGTTTCCCATCGCTCCACAAAAGCCGCGGCCCTTGTAGAGCAAGGGGAAACAACTATTTCAAGGTCTCAGAGCCAGTGACGTCACTGATTGAAACGCTACTAGTGCGCACCGCTAACTAGCTAGCCGTTTCACACCGGTTACACCTGTCTGAATGGCTAGCCTCCCCTGCTAATATCAGTAGTTTTCCTGCCTGTCTGAGGTCACTGATGGCCTACTAAACACACTGAACCAAGCTATACCGGGGCTTCAGTGTGAGCTGTCAAACACACACACACATCGTCTTCCATCACTTCCTCCCTGTAGAATAGCCTTGTGCTGCACCACTGGAGGGGAGAGAGGGGGGGATAGAGAGAGAGAGAGAGAGAGGACATAGTAGCTAGAGAGAGGAGAAAAAGAAAGAGAGAGAAAAGGGGTGAGGTAAACAGAAACGCCGGTGCATTCAGAGATACATCAGAGGATCATCACCTGTTTCAGGCTGTGGGCATCTTTCCTCACAATTAATTTAATGACACAAACACACAAACACACAAACACACACACACACACACACACGCACACACACATTCAAACACATCGCCATCCCCACACATCAAACTCCATAGAAGAGTAGGATTGTACTTTTACACATTTGCATTTGTACAGAGAGGAGAGCAGTTCATGTAATCTCTAGGATTAGTCATCCTCTATGTGCGTTTTGAAAGGAAACGGCTTGGCTAGCTATCCTGGTGTATTAACACGGTAGGCCAGCACTGCGGGACACAGAACCCCACCGTGCACCACAGTCCGTGGGCACCAAAGAGCCGTGTGTACTGTGTACCCCCCCTCTTTGCTCACTCGGCTTCAGATTAGAGCCGAGTGAGATTTGTTGGTGAGCAGAACAGGAGACAGCCCTCCAGTTTAGTGTCAGTTTCATACAGCACAGCCTCATGCATATTTAATGCCTCAGTGAGTGGAGCTCAGCTTCGGCGCTGTGAAAATGTGATCGCAGCGAGTCCAATCTTTCTCGTCTATATAGACAGATCCAGCCTCTCACTGGCATGCGTGGGTCCTTTTACTCATAGTTACCTGCCTGTGGGTGTGCGCGTGTGTGTGTGTGTGTGTGTGTGTGTGTGTGTGTGTGTGTGTGTGTGTGTGTGTGTGTGTTTGCGCACATGTGAGTGCATATGCGTATGCATTTGTGTGCACGCGACTGTGTGTGTGTTTGGGTGTAAGTGAGTGTGTGTATGTGCGGGTGGATGAGTGAGAGGACTGTGTGCCTCTGTATGATTCCGTGATTAAACATTGCCATTAGAGAAAGAGCGAGATGAAGCGGCCTCATGGACAACATGACTCTTCATACATTTTTAAACAGCCTCCAGAGACCTCGCCGTGAAACACTTGCATTTATCTGCTCAAGACAAATTCACAGACCTTACTGGGGAACAGAGGCCAGCACATTACTAATACACTGTGGACAAAACATTAAGAACACCTTCCTAATATTGAGTTGCTCTCCACCCAGAACACTTTTGCCCTCAGAACAGCCTCAATTAAATCGGGGCATGGACTATATAAGGTGTCGAAAGCGATTACTAGTGATGCTGGCCCATGTTGACGCCAATGTTTCCCACATTTGTGTCAAGTTGGGTGTCTGGCTGGATGTCCGTTGGGTGGTGGACCATTCTAGATACACAAGGAAAACTGTTGAGAATGAAAAACCTGGCAGTGTTGCAGTTCTAGACACAAACCAGTGAGCCTGGCACCTACTACCATACCCCGTTCAAAGACACCTAAAATGTTCGTCTTGCCCATTCGCCCTCTGAACGGCACACATACACAATCCATGTCTCAATTGTCTCAAGGCTTAAAAATCCTTCTTTAACCTGTCTCACCGTCTTCATCTACACTGATTGAAGTGGATTTAACAAGTGACATCAATAAGGGATCATAGTTTTCACCTGGATTCACCTGATCTGTCTAATGTTTTGTATACTCAGGGCATACTTCTGTAGCCCAAACTGTTCGGACGCTACAGACAGAAGTTGGCAGATCAGTGGTGCCGACTTCAGACGAGTCCCGTGACGTTTGGGTCGAAGAGCAGAAAACAGAAAGCACACCAGTGTACATTTCCAGGAATAACGTTTACCAATTCTCCAAGATTCAGCACACTAGTTGGATAAAGTAATGTGGTTTTATACTCCAGCGCCAGGCGAAATGCTAAAGTGTGAAAATATTGTTATTCTATACATTTTGTGCTTTACTCACTGACGGAGCTACGTCACATGATTACTAAGATGGCTGCAACTTCTTCACTTAGAAACCACAAGCAGTCAGCCATGATCACACTGTCTGGATCCACACAAACACACAGAAGTAAGGCTACACACCCACACTTTTTGCCTTCAGGTATTAATTGCTTGATAATGCCATCGATCCACATTGCCACTAATACATGGTCACTGCCATAATAATAGTCTGAAAGCAAGCAGCAATTTGGATGATATACAGATTTGAGAAGTGCTATGCAAATTAGCGACTCCTTGATGCATCCTAAAGCAGATATGATACAGTAATCATGTATGGTCTCTCAGGAGTAGAGTGGGAGAGGCAGAGAGAGAGAGAGAGAGAGAGAAGAGAGCAGTGGGGAGAGAGAAGAAAAGAGAAAGAGAGAGCGAGAAAGACAGAGACACAGAGACAGAGACAGAGACAGAGACAGAGACAGACACAGACACAGACACAGACGAGACAGAGAAAGAGAGAGAGAGAGAGAGAGAGAGAGAGAGACCAGTGCATGCAGCCGAAAGAAAGAAGCAGCAGAGCTCTGGTAGAAAGAGGAAATATTGATCCCAAATGTAATTGGCTCCCCACCACCAGTGAGCAGCAGCCTTATGATGCCCACAGGCTGGTAAATAAACCCTCCAATCTGGCAACCGCTGGCTCTCAATATGCAGTGTTCCCCATTTATAATACATAATGTTATTTTCATTTTAAATACAAGTATGTTCTTTAAACTGGAACAGAAATGTATTTTCAAAGTAGCCTTGACTTATTTGTGCATAACAGTATGAAAGCCTGGTTTTCAAATGTGAAATGCCTTCGTCTTCTTTATTTGCGTTTTCAAAGAAAATCTATTTTAGGGACAATAAAGGCTATTTGATAAATGCACGCAAGCAGAAATAAGAGATCCAGCCATCATGAAGTCTCATTACTGTGTAAGTAAGACCTTCGGGTCATTTGTATTTCTCTTTCTCTCTCTCGCTCTGTCTTTTTCTCCCTCTTTCCCCAAAGGTGGAATAACAGTTGAAGTTCATGATGTTCTGAGAAATAGCAGAGATGATGTAACAGAGATGATGTAACAGAGAAGATGTAACAGAGATGTTCATCTACCTTCTGAGTATTCTCCTCCTCACCACTACTACTGTTAAAATAATTATGCCCTTCGAAATCGTGCAGAAATCACATTTCTTCATGTAAGCCTACCAGCTCTTGGAACTAAAACAACAATACTGAGAAAAATCTCCAGTTTTCTGATTTGAAACCCTGTATCCAAGCCAATGTATGCATCCCAAATGGCACTATATACCCTATTCAGTGCACTACTTGGGACCATTGGGAATAGGGTGCCATTTGCGACAAAGACATTTCTCATAATATGCTTGTAAGTAATCCCAATCCCTATTTCTTTGGCACACTGATAATTCAGTAGTTGCTAATTGTTAGAGGTGTGTTTCACACATCATGCTCACACGTTATCAAACACACAAATAGCAACAGGAGAGACTGTCGTGCTTGTGTGTCATCTGCTTACTGTAGTGTACCAAAGTCACAAAACGTTTCTGGTCTAGATTGAACACTGTAGTGCTAGAAAGAAACAGTGCCAAAATTCAGAAAGGGAAATGTTAGATGTAGTAAAAGGCTTCCATAAAGAAAATATATTTTCTTGGATTGCCTCCCATCTCTCCCAGTCTGATTTGGATTCATTCATTGGATTGCCTCCCATCTCTACCTGTCTGATATGGCTTCATTCATTGGATTGCCTCCCACCTCTACCAGTCTGATATGGCTTCATTCATTGGATTGCCTCCTACATCTCCCAGTCTGATTTGGCTTCATTCATTTGATTGCCTAACATCTCTACCAGTCTGATTTGTCTTCATTCATTGGATTGCCTCCCATCTCTACCAGTCTGATTTGGCTTCATTCATTGGATTGCCTCCCATCTCTCCCAGTCTGATTTGGCTTCATTCATTTGATTGCCTAACATCTCTACCAGTCTGATTTGTCTTCATTCATTGGATTGCCTCCCATCTCTACCAGTCTGATTTGTCTTCATTCATTGGATTGCCTCCCATCTCTACCTGTCTGATATGGCTTCATTCATTGGATTGCCTCCCACCTCTACCTGTCTGATATGGCTTCATTCATTGGATTGCCTCCCATCTCTACCAGTCTGATTTGTCTTCATTCATTGGATTGCCTCCCACCTCTACCTGTCTGATATGGCTTCATTCATTGGATTGCCTCCCACCTCTACCAGTCTGATATGGCTTCATTCATTGGATTGCCTCCTACATCTCCCAGTCTGATTTGTCTTCATTCATTTGATTGCCTCCCATCTCTACCAGTCTGATTTGTCTTCATTCATTGTGGTGACTGTGGATAAAACACATCTCATTTCCCAGTGCTGAGGACTTGGCCGACCAGCCAAACTGTTTCTCCACAGCCATTTTCTGGACTCTGCTCTTCACACCCTTTAGCTTGATTTAACTTTAATTTAGTTAGTACAATGGAACTGTGTTATCTAAACAGTCAGTTATGGTAAAACGTACTGGATGGAGGGATGGAGTGGTATGGACAGATAAAATATGAAGAGTGCACCTTAGATTAACCTACTGACTGCAGTGCATTTCTAAAACACAAACTCTTTACACTATATAAATACTACCATATATATATACAGTGGGGAGAACAAGTATTTGATACACTGCCGATTTTGCAGGTTTTCCTACTTACAAAGCATGTAGAGGTCTGTAATTTTTATCATAGGTACACTTCAACTGTGAGAGACGGAATCTAAAACAAAAAACCAGAAATTCACATTGTATGATTTTTAAATAATTAATTTGCATTTTATTGCATGACATAAGTATTTGATCACCTACCAACCAGTAAGAATTCCGGCTCTCACAGACCTGTTAGTTTTTCTTTAAGAAGCCCTCCTGTTCTCCACTCATTACCTGTATTAACTGCACCTGTTTGAACTCGTTACCTGTATAAAAGACACCTGTCCACACACTCAATCAAACAGACTCCAACCTCTCCACAATGGCCAAGACCAGAGAGCTGTGTAAGTACATCAGGGATTAAATTGTAGACCTGCACAAGGCTGGGATGGGCTACAGGACAATAGGCAAGCAGCTTGGTGAGAAGGCAACAACTGTTGGCGCAATTATTAGAAAATGGAAGAAGTTCAAGATGTCAATCTCCCTCGGTCCGGGGCACCATGCAAGATCTCACCTTGTGGGGTATCAATGATCATGAGGAAGGTGAGGGATCAGCCCAGAACTACACGGCAGGACCTGGTCAATGACCTGAAGAGAGCTGGGACCACAGTCTCAAAGAAAACCATTAGTAACACACTATGCCGTCATGGATTAAAATCCTGCAGCGCACGCAAGGTCCCCCTGCTCAAGCCAGCGCATGTCCAGGCCCGTCTGAAGTTTGCCAATGACCATCTGGATGATCCAGAGGAGGAATGGGAGAAGGTCATGTGGTCTGATGAGACAAAAATAGAGCTTTTTGGTCTAAATTCCACTCGCCGTGTTTGGAGGAAGAAGAAGGATGAGTACAACCCCAAGAACACCATCCCAACCGTGAAGCATGGAGGTGGAAACATCATTCTTTGGGGATGCTTTTCAGCAAAGGGGACAGGACGACTTCACCGTATTGAGGGGAGGATGGATGGGGCCATTTATCGCGAGATCTTGGCCAACAACCTCCTTCCCTCAGTAAGAGCATTGAAGATGGGTCGTGGCTGGGTCTTCCAGCACGACAACGACCCGAAACACACAGCCAGGGCAACTAAGGAGTGGCTCCGTAAGAAGCATCTCAAGGTCCTGGAGTGGCCTAGCCAGTCTCCAGACCTGAACCCAATAGAAAATCTTTGGAGGGAGCTGAAAGTCCGTATTGCCCAGCGACAGCCCCGAAACCTGAAGGATCTGGAGAAGGTCTGTATGGAGGAGTGGGCCAAAATCCCTGCTGCAGTGTGTGCAAACCTGGTCAAGAACTACAGGAAACGTATGATTTCTGTAATTGCAAACAAAGGTTTGTGTACCAAATATTAAGTTCTGCTTTTCTGATGTATCAAATACTTATGTCATGCAATAAAATGCAAATTAATTACTTAAAAATCATACAATGTGATTTTCTGGATGTTTTAGATTCTGTCACTCACAGTTGAAGAGTACCTATGATAAAATTTACAGACTTCTACATGCTTTGTAAGTGGGAAAACCTGCAAAATCGGCAGTGTATCAAATACTTGTTCTCCCCACTGTATACATACACACACACACACACATACTACTATATATATATACTACTATAAATATATAAAAAAATATATATATATATATTTTATTTAACCTTTATTTTACTAGGCAAGTCAGTTAAGAACAAATTCTTATTTACAATGACAGCCTAGGAACAGTGGGTTAACTGCCTTGTTCAGGGGCAGAGCGACAGATTTTTAACTTGTCAGCTCGGGGATTCGATCCGGCAACCTTTCAGTGTTGTGTTATTACCTGGGGTTACAACAGAACAGGCAGAGCTTAAGTAAAAGCTAAGAACAACCTGCCTGCCTTGCTGCATCAATCCTAAAGGTCCTGTGTCACCATGAATGGAAAGATGATTATATTTTCCCAGAACATGGGTGCTGTGGGCTGGGAAGGACAGCATGAGGACCTGGGGATAGGAGGGTTGCTCCTCCCCTGATCACCCAGGCACAGTCTCAAAGATCAATCAGGAATTAATCACTGCTCTGCATCACAATAGCACTGCATGGCAGGCTTCGCTACGCAAGCTGCTCATATAGGCTGTACCTTCTACTGGTTTGGTATGCACTGGACGGCTGTCGACACGTGCATGTACAAACACACAATCACACGTACAGACTAGGCACATGCTCATACTCTTTCTCTCTCTGTCTCTCTCTATGTCTTGCTCACACATACGCATGCACACACTCAATCACTCACAGACACACATTCCTAAGTGAGACCGGCTGCAGCCCTGAGGCGGAGATAGGGGAGGCAGCTCTTTCATTAGTGGAGTGGCATGGCTGATTAAGCGTTCCCCGGCCCACATGCCTGGTTGGCCTAATCGATGATTGGTAATTGGACCTGTAGGGAGGCGACCACTGAGGCGACCAATGACGGGGAAAGGAAGGCCCTCTGGTGTGAAATGAAACAAATAAGTATCAGAGGGGGCCCCCATGGGGGTCTACCACACCAGAGAGGAGAACAGGGGGTGGGTTGGTTGGTTGAGGATGACCACTCACAATGTCAATGGCTCCTATAACTGAACTGCCCATCCTCTCTGTCCATAGGTCTACTAGGCTGCTACTGTTTCAACACATCAAAGTCTTTGGGCTGTTTTGGTTCACAATGACCACAGATGCTAAACGGGCCTTTGAGGTTTGGTTTATGACGGGGTACCATGGACGAGCAGTGGCGATTTACAAGTTCAATAGAAAGGAGAACCACATACAATTACTATGTGCAGTTACATTGTATGTTCTTATGGAAAGGGTTTGTCAAATAGTTACAAGTGACAAAAGTGTGAGACATTATGTAAAAAGCTATTCAAATAGCATTCTCACCTCAGTGTAGAATCTACTCATATAGAGTGGCAAGAAAGAGTATTTGAACCCTTTGGAATTACCTGGATTTCTGCATAAATAGGTCATACAATTTTATCTGATCTTCCTCTAAGTCACAACAATAGACAAACACAGTGTGCTTAAACTAATAACACACAAACAATTATACGTTTTCATGTCTTTATTGATCACACCGTGTTAACCTTTCACAATGCAGGGTGGGAAAAGTATGTGAACCCTCCTTTGGCAGCAATAACCTCAATCAAACGTTTTCTGTAGTCCGGATCAGACAACGGTCAAGAGGAATTTTGGACCATTCGTCTTTACAAAACTTTTTCAGTTCAGCAATATTCTTGGGATGTCTGGGGTGAACCGCTCTCTTGAGGTCATGCCACAGCATCTCAAGGTCAGTACTCCAGAACAGGTATTTTTTTCTGTTGAAGCCATTCTGTTGTTGATTTACTTCTGTGTTTTGGGTCTTTGTCCTGTTGCATTACCCAACTTCTGTTGAGCTTCAATTGGCGGACAGATAGCCTTCCATGCGTTCTTTCCAAACAATTCAACTTTAGTTTCATCTTTCCACAGAATATTTTGCCAGTAGCGCTGTGGAACATCCAGGTGCTCTTTTGAGAACCTCTCATGTGCAGCAATGTTTTTTTGGACAGCAGTGGCTTCTTCCGTGGTGTCCTCCCATGCACACCATTCTGGTTTAGTGTTTAACGTATCGTAGACTCGTCAACAGAGATGTTAGCATGTTTCAGAGATTTCTGTAAGTCTATAGCTGACACTCTAGTGTTCTTCTTAACCTCAATGAGCATTCTGCACTGTACTCTTGCAGTCATCTTTGCAGGACGGCCAGTCCTAGGGAGAGTAGCAACAGTGCTGAACTTTCTCCATTTATAGACAATTTGTCTTACCGTGGACTGATGAACATCAAGGCTTTTAGAGATACTTTTGTAACCCTTTCCAGCTTTATGCAAGTCAACAATTCTTAATCTTAGGTCTTCTGAGAGCTCTTTTGTTCGAGGCATGGTTCACATCAGGCAATAGCAAACTCACATTTTGTGAGTGTTTTTTATAGGGCAGGGCAGCTCCAACCAACATCTCTAATCTTGTCTCATTGATAGGACTCCAGGTTAGCTGACTCCTGACTCCAATTAGCCATTAGCCTAGGACTTCACATACTTTTTCCAACCTACACTGTGAATGTTTAAATGATGTATTCAATATAGACAAGAAAAATACAATAATTTGTGGGTTATTAGTTCAAGCACACTGTGTTTGTCTATTTTTGTGACTTATATGAAGATCAGATCAACTTTTATGACCAATTTATTTTATCCAGGTAATTCCAAAGGATTCACATACTTTTTCTTGCCATTGTAAGTGGAGAACTTGGAAATGTAACTTGGAAATGAGACAGAATGTCCAAATTCCATGATTATGATCATATTGGAGGGGTTGGAAGGGTAAATGTTTTACATGATAGCCAGACATTTTCTGTACCCACATAGCCTATGGACCACCACTCCTTCAGTGACCATAGCCTCTAATCTGATAATAATTTACAGTAGGCTACTGTAAAATGCATAATTACTTTCATGAAGCCTATAGATTGGGTTTTGCAAAATAACAATAAGCCTTCAGTTTAGTAGGCCTTGTGTTTTCATATTCTATGGGAACCTGACTTTGAAAGTTTTTCTAGAATTAAGGCAAACTCTGAAACATGTCAAGAAGACGTATCTGGGTGACTGATCTTTATCGATTATGCGGACTACTTCTGTCTGTGCCTAGGATGATGGAAAGGACCCGCTAACGCCGTCTCTAGGCATGGTAGCCACAAGCACCGACAAGATTTGGCTATTAATGAAGAGGGCTTATAGAGAACGATAGAGGCTTCCAGTGTCCAAAAGGCTGTTTTAGCATAGGCAGCGCCATTGAGGGCTTCCACCATTTTAATGAAGTCAGCTGGGTGGGACTTCCAACATTAGCTTAAAGAATACCTCCTAGCTCTAGCATTTGATGGGGTTTAGTAGTTGCATTTGTAGGTTTATCAAACTGAGGGGTTTATTTTATTTTATTTCATTGATATTTTATGTGGTGTTAATGATGTATGTTGTCATGATTGTTTATGCGTTTGTACAGCACTTTGTTCAATGACAAGTTGTGTAAAAGTGCTTAATAAATCAAATAAAACAAACAAACAAACAAACAAACTAAGGGGCCAGGGTTCCGGCCTAGAAACAAGGTTTTGAGTGTTCCTGCAGTTTAGCCCAGCCCAGAAAGGCAATTTCCATAGACCGCCACATAGAGAAGTCCAATTTGAACATTTCTAATAAGACACTTGAGTCAATACCTTTGTGCACAAAACATCTGTTGAATTATTCTAATAACTGTAGCTGAAGCAAAAACAAATTTTCATATTTTATATTCATCCAATGTCTGACATGTTTTTGGATGACGTTGTCACTGCTCATGCTGCTCCCTGACAACTAGTGCGCATGTAATTTTGGTCGTATAAACCGAATGCAACCCAGATATAGACGGTCCATGAATTGGCATATGCAAACATTAGTAGATTACCTTGAAAACATCTGTCGGACATCTTGGGCGCAGTCTCCAATTGTTATTATAGCTCAGTGCTTCCAACTTCATTGGGTGATCCCTCCTGATGACCCTGTTGAAGTAATGTCCAACCGGGTTATCGGGAGGGATCAGTCAATCGCGAAGAAGAAAATGGACTACTTCAAAATAGAGATTCCCTTAATGGCGTGGCCGATGTGGTCACATACGCTATAATGGCACAGATACAAAGAAGACTCCTCTATCTATCTCTATAAGTGGGCCCCGGATTATAGACAGAATCCAATGAACAACATTTTGACCCTATACAAATTATCAGTCAATAGCGTGGCTAGTTTATATTTTAGAAAGGTGCCGTACAACCAATGTACCCTCTAAACTGCGCGCGTGCGCGACCTTGCACTTCCTACAGGACTGCAGCGCAGAAGAAAGAGAAGCAAGATTTCGCCCCATTAGTTTACACACTATCAACGTTTTTCTGTGATTGAATCGACATTTTATCAGCCCCTTTTCAATGCAGCAAACCAAAACAAATCTAACTTTGCAAGACTGACTGTTATTTTGTTGTAGGCAGAGCCAGAGCGAAAATGAGTAGAAATCTATTGGCGGGGGTAGAACACGAACGGTCTTTTAATCACCAGCGAGTGAATTCGCTTTTCAGATCAGAGCGCAGAGCCGCGCGTGTGCACATTTTGTTGATATTCTTTGCTAGTTAGCGATTTATTAGCCCGGTTATAGATAAGTATAGGTCAGCAATGGGAAGTTACTGCTTCCTACAAGAGCACAAAACGTGTAGGCTACACTTCAAGCTGCATTGAGAAGCCAGTCAGGTAAAAAGATAATATCTTAATTACAGGGGCAGTGTTTTGAGCCAGGCTTGAATGTGAAAATAAGCCAATAGTCAGAGGGGTTAGCCTATATTGTCGAATTCTCTGTATGGTAATAATAATTAATTGTATTTTGTAAAATGGTTTCTTGTGAAAATAAGCCAATAGTCAGAGGGGTTAGCCTATATTGTCGAATTCTCTGTATGGTAATAATAATTAATTGTATTTTGTAAAATGGTTTCTTGCATCATACAACACAATACAATGCAAATTACAGTCATCTACTTGGCCCATGGTGTTGCAGACCAAGTAAAAAAGCATGAAGCAACAGCCCTTCATAATGTGAAAACTTTTAAAAAGTATCATGCAATGTATTGAACACCACATATAGGCTACTGTCATAGAAATAAAAAGTTATTTCCATATGAAAATGTTATGGGATTTGCTCCAATAGTTTTGCTGGTAGGCCTGCATTATGCTGATAAAGACACAATAGCCTATTGGCTACTGTCTATAACTGTATGGGTACAGCCTCAGTGTTCACTGTAAACGAGCGCAGGAAGTTGCACAAAATTCTCACAATGCTCAAGTTTCCACTCACAATTTGAGGGAACATTGCATATAACCTCTCCTGCAGACAGCATTGACCATGAGTTATTTTTCCTAAATTTATCTCCAATAGGCCTAGATGTATGCCCCCTTTTAATTATCCCAGTAAAATACTAATTAGGCTAAAGATTTGGCTAATTTGTGAAAATGAAACAAAGGAGTTTTAAGAATATATTGTTTAACTTATTATTTGCTAAAAGCAGTGGTTAATTATCCTGATCTATCATGAATAATCAAGCCATCATCACAAATATCATTTTTTAGACTCGATCTGTCTTAATCCAATAGGCATACGCATTTTCTCAAGTGATTTGTTTGTCTTGGCCTATTAAAATTCACATTTTAGGATTAAATCGAATAGAGTTTGATCATTTACAGTTAAATAATTTGTTCATTAGAATGCGCTTGTTTCATGACTTTACTCGATGTGCCGCCAAACTTAATTACCCCTAACAAGCGTGTGCCTCACCGAGGTAAAGTTGGTTTTATATTCACACGTTCGGACATTCAACAGACATTCAACAGACATTCAACAGACATTCAACAGACATTCAACAGACATTCAACAGACATTTGCCAAAGTTGTAAAACTCAATAACTAATTCACCGTTTGTCACAGAAACATCAAACTAGGTATGATTTATTCTATAAATGTCTAGCATACCTTTACAACCTTTGCTTTGAATACTAATTCCAGTTTTGATTTCATAGAAATACATAAAATCAATAAAATGCCTTTTAAAGCGATATAAATCAATAACTAATTCACCATTTGTCACAGAAACATCAAACTAGGTATTATTTATTCTATAAATTTCTAGTATACTTTTACAACCTTTGTTTTGAGGAAAGATTCCAGTTTAGATTTTATAGAAATACATAAAATCAATAAAATGTCATTTAAAGCTGTATAAATCAATAACGTTTTCACTGATTATGACAGAAACATCAAACTAGGAAGGATTTATTCTATAAATGTCTAGTATACTTTTACAACCTTTGCTTTGGGGAATGATTCCAGTTTTGATTTGACAGAAATACATAACATCTATAAAATGCCATTTATAGCTGTATAAATAAATAACTAATTCACCTTTTGTCACAGAAACATAAAACTAGTTATGTTTTATTCTATAAATGTCTAGGATACTTTTACAACCATCGCTTTGAAATGAAATTCCAGTTTCGATT
Source organism: Thymallus thymallus (assembly GCA_023634145.1). NCBI lineage: Eukaryota > Metazoa > Chordata > Actinopteri > Salmoniformes > Salmonidae > Thymallus > Thymallus thymallus. The sequence continues at coordinate 11,313,646 of CM042387.1, forward strand.
TGATAGAAATACAAAAAATCTCAAATATTACATTTAAAGATGAAGATATGTGAAAATATGCAGTTATTTGCAATAAGTTTAATGAAATGTTCATTTCAAGTGCAATTTGTTCTATATGAAGTTAGACAATGTTTACATAAAGTTGTACAATGTTTACAATCATAAATTGTATGCCAAATCACAGTTTAAAGTAGTTACAAGGCACAACAGTCCTTCTTTGTCATCCCCAGACAAGCTGAATGGTACCATCTATGGCACACAGAGCATTCCATCTGCAGTATTAAAAACATAAAACAGAGTTATGTTTATGTAAATTACAGTTCTGGAATACCAAATTTATGTTACATGCTTTTGCAATTAGGATTTTTGTTAAATTGCTAAATTTACTTTAAATGACGTGCATTTGACCACAACCCTGACAGAAGCACACATAACTGAGGTGTTAATCATCGTTGAGTATTCAGGCAATATAAATAATATAGTAATAAAGGCATACATTTGCAAAAACATATGCATTGATAAAAAAGGTATCACACATCAATGTTGTAATATCAAACATTATAATAATGTCAGTCTTTGAATATAAATTCCACAAAAACAAACCCAATTGGTCAGATGATTATCATTTTTCTCTGGATGATGCAAAGCACACATTGAGCCGTCTTGCTTCGCATTGAAGACTGGAAAAAAAAAGAGGACCACATTTGTATACATTGTTGACACATTTAAAGACGTTTTCTGGAACCCATAGTTCTTAAGGTTGTGCTTCAAATACAAAATATGTCCCTCACAGTTGCATAATACATTGTTCTCTCACTGTCTGTGCTTTGCCCCTTCCCACACCCTGCAGCAAAGGGTTCTCCAGAGCGAGGCGTTCTTTGGTCGTAAAAAAAAAGAAAAGGTCAAGCTTTTTCAAGATTAAAACGCTCAACAATTGCAACCTTGGAATTGTATTTTAGTGCTAAACAGTGTGAGACAATCATCTTATAAAAATGCACTATCTTTGCTTCCAATCTGAATATGGTTAGTCGCCAGTCAAATGGTTCCTTGCCTTGAACTGAAATTGGAAGGCTGGTCCACATTGCCAAGACTGCATTACTCGAAATGAAAAACAGCTGCTATCAAAATAGGGAGTTCTTTGTTCAAGAGAGTAATTCTGCAATTGGCAATGTATGGAATACAAATGGACACATCCAGCTGATAGATGTTTACAAGAAGTAACAGAGCAAGGATCGAGAAGTTACATACTTATCAAGGTTTCCAAGAGAAAAATACATTTTAATTAGCTAATTAATTCATTACATGTAGAGTCGATGGTGATGGTTACAGGTGTCTCAGGGAAACTGCCCACAACCTGTGTTGCCATCTAAACATTCAGAAACATCAGTAAAATATACTGCTAATGTATCTACCGTATGTCCATTGTGACATAACGTTAATTGACACTATAGTAGACTAAATTGTATGGGCCCTATTCCGTTGAATAACAGGTGTACCTGAGTCCACTGGAAGTGTGCCCATATACAGTGGGGAGAACAAGTATTTGATACACTGCCGATTTTGCAGGTTTTCCCACTTACAAAGCATGTAGAAGTCTGTCATTTTTATCATAGGTACTCTTCAACTGTGAGTGACGGAATCTAAAACAAAAATCCAGAAAATCACATTGTATGATTTTTAAGTAATTAATTTGCATTTTATTGCATGACATAAGTATTTGATACATCAGAAAAGCAGAACTTAATATTTGGTACAGAAACCTTTGTTTGCAATTACAGAGATCATACGTTTCCTGTAGTTCTTGACCAGGTATGCACACACAGCAGCAGGGATTTTGGCCCACTCCTCCCTACAGATCCTTCAGGTTTCGGGGCTGTCGCTGGGCAATACGGACTTTCAGCTCCCTCCAAAGATTTTCTATTGGGTTAAGGTCTGGAGACTGGCTAGGCCACTCCAGGACCTTGAGATGCTTCTTACGGAGCCACTCCTTAGTTGCCCTGGCTGTCTGTTTCGGGTCGTTGTCATGCTGGAAGACCCAGCCACGACCCATCTTCAATGCTCTTACTGAGGGAAGGAAGTTGTTGGCCAAGATCTCGCGATACATGGCCCCATCCATCCTCCCCTCAATACAGTGCAGTCGTCCTGTCCCCTTTGCAGAAAAGCATACCCAAAGAATGATGTTTCCACCTCCATGCTTCACGGTTGGGATGGTGTTCTTGGGGTTGTACTCATCCTTCTTCTTCCTCCAAACACGGCGAGTGGAGTTTAGAACAAAAAGCTATATTTTTGTCTCATCAGACCACATGACCTTCTCCCATTCCTCCTCTGGATCATCCAGATGGTCATTGGCAAACTTCAGACGGGCCTGGACATGCGCTGGCTTGAGCAGGGGGACCATGGTGTTCTGCAGGATTTTAATCCATGTTACTAATGGTTTTCTTTGAGAATGTGGTCCCAGCCCTCTTCAGGTCATTGACCAGGTCCTGCCGTGTAGTTCTGGGCTGATCCCTCACCTTCCTCATGATCATTGATGACCCACGAGGTGAGATCTTGCATGGTGCCCCGGACCGAGGGAGATTGACCGTCATCTTGAACTTCTTCAATTTTCTAATAATTGCACCAACAGTTGTTGCCTTCTCACCAAGCTGCTTGCCTATTGTCCTGTAGCCCATCCCAGCCTTGTGCAGGTCTATAATTGTATCCCTGATGTCCTTACACAGCTCTCTGGTCTTGGCCATTGTGGAGAGATTGGAGTCTGTTTGATTTAGTGTGTGGACAGGTGTCTTTTATACAGGTAACAAGTTCAAACAGGTGCAGTTAATACAGGTAATGAGTGGAGAACAGGAGGGCTTCTTAAAGAAAAACTAACAGATCTGTGAGAGCCGGAATTCTTACTGGTTGGTAGGTGATCAAATACTTATGTCATGCAATAAAATGCAAATTAATTATTAAAAAATCATACAATGTGATTTTCTGGATTTTTGTTTTAGATTCCGTCTCTCACAGTTGAAGAGTACCTATGATATAATTTACAGACCTTTACATGCTTTGTAAGTAGGAAAACCTGCAAAATCGGCAGTGTATCAAATACTTGTTCTCCCCACTGTAGGTAAGCTATGATGAATCCATTTATAGATTTTATGTATTTCTATTAAATCAAAACTGACATTTTCCCTCAAAACAAAGGTTGTGAAAGTATGCTAGACATTTATAGAATAAATCATACCTGGTTTGATGTTTCTGTGACAAACGGTGAATTAGTTATTGATTTATACAGCTTTATATTGCATTTTAAAGATTTTACGTATTTCCATCAAAACTGGAATTGGTATTCAAAATAAAAGTTGTAAAAGTATGATAGACATTTATAGAATCGATAATATCTATTTTGATGATTCTGTGACAAACGTTTAATAAGTTATTGATTTTTACAATTTTGGCGAATGTCTGCTTAATGTCTGTTGAATGTCCGATTGTGTGAATATAAAACCAACTTTACCTCGGTGTGTGACCCTCGTTTCAACTTGGCTCGTGCGTCCGGTTTGCGTCTTTTTGTCGTTGATGGCAAACACTGAAAAGAAAGAAAAATGCCCTTTTTACCCTCCACCTTTAATCCCGTCAGTGAAATTTGGTCTCATTTCTTCTTGTCTTGCTCTGACAGGCATGCATGCACCCCAATTTACCCTCGTCACGGGGGGGCTTTAATCTACCCATCCGGCGAGGTTTGATCGCAGGCCCGTGTCCTCCGTACAATGAGACGCTTCATTAATTTTAATATGCGGAGTGTGCCAACAACTGTCAGGACCTCCTAGGACCTAGGCCTATACCCAACCTCACCACGTGATCCTGGAGTTCTCCAACTATCCAACTCTGAGACCACGCTACAATATGTGTGTAGCCTATTATTCGTTTATTTACTGTTTTTTGAGAAAAGCGTGGGTTACCGCATTTCTAATGTGCGCGGAGAAAACGGGTCATATTTCTTTAGTGGACACCGCTAAACAAATTAGTTTAAGCACTGCGTATGTGGCCTGTCAATTAGCCTGCTGTCAACGTAGCTTTTTAGACAGATTTATTTGTAATTATTTGACCCAAGGTTTTCTTCTCTTTTGTGAGTGTGAGGCTAGACCCTTGATTTCAAATATCAGGCCTACAAATCACTTTGTGAAGATATAAAGTTAGGATATCTCACGAAGGCCTATATTATTTCTTACCATTTATAATTTTCCTTGGTTGCAATTATCCCAAAAAAATGTTTTGCATTTATTTTTAGCAGAAATGCTATGCATTCACATTGATATGCTATGCCATTAGTCTAAATCTTAATATAATAATGAATAGACAACGAGCTCTAAAAGTGGCCTGACCGCAGTCCTCCTCAGAGCCAAGCCCCATGCCCCCAGTGATCACTCAGATGGACCTAATCCACTTTTGATGAACTTGGTTAATAGACTTCCTGCTGACATTATCAAAGGGATCCAACTCTATTCATTACGTGCACACGACCCTCGCCACGCCCATAGCATCCTCACAAGCTCTGGCGTTTGTCAATAAATTCTCCCCTCACAACCGAAACTTTTTTAAGGGACTGGTCTAGAAGTTCAGTTACACGTCTGCACCGTTGAATCTATAACCTATTCAGGACAATGTCCCGCAGCAAAAGTCTGTTTGTGCCATTTATCTCCAGAGACGCAGACACTGGTGCTGATTTGAAAGTGCAAGCGCATCGTATAGATGGTCCGCATGGACCTCTTGTACAGACCAGTTGGATAGAAGAGAGGGCAGAGCGCAGGGGCAAGTGTGACCCGTGCGCTATTGTGGAGCTCAGATTGCCAGGGCTCAGATACATCGAGCAGGACCGGAGCACAATCGATAGAGCGCAAAGGCGGCGGCGTATGGCTGCAAACTCCCGCGAGAGGAGGAGGATGCTCGGGCTCAACGTCGCCTTCGACCGCCTCAGGAGCGTCATCCCCAACCTGGAGAGCGACAAGAAGCTGTCCAAGTCCGAGACTCTTCAGATGGCTCAGATATACATCTCGACGCTCAGCGAGTTGTTACAGGACAGGCCCTGCGGCACGGAATTCAACACCACTGAACTTGAGAGCACGGAGCAAGTGCGCACGGTCCCAACTGGCAGGCCAACCATGAACTATACAGCAGAAGACTCAACTGTTGAGCTACCTGGGCATGGTACATACGATACGGCATGTAAAGACAGTGGAAACGTGATTCGCGCGCCCCGCGACGACCAGAAGACAGAGCTTAGAGGGTTTATGAACCTGTGGGAGAGAACTAGTGGCACAAAATAAGACTGATTTATTTTTTGGTGCTTTGTAATTGTTTATTTTTTTCCATACAAAACATGTTGATTCGTATTTGAAACCTTATGTAGATTATCTGGCTCAAGTAAAAACACCTTTTCAACAATTTGGCATCAATAGGAGTTTTTTTTTCTCTCAAAGTTTAGGCTTCTTTTGCATGTCTTTAGGTTATAGGGTCCGTTTGCATAACAGGGCAATCGATTACTCCAAAACATGACAAGTACAGAAGCGTACAAAAGCATCAGACACAGTAGCTGTAATGAAAGTAGCAATTTTTATTCAAGTTAAAATTATATACAAGTAACCAAAGACATTCTTGAAATTGGTACAAAGATCATGTTCCTGCATTTGGCTTTTTACACCTTTTTAAATCTGTCTTTCAAATAACAACTGAAAATGCTGTATAAAATAAAAATAGGATTGATTCAGAAAAAGTAGTCTACCATTTCAAAATTTCCAATAGGCAATATTTACAAAATGTATTTACATTGTTCCATTCATTTCCAGATTTGTGAATAAAGCCCTTGTAAACTTTAGAAGTGTTAATTAAGCTAAACAAAAAAAAAATACAAAAAAAAAAAATACTGTGGCTAAAGACTATAGCGTACATCAGATTGAAATACAAGATGCTTAACAGCTTAGAAAGTATTGAAGAGGGTGTGTGCATGGAGATGGCTGAAGCTTTAATGTCTGCACGGCTGTGTGTGTGTGTGTGTGTGTGTGTGTCTTAGAACAGCGAAAAGAAACAAAAACATGTTGGAAATATACAAAGGAGAATAAATGCAACTTTAGAAAACTAGGGAAACTTTATCTCCAATTCTGTACATCTTAGCCCCAAAATAGCCTACAGCATCTCAGCATCCAAGCTGAGATAAGAGGATTTTACAGTTTTATAGGAGAAAACTATCGGAAACAGCATGGGACCAACGCATTCGCTGACAACATCATGCAGCCGATAGCATTCCCAATCCAGCCCAAATTTAACAAAACGGAGAACACTGGCTATGGAACGAGTTATATAATGGACATCACATTATGAATCTCAGAACGGAGTGAGTATGGACATAGCAACCGCTAAACTGAGAGGCTGAGTTCATCAACAATAGCGCTCTTATCAATTCAATTGATTACTTTCAAAAGTTTGAAAAACTAAAAATACTCTTAGTCTTTTAGTCCAGTTGACTTCTTATTGAGAAAAGCTTAAAAGGAATTGAAGCATTGCAGAGAGGAAGAATATAACTTAATGCCGGACTAGTTTGTATTTATTCAGAAACAGAAAACCAACACTGTAATGTGTTCTACAGCCTTTAACAGCTAGGTGAAGCACTGTGGTCATTCAGACCCAACAGTCTCTCCAGTAGAAATTAAAGAAAAACATCCATACTTTCCTGTTGGCCATAACCAATAATGATAGGGGGAAGTAGAGACAACATTATGTAGTTCTCTCACGTTAGGGAAAACTACAGATGGGTACCATTTCAGATTTGTCATTGAAGAACTATAGTCTCTGAAAGTATTGACTTGGACTGAGGTGAGGTGCTCACCAAACTAGCAATTCTTTATCATCCTCACCACTCCATGTACTTTGAAACGGAAAGAAAATCTATTTGTTCATTTCTAAAGCTTTTACACCCTCCACTCAACAACAAAGTTTTTAGAACGCACACACACACAAAACAAAAAAGAGGACAGTCGTGAAGGCAATAAACGCTTCAGTGCAGTGGGGCTATTGGGCTCTGGGGGCTTTCAGCATTTCAAAGCGGGTTGAGAGCTTGAGCTTTTGCTTTGCGTTCCTATTCCAGTTGTGTGGGTCACTGCCGAATGCGTTCTATGGATTCAGGCACACAGGCACTTTGATGACAATCGGAAGTAAACAGAGGAGGGAGAAAGACATCTTTTACAGCAGGCAGAAAACAAAACCCAATACAATGGAGGATGTGGCAGATGTCATAAGATGGCAACATATTGATTTGGGATACAAGGAGTTTTTGTATAAATGTACAGCCTGAATAGCACAATTGTGGGTATCAAATAAAGAAAAAGGGGTCACAAACCAAAGAAAATCCGCATTTAATTAATATCGATCCATCATAAATTACATTTTTGTGAGGGAACAGAAAAAACAAAGTTTGGAACACAGAACGTCTAGAATATAATAGAAGGCTGTTCTTATTTTCTTCTATCTGCTCCGAGGTCTCCGGTTATTCAAAACAGACGTCATAATAGGAGAGGTGGAATGCTGAAACAGTGCTTCAGGCCTCGCGTGTTTGAAGCGAGGCCATCACAGTATGTATAGTGAACAGGGTGTTGACGATGATGAAGATGGGTGGTCGTTATTAGCGGGCTCTGTGTGTGTTTGTGTGTGTGTCTGGACTTGGGTCCACAAACTGTCCTGGTCTCTGTGTGAGGCGAGTGGTCAGCCAGTGTGGTCCCTCCCCACAGAGCCGGGCCTCTTTAACAGTGCTCCAGATAGTCAATGACCCGAGAGATGGACTTCTGCCCTGCGGTGCCCACATCACACTGTGGAGGGAGGGAGGGAGGGAAAAAGCGAGAGAGCAAAGGTCAGTTACCACACACACTCTCCACACAACATCCCTATTCAGATATAAGGCTACAGGGACCAGACAGGGATATTAGTCATTAGCCTGTACAAGCTCAATGACACAAAGAGGCCACAATAAAAGACCTTTAAGCAGACACTTGTAGGCAGAAGTTTTACCTTTTAAAATGTGAGAGAACTTACTGTAAGATTCATGAAATTGAGGAACTTCTTGAGCATTTCTGTCATTATTGAGAAATCTCCTTTGGGAAGGTTTTCCCTCACAGTAGTCACATTCATCTGAAAGAGAAGACAATGAATCAACACGGAATCATTTGTTAGTTCTAGTCACATTTCCAATGTTTGATGAAATAAACCACACCAGGCAGATACATAATGTTATGTCAGTTATTCTAGTGATAAACGAATGCCCAGAGGGAAAACAAACCATCACTGTAACCGTAACCATCAAAACCAAGGTCGGCCGAGTGTCGACGAACGGTGGTGATAAGACGTAGGATTGTCGGGGAAATTAAAATAAAATGATTGCTACTGTTCTGTGGTCAGAGGCGCAAGGACGACCCGTCTACTGCTTTAAAGTAGTACACTCGGCCATCTATTGCTCTTAAAAGCAGTATTTAGGCAAATTTAGGCTAAAACTTCTGAATTCTTTTAATTGGAACGTATCCAGTCCTGTAGCGAAGCGAAACCGTTTTAGATTTCATTTTAAAGGAGTGGGGCACCTTACTCCCCACATTTATTTTTATTGGAGAGCACAGAGGTAGAGAGTTAAGGTAGAAGAGAGTGCTACAAAAGTAATGAGCCGGATTCGAATACATGCTGGAAGCGGTACGTGTTTTATAGGCAGCTGCTTAGACCGCTAGACCAGCCAGGCCGCAACCATTATGTGACCTTCCGAGTTAAAACAGAGCCCTGTCCAGATTAAAGCTACAGTCTGGGATCAGTACAGGTTTTATCAGAGCGAGATTATGACCATGGCACATCAATCACAACCAAACGGCACATTGGGAGAGTGCGAAAGAGAGAGTCCATTACTAGAGATGCACTAAGCTCTCAAGGCATCATTGAATCGCTAATAACATCTTCAAAAGAGAAAAGACCATTAAAGCGGGAATAAAAATCAACTCAGCTTTTATTTCCCTCTCGACAGTCGGCCGTGAAACTTTTAAGACAGCAATACTGAAGGAAAACATTGATGGTCCCTGAGAGGCTTTAAAATGACGGATGTTCACTACCGATGTTCGAACGAGGCGTCGCTGACGAGTCTATTGGTCTTAATGATGATGTGGGTATTAAATTTCACGTTGGGCACATTGGAACAGAACAGCATGTTCAGAAACATACACATAACGGGCGACCCCAGCACTAGCCAAGTGCATCTGTACACAATGGATTCGTTAGCCTTACCTACCTCTGGATAAGAGCGTCTGCTAACTGACCAAAATGTAAAATCTGTATCTAGTGAACAATCCCAAACTAGGTCCATGTCGCCCATTATGTAATGTGGCCTTGTCTCATTGCTTCAACATGAAGGGCTAAATCAGTTCAGGGTAAGACAGTGATGTCAAGGAGGGGTCAATTATTACAGATAACTTTTATTCATCTCTTTTATTGCCTTCTGTTTATTTTTTTTTATTTTTTTTTAAATCGGCTTCATTTGAATGACTTACTGTAAAGTGCATTCCATTTTCAAATGCATTTTATATAAAAGTTTGACTTGATTATGTAGAAAAGCCGTGGTGCTCAGAGTGTCAGGAGTGAAGCCTTACCGGACTCCCCTGGCAGAGACATCCCAGTAGCAGTGCAGTGTAGGAGGCCACGATGCTGTCCTCCATGTGCTTCCCAGCATGCTGAAGAGCTGCAAGGGGGAGAGAAGAGAAAAAGTGAGTCGCCAATATTATTACAACAACCAATTCAGCAATGCCTAACCGATAATCCAAACACGGATTCTACGCAATCTCTTTCCCAGAGTTACCGGATGTCAGTATGGGTCTATTACAATAGGCTTGGTTAGTGCACATTGTTTTTATTTAACCAGGTAGGTCATGACCTTTGGTAAGGTCGAGCTCTTCATTTTCCTCCTCTTTCTTGGCCTTCTCCTTCTCGCTCATGGCGTTGGCGTTGTTGTTCTCCGAGGCCACCCATTGGATCTCGCCACCAGACTCCTGCCACTCCCCGCTCTGGTCCAGCTTGGGTTTGGGCACGTCGTTGATGAAGTCATCCGTCTCCGCCTCCGCCGCTATGGCCGCTTGCTCCCGCTGGAGGAAGAGCTGAGGATACAAAAACGGTTTACACTTGCATGTAATCAGCTCATCCATCCTTCCATATCTATGCCTATGAGATCGCATAATGCTCACTGGAAGTGTACAAGGCTCTATACAACCTGACCTACAGTATGAACACACTCACACCAGATATGGTCTCTAACCCACCTGCACCAGGGCAGCGATGGCGGTGAGCGATCCTTCGGTCTTGAGCTCGTCTTTGTCAGCCACCAGGACAGAGTTGAAGGGAGCTCCTCCGTCCATCTCCATCTCCACCAGACAGTGGCGGTTCCTGGCACTGTACTCCACCAGGTTGATCAGCAGACCCAGGCCCTGCATGGAGAACCATCACACTTGAGACATACACAGACTCCTATATATACACAGTGCATTTGGAAAGTATTCAGGCCCCTTGCCTTTAAACATTTTGATACGTTACAGCCTTATTCTAAAACGTATTGAAGATAAAAAATTTAAAAATCTACAAACAATACCCCGTAATGACAAAGCAAAACAGTTGTTTTTGAATTTTTGCAACTTTATAAAAAAAATATATATATAATATGACATTTACATAACTTTACTTTGAAGAAGCACTTTTGGCAGCGATTACAGCCTCAAATCTTCTTGGGTATGACGCTACAAGCTTGGCACACCTGTATTTGGGGAGTTTCTCCCATTCTTCTCTGCAGATCTCTATTTTCAGGTCTCTCCAGAGATGTTCGATCAGGTTCAAGTCCAGGTTCTGGCTGGGCCACTCAAGGACATTCAGAGACTTGTCCTGAAGCCACTCCTGAGTCGTCTTGGCTGTGTGCTTAGGATCATTGTCCTGTTGGAAGGTGAACTTTTGCCCCGTCTGAGGTCCTGAGCGCTCTGGAGCAGGTTTTCATCAAGGATCTTTCTGTACTTTGCTCCGTTAATCTTTCCCTCGATCCTGACTAGACTGAAAAACATCCCCACAGCATAATGCTGCCACCACCATGCTTCACTGTAGGGATGGTGCCAGGTTTCCTCCAGACGTGACACTTGGCATTCAGGCCAAAGGGTTTAATCTTGGTTTCATCAGACCAGAGCCTACTTTGAAGAATCTCACATTTAAAATATATTTTGATTTGTTTAACACTTTTGGTTACTACATAATTCTATATGTGTTTTTTCATAGTTTTGATGTCTTCACTATTATTCTACAATGTAGAAAATAGTAAAAATAAAGAAAAACCCTTGAATGAGTATGTGTGTCCAAACTTTTTTGTCTCACACACACACACACACACAGGAGTGATGATCTAGGATCAGTTTTACCTTTCAGATCACAATGAACACATTTACTAGGACAGGAGAGAACTGATCCTAGATCTCCTACTCTGAGACCCTTTATAAATATGGGCCCTGGAAACCCATCGAACCAAAGCCATGGCTGCAATGTGATTAGGTAATGCTCACCAGTACTCGGATGTCGAATCTCCTCTCCTGGTGAAGGTACTGTGGGACCCGGAGCACACAGTTCAACGCTGTCATGATCATGTCCTCCTGCTCGCCTGTCTTCGTGCTTCCCCACTCTATACACACACACACACACACACACACAGGGGATAGAACATAGGGCTGTGACGATACCAGTATCGCAATATTTTCTCCATAGCAAAAAATGAAAACATAAAGTAGACCAAACTCTTTGGTCCTTTAAAAACCTGCTGTAAAAACAAAGTTTAACAGTTATGTGCATAACACATCTTAAAGCCCTTCTATGAACGGGCGGCGAGTTCTGCCCAGTGCACAAGATAGTGTAGGATATGCATCATTTACCACCACCGCAGTGGCATTGGCCGTGTCTGGTCATTCTATATCCAGATGATACTGTGTGAGAGCCCTTTCGGACAGTGTGTGTGTGTGTGTGGGCCTCTCACCATTGTCGTGGGTGAGGTTGAGCAACACGCCGATGATGGCCCTCATGCAGTCCTCCACAGCCTTACCCACATTGCTGTGGCTGGCGTATGGCAAGGCAGTGCCCTCTGAGCACAGGGCACTGTTCACCCCAGTCTCCCGGCTGTAGCGCTGGATCATCTCCTCGCAGTGCCACAAGGCCCTGTCAACAACAACACAAAACAGGGGCAATGGGTTAGCACGTCCGCATGCTTCCCATCCAAAACGGTTCGTGCATATGTTATGACGTTTTTGTTTGTCTTCGGCAAGGGTTTTTTCGGCTGTTTGTGTACACAATATTCTTTTTCGAGGCAAGCCGAAGGTCAGTAGCCGAAGTCTACGCCCCTTTGTCAGCGAGAGACTAATTGTTTTCATAAACATATATTTCACTTGAGAAATACTGCACCAAACATCTTAGATTCAAAATTGCTAAGATCTCTAAAAATTAATGACATATTTATTGAGTTATCTTAGATAAATTCTGACTATTTTAAGGCTATGGTGTCTCAAGATGGACAAAGTACCATTGCTGCTTTTTTCTTGTTTTTCAAGTTAAGGTCTTTTAAGGGAGTATGCGAGCACACTCGATTGGTTCGCAAGGCTCGATCGGCTGTATAGCTCATTTCCATATATGGTCCCTTATGCTAATGTCAACTCAAGCTTGATAGATTCTCATTTCGGCATTGAACTTTTAGCCTGCCGATGTTGTGCTGGGAGAGAATAGTAATCATATTTGATGGGAGGATTGTTTGATTGACAAAGACTGGACTGAAAGTGTATGGAAGCGGGCTCTGGAGGGACATCACACGGAATTAAAACACTACCACAACAGTGTGAGTCTGAAAAATAAGCCTAATAAGTCAAACAGGGCAACAATTCTTCCTATGATATTGGTGTATTATTCAGAGAACGCGATTGTACAAGGAAATGGAAAACAGGCACGCAAAAGCTACGAAAGCAATAACACGTCTCCAGTGTTTCTCTTCGCATATAGACATAGCCTTACACCATTAGTCAGACAGCATCCCTGTCAATACATTTGAAAAAGGCAGTGCGCAGCGGGAGGGAACAGAGCGTGAATTTAACCTATAACAAAAGGTTAGCAACAGCCGCGCACGCCGGCAGCATGGCTAACCAGAAGCAAAACAGCTTAATGCAAAATAGCAAAATAATGAGATTAGAGATAATGGGGGTCATTTATTATTAAGGCAGAGAGGAGAGCAGAGGAAGAGTTCATTCATTAGAGTAAGGGGGAGGGGGGGGACTTAATGAGGGCATCTGAGCCGCTGTGTGGCTCGACCCCTCTGATTTCTCCCCCCCCCGTAATTGAATTAGCACGGCCCGGGATGAATGCGGCTGGTGAAGCCGCTGTGTGAAATGTGAGAGCGAGTCTTTGTTGAACCAGTCGGAAAGGCCTCCTGGCTGGGGGTGCAAGGGCAGTTCACCAAGGGTGAGGCAGTGGTTAGGAACCAGAGCAGAGCGGTCAGGGTCCCGGCTGCAGTCAACGCACCCTGCCTGGGATGGGGCTAATTCAGTTAAAGACGGAAGAGTCTAAACAGATAAGTGGCTGTGGTGGGACGAGGGGTGGGACGAGGGGTGGGGGGGGGGGGGGTCTGACCCTTACAAGGGGTGAGAAATGGGGGTATTGATGGAGGGCTGATAGGTTAGGCGGAGGAACAGACGTGGCAGAGTTTGCTTTACAGCGGGGCACACGGACAGGACGAGGGGGGATGCTGTGATTGACAAGTGTTAAAATGTGGAAACGACATAAAACAGAGCACTGATGAAACTGGACTTCATCCCATGTTTCCCATAGAGCTCCATACAGAAACTTTTGTGCATGAATTATCCTTGTGACATAATGTGTCAGTGAGGAGTAAAGTGCATTTCAATCAATCTAAAGGCAAAGAAGATCTTTTTTTTTTAAGACTTGGGATGGTAAAAGCTTTGTGTAAACTTAAACGACTAAAGACATATCAAGTATGTCAAAAAGATAATGGAACTATAATTTCATCTTTAAGAACTAACAATCACCAAAATAAAAGCTAGACAGTCAAGCTAGACATTTAGCAATATATATTTTATTGTTTGAGTAAAAGACCACAGCATTAAACATGGCAAAATGCATAGAATTGCAGGAAATTTGATTTAAAACTGCAAAAAAATTATCTACACCGCCAAGATGGGGGCCTCAAATTCTCTAAAATGCAGGCGCTATGACAGGCTGACTGCGCCCCCTGCCACAATGACCACCTAAGCCCCCTTACTGGCAGCAGTATTCTAAGCCTGTAGCTGTAAAGGCAGATCGGAGTCAGTGGCTCCTGAAGCAGTCAACTGCGGATAAGGGAGGGGAGTTTCAGCAAACTGACACATTGGATCAGCACTGCTACCAATCAACCTTAATGATGCCGTCTGGTGATACAGGTGTGTGTGTGTGCTCATACAGGATACTCACTTGGCTGAGGAGCAGATAAGCTGAGAGTCCTTATAAGCGATCAGGTAGCCTTGGTTCTCTGGGTTGTGAACAGTTACCTGCACCAAACAACAGACAAAGTTAATAGACAGGGAATTCAACGCATTAACAGTTAATCTCAAATCAAGAGCACACAACTGCACACAGAGCCCCTCTAGGAGACTCACATTAGATTCACTGACTGAGTTGATCAATAATCTAGCCTCAGCAACCTGCAATCTAAATTTACGCTGTACCCTGGCTGAAAGTTAAACAGAACGCAACCGCAGGCTTAGAGAGGCATGGGTTAAGATACTAAGATCAATGTTTCCCCTCAATACTTTATAACTAACATTAAAGACATGCTCCGGAATTTTGCCGACTAGTAAGTCTTTTTTCAACCTCCCGCGTTGGCCTGGGTGTGTCAATGTGTAGTTCATACATGCATAATCTATGAGCAGAATTACTGCCTAGTTTGAAAGCGTCGGATTTACTGGAAGCTGTGCAGCGCTATTTTCCCTACATTTCCACTCGTGGGCCAGCTCCCTAGCAATTAAGAGTTCCAGCCCCTTGCCATTTGAGTGACAGCTAGCAAGATGCACACAGCAGAGTGTGAAAGAGAGCAATGACGTGGGGCACAATGCACACGGCACAGTAGTACGCAATTTACGAGGGTCACTTTTGACTCATGAGTGCAACTTTCAAAACTACTGGCTAAAAAGTATCGGAGAAGATCTTTAAATAAGATATAGTAAATGCTGAGTGGGGCTCATTTTGCATGAAATTTCAGCCTTCTAGTGGCCAGAAGTGTTGCCTAAGACAGTAGTGTGTGTGTGTGTGTGTGTGTGTACACGTTTTCCTACCTCATCAGAACTACAATGTCCTAAAAAGTCACCAGAATTGGGACTGGGTGATATCAAATTAATTTGAATTCATGTTTTAGCACAATGTTCCAAATCTCCTTCGGTCCTTCTGTGCTGTGTGCACCTTCCCCCACAGACACCAGGCCCCTCCCACTGCCACTCAACACAAACGAGACGAAAAATCACTTCCTCCTCTCCGACAGCAAGCGGTTTCAACTCGCTATTTGCATTTGAGGTTTGGTCCGACCTAAATGGGTCATATGGATACCGAAACACATCAATTCACTATAATAGAGAACTTAACCTTTGTAACGATAACCCTTTTATGTCTCAACAAAATATAGAACAGAGCAGACCATACTAAGACAAGTACAATCTTCTTTCTTCTATAAACAATATGAAACAAACATCAACTACATCACACCTGCCCAAACCCACTAGCACACATCCCCATCTCCAGCACCAGCATCACTGTCTACCACATGGCCTTAAACTGCACCATTTTGTTTCTCTCCATGGCCCATGCACTTTTAATATTTAAATATTTAATTGATTTCCACATTTCTTGTATAAGACGGGAGTATCAATTAACATGATTGTGGAAAATGTATGATCAGTTTGCCGTACACGGCATTGCAGTACCACGTACCGCTAGAAGGAATTTTAGCCACAGACTTATGTGCTAGCTATCTAGTCTGCGTTTAATAAATGTGAAATTAGCATAAAAACAAGCATTTGTTTAAGTAATTGGCAACTCATTCTCATTCTGATAAATAAGCATCTTTTGACCCAGGTAGATAGGCCACTTGATTTTAACATTAAAACAAGCTGTTGTTGTTCAAATAGTTGGAGATGGACAGGAGGGTGTATTCATAAAAGTTCAACTGTTCTACCTTGTTAGCAAGAAAATAGATTTAAGTTGGCTTGAAATATAAAGATTAGCTGGCTACTGACTAGCAGTGGTCTTGTGCTAGAGAGATTGTTTAGGAGACCTGTGTTAATGTTTTATAACTTAAGGGTTAAGTTCAGGGTTTGGTGTTAAGGTTAGGGGAAATACGTTTTTTTTCATCCTGAAAATTCTGGAAGCAAAAATGTGTGTGTGTGTGTACACTCACGCTCTCCAGCACCCGTAGACACCTCTCGGCTCCCCACAGCGATGCCACCAGCTTTTCCTTGTCATCCTCGTGGCTCAGGTTCTCCACACATTCTTTCACTACAGGAAACAAGACACGCCGGTTCAACCACTCAACCCCATCGATCAGGTAAGTAAGAGTAATCAAAACAATGGAAACACTGAGCACAAAGCCCTGACCTCAACCCCATCAAACACCTTGGTTGGAACACTGACTGCGCGCGAGGCCTAATCGCCCAACATCAGTGCCCGTCCTCACTTATGCTCATGGCTGAATGAAAGCAAGTCCCCGCCATTGCGCACACGTTGATTTTGTCCACTCACACCAGACGCGATCAGGACACACAGGTTGAAATATCAAAACAAACTCTGAACCAACTATATTAACTTGGGGACAGGTCGAAAAGCATTAAACATTGTTGGCAATTTAGATAGCTAGCTTGCCGTTGCTAGCTAATTTGTCCTGTGATATAAACATTGGGTTATTATTTTAAATGAAACGCACAAGGTCCTCTACTCCAACAATTGATCCACATACAAAAGGGTAAGCTGTTAGTTTCTAGTCATCTCTCCTCCTTCAGGCTTCTTCTTCAGAGTTTAGATAGTTGTTGGCAACCAAATGAGGTGCATTACCACCACCAACTGGACTGGAGTGTGGACCTCAGTTCATCCTTCAATCACCCACATGGGTAAACGCTCCTAAAAACCAAAATTATTTTAGCGCCTGGCAACGCTCGCGCACGCGACGCGGGCGGTGTGATCAGCATGTTAGAGTCAACATGGGCCAGCATCCCTGTAGAACGCTTGACACCTTGTAGAGTCTATGACCCAACAAATTCAGGCTGTTCTGACGTCAAAATGGGGTGAAACTCAATATTAGGAAAGTGTTCCTAATGTGTTGTACAAAGTGTATATGGAAGTAGTTTAGTGCCTAAATAAGGGTTTAAATGTGTGTTATATATAAAAGTATATAAAACAATTTAATGACCTTTCTTATGCGTTCCTATGGGCAAGCCAAATTCAAAGTTCCATCAAATATTGATTTATTTATTTTTTACCTGAAGGCAGGAGTGTCAAACTCCTAGTGTCTGCAGGTTTTAGTTTTTTTCATTCAGTTAAGTCTTAAACAACCAGGAGTGGGGAGTTCCTTAATAATTAATAATAAGGGAGGAGTGAAAACCTGCAGACACTCGATCCTCCGTGGAATTAATTTGACCCCTGTGCCTTAAAATTAAAAACTGCTAAATGATCCTTGGTATGACCATCTTAAAATAATTCCATGTTAGCTTAGTAGAGCCCCCCCCCCCCCGGCTTAGACTCTAGGGGTTTAACCATAACTGCTACTGTAAGTCACTCTGGATAAGCTCGCCTGCTAAATGATTAAAATGTAAATATCTAAGTCTAGCTTACCTTTATCCACTATGTGGTCCAGGCCTCCCAGAAGCCTAAGCTCCTCTTTAAACCAGTCCCCGGCCCGCTTGGAGGTCAGCGATAACAAGGTCTCCATGGCTAAATGCCCCGTCTGCGCACACACAGGGAGTAATTAAAAGAAAATTTACTTCACAGACATACAGGGGTATAAATAGCAATGACTGACTCTGTGTGATGGGTTTCAAACACGCCAACTATGGACAGACGATTACTGGGTGAAGAATTGGAGAAAACATTTTTCCTTCCTTCCAGTGATGGAGTCAGGAGAAATCTATACTGCATGCAGGTGGAGTTCGTGTCCAACCACAACAATACTGCCATTTAGAATGTCACTGTCAATAGAGATTAATTCATTCTGGAAGTGTTTGGGCCTCCCGAGTGGCGCAGTGGTCTAAGGCACTGCATCGCGTGCAAGCTGCGTTGCTACAGATGCTGGTTCGAGACCCGTCTGTGTAGCAGCCGGCCGCGACCGGGAGACCCACGATGCGACGCACAAATGGCCCAGTGTCATGACGTTAGCCCTTTTAGTGAATCGGCTAGCAGAGATGTGTGAACGACCCCCCCCCCCCCTCTCCTGTTAGAAGGGAAGTGGGGGGCAGTTTTATGACTTTACAGCGTCATAAATTCCTGGCAGAGACGCACTTCCCCCTGGCCATACAGTATGGGAGAGAGGATCTCACAGTAGGACAAAGAATCTTTCCCTCCAAATACTCCTACCTCCCCGAATTGGAGAATTAAACAATATTTCTAATTTAGAGAGGGTGGAAACTGTCGGTGGAGAAGCCAGCTACAATCCTGTCCACTTTGTTTCACCGTGGGGACATCATGAAAGACAGCACAGCCACATCACCCTAACTCTGTCATTACAGGTTCCTCAGTTGTGAGGCTTGCATCTGAAATATTGCATAAAATGTTTAACTAAGTATAAGAATACTGTTAAAATGATGTGACAGCCTTCTAAATGAGAGAATTGTTTTCATAGTAAACTTATGCTGTCAGTGACCCCGCCCACAGGAGCACAGACATTGGGTGAGAAATATGAAACACGCCCCGTTTCCTCCCCAGTATAAAAGCCCAATGACGAAACTCACCCTCAGTTCCAAATAATTTGAGGACTTGTACCGTTTGAAAGGGCTAATTTCAACTACAACTCTACAGTCCAGAACACGTGAGAGCTTGCTCCACAAGTGAGATGGTATGACCTCTGAACTATTGATCACTCAAGAAGAATATAAAATATCCGAAAAGTTATTTTCGGGAATTAGTAACTCTGTAAAAGACGTATTCCTATGGTGTCCCGACTTCCTGTTTATATGATTAGTTTAATCACATAATAGTTAAGCCTAGAGAATCAATTTGATAATATAACAGTCTCCAATTTAATGATAAGTCAGACACACAACACCAGCGTCGTCCGGGTTAGGGGAGGGTTTGGCCGGCCGGGATGTCCTTGTCCCGTCGCACTGTAGCGACTCCTGTGGCGGGCCATGGCGCATGCATGCTGACGTGGTCACCAGGTCTACGGTGTTTCCTCCGACACATTGGTGCGGCTGGCTTCCGGGTTAAATGTGCATTGTGTCAAGAAGCAGTGCGGCTTGGCGGAGTTGTGTTTCGGAGGAAGCACGACTCTCGACCTTTCGCCTCTCCCGAGTCCGTACAGAAGTTGCAGCGATGGGACAAGACTAACTACCAATCGGATATGACGGAATTGATGAGAAAAAGGGGTAAAAAAAAAAAAAAGATTCTGAAAGTGTTAGCTTCTAACATTAAATACCTTAAAACAAACTGTTGAGCTCAAACGATAAGCAAACTCTGTTTTTCCACCAATTAAACATAGAAAATAACAGAAATATACAGAGAGCAAGTCCCTATTACCTACATAGTTCACTACTTTTGACCAGAGCCCCTATGGGTGACATTTGGGACGCGGACTAGATCAGTAGAGAAGATATTTATAGAGGGAATGGAGAATAGAAGGCTAAAAGCTAGACATCAAAGCCCAGGTCATCATGTCATCAGATCAAACTTGCAGTTTGCCAGTCCCAATTCAAATACATTCTTTCCAGGCTGTATCACATCCGGCCGTGATTGGTAGTCTCATAGGGAGGCACACAATTGGACCAGTGTCTTCCAGGTTTGGCCAGGGTAGGCCGTAATTGTAAATAAGAATTTGTTCTTAAATTACTTGCCTAGATAAACAAAAGTTTCAATAAAAAAATCCATTGGCTCTAATGTGCAAAGCCATTGTGTGTCAGAGTCGACAGTTCATCTATCTCTACAAGGTGATATTATTTCACAAACAAAATGTTTTTTTGGTAACTGTCACAAAGACCTTTCATCGCATCAATCAAGAAGTGTTTTTCCGCCAACAACGCATGGCTTATAGTGGCGACGGCCATTAGACGGGCCAAAGCAGGAAGATTATTTATCTACACAACATCTGTTAATCCATACTGGATTGAGGCCTACATTTAAACCTCTAGTAGTCCATCTGCCGCCAACCTTTACGCTAGGGGTATCGGACCAAGAGGCAGGACAGAGGGGGAGGAGTTAAAGAGAGAGATGGGGAGACTGAAACAAAGAGAAGGAAAGAGACAGTCTCAGGCTCTGAGCTGCAGGTAGTCTCCATTCTCTAAGCATAGACCAGGGTTATATTCATTAGGCACGAAACAAAAAAATAAAATGGACTACCTGAACTTGTCCAATAGAAAACACTAATTTTTCGTTTCCGTTGCATGCCCTAATGAATATGACCCAAGGTAGACTATCTTTAGGGAACACGTACCGTGATGTTCTCCAGATCCAGGTGCTTGTTGTGCACAGTGTCGCACAGCTTGCGGATCTTCTCCTTGACCTTTGACATCTCCTTGGCAGTGAGCTGGTTGTCCTTGGCCACAGAGTGGTCCCCCTCCAGCTCCAGCAGGCGGATCATCAGGTCTAGACTGGCGCGGTCCAGGTCCATGTTGAGTCTGTCTCGGCTCAGGATGTACATCAGACTGGCCGTACACAGGGAGAGGTTCTAGGGGGAGGGAGGTGGATGGAGGGAGTAAGAGAGAGGAAAAGGGGAAGGGGGGAGGAGAGAGAGAAAGGATACGTGAACCTGATATGCAGATTTTAAGTTGTGTCACTAACGCAGGTTGTGTTACTAAGTGCCAATTGGCAGGCTCCAGTTAAAGTGTTGAGCTTCGACACTGATCTGACAGAAACCAAGTCAAGGGCGGCATGTAGCCTAGCGTTGGGCCTGTAACCGAAAGGTTGCTTGTTCGAATACCCGAGACAACAAGGTGAAAAACCTGTCGATGTGTCCTTGAGCAAGGCACTTAACCCTAATTTTCTCCAGGGGCTGACCCTGTACGTAGGCCGTTATTGTAAATAAGAATTTGTTCTTAACTGACTTGCCTAGTTAAATAAATAAATACAAATAAAAGCCACAATCTCTGGAGGAGCATCCTTAACTTACCGGGTGCTGTGGGGCGTCGTTGAGCGTCTTGAAGACCTGGGCCACCTTCCCTCTGGCCCGAAGGTGCATTCTAAAGCTGGGCATGGCACACCTGGTGGCCAGGCTAATGATACTGCAGGAGGAGAGATTAATAAAGTTGTATTGAATTGAACAGAAAAGAGGAGAGAGGAGGGTCACTGTCTGCTAGATCATCGTCTAGTTTTCTATTGTCTGCTGGGAAAGGCAGTGGTGCATTGGCTGCTCAAGGAACACCACGCTCTTAACCACAGACCTAGAATCAGATTACAATTACAATTTCGTGATATCCAAGTGGTAGTTATAATCTTGTCTCATCGCTGCAACTCCCCAACGGACTCGGGAGAGGCGAAGGTCGAGAGCCATACGTCCTCCATACGAATCCTTGTGGCAAGCCAGCCGCATGTGTCGGAGGAAACAGAGTCCAACTGACGACCAAAGTTAGCTTGTAGGTGCCCGGCCTGCCACAAGGACTCGCTAGAGCACAATGAGACAAGGAAATCACCCCTGCCAAATCTTCCCCTAACCCGGACGACGCTGAGACAATTGTGTGCCGCCCCATGGGTTTCCCGGTCACGGCCAGCTGCGACAAAGCCTAGGATCGAACCAGAGACTGTAGTGGCGACGTAGACCGCTGTGCCACTCAGGAGGCGGATCCCATCTTTAACCATAAATGAGATGCCAAAGAATCTGACCCTGTATCAGTAGTTGTGGCATTTATTAGCAGCTAGTCAACTGGTCTTACCTAAGGCAGCGTGTGTTGAGGGGCTGGCCACTCTTCAGGCCGGTGGCCAGGTACTCAAAATCATCGGTGAACTCCTGGTTCTCGCCAAACTCCACCACATCGTTGAAGTGCTTGACATGCTGGACTACTGTGTATAGCTGGAACAAAGAGTTGATATCATGTTATTGCTTGTTGGGTTCATTAAATCACATGGTGAGTGTCCCAAATGGCACTCTATTCAATATATAGTGAATATGGCAAAAGCTGTCACCATATAGGGAATAGGGTGCCATTTGGGACGCAGACACGATAAAACTCCTGTAGACTTCATTGTGCTGAAAATGGAAGTTCCCTGATTGAAGTATAAAAGCACTATATATTATATTGAATAAGGTGCAATTCACCCCTGATATAGTGAAACAAACAATAAGGAACCATGCCATCACCACCATATTTCACACATTTCACATAATTGCATAACACATATCCCTTAATAGTTACGCAACACACTTCAATTGTTATCATGCTAATGTCAAATTCTGATGTGGGGGGTGTAGGGTAATAGTTGGTGTATTTGCTGCAAGTATGGAGAAGGGATGAGGCAGATACTAGACCAAGCTCCGGAGCTCAGTCCTGCTATTCTTAGCACGAGAGCTATGCTCCCGCAGCCTGCATTTTTGGTCAGGAGCCAAGCACACAAAAACAAAGTGCAGGTGGAGTTTAAGGATGTGGGATGCCCCTTATGCTGCTCCTGCTTATAGGACTGCAGTTTGTAGCAGGATTAATACTGCTTAGCACGCAAGAAACCACTGACTAAGAAAATAAATAGAGATGGTTACATGAACCATTGTTTAGGGATTGAGGGATCTTGCGGTACGGCCTTATAGGAAGGTAGAATGATCGATGCTCTGCCTCAGAATTCCCTGTGGTTCGTTTCAAGAGTCTCTTTCTAAATAAGATGATTTACATACTTGACCAAATAATCATGACTAAAACTGATTTGTTATCCATGAAATTGGTGCTTTTGTTCAAATCCAATTTTAACATTGTAGACCAGGTCCCATATCTATAACATGATCAAGGATCAGGTCCCTCTGTCCATAAACATATTAATTACTATCCGGAAGACAAAACTCATCCTAAAATCAGACGCTTGAAACACAGCCACAAATAAATTTCTTATGTTTTTATTTTATTTCACCTTTATTTAAGCAGGGAGTCACTTAAAGGCTGTGCTTTATAGATAACGCGTTCCGGACCACAGTGACGGGTTGACGGGAACAGAGAGCGTGATGTGTTGCTCACCTCCTTGTGCTCTTTCCTACATTTCAGTGCGGTGACGATGTCCTGGTAGGGCTCGGTGGGGAACGACACAGACTTGATGACTTTGGGCGGTGGGCATGGCGGCGCTTTGAACAGGCCATCGTCTTTGTGAGAGTTGGTCTCCTTGCTGCTCCCACTCGACTGGCTGGCCTGAGAGAGAGAGAGCGGGGAGTTTAAAGGGAGGGGGAGAGAGAGGCAGAGAGAGAGGGAAAGGGCAGAAACAGAGTGTGTGTCAGAGGGAGAAAAGTACAACCACAAACACCTGCTTAGCACACGACCCTGCTGCTGGTGCTGGCGATTCATGCTGTTGAACGGCAGCCAATGGCCTCGTGCCCCTTACATAAGACCAGATAAGGCCCAGTAAAAACACTTGCGCGCGCGCACACACAGAGACAGAGAGAGACAGAGAGAGACAGAGACAGAGACAGAGACAGAGAGAGAGAGAGAGACAGAGAGAGAGAGAGAGAGTCCCTTCTAGCAGTCCGAGGGAAGAGGGTGTTATAGGACTCTCTAAAACATAACATTATCTGTAAGACAGAAGCGTTCAGAGCAGTGCATTTTAAACAGGCTAATGAATTCCAGGGATGGCAAGGTGCCATAATGGCTACTAATGACATTTGGTAAATGTGTCAGACCGTGCGCATCCCAAATGGCACCCTAGTGCACTATGAAGGAAATAGGGTGATTTGGGACACAAAGTAGAGTGGCCTTAAGGGCTTAACCATGGTTAAGATAACAATACAATGTTTTATGTCGCGGGATGGAGAAGCTCAGTTCTGGGGACTTTTTATAAGGTCATTAAATTTATGAAAATAAAATGATGTTGACACCATCAAAAAGATCATTTCCACCTCCAGAAATGAGGCAAATAATAATTTAACATATTATCAAGTAAGCTATTAGCAATAAGCATTAAAATAAAACATATTTTAAGAATATTTTAATTGTTGTTTATGGGATATCCAATAAAAAGCAACTATATCCTCTAGAAATACGACAGTAAAGTTTACCTTAAACAAGTTTACCTAAGTTTAGATACAACTTAAAGATGTGTCCATCTATGGCAGTGGATAAGAAGTATACAAACGTGGCTGAAAGAATTAAAGGTTGTCTCAAAATGAATCTGAAACTGCACTGTTCACAAGTTCACAAATTAGCATTGAAATGCAGTAACATGACATTTGTAATGTCACCACTAAGTGTCAGCGTCAGCATTTGTCTGGAGTAGATTTACTACAGTGTTAACAACAGTCAAAGGTCATGTAAACAAACTCTTTATGGCAACTTTGCAATGAGAGTATGTTATGACCCATGGGTTATGACACGCACAAGTTAACTGTTCATGACGACAATGTTTTCTTACAGATACCATATTTACACTGTTATTCAATACAACATGTTTTGGCTATACATTTCAACAACGGCATGCATTTCTGACAAAAAATGCAGGCAAATGCTTGCCGCACTGGTTTTAGTCCCATGTTATTTAGCTAGCATGCTAGCATTAGATAGCTAGTGAGCTCATCATGAATGCAAGCACATGGCCTGAATGAAAACTAACTAAATAAGGACACTAGCTAACATAATAGGCCCCAGACAGTAACACTTTTGCATCAAAGGCGAGTGTTCACTTCGCCTCCCATCCTCTCCCCTAGGGCTGAATGATGTTCAATGAGCAGCTCATAGAACACTCTCTTCAGGCAAACATTGAAAAAATGACCGCAAATGAGCAGACATATTTGTTTATTCTATGTTTATAATATCAGAACTTTTATCTGTGGAATAAAATATTTCTGTGAACGATTATAAAAAATTTAACTTTTCTTTTTTATGGCCGATATTAGCCGGTCAATCGATTTATCGGTCGGGCTCTACAGTACATTTTTACATTAATTCAGGCTTTTGTTCATTAGACCATACACGCAGGTCATATAAAGTATAAACCAGTGTGGCTGGTAAAAGTTGGAGTAGCCTACTAAATAAATGTAGCCTGTTTATGCAGCCTATATTAGATTTAGGAAAAGTAATTGTGGACTGTTACAGCATCTTAAAAGCACCTTGGCAGAAATATATATATATATTTTTTTCTTCTCATGTTCCATATTTTTGGGGCGGTGGCGGCAATGATTTTGCTGTGGCGCAGCGCCCCAGCTAAATCACTGCAGTGGAAACACTGACGAGCATCATTGGTGGAAGAGGGAGGGTGTGAGTGAGGCTGGGGAGAATGGGAAGGGTGCAGTGCTCACGAGCTGCAGAAATCTCATACCTCGAGCTAGCTGGTGGTAGAGCCTGTGGTGGGCGACACCCCTTGGTGTTGACTAGGAAGTAACTTACGGGTGCAGTGGTTGATCGGGGTACGGGTGGCGGGGGCAGCTCCTCTGGCTCTCTGTTCCAGTGTCTTGCGTTGTACACAGCTTTAGTGGGAGACTGCAGGGGGGACAGAAAAACTATTAAACTTACACCATGATGAGGTAAGTCCATTAAGTTACTTCACATTTTTATTTTATTATAATAAACCACACAAAAATCCACATCAGCCCTTTCTACTAGAACAGTGTTATTATCCTGTGTTTTAAAAACAACCAAGTAACGTTTAGTCAATTTCTCCTAATTCAATGGGATTTTCTAATACTGGGAGTTATCAGTGGTGTCTTGGAACATAGCACCTCTTATTTCATTAGTCAGAGTAGAATGAGATGATACAGAGAGATAGAGTGTGGATGGGATAGAAGACATTGGTCTTTGTGGGTTCCCGTAACAAACAAGCCCTGTGGGGAGAGAGCGTCTAAATTAATGCCTATTAAATCACAAGGCAGCCAGGACAGCTCAAACAGCAGGACTGATTGGAGACAACAGCCAGAACCGTGGCACACACACACACACACACAAAAACCTTGGCTCTGCTCTTCTCTGCTTAAAAGAATCCCATTGGCTGAACCAGTTGCTGGGATATGAATAATGAACGCAATAATAAAAAGAGTGGGAAAAAAACATTGTTGGCTTAGGATAGAGTACTGCAGGAAACAATGTGCCCACCCTACCCCCAAGGCAGTGGGACTCTTGAGAAGCAAGGCATTTTCTGTAAACATTGGCATTATCTGTCACGCAAAAGCACACCAGGGTTTCAAACTAATTCCATGGAGGGCCTAGTGTCGGCGTTGTTTTTCTTCTCTCCCTTTCAATTAAGACTTAGACAACCAGGTTAGGGGAGTTCTTTACTAATTAGTGACCTTAAGTCAATCAAGCGCAAGGGAGGAGCGTAAATCCAGACACTCTTCCCTGTGTGGAATTAGTTTTTATATATTCCCAATTTCGTCATATCCAATTGGTAGTTACAGTCTTGTCCCATCGCTACAACTCCCGTACGGACTCGGGAGAGGCGAAGGTTGAGAGCCGTGCGTCCTCTGAAACACAACCCACCAAGCCACACTGCTTCTTGACACAATGAACGCTTAACCAGGAAGCCAGCCGCACCACTGTGTTGGAGGAACCACCGTCCACCTGGCGACTGACTCAACGTGCATGCGCCCGGCCCGCCACAGGAGATGCTAGAGCGCGATGGGACAAGGACAACCTGGCCGGCCAAACCCTCCCCTAAGCCGGACGACGCTGGGCCAATTGTGCGTCGCCTCGTGGGTCTCCCGGTCGCGGCCGGCTGCGACACAGACGGGGTTCGAACCCGCATCTGTAGTAATGCAGCTTGCACTGCGATGCAGTGCCTTAGACCACTGCACCACTCGGGAGGCCCCCTGTGAGGAATGAGTTTATGGCCGATAGAAAAAAATGAAAAGCTGATAAATAGAATAGTTATTAGCAAAATCCATTGCAATTTTTTTTTGTTTTATTCATTGATGGAAATACCAGTCGTTGTGCTCCAACTTCGAAAGGAAATATACTTCAAAGCCTTAAGTTACTTGGAAATTAGTGTCAGGTGTGTGTTTCTAAATTGGCGAATATTGTGTTGATTATGGCCGTTTTCAGTGGGGATTCTTTCTCCACAACAGAGTAAAGACAGCATAATGATCGCGCCTTCTTTAGGACAAAGTAACAAGGCTGATGCACGTCGCAAGCTGCTCCAAGGTGTTGGACAGTTTTGACTTCCCAACAGCAGAGGCTCACTTTGAGCAGGCCAAGGTCCGCCACAAATGCAAGTCAATTAGAGGAAAATTGTGTTCGTCAGGCCGGGTACTAGCAGTTCTGCTGCCGCCCCTCTGTCATGTATAGTATAAAGACTTGGAATGGATTAATAGACTATAGTACAGTACTTATGTGTATCATGCGCAACTGGAGTTTTTCAGTTAAGTTTATGCAGTTTAACTATTCACATCAGAGAGTTACAATGTTAAAAATACTAGGCAGCCAACTGCTTATAGTAGGAAAAAGTGCTTTCATAAAAGTATGGCACGTGGCTCGTTTCCCAGAAGCATTGTAAAATAAGCGCTCAATTAACCAGCCTTCAAGAATTGTTTATTTACATATCGAATTTTATTGTCCAACATCAGTATTATAATTTCTTAATTTTGTGGCCGCCTAGTGTCCTCTTTCCAACTTCTTTGGTTCTGAATCACAGCAGGAGTGGGGTGGGCCTGAAAAGGTCATGGCTAGAAGGGATACAGCTTGTCAAATTAATGTCAGTCGATTTTTAGCACTTTAGCTAAACCTAACCTTACCCTAATTCCCCTAAGCTGATACATTAATACTCTTGATCTGCTGCGTAAATTCTCCTAACCTGCTACAAAAAGGTTTTTTAAAAAATCGGACAAAAGCTGGATCCCTTCTAGCCATGACCGGCCGGCCCTGGTGTTGGTAGACAGCCATGTTTTGTTATTTATTAGGCCTAATTAAAATGTTAATGCCTAGGCTAAATTAAATTAGAGGCCTAGAATGCATTTGAAAACAGCTGTTTTTTGTTATTTATTAATTCAAATCATACAAATAGCCTTTAGGGCAGGTTGTTCAAAAAATAATATTATACAAATAATATATTCTGAAGTTGTGCTTTATTACTGTGTAGGTGACTAAATGTTTTTCAAATATACATTTAGGGATGAAAACGCAACGGGCAATGTTTTGCTTTTCAATAAAACCTGTCATGTCGGTAGAATCACTTTTATTAGAACTTTACAGGCTAATTTCTATTCTGTTCAAATGAATTACAATATTCTGAAATGTGATTTTGAGCACCGTGGGTGGACGCCTTAATGAGTTACGCACCCAATGCATATGGATGTCCGGCAAGCAAGCACGCACGCACACACGCACACGAGGGGGTTGTGTGTGCTTGACAGATACAAGGCAATGAGCCCTAAGTGCACTACTTGAGCTCCCTCTCACCAACACATTAATGTTGACCCAAGGCCCTCTTCATAAGTCTGAGACAAGTACAAACACACTACAGTCTTGGACAACAATTCTGACCACCAGAAGCCTGAAAGAGAAAGCGGCTGAGAGAGAGAGAGAGAGAGAGAGAGAGAGAGAGAGAGAGAGCGAGAGAGACAGACACTTAGCAGAAGACAGAGGAGCAATCATTTTCACCATGGTGAAACCAAACCACTCAACCAGCCATCAGCGCTTGTGGTCTAGACAGTAACAGGAGCCCTGCTCTGGCCTTATTACACAAGCAAACATACTTTTATGACGCATGTCTGCACCATTTTATACGCACAACAGGGTTTCCTTTAGCCAGTAATTGCTGGCTTTTGTCCTCTCACTCCTTGCGTGCACGTGCGCCTGCTGCTGAAGAGAGGGAGCGAGAGAGGAGGCTATTGTTGATCGCAAAAATAAAGGCCTTTTGTTTTATTTTAAAACAAAAGTTAGAGGAAAAAGAGTTTGCCTGTAGTGTAAAGCCTTCAAGGGGGATTTAATATAAGATGTAATATTGTAGTGGACAAAGATGAAAAGAACATTGGCGTGGCCAAATGCAGGCTTTCAGGTAGGATGACATTTTAGAAATTAAAATGTATTTCTAAATTCATTTGTTTAACCATTATTATTTTATATTGTTATTATTGTAAGCCTATTTATTCAATCAAAACCAGTTCTTTATATATGCCAAACCGATTGAGCACCCACGAGTGCGAGAGAAAGAAAACGCGAGATCGATAGATAACGAGAGAGAGCGAGAGAATGCGCGAGAGAGAGAGCGAGAGAGAATGCGCGAGAGAGCGAGAGAGAGAATGCACGAGAGAGAGAGAGAGAGAGAGAGAGAATGCACGCGAGAGAGAGAGAGAATGCGAGAGAGAGAGAGAGAACGCGAGAGAATGCGAGAGAGAGAGAGAATGCAAGAGAGAGAGAGAGAGAATGCACGCGAGAGCGAGCGAGAGAGAATGCACGCGAGAGAGAGAGAGAGAATGCACGAGAGAGAGAGAGAGAGAGAGAATGCACGAGAGAGAGAGAGAGAATGCGAGAGAGAGAGAATGCACGAGAGAGAATGCACGAGAGAGAGAGAGAATGCACGAGAGAGAGAGAGAATGCGAGAGAGAGAGAATGCACGCGAGAGAGAGCGAGAGAGAGAGAGAATGCACGAGAGAGAGAGAGAGAGAGAGAGAGAATGCACGCGAGAGAGAGCGAGAGAGAGAGAGAATGCACGAGAGAGAGAGAGAGAGAGAGAGAATGCACGCGAGAGAGAGAGAGAGAATGCACGCGAGAGAGAGAGAGAGAATGCACGCGAGAGAGAGAGAGAGAATGCGAGAGAGAGAGAGAGAATGCGAGAGAGAGAGAATGCACGCGAGAGAGAGAGCGAGAGAGAGAGAGAATGCGCGAGAGAGAGAGAGAGAATGCACGCGAGAGAGAGAGAGAGAATGCACGCGAGAGAGAGAGAGAGAATGCACGCGAGAGAGAGAGAGAGAGAATGCACGCGAGAGAGAGAGAGAGAGAATGCACGCGAGAGAGAGAGAGAGAGAATGCACGCGAGAGAGAGAGAGAGAGAATGCACGCGAGAGAGAGAGAGAGAGAATGCACGAGAGAGAGAGAGAGAATGCACGAGAGAGAGAGAGAGAATGCACGAGAGAGAGAGAGAGAATGCACGAGAGAGAGAGAGAGAATGCACGAGAGAGAGAGAGAGAATGCACGAGAGAGAGAGAGAGAATGCACGAGAGAGAGAGAGAGAATGCACGAGAGAGAGAGAGAGAATGCACGAGAGAGAGAGAGAGAGAGAGAGAGAATGCACGAGAGAGAGAGAGAGAGAGAGAGAGAATGCACGAGAGAGAGAGAGAGAATGCGAGAGAGAGAGAGAGAATGCGAGAGAGAGAGAGAGAATGCGAGAGAGAGAGAGAGAATGCGCGAGAGAGAGAGAGAATGCGCGCGAGAGAGAGAGAATGCGCGCGAGAGAGAGAGAGAATGCGCGCGAGAGAGAGAGAGAATGCACGCGAGAGAGAGAGAGAGAATGCACGCGAGAGAGAGAGAGAGAATGCACGCGAGAGAGAGAGAGAGAATGCACGCGAGAGAGAGAGAGAGAATGCACGCGAGAGAGAGAGAGAGAATGCACGCGAGAGAGAGAGAGAGAATGCACGCGAGAGAGAGAGAGAGAATGCACGCGAGAGAGAGAGAGAGAATGCACGCGAGAGAGAGAGAATGCACGCGAGAGAGAGAGAGAATGCACGCGAGAGAGAGAGAGAATGCACGCGAGAGAGAGAGAATGCACGCGAGAGAGAGAGAGAATGCACGCGAGAGAGAGAGAGAATGCACGCGAGAGAGAGAGAGAATGCACGCGAGAGAGAGAGAGAATGCACGCGAGAGAGAGAGAGAATGCACGCGAGAGAGAGAGAGAGAGAGAGAGAGAGAATGCACGCGAGAGAGAGAGAGAGAGAGAATGCACGCAAGAGAGAGAGGGAGAGAATGCACGAGAGAGAGAGAGAATGCACGAGAGGAGAGAGAGAGAGAATGCACGAGAGAGAGAATGCACGCGAGAGAGAGAGAGAGAGAGAGAATGCACGCGAGAGAGAGAGAGAGAGAGAGAATGCACGCGAGAGAGAGAGAGAGAGAGAGAGAGAGAATGCACGCGAGAGAGAGAGAGAGAGAGAGAGAATGCACGCGAGAGAGAGAGAGAGAATGCACGCGAGAGAGAGAATGCATGCGAGAGAGAGAGAGAATGCATGCGAGAGAGAGAGAGAATGCACGCGAGAGAGAGAGAGAATGCACGCGAGAGAGAGAGAGAATGCACGCGAGAGAGAGAGAGAGAATGCACGCGAGAGAGAGAGAGAGAATGCACGAGAGAGAGAGAGAATGCACGAGAGAGAGAGAGAGATAGATTCAGGACATAGATCTATCCCTCCCCCTACCTGTACACAACCATCAGAATAATGATGGCAACACCATACGGCTGCTAAGGGAGAAGCTGTCTCAGTTGGAACTAGAGGTGACGGAGCTCAGAGAGCAACTTCCTTACTACACTGAGCCTCTACAGGACCAGCTGAACCAGTGGCGGACTCAACTAAAAACATCAGTCCAGGAGCTGAGAGAGAGCTTCAGCACGGCGCTGGAGGAGAAAAGGGCCATGCGAAGAGAACTAGCACAGGCCAAGAAGGAGATGGCATCAGAGCTATCTGTCATTAAAATGGTACTACATCCAAAAGAAGAGTCAAAAATCTCTACAGAACAGCTGCAGCCCCTCAACACTACAAAACCTTCTTCCACTAACCCCCCGTCAACCACCTCCTTACCCTGCACCGTCCCCCCCATACCCACATCCCTAGTTCACAAGGAGGCACACACAAGGACGACAACTGCAGAGAGAAGCTCCTCGGACACCCCTGACACCCCTTCACATACCCCCCCATTACACAGGTCCTGCATAAACCAGCCCCTGTATGTGAAACCACCACTATGGTAAGAGTCACGGAGGTGGCCATGCTCATTGATTCAAACGGGAAAAAATTGATGAGGAGAAATTATTCCCCCAACCACAAGGTGGTCAAATTCTGGTGCCCAAAAGTGCAGGATGCACTAAATATTATATCCAAGCCTGACTTCGGAACACCAGGCCACATTATCATCCACAGTGGCACCAACAACATGAGAGATGATAAGGAGAGAGTAGGCAGCCTGGTCAGCAGAATGGCAGAGAAAGCCTCTGAGTCTTTCCCTAACTCCCGCATCACCATCTCCACTCTGCTGCCCCGCAAAGATTTCCACCCCCATACCATCCAGAGAGTCAACGCTGACCTCACAAGAGGTTGTGCCAGGATCCCGAATGTGCACGTTGCTCAACACCCGACCATCACCCCTGAGCACCTGTACGACCACTCCCACCTGAGGAAACAGTCAGTGGGACTGCTCACCAAGACCTTGAAGGATGTGGCACTCGGCAGACCAACACAGCGTGCCCAACAGGACAGAGGACCACCCAGGACCACCTTCCAGATGTCATCACCACGCAGTGTCGCCTACCAGACTACGTCATCACCAACAAGCCACAGGCACCCAGCACAACCTACAAGACCCACCCACCACCAGATCACCGCTCCCCCCAACGAAGCCGCCAGAATGGACCAGGGCCAATATACTACCCCACACCAGAGCACCACCACTACCAGACAACAGAGTCAGCACCACGACCCAGTCTTGCCCCCCCCCTTCTTCTCAGGTGGCACCGCAACAGAACCGGCGCAGCTATTCGGAGGCTCTCACCGGACCAGATAACTCTGTGGGACTGAGTGAGATCAAACAGCTCCTCCACTACATCTACACTAAACTACAGTAAAAAAAACTCACACTGACACTGACCCATTCACAAACACACACCGACCCATCCACACTCACTCCCGCACACACACATTAACATACACAATCAATAACTCAAACTCACCCAAACACTCACACATACATTATCTTACACAGTGGAGGATATGAACAGACACACTCACACGTACATATATAAATACCTACATGACACTTTGGAGAAACAATATAATCTGTTCTGTATTGTCTCACCCTTAGTAACCTAGTTAGTCTTAGAAATATAGTCGCTCTCTTGTAATAGTCATTCTTAATATTCATACTTTTTGAAATGAGACCACTAACAATTAGCATGTGGAACATCCAGGGCCTAAACTCGACAGCCTTAGGACTGAAGAGTCTGGCCCTGGAGTTCAACAAAAACTTAAAAGATGATGATATCATTATTCTGCAGGAGACATGGTGTATGTCAGATAGTCACGCACTGTCCCACAGGCTACAGAGAAATAATGTTACCATCCCAAAAACACATCTCTGTCAATAGAGGCAGAGATTCTGGAGGAATGATTATATGGTACAAATCCCAACTACAAAACCTAATTGACCCCCAAAAAATTGGCAAATATCACATTTGGCTTAGACTAAAAAAATAAGTTACACTGACAGGAAAAAACTTGTTCCTGTGTGCAATATATATCCCCCCCTCAGAATCCCCCTATTTCTCAGAAGAAATATTCTCCACCCTTGAGGAAGAGACGAGCCACTTCCAGGCCCAGATGTGCTCATCTGTGGGGACACAAATGCACGCACAGGAACACTACCTGACCAAATGAGCACACGAGGGGACAGCTATATCACAGGCCAAGCGGTCTCTAATCCTTTTAACCTTTCCTACAGGAACAACAGTGACAGCATCGTCAACAAGAATGGAAAAGACCTATTGCAGCTCTGTCGAAGCCTGGGTCTGTACTTTGTCAATGGTAGGTTACAGGGGGACTCTTTAGGAAGATTCACCTATTGCTCTCCTCTTGGCCAAAGCACAGTAGACTACATGATAACAGATATGGACCCTTTCTCTCTCAGCTCATTCACTGTTAAGCCACTAACACCTCTGTCTGATCACAGCCAAATTACCCTGTTCCTCAAAAGATCAGACATAGAAGCAACCACAAATTCACAGCCCAATAAGCTGTACAACATCAAACATTCATACAGATGGGCTCAAAACAGCACAGAGGAATACCAGAAAGCAATCAGTAACCAAAAAATCCAATCAACCCTAAACAACTTTCTGGATACAATGTACGCTCACAGTAAAGAAGGCGTCAATCTAGCTGTAAATAACATCAATTATATATTTAGGCAAACAGCAAAAGCAGCACAATTAAAGCTGGGATCAAACAAACCAAACAGAAATACAGAAGACAAATGGTTTGATACAGATTGTTAAAACATTAGGAAAAAACTTAGAACACTATCGAACCAAAAACACAGAGACCCAAACAACAGAGAACTACGCCTTCAGTACTGTGAGACATTAAAATCATATAAACGTACACTCAGAATCAAGAAATCCCAGTACAACAGAAAGCAACTGACACTAATTGAGGAGTCCATAAATAAAAACAACTTCTGGCAAAATTGGAAAAACCTAAACAAACCCAAACAACAGGAATTAGCGATACAAAATGGTGACATTTGGACAAATCACTTTAAAGCACTCTACAACACTGTTGACACTCAGGATAATACTGAACAGTGCCAAATTTATGAAAAGTTAAACAAAATGGAAAAATCTATAAAGGACTACCAAAATCCTTTAGACTCCCCAATTACTGAGCAGGAGCTCCTTAAACTTCAAGCCCTCAAATCAAAAAAAGCATGCGGACCTGATGGGATCCTAAATGAGATGCTCAAATTCACTAGTGAAAAATATCAATTGGCTATATTAAAATTGTTTAACTTGATCCTGAGTGTAGGTTACTTCCCTGACATCTGGAACCAAGGACTCATAACACCATTCTTTAAAAACGGAGACAAATCTGACCCTAACAATTACAGAGGGATTTGTGTGAACAGTAACCTGGGGAAGGTTTTCTGTAGCATTATAAATGTAAGAGTCCTAAACTTCCTTAAGCACAATATCCTGAGTAAAAGCCAAATTGGATTTATACCAAAACATAGAACAACAGATCATATTTACACCCTACACACCCTAATAGATAAACACGTCCACAAAAATAAGAAAACTCTATACTTGCTTTATTGACTTCCAAAAAGCATTTGATTCTATCTGGCATACAGGACTGTTCTACAAAGTCATTGAAAGTGGTGTAGGGGGTAAAACATATGACATTATAAAATCAATGTATACAGGCAACATGTGTAGCATAAAAATTGGCAAGAAACAAACTGAATCATTTAACCAGGGGCGGGGCCTCCGCCAGGGTTGCAATCTCAGCCCTGTGCTATTTAACATTTACATCAATGAATTGGCCAATATTCTAGAAAAGTCCTCAGCCCCTGGTGTTAGTCTCCACAATTCGGAAGTTAGATGCCTGCTCTTTGCAGATGACCTGTGCCTGCTTTCACCCACAGCACATGGTCTACAGCAGAGCTTGGACCTGCTAGAGCAGTACTGTCAGACCTGGGCCCTGACAGTAAACCCCAAAAAGACCAAAATAATGATTTTCCAGACAAATTCCAGATCCCAGGGAATAAAACCAAAGTTCTCAATTGGTGCAAAACATATAGAGTATTACACACAATACAACTATTTAGGTTTAATAATAAGTTTGACTGGACACCTAAATAATGCAGTGAATGAACTGAGAGACAAAGCACGCAGGGCATTCTACGCCATTAAAAAACAAATCCAAATTGAAATACCTTGGCAAAAACTAATTAAATGTGTGATTGAACCAATCGCACTCTATGGCAGCGAGGTGTGGGGTCCACTTACAAAACAAGATTTTACCCACTGGGACAAACATCCCATTGAGACCTTGCACGCGGAACTTTGTAAGATTCTCCTACATGTCTAGAGGAAAACTACAAACAATGCATGCAGGGCAGAATTAGGCCGATATCCACTAATATTAAAAACTCAAAAAAGAGCAATTAAGTTTTGGAAACACCTAAAACAGTGACCCCCTCTCATATCATTACCAAGCCCTGCAATACCAAGAGTTGAGCAAAGATAAGAGTCCCTTCATCCAACTGGTCCGGGGGCTGAGTTCACAAACTTGTTCCACTAACACACTGAAGCCTCAGGACCAGAACATCCAATCAATCAGAATTAACCAAATTACAAAACATCTAAAACAAAACTACATTACCTATTGGAAAACACAAACACAAAGCAAAATGCAGTGCTATTTGGCCCTAAATCGACAGTACACCATGGCAAACTATCTGACCATGGTGACTGATCAAAACCTCAGGAAAACCTTGACAAAGTACAGGCTCAGCGAGCACAGCCTTGCTATTGAGAAGGGTAGACACAGGAAAACCTGGCTCCCTGTAGAGGAAAGGCTGTGCAACCACTGCACCACAGCAGAACCAGAGACAGAGCTGCATTTCCTGACCAAATGTCAAAAATATAAAACTATCAGAGAGAGTCACTTCCCCAAATTTGAACAAGTAGTCCGGGGCTTTGAGGACCTCTCTGAAATAGAAAGGCTGCCGATCCTTTTGGGGGAAGACATGGACAGCTGTGCGCTGGCAGCATGCTATGTTGCTGCCTGCCACAAGTTGAGGGACAGTACCTGACATATTTAATGCCTTTTTTTTTTCCCTATGTTGTTATTTTGTTCTTTGAGATATATAGATATATATATATATATATATATATGTATGCATGTATGCATGTATGTATGTGCGCGTGTATGTATGTATGTATGTATATGTGCGCGTATATATATATATATAAAAAATAGAAAAATATATATATATAAATATATATATATAAAAAAAATTGATGTATGATACTTTGGCAATAAGTACATTGTTGCGTCATGCCAACAAAGTGAATTGAATTGAAATTGAGAGAATGCGAGAGAGAGAATGCGAGAGAGAGAGAGAGAGAGAATGCACGCGAGAGAGAGAGAGAGAGAGCACGCACGCGAGAGAGAGAGAGAGCGCACGCACGCGAGAGAGAGAGAGAGAGAGCGCACGCACGCGAGAGAGAGAGAGAGAGAGCGCGAGAGAGAGAGAACGCGAGAGAGAGAGAGAACGCGAGAGAGAGAGAGAACGCACGCGAGAGAGAGAGAGAGAGAACGCACGCGAGAGAGAGAGAGAGAACGCACGCGAGAGAGAGAGAGAACGCACGCGAGAGAGAGAGAGAACGCACGCGAGAGAGAGAGAGAGAGAGAGAGAGAGAGAGAACGCACGCGCGAGAGAGAGAGAGAGAGAACGCACGCGCGAGAGAGAGAGAACGCACGCGAGAGAGAACGCACGCGAGAGAGAGAGAGAGAACGCACGCGAGAGAGAGAGAGAACGCACACGAGAGAGAGAGAGAGAGAACGCACGCGAGAGAGAGAGAGAGAGAGAGAGAGAACGCGCGCGAGAGAGAGAGAACGCACGCGAGAGAGAGAGAGAGAGAGAGAGAGAACGCACGCGAGAGAGAGAACGCACGCGAGAGAGAGAGAGAGAGAGAGAGAACGCACGTGAGAGAGAGAGAGAGAGAGAACGCACGCGAGAGAGAGAGAGAGAGAGAGAACGCACGCGAGAGAGAGAGAGAACGCACGCGAGAGAGAGAGAGAGAACGCACGCGAGAGAGAGAGAGAGAGAGCGCACGCGAGAGAGAGAGAACGCACGCGAGAGAGAGAGAACGCACGCGAGAGAGAGAACGCACGCGAGAGAGAGAACGCACGCGAGAGAGAGAACGCACGCGAGAGAGAGAGAGAGAACGCACGCGAGAGAGAGAACGCGAGAGAGAGAGAGAGAGAGAGAGAGAGAGAACGCACACGCAAGAGATAGCGAGCGACATGAAAGTCAGAGGTCATGATGGTCATTAAATCAACCTCTAACATCTGACAGACATAAAAAAGTCTGGAATATCCAGAGCACAGAGGCCTAGAACGTACTTACACAAATAATGCACTAAAGCACAACTGGTTATGCAGAATGACAAGTAGAATGAAAAGAGAGGGAATGCAAAACAGAACGTTCTCTTTTTTTAAAGCAATTCGTCAAACAAACTGCGAGAGAAGAACATTCATTGCCAAGACATTTTATTCTTACATTTTATTCTTTTTTCGGAGGGTTCTTACAGGCTGCGTCCCAAATGGCACCCTACATCGTGCACTACAGGCCCTGGTCAAAAGTAGTGCACTGTAAAGGGAATAGGGTGCCATTTAACTGCCTTAAACCAGCACAATTATGCATTAGCGCTGCATGCGTCAGAGTGCCACTTCACTACCTCTGCAGTTAGCCCAGTCGTAACTGAAATCGCTACCTTTTGACGACTCATGAATACGCCAGCATTTTGGAGGGCTATTGTTTTTTTTTTATGTGTTCAGCTCACCCATTATGTTACCTGCATGGAGGACATTACGGGACTGAGGAGACAGCACCTCGGAAGAAGGCACTGTGGCCCTTTTTTTACAGGTTTGTAGTAGCCCGATAGCAAAGAAATTCAATTCATTCACAAACTATCATTATACAAACCCATTGTAAAAACTATAACCTGCGCCTAACAACTAGGGCGGTGACGGAAAATGTTTGGAATATTGGTATCATGGCAAAAATGAAAACAAAGCAGATCACACTCTTTAGTCATTTAAAAGCCTGCTGTATGTCAAATATTGTGTGCTATGGCTTGGAAAATAAATACATATGACTCTGGATGACAACTTGATGTTTGTTTCCAACATTAGGGCTGTTTTCCGCTTCGCGTTTCGTTTCCTTGCCACAATACTAATGAGTACCGTGATACAGGCATCATCCCATACTCAGTACTAGGAAGAGTCTTCGGAACTTCTTCAATTTAGAATGGAGGCTAATGTGTTCATGGAGACCTTCAATGCTGCAGACATTTTTTGGTTCCCTTCCCCAGATCTGTGCCTCAACACAATCCTATCTCGGTTTTGGCTTGGATTTTGCTCTTACATGCACTGTCAATTGTTGTACCTTAAATAGACAGGTCAACCAATTGAATTTACCATAGGTGGACTCCAATCAAGTTGTAGAAACATCTCAAGGATGTTTAATGGAAACAGGATGCACATAAGCTCAATTTCGAGTCTCATAGCAAAGGGTCTGAATACTTAAGTAAATACGGTGTTTTTTATTTTTAATAAATTTGTAAACAATTCTAAAAACCTGTTTTTGCTTCGTCATTATGTGGTATTGTGTGTAGATAGATTTTATTTTTTAAATTAACTTTTTTTTTAGAATAAGGCTGTAACAAAATGTGGAAAAAGTAAAAGGGGACTGAAGACTTTCCAAATGCACTGTGCACTTCCATTCATTTTTCTAACTGGTACCGGGGACCTTCAGACGAGTCTTGAGGCTTGTGGAGCAAAACAACCGACATTTACGTGTTTGTGACAGACTCACCTTTCCAGAGGGGTCATATTAGTGTGTAGCCCAAACTGTTTAGACACTACAGACAGAAGTTGGCTGTACCGACTTCAGACGAGTCCCGTGCCGCTTGTAGGGGGGTCGTAGAGCAAAACCGAGAACACCACGTGTTCGTGAGAGACTCAACTTTCCACAGAGGGGCCAGTTTCTAGGCCAAACTGTTCAGACACCGCAGATATTTTGTGAGAAGACTGATTTTTTTCATGGTCTGACAAACACCGCTCTAGCTCTGCACATTTCACATGAGATGCGGAAGGGTGATATTGGAGGATGCAGTGGATTGATCTCCATCTTAAAACAGATGTATTTTGACGCAGATTTTTTTATTATGTTGATAAAAGTTTTGCTGGGACGCGGAAATTGTAGAAGGGTTAAAGATCAAGCTCTTATAGATCAAGTCCATCTAAGCGATTGGAGAACGGGCATTATTGGTTCTCTTGATAAATAAAAGAGAACCATCTCAAGAGACATCAATGACAGCACTAATACCTTCATTCATCCACATTTAAAATAATCCAACAGACCGTATCGCTACAATGTGCCGTGGTGGCCTGACTAACACGACCACGGACTAGTGTTCTTTAGGAACTCTCCCTGCACTCTTACCTTTTTGGGGGCACTGAAGATCTTCCTATTGGTCTCCCTGCTCTCCTTGGATTTCTCCACCTGTTTTGCCTGAGGTCTCCTGGGCATCTCTAGGCCCACTGAGGCAGAGTTGTCCTCTGGGAAGTCGATCACATCTACAGGGGACATGCCAAATGTAGACGTGTGTTAGACTGGGGCAGGAAAATCACAGTTCATTACCAAGTCCTACATACATACATACATGCCAGTATAGATCTGAATATAGATTTTCTATAATCTATTCTAATTAAGTTGTTTTTACTGATAATGACTTGTTCAGTTATTCACGATTCTATTAGTAGTGGTTTCTTTGCAGCAGTTCAACCATGAAGGCCTCATTCACACTCCTCTGAACAGTTGGTGTTGATGAGATTTGCTTATTTGAGCTGTTCTTGCCATAATATGGACGGTCTTTTACCAAATATGGGTATCTTCTTTATACCACCCCTTCATAGTCACAACACAACTGATTAGCTCAAACGTATTAAGGAAAGAAATTCCCAAAATTAACTTAAGGCACACCTAATTGAGATGCATTCCAGGTGACTACCTCATGAAGCTGGTTGAGAGAATGCCAAGAGTGTGCAAAACTGTCATCAAGGCAAAGGGTAGCTACTTTGAAGAATCTCAACTTTAAAATATATGTTGATTTGTTTAAAACTTTTGTGGTTACTACATGAATTCATATGTGTTATTTCATAGTTTTGATGTCTTCACTATTATTCTACAATGTAGAAAATAGTAAAAATAAAGAAAAACCCTGGAATGATTAGGTCTGTCCAAACTTTTGACTGATATATAAATTAATGAGATGTCAGTCTTGTATAGGAAAGATCTGTGAGTGGGTGAGTAGGAGTCTTTCTCACGTCCTTGCCAGGACTGTCTGGTTTCGTGTGTTTGTGTTCATCCCAAATACTGCCCAAAAAATGTGCCCCCGCTAATGGCCTTACAGACCTAGCATGAAGGTTGAAACAAAACGTTCCTCAGTTTCCCAATTAGCTTTTGATTAACGTGAAATCGTAACATTAACATTTTAGTGAGGCTCCTGTGAGTGTGTGGAGATGTTGATGTTATTGACCTTGCCTGAGGCCTATGTATACCCTGTACTGATGCTTGGTCTGTGTATTCTGAGAAGGGTTGGTAGTACTGACCTCGCCTGAGGCCCTGTCCCTGACCTGTGTTGCTGCTAGTCTGACTGTCCACCCTCATTTCCATGGCAGCAAGGGAGGCTGCGGCTGTGGCTGCGGCAGTAGCAGCAGCAGCGGCGGCAGCAGCGG
Organism: Thymallus thymallus; assembly: GCA_023634145.1. Classification (NCBI taxonomy): domain Eukaryota; kingdom Metazoa; phylum Chordata; class Actinopteri; order Salmoniformes; family Salmonidae; genus Thymallus; species Thymallus thymallus. The sequence goes on from CM042387.1 coordinate 11,355,275, forward strand.
CGGCAGCAGCAGCGGCGGCTACAGCCCTCTTAGCCTTCCTCTCTTTGGCGTGGGAGACCTCGTCTTCGTCGCTGCCGCTCATGTCGTCAAAGCCAAAGTACTTAATCTTGTAGTTGGAGCTGCCGGATGCCACGGGGTCAGAACTGCCCTCCTCCTGGATGGCACCACGGCCCGCCTCGTTTTCCTCAAAGCCAAAGAAGTCCAGCTTCGTGTCTTTCTTGGCCTTGCTCTGTGTGGGTCTGAACCTGGGAGAGAGAGAGAGAGAGAAGGATATAATAGTCCAAATTAATATAGCGACATGTAACTATCGACCCTCCCCCATCACTAGTAGAAAGCAATCGTCACCTGGTGGGCTTGGCCGGTGCTGGTTCCGTCTTCTTCTTCAGTCGGCCAGCCTCTCCCAGGTCTGTCAGGGGAGCAGCCACGGTGGAAGCGGGGGTGTATTCCTCCATGACCCTGTCCTGAATGGTGACATTAAACATCGACAGACATGACGGGTGCAGCACTGTGTGGTCTCTCGTCCTCCCGCGGCCCACCGGCTTGCTGCTGTTCTCTGTATTGTTGGTCTTGAGTGGGCCAGATCCAGGCCCACTACTGAAGGATGTGCTGGTACTGGTGCTGTCAGAGTCCCCGGCCTGCTTGCCTTTGTTGGGCCTGCGGTAGGTCCGGCAGTTGGTGCTGGCCCTGAGGAGAGATTGGGAGTGGTCCTGGGACTCGGAGGGCTCGATGGGGACTTCGAAGTCCCCCTGGCCCACCTCGTAACTGGGGGTCGGCTCTGGGGATGGCTTGATCTCCCTAGCCAGACCCAGGCCTAGGCCGTAACCGCCCGAGCCACCCCACATTGATGAGGAGGGGTTTCTAGGTGGCTCTGGGGTGGGGGAGGTGGGCCCCAGAAGCATCACTGCGTCCCAGTTGTCATAAGAGTCCTTGGCCTCGCTCTTTAGGGTGGTGGTCTGAGCGATGGGCTTCTTGTCGCTCTCCAAGGCGTTGCTGTACCATGAGTAGCTGTGTTTCTCTGCAGTCGCACCCTCGTTAGACCAGCTCGGTTGGCTTGGCTTGGCTGGAGGAGAAAAGGCATTGTATTAGCACCACATAAGTCTTGGCAGTTACCTCCTCTGACAGAGATGTAGCATACAGCAGCTGAAGTGCTCTAAAGCAGTCGACGCCTGCAACAATGCGGCATGGGTGCCATTTTCACAGGAGAAAGTACAGAACCATGTATTAGAGAGTGTTTAGTGCTAGGGCTGTGAGAGGAGCAAAACACCATTGTTAAAGCTTTTAGCAAAAAAACCTCAATGCTGAGTCAGATAAATGTCTCCAATTCCATTGTCTCAGTCACCATAACAGTAGCAGACTGGGTTAGCCTACATGTGAAGACAGGGTGTAGACATTGAAAACACTGGCACCTGTAATTATTTATATGCACTTAATGTGGGACTGGGTAGGACAGCAATGGCTTCCTAAAAGACTATACTTGCAGTTGAGTTCCAATAGGCTGTTCCATAACACTTGCATGCAGGCATGCAAATTCTGGTGAATACCCCTCAAAAGGAATAATACAACCCCCACCCAAAAAAAAAAATCCTATGATTTACGGTGTTAAATAATAATGTGCTAACTATATTTGTGATTTACTTCATTTTTTTGTCGGTATAATAAGGCAATGCTCTCTCTGGGCAAACTGGCTAGCTAGCTAGAAACTTAGCTACACACGATAATACCAAAGTCAATATCAGCATGTGATGTAGCTAGCTAGCTAGCTGTAAAATCACCTAAATAAAACGGCACTATCAATTTAGGCGTATAATCTCACCATGTTCAACATGGTACAGGTAACTTCCAAAATAAAAGAAAACCCTTAGAGTAAATAAGGGATACAAAGTATATTGAAAGCAAGTGCTTCCACACAGGTGTGGTTAATGAGTTAATTAAGCAATTAACATCACGCTTAGGCTCATGTACAGTGGGGAGAACAAGTATTTGATACACTGCCGATTTTGCAGGTTTTCCTACTTACAAAGCATGTAGAGGTCTGTAATTTTTATCATAGGTACACTTCAAATGTGAGTGACGGAATCTAAAACAAAAATCCAGAAAATCACATTGTACGATATTTTAATAATTAATTTGCATTTTATTGCATGACATAAGTATTTGATCACCTACCAACCAGTAAGAATTCCGGCTCTCACAGACCTGTTAGTTTTTCTTTAAGAAGCCCTCCTGTTCTCCACTCATTACCTGTATTAACTGTACCTGTTTGAACTCGTTACCTGTATAAAAGACACCTGTCCACACACTCAATCAAACAGACTCCAACCTCTCCACAATGGCCAAGACCAGAGAGCTGTGTAAGGACATCAGGGATAAAATTGTAGACCTGCACAAGGCTGGGATGGGCTACAGGACAATAGGCAAGCAGCTTGGTGAGAAGGCAACAACTGTTGGCGCAATTATTAGAAAATGGAAGAAGTTCAAGATGACGGTCAATCTCCCTCGGTCTGGGGCACCATGCAAGATCTCACCTCGTGGGGCATCAATGATCATGAGGAAGGTGAGGGATCAGCCCAGAACTACACGGCAGGACCTGGTCAATGACCTGAAGAGAGCTGGGACCACAGTCTCAAAGAAAACCAATAGTAACACACTATGCCGTCATGGATTAAAATCCTGCAGCGCACGCAAGGTCCCCCTGCTCAAGCCAGCGCATGTCCAGGCCCGTCTGAAGTTTGCCAATGACCATCTGGATGATCCAGAGGAGGAATGGGAGAAGGTCATGTGGTCTGATGAGACAAAAATAGAGCTTTTTGGTCTAAACTCCACTCGCCGTGTTTGGAGGAAGAAGAAGGATGAGTACAACCCCAAGAACACCATCCCAACCGTGAAGCATGGAGGTGGAAACATCATTCTTTGGGGATGCTTTTCTGCAAAGGGGACAGGACGACTGCACCGTATTGAGGGAGGATGGATGGGGCCATGTATCGCGAAATCTTGGCCAACAACCTCCTTCCCTCAGTAAGAGCATTGAAGATGGGCCGTGGCTGGGTCTTCCAGCATGACAACGACCCGAAACACACAGCCAGGGCAACTAAGGAGTGGCTCCGTAAGAAGCATCTCAAGGTCCTGGAGTGGCCTAGCCAGTCTCCAGACCTGAACCCAATAGAAAATCTTTGGAGGGAGCTGAAAGTCCGTATTGCCCAGCGACAGCCCCGAAACCTGAAGGATCTGTATGGAGGAGTGGGCCAAAATCCCTGCTGCAGTGTGTGAAAACCTGGTCAAGAACTACAGGAAACGTATGATCTCTGTAATTGCAAACAAAGGTTTCTGTACCAAATATAAAGTTCTGCTTTTCTGATGTATCAAATACTTATGTCATGCAATAAAATGCAAATTAATTACTTAAAAATCATACAATGTGATTTTCTGGATTTTTGTTTTAGATTCCGTCACTCACAGTTGAAGAGTACCTATGATAAAAATTACAGACTTCTACATGCTTTGTAAGTGGGAAAACCTGCAAAATCGGCAGTGTATCAAATACTTGTTCTCCCCACTGTATATAAATGCCCAGTTGCCCATTATCTTGGCTACCATGGCTAGAAAAGTTCTCAGTGACTTTGAAAAAGGGGTCTCAAAGGAGCATAGTGTTAAAGTGTCTCTCAGTCACCAAATCTCAACCGAATTGAACACTTATTGGAGATTCTGGAGCGGCACAGCTGCAATAACAAATTAATATTTATTTCTGCCGAGACACGTTTTTAAATTAATAGTTGTTGGCTCAAATGACGAGAACAGTCTATGAGAACAGCTAGAGTGTCATTGTGTGTTTTATGGTTAGTGTTGCATGGTATACCGAAACGTCTGTACTCTCCGATACTATAACACTAAAAACAGTTCGGTAATAGAATGTGTTTCTTTCGGTACTTCTGTCAAATTAGTCTGGATCTCTCAAGTATTGCGTAAGACGGGTGTTCCTAATTCACAGAAGAGACATAGAAAATAAGTTATCAAAATGCTTTTTTTTTTTACATAAATCCTTTTGTGAACTTTCATGTGCTTAATAAACGTATATGATCTCTAAATATGAATAAATAATTATGAGCCTAGTTTATTTTTCACGGAAAAACAAAGGATTCTTCCTGGCTAGCCCAGATAAAACATTTTTGTTTAAAAGATAGCAATATCATTGAACAACATTGTCATTGAACCAGAGTTTTCTGATGACAGTGATGGATAGAAGAAGTGGAAGAAGTGGAGTCAGTGGAACGCCCGGCAGAAGCAGAGTATGAGAAGGCGATAAATTCAGAAGTTTGATTGCAAATGCAGAGATTGTTGAAGATAACTCAGAAGGCTCTCATTAAAAAAAAAACTCTTACTGGATTACATCTACAAGGAGTTACAGTCTGCTGTGAAGCATTCATCCATGTATATTGGTAAGAGCCTAAAGTTAGATGTATATTTTTTGTTTTGTTATAAAGTAATTTGCATTGCTAGTTAAAGCCTACTGTTAGATAGCTAACTAACATTAAACCCAACTAGCTAGCTAATGTTAGTTGCTTGGCCAGCTAACATTATAAATCGTATGTAATTTAGTCAGAAATTAATTTGCATTGCTAGTTATAATCTACTGTTAGCTAGCTTTACCTGCAGATTAATACAGCATAATTTCATGCATGGTGGATGGCTAGCTAAGTGTATGACAAACCGTTGGAATTATGGTTCATGAACTTATTTAACTAGCTACCTACCTACCTACCTACCTACCTACCTACCTACCTACCTACCTACCTACCTACCTACCTACCTACCTACCGGTCTAAACAAAATACTCCACTTAGCCAGATGATTCCATGGCCCACAAACTTTGCCATATCATCCCCAGACACACCTGGCTATCTATTTTAGGTCATGAACATGTGAACAGCTCTAGACAAAAGCGACACATCCACTTAGCTAGATGTGTCTGGGGGCTGGTTTGATATATACATAGTGTGTTTACAAGAGAATGTGAAGAACATGTTAGGATATAGGCCAAGGACTAGATAAGAGTATTTATTGTAGGCTACTACTTTCACCCCTTGTTTACAACACTACCTTAAAAATCACTAAGTTTAGCACATGGCCTCACATGAATACTTAAAGAGATGGGTGGGTCTAAGGCTTAAGGGGATGTGAACAATGACGAATGGGCTAGAACTCTTTACAATGCAAGGAGATACTGGTAGCTTTCAACTTAATTGTAATAGGCCAACTTTCCTTGCCAGCTGACAGCAATTCACTACCCTAGTACTTTGTGATAATATGCAAACCATAACGCAAAATATGCTGATGTCAAAGCTGATTCAAAGCAATTCAAGCAAGCCCAATATGCGTTGATAATGTATTTGGCCTATAGCCTACTGCACAAAACTGATTGCTAAGGAATTGTTTTTAACAGGTTCATGTTACTTATGCTTAGATTTTTTTTAAGTCATGTTAAAAAAAAATCTAAGCAATAGTTCTCGGCTTGCTTTTTGACTCAGAAAGGGATCTTGACTCAGAAAAAGGTTGGTGACCACTGACGCAGACTATCACCAAATTGACAGGAGTTTCATTCTGGAGTGGATTATCCCTTTAACTCTTACACAGATTGAAAAATGGCAGACTTGGAAACTGATATGCGCCTAAATTGTAACGCAGTTGCTGTACAGTAACATGATATAGATTACATCAGAGCTCAGCGCTTCAAAGTGTTGACTATTCTGAGCACCGCATGCGACAAGATGCCTCCGTCCCTCCTGCTAAATTGGGCAACTTTTGCACATTTACGATCAGTTTCTCTTAATTGCCTTGTGAAAACCTAACACTAAGATCATATTTTATAACTTAGCTAGTCATGTTGGCAATAAAACAAGCTTTCAGATGATGGCCACCTGACCCAGATTGTGATTTATAAATGGGCCAGTAATTGTGTGATGGCGGGGATGCACGGTTGTGTTCCAAACAAAAACAGTGACATGTGCGCTTGCTCTACTTCCTCAATTTGTCACAGCCAGGTGATAAAAATGTTTTAATAAAAAATAAAAGCACCTTTTGTTGAAGATTCTTCTTTGTCATAACAGTGTACAGTCGTGGCCAAATGTTTTGAGAATGACACAAGTATTGGTCTCCACAAAGGTTGCTGCTTCAGTGTTCTTAGATCTTTATGTCAGTAGTTACTATGGTACACTGAAGTACAATTACAAGTATTCCATAAGTGTCAAAGGCTTTCATTGACAATGACATTCAGTTTGTGCAAAGAGTCAATATTTGCAGTGTTGACCCTTCTTTTTCAAGACCTCTGCAATCTGCCCTGGCATGCTGTCAATTAACTTATGGGCCACATCCTGACTGATGGCTGGCCATTCTTGCATAATCAATGCTTGGAGTTTGTCAGAAGTTGTGGGATTTTGTTTATCCACACGCCTCTTGAGGATCGACCACAAGTTCTCAATGGGATTAAGGTCTGGGGAGTTTCCTGGCCATGGACCCAAAATGTTGATGTTTTGTTCCCCGAGCCACTTAGTTATCACTGCCTTATGGCAAGGTGCTCCATCATGCTGGAAATGGCATTGGTCGTCACCAAACTGTTCTTGGATGGTTGGGAGAAGTTGCTCCCGGAGGATGTGTTGGTACCATTCTTTATTCATGGCTGTGTTCTTAGGCAAAATTGTGAGTGAGCCCACTCCCTTGGCTGAGAAGCAACCCCACACATGACTGGTCTGAGGATGCTTTACTGTTGGCATGACACAGGACTGATGGTATGACACAGGACTGATGGTAGCGCTCAACTTGTCTTCTCCGGACAAGGTGTTTTCCGGATGGCCCAAACAATCGGAAAGGGGATTCATCAGAGAAAATTACTCTACCCCAGTCCTCTGCAGTCCAATCCCTGTACCTATTGCAGAATATCAGTCTGTCCCTGATGTTTTTCCTGGAGAGAAGTGGCTTCTTTGCTGCCCTTCTTGACACCAGGCCGTCCTCCAATAGTCTTCGCCTCACTGTGCGTGCAGATGCACTCACACCTGCCTGCTGCCATTCCTGAGCAAGCTCTGCACTTGTGGTGCCCCGATCCCACAGCTGAATCAACTTTAGGAGACGGTCCTGGCGCTTGCTGGACATTCTTGTGCGCCCTGACTCCTTAACAACAATTGAACCTCTCTCCTTGAAGTTCTTGATGATCCGATAAATGTTTGATTTAGGTGCAATCTTACCAGCAGCAATATCCTTGCCTGTGAAGCCCTTTTTGTGCAAAGCAATGATGACGGCAAGTGTTTCCTTGCAGGTAACCATGGTTGACAGAGGAAGAACAATGATTTCAAGCACCACCCTCCTTTTAAACCTTCCAGTCTGTTATTCTAACTCAATCAGCAAGACAGCATCTCCAGCCTTGTCCTCGTCAACACTCACCTGTGTTAACGAGACAATCACTGACATGATGGCAGCTGGTCCTTTTGAGGCAGGGCTGAAATGCAGTAGAAAAGTTTTTGGGGGATTAAGTTCATTTTCATGGCAAAGAGGGACTTTGCAATTAATCTGATCACTCTTCATGACATTCTGGAGTATATGAAAATTGCCATCCTCAACACTGAGGCAGCAAACTTTCTGGAGACCAATACTTGTCATTCTCAACTTTTGGCCACGACTGTACTGAAATTACTTAGCACACTTTGGAGAGGTGAGGCCATGTTGAGACACCAGTTAATCCTCTACCTCAAACCCTTATCATACCCCACATTTTCAAGGAATATTCTTATTATGTTACTGAAAGTATTTTCAGACTTTGTTATCAACAAATAAGGTGAAATGGCTAGCTAGGCGAGGGCTCTCCGACCCCGTTCCTGGAGTTACCCTCTTGTAGGTTTTAGCTCCAGCCCCAGTTGTTGCTAAACTGAATCATTTATTCAACCAGCTAATTATTATAATCAGGTGTGCTAGATTAGGGTTGAAGCGCTATGAAGCCCAAGTCCAAAACATCCCAAGGAATTTAAAGCTCTTCATCAAAAAATAAATTAAGATAAGTCCTGTGTAGCTCAGATGGTAGAGCACGGAGCTTGCAACGCCAGGGACGAAAAGAGTATGAACATGAATGCACTAACTGACTAAGTTGCTCTGGATAAGATCGTCTGCTAAATTACTAAAATGTAAATCATTTTGGATGGATATTATACAAAGAAACTATATTTCTGACATAATTCCTAATTTTTGTGGAACTAAACTAAGGAAATATGCAAACAATAAAATCTGTCACAAATAACGCTGACCTTAACTGAGCGTGGTTAGGCCTACTCCATGAGAAGGACCATATCACAAGAGAGATGGTACATCCTCGCTCTTTACATTTATGACTTAAAAAATAACTAGTTATTTCATGGTGTTGTGGTTTTTTGCTGAGAACGCCAAGACATTGAATGAACGGGCTGCATTTGGCATTTCCCTTCCTCCTGTGTAAATTATTTTTAAATGGAAATGTTTCATTAAATGTACAAATACTTTGCACTTGAGAAAATCATCTGACTGAGAAAATGCCTGATTAGAATCCAACCAGAGCTGTAACAGGCCTTGTTTATTATGTAGTGGGTTTTTGAGACTCCTCTCTCTCTCGGCACTCTCTGAACGCAGAAACGATCACACCGTCGTCACCATCACTGAGCGCCTCAGAGTTCAAATTCTTTGGGGTCCACCCAAAGTTTAGCAACATAGCTTTTAAATAATTAGCCACATTAATAAAGGGCTGGGCGGAAAGCTATGCTTGATGAATCCTTAAAATGGGGCTCAATAAGTATTGACATCATTACCAAGTTCAGTCTCTAAAAAGTTTCCTTTAATCTCTGGTCTGCTCGGATTGATTTCTCTGCTAGCCAAACAATTAGAGTTTCTATGGGTGGACAACTGAACACTGGGCCTTGGAGGATATCCTGGGTTAGTGTAGGAAGGTAGCAGTGATGTTGCAAAATGTGCAAATTATTGATACTTTCAGTTTAGATTTCATAGTCAGACTGACAGGAAAATATACACTCAGTGGCCAATTAATTAGGTACACACTCATTCACAAAAATGGTTCGCTCCAACAGAGTCACGTGGCCATGGCTTGCTACATAAAGCAGGCTGACATCAAGGCACTCAGTTACTGTTCGATGGGACGTTAGAATCGGCAAAACTAGTGATAGAACGCTCAGTCTTACATGTTCGTCGGTTCCAGCATCTCAGAAACAGGCGGCCTCCTGGGTGTGTCACATGACAGTGTCAAGGGTTTACAGAGAATGGTGAAACAAAAAATAAACATCCAGTCAGCAGCAGTCCTGTGGGCGAAAACAGCTCATTGACGAGAGAGGTCGAAGGAGAATGCCATGAATGGTGCAAGCTAACAGGCAGGCCACAAGCAGACAAATAACGGCGCAGTACAACAGTGATGTGCAGAACAGCATCTCGGAACGCACAACTCGTCAGCCCTCATCACAGATGGGCTATTGTAGCAGACAACCACACCAGGTTCCACTAATATAGGCTAAAAACAAGAGGCGGCTCCAGTGGGCACGCGATCGCCAACACTGGACAATCGAGGAGTGGAAAAACATTGCCTACATTTGCTTGTGGCTATTGTTCCATACCTGAGCCTTCTGCTTCACTGCCTATAGAAATGTGTCAAACAAGCCCTTTCTCTAAGTGTCTAAAAGCCTAGGCACACCACATTGTCCAGTGCCACTGATTTGAATGCCACTGACTAGGTTTCATCAGGAAGTGCATAGAGGAGGTTGTTCCTACTGTTACGATTAGAACTTATCTAAAACAGAAACCGTGAATAGATAACAGCATTAGCGCAAAACTGAAATGAGAACCACCGCATTTAACCACGGCAAGGTGACTGGGAACACAGATGTGTACAAACAGACCAACTATGACTTCCGTAAGGCAATCAGAGGCAAAGCGTCAGTACGTACGAGAAGCAGACTCCAGACAATAACAGATTATAAAGAGAAAGCCAGCCATGTTGTGGACACCGACGCCTCGCTTCCTGACAGGCTAAACACCTTTGCCCGTTTCAAGGAAAACAGAGCAGCCAACATGGGCCCACGCCACTCACAGGATCTGTGTGCTGCCGATCTCCGTGGCCAACGTGAGTAAGACATTTAAGCGTGTTAAAGCTCATAAGGCTGCGTCCTCAGAGCATGCACAGACCAACTGGATGAAGTGTTTACGGACATATTAAATCTCTCACTATCCCAGTCTGTTGTCCGCCATCGTTCCTGTACCCAAGAAAGTGAAGGTAAGTGAAGTAAATGACTATCACCCTGTAGCACTCACTTCTGTAATTATGAAGTGCTTCGAGAGGCTAGTTAAGGACCATTTCACCCCCATCTGACATTACACACTAGACCCCCTACAATTTGCATACAAGGATGATCAATAGAAACAGAATGCACTTGAGCTCAATTTCAAGTATCATAGCAAAGGGTCTGAAATCATTGTTTGTTTTGTTTTAATGGGTTATGGTGTGTAGATTGATGAGGGGAAAAAATATTGAATCCATTTTAGAATTACACTGCACCTGCCATAAAACCTGCTAAACTGTGTACCTGACCAAAACAATTTCATATGATACAGGTAACTGCCAAAATAAAGGAAAAAAACAACGTGTACATACAATAAAAACATTAGTGTAACAGTTATATTAAGTAACAGGCAACAGTCCAGTTACAACTTCTTACAAAGTAGAAACCAAAAAAGTGGTGTGGGGGTGTGCGCTCAGGACAGAGGAAGAGCAGTTAACACAATTGGTCTAAATTCAAATCACCCTCATCATTCAATTAATTCAAATTCAATTGTGAAATCAAGTGCACAATTATCAGTTTCAAATTACCCATTCACATCATTAATTTAGTGATGAAAGAAACATTAGCGCCTGGGTACCAACAGTTAACACCGAACCCAAAAGCATTATCAGTGACGCAATGTACCAAACTATACCACAATCTATCTTAATGCGCTGCGGTATAAACTCAACTTTGAATTGAGGAACCGCTGTACATTGTTTTCATGCTCATAAAATCATTCAGTGACCACTCGTACCCTGTGGATTAGCTGTAAATTAAACTAAAAACATTGGACTTTCCCCCCCCAATTTGAGCTCTTTACCCATGTCAGTAATGAAAAGGCCAAGTGGGGTGTAAAGGGAGTGTTGGCAAATGAAGAACCTCAATCTGAAGGCATATGAGCAAATAAATTAAGGTAACATCCTCTAGATGATGCATCATGGGTGAATAAAACTATTCAAAGAACTGACTAGAGTTTTTACAGGAATGTGAAAAAGTGTTACGCAACGAGATGTCCACAAACACTATGTAATTAATATTCTATAATTACATAGTGTAATATTTTATGGACTAACTACAGCAACATATTTTATGTTTCATTCAAGAGTGGTTTGGCAAAAAAAAAAAAAAAAAGAGAGAAAATATCATCTGGACGAATTTTGGTAATGAGAATTTGGGGTGAAAATGTACAAAATGCAGGAGCTAAATGTATTGAAAACTAGACCCTTTTCCAAAACTACACATCTTCAGAATGACAGTTTAAAAACTGGTTTCATGAGAATCATCCGCTTTCAATATACTTTATATCCCTTATTTACTCAAGTGTTTCCATTATTTTGAGAGTTAACTGTAGCAATATGCAGTGATGTAAAATGATGTGACACTTTTGTAGTAGACAAGGGCACACACCAGCAAGCAGCATTGCTTTGAAACAGGCCTGTAAATAGAGCAACAAGTTTCTGCCTTGACAAAGTAATTTAGCATGTCTACTTAAGCCGGTCATATGCTTCCAAGTCGAAACAGTTGGCACACACACTACCGGTAAAAAGTTTTAGAACAATTCAAGGGTTATTCTTTATTTTTTATTATTTTCTACATTGTAGAATAATAGTGAAGACATTCAAACTATGAAATAACACATATGGAATCACGTAGTAACCAACAAAACATTAAACAAATCCAAATATATTTTATATTTGAAATTCTTCAAAATAGCCACCCTTTGCTTTGATGCCAGCTTTGCACAATCTTGGCATTCTCTCAACCAGCTTCATGAGGTAGTAACCTGGAATGTGTTTCAATTAACAGGTGTGCCTTGCTAAAAGTTAATTTGTTGATTTTTTTTCCTTAATGCGTTTGAGCCAATCCATTTTGTTGTGACAAGGTAAAGGGTGGTATACAGAAGATAACACTATTTGGTAAAAGATCAAGTTCATATTATGGCAAGAATAGCTCAAATAAGCAAAGAGAAACAACAGCCCATCATTACTAAGACATGAAGGTAAGTCAATACGGAAGATTTCAAGAACTTTGAAAGTTTCTTCAAGTGCAGTCGCAAAAACCATCAAGCGCTATGATGAAGCTGGCTCTCATGAGGACCGCCACAGGAATGGAAGACCCAGAGTTACCTCTGCTGCAGAGGATAAGTTCATTAGAGTTACCAGCCTCAGAAACTGCAGCCCAAATAAATGCATCACAGAGTTCAAGTAAAAAACGCATCTCAACATCAACTGTTCAAAGGAGACTGAGAATCAGGCCTTCATGGTCGAATTGCTGCAAAGAAACCACTACTAAAGAAGACCAATTAGATGAAGAGACTTGCTTGGGCCAAGAAAAACGAGCAATGGACATTAGACCGGTGGAAACTTGTCAGGAGTCCACATTGGAGATTTTTGGTTACAACCGCCGTGTCTTTGTGAGATGCGGTGTGGGTGAACGAATGATCTCTGCATGTGTATTTCCTACCATAAAGCATGGAGGAGGAAGTGTTATGGTGTCGGGGTACTTTGCTGGTGACACTGATTTATTTAGAATTCAAGGCACACTTAACCAGCATAGCTATCACAGCATTCTGCAGCGATACGCTATCCCATCTGGTTTGCGCTTAGTGGGACTATCATTTGTTTTCAACAGGACAATGACCCAACACACCTCCAGGCTGTGTATGGGCTATTTTACCAAGAAGGAGAGTGATGTTGCATCAGATGACCTGGGATGAGTCGGACCGCAGAGTGAAGGAAAACCAGCCAACAAGTGCTCTGCATATGCGGGAACTCCTTCAAGAATGTTGGAAAAGCATTCCAGGTGAAGCTGGTTGAGAGAATGCCAAGAGTGTGCAAAGCTGACAAAGGCAAAGGGTGGCTATTTTGAAGAATCTCAAATATATATTGATTTGTTTAACACTTTTTTGGTTACTACATTTGGTTACTTTTTTGATTCCATATGTGTTTTTTTCATAGTTAGGATGTCTTCACTATTATTCTACAATGTAGAAAATAGTAAAAATAAAGAAAAACCCTTGAATGAGTATGTTTTATAAAACCTTTTTACGAAATTTGACGTTTGTCCGTCGGTGTTCAGCAGGGTTTATTTCGAAGTTCGGTAGCCGAAGTCTACGCCCCTTCGTCTGTGATTGGTCAACAGTACTACTACGCCTAGTATGAGTGGGAACTATGGACGGGATTCTTGAAGTGTTTGTTGCCATTCAACGAGAGACATTTCTTCACTTGAGAAATACTGTACCATAAATCTTAAATAGATGTAAAATTGAATGACTAAGACCTCAGCAAAAACATAGAAAATGTATTACAGATTTCTTGATTTAACTTGGATTCATTTTTAGGAAGTGTTTCTGGCTATGTTGTTGCTACTGTTGCTCAAGAGGGAGAAACTGCAATATTGACGCTTTTTTCCCCCCGATTCTCAAGCGAAAGGTCTTTAGGGAGTATGCGAGCCACAGACATTTACATCGCCTAGCCGAGTTCTGCTAGGAGCAAACAACCTAATATGCAGGCTCCTTTATCAATGTTGAATACAATCATAACCACCTGTTACAGAGGAGCCAGCCTCCTAAAACGAGGCTACACCTGGTTTCATATTAGAGAAGAGTGTCAACATAAAGAAGACTGTACATTCTGGCAGGTTTGCATCTCCAGGGCAAACGTGATTTGGATGTACTCCACAAGAGCCTGCCAGGCTGACAGTTTGTCCCCACTATTACAGTCCAAAGGGTGAGCTAAACTCACTCATGGGAGCCTGTTGAAACCTGCTCCAAAGACCCACAGACAGATTAGATGTTTGTCTGTTTCAAGAGTTGGGAAATCTCAAAGTTTTCCAAAGTCAAAAGCTAACAGTGTTTGCAAAGTGGTAAATTGCTGTAAGGCAGGGTGATGCAGTAAAATGGCCACTCGTCTGAATCATGAGGTCAGCTACCAATCTGATGGCTAAATCAGATGGGTGGATGACATATGGTACGAAATGGATAGGCCCAATTGCAAGTGCATCCTAACTGAATAATTGTGCATATTCTTTTGTAACCTCACTACAATAAGGGTCTTCCATACTGCTGAGGATTGGATCAGTAAGTCTAAGGACATTCAATATTTATATTAATTACAGGAAATCAATCTGTTTCAGTATTTGTAACTAAGGATGTCTGACATGGCAAACAATTTGATCTTAAAGAACTTTGGCGACAACTAAGATTTTTTTTTACCTCGTGCTTTGGGCTGGGTGTGTCAATGTGTAGTTCATAAATGCATAATCTATGAGCAGAATTATTGTCTTATCTCAATTAGCCACAAAATAGCTAGTTTGAAAGCACTTTTCTGGAAGCTGTGCTGCACCATCTTCCCCCTCGTGGGCCAGCCCCTAGCAATTCGAGGTTTTTGCCATTTGAGTGACAGCTAAAATGGCAAAAAAAAATTGCACACAGCAGAGGGAGAGACAGCGCAATGACTTGGTGCACATATGTGACGTAATACCCAATTTAATTTTCAGGGACCACTTTTGGCTAGTGAGCGCTACTTTCAGTACTGGGTAAAAAGTCCACAAGAGTACTAGAGAATCTCTAACAAATGAAAACTGACAAATTCCAAGGCAGAGGAACATGGACGCACAATATTCAGATACATTCGATAGCCAAGGTCTTCTAGCCCCATCGAACATTCTACAATGTATTATTAGTCCTATTTTGCAACACAAGTGTCCTACCTGTTGTGGGAGTGGTGTTGAAGAACCTGGCTGTGTCCTCAGTGACCCTCAGTTGGGTTCTGTCAATCCCCAGACTAGAGGTTGCTCTACTAGGAGCAAGGCTGGTTCTGCTGCTGTGCTCCAGGGAGAAGCCTGGCCTCCCTGCCAGGGGCAGCTCTGTGGGTGCCTGCTTGACTGGGGAGGCCTTTGCCTGTGGGACGCGAGAGGTGACTGTCTTGGACTCCTCATCGCTGTCAAACCCAAAGGGGTCTTCGGAGCTCTCGTTGGAGAGTTTGGGCCTCTTGGGCTGCTCTTTCACCTCAGTCTTCTGGCCGGGGCGCTTGGAACTCACCTTGGCCTTGTATGTCGTCTCGCCCCATTTGGTGCTGAGCGTGGCTCGCTTGTTAGACAGAACCTCGTCAAACTTGGATGATGAGCCATCGCCTCCCTTACGGCTGTAGGTTTTACCAAATCTAGACGTCATTGTGACACCTGTTTCATATTCTCTGTGATGGGTACAAAATACGAAATGCATTAGTTGCAGTCATCATAGGCCATTTCTCATCAAAGCAATCACAACAATGTGGAGTGTACATATTCAGCCATCCACCCATACAAGCTTTTTTGCACTCCAGACTTCTTGTATTTTTATACTTTTTCATACTGCCGCTCTATGTATCATGTATAGTGTTTCTGTCTTTTGTGTATTTTCGTTCTGGCATTTTGCACCTGCCCTGTGTTTTTTCGTAGCTGCTTGACGAAGAAATTTCCCCTCGTGGTTCAATAAATACCTATCTATCTATCTATTGTGGTTTAATTTTCATTTTACTGTAATGTTTTGATGTAATGAATCTGGATTTATTGAGTTTTTGTTCATCACCAGCCAAATGTTATTTGGAAGTTGTCATTTCACCACAACGTTTTTGTATCGTGTGATCTTAATTATCAGGTTCAGTAAACTGAGACTACGACTGATCTGGAAGTGGCTAATGTAATGTGTACAGTTAGACACTATAAACATTAGGTAGCTAACTTGGCTAAATCAATCAGCTGACGTTATTGAAGAAACAAGTGTCTAACGTTAGCCGCAGGACATATAAACCACGTTTACTAACGTTCGTTAGGATAGTATACTACCAAGTAGTATGTAGCTACTAATTCAGTGTTCAACAACCAAAACAGACCCATATGGCTAACTAGTTACGACGTTAGCTAGCTAGATCAATTAGCTAGATAGCTGACGTTCGCTAGCTAACTAGCCGCTAGCGTCATGTGACACAGTGGGAACTTGCTACCTAACCAGTGACATAACGACGTAATCAATTCTCGCGAAAAATCAAAAATAATGTTGACAGTTACAGTAGCTAGTTTACGTTAACTACTTGGCTAGTAGCTAACTTAGCTAACGTTAGCTAGATGGCTCAGGCTAACATACGCAACATGATTGATGACATCCATTTTTTACATTGATTTTAAGGTTTCAAGTAGTTTGAAAATCAGTGAATATTTCACAAAATTGTTTTGAATATACAACTGCCTCACTTACTTGGTGCGCGAAAAGACCGAACCACTCAACAACACACTCCGAAGAAGGCGACCGCTTCCCGCACCAGACTGGGCCTCCCTGTTCAAAGCTCGCTTGCACAACAATATAAACAAGGCTAAACTGCCTTTAGTAATGACAGATATAGGACAGTCAAAGACTGTAATATGTCCTGGGTAACAATTTTATTTTGAAAATGTGGGTTTTATGTCTGGTATATTCATTTTTTCAAGCTATATCAAACTCGATTGTCTCCTCTGTGTTGCACCGACGGCTTCCATTCGGGTTTCCCCCTCCCTCGTATTTTTGATTCCAACGGCATTGAGGGAGTTGTTTTACCCTGGCCCGGCTTGAACCGGTCCATGGCCCGTCATATCATCGGGCAAAAACTGGGAAGGAAGAGCGCCATTCTCAAATTGAACCGTAAACTGCGCCGCTGGGTCATGTTGCCAACAAGGCAGCACGGTGCATCTTTTCCATAAATTAAATGTTTCAATTTTCAAACAAGTTTCATCGGGAAGACAGATAGGTCATTTTTGTCAAAAGCAATCACTTTTGCATGGGAAAACACAAAAAGCATACTAATTACTACATGTGCTTAATTTTGTTTTGAGCCCAATTCGCCGCCGCCCAGAGCGGGGCACCTGGCTCACGACCGGGTTCCAAATCGAATGCAATCAACTTTCAGCAGGTACAAAACACGCCTACACGGTCGCCCGGGCGAGATTAATCGAACCCCCTCACTGTCACCTCGCCGCTAGTACAGTGTGGTCCAATCAGGAAGATAGATCTTTAAATGTGACGGTGAACTATCGCTGCGAAGCACTATTCTTCCTTATGATTGGTTCGAAACCCAACAGCTTCTTATTTCATTGGACTGTGGAAAGTGCTATCCGGAATCTTTGGGATGTCCCTTACCTAAACCCTAACTGCTGCCCTAAGCATAACCCTTACCTAACCCGAACCTTAAAACAGTCAAAAAGTAGATTTTTCTGTGTTTTATATTTCCACACAATGAATTTTGAATAATAGGCTACTGTGAAAATTATGATAATGCCCTTTGTAAGAGCTGTTTGAAAATACTGTCTTAAATTTCAACCTGTTTTGGTGGGATGGAGTTTTGGCCTGCCTTGTGACATCACAGCCAAGTCCCCAACAACTGGATGTTCCGGTTTTAGGATAAATGGAAAGAGAGCCTGTGACAGGTCTTACCCAGAAATGATTTGATATTGAGATAGCATTGGACCTTTAACCCTTACCTTAACCATTTTAAATCTAAACTTCATTGGGGTAGGGATGTCCCAACAATTCTGGATAGCTAGGACCATTGGACTGTCCTCTTTGGGGGTGTTGAAGCTAGTGGAATTCAATGAGTATGGTAACTGTAGTGAAATTGGGTACTGAAACAAATAATAAATAAATCAATCTGCATTTATATGGCACTTTTGAGTAGGTGCTGGCCTAGATCCCAAAGTAACAATTAGCCTACAGTGACAAGGATAACTTTTTTTTGGAAAACCCCATCAATTGCCAACATTAGCCCCAAATAAAGTGCATTCTAAAGTGAAAGACACTATACCATAAAGTAGTTGAAAATGTCTCCCCTTGCCCTAGAGAAGCCTATATATAGGCCTACAATGAAATAACTGATGGCTTTATGGAAAGGCATAGTTTGATGGACCAGATCCTTTAAATTATGCCTCCCATCTTTTACATTTTAGTAATTTAGCAGACACTCTTATCGAGAGCGACTTACAGTTAGTTAGTGCATACATCTTCATACTTTTTTCGTACGAACATGCGTCCCCATATACCTCGTCAGAGCATCAGAGCATCATCAAACAGTCAGTGTCATTTAAAAAAAAGTTTGGTTGATGGTCATGTGGGCGGCAGAGTACATTTTAAACATAAATATTTACTGTAGGTTCCCATTCACCTGGATAGATTTGTAGGCTATATATTCTGTGATTCATACATGTAGCCTGCACATAAGATTATTTCTTACATCTTTTATGTGTGAAGTACATTTTGTATACAGTAAGTACGTTGTATTGTAGGCCTATCCACACCCACTGTCCATGTCGTTTGAAATGTGAATATATTTGGGTACGTGTGCACTTCTGTTTGACCTGATCAAGTTTCAGCTAGCTAGTTGGTAATTCTATTATTTTCAAGTTAATTGATACCCAGCTGTGATAGACTTGGACGTAATATCTCTCACTTAATTTCTTTCCTGACTGGAGTTGTTGGGCCCACACAGTTTGTGACGTGAATTTGAGATTAAAATTATTTCACTGCCATCAACTGGAAAAGCTTTTTAACGTGGGGCCTAATGTGTAGTCCTAGACATGATCCCTATGATAATATGGTCACACAGATCAATTACATTTAAATGGTCAAGGAATAGAACCGTGCTCCGATCCTTGCGTGCGTAATTATCACCTGCCACTATTAGAACATTTTGATTCTCTGACCATATCGGAAAGAGTTTGCCTGTTTTTTGTCACCCAAGTCACACTTTCCAAACAGTCCCTTTTCTCTGTCTCTGGTGCGAAGGGGAATCCTTAGGGCGACGACGATGACGCATATATTGCCAATGGGTGGGTGTGGATTTCATCTCGCGCAACTCCATGGGAAAAATCTTCGGAAACCCTTTATCTCATAAGGGTGTAATGTATGGCTTTCAGCCCATTTAAGTCAGGGGGTGGGGGGATACAGAAGTCTGGGATTAACTGTTATTAACGTCACGTTACTAAATACACATTCCTGATCATGCTGCTCATAGACCAGTGTTGAAGGCTCCTCTCAAGGCATTCTGAGGTAACTGTAAGAGACATGTTGTGGCACTGCGTTATTCTTACCAGTGCTGATAGTTATTTTTGTCCTTTTTAAATTTTACTTCTAAGTAGGACTACAGGGGTAGTTAGTTGTAGGGCTAGAAGTGAACAGGGATAAAAAATGAGCATGGATGTGCTAACTACAGTATGGTCATAATATTTTTTCTTCTTCTATCTAATCGATTTTTACTGGTTATGTGCGTCCAGCTGTCTGCCTTGTCACAAGCACAAGCCGAGAGAGCCGTGAGAGTGGGCATCAACACATCACCCAGGACCATAAGGACAGGTGTGTGTGTCTGTATCTGTGCCCTGTGTCTACTGTGTGACAGAAGTGGTGGCATTTATTATCCTAAGGTGGTCTTGAAGGGTACAGTATGGAGATTAGTTCAGGTTGGCAGAGGGCCTTGGTTCTTCAAGGTACTCCTCCTATGCTACCACAGAGTTCTTAGCCAGCAGATATCTGTACGTAGCATGCTGTGCCAAAGTCTGAGTAACCCAGCCAAGAGCCGTGCCTACCAGGAGGGGTGCTAGACCCGATCGGTGCCAACCACGCCAACCTGGTGTTGTGAAACTGGCATGGGGAGATTGGCACCTGGAGAGATCTGACAGCAGTCTTTTTCCAACGAGACTGGCAGTGCCATCCCAGAGACAATTAGGCCTTTGACATCTTCCAGATACGCTGTGTGCATCTATGAGAGCAGAGGAGACTCACAGGGGAAAACAATCGCAGAGAAATTGAACTGTTATGAATACTTTGCAAAGGTTACATTGGGATGCAAAATGCCAGATCAAGTTGAAATGAGAAGTTTTTAAACACTGGTCATTTAGGGGCTTGTACATTATCACAACAATTTCTATGCAAATCCGTCATTGCACCTCCAAATTTAAAATGAAAGTCTGCCATTGTTACTTTCACAGAGTCACGTGTCTACTGTTGATTCCAAACCCCCCTGTGTGTCATCCCCCTCCTCACCACAACTCCTCCTCCTTCTGTCTGTATTCCAGCTGACTCTTCACAGCCCCACACGCATTATGAGCCCCCCCTGCCACAGCTTACCCTCCCAGCGGGCACCAGCCTGCCCAGCAGCCCCAGACGCTGGTACACTGCCAGTCCCTGCCAGGCCCACAGGGGCACACACTGACAACCATAGAGAAACAGAGACAGTGGGAGGACAGTTGACCAGACATTTGGGACACATCTCCCACCACAGGCCTGCCACCAGCTGCATGCAACCAGTATGGAGCAGGCTGCTTGCCACATTGGAACATGATTATCTTTAATTTGGTCTGCTTTTGTGTGGAGTACAATGGCCACCATAAAGGGGGCAGAACCACCTGTAGAGTTAGTGAGATGGTCACGCTTGGAGCATTTGGGCTGAATGGGAGGGGTGACTTATAATGGTTGTGTTCTGAAGTGCTCACCTTGTGTTTGTTTGTTTGCTTTTTCAAGTCACAGACAATAGTTAAATAAGTGTTTACATGAAATAAGAGTTTACAGTTTTGAGTTTTCAATTTGCATGTGAGTGCCTATGATGTTTCTTTGTTTGTATGTGTTATGTGTAGTGTGACAGGTCATCCCAGCAAGGCTACTCCAGAGGACCTGTCCTACCTCTTGTGGAGAAGTGTCGTTCATATCAACCAAACAGGTTTGTATTCGTCCGTCTGTCCGTCTGTCCGTCTGTTCTCTCTTTCTCTGTTCTCTCTTTCCACTCTCTTGCTCTTTCTTTGTCTCTTTCTTGCTCTGTCTCCTCTCCATTAATGTTTTTTTTTTGAGGGGGGGGGGGGGGTTCTCACCTCTTGCTCCTTTTAATAAAGTTAAATATTTACAATGTTGAAAGTAAAGCAACAAAATGGTGCTGCCTCGCTGAAAGACTGACGACCCCCAGTGGAAAAATGTGCCATGAAAGGTCATGATACCGTAGCAGTGAGAGCTGTCAGAAAAAGTAAGGTAAACAACAACAACTCGACTGGCTCAGTGTGTTGTCTGTTTGTTGTCAATGTGTTGTCAGATGTGGTGTTGTTGTGCCCTCATCTCACCAAGTCAGGCACCCTGAGTGACCTCTAAATGTCAGCCAGGCAGAAGAGGGCACGGAGCCTTCAGGACAGTGCAGGTGCGCCGCTTAAATGTCCCCCCCCCCCATCTGCCAGAGTTTATCTGAGCATAGTATCTCTGCAGAGTTTATCCGAGTACAGTATCTCTGCATCTCTTACTGACTTTGCCACTTGATCTCCATTATAGCCTAATGAGCTCACCGGTAATTCATTTCTCATTGGTTTCACACACAACACGCACTTTTGCAAAACAGTAAACACAACTCTCTACAAAAGAAGCAAAATTCAGTTGAGTATATCATGGCAAATCATTTTGAACATTGGTCACAGCTGATACAAATTACTCCCATGGATGTGAACCTCTTCCACACGAGTGCAATCAGCCCTTATTCATGCATAAAAGAGGTCACCTCTGAGATTGCTGTTTGCAACAATGGACCAAGTAAGAGGCCGAAGGCAAGGATGAGGATGAGGACGATGGAGAGGACGAGGACGAGGACGAGGACGAAGGCAAGGGGCAGAGGGGCCCATAGAGGAAGATAGTTCAGCTCTCAGTTAAAATGGAAAAAGGTCAAATAAAGCCTTTTGTTTATGGATATTCATGCTCTTAAGTGACATTCTTTATGCTTTGGTAAAATATTTTTAGGGAAACAGAATACAGCCCATGCTGTGATATGTTTACTTGCTTTTTATGGTGCATACTATAATTATAGTATCCACAAATGGCCCAGACATTGTTGGGGTATATTGATAGTTGTAGTTGGTTTTTATTGGGCAATTGTGTATGTTTTGATGGAGGTAGTCGATTTTGTGTCATGTATTTAATGTTTTGAGAGTCTTAATGCATTTTGCAAATGAAATGTGTGTCACACTCTGATCTATTACACCTGTCTGTGTGCTTGTCTCCACCCCCTTCCAGGTGTTGCCCATCTTCACCAATATCCCCTGTGTATTTATACTTGTGTTCTCTGTCTGTTGCCAGTTCGTTTTGTTTTGTCTCGCTATAGTTCCTGTTTTCTTGTTTTCCCTTTTTTGACCCTTCTGCCTGCCCTGACCCTGAGCCTACCTGCCGTCCTGTACCTTTGCCCCACCTATCTGGAATACTGACCTCTGCCTGCCCCTGTTGGATTAATAAACTGTTATTACTTTGACGTTTTCTGCATCTGGTTCTTATCTGAAATGGTGATAATGTGTCATTTTGGCCAATGTGTTTCAGTTAATTATGTTTGGACAAATGTGTTGGAGATAACAGTATTAGAGCCCTAATGTCTCTGCATCCTATCATTGGTCCTATCTGGTGTGGGAGACAGACATGGCCCTAGTCACAGAAGTTAGTGCCAAATTGTTGTCCTCTAACATTTGAAGGAAATTCAATCTTCAATATAATGTTTTATAGTGATAATCTGGAATTAATTTTATATGAGGACAGACAACTGGTTTTCATCAGTCCCTTCTGCAAGGACAGATGTGATTAGTTTGTTGGCCTTATTCTCCCCCAGAATATTGGTTTCATTTTCTCATTCAGTAAATCAAACCAATAAGTTGGTCCTTTTAAAAAATGTTTTAATAAAAAAACAAGTATTTTTCCTCACTCCATATCATTAATCAGACTGTTAAGCTTGTGTTTTCCCCCAGGCCTTTCCTTTGCCCTCGAGACCCTCTATAACCCAGAGGCATTTCCTGAACACTGGGGAGAGGGGGTGCTCTCTGCCGCCACCCTGCTGGGCCTGCCACACCTGAGCCGGGCTAACCCATAGGAGTGCATATTTGTAGTACTAACACACCTGATTCAACTAATGAAGTGCTTGATGAGTAGTTGAATCTGACAAGCTAGTACTGGGTTAGATCAAATATGTGCACCCCTGTGGGTCACCAAGTTCAATGTTTGAACTTCACTATACTAGACTGTACAGCAACACTGTTGGGAGGAAATCCGTACTGTAAAGCAATGCTGTGGCGTGCAAACACGGGCCATCACTCAGTCAAAATCGATGAATCCTCTTTTCAACAAAAACAAGGTCAAGGAGGTACAGGGATGAACTTTTCCCTGCTAGTATAAAGTGATGTCAGATTGGATAACTCATTTCGTAACTTATCATACTATGATGCCTCCAGAATACACCCCATCTCTTGTGGGACCGACCTCAGTTGGCCCGATTTAAGTGGTTGATTCATGTCCATGAGACTGGGTGGGGATGGGTTTGAATGAGATGAATCCATGTCAACCTTGGCCCTATTTCCTCAACTTGTCCTGGAATGTACTGTAAGATATTTCAAGCTGAAATCATGAACACCCTTAGAAGAGTCCCACCCAGTCAGTGGTGTAGTGGAGGGGATACGCAGTATACGCCTTATACCGGCATATTTCTCAGCTAGCATTGCATATACACACTATTTTAATCCCCACGATGTGTATCAAAGTAGTGTCGTGGATGTACAGTATACGCTGAATCAATTAATACGGCTGATGGAACAGAATGTTAGAATATTTAGCCTCAAATGTTTCAGGCTCAGGAATGTGCACGTACACGGCGGTAGGCCTATGCACGAATGTTCCAAAATGCAATTTGCAGGAAAACAACTTTCTAAAATGTGCACTGCACATGCGAGTGGTTTCATGGGCAGAGATAGAAATGTCCGTTAGAAATGTAGAAAGAGTGAGATTAAAGATGCAACAGCTATCATGGGTTGTTAATATGAATAGGACAATGTGAGAAATAAAACCAATAGAACAAGAGAAAGCATATGAGGAAGTCTATATAAAACAATTGCCTCCATGTTTCTATAGTGGGATTTTGGCTATAGGCTACTTTGAAGTAAGGTAAGACATGCCTCATAATATTATAGTGGTGATTTTAGCATGTAAATCTTGGTGGGGCAAACTCCCAATTTTTTTAAAGATGCATGCCAGCAAAGCCACTACACAACACACCACTAAACAATACATTAATTGCACAATAAAGGTGACAAACGGTACCCACAAACTGTTAGAGCCTACATAAAGCTGTCCCAACAGCAGAGCTTTCTTTTCAGCACCATGGAGTGAATCCTTACCACTGCAACACCTGGCTATCAGCGGAGCCTTGTCTGGCCGCGAAACAGTGCATTCAGCTGCATTTACTGCCTTTTAAAAAAACATAGCTGATATGGCTGACTTGCTTAAACAAATGTGGTTTCTACTGACAATTGAGATGTACAAACAATGGCATAAGGGGATGACGAGCGGATAAAAGGCAATCTTTAATTTCCATTAAGACATTAATGAACGAGCTAGAGCGGACGTAGTCAATATAATTATTTGTTCAGCACTTTTGCGACAGAATTCAGAACATTGGCCATTCTTACAGCATTCTCCCTGTACATCAAGTCAGAACCGTATGATAAATAAAAGGGGCATATAAGCAGACAATGAAAGCGCTTCCCATATTCAAAGATTACATTTTTCTAAAACAGGCTATAGGCTACATGTGCACCACCAAGTCAGAACAGTAGGCTAAATTATTAGGGAGAAAAGGATAAAATCAGGGTGAGGCACATGGGCTACTAACAGCTTACTACACAACATACACTTGAAATTGAGCTCAGGTGTGTCGTGACGTGACTTGATGACTGTTATTTATCAAATCAATTAGCTATGTTTGATTGTTACTCGGTTAAATTAATCATGTAACAATCAACTCATTATGAATTGGGGCACCACAGGAAAAATTGTTTAACAAGTTACAATCTCCAGAATTAACTCAAGAATATTTATATCGATATCAGTCACTTATTAATCAATTACCTCATATCAGTCTCATTCTGAACGTCGTATTTTCTTGATAGCTGCACGAACCCTAACATTATTGATGCAGCAATACACAAATTGTTGTAATTATTTATTTACTAACTAACTAAATAATAACACAGAATACATAACACACACATGATATAGGTTATTGATTACTAACATAATACAATGAATACAGGTCCCTAGTGGACTAACAAAAGCATGACAGTTTGGTTATAGTAGGAAAGGGAGGGGGAGGAAGAGACAAAGAGTGTCCAACTGTTGGGACATTTGTAAGCTACGCTCACGGAAATCCGAATACTTAGCACCCTAATCAAAGCTCATTCAGAAAAGGACTTTATATATTTACGCATAGCTGTCCTTGATCGTCGTCTATCTCTGTTGAAATCGATGGTTGTAAGACTGGTTTGTCCACCAGAGGACACAATGTCCTTTGTAGAGCTTCTCTGGGAGTGGAGTGGTTGTTAGAATAGATACTTCAGATGTACCAATGGATGTTTGATGAGATCTTCCTTGTGACTTTATTGAAAGTTCTAGACTACTTCACATGCCAGCTGCAGACTGGAAAATGCTACGGTCTAGTGAGTTTCTTCTTCTGGCGTAGAGATTGAGAGTTTCAGAGTTTCACCATTTAAAACATATGGACTACCGTCTCATGTTTTCTGGTCTGTAGAGTTTAAACCATTTTTCCATATTCAGATGGCGCTGCACTTCGTGCTGGTCTAATCGAGATTAAACCATTTGCAATAACCAGCTCGCGTTGCAATTAGACTGGTCTAATATACAGTTCGTTACGAAGGCATTTATACTCAGGTGAAAAGGGGGAGTTCCCTTATGCCGACACAATGTCTGTGCACACTTGGGCGTGGCCACTGACTGAGCATAAGTTTATATGGAAAACAATTATCTAATTTAGAAGGCTAAAATCACATTGTTATCTTCACAAAAGTATTATCATATTTAATCATATATTTTATACAACATCTAGAATGTGTACACCCTCGGAGATACAGTTATGTTGTTATACCATCCTTAATGAGATCACAAAATAATAAACCATATGACATGATTATTCCTTAGATCCCCACCAGCCATTCCAAATATTTGGATTTTAAAAGAATAATGTTCCAATGTCCAATCTTTTGAGTTTTTAGGCAAGAGTCTCTCTCTAACAAATATTTACTTTCCATGCTGCAGGGCAGAGAGGGAAAGTTAGAAACTATTTACGACCGGCTGTTAAGTCATAAAACCGTCCCAACTTCCCTTCTTTTCTTCCGTGGGAGAGAGGTGGTGTGGCTATCTTCAAACCTTTGCCTAGCCAATGTGTCCTTTGATCCACTGTCAGGAGAGTCAAGACAGGTGCATCCTCTTTCCATTGATCATCCTTGAGATATTTCTAAAACTTGATTGGAGTCTACCTGTGGTAAATTCAATTGATTGGACATGATTTGGAAAGGCCCACACCTGACTATATAAGGTACCACAGTTGACAGTGCATGTCAGAGCAAAACCCAAGCCATGAGGTAGAAGGAATTGTCTGTAGAGCTCAGAGAAAGGATTGTGTTGAGGCACAGATCTGAGGAAGGGTACCAATAAATGTCTGCAGCATTGAAGGTCCCCAAGAACACAGTGGCCTCCATCATTCTTAAATGGAAGTTTGGAACCACCAAGACTGTTCCTAGAGCTCTCCATCCAGCCAAAATGAGCAATCGGGAGAGAAGGGCCTTGGTCAGGGAGGTGACCAAGAACCTGATGGCGATTTCCTACTTTTAATTAGTTGAGATCTGTCTGACATTTCCACCTCTGGCCCAGCTGTACAAGTGGCTATGATTTAAAGGGCTACTCTACCTACTCCATGGGCTTTTTCTACGGTAACTATGGCAGCACCCAAGGGGATTGAATTTTCGAGCTCTCCCCGTAGGTTTTGCGTTGACATACTGTCCACATGAGTGACAGAAAACTGAGCCAATCACAACGCAACTAGAGAACATTGCCAACCCCTACACTCCGTATATTCCGCTGGCTGCCCCACAACCATGGAAACACCTGCATTTTGGAGCTGCCTTACTCAAGAAAGCAAAAAAGAAACCACGTTTGTATGCAGCTTTTTTTTTACATTGGTGCTCTGCCCCACCTGCACTGAATGACGGGTCACCACTGTAATGTTGAGTAAAACGCCCAGGTTTCAAACGATTAAGGAACAGGAAAAATATAGCGATGCTAATTTATAGGCCTAACCGTACTCTGCTAGATGGAAAGGCTTTTCCAATACCCTTCTCAATTAAATCTTAACTAGCAACAAAGTAACCTATACCTACTTGGCAGAATGATATCATGATTATTTGCATCAATCTAGTGACCATTTGTTTTACAAACAGTACTTGGTGCATGTGCACTTGAATTAAACGGTAACTACACAAAAAATATATAGATATATATTAGATTTTTCACAGAATTTAAAAGTGGTCTAATGATGTGGTTTAAGCATTGTTATGGACTTATATCATCTCATTTTGTGCTGAGAGCAAAACTTGTGATTTTCAAACTCAGTTGACAGCCCTGTTTATCTGTTTAAATAGTAGGCATACTATTAGCCTACTTGCACAGTACAGCTAGGGTTGGCCAGACTGTGAAAGACCAATATGGGATTTCTAATTTTAGGTCATTCAGAGTGTCACTGTTTTTCATAGAATTCTTCACACAGGAAGCCTTTCCTTTACCGGGTGGGCCGTTTGGGATTTTCTCAGCAATATTAGAGTATACCAACTTTTCCAGGCACCACTACACCCGATCACTTAGTCACCCTGGCCTGTATCTTAAATAAAGCAGAAGTTTATTATGGTCTATAACAGAGGTGACAGACAATACGTGTGTGATTGACAGGTGCCTAAAGGAGATGATAAACAAGATCAGCTTCTCCACTGAGTGTGACTTTCGTCGGGTGTCCTGCAATGTAAACTGGGGTACATAGCACCTGTGTGTGTGGGTGGGTAAAAAAGTTGCTGCTAAAAAATATACAGTAGGGGGAGCCAAATCTCTTCAAACACATGTGCACTGCTTGAAAAGCAAAAAGGAAAGATTATAATCATAAATACAGTTGAAGTCGGAAGTTTACATACACCTTAGCCAAATACATTTAAACTCAGTTTTTCACAACTCCTGACATTTAATCCTAGTAAAAAGTCCCTGTTTTAGGTCAGTTAGGATCACCACTTTATTTTAAGAATGTGAAATGTCAGAATAATATTAGAGAGATTGATTTATTTCAGCTTTAATTTCTTTCATCACATTCCCAGAGGGTCAGAAGTTTACATACACTCAATTAGTATTTGGTAGCATTGCCTTTAAATTGTTTAACTTGGGTCAAACGTTTTGGGTAGCCTTCCACAAGCTTCCCAAAGCTGAGTCAGGTTTGTAGGCCTCCTTGCTCGCAAACGCTTTTTCAGTTCTGCCCACACATTTTCTATAGGATTGAGGTCAGGGCTTTGTGATGGCCACTCCAATACCTTTACTTTGTTGTCCTTAAGCCATATTCCATAACTTTGGAAGTATGCTTGGGGTCATTGTCCATTTGGAAGACCCATTTGCGACCAAGCTTTAACTTCCTGACTGATGTCTTGAGATGTTACTTCAATATATCCACATAATTTTCCTGCAGCAGTCCCTCCTGCAGCAAAGCACCACCACAACATGATGCTGCCACCCCTGTGCTTCACGGTTGGGATGGTGTTCTTCGGCTTGCAAGCCTCCCCCTTTTTCCTCCAAACATAACAATGGTCATTATGGCCAATTGGTCCCATGGTGTTTATACTTGCGTACTATTGTTTGTACAAATGAACGTTGTACCTTCAGACGTTTGGAAATTGCTCCCAAGAATGAACCAGATATGTGGAGGTCTACAATTCTTGGCTGATATCTTTTGATTTTCCCATGTGTCGAGCAAAGAGGCACAGAGTTTGAAGGTAGGCCTTGAAATACATCCACAGGTACACCTCCAATTGACTCAAATTATGTCAAGTAGCCTCCTGACAGAGCTCCCAGGCAAATAACAAGCACTCAGCATCTGCTTAGATTCCTGGAATCATGGTGTGATTCATTCTGCAGATGTATTTTATTTTTATTGACTTGAGGCACTGAATGTATTAGTCAACATTAAATGAATCTCAGACCAGTTGCGCCAGCCATATATTATCATTGGTGGTTTATGATTATGTTTAGGTATTACGTGGTAACTGTTAACTGCTTTCATGTAGTTGCTTTTGAATTTTTGGGCATTCATCAGAGGTGGTGTTGCGTGTGTGTAGAGATGCAGCAGATCCATGTCTTTCCTCAGTCCTGGCTTCTCCTTATCTTCTTCAATCACTACTACAATGTGAGTTTATGTACAATGTAGACAATACAATAGAGTGGTTGAAAGATTAGTTTTAATGACTTCAACCTAAGTGTATGTAAACTTCCGACTTCTACTGTAGGTGCTAAGTGGCATAGAACTAATTTGTGGTCATAAATTTTGCTTTTCAATTATGATTCCCCTCCAAAAACACTTGTGGTTGTTGTGGAATACCTGAAGAGCTCCTGCTTCTTTTCTTCAACATATGCACTGCTGTCTGAATTGTGTCCATCCATGTTTGTCTATGTTGTTGTCTCCGTTACATTTTGTTAGTGTGCATGTTGATATATGTTTTTGTGCACATCTGTGTGTGTGTTTGCTTATTTTTTTGTGTGGTTCAGTATAAGGAAATCAGTCTTCGGAGAGCATGTGAGCGATGTCTGGAGCTTTACCAGGTGACTGAGTTGACATGTTTCATCTACCTTGGAGACTTACCCTTTGAACTCTTCCACAAGACCTTAAGCTCACCCAGGTAGCTGCTAGGTGCTAGTGCCACCCTTAGAGTAATGTCAAACTTAAATGATACCCCATTCTAATCATAACTCACATAGTTAGTTGTCTCTGGCCTTCTCCAGGGTCTTTGCTGCCTGTGAGTACCAGCTCCTGAAGACAGTGCTGTACTGGGTATTCCTAGAATGCAACTCAGATCCTGCAGCTCAGATCCTTCCCCACCATAGGTCCATTATTACCTTTTTCTCCAGGTACATTCCACATAGGGCTCAAGGTGGGAGTCTTTAGGCGTAAGTTTCATTTTATGTCCATTCAAGTGGAGGTAATTCGTAGGCAACTGTCCATGGATAACATGTTCGTTCTGTTTGTTTGAACATTGATTCTGGTAGACATGTAACTACACTGCCCCACAAGCTTTTCTCTCACTCTCTCACGCTCACTGTCTCTCACTCCAGTTGGCCGAGGGCTGGCGTCTGCCTTCTTTTGCTCTTGTTAAACTTTGTGCGATAATTCATGTTCACAAGATCTTTCATGGTGCAATGTGTTCATCATTACTATGTCGCAATGGTGTAAGGAGAAGGACTAAACTAAAGACAGACCTATTGGCAGCGGCCTAGGTACGGGACTACAACACTCGGGAGCCTGTGTTCGTCCTATCACGCAGCTGGAGACACTTGTAATGTGTTACTGCAGGGGCTGGCGGACCAGCGATCCATAGGCGAGCAGACGGTTTTAATATCAGTTTGATATTAAAGAACCACACAACGAGACTCTAGCCTCCCAGAGTTATTCTGATAAAACAGGCTCCT
This sequence comes from Thymallus thymallus, assembly GCA_023634145.1. Lineage (NCBI taxonomy): Eukaryota > Metazoa > Chordata > Actinopteri > Salmoniformes > Salmonidae > Thymallus > Thymallus thymallus. The sequence goes on from CM042387.1 coordinate 11,386,169, forward strand.
CTACTGTGAAAACCATGCACAGTACACACCTTGGCATATGCCTAAGTGGGCAAGCTCCCAAGCAAATAACAAGCTCTCAGCCTCTGCTTAGATTCCTGGAATCATGGTGTGATTCATTCTGAAACTCTGCAGATGTGTTTTATTTTTATTGACTTGAGGCACTGAATGTATTAGTCAACATTAAATGAATCTCAGACCAGTTGCGCCAGCCATATATTATCATTGGTGGTTTATGATTATGTTTAGGTATTACGTGGTAACTGTTAACTGCTTTCATGTAGTTGCTTTTGAATTTTTGGGCATTCATCAGAGGTCATTAAGAGCCTAACTTACTGTAACTTACCTTATTTGGTAAAAACGTGATAGCTGAAAATTAATCACTTTTGCAAGTCATTGGTGTTATTGTTTTGGTGTCATCCTACAGGAGCCTCTGTACTGCACGCAAACCATTGAATGGTATGGCTTCTACTTCCTGCTCAAAGCAGCCAACATGAGAGAGCCAGACTCACATGGCTTGTCTCTGCAGGTCAGGGTGCATCAACACTGTGTCTGCGTCTCAAGCCCTGGTCAAAAGTGGCGATTTTAGCATGTAAATCTTGGTGGTGACTTTTTAGCAAAGCCACTACAAAACACAACACTAAAAAATACATGAATTGCACTATAAGGGGCGGTTTCCCAGACACTGATTAAGACTAATCATAGACTAAATTGGAGATTTAAGCTGGACTAATTGAAATTGAATTTCTCAGACATGGTTTAAAATAGTCTGACTTTCCCTAGTCCTGAATTACAAAGTCTGATTTCCAGAAGTCTGATTAGAACAAGTCTAGATTTAAGTAAAGGCTTAAACTAAACCTGGCCAGAGGCAGGTTTAACTTCAGATTAATTGATGTTGGCCTCCAGATTGACCTTAGCAATAGAGGAAAATGGATTACCTGGACTATTTTAATGATGATGAAAGAGTTCCATTTAGACCAGACAGAAGGGTGGTTATGGACAGGAGCAATCCACTGAATGATTTTGATGAAATCAACTTTCGTGACCGTTTTCGCATGTACAAAGCAACTGCAGCAGACATAATTAGTCTGCTTGAGACAAGGCTTTCATCTGATTCTTTAAGGGGAATGCCTATCCCTCCTTCGCTACAAGTACTGATCACCTTAAGGTTTTTGGCATGTGGAACCTTCCATCGTGAAACAGGCGATTTGTGTGGCGTAAGTGAACCAACTGTGTGCAAAATAGTCCACAAAGTGTGCAAAGCTATATGTGAACTGAAGGACGACTACATCAAGTTTCCTGATGCTGCTGGCCAAGCCAACTACAAGGTGGAGTTCTTTGAATATGGAAACTTCCCTGGAGTCATTGGCTGTATTGATGGATGTCATATTCCAATAAAGTGTCCCTCTACTGCAGATTCTGAGGAGTACAGAAATCGTAAAAACTGGTTCTCAATAAATGTACAAAGTGTGTGCACTCCCACTATGCAGTTCTCCAACATTGTTGCACGTTGGAAAGGTGCAACTCATGACTCAAGAATTTTCCAGAACTCCTGTCTGTACGCTCAGTTTGAAGGTGGTCAACATAGTGGAATCATACTTGGTGACAGCGGGTATGCACAGACCAACTACTTGTTCACCCCTTACCTTCATTTAGTCACACCTGAGCAGCAGCGGTACAACCAAGCTCATATCCGTACCAGAGGTACAGTGGAGCGCATGTTTGGTGTATGGAAGAGTCGTTTCCAGTGTCTCAGAAACACATTGCGCTTTGAACCAAGAAGATGCTGTACTGTCATAATTGCAACAGCAGTGCTTCACAATTACCTCAAACAGCATGGCTGCCCAGATCCTCAAATGGAACATAGGGATGAACCAGATCTTCCCATGGTTGAGCCAGACAATGACAGGTATGGACTGGCGTGCAGAGATGCTTTTGCTTTGCGGCACTTCTCACAATAAAGTTACCTCAGATGATTGAAGACAACAATTGCCACAGATTGATGATGAACAAACGTTTTATTTCACAAATTGAGATATCGGGACCCTGAACTGGTGCTGGTTTCAGTAGAACATTGGTACTGCTGCTGTATGTTTCTCTCTTCCTCCTTCATGGCTAACTCAACATGAAGTATTTTCATCTTCATTTCATGTTCATCTTTTAAATACTTTAATTTGTGCTCATGGAATTCCATGGCCAGTTTCTCGTGCATGGTCAGCCTCTTGGTCCATCTCATCTGGCCAGAATTAGTGACACCATCTTCCCTCCAGGCTGCTGCAGCTGTAGTGGGCTGACTTTCATCCTGTCTCAGGACCTCCAAGCTCTGGTGATCATCTGAAAAGTATTATATTGCAGCATTAGTGAACAATATGTATTCAAAAGTTCAGTTCATGAAATATTTCTGGTTATAGGACTGCAAGAAATGACTGACAACAAAACATATTCCCTGCAGTTTAAGGATGGCACATATTGATTTAATGAGGCCTACCAAATGAGGATTGGAACGGGGCCCCATCTGAACTGTCCAAATGATCATCATCAGGGAAACCTTCCAGGGGCTTCTGGGGGTCCACCACCAGTCTTGAAACGCTCCCTACGTGCAACAGCATTTGTCTTCTTTAAGTTTATTTTTATGTTTTTACACAGGATCTTAGAAAGATGAGACAATATAAAAAATTTAAATTCTGTATGATGCAGTTTGTAATGTACTTGGATCAAAATGAAGCAACATTTCAAAGTGGGGAGAACAAGTATTTGATACACTGCCAATTTTGCAGGTTTCCTACTTACAAAGCATGTAGAGGTCTGTAATTCATAGGTACACTTCAACTGTGAGAGACGGAATCTAAAACAAAAATCCAGAAAATCACATTGTATGATTTTTAAATAATTAATTTGCATTTTATTGCATGACATAAGTATTTGATCACCTACCAACCAGTAAGAATTCCGGCTCTCACAGACCTGTTAGTTTTTCTTTAAGAAGCCCTCCTGTTCTCCACTCATTACCTGTATTAACTGCACCTGTTTGAACTAGTTATCTGTATAAAAGACACCTGTCCACACACTCAATCAAACAGACTCCAACCTCTCCACAATGGCCAAGACCAGAGAACTGTGTAAGGACATCAGGGATAAAATTGTAGACCTGCACAAGGCTGGGATGGGCTACAGGACAATAGGCAAGCAGCTTGGTGAGAAGGCAACAACTGTTGGCGCAATTATTCGAAAATGGAAGAAGTTCAAAATGACGGTCAATCTCCCTCGGTCTGGGGCACCATGCAAGATCTCACCTCGTGGGGCATCAATGATCATGAGGAAGGTGAGGGATCAGCCCAGAACTACACGGCAGGACCTGGTCAATGACCTGAAGAGAGCTGGGACCACAGTCTCAAAGAAAACCATTAGTAACACACTACGCCGTCATGGATTAAAATCCTGCAGCGCACGCAAGGTCCCCCTGCTCAAGCCAGCGCATGTCCAGACCCGTCTGAAGTTTGCCAATGACCATCTGGATGATCCAGAGGAGGAATGGGAGAAGGTCATGTGGTCTGATGAGACAAAAATAGAGCTTTTTGGTCTAAACTCCACTCGCCGTGTTTGGAGGAAGAAGAAGGATGAGTACAACCCCAAGAACACCATCCCAACCGTGAAGCATGGCGGTGGAAACATCATTCTTTGGGGATGCTTTTCTGCAAAGGGGACAGGACGACTGCACCGTATTGAGGGGAGGATGGATGGGGCCATGTATTGCGAGATCTTGGCCAACAACCTCCTTCCCTCAGTAAGAGCATTAACTTCTGCTTTTCTGATGTATCAAATACTTATGTCATGCAATAAAATGCAAATTAATTACTTAAAAATCATACAATGTGATTTTCTGGACTTTTGTTTTAGATTCCGTCACTCACAGTTGAGATTTTAGCATGTAAATCTTGATAAAAATTACAGATTCTACATGCTTTGTAAGTGGAAAAACCTGCAAAATTGGTAGTGTATCAAATACTTGTTCTCCCCACTGTACATGTAAAAGTAGACCAACAATAATACAGTAGCTTACCTAAAGTTGTTGAAGTGTCCTGTTGCTTACTTTTTCATTCGAGTTAAATTCATTGCAAATTGAAGTCCAAGCATTCTTTTTCTTGTTTTCTGTTGCTGAATCATGATGTTTGTTCTCGATAATTGGGTGGTTTGACACAATTTGCTTCAAAAGGGTCCTTTCAAAGTCACTGAAATTCTTTGAACGTTGTCTTTTACCTTTGTCCATTGTTTGGTTGGGTGATTTACTCCATGTCATGTCCTGATATGTTTCACCTGTCTGTGTTTGTCCCCTCCCCACACCAGGTGCACCCTATCTCCATCATTAATCAGTTTGGGTATTTAGTCCCTTGGGTTCTGTTGGGGTTTTGCCAGATCGTCTTGCCTAGTCAGTCGTTTCCAGCACTCTCCTGTATTACTAACTCTGCCAGTCTGTTTCCCGGTATTTGGACCTCTACCTGCCTGTTGGATTACGTTCCTGTCTAGCCCCTCATGTGCCTTCGACCATCTGATCTGCTGCCAAACGAACTCTGCCTGCATTACGGATTACGAGCCTGCCTACTCCTCTGTACTACCATCCTTCTGATCCCCGGTTACGAACATTGCCTGTCATTGACTACGAACCTGTCCTGCCCCAAATATCATATTAAACAGTCAATCATATCTCTGCCTCCGTGTCCGCTTTTGGGTCCCGTATATCTGTCGCTCTGTCAGAACGATCTGGCCATGACGGACCCAGCGGAGTTGACCCATCTGCAGAACGCAATAGCCCACCAAGGGGTTGTTGTGGGTCGACACGAGGAGGTGCTACGTTCAATAGCAGAGGAACTCAGTGAGCAGAGAGATAACCAACAGCGGGTCACCGAATGCCTGCTCCAACACTTGGAGAGATTAACACTGGCACTACCGGCACAGAGCGCTTCCCTCCAGTCTCCTGTCCCACCTATACCCAGCAACCCAACACCTTCCCCGGTGTCCCTAAGAGAGCCACACTTACCTGCCCCCGAACGGTTCTCTGGTGATTCGAGTTATTGTCGTCCTTTCTTGTCCCAGTGCTCGCGTATCTTCGAACTGCAGCCATCCTCTTTTCCCACAGAAAAGTCACGGGTCGCCTATATGATAACCATGATGACTGGGCGAGCCCTGGCCTGGGCTACACCGATTTGGGACCAGCAACTTCCCGTTTGTGACAATCTAGCAGCGTTCACTACGGAGGTAAAAAAAGTTTTCGATGCTCCAGTATCCGGAAGAGAAGCGGCACGTCAGCTGCTACATCTAAAACAGGGGACTAGCAGCGTGTCGGATTACTCCATTAAATTCCGTACCCTGGCAGCGGAGTGCTCATGGAATTCCGAGGCTCTGCTGGACGCCTTCTACGACGGATTATGTGATCCCATCAAGGATGAACTCGCCGCCCGAGAGGTGCCTCCCAGTTTAGACAGCCTCATCGCCATTGCCATGCGTATTGGCAGTAGGCTTCAGGAACGTAACCGGGAGAGAGAAAATCGTCGTCCTGCCCAGGCACTTCCGCATTTCGGCGGATTGGGTAGCAGAGCGTCACCGGGAGTAACGGCACCACCCGAATACTTCCGAGAACCATCGAGTGAGTCCGAAGTCCTGACATCTGAACCCATGCAGATAGGAAGGACACAACTGACGGCCGAGGAACGTCAACGCAGGATAGACAGTCGCAGCTGTCTCTACTGTGGAAAGAAGGGACATTATGCAGCCGGTTGTCCGTTAAAAAGGGCGGGCTCATTTGTAACTGCAGGAATACGGGTGAGTCAAACCAAAACTCCATGGGTACCCCCGGTTCGTTTTCCTTTTCCTGCCACCATTATTTGGGATTCCCAAACCCTTAAAGTAAATGTCCTTATGGATTCAGGGGCTGACGATTGTTTTATTGATAATTCCCTTCTGGTCAAATTAGGCATTCCTTCACGCCCTCTAAGCACACCCATCGAGGCCACTGCCCTGGACGGTCGTTCTATTGGGCAGGTGTCTCAGATATCGATGCCCGTTACTCTGATTCTGTCTGGCAACCACAGGGAGGAGATCCAGTTCCTGCCCCTACATTCCCCTAATGCTCCAATTGTGTTAGGCCATTCTTGGCTTATTAAGCACAACCCTCACATAGATTGGACTACCGGTTCTGTTATTAACTGGAGCCCTTTTTGCCTTGCTCATTGTCTGAAGGCTGCACCTCATGTTATAACCAGACAGGTTTCACAGGCCACGGAGGACATCGATTTGTCATCTGTTCCCCCCGAATACTGGGATCTAAGGGAGGTTTTCAATAAATCTCGGGCTACCTCGCTACCACCCCATCGGCCATACGACTGTGCCATAGACCTCCATCCAGGCACATCACCCCCCCGTGGACGTCTGTATTCCTTGTCCGGTCCGGAGACTAAGGCCATGGCAGATTATGTGGAGACTTCCCTCAGGGCTGGGATTATTCGGCCATCTTCCTCTTCTGCTGGCGCAGGGTTTTTCTTCGTAGCCAAAAAAGATAAGACTCTTCGGCCATGCATTGATTACCGGGGTCTTAATGACATCACGGTGAAGAACCGATATCCACTCCCTCTGCTGGCCTCCGCTTTTGAATTACTCCAGGGAGCCACAATCTTCTCAAAACTGGACCTCCGAAATGCGTACCACTTGGTACGGATAAGAGAAGGTGATGAATGGAAGACTGCGTTTAACACTGCTAGTGGACACTACGAATATCTGGTGATGCCATTTGGGTTGACTAACGCTCCCGCTGTCTTCCAGGCTCTGGTAAACGATGTGCTCCGGGACATGATTAATCGTTTTGTCTTTGTGTATCTGGATGACATTTTGATTTTCTCCCACTCGGCCCAGGAACACACAGCACACGTACGTCAGGTCCTCCAGCGATTATTAGAGAATCAGCTGTTTGTAAAGGCAGAGAAGTGCGAGTTCCATCGCTCGGTCATTCCTTTCCTAGGTTACATAGTGGCCGCGGGTAGCATCCGGATGGATCCTGGCAAGATCCAAGCCGTCACTGATTGGCCACAGCCCTCTTCACGCCTGGATTTGCAACGCTTCCTGGGGTTTGCCAATTTTTATCGACGATTCATTCGGAATTACAGCATTTTGGCAGCCCCTCTCACTGCCCTGACCTCAACTAAAGTGAGTTTTGTGTGGTCACCCCAAGCAGCCCAAGCATTCACTGCCCTCAAACAGCGCTTCACTTCAGCCCCCATTTTGATTCACCCAGACCCAGCCCGGCAATTTGTAGTGGAGGTGGATGCCTCTAATATCGGCGTGGGGGCTGTGTTGTCGCAAAGGTCGGACAACGATCAAAAGCTGCATCCGTGTGCATTCCTCTCCCGTCGTCTGACACCTGCTGAGGCAAATTATGACGTCGGCAACAGGGAACTGCTGGCGGTCAAGACAGCATTGGAGGAGTGGAGACATTGGCTGGAGGGGGCGGAACAACCATTTATTGTGTGGACAGACCACAAAAATCTGGAGTACCTACGCTCAGCCAGGAGACTCAACGCCCGACAAGCCAGATGGGCTCTGTTTTTTACTCGATTTGATTTCACCCTGTCTTATCGGCCTGGTTCAAAGAATACGAAACCAGATGCCCTCTCCCGGGTGTTCAGTCCTACTGCTGCGGTCCAAGGAAATGAACGCATTCTTCCGGTCTCTTGTCTGGCTACGTCCTTGGTCTGGGGCGTGGAAGAGGCGGTGCGTAATGCGCAGCAGTCGAGCCCTGACCCAGGAGGGGGTCCGCCGGGCTGCCTATTTGTACCTGACCCTGTTCGATCCAGAGTCCTGGAATGGGGCCATTCGTCAAGACTGACCTGCCACCCCGGCGTTCGTCGGACCCTGGCATTTATACGGCGACGATTTTGGTGGCCCACCATGGGGGTGGATGTCCCCTCTTTTGTCTCGGCCTGCACGGTATGCAACCGAAGCAAGACGTCCCGCCAGGCCCCAGCTGGTCTCCTGCAGCCTCTCCCTGTCCCTCATCGTCCATGGTCGCATCTCTCCCTGGACTTTGTCACAGGTCTGCCACTATCTGACGGCAATACCGCCATCCTCACCGTTGTAGACCGGTTTTCGAAGGCGGCACACTTTATTCCCCTGCCTAAGTTGCCATCAGCCAAGGAGACGGCCCAATTGATGGTGCAGCACGTTTTCCGGATCCACGGACTACCCACTGACATTGTCTCCGACCGGGGTCCTCAGTTCACCTCCCAGTTCTGGAGGGCTTTCTGCACCCTTATTGGATCGTCTATCAGCCTGTCCTCAGGATTCCACCCAGAGTCTAACGGTCAATCAGAGCGGGCCAATCAGGACCTAGAGACTGTGCTTCGGTGCCTGGTTTCTGACAATCCCACCACCTGGAGCCGGCAACTTGTTTGGGTGGAATATGCCCGCAACACCCTGCCTTCCTCCGCTACGGGGCTTTCCCCCTTCGAGTGCTCCTTGGGCTACCAGCCTCCGTTGTTTCCGGAGCAAGAAGAGGAGGTTGGCGTCCCGTCGGCCCAGCTGTTCGTCAGGCGCTGTCGTCGGACATGGAGAAAGACTCGGGCGGTTTTGCTACGCACTAATGCCAGGTATCGGCGGCAGGCCGACCGTCGCAGGACCCCGGCTCCCCACTATCGTGTGGGCCAGAGGGTGTGGCTGTCCACCCGAGATCTGCCCCTTCGGGTGGAGAGTCGCAAGCTTTCATCCCGATACATCGGTCCTTATCAGATCTCCCGGGTGGTCAACCGCTCAGCTGTACGCCTCATGTTGCCCCGGTCCCTCCGCATTAATCCTACCTTTCATGTGTCCCGTGTAAAACCTGTCTCTCATTGTCCTTTGTCCCCTGTTCCTAGGCCTGCCCCTCCTCCTCGGGTTATTGACAACCAACCTGCCTGGACGGTGCGTCGCCTCCTGAGAGTCCGTCCCCGGGGCCGGGGTTTCCAGTATCTGGTTGACTGGGAGGGCTACGGGCCAGAGGAGCGGTCTTGGGTCTCTACCAGGGACATCCTCGACCCGGAGCTCATTGCCGACTTTCATCGACGGCATCCCGGTCAGCCAGGTATGCACCCGGGTCGGTCGCCAGGTGGCGCCCGTAGGGGGAGGGGTACTGTCATGTCCTGATATGTTTCACCTGTCTGTGTTTGTCCCCTCCCCACACCAGGTGCACCCTATCTCCATCATTAATCAGTTTGGGTATTTAGTCCCTTGGGTTCTGTTGGGGTTTTGCCAGATCGTCTTGCCTAGTCAGTCGTTTCCAGCACTCTCCTGTATTACTAACTCTGCCAGTCTGTTTCCCGGTATTTGGACCTCTACCTGCCTGTTGGATTACGTTCCTGTCTAGCCCCTCATGTGCCTTCGACCATCTGATCTGCTGCCAAACGAACTCTGCCTGCATTACGGATTACGAGCCTGCCTACTCCTCTGTACTACCATCCTTCTGATCCCCGGTTACGAACATTGCCTGTCATTGACTACGAACCTGTCCTGCCCCAAATATCATATTAAACAGTCAATCATATCTCTGCCTCCGTGTCCGCTTTTGGGTCCCGTATATCTGTCGCTCTGTCACTCCAGTTCCACACAATGTTAATGTTTCTTAAGGGTCCAGCCCTGGTTTTTGAAGCAACCTCAGGTCTGCACCAAGTGCACAACATTACTCTAATCGGGCTTCACAGAGAGTAGCTAGTTAGTCTTTATTAACCTTAGTCTGCAACTCCCTAGTCGGGTACTACTTTATCTCAAATAAAGCAATGTCTCGGAAAGCCATTTTTTAAGTCCGTATTAATTTAAGTAGAATTAGCCTAGTCCTCATTTATTTTAAACTCTGTCTAGGAAACCGCCCCTAAAGGTTACAAACGGTGCCCACAAACTGTTAGAGCCTACATAACGCTGTCCCAACAGCAGAGCTTTCTTTTCAGCACCATATGACAAGGATTGAAAAGTATTTTCCAGTAGATTGTCGACTTGATTCATGATGATAACTGGTTGTCTAGCTTGCTAGCTAAAATGTTTAAAGTATGATGTTGACATGAACAGTCCAATCAAAGTTATGATAGATATAACGTGATTCGACGTCATTTTATCTGTGGCCAATGACCTTGATTCTTCTTGGATGGGCACTTCTAATGTAATTCTATGGCAATACCCAAATGGGCTTGAATGTTCGAGCTCTCCCCGTAGATTTTGCAGTGACGTAGTGTCCCCATGAGTGACAGAACACTGAGCCAATCACGGCACAACTAGAGAACATTACAAACCCCTACACACTGTACTTTCCGCTGGCTGCTCCACCATCCCAGAAAGCATAGAGCTATGCTGCATTTTGGAGCTGCCTTACTCAAGAAAGCAAAAAGAGACCATGTTTGTATGCAGCTTTATTAACTTAACATTGTTTGCAAACTGATATGTGACATGTATTAAATGGCAAAACAGGGATTTGTATTTGTATTTTTTTTTATATATATTTTAGCTTTACATGTGGGGCTCAAACGACGGGTCACCACTGTGCACTATTTGGAACACAACCTGTGTCATCAATAAATGCTTAAACACATGCGTCTGCCAGACAGACACTCACAAAGTATAATCTATGCATCGCTGTCCATGGTACTGAAATTGCGACATGTCTATGCGAATCGTTGATAGGCTTTCTGTGGTGCCAGAGCATATAGCTTTACTTAGCTAATGGATAAATGTTTATTGTTAGGCCTATCGGGTCGTAATTTTCTCATGTTAAGCCTAACATTTCACAAAGCTATACAGGGTGTTGCAAGGCTGCCATGCTGTCTTGAGGCAATAGAGTAATTACTTGTTCAGTAATTAAAGTTGGAAATTCAAACATTGTAGATTGCAAAATGTACTTCTATACAACAGCACACGAGTCAGCAACCAATAGATTTTTTTAAAATATAAAATTATCCTGTATTCCCTACCTGAACCTGCACGACATAAGCCGTTCTCGCGTTCTCCCAGCTTGGATAGAAAGCTGTGCGTAAAACCAGTCTTTTAATGCCAAATAATACAGTCAGTCCACCCTCCACACTAGCATACTATGGATTGTTTCATTATGCAGTCTCGCCTACTATCTATAGCTACAGTATTTAGCTGCTATTTATAATGTTTTTAACATCAAATAGCCTAACAATGAGGAAAAAAGTAGTCAGTTTGAGGATACATTTTGCCACTATTGTTGAACTCAGCAGGTTTTGTCTGGCTAATAGCCTACACAAATGGGCTGCAATCTCAGGTAAATTAAATCAAATCCAATCTGAGAGACTCTCCCCTGGCCTCTTTCTGCTTTTCTCTCTGTGTCTGTGCTTGTCTCTCTTTTTTATTTTTTATTTAACCTTTATTTAACTACGCAAGTCAGTTAAGAACAAATTCTTATTTACAATGACGGCCTACACCGGCCAAACTCAGGCGATGAAGCTGGGCCAATTGTGCACTGCCCTATGGGACTCCCAATCATTGAGGCCTATAGTAGCTACAGTATGCAACTGCGTCGCCTTGCATTTTTTGGTGTGCAAATGTTTTCACCACAGCCTGTAGGTCCAGGTTGCGGGACTGACTGTTTTCTTTACTGAGAAGAAGCAAATACTTAGCGTCCTAGTAAATATTGAAATTAAAAAGGTTTATGAATGACTTTTGAGGGTTAATATCAAAATGATTTATTAAATTAAATCGAGCTTGTGAGGCCAGTGAGCTTGTCCGGTACGCCAGTGATCTCTTAAGACATTTCTTGAACATGGTCTCATTTGTGATAAATTACACCAAGTAAACACAGTATTGAACGAGGCTGTGTACCTGTGTGTCCACGGCAGAGACACTGGGACCCTGTCATGCCTGTGCGGGCGTGTGAGAGGCACCCCTTCCGTATGATAGCAGAGCGGGCCCGTGTGCACGGCCAGTGGCAGGAGTTCAACAGTAGTCCCATCAACCAGGAGTTTGGCCTGAGCAAGCGAACCTGCAAGAGCCAGGTATGGAGGGATGAGAAGGGATGATGCAGGAAAAGGAAGGGTGGAGTCAGTGTCTTTGTGATTTCAGGACAGGAGATAGGGTCTAGTACTTTTAGGATGTGAGCACTGCAATGTTGTGATTTAGTTGGATGAAAGTACATTGATAATTGTTTGGTGAAAAGGTAGCTTAAACAAATAAACTTCAAGAGGATTGACTCAGATACTAGCTAACAGGGCATTGTATTCCAATTTCTGTTGTATTTAGAGGGTTCTGATAGCTGAGTCCTGAACTGCTGTACCTCTTCTTTCCTCTGTGTGCAGGTGTTCAAGGCGATGAGCATCAGTTTGCCCATCTTCGTGACCTTTGCCCTTGCCTTCCCTGCAGTCTGATCTCCTGCCAGACAGTCTCCATGGTGCCCGTTATCACACGTAAACATCACACTTCCTGCCTGATTTAAAGTATCTAGACATATCCAGGAGGACTGTTTTAACCCAAGCCAAGCTCAACTAAGCTATATCCATTGACTTAACAAGTTAAAAGATCAGTCTTCCTCTGAGGCAGGTCATGGTTTACTCTGTTGAAGTAAAAGGGCCACAAATACAGTAATTAGACAAGGAGCAGATTCATGCACTTTCATATCACTTGACAGTATGAGTCTGTGGCCTAAATGGCACCCTATTCGCTGTACAATGCACTACTTTTGACCAGAACCCTATGGGCCCTTGCCAAAGTAGTGCACTATAACGGGTACAGGGTGCCACTTGGGATGCAGCCTGTTCCAGCTGTAATGTATCCTAACCACACAACCTGGTCTCAGAGCATTTTGTATTATTATGTAGTAAATCCGAAACATTCCATTTCATATGATATGTTACGTTTCGTATGGTATGTATTCATTTGTGGATGTATGAGATGTTACGAATTACAATTCGTATGATATGTTACGAATTACAATTTGAATGATATGTTACGAATTACAATTTGAATGATATGTTACAAATTTGCAAAAATTACAATATGTAAAGAATTTGCTAAACGTATGATATGCATTCTAATTTGTTGTTGCTAACGTTGGCTAGGTGGCTAATGTTAGCTAGCTGGCTAACGTTAGCTAGGCTAGGGGTTAGGGTTAGTGGAAGGGTTAGCCAACATGCTAAGTAGTAGCAAAGTAGCTAATTAGCTAAAGTTGTCCATGATGAGATTCGAATGTGCAACCTTTGAGTTGCTAGATGTTCATGCTATATGCCTACCCATACACCCCGACCAACCACTCTCCTTTCGTGTTTGCCTTAAGTAACCTTATGTCTTATGTAACCATACCAAATGTAACATGTCATACTAATTTGAGTGTCCGGGATTTACATTTACAAGTGATGTTACATTTGATACCGGAGCTCTGAGACATGCGTTGAAATTGCTAAGCAGCGAACTTCGAAGCAGTGAGGCGATGCGTGTATCACTTTATCAGAAGTACGTCATCAGTGACGTCCGAAGCTTTGTTTCATTACGTGCTTTTTCAAACCGTGTTGCAAAATGTCTGATTTCGCCGTGGTTCTGGTGCTTTCTTAAATTCCAAACTGCTTTCAAACACTGACCTCTACTAGACACCATTCGTCCAAATATAGTTAGGATTTTGAACATGTAGGGCGTTTCTCAATATACATACTACCATGCTCCACACTCTCATGCTCCGAGTGCATTCTCTGACCACGTTCTCTTGAGTACATTCTTGTGTGGAAGAGTGTGGAGAACGCATAAAACATTGCATTTGAGAAGCCCTCACACTCCCCCTACTTATCAGACATCAGGATAAGACCCAGATGCAGACTGTTCGAAATAACAAAAGTTTATTTACAAAACAGGGTAGCAATAGGTCAAGGGAAGGCAGTGGTCAGTAATCCAGTGCAGGGAGTCCGTAAATTACAGAACGGCAGGCAGGCTCAGGGTCAGGGCAGGCAGAATGGTCAAAACCTGGAAAACTAGAACACAGGGACTAAAGAGAAACAGGAATACGGGGAAAACCGCTGGAAGGCTTGACGAGACAAGCGGAACTGGCAACAGACAAACAGAGAACACAGTTATAAATACCCTGGTGATAACGGGGAAGATGGGCGACACCTGGAGGAGGGTGGAGACAAACCGAGAACACAGGTATAAATACCTTGGTGATAACGGGGAAGATGGGCGACACCTGGAGGGGGGTGGAGACAAACAGAGAACACAGTATAAATACCTTGGTGATAACGAGGAAGATGGGCGACACCTGGAGGGGGGTGAAGACAAAGAGAACACAGGTATAAATACCTTGGTGATTACAGGGAAGATGGGCGACACCTGGAGGGGGGTGGAGACAAACAGAGAACACAGGTATAAATACCCTGGTGATAACGGGGAAGATGGGCGACACCTGGAGGGGGTGGAGACAAACAGAGAACACAGGTATAAATACCTTGGTGATAACGAGGAAGATGGGCGACACCTGGAGGGGGGTGGAGACAAACAGAGAACACAGGTATAAATACCTTGGTGATAACGAGGAAGATGAACAGATCAGGGTGTGACACTACTGTGTTCCCTTATGCTTCAATTCAAATAATTGCCACCATTGATTTCATAAATTTTTGCTAAATGTTTTACTTGGTTGCATCATATTTCTTTGCATACTTTCTGTTGAAGATTGCATCGATGCATGTATGTACAAACGGAATACGCATTCGAGAAGTGCCCTCCGTGCTCCGCTTCGTATACTTTGATTTGGACTCATACTCTGACTCTCCAATTTGCATGCTCGGAGCACGGTAGTATGCATTTTGAGAAACATCCTTACTTTCACATGACCGGTAGCTTAGCAGGTATACTCTTAAAAGTAAAGGTGCTATCTATAGCCTAAAAGGGTTCTTCGGCTGTCCCCATAGGAGAACCCTTTGAAGAACCCTTTTTGGTTCCAGGCAGAACTTTTTGAGTTCCATGTAGAACCTTTTACACAGAGGGTTCTACATGGAACCCAAAATAGTTCTGCCTGGAACCAAAAAGGGTTCTTCGAAAAGTGTAGAGTAGGAAACTATGGAACATTCAGGGACATGAGGGTATGATGTTGAATCCCGTTGAAGGCACACTATTTTGAAAATAGTTTTATGTGAAACAACCCTTCTGTCTTAAGCATCCTAAATAATGCCATAGATTCCGTTTTTGAAAAATAGTAAACTTGAAGGATAAAAAGGGAAGCATGATGTGAGTTGTAAACCTGGCATTCCAACTGATTATAGGCTACTGAAGCCAACAACTGATGAAAACAATGGATAATTTTTGTATGTATACACTGCTATTTATTTCTGACCAGCAGATGTCATTAATGTGCATTGTGAAGCGATAATTAAGCTCTCCGTAATTAACCGTCTTTCAGCACAATTTTTTTATATATTTTTTTATTTTTTTATTTTTATTTCACCTTTATTTAACCAGGTAGGTCAGTTGAGAACAAGTTCTCATTTACAACTGCGACCTGGCCAAGACAAAGCAAAGCAGTGCGACAAAAAAAAAAAAAGTTACACAGTAAACAAACATACAGTCAATAACACAATAGAGAATCTATATACAGAGTGTGCAAATGTAGTGCAAAATGCAGTAAGGTTAGGAAGGTAGGACAATAAATAGGCCATAGTGGTGAGATAAATTACAGATTAGCATTAACAATTTGGTGAAAGCTCCAAAGCATTCAGAAAGCCTCTGTCTCCAATCACTAACGTTTACTATGTTACATCTAGTGTATGAGACCAGGCTGAACTACAAGGGGCGTGGCACACCCTGTCTGGGGAGATAGCTCTTTGAAGGCAGTTGTTGGCCTTGTAGTGAGCAATTGTCTGGAGGCTGTATAAATGTTGCTCCATGTGGTTCAGGCCCCTGCTCTACCAGGAAGCAGAGTAATCTCTCTGTGTCTAACAAATGCTGACTGTCAGTGGGTAAAATTATGACCAGTGGAGTTATGTACTATGGGGTCAGGTACAGCTGAGAAAACACAAATTTAGAGTTGCGGTCTGTGCTGTTTAAGATTAGGGAGGACGATTATTTTTTTATGAGCATGGCCTTATTTATATTACAACATATTGAATGACTCTCATTCATATTCCATTCACTCAGCTCAATGTAACATCGCTAGGTTACTACAACTTAGCCTATGAATGAAAGTTTACAGCGTATGTGCACAGGTCCACAGAAAAATAGAAGCAAATGGTTCCTATGTCGCGTCCCCATTGCAATGATCTCTGCTCGACAATGTATCAAGATTAGATAACATATTTTATTCAATATTAATTCAAAGCATCCATGAGGTTAACCTTCACCATCAATTATAACATGTGTAGTTTAAAATAAAGTATGGAGGAACACATTTATTTGTGTTACACTTGAAGTCATGGTGGCCTTCTTAGATTTAATGGCGGTTGGCATCCAATAAATGTTGCATTATCGCCACCAACTAGACAGAATAATTACCTTATACTTTGCTTGAAAAAAGGAAACCAAAATCAACAAATACCCTGCCATCTTACCCTAAATTCATTAAAAACCCACCACCCTACTCCACTATTTAAACCTATCAAGTCCTACCTCAGGCCAACAGCCTGAAAGGACAGGACACCGCCACTCAACAAACCCTGTAACTCTTCTGACGTCAAATATTGTACACCCAAATACTTCTCTGCAGCTGCCACCACAACCTCTATTTTCTGCAATTTATGTTCCATCCCTGCAATACAGTTGATAAACGTTGCTATGAATGCTGAAAGGCCAATATTACTGAAGTATATATCACTCATTGGCCTATCCCTCTATGTTGATACAGATCTACTACTCACACGAATCCTCTCAGGAACCCTAAACCAAAGGTGCAGGAGGGGATGGCTGATGATTTACAGGTTCCTTTATATCCAATTTTTTTAAACGTATTTTGTACATTATGTTGATGCTACCCTCTCTTATGACCGAAAAGAGCTTCTGGATATTAGAACAGTGATTACTCACCTCGACCTGGACAAAGATTTTTTCTTTAATGATTTGGACATAAAGGATATGTTGCTCCCAGACAAGGCCCAAATCCTTGTAATTTGAATGAAGAATATAAGGAAACACGGGCCTCTACCATCCATTCTATTAGTCAACATGCAATCACTGGAGAATAAACGGGATGAGCTCCGTTCAAGACTATCCAACAATGGGACATTCAAAACTATAATATCTTATGTTTCACCGAGTCGTGGATGAACGACGACATGGATAATATAGAGCTGGCTGGGTTTTCCGTGCATCAGCAAGACAGAACAGCTACGTCTGGTAAGACGAGGGGCGGAGGGTGTGTGTCTATTTGTCAATACCAGCTGGTGCGCAATGTCTAATATCAAGGTAGTCTCAAGGTATTGCTGTCTCGAGGTATCTTGATAAGCTGTAGACAACACTATCTATCGAGAGAGTTTTCTATATTTTTTCAATATCTATATTTTTCGTAGCCGTCTATCTACTACCACAAACCGGTGCTGGCATTAAGACCGCACTCAATGAGCTGTATAAGGCCACAAGCAAACAAGAAAATGCTCATCCAGAAGCGGCACTCTTAGTGGCCGGGGACTTTAATGCAGGCAAACCTAAATCCGTTTTTACCTAATTTCTACCAGCATGTCACAAGTGCAACCAGAGGGAAAAAAACTTTAGACCACCTTTACTCCACACACAGAGACACGTACAAAGCTCTCCCTCGCCCTCCATTTGGAAAATGTGACTATAATTCTATCCTCCTGATTCCTGCTTACAATCAAATAAATACTAAAGCAGGAAGTACCAGTAACTCGCTCAATACAGAAGTGGTCAGATGACGCGGATGCTACGCTACAGGACTATTTTGCTAGCACAGACTGGAATATGTTCCAGGATTCATCCAATGGCATTGAGGAGAATACCAACTCAGT
The DNA here is from genome assembly GCA_023634145.1 of Thymallus thymallus. Taxonomy (NCBI): domain Eukaryota; kingdom Metazoa; phylum Chordata; class Actinopteri; order Salmoniformes; family Salmonidae; genus Thymallus; species Thymallus thymallus. The sequence goes on from CM042387.1 coordinate 11,404,123, forward strand.
CACCAGCTTCCTCAATAAGTGCGTTGACGACGTCGTCTCCCAGTGACCGTGTGTACATATCTCAATCAGAAGCCATCGATTACAGGCAACATCCGCACCGAGCTAAAGGATAGAGCTGCCGCTTTCAAGGAGTGGGACACTAATAAAAAATCCTGCTATGCCCTTAGACGAACCACCAAACAGGCAAAGCATCAATACAGTACTAAGACTGAATACTACTACACCGGCTCTGGTGCTTGTTGGCTGTGGCAGGGCTTGCAAACTATTACAGACTACAAAGGGAAACCCAGCCTTGAGCTGCCCAGTGACGCAAGCCGGGCTAAATGCCTTTAATGCTCGCTTCGAGGCAAGCAACACTGAAGCATGCATTAGAGCACCAGCTGTTCCGGACGACTGTGTGATCACGCTCTCTGTAGCCGATGTGAGCAAGACCTTTAAACAGGTCAACATTCACAAGGCCGCAGAGCCAGACGGATTACCAGGACGTGTACTCAGAGAATGCACCGACCAACTGTCTTCACTGACATTTTCAACCTCTCCCTGACCGAGTCTATAATACCTACATGTTTCAAGCAGACCACCATAGTCCCAGTGCCCTAGAAAGCGAAAGGTAACCTGCCTAAATGACTACTTTCCCATAGCTCTCACGTCGGTAGCCATGACATGCTTTGAAAGGCTGGTCATGGCTCACATCAACAACATCATCCCCGAAACCTTAGACCCACTCCAATTCGCATACCGCCCCAACAGATCCACAGATGACGCAATCTCAATTGCACTCCACACTGCCCTTTCCCACCTGGACAAAAGGAACACCTATGTGAGAATTCTGTTCATTGACTACAGCTCAGTGTTCAACACCATAGTGCTCACAAAGCTCATCACTAACCTGGGACTAAACACCTCCCTCTGCAACTGGATCCTGGACTTCCTGACGGTCCGCCCCTACATGGTAAGGGCAGGCAACAACACATTTGCCACGCTGATCCTCAACACGGGAGCCCTTCAGAGGTGCATGCTTAGTCCCCTCCTGTACTCCCTGTTCACCCACGTGTGTGTGGACAAGCACGATTCCAACACCATCATTAAGTTTGCTGATGACACAACGGTGGTAGGCCTGATCCCTGACAATAATGAGGAGGTCAGAGACCTGGCAGTGTTGTGCCAGGACAACAACACCTCCCTCAACGGGAGCAAGATAAAGGAGATGATCCTGGACTACAGGAAAAGGAGGGCCGAACACAACCCCATTCACATTGACAGGGCTGTAGTGGAGCGGGTCGAGAGTTTCAAGTTCCTTGGTGTCCACATCACCAACAAACTATCAAGGTCCAAACACACCAAGAAAGTCGTAAGAGGGCACGACAACGCATGGGTCCCCAGATCCTCAAAAAGTTCTACAGCTGCACCATCGGGAGCATCCTGACTGGTTGCATCACCACCTGGTATGGCAACTGCTCGGCATCCGACCGTAAGGCACTACAGAGGGTAGTGCATAGAGCCCAGAACATCACTAAGTTTCCTGCCATCCAGGACCTATATACTAGGCAGTGTCAGAGGAAGGCCCAAAAAATTGTCAAAGACTCCATTGACCCAAGTCAAATACTGTTCATCTGCTACCGCACGGCAAGTGGTACCGGAGTGCCAAGTCTAGGTCCAAAAGGCTCCTTAACAGCTTCTATCCCTAAGCCATAAGACTGCTGAACAATGAATAAAATGCCCCCCTGGATTATTTGCATTGACCCCCCCCCACGCTGATGCTACTCTGTGTTTATTATCTATGCATAGTCACTTTACCCCTACCTACATGTACAAATTACCTCAACTAACCTGTACCCCCGGCACACTGACTCGGTACAGGTACTCCCTGTATATACCCTCATTATTGTTATTGTGTTACTTAAGAAAAAAATGCATTTTTATTTTTGTTTGTTTAGTAAATGCCTCAGCATACGACACCATCTGCTTTACTCTAACCCTGGTATCCTCAACCTGCCGCTCTCGTTCTGGACATTACTAATCCCCAGCCCCCTCCTAGATTTTGTATGGAAGTCAATGTACCCAGAGGAGGATGGAAACTAGCTGTCCTCCAGCTCCACCATGGTGCTACCCTACAGAGTGCTGTTGAGACTACTGTAGACCTTCATTGCAAACCAGTGTGTTTTAATAACTTATTTGGTGACGTGAATATATTTAGTGTTGTTTTATCTAAAAGGGATACCTTTTTTAATGTTTCACAATATTTTTTGTGTGAGTTACCACGGATCCATCCAACCTTTTTATGCAAATAAAGTACATGTCGGATTAAAAACATTCAAGACAGACCTTTTTTCAAGCAAATATTGATATAATAACCATCATATTGAAGTAAACTTGGAGACACACCATGACATGTTGTGTGGTCCTCCCACTACAACTCAGGAACATTTTTTGCACATGGGGAGACTTCCACTAAGGAAGAGTCCAATCCAGTAGCTCCTATCGTGGACCATCCCCAGCCCAGAACTGAGCAGTGGTTACACTGCTCCTCCAAGGCTGTGCAATATTTCCCCCACCCACTTTGTGGCTCTGGTAACCAACACACCACTCTCAACTCCTGTGAAACACCCATCATGCCAGGATGCTGTGCACATTTTTTATTTTATTTAACCTTTATTTAACTAGGCAACTGCCTTAGACCACTGACCCACTCGGGAGCCCGAGCACTTATGGCGATGAGCTAATTGCCATAGAAAAACTGGTGTCTGCATAACTGTCAAGAACTGATTAAGCGATGTCTCAAAAACCAAATTGCATCTATATCCCGATCTCTCCTTTGAGCCTATGATCTCCTTTTTTAGGTTAGAGAGACTGAAAATGCACTGTAGTGGAAATGCAGTGCACATCTCCCACAGTGAGTGGGTACAAGAGGATTCTAGGTCACACTGTCTGCCCGTTTTAGCACTAATGTGCATCTTGCTCACATCTTTAAACTCTGTTAAACTCCCATCTTCACAAAGACCCTACTGTCTAAACACAGAAATGCACTCCATCCGATAGCAACACGCTGCATATTAAGGCTCAGTTGAGGGCTGGGAAGTCCCCTTGTGAAATGTAAAATGGTAAACCAGATGTTGTTTCCTTATTTTGCATTAATCCAGTCCCAGGTTGCACCCTGATAGAGAGGGAGACATGGCACATATTTCAGTCAATGTACAATTCTCAGGAAAGTGTTGATTAGGAAATAGCTGGGGTGCTCTGGCCAAAGATCAAAGCATTTTGTACCCAAGAAAGCAAAAGTAACTGAACTAAATGACTAACGCCCCGTAGCACTCACTTCTGTCATCATGCATTGAGAGGCTAGTTAAGGTTCATATCACCTCCACCTTACCTGACACCCTAGACCAACTTCAATTTGCTTACCGCCCCAATAGATCCACAGACGATGTAATCGCCATTGCACTGCACACTGCCCTATCCCATCTGGACAAGAGGAATACCTATGTAAGAATGCTGTTCATTGACTACAGCTCAGCCTTCAACACCATAGCACCCCCCAAGCTCATCATTAAGCATCAGACTGTTAGATAGACACAACAGTGGTAGGCCTGATTACCAACAACGACGAGACAGCCTACATGGAGGAGGTAAGGGCCCTGGCAGAGTGGTGCCAGGAAAATAACCTCTCCCTCAACATCAACAAATCGAAGGAGCTGATCGTGGACCTCAGGAGACAGCAAAAGGAGCACATCCTGACATCGAAGGGCTGCAGTGGAGAAGGTGAAAAGCTTCAAGTTCCTCGGCGTACACATCATTGACAATCTGAAATGGTCCACCCACACAGACAGTGCGGTGAAGAAAGCGCAACAACTCCTCTTCAACCTCAGGATGCTGAAGAAATGTGTCTTGGCTCATAAGACTCTCATAAACTTTTACAGATGCACCATTGAGAGCATGCTGTCTGTCAGGCTCTGGCCATAGAGAAGCAATAGGCATCTCTATGTAGCTATGGTCAGAGTCTGACAGTGTCGTTCTTTTCTGTTTCTTTGTTGGTTTGGGTGGATCCCTAATTAGAGGCAGCTGCTATCCGTTGTCTCTAATTAGGGATCCAATATATGTTGAGTCTGTCCCTCACGCGGGTGTGGGTTGTTATCGTACATATCGATGTATGTCGCAGTCACGGTGAGAAGTAAGTGTGCCTTTTTTTTACGTCCGTTCATTTCGTGTGTTTTGGTGAACGTGACGGTAGTTATTCGTGTGTTTGTGTCCTGTAGTTCGCCATTTGTTCGTTTACATATAGAAAATAATAAACATCAATGTCGAACTACTATCCCTGCGCTACGCCTTGGTCATTCCCACACCCACATCGTGACAGAACAACCCACCACTGCGAGACCAAGCAGCGTAACTGGGGAGAGAGGGAGAGAGAGGAGGTGCCGCCGCCGCGTTATGCGCGACGCGCTAGACGAGGCAACGCCCGCAAACAACCCCAAGGTAATCTTGGGGGGGGGCTATGGGGCTGGTCAGGTGTGGAAGAGGAGGCACCCGTTGACACAACGACAGATATAGGGGACCCAAAAGCGGACACGGAGGCAGAGATATGATTGACTGTTTAATAGAAAATATAGGGCGAGACAGGTTCGTAGTCAAGGACAGGCAATGTTCGTAACAGGGAGTCTGAATGGCAGTCGTCCAATAAGGGGAGTCAGGCTCGTAGTCGTAGTTCAGGCAGCGTTCGGTACCGGGAATCAGAAGACTGGCAGTGCAGAGGAGTAGACAGGCTCGTAATCCGTAATGCAGGCAGAGTTCGTTTGGCAGCAGATCAGATGGTCGAAGGCACATGAGGGGGCTAGACAGGAACGTAATCCAACAGGCAGGTAGAGGTCCAAATACCGGGAAACAGACTGGCAGAGTTACTAATACAAGGGAGTGCTGGAAACGACTGACTAAGCAAGACGATCTGGCAAATGCCAACAGCACCCAAGATGCTAAATACACAAACTGATTAATGATGGTGATAGGGTGCACCTGGTGTGGGGAGGGGACAAACACAGACAGGTGAAACATATCAGGACATGACAGTACCCCTCCCCCTACGGGCGCCACCTGGCGACCGACCCGGGTGCATACCTGGCTGACCGGGATGCCGGCGATGAAAGTCGGCGATGAGCTCCGGGTCGAGGATGTCCCTGGTAGAGACCCAAGACCGCTCCTCCGGCCCGTAGCCCTCCCAGTCAACCAGGTACTGGAAACCCCGGCCCCGGGGACGGACTCTCAGGAGGCGACGCACCGTCCATGCAGGTTGGTTGTCAATAACCCGAGGAGGAGGGGCAGGCCTGGGAACAGGAGACAAAGGACAGTGAGATACAGGTTTTACACGGGACACATGAAAGGTAGGATTAATGCGGAGGGACCGGGGCAACATGAGGCGTATAGCTGATCGATTGATAACCCGGGAGATCTGATAAGGGCCGATGTATCGGGATGAAAGCTTGCGACTTTCCACCCGAAGGGGCAGATCTCGGGTGGACAGCCACACCCTCTGGCCAACACGGTAGTGGGGAGCCTGGGTCCTGCGACGGTCGGCCTGCCGTCGATACCTGGTATTTGTCCGTAGTAGAACAGCCCGGGCCTTTCTCCAGGTCCGACGGCAGCGCCTGACAAACAACTGGGCCGACGGGACGCCAACCTCCTCTTCCTGCTCCGGAAACAGCGGAGGCTGGTATCCCAAGGAGCACTCGAAGGGCGAAAGCCCAGTAGCGGAGGAAGGCAGGGTGTTGCGGGCATATTCCACCCAAACGAGTTGCCGGCTCCAGGTGGTGGGATTGTCCGAAACCAGGCAACGTAGCACCGTTTCTAGGTCTTGATTGGCCCGCTCTGATTGGCCGTTAGACTCTGGGTGGAATCCTGAGGACAGGCTGATAGAAGAGCCAATAAGGGTGCAGAAAGCCCTCCAGAACTGGGAAGTGAACTGAGGACCCCGGTCGGAGACGATGTCAATGGGTAATCCGTGGATCCGGAAAACGTGCTGTACCATCAATTGGGCAGTCTCCTTGGCCGATGGCAACTTAGGCAGGGGGATAAAGTGTGCCGCCTTCGAAAATCGGTCTACTACGGTGAGGATGGCGGTATTGCCGTCGGATAGTGGCAGACCTGTGACAAAGTCCAGGGAGAGATGTGACCATGGACGATGAGGGACAGGGAGAGGCTGCAGGAGACCAGCTGGGGCCTGGCGGGACGTCTTGCTTCGGTTGCACACCATGCAGGCCGAGACAAAAGAGGGGACATCCACCCCCATGGTGGGCCACCAAAATCGTCGCCGTATAAACGCCAGGGTCCGACGAGCGCCGGGGTGGCAGGTCAATCTCGACGAATGACCCCATTCCAGGACTCGGGATCGAACAGGGTCAGGTACGAACAGGCAGCCCGGCGGACCCCCTCCTGGGTCAGGGCTCAACTGTTGCGCATTACGCACAGCCTCTTCAACGCCCCAGACCAAGGACGTGGCCAGACAAGAGACAGGGAGAATGCGTTCATTTCCTTGGACCGTAGCAGTAGGGCTGAACACACGGGAGAGGGCGTCTGGTTTTGTATTCTTTGAGCCAGGCCGATAAGACAGGGTGAAATCAAAACGAGTAAAAAACAGAGCCCACCTGGCTTGTCGGGCATTGAGTCTCCTGGCTGAGCGTAGGTACTCAAGATTCTTGTGGTCTGTCCACACAATAAATGGTTGTTCCGCCCCCTCCAGCCAATGTCTCCACTCCTCCAATGCCGTCTTGACCGCCAGCAATTCCCGGTTGCCGACGTCATAATTTACTTCAGCAGGTGTCAGACGACGGGAGAGGAATGCACATGGATGCAGCTTCTGATCGTTGTCTGACCTTTGCGACAACACAGCCCCCACGCCGATATTGGAGGCATCTACCTCCACTACAAATTGCCGGGCTGGGTCTGGGTGAATCAAAATGGGGGCTGACGTGAAGCGCTGTTTGAGGGCAGTGAAGGCCTGGGCTGCTTGGGGTGACCACACAAAGCTCACTTTAGTTGAGGTCAGGGCAGTGAGTGGAGCCGCCAAAATGCTGTAATTTCGGATGAACCGTCGATAAAAATTGGCAAACCCCAGGAAGCGTTGCAGATCCAGGCGTGAAGAGGGCTGTGGCCAATCAGTGACGGCTTGGATCTTGCCAGGATCCATCCGGATGCTACCCGCGGCCACTATGTAACCCAGGAAAGGAATGACAGAGCGATGGAACTCGCACTTCTCTGCTTTTACAAACAGCTGATTTTCTAATAAACGCTGGAGAACCTGTCGTACATGTGCTGTGTGTTCCTGGGCAGAGTGGGAGAATATCAAAATGTCATCCAGATACACGAAGACAAAACGATTAATCATGTCCCGGAGCACATCGTTAACCAGAGCCTGGAAGACAGCGGGAGCGTTAGTCAGCCCAAATGGCATCACCAGGTATTCGTAGTGTCCACTAGCCGTGTTGAACGCCGTCTTCCATTCATCCCCTTCTCGTATCCGTACCAGGTGGTATGCATTTCGGAGGTCCAGTTTAGAGAAGATCGTGGCTCCCTGGAGCAGTTCAAACGCGGAGGCCAGCAGAGGGAGTGGATAACGATTCTTCACCGTGATGTCATTAAGACCCCGGTAGTCAATGCATGGGCGAAGAGTCTTATCCTTTTTGGCAACGAAGAAAAACCCTGCACCAGCAGAAGAGGAAGATGGCCGAATAATCCCAGCCCTGAGGGAGGCCTCTACATAATCTGCCATGGCCCTCGTCTCCGGACCGGACAAGGAGTACAGACGTCCACGGGGGGGTGATGTGCCTGGATGGAGGTCTATGGCACAGTCGTATGGCCGATGAGGAGGTAGCGAGGTAGCCCGAGACTTATTGAAAACCTCCCTTAGATCCCAGTATTCGGAGGGGACAGATGACAAATCGATGTCCGCCGTGGCCTGTGAAACCTGTCTGGTAAGAACATGAGGTGCAGCTCTCAGACAATGAGCAAGGCAAAAGGGGCTCCAGTTTGTAACAGAACCGGTAATCCAATCAATGTGAGGGTTGTGTTTAACAAGCCAAGAATGGCCTAACACAATAGGAGCGTTAGGGGAGTGTAAGGGCAGGAACTGGATCTCCTCCCTGTGGTTGCCAGACAGGATCAGAGTAACGGGCACCGATATCTGGGACACCCGCCCAATAGAACGACCGTCCAGGGCTGTGGCCTCGATGGGTGTGCTTAGAGGGCGTGAAGGAATGCCTAATTTGACCAGAAGGGAGTTATCAATAAAACAGTCGTCAGCTCCTGAATCCATAAGGACATTTACTTTAAGGGTTTGGGAATTCCAAATAATAGTGGCAGGAAAAGGAAAACGAACCGGGGGTACCCATGGGGTTTTAGTTTGACTCACCCGTATTCCTGCAGTTACTGATGAGCCCGCCCTTTTTAAAGGACAACCGGCTGCATAATGTCCTTTCTCCCCACAGTAGAGGCAGCTGCGACTGTCTATCCTGCGTCGACGTTCCTCGGGCGTCAGCTGTGCCCTCCTTATTTGCATGGGTTCAGATGTAAGGACCTCGGACGCCCTCAGTGGTTCCCGGAAGCATTCGGGTGGTTCCGGCAGTCCCGGTGACGCTCTACCACCCGGTCCGCCGAAATGCGGAAGTGCCTGAGCAGGACGACGATTTTCTCTCTCCCGATTTCGTTCCTGAAGTCTACTTCCTATACGCATGGCAATGGAGATGAGGCTGTCTAAACTGGGAGGCACCTCTCGGGCAGCGAGTTCATCTTTGATGGGATCACATAATCCGTCATAGAAGGCGTCGAGCAGAGCCTCGGAATTCCATGAGCACTCCGCTGCCAGAGTACGGAATTTAATTGAGTAATCCGACACGCTGCTAGTCCCCTGTTTTAGATGTAGCAGCTGACGTGCCGCTTCTCTTCCGGATACTGGAGCATCAAAAACTTTTTTTACCTCCGTAGTGAACGCTGCTAGACTGAAACTAACGGGAAGCTGCTGGTCCCATATCGGCGTAGCCCATGCCAGGGCTCGCCCCGTCATCATGGTTATCATATAGGCGACCCGTGACTTCTCTGTGGGAAAAGAGGATGGCTGCAGTTCGAAGATACGCGAACACTGGGACAAGAAAGGACGACAATAACTTGAATCACCAGAGAACCGTTCGGGGGCAGGTAAGTGCGGCTCTCTAAGGGATACCGGGGAAGGTGTTGGGCTGCTGGGTATAGGTGGGACAGGAGACGGGAGGGAAGCGCTCTGTGCCGGTAGTGCCAGTGTTAATCTCTCCAAGTGTTGGAGTAGACATTCGGTGGCTCGCTGTGGTTCTCTCTCTGCTCACGGAGCTCTTCTGTTATTGACCGTAGCACCTCCTCGTGTCGATCCACAACAACCCCTTGGTGGGCTATCGCGTTTTGTAGATGTGTCAACTCCGCTGGGTCCGTCATGGCCAGATCGTTCTGACACAACGACAGATATAGGGGACCCAAAAGCGGACACGGAGGCAGAGATATGATTGACTGTTTAATAGAAAATATAGGGCGAGACAGGTTCGTAGTCAAGGACAGGCAATGTTCGTAACAGGGAGTCTGAATGGCAGTCGTCCAATAAGGGGAGTCAGGCTCGTAGTCGTAGTTCAGGCAGCGTTCGGTACCGGGAATCAGAAGACTGGCAGTGCAGAGGAGTAGACAGGCTCGTAATCCGTAATGCAGGCAGAGTTCGTTTGGCAGCAGATCAGATGGTCGAAGGCACATGAGGGGGCTAGACAGGAACGTAATCCAACAGGCAGGTAGAGGTCCAAATACCGGGAAACAGACTGGCAGAGTTACTAATACAAGGGAGTGCTGGAAACGACTGACTAAGCAAGACGATCTGGCAAATGCCAACAGCACCCAAGATGCTAAATACACAAACTGATTAATGATGGTGATAGGGTGCACCTGGTGTGGGGAGGGGACAAACACAGACAGGTGAAACATATCAGGACATGACACCCGTCCCACTTTCCAGATGGCATTCCCCAGAAATGGAGTACGTGGGGGAATACCGACAGAGGGAGGAGTATGAAATGATAATGGAGCTATGTTGGCTTAATATGGTGGAGTGTGAGAGCGAGAGGAGGGAGCTGGCTCTAAAGGTGCCCAAAAGGAGCATCCCCAGTCCAGGTCCGGTCGTCTACTCCACCTCCATGCCAGAGCAGTCCGCTCCACCGGTACCCAGTCCGGGTCCAGTAATCTACTCCTCTTCCCTACCAGAGCAATCCGCTCCTCCGGTGCCCAGTCTGGGTCCGATCGTCTACTCCACCTCCATGCCAGAGCAATCCGCTTCTCCGATGTCCAGTCCGGGTCCGGACCTCTGCTCTACTCCCAGCACCCGAGCTCCAGTGCGTGTGCCTAGCCAGGTGCTTCCTGTGCCTGCTCCACGCACAAGACCTCCAGTGCGCCTCCCCAGTCCGGTACGACCCGTGCCGGCTCCCCGCACCAAACCTCCAGCGAAGGTCAGCGCCCCTAAACCTCCAGCGAAGGTCAGCGCCCCTAAACCTCCAGCGAAGGTCAGCGCCTCTAAACCTCCTGCGAAGGTCAGCGCCTCTAAACCTCCTGCGAAGGTCAGCGCCTCTAAACCTCCTGCGAAGGTCAGCGCCTCTAAACCTCCTGCGAAGGTCAGCGCCTCTAAACCTCCTGCGAAGATCAGCGCCTCTAAACCTCCAGCGAAGGTCAGCGCCTCGAAACCTCCAGCGAAGGTCAAGGCCTCTAAACCTCCAGCGAAGGTCAGCGCCCCTAAACCTCCTGCGAAGGTCAGCGCCTCTAAACCTCCTGCGAAGGTCAGCGCCTCTAAACCTCCTGCGAAGGTCAGCGCCCCTGAGCCTCCTGCGAAGGTCAGCGCCCCTGAGCCTCCTGCGAAGGCCAGCAACCCTGAGCCTCCAGCGAAGGCCAGCAACCCTGAGCCTCCAGCGAAGGCCAGCAACCCTGAGCCTCCAGCGAAGGCCAGCAACCCTGAGCCTCCAGCGAGGGTCAGCCACCCTGAGCCTCCAGCGAGGGTCAGCCACCCTGAGCCTCCAGCGAGGGTCAGCCACCCTGAGCCTCCAGCGAGGGTCAGCCACCCTGAGCCTCCTGCGAAGGTCAGCGCCCCTAAACCTCCTGCGAAGGTCAGCGCCCCTAAACCTCCTGCGAAGGTCAGCGCCCCTACACCTCCAGCGAGGGTCAGCGTCCCGGAGCCTCCAGCCATTCCGGGCTCAGCCATCTGCTCCGCCTCAGCGCCAGAGCAGTCCGCTCCACCGGTGCCCGCTCCGAGTCCAGCCGCCTGCTCCGCCTCAGCGCCAGAGCAGTCCGCTCCACCGGTGCCCGTTCCGGGTCCAGCCGCCTGCTCCGCCTCAGCGCCAGAGCAGTCCGCTCCACCGGTGCCCGTTCCGGGTCCAGCCGCCTGCTCCGCCTCAGTGCCAGAGCAGTCCGCTCCACCGGTACCCAATCCGGGTCCAGCCGTCTGCTCCGCTTCAGCGCCTGAGCAGTCCGCCCCACCGGTGCCCAGTCCGGGCCCGGTTATTTTCCCAGCTCCATGGCCGGAGCAGTCCGCCCCACCGGTGCCCAGTCCGGGCCCGGTTGTTTTCCCAGCTCCATGGCCGGAGCAGTTTACCCCACCGGTGCCCAGTCCGGGCCCGGTTTATTTCCCCGCTCCATGACCGGAGCCGTTTGCCCCACCGGTGCCCAGTCCGGGCCCGGTTGTTTTCCCCGCTCCATGGCCGGAGCCGTTTGCCCCACCGGTGCCCAGTCCGGGCCCGGTTATTTTCCCCGCTCCATGGCCGGAGCCGTTTGCCCCACTGATGCCCAGTCCGGGCCCGGTTGTTTTCCCCGCTCCATGGCCGGAGCCGTTAACCCCACCGGTGCCCAGTCCGGGCCCGGTTGTTTTCCCCGCTCCATGGCCAGAGCCTTTTGCCCCACCGGTCCACAGCCCGGGACCGGTGATAAGGAAGGGGCACGGGACAAAACTGTCCACATCGCCGGAGCCGGAGCCGCCCCCGATGGACAAGTTTTCCCTCCCATTTACCCCCCCGTGTTTTGTGTGTGGTTTTTTTTAGGCGTCCGGGAGTCCGCGCCTTGGGGGGGGGGGGTACTGTCAGGCTCTGGCCATAGAGAAGCAATAGGCATCTCTATGTAGCTATGGTCAGAGTCTGACAGTGTCGTTCTTTTCTGTTTCTTTGTTGGTTTGGGTGGATCCCTAATTAGAGGCAGCTGCTATCCGTTGTCTCTAATTAGGGATCCAATATATGTTGAGTCTGTCCCTCACGCGGGTGTGGGTTGTTATCGTACATATCGATGTATGTCGCAGTCACGGTGAGAAGTAAGTGTGCCTTTTTTTTACGTCCGTTCATTTCGTGTGTTTTGGTGAACGTGACGGTAGTTATTCGTGTGTTTGTGTCCTGTAGTTCGCCATTTGTTCGTTTACATATAGAAAATAATAAACATCAATGTCGAACTACTATCCCTGCGCTGCGCCTTGGTCATTCCCACACCCAAATCGTGACACTGTCGGGCTGTATCACCGCTAGGTACAGCAACTGCACCGTCCACAACCGCAGGGCTCTCCAGAGGGTGGTGCAGTTGGCCCAACATATCACCGGGGGGAACACTGCCTGCCCTCCAGGACGTCTACAGCACCCGGTGTCACAGGAAAGCCAAGAAGATCATCAAGGACCTCTCCATTCAGATCCTTTCTATTCTATTCTGTTCTCTGAAAAGCCACTAAGGTCCTTTGCCAGCAGAATTCAAACCTATCCAATGCTTTTATATCCCCTCTAACTCATTAAAATAAAACAATTTCACATAGCCTCCCAGTAAAAGAGGATGCATGCGTCCTCTTTTTAATTGTATTGGTCACATACACATATTGAGCAGATGTTATTGTGGGTGTAGCGAAATGCTTGTGTTCCTAGCTCCAACAGTGCAGTAATATCTAACAATACACACACATCTAAAAAGTAAAAAAATTGAATTAAGAAATATTAGGACAAGCAATGTGAGAGACCGGAGTATGTTTATATATATATATATATATATATATATATACAGCGGGTGAAATGAGTATTGAACACGTCACCATTTTTCTCAGTAAATATATTTCCAAAGGTGCTATTGACATGACATTTTCACCAGATGTTGGTAACAACCCAAGTAATCCATACATACAAAGAAACTAAAACAAAGAAATTAAGTTATGTGTAATAATGTGAAATGACACAGGGAAAAAGTATTGAACACATGGCATGGAAAGCCAAGACAACAGCTGAAAACTATCAGTAATTAAAAAGCATTCCAGCCCTCTGTCAGTGCAAATTAATAACAGCTGGTTCAGTCCCAACTGATGGCCTACAAAAAGGTCTCATTGCCAAGGTGTCACACAAGACACATCTCATGATGGGTAAAAGCAAAGAGCTGTCTCAAGACCTTCGCAAACTAATTGTTGCAAAACATAATGATGGCATTGGTTATAGGCGTATTTCTAAGCTTCTGAATGTTCCAGTGAGCACTGTTGGGGCCATAATACGGAAGTGGAAAGACAATTTTTTTTATTTTATTTTTTTTTTTTCACCTTTATTTAACCAGGTAGGTCAGTTGAGAACAAGTTCTCATTTGCAACTGCGACCTGGCCAAGACAAAGCAAAGCAGTGTGACAAATAACAACACAGAGTTACACATTAAACAAACAGTCAAAAACACAATAGAAAATAGAAAATCTATATACAGATCATTTCACCATAAATTTGGAGGAGTGAAAAGAATCAGAAGAGTTGTCCAAGAGCCAAGGACCACTTGTGGAGAGCTTCAAAAAGACCTGAAATTAGCAGGTACTGTTGTCTCAAAGAAAACAGTAAGTAATGCACTCCACCGCCATGGCCTGTATGCACGCTCACCACGCAAGACTCCATTGCTGAAAAAAAAGCATGTTGAAGCTCGTTTAAAGTTGCACAACATTTGGAAAAGCCAGTGAAATACTGGGAGAATATAGTGTGGTCAGATGAGAGCAGAATTGAACTGTTTGGATGTCATAATACACACCATGTTTGGAGGAGAAAAGGCACTGCACATCACCCTAAAAACACCATACCAACAGTGAAGTTTGGAGGTGGGAACATCATGGTGTGGGGCTGCTTTTCAGCAAATGGTACTGGCAAACTTCACATAATTGAAGGAAGGATGAATGGGCAAATTTACAGAGACATTCTTGACAAAAATCTGCTGCCATCTACCAGGATGATGAAGATGAAACGAGGGTGGACATTTCAGCAAGACAATGATCCCAAACAGACAGCCAAGGAAACTCTCAATTGGTTTCAAAGAAAGAAAATAAAGCTGCTAGAATGGCCCAGCCAATCACCTGACTTAAATCCCATTGAAAATCTATGGAAAGAACTGAAGATCAAGATTCATAGAAGAGGCCCACGGAACCTTCAAGATTTGAAGACTGTTTGCGTGGAAGAATGGGCCAAAATCACACCAGAGCAATGCATGCGACTAGTTTCTCCATACAGGTGGCGTCTTGAAGCTGTCATTACCAACAAAGGCTTTTGTACAAAGTATTAAATAAATATCAGTAAGTGTGTTCAATACTTTTTCCCTGTGTCATTTCACATTATTACACATAACTTAATTTCTGAACTTATTTGTTTTGGTTTCTTTGTATGTATGGATTACTTGGGTTGTTACCAACATCTGGTGAACATTTCATGTCAATAGCACCTTTGGAAATATATTTACTGAGAAAAATGGTGACGTGTTCAATACTTATTTCACCCGCTGTATGTGTGTGTGTGTGTGTGTGTGTGTGTGTATATATATATATATTTGGATAGAAAATGTAGTATATCTGAATAATAGTATATGTACAGCAATAGTTAAATAGGATAGGCCTTGACTAGAATACAGTATGAAGTGGGTAAAACAGTATGCAAACATTTTTTTAAGTGGCCAGTGTTCCATTATTAAAGTGACCAGTGTTCCAGGACTATGAACATAGGGCAGCAGCCTCTAAGGTGCATGGTAGAGTAACCGGGTGGTAGCCTTCTAGTGACAGTTCAGGGCAGGGTACTGGGCGTGGGCCGGCTAGTGGTGACTGTCTAATAGTCCGATGGCCTTGAGATAGAAGCTGTTTTTCAGTCTCTCTGTCCCAGCTTTGATGCACCTGTACTAACCTTGCCTTCTGGATGGTAGCGGGGTGAACAGACCATGGCTCCAATGGAGTACCATAATCCTTTGCGGCACCAAAAAAACGATAAACTCTCCTCTCCACGCCCCCACCTGCCCGCCCTCCACCTATCCCTAAAGCGTTGGGATAAATAGGAAATATACACCTGTGTGAAGCTAGCCACATTAAGGAATAAAAGTCCCTAAAATGATATAAATAGTGGAATCATGCCATATTTGGCCTAGATAGTGTAAAACATTATGCTGTTATATAAATTCAACAAAATATGCAACATGAACGTGCAATACATAGTAGGTTGACTAGTGAGCTTAATGTGGCTAATTTCACACCGATGTCCAAGTCCAGCAATATGTGCTACGATGCTAATATTTGTGAAAACCCATCGCAGTTGTGTTATGTGGGTGTCACCGAGTAGGCTGATGCCCCATTTCATGGGTTCACAATATCTAGTTTAGGCTGTACAGTGCATACAAGCATGCCCCCAATGCAATTCTAAAGTCTAATACATTTACAGTGCGATTTAATTTGTCATATTAACTAGTTGTCTTTTGTTGAATTTATATAACAACATTCCGACATTGTTTAGCATTATCTACTGCAAATATGGCATGATTCCACTATTTGTATCCGTTTGAATAACTTTCTATGGGGAACCTTTATTTTGAAGCCAAACAGCAAATCCCACTATTTTGGCTTGTCCTTATTGTGGCAATCTTCACACATATGAAATATACGTGGTGGATAGATGGGCTGAAACTCCTTTCGGTTCATCCAAAAAGGTCTCTCTAGCTGCCTATAACATTTCGAAAAAACAGAAATATGTAAGTATTCCGAAATGTTCTATATTGTGTGAGCATTTGATGTTAGAATACCACGTAGTTTCGCATGAACACGTAGAGCGCGAGGGACATTGAACGCACCCTGGATGTAACTATAGCCTACATAGCCAATTTTACAGTAGCCGACTTCATTCGATGTTACACTTTGATACTGTGTACCAGTACATTGTTAGACTCAAAGTTACTTGATATAATGTTACTGTTGCACTTGATATGTAGGCCTATGTGTTCCTCGTCATATCAGGGAAGTATTATGGTTGTGTGGAATGCTGAACTGCCCTCAATGTGTCACAGTCTGTTATTGTTGTTAATACAAACTGCGACGTAACAGTAGCCTATAAATCTAACAAATTCAAAAACAACCCGCTCTTGTAGCCTAGGTACCGTAGGCTACTTCATCTACTATGGGCAATTCCACGAGAACGGAATAACGCTGAGACTCAGATTTGTCACTCTAAAAACAATTTATTTCAAAGTTTAACAAATCATACAACTCTATTTACGTTGAACAATTTACACAGAACAGTTCACAAAAACACATTTACTTGAAGAACTGCAGATGCAGAGTTTGGGAACAGTGTTATGGTAAAAGCTCCCTAATTTCTTTTACGCGACCACGTTTAACAAAAACGGTTAAATATCTGCTCAGAATTAGGATTCAAAGATGTCTACAGAAAGGATGGGGTGTCAGCTAAGACATGACACCTCGACTTTGAAAAAATCTATGTTGATTATTGAACTACACAGTGAGTGAAGTGAAATTAAATCATAGGTCCCCCTTTCTGTACTACACACTAATGTATAATTATGTATATGAACGTCATTCTCTACATGGTGATGCATTCTGAATAGGCACCAAAGGTAGAAATCTGCAATATCATCCTTTGCATATATGGGTATTTTTGTACATACTATTATTCTAATGAGCTCTGCCCCCAAACAAGACCAAATGTGGGTTGGTCAGTACCAGAACAAATCTGAACCAATCATAGACGTCTAAGTTTTAGACATCATAGTAGAGTACAATACATCACAGTAGAGTTCAGTACATTACATTATACTGTACTCTAGTGTACTGAACTCTACTGTACTGAACTATACTCTACTTTTCTTTACTGTACTATACTGTGCTTCACTGTACAGTACTGTGCTGTCCAAGAATGTGCAATGGTGAGTGATGTAGAGAGCAGCTGTTGCTTCGCGAGGTATCTACCTGAAAATACAGTATATTATCAAAGTGATTTTAAGGTTGGTATTCAGCAGTCATAAAAGTATGCCTTATTTACTTTGAACAACTACAAAATAGTGATTTTGTCAGACAGCATAGGCAGCAGCTCCATAGAGATGACTTGGAATAAAATAATGTGAATAAATTATAGTTAATAATTGATAAGCAGTAATGGGCAGGCAATACCATCATGGGACTTTTATTAATTGTTTATTCTGTGTTATAGCATTCAACCAAAATAATCTAATCCGAAATGTAAAAAAAACATGATTATTTTTTTATAATCGAGCCGAATCCAAACTGTCCTCAAAAAGCACTAATCGCTCAGCACTACAGGTTATCAAATTAAGATTCTACATCCGGGTCATTCTACATATTGGTGGTTAGGAAAAAAACTAATTTGTATCCTATTTTTGCAAACTTTCAGCGCACATGTCTTCCAACATATCTCAGGTAGACACACCTGTACAGTATATACTACTGACACACTTTATTTGTGTTGTATATTTGAAATATTTACCTGAATTCTTTAACACCACAAAATTTGTTGTTGCATACACATAGTGAAAAAGTTGCAATAAAGGGATAATCATGCAAAGTAATGATCATTTTGATTAACCTTCTATTACAAATTCATTTTAGAAATGTTATTTGCATACCAAATTAACAAAATAGCAAAGATTAGATTTTTAACCTGATTTTCAAAACCTTTCAATTTAATTTATAGAGATAGTCTCTTGTTCTCTGTAAAATGCTCAATGTTGATCGTATGAATCTGAAACTTAAATGATTTAATTACTTATGCTTCTAATTAATTATGTTTTTAGATGTTTCAATTATCATTTTACCTATCTTTATTTGGCAAAATAACAGGCATTTCGGTGTCAAGTGTTAATCATAGAGAACTGGATGACCTAGATGGATACAGCTCGTTTAAGTATCGACATTGCCATTGAGGGCTTCCACCATTTTAAAAGTAGTCAACTGGGTGGGGATTCCTATGGGTTGTGAGTGATCAGCCAATGATAAGAGAGCATTGTCTTCTTAACATTGGGTTGCCTATGGTTTGTAAACCAAAGACTAAGATAATATCCAGGAGCCAAGACGAAGATCTATACCAGGACATTGGTACAAAGATCCAGAGCCAGTGAGTTGAGAACATGACAAGTTAAAGACAGAGTTGATGTAGTCAATTGGCCTAGATCAAGAGGCCATTGGCCCTGTCTTCAATTGTAAGAAATTTGAGTAGAGTAAACTTGAGTACTGTACAGTAGGGACAGGTAGAGTACTGTACAGTAGAGAACAGTAGGGACAGGTAGAGTACTGTACAGTAGAGAACAGTAGGGTCGAGTAGAGTACTGTATAGTAGAGAACAGTAGGGACAGGTAGAGTACTGTATAGTAGAGAACAGTAGGGACAGGTAGAGTACTGTACAGTAGAGAACAGTAGGGGTCGAGTAGAGTACTGTACAGTAGAGAACAGTAGGGACAGGTAGAGTACTGTACAGTAGAGAACAGTAGGGACAGGTAGAGTACTGTACAGTAGAGAACAGTAGGGTCAGGTAGAGTACTGTACAGTAGAGAACAGTAGGGTCAGGTAGAGTACTGTACAGTAGAGAACAGTAGGGACAGGTAGAGTACTGTACAGTAGAGAACAGTAGGGACAGGTAGAGTACTGTACAGTAGAGAACAGTAGGGACAGGTAGAGTACTGTACAGTAGAGAACAGTAGGGACAGGTAGAGTACTGTACAGTAGAGAACAGTAGGGACAGGTAGAGTACTGTACAGTAGAGAACAGTAGGGACAGGTAGAGTACTGTACAGTAGAGAACAGTAGGGTCGGGTAGAGTAGAGCACAGTACAGTAGAGCACAGTAAAGTAGAGCACAGTACAGTAGAGCACAGTAGAGTACATTACAGGAGTGGTTCTTCCGATATTCGCATAAAAAACTTTCAAAATAAAAGCCAAAATGCAATTAGGAAAACATTTTTTTTATGCTATATTGATAGTAAATGTGACAATTATATGACAACAAAACAACATTCCCACTGTTTTCATTTTTGCCCATATTATTCCTGAAGTGTGCACATGTCCATTAGCCAAATGGTGGTCCTCTGTATCTCAGTTGGTAGGTTATGGTGCATGCAACTTTAAAATGGCGAAAGCACGGGCAGCGCCACTGAGGCTGTCACAGACGCCATCAAAAATGAGACCGCTATATATTTCTATGTTGTCTATTGTTTAAATTTTGACCGTTCCGGTTTGGACAATTTAGATTTATTTTGGACTTTAAAGAATCCCCATAGCACACCATGTGGCCATGCTAGAGAGGGGGCAACCCCATCACCTGGTGATATTTGTAGGGGTGTGGCTTAAGGCACATTCTTTCTACTGTATTTTTATGTATTTGTTTCGGTAGTGACATCAATAGGTGGGACAGCAATAAAAAAATAAAAAATAATGTTTAATTATAAACAAAATTACAAATTAGATCAGTATCTTTCAATGTACTAATAGTCAGTGTTTCTCCTAGGATATTTTTTGTGTAGGTGGCAAAGTTAGCGTGTGGGGGGTCAATGGTGCAGCCCTCCTCTACTCAGATTTTTTTTTTTTTTTTTTGTCAATTGTACACATTTGGGGCAGAGAGAAAATGTTAAAGTAGGTTTCCTGCGATTCTACACATTTTGGCATGGGGCGTCCCACCACTGCTAAATTGATATAGGGGATACACTGATAGTAACAATAGTAATAATAGAACAACTCGAGATGTTCTATTGAAGTGTTAAATAAAATCATGAAATGCCTAATTTTCAAACATGAAGTTTGGGAGTGAGGGTTTGGCACGATCACCTCTCAATAAAAATATCTGTATAAACAATAACTTTGTACTACATTAATTTAATAACGTGTTTCTTATTCCATTGGATTAAATTAGAGCATATCATGATGTGAATAAATAAATTAGATCATATCATGATATGAATAAATAAATAAATGAATAATTAAATTAGAGCATATCATATAAATAAATAAATTAGAGCATATCATGATGTGAATAAATAAATAAATTAGAGCATATCATGATGTGAATAAATAAATAAATTAGAGCATATCATGACGTCAATAAATAAATAAATTAGAGCATATCATATAAATAAATAAATTAGAGCATATCATGATGTGAATAAATAAATAAATTAGAGCATATCGTGATGTGAGTAAATAAATTAGAACATATCATGATGTGAATACATAAATAAATGAGAGCATATCATATAAATAAATAAATTGGAGCATATCATGATGTGAATAAATAAATAAATTAGAGCATATCATGATGTGAATAAGTAAATTAGTGCATATCATATAAATAAATAAATAAATTAGAGCATATCATGATGTAAATAAATAAATAAATTAGAGCATATCATGATGTGAATAAATAAATAAATTAGAGCATATCATGATGTGAATAAATAAATAAATAAATTAGAGCATATCGTGATATGAATAAATATAGAAATAAATTAGAGCATATCATGATGTGAATAAATAAATACATAAATTAGAGCATATCATGATGTGAATAAATAAGTGAATAAATAAATTAGAGCATATCATGATGTAAATAAATAAATTGGAGCATATCATGATGTAAATAAATAAATCAATTAGAGCATATCATGATGTGAATAAATAAATAAATTAGAGCATATCATGATGTAAATAAATAAATCAATTAGAGCATATCATGACGTGAATAAATAAATTAGAGCATATCATGATGTGAATAAATACATTTGAGCAAATCATATAAATAAATAAATAAATAACTTAGAACATATCATGATGTGAATAAATAAATAAATTAGAGCATATGATATGAATAAATAAATAAATTAGAGCATATCATATAAATAAATAAATTAGAGCATATCATGATGTGAATAAATAAATAAATTAGAGCATATCATGATGTGAATAAATACATTTGAGCATATCATATAAATAAATTGGAGCATATCATGATGTGAATAAATAAATAAATAAATTAGAATATATCATGATGCGAATAAATGTCCTAAATTTGGAGATCTTTTTGGGGGTTGAGACTGCAATTTGCAGCACTTCTGTAGAATCACCCATTTAGGGAGTATGTTGCCATTTGGGACGCAGACAAGTGTGCTGTGTTGCTATGTTTGATGGAAATAGTGATGCATACTTAAGCCGAGGCAATACTCCCACAACTCCACTGTAACAAGGCTGAGGCTCTGCCCTTCAACCACAAGACAGCTGTTTGAATACAAGCCAGCACAAGTGAGCAATGCTATAACATAGTAGCCACACCACTGTTATGGTTTGGGGTTTTATAGGGAAATAGATGTCCTACATTTGAAAGATCATCTCATTCAAAAAAATATTTAAGCAAATTTCCTGCAATTGTACACATTTGGGGCAGAGAGAAAATGTTACAGTTTTAAAGTAGGTTTCCTGCGATTCTACACATTTTGGCATGGGGCGTCCCACCACTGCTAAATTGATATAGGGGATACACTGATAGTAACAATAGTAATAATAGAACAACTCGAGATGTTCTACTGAAGTGTTAAATAAAATCATGAAATGCCTAATTTTCAAACATGAAGTTTGGGAGTGAGGGTTTGGCATGATCACCTCTCAATAA
The DNA here is from genome assembly GCA_023634145.1 of Thymallus thymallus. Taxonomy (NCBI): domain Eukaryota; kingdom Metazoa; phylum Chordata; class Actinopteri; order Salmoniformes; family Salmonidae; genus Thymallus; species Thymallus thymallus. The sequence goes on from CM042387.1 coordinate 11,426,068, forward strand.
AAATATCTGTATAAACAATAACTTTGTACTACATTAATTTAATAACGTGTTTCTTATTCCCTTGGATTAAATTAGAGCATATCATGATGTGAATAAATAAATAAATTAGAGCATATTATGGTGTGAATAAATAAATTAGAGCATATCATGATGTGAATAAATAAATAAATTAGAGCATATTATGATGTGAGTAAATAAATGAATAAATCAATTAGAGCGTATCATATAAATACATAAATTACAGCATATCATGAAGACAAATGGGAGACATTAATGTTGCTAGGCCTGAAGAAAGTGACAAAACAAGCACACTTTCATACAAAGTGTGTAATCAACCATGACAAGGAGGATTTTTGCACCTGTGCCTATGTTTGTGTAGCCAGCCTATATAATTCTGAAACAGGTTAACATCTCTACCATTGTGTGGAGCTGAATGCAATGGAACCACGTCATTTGCATCCTTTTCATATAGAGGTAATTCAAACTCTCCAAATGTAGCACTAGGTCTTCATACACAGTAAACTAAGCAGATGATTGTAGTCAGGGAAGTGACATGAAATGGAAATAACATATTGAAGTATTAAAATGTAAATGCATTTTTAATCCGTCTGTCTGCATATTTCAAAACATTGCATATGAGGGTGCAGTGAGAACCCCGATGGTTTGATGATACTTTTCTCATCAACCATCTTGATTTTTTTGTTTGTTTGCTGACTTGACTATAAATGAACCGATCCTCCATCGTTAACACAATGGAAAGGTCAACCGCTTTGTTATCTAAATGTTGAAAGTGCGTGGGTGACGGAGAGAAACTGATGGTGCAGATTGAGGCCATGTGGCAGAGAGGGATACGGGCGCTGGAGATGGAGGTGTGAGCAGGTCGGTCTGGGCAGTGATGTTGTGGATGTCTGTATGTATCTGTATTATAATTTGGATGTGTATATTTTGTATTGTAAAAAATAAATAGTCATAAATAACATATTACAAAATAAATAAAAATAGGAAATAACACATTGTGAATGTGAACTCGGGGTGTTGAACCAATAAAGGTCAATCCTCTAGAAGAAGAAAAAAACTCCATGGTTAATATAATAATATTAGCTATAATAGGCCTAAACATGTTATTACACCAACCAATGTAACACTGAAGAGAGGGAAGTGTATTTCTGCCAAAGTATTTCTTTAACTTTAAACCTGTACGTTGCTCATTTGTTTGGCCAAAAAACACACAATGACTGTTTGATCAACTGAACCCCAAACCACACCTTTTTATTGCACTGTTATACATGTCCCATATACTGTCCCCTATCAGTGACAAGCGAAAGTAAGCATGTAACATAATGTAGGAGGGCGTGTGTTGATAGGTATTGGTTACAGAGTGGTTGAGGTTAGGGCCTTTTGCACTCTTCCACACAGTGGAAACAAGGACATAAGTCAAAGTTGTGTTTGTGTGTGTGTGGTGTGTGTGTGTGGCGGCGTACATGCGTGTGTGGTTAACTATAAAAAAGGTTGAACGTCAGCTCAGCCACGTCCAGGTTCTCTTTTCTTGTTCTTACTTTTTCTCGCGCTCACTGTTTTCTGGTCATAAAAATAATACCAAAAGCCCAATTCCCTAGAGGTTGTGTGTTCAGGCAACCATGACATTTGGGAGGCTAGGATTAAGTCACAGCTGTACACAAAGAGAGAGAGAGTGAGAGATAGAGGGAAAGACTCCGACTGGAGTCTGCAAAGAGGAGAGAGAGTAAGTAGGGATAAAGTCAGAGGGAGGAGAGAAGCAGATGGAGGAAGGTCCTGGTACTTTGGCCCCAGGAGGGACTCTGCTCTGTGTCGCCCTGGACAAAGGTCTGCAGCCAGATGGCTAGGTTGTCTTGCTTTTTGTTCCAGCGCTCCACTAACACCTGGTTCAGCTTGTCCACTTATTATGGTCTTCAGTTTAGATAGTTAATTGAAATCTTCAATTTTGATAGTTAGTTTAAAACGGTGTGTTAGAGCTGGGCAGGAGCAAAAGCCTGCACACACTGCATCACTCTAGACCCACCCCCCTGCTCTATATCATATCACCATCCAGTGCAGCAGCAAGTTTGTTGATAAAGAAGTTGATATTGAGTGATGTCATGGTTCAGGAATGTCTTTATCTTTCCACAGCTGATGTTTCAGCTAAGACATGTAGCATACAGTGTTGCTTTTCAATTGACGGATTCAACTTCTTTGGAAGCTGGTATACAAAAAAGTAGCGGCGTATCGCTCGCTCTCTCTCTCTCTCTTTCTCTCTCTCTCTCTCTCCACCCCCTCTCTTTCTCCCTCTCTCCTCCCCCTCGCTCATTTTCTCTGGTTGGTATGCAAACACTGTTTATCTTCCTTGTGTGACCCCATTAGACAGATATTTTGGTTGCATTCAAAACACACTGTAATTACTTGTTACACTAGGCCTACAGTACACAGGTTAGATATGAGAAGAGCACCCAGCACCATCTAGAGAATCGGTGCCGTTTCAGAATGCAGCCTGAGTGTATGGCGCAGTCAATGATCCATTAACACCAGAGCTTTAATGGATATGTGCTGTTAGCTTTCAGGCCCATAGCCAGAGGGCCAGTCAAGGCGCATCAGTGTGTCACAAGTGAAAATTGTAGTTGAAATCAGCCTTGTTTACATAGTGGGATGAAAATAACATCCATTTTGGCTGTAATGATCTACCAAATTAGAAGCATTAGCGCAACGGGCGCTAACAGCTCGAATCTCATTGTGACGCAGTGGTGGACATATATTTTGGCAAGTGTACACTATTTGGCATGAAAGGCCCATGGAATGTTTTCATGGTTTCACATATCTGTCCAGAAACGCCTCAAGACGACCTGTCTTCTCGACACACTAACCTCACGGGAATGTCTTGAGAATGAGAATGACTGAGCACTTCCATCTTACTACACGTGCCTCCTTCCTCACCACAATGCACACACACACAAACGGTCACACACGCATACACCAGGCTGTGCGTTGTTTGTAATCTCACTGCAGACTTTTCCTCTTTTTCTTCAGTAACTTCACCTGTGTGCGTTTTCAAGTACTGGGAAATGCCTTTCTGCCAGCTTTAAAACTAACAATATGTGAATCAATATCAATGTAGTACTAAAAATAATATAAGGTAGAACAAAAGTAAATGAGAAATAAAAATAAGAAAAACATAATAAATTAAGTGAGTGTACTATATACAGTACTATCTACAGGGTCCGTTCCAGTACCATATTTACAATGTGCAGGGATACTGGAGTGATAGATAGATAGATAGATAGATAGATAGATAGATAGGTACTTTATTGCTCCCCCGGGGAGGAAATTTCATTGTCAAGCAGCTACAACAAAACACAGGGCAGGTGCAAAATGCCACAACGAAAGTACACAAAAGACAGATACACGGTACATGATACATATAGCGGCAGTATGAAAAAGTATAGAAATACAAGATATCTGGAGTGCAAAAAAAAGCTATAAAAAGACATTGCATAGTATGGGTGGTTGGCTGAATATGTACACTATACATTGGTGGATGTTGGATGGTTAACTATACTATACAGGTCGATGGCAGAGAAATACTTCAGTAGCTAAAAATGCGTATGATATGAGCGAGGGAATAATAGTTTACTTAATATACAGACTGGCTAAATGAACAAGTAAGTGAATATTTTGCATGGTTAAATTAGCTGTACAGGTAAATATACAGTTATATTTACAGATAAGTGAATACTTGCATGGTTACATAAAATGTACAGGTAAATGACAGGAAGAGATACTTTAATAGCTAAATGTGTGTATGATATAATTTGGGGTAATAATAGTAATTCCCTTAAAATACAGTCCTTAGTGCGCAGGGTATAATTACAGACAACTGCACGTATTGCACATTCGATATACTAAAAGCAATGAGAAAAGGTGCAACTGGCAGGATACTAATAATAATAATATGCATTCCTGAGTGAATGCCTACGTAAGTTAAGTCCAATAATTACTTACAATATTGTATGTGATATGATATAACAACTGTACATGAGTATGTATATACAGACCTGTATGAATAAATAGGTCCTGAGTGGATGTGTGCTGATGGACCAGAGTTACTCACGGATGGATGTATAATTGTTAAACTAGGTCCTAGCACCCCAACAGTTCCAGATCTATGTTGCCGACGGCACGGCACCCCGGTGAGGCATTATATAGTCTAATAGCCGCCGGCAGGAAGGACCTCCTGTAGCGCTCTCTGGCACACCGTGGTGGGATCAGTCTGTGACTGAAAGTGCTCCTCTGCGTCATAACCATAGCGTGCAGAGGGTGGGTGACGTTGTCCATGATGGCCAGCAGTTTGGCCAGGATCCGTCTCTCCGCCACCTCCTCTAAAGTGTCAAGGCTCATCCCCAGGACAGAGCTAGCCTTCCTGATCAGCTTATTTACCCGAGAAGCATCACCGGCTTTGATGTTTGCTCCCCAGCACACCACTGCAAAAAAGATGGCACTGGCCACCACAGACTGGTAGAAGGTATGCAGTAGTTTACTGCACACGTTGAAGGACCTGAGCCTCCTCAGAAAGTAGTCGGCTCTGGCCCTTTTTGTACAGGGCCCCGGTGTTACCGGCCCATTCCAGCCTGTTGTCCATATGGACTCCCAGGAACTTGTATGACCCAACCATTTCCACATCCATCCCCTGTATAGGGACTGCAGTCAGTTGTGCCTTGGTTCTCCTGAAGTCCACCACCATCTCCTTTGTTTTGCTGATGTTGAGCTGAAGGTGGTTCTGCTCACACCACAACACAAAGTCACTGATTGTGCTCCTGTACTCCTCCTCCTGCCCACCCCTGATTGTTTGTGTAAACATGCAAGTATTCACTTATCTGTAAATATAACTGTATACCTAACTGTACAGCTAATTTAACTAATTTAACCATGCAAAATTTTCACTTACCTGTTAATTTACCCAGTCTGTCTATTAAGTAAACTATTATTACCCTCGCTCATATCATACGCATTTTTAGCTACTGAAGTATTTCTCTGCCATCGACCTGTATAGTATAGTTAACCATCCAACATCCACCAATGTATAGTGTACATATTCAGCCAACCACTCATACTATGCAATGTCCTTTTATAGCTTTTTTTTTGCACTCCAGATATCTTGTATTTCTATACTTTTTCATACTGCCGCTCTATGTATCATGTACCGTGTATCTGTCTTTTGTGTACTTTCGTTGTGGCATTTTGCACCTGCCCTGTGTTTTTGTTGTAGCTGCTTGACAATGAAATTTCCTCCCCGGGGGAGCAATAAAGTACCTATCTATCTATCTATCTATCTATCTGATGCACCCTACAATAGCAGAGTCATCCGAGAACTTCTGTAGGTGGCATGTTTCAGAGTTATTCTGAAGTCTGAGGTGTAGAGGGTGAACAGGAAGGGGGACAGGACCGTTCCCTGGGAGGCCCATGTGTTGCTAACTGCCCGTTCTGAAACACAGCTCTGTAGTCGCACAAATTGTGGCCTTCCGGTCAGGTAGTCCGTGACCCAGGAGACTAAGGGTGCTTCCACTTTCATCCTCCTCATCTTCTCACCCAGTAGCAGGGGCTGAATGGTATTGAAGGCACTGGAGAAGTCAAAAAACATAACCCTCACAGTGCAACCTGCGTTGTCCAGGTGAGAGTAGGCCCTCTGCAGAAGGTAGATGATTGCATCATCCACCCCGATGTTGCGCTGGTATGCAAACTGCAGGGGGTCCATTGATGAACACACCAGGGGTCTGAGGTGAGCGAGGACTAACCTTTCCAGGGTCTTCATGATGTGGGATGTTAGCGCTACAGGTCTGAAGTCATTCAGGACAGTGGGGTATGCCTTCTTGGGCACTGGGACGAGGCAGGATGTTTTCCACAGCACAGGGAACCTTTCTAGGCTCAGGCTAAGGTTGAAAAGACGCTGGAGTATTCCACACAGTTGGTCAGCACAGACCCTAAGCACTCTTGGGCTGATGCCATCAGGGCCCGCCGCTTTCCACTGATGTAGTCTCTGTTGTTAACTAATAAAGCCAGCCCACCACCCTTACTCTTACCGGAAGAGACGCGATCCCTGTCCGCTCTGATGGTCTGGAAACCGTCGATAGTGACGTTCTGTATGGGGATGTTATCGTTCAGCCAAGTCTCAGTAAAAACATTAGGCTCGTTTCACGATAAATCCTTTGTCCACGAACAAGTCCCTCTAACTCATCCATCTTGTTATGTAGACACCTCACATTGCCCATAATAATAGACGGTATAGCCGGCTTGTACTTGAACCTCCTCTGCTTTGCCTTACATTTCAATCCCGCCCTGCATCCACGGCGTCGTCTTTTCAATTCGTCCGGAATATCAAACTTTTCCCTGGGGAGCAGCAGCGCTGCGTGGGCTAAATCCAGGAGCTGGGCTCTGTTGTAAACAATAACAGTTGACGACTCCTGTCGACGTTCAGCTGCGATAAAATCCATAAAATCCATAATCCTGAACTATTATAGTTCAACTGTAGCAAAATAAAAAATAAAACTAAAGAAAAGAGACGGAAAAAAACGAACTAAAACAACAATTTATGCACGAACAACGGGAGCTGCTTAACAGGCGACCACTCAGGGCGCCAAACATAGTGAGGTAGCTACAGTGGGGAGAACAAGTATTTGATACGATTTTGCAGGTTTTCCTACTTACAAAGCATGTTAGAGGTCTGTAATTTTATAGGTACACTGTGAGAGACGGAATCTAAAACAAAAATCCAGAAAATCACATTGTATGATTTTTAAATAATTAATTTGCATTTTATTGCATGACATAAGTATTTGATCACCTACCAACCAGTAAGAATTCCGTCTCTCACAGACCTGTTAGTTTTTCTTTAAGAAGCCCTCCTGTTCTCCACTCATTACCTGTATTAACTGCACCTGTTTGAACTCGTTACCTGTATAAAAGACACTTGTCCACACACTCAATCAAACGGACTCCACACACTCAAACAAACAGCTGTGTAAGGACATCAGGGATACAATTGTAGACCTGCACAAGGCTGGGATAGGCTACAGGACAATAGGCAAGCAGCTTGGTGAGAAGGCAACAACTGTTGGCGCAATTATTAGAAAATGGAAGAAGTTCAAGATGACGGTCAATCTCCCTTGGTCTGGGGCACCATGCAAGATCTCACCTCGTGGGGCATCAATGATCATGAGGAAGGTGAGGGATCAGCCCAGAACTACACGGCAGGACCTGGTCAATGACCTGAAGAGAGCTGGGACCACAGTCTCAAAGAAAACCATTAGTAACACACTGCGCCGTCATCGATTAAAATCCTGCAGCGCACGCAAGGTCCCCCTGCTCAAGCCAGCGCATGTCCAGGCCCGTCTGAAGTTTGCCAATGACCATCTGGATGATCCAGAGGAGGAATGGGAGAAGGTCATGTGGTCTGATGAGACAAAAATTGAGCTTTTTGGTCTAAACTCCACTCGTCGTGTTTGGAGGAAGAAGAAGGATGAGTAGAACCCCAAGAACACCATCCCAACCGTGAAGCATGGAGGTGGAAACATCATTCTTTGGGGATGCTTTTCTGCAAAGGGGACAGGACGACTGCACCGTATTGAGGGGAGGATGGATGGGGCCATGTATCGCGAGATCTTGGCCAACAACCTACTTCCCTCAGTAAGAGCATTGAAGATGGGTCGTGGCTGGGTCTTCCAGCATGACAACGACCCGAAACACACAGCCAGGGCAACTAAGGAGTGGCTCCGTAAGAAGCATCTCAAGGTCCTGGAGTGGCCTAGCCAGTCTCCAGACCTGAACACAATAGAAAATCTTTGGAGGGAGCTGAAAGTCCGTATTGCCCAGCGACAGCCCCGAAACCTGAAGGATCTGGATGGAGGAGTGGGCCAAAATCCCTGCTGCAGTGTGTGCAAACCTGGTCAAGAACTACAGGAAACGTATGATCTCTGTAATTGCAAACAAAGGTTTCTCTACCAAATATTAAGTTCTGCTTTTCTGATGTATCAAATACTTATGTCATGCAATAAAATGCAAATTAATTATTTAAAAATCATACAATGTGATTTTCTGGATTTTTGTTTTAGATTTCGTCACTCACAGTTGAAGAGTACCTATGATAAAAAGTACAGACTTCTACATGCTTTGTAAGTGGGAAAACCTGCAAAACCGGCAGTGTATCAAATACTTGTTCTCCCCACTGTATGTTTATGGGTAAGGTGACTAGGCATAAGGATATTTGATAAAACAGAGTACGAGAGGCGTAGATGATGATTGTATGGGAGTGTGTCCTTCGAAATGTGTGTGCATGTTATGTGAGCAAATGAAATGTGTGGGCGTGTCATTGTGAGCAAATTAAATGTGTGGGCGTGTCATTGTGAGCAAATTAAATGTGTGGGCGTGTCATTGTGAGCAAATTAAATGTGTGGGCGTGTCATTGTGCGTGAGTTTGTAGTGTTCTGTGAGTGTGCAAATACAATGATCAACTCAGATAGTCTGTGTATCCATTTTGTTAGCTAGTATTCAGATCCCTTGAATTTTTCCACATTTTGTTACCTTACAGCCTTATTATAATTTTCTCATCTCATCAATCTACAAAACATTCCCCATAATAAATAAAAAAAGCAACAAAAAAAGGTAATAACGAAATATCACATTTACATAAGTATTCAGACCTTTTACTCAGTACTTTGTTGAAGCACCTTTTTGGCAGCGATTACAGCATTGAGTCTTCTTGGGTATGATGCTACAAGTTTGTATTTAGGGAGTTTCTCCCATGCTTCGCTGTAGATTCTCTCAAGCTCTGTCAGGTTGGATGGGGAGCGTCGCTGCACAGCTATTTTCAGGTCTCTCCAGAGATGTTTGATCGGGTTCAAGTCCGGGCTCTGGCTGGGCTACCCAAGGACATTCAGAGACTTGTCCCGAAAGCCACTTCTGCGCTGTCTTGGCTGTGTGCTTAGAGTCGTTGTTCTGTTGGAAGGTGAATTCAGTCTATGCGCTCTTCATCAAGGATCTCTCTGTACTTTTCTCCATTCATCTTTCATCTTTAGGTGCCTTTTGGAAAACACCAAACGGGCTGTCATGTGCTTTTTACTGAGGAGTGGCTTCCGTCTGGCCACTCTACCATAATGGCCTGATTGGTGGAATGCTGCAGAGATGGTTGTCCTTCTGGAATGTTCTCCCATCTCTCAATTCCTTCAACATCATGGCTTGGTTTTTGCTCTGACATGCACTGTCAACTGTGGGACCATAGCTAGACAGGTGTGTGCCTTTCCAAATTATGTCCAATCAATTGAATTTACCACAGGTGGACTCCAATCAAGTTGTAGAAACATCTCAAGATTGATAAATGGAAACAGGATGCATCTGAGCTCAATTTTGAGTTTCATAGCGAAGGGTCTGAATACTTATGGAAATAAGGTATTTCAGTTTTAATGCTTTAATACGTTTGCAAACATTAAAAAAAAAACTGTTTTCGCTTTGTAAATATGGGGTTATTGTGTGTATTTAATACATTTTAGAATAAGCCTGTAATGTGGAAAAGGTAAAGGGGTCTGAATACTTACCGAATGTACTGTATTTAGCGGTCTTATGGCTTGGGGATAGAAGCTGTTCATGACTCTGTTGGTGTCAGACTTGATGCACCGGTACTGCTTGCCGTGCGAAACCAGAGAGACCAGTCTATGGCTTGGGTGACTGGATTCTTTTCCTACTACAAATTGCTTTCTACGGTGAGAACTTTTTGTATTTTTCTTGTCAAATCCCTGCCAAAAATCAGGTTGACCTAAGCGCTTCCAAATATGGAGTTATTGAAAGCAATTTCTATAAATCACTGGCAGCCCTCTCTTTCACCTTGGGTATTCGAACCAGCAACCTTTCGGTTATTGGCCCAACGCTCTAACCGCTAGGCTACCTGCCACCCAACATTAAAATGACTTCCCTCACAGCTAATTTCCACTCCACTCATATGCAAATCCATTTTATTCATACACTGGCTTGTCTGGCTGTCATGGTTTTGTTTTAATGTGCACTTCCCTTATCCACACTGAAATAATATAATTTCAGTAGTCCTCTAGTATGATTTAAAATCTCTTGCATAACACATTAGTACACCCTTGTGGTTTATATATACAGTGGGGAGAACAAGTATTTGATACACTGCCGATTTTGCAGGTTTTCCTACTTACAAAGCATGTAGAGGTCTGTAATTTTCAGAAAATCATATTGTATGATTTTTAAATAATTAATTTGCATTTTATTGCATGACATAAGTATTTGATCACCTACCAACCAGTAAGAATTCTGGCTCTCACAGACCTGTTAGTTTTTCTTTAAGAAGCCCTCCTGTTCTCCACTCATTACCTGTATTAACTGCACCTGTTTGAACTCGTTACCTGTATAAAAGACACCTCTCCACACACTCAATCAAACAGACTCCAACCTCTCCACAATGGCCAAGACCAGAGAGCTGTGTAAGGACATCAGGGATAAAATTGTAGACCTGCACAAGGCTGGGATGGGCTACAGGACAATAGACAAGCAGCTTGGTGAGAAGGCAACAACTGTTGGCGCAATTATTAGTAAATGGAAGAAGTTCCAGATGACGGTCAATCTCCCTCGGTCTGGGGCACCATGCAAGATCTCACCTCGCGGCAGTGTATCAAATACTTGTTCTCCCCACTGTATATATATATATATATATATATATATACACACAGTGGGGAGAACAAGTATTTGATACACTGCCGATTTTGCAGGTTTTCCCACTTACAAAGCATGTAGAAGTCTGTAATTTTTATCATAGGTACTCTTCAACTGTGAGTGACGGAATCTAAAACAAAAATCCAGAAAATCACATTGTATGATTTTTTAATAATTAATTTGCATTTTATTGCATGACATAAGTATTTGATACATCAGAAAAGCAGAACTTAATATTTGGTACAGAAACCTTTGTTTGCAATTACAGAGATCATACGTTTCCTGTTGTTCTTGACCAGGTTTGCACACACTGCAGCAGGGATTTTGGCCCGCTCCTCCATTCAGATCCTTCAGGTTTTGGGGCTGTCGCTGGGCAATACGGACTTTCAGCTCCCTCCAAAGATTTTCTATTGGGTTCAGGTCTGGAGACTGGCTAGGCCACTCCAGGACCTTGAGATGCTTCTTACGAAGCCACTCCTTAGTTGCCCTGGCTGTGTGTTTCGGGTCGTTGTCATGCTGGTAGACCCAGCCACGACCCATCTTCAATGCTCTTACTGAGGGAAGGAGGTTGTTGGCCAAGATCTCGCAATACATGGCCCCATCCATCCTCCCCTCAATACGGTACAGTCGTCCTGTCCCCTTTGCTGAATAGCATCCCCAAAGAATGATGTTTCCACCTCCATGCTTCACGGTTGTGATGGTGTTCTTGGGGTTGTACTCATCCTTCTTCTTCCTCCAAACACGGCGAGTGGAGTTTAGACCAAAAAGCTCTATTTTTGTCTCATCAGACCACATGACCTTCGCCCATTCCTCCTCTGAATCATCCAGATGGTCATTGGCCTAGCCAGTCTCCAGACCTGAACCCAATAGAAAATCTTTGGAGGGAGCTGAAAGTCTGTATTGCCCAGCGACAGCCCCGAAACCTGAAGGTTCTGGAGAAGGTCTGTATGGAGGAGTGGGCCAAAATCCCTGCTGCAGTGTGTGCAAACCTGGTCAAGAACTACAGGAAATGTATGATCTCTGTAATTGCAAACAATTGTTTCTGTACCAAATATTAACTTCTGCTTTTCTGATGTATCAAATACTTATGTCATGCAATAATATGCAAATTAATTACTTAAAAATCATACAATGTGATTTTCTGGATATTTTTTTTGATTCCGTCACTCACAGTTGAAGTGTACCTATGATAAAAATTACAGACTTCTACATGCTTTGTAAGTGGGAAAACCTGCAAAATCGGCAGTGTATCAAATACTTGTTCTCCCCACTGTATATAGTAGCCAAAATGTCACAATAGAGTGGAAATATGTTGACTTTGGGAAAGGTAGGCACACGCACACATACCATTCCAGATACACCAGATAGGAACCCAGACAGTGAAGGAGGTCGGACCTCTGTTACCTTGACATTTCCTGCTGCACTCTGTTGTCCTTTGTTGAGAGAGAGGTTGAGAGAGAGCGGGGGAGAGAGAGAGATCTCAAACCACTCTCTTTGTGTTATGTGCATGTTTTAGTGTATGTTTTTATTAAAATGACACATTGAATAACATTGCAATCAATCATAGCAGTTTAGCAAAGCCTAACAAATAAGTCATTTATCATAACCTGAGGTGAGAACATCCCACCCACACAGCAACCACTTCCTCTATATTCAACACACCAGAATTCTGTATTTTAGTCTATGATTGGCATGTGAGTGTACAGAAAATCTTTGAAAATAAACTGTACCAAAAAAATATCAAAGTTTATATATTACATTTGTAAATATTGCCAGGTAGGTTGGTTTTCAGCTGTTTCACAATATGTTTATTATTGTAAGTTGTAAGGTATCCTTTGATGGGATTGATTAGTTCCACATTATTAACTGTTGTGTCCTAGGACCTACTATATATACAGTGGGGAGAACAAGTATTTGATACACTGCCAATTTTGCAGGTTTTCCCACTTACAAAGCATGTAGAAGTCTGTAATTTTTATCATAGGTACTCTTCAACTGTGAGTGACGGAATCTAAAACAAAAATCCAGAAAATCCCATTGTATGATTTTTAAGTAATTAATTTCCATTTTATTGCATGACATAAGTATTTGATACATCAGAAAAGCAGAACTTAATATTTGGTACAGAAACCTTTGTTTGCAACTACAGAGATCATACGTTTCCTGTAGTTCTTGACCAGGTTTTCACACACTGCAGCAGGGATTTTGGCCCACTCCTCCATACAGATCCTTCAGGTTTCGGGGCTGTCGCTGGGCAATACAGACTTTCAGCTCCCTCCAAAGATTTTCTATTGGGTTCAGGTCTGGAGACTGGCTAGGCCACTCCAGGACCTTGAGATGCTTCTTACGGAGCCACTCCTTAGTTGCCCTGGCTGTGTGTTTCGGGTCGTTGTCATGCTGGAAGACCCAGCCACGACCCATCTTCAATGGTCTTACTGAGGGAAGGAGGTTGTTGGCCAAGATCTCGCGATACATGGCCCCATCCATCCTCCCCTCAATACGGTGCAGTCGTCCTGTCCCCTTTGCAGAAAAGCATCCCCAAAGAATGATGTTTCCACCTCCATGCTTCACGGTTGGGATGGTGTTCTTGGGGTTGTACTCATCCTTCTTCTTCCTCCAAACACGGCGAGTGGAGTTTAGACCACAAAGCTCTATTTTTGTCTCATCAGACCACATGACCTTCTCCCATTCCTCCTCTGGATCATCCAGATGGTCATTGGCAAACTTCAGACGGGCCTGGACATGCGCTGGCTTGAGCAAGGGGACGTTGCGTGCGCTGCAGGATTTTAATCCAAGACGGCGTAGTGTGTTACTAATGGTTTTCTTTGAGACTGTGGTCCTAGCTCTCTTCAGGTCATTGACCAGGTCCTGCCGTGTAGTTCTGGGCTGATCCCTCACCTTCCTCATGATCATTGATGCCCCACAAGGTGAGATCTTGCATGGTGCCCCAGACCGAGGGAGATTGACCGTCATCTTGAACTTCTTCCATTTTCTAATAATTGCGCCAACAGTTGTTGCCTTCTCACCAAGCTGCTTGCCTATTGTCCTGTAGCCCATCCCAGCCTTGTGCAGGTCTACAATTTTATCCCTGATGTCCTTACACAGCTCTCTGGTCTTGGCCATTGTGGAGAGGTTGGAGTCTGTTTGATTGAGTGTGTGGACAGGTGTCTTTTATACAGGTAACGAGTTCAAACAGGTGCAGTTAATACAGGTAATGAGTGGAGAACAGGAGGGCTTCTTAAAGAAAAACTAACAGGTCTGTGAGAGTCGGAATTCTTACTGGTTGGTAGGTGATCAAATACTTATGTCATGCAATAAAATGCTAATTAATTATTTAAAAATCATACAATGTGATTTTCTGGATTTTTGTTTTAGATTCCGTCTCTCACAGTTGAAGTGTACCTATGATAAAAATTACAGACTTCTACATGCTTTGTAAGTGGGAAAACCTGCAAAATCGGCAGTGTATCAAATACTTGTTCTCCCCACTGTATATATATATATATTTATATAAACCACAAGGGTGTACTAATGTGTTATGCAAGAGATTTTAAATCATAATAGAGGACTACTGAAATTTATATTATTTCAGTGTGGATAAGGGAAGTGCACGTTAAAACAAAACCATGACAGCCAGACAAGCCAGTGTATGAATCAAATGGATTTGCATATGAATGGAGTGGAAATTAGCTGTAAGGTAAGTCATTTAGGTAGCCTAGCGGTTAGAGCGTTGGGCCAGTAACCGAAAGGTCGCTGGTTTGAATACCCGAGCCAACAAGGTGAAAGAGAGGAGGTCCTGAGAGAGGAAGTCACCTGACTTTTGGCAGGGATTTGACACGAAAAATGCAAAAAGATCTCACCGTAGAAAGCAATTTGTAGTTCTCACACGTAGGAAGCGATTTGTAGTTATAGAAAGTGCTTTCTATGAGTGAGAACTTTTTTTCTACGACTACAAACAGCTTTCTATGTGTGAGAACCTTTTGCGCATGATATTGATCCCATAGCTCAGCCCCAGTGATGTACTAGGCTGTCCGCACCACCCTTTGTAGCGCCATGCGATTGAGGGCAGTGCTGTTGCCATACCAAGCAGTGATGCAGCCATTCAAGATTCTCTCAGTGGTGCAACTGTACAACATTTTGAGGATTTGAGGGCCCTTGCCAAACCTTTTCAACTTCCTGATGGGGGAGAGGTTCTGTCGTGCCTTCTTCACGACTCTGCACTTGTGTGGACCATTTTAAGTCGTTAGTGATGTGGACACCAAGGAACTTGAAGCCCTGTCAATGTAGGCGGTTTCATCGTCGCCGGTGATGCCTACCACCATTGTGTCGTCAGCAAACTCGATGATGGTGTCTTGCGTGGCCACGCAGTCTTGGGTGAACGGGGAGTACAGGAGGGGACTAAGCACGCACCCCTGTGTGGTGTCCGTGTTGAGGGCCGGTGTGTCGGAGGTGATGTTGCCTAACCTATGGTCAGGAAGTCCAGCATCCAGTTGCAGAAGGAGGTGTTCAGTCCCAGGGTTCTAAGCTTGGTGAGGAGCTTGGAGGGGACAATTGTGTTTAGGTATTCCTCTTATGTAGGTGGGTGAGGACAGTGCGGAGTGCAATTGCGATTGCGTCGTCTATGGATCTGTTGGGCTGGAATGCAAATTGGAGTGGGTTTAGGATTATGGATTTGATGTGTGTCATAACCAGCCTTTCAAAGCACTTCATGATTACATATGTGAGTACTAGAGGGCGGTAGTCATTGTGCCATGAAGCCTTAGAGTTCTTGGGAACAGGGATGATGATGGTCAGTTTAAGACGTGGTGATTACAGACTAGGATAAGGAGCGGCTGAAAACTACTGTGAATATGCCTGCCAGCTGTTCTGCGTATGCTCTGAGAACGCGTCCTGAAATACCGTCCTGCCCTGCGGCCTGTGTGTGTGTGTGTGTGTGTGTGTGTGTGTGTGGGTGTGGGTGTGGCCAGGCTAAGTGTGTTAATCTCAGTGTGTTTACTTACCCAGCTGTGCTGTTCCTGTGCATCAGCCTGAACCCCTGAGCCACAACTTTAACGCTGTGTGTTAGTTATTCCCACTGGGCCAAAGGTCACATCACTACCTTGCAGCCCCTCTGAACACCAAACGCTCCCCCAACGCTTCAGGCTCAACTTCAACGTTACCCAATGCCCCTGATTGACGGAGGGAGGGCAACATGGGAAACTGGCTTTGGCGAGATCCCATGGTCTGGGGGTATGCCATCCAGCCAGACTTGTTTAGCAGATGTTATTGCGGGTGTAGCGAAATGCTTGTGTTTCTGTCTCCAACAGTGCAGTAATATCAAAGTAATATCTAACAGTTTCACAACAATACACACAAATCTAAAGGAATGGACGTAGGAATATATCAATATTTGGACAAGCAATGTCAGAGCGGCATAGACTAAGATACAGTAGAATAGGATAGAATACAGTATATACATATGAGGTGAGTAATGCAAAATATGTAAACATGAAAGTGACTAGTGTTCCATTATTAAAATGGCCAGTGATTTCAAGTCTATGTATATAGGGCAGCAGCCTCTAATGTGCTTGTGATAGCTATTTAACAGTCTAATGGCCTTGAGATAGAAGCTGTTTTTCAGTCTCTTGTTTCCAGCTTTGATGCACCTGTACTGACCTCGCCTTCTGGATGATAGTGGGGTGAACAGGCAGTGGGTCGGGTGGTTGTTGTCCTTGATGATCTTTTTGGCCTTCTTGTGACATCGGGTGCTGTAGGTGTCCTGGAGGGCAGGTAGTTTCCCCCTGTGATGCGTTGGGCAGACCGCACCACCCTCTTGAGAGCCCTGCGGTTGCGGGTGGTGCAGTTGCCATACCAGGCGGTGATACAGCCTGACAGGATGCTCTCAATTGTGCATCTGTAAAAGTTTGTGAGGGTTTTAGGTGTCAAGCCAAACTTCTTCAGCCTCCTGAGGTTTCTTCACCACACTGTCTGTGTGGGTGGACCATTTCAGTTTGTTAGTGATGTGTACACCGAGGAATTTGAAGCTTTCCACCTTCTCCACTGCAGTGGGTGCTACCTCTGCTGTTTCCTGAAGTCTATGATCTTCTCCTTTGTTTTGTTGTTGTTGGGTAAGAGTTTATTTTTCTGGCACCACACTCCCAGGGCCTTCACCTCCTCCCTGCAGGCTGTCTCATCTTTGTTGGTAATCAGGCCTACTACTGTTGTGTCGTCTGCAAATTTGAGTTGGAGGCGTGCACGGCCACGCAGTCATGGGTGAACAGGGAGTACAGGAGAGGGCTGAGCACGCATCCTTGTGGGGCCCAAGTGTTGAGGATCAGCGAAGTGGAGGTGTTGTTTCCTACCTTCACCACCTAAGCAAATTGAAGTGGGTCTAGGGTGTCAGGTAAGGTAGAGGTGATAAGTCTCTCAAGGCACTTCATGATGACAGAGGTGAGTGCCTCGGGGCGATAGTCATTAAGTTCACTTACCTTTGCTTTATTGGGTACAGGAACAATGGTGGACATCATGAAGCATGTGGGGACAGCAGACTGGGATAGGGATAGATTGAATATTTCCGTAAACTCTCCAGCTATTTGTAAATAGTCCCATGCCTCAGCCACGCTCACACTTCCTCCCGCTGGACAGACCCGGGCGGCAGGAAATGTGGACCCGTTGGTCTGTGTGCATGCGTGCATGGCCGGGCCTAGCTTTCAGCACCATTACCTCAACGCATACAGGAGCTGGGGCCTCAGTGGCCTTGGCCCTTTGATGTCTGAAGGCTTTAGATAGTTGAAGATGCAGTCCGGGATCTTAAGCATTTACAACATATTGTACGAATTTGAATAGCATTTTTTTTTATACTGTATATATTTTTGCAGGATATAACATATTATAACATATTATTTATTTTTGATGACCTGTTTTGGCTCGTGAGCATTACTTTCAAAACTACTGACTGAAATTATACAAAATCACTTTAAGGTATACTGGGCCACATTGGCACACAACACTACAGGGACAGCATATACTCTACCTCACCTGTGTGGCCTCAATACAGCACGTGTTCATACTACATGTTCAAATGTTTTGCAACTAAAAGAGTGTGTCTTATTGGAAAGTTCCAGGTAGTCCATCACTGTTCGGTCTTTTGTCTTCCATTTGGTGCCTAATAAACACGACCCTGGTCTGAACAGCCTCTGGTATTTGTAGTGTCATTTTTAAAACCAGAGACTATGCAGGGAAAAGTTGTGCCGTAGTTAGTTCGACTAGCCTATTGGGGAAAGTAGAGGTCACTGAATTTTACCACATTAACATTTAGATTATCTCGGATTCAAGGGGCTACAGGTGAGTGCGAGCGTAAGCAGCATAAGCCTTCCACCTCTCTGTGTAGCCAGCGTTGAAATGTTGACTTATGGCATTATAAACCCTCCCTAAGCCCCTTGTGAAATATGCCCGCTTCTATTCATATCAGGTTTAAGCCGTGCCTCTGTGTTATTGGTTTGGTAGGGAGGGAGGGGAGTGTTAACTGTGACAGTCCCATAAAGACTAGAAATGGTGTACCGTTGACTACAGCTGTAGACTAGACTCAACTTATCGCTTCTTTTGCTGCTTAGCTGAAAGACCGGTTCTGACTCCTGCTCGCTCTCTCTCCCTCTTGTCTCTATTCTATCTTTCTTCCACTCCCTCTCGCTTTCTCTCCATCACCCCCCCACACTCATCTTTCACTCTTCTTCTCATCTCTCTCTCTCTCTCTCTCTCATCGTCTCCTAAGCACCAGTGGAATGAGCAGGCTGAGGCGGGGAGATGCCTTACGTGGATCGGCAGAACCGGATCTGTGGCTTCCTGGACATCGAGGAGAATGAGAACAGCGGCAAGTTCCTCAGACGCTACTTCATCCTGGACACCAGGGAGGGTAGCCTGGTGTGGTACATGGACAACCCACAGGTAGGGCAGTACACACTCACACACACAGAGCAGACACACACACACACTCTGGGAGGTGTAGCTTTTGACCACATACATTTCACAGCGTCGGCCCATTCGTCCATCTACCTGTCGCTCCCCCAGATCTATACTCTCGTGATGTGTGTAGGGCTTGAGCTTATTCTCTGAACTTCTTCTGGCATTTTACTCTCCCGCTATATAAAGTATAGCGGATTTCCAGTTGGCACAGTATAATACTAGAGTAGTGCTCTATAGCAGGGGTAGTCAAGTACTATTTGAGAAGGTCCCGGTCACACACATTTCCTAGGTGGCAAATATTGTAATTTATCGGCGTAGTAGCAAACCCCACAACCTATGCGACCCCAAAATGTTCACACCCCTCTTGTTGGCGGTGAGAAAATGTTGCTGTTTTTAAAGGTATTTCCCGTGAATCCTACACATTTTGCATGGGGCAGAGATTTTTTTTCTTCGTTTTTTAAAGGTAATTTTATGCAATTATATGCATTCTTCCGTCTTATGTGTGTTTATGTGATACCGGGGACGAAGCCGGTCCGAGTAAAAAAAAATAATATATTTTTTTTTTTAATGAGAAGGCAAAGGATTCATTGTGTAAACCTGATGTAGATGCTAACCAATCAATCAAACATTGGTGTAAACACAAAAAAAACTCTCCTGAGAAAGCTGCTTTGCTGGCCATTTAAATGCATATCATCTTGTTTGGCTGGGAGTGGGTGCTCAGTGAGGAATACTTGTACAAAGACAGACTTGGGCATGCCCCCAAATATATATTATTTATTGATGCTGCCCTGGGCTCTGAATTATATAATTCAGTTTAGTTTCCATCTCCTTCTCCAAGACCTGCTAAAAGTTTAATGCTTCACCACTGTTGAATTTCTTTGATTCTCATACAGTCTTCAGACTCTGTGTCACTCAAGTTCTTTTCTCCTCCAAAACTTCTCTAGCTGTCCCACTGTCCTATTTAAGCACTTTATGTTACATTGTTTTCAGGTTTGCAATCTCACAATTTCTCTCCATCCTTATCTCTCTTCTCTCTCTGTCTCATGTTTAGAACCTGCCCAAAGGAGCTGAACATGTTGGCTCCCTCAAACTCTCCTACATCTCCAAGGTTAGTCAAGTTGTCCACTTATATCCAGTCTTAGGTGTGAACATCCTCTGTTTCCCCTTGTTGTTTATTTATTTGGTGGTGCCAACAGTCGTGGAGAGGGGTGGGGGTAAAATGCTTCCGTATTTGGCGGCAGAGTGAAAAATGTGCAGTTTTTCAGCTCATTTCCTATAATTCCATAAATTTTTCCATGGAGCTGAGATTATTTTCTCCTTGACTGTCTTTCTTTTATTTATGCGGTTTCCTAGTTCTTAAATATTATATTAAAAAACAATATACAGGTAAATTATTTATTCTGTTTAGTCATTTAAGGTTACACTGAAAGTGTTTTTCTATCCCGAAAATAAATAGTGTGGGGGAAACTTTCATTCATTCTCTTCCTCTCTCTCTCACTCTCGCTCCTAGGTGAGTGATGCCACCAAGCTGCGACCAAAGGCGGAGTTCTGCTTCGGTAAGTCCTACAATTTGATACGGTGATCCAAGAACCAAATGTTTGTGACACTTGATGGTGGTTTATATGTGTATGAGTACTGTATGTTTTGGCTAGCTCTGTGGTAAGTATTGTCTCTTAAGGTTGGCGCTGGTTGGTGGCATTGCGCTGTAAAGGAGGAAGCAGTGGGGGGGCACCTGGGATGGAGCGTTGTGGGGGTAGGCTTGTAGCAAGGAGACCCCTGACCTTCAGCTATTGTTCATCAGAGTAGACCGGACACACACTGTAGGGGGCTTTGTCAACTACTCCCAGGGGATTCAAATGAGAAATCGGGGCCTCTTAACGTGTGCTTTACACAACACACACACAATACTTGGTGTCTTCTTTGGCATTCTCTCAGGGCCTCTTCATACTAATTGGACTAGAATTAGTTAGTTCACTAAGGTGAATGATGAGAGCCCCCCGCCCCCGCCCCCGCCCCCGGTCTCATCTCATCTCAATGCAGCTCATAGATGGTAGCCAGTTAGTGCGCTGTTCACCTGTCCCCTCCTTCCACAGTCTCCCTTTCCCGCATCTCCTCCCTCCCTACGTTGCTGGGGTTTGGATGTGACAGTTTCCTATATGACGTGGTGTTGTACAACAGGCCCTTTGTCCCTCAGTGGCCCCAGTCAGGACTATAGCTCCCCCACACTCAATAGAAGGAAGCAGTAGGATGACCCGCTGGTGACCGCAAAGCGCTGGCTCGACCCAAGCAGGATGCTGGCGTCCCAATCGGAACCCCCGTATCCAAATCTCGGGGATATTTTTAGCCTAGTTATTTACATCCACTTTCGGATTCCTCCCCCAATAGTCCCATCAATCTATTCTGCCACTCCACAGCCATGATCCCTTGTTAATGTCACTTGTTAAAGCCACTTCAATCAGTGTAGCTGAAGGGAAGAAGACAGTCATTTTCAAGCCTTGAGACATGGATTGTGTACAGTGCATTCGGAAAGTCCCTTGACTTTTTCCACATTTTGTTATGTTACAGCCTTATTCTAAAATTGATTACATTGTTTTTTTCCCCCTCATCAATCTACACACAAAAGCAAAAACAGGATTTTACTCAGTACTTTGTTGAAAGCACCTTTGGCAGTGATTACAGCCTCAAGTCTTTTTGAGTATGATGCTACAAGCTTGGCACATCTGTAGTTAGGGAGTTTCTCCCCATTCTTCTCTGCAGATCCTCTCAAGCTCTGTCAGGTTGGATGGGGAGTGTCGCTGCACAGTTATTTTCAGGTCTCTCCAGAGATGTTCAATCAGGTTCAAGTCCGGACTCTGTCTGGGCCACTCGAGGACATTCAGAGACTTCACCTGAGTCCACTCTTGCGTTCTCTTGGCTTTGTGCTTAGGGTCGTTGTCCTGTTGGAAGGTGAACCTTCGCCCCAATCTGAGGTCCTGAGCGCTCTGGAGCAGGTTTTCATCAAGGATCTCTCTGTACTTTGCTCCGTTCATCTTTGCCTCCTGACTAGTCTCCCAGTCCCTGCCGCTGAAAAACATCCCCACAGCATAATGCTGCCACACCATGCTTCACCATAGGGATGGTGCCAGGTTTCCTCCAGATTTGACGCTTGGCATTCAAGCCAAAGAGTTCAATCTTGGTTTCATCAGACCAGATAATCTTGTTTCTCATGGTCAGAGTTCTTTAGGTGCCTTTTGGCAAACTCCATGCGGGCTGTCATGTGCCTTTTACTGAAGAGTGGCTTATGTCTGGCCACTCTACCATAAAGGCTTGATTGTTTGAGTGCTGCAGGGGTGGTTGTCCTTCTAAAAGGTTCTCACATCTCTACAGAGGAACTCTGGAGCTCTATCAGAGTGACTATCTCCCTGACCAAGGCCCTTCTCCCCCGATTGCTCTGTTTGGACAAGCAACCAGCTCTAGGAAGAGTCTTGATGGTTCCAAACTTCTTCCATTTAAGAATGATGGAGGCCACTGTGTTCTTGGGGACCTTCAATGCTGCAAACATTTTTTGGTACCCTTCCCCAGATCTGTGCTTCGACACTGTCTGATCTGTCTCGGAGCTCTACGGACAATTCCTTTGACCTCATGGCTTGGGTTTTGCTCTGACATCCACTGTCAACTGTGGTACCTTATATAGACAGATGTGTGCCTTTCCAAATCATGTCCAGTCAATTGTATTTACCACAGGTGGACTCCAATCAAGTTTCAGAATAAGGCTGTAACGTAATAGAATGTGGAAAAAGTAAAGGGTCTGAATACTTTCTGAATGCACTGTATGTGTGTCATTCAGAGGGTGAAGGGGCAAGACAAAATATTTAAGTGTCTTTGAATGAGGTATCGTAGTAGGTGCAAGGTGCACCGGTTTGAGTGTGTCAAGATGTGTGTAATAATGGTGGTTAACATGCATTTTGAATGATTACCCCATCTTTGTACCCACACATACAATTTTCTGTAATTACGCTTTGGATGGTGTATCAAAACACCCAGTTACTACAAAGATACAGGCGTCCTTTCTAACTCAGTTGCCGGAGAGGAAGGAAACCGATCAGGGATTTCACCATAAGGCCAATAGCTGTGATGGGAGAAAACTGAGGATGGATCAACAACAGAGTGAAAAGAAGGAAGTCTGTACGGAATAAAACATACATCCTGTTTGCAATAAGGAACTAAAGTAATACTGCAAAAAACTGGCAAAGAAATGTACTTTTTTGTCCTGAATACAAATCATTATTTTTGGGGCAAATCCAACACACCACAACACATCACTGAGTACCACTCTTCATATTTTCAAGCATGTTATTGATATGCTCGTCATCTGCAAGGACTAGGTTTTTGTATATATATATATAAAAAGAAACGGAATAGAGCTATACACAGGCAAAATCCTAGAGGAAAACCTGGTTGTCTGCTTTCCAACAGACACTGGGGGCCAGATATACTAACGCTTTTGCGCCCACTTCAGGCGTCTTTGTTTTGCAAAGTGCACATAAAACCATGGCGAGGTATGTACGAACGAGACGCACCGAGATGAAAGCGCAGACTGCCTGTCACAGGAACTGAAAATGGCAAAATGCGCTTTTCGTGTCATGCATATGCATTCATGGGATGGTCAAGGGGAAAGTGGGAGTGTCACATAAAGAGATGGGAGGGGAAGCGTAAACTGCGCCTAATTATGTATTCCGCGTTATGTACAGAAAAAGCCGGTGAAAGCGCGCCTCTATTTTGCACTGAAAATTCTCTGCCTCTTAAAAGCAGGTGTAATTTAGGAAGCGGGTTTCCTGGCATATGCCTCCTGGTGAAATGGCAGCAGTAATCCGAGCAAGACGAAGACATAGGCTAAGGAGACGAGCTGAAAAGATTTTTGCCACAAGAATCACACTTTTTCAGTTGAGTGAAAACGAAATCATTAAGCGTTACAGATTAAGCAGCTACGCAATATTACAGTTACTGGAAGAAATCAAAGATGACATCGAATCACACAAAATATTTGACATTGGCTCAAAAAAATATTTAAATAACAGATGCTAATTTATATTGTATCCATATAAAATAAATGGATTCAACCATAAACCAGGGCTGGGTTGCGCAGGTCGGGATGGCTGGGTGGTGCAGGGTTGGAGGTTCCGGTCATGCTTACAATGATCGCCTTGAGGCAGTTGTTGGTCTCCTGCTGCTGGCGACATAATCTTGTGACAGCTCGCGTCATTCCATTCACTGCCACCACAAGGTCTTTTACCTGCTGACTGTGGCACCTCACAGCCCTGATGGAAATGGCCATCTGCTGCACATCCGAAGACATCTTTTGTAGCGCCCTTGTTTGGCCCCTTTGCTCAGTCAAGAGCATTTCATCCACGTCATCGATGTTCATCCTTCGTGCGGGTGCAGAGGGTAGAGACGAGGTGGAAGGTGCACAGGATGCCGGTGCAGTAGCACCAACATTTGAAAATGCGCTTTCTAAAGGGGAAAAAGGATATGTAACACACTTAACACTCGTAACACCTACAAAACAACTTATACAGCTGTTCCACATTTTTTTTGCCAGCGTAGCGTCCATACATTTGTAATAGGCTAACGAACCGTTATGTATACCGAAGGGAAATCACAGAAATTGAACACTTTAGTGCTGCAATAATCCTGGACAGTTTTTTACTATCAGCAATGGTATTGGGTGGGTGAATGTTCTATTTTTCAATAGCTAGATATAAATCAAATAAATATAAATGTGACAACAAAGTCCATTTACAATCACGACTATTTAATCTTAAATCAGATTTACCTTCATTTTCTAATGTGGACTCAGCAGTATCAATTCCTTCCATGCCTTCCACCTGTTCAGCAACCAGCGTTTGCTGCACAACCTCTTCAACAGTGGTCAATTCACGCACTTCTGGGGGACCTGAACCAGTTTTCCTGGCCTGTGCCCTGTTAAATGCAACTTTTTCTTTGGTACAGCGTTTGAGGTCCTGCCACCTCTTTTTTACCTCTTCCACCTGTCTGCGGGTCGAGGATATTGCATTGATTTTTTTTTTGTGTGATTTCGGTCCAGGTGGCATTCTTTTGTGTGGGTGTGGAATTCCGGGCTTGTATGATGTTTAAATTTGCTGTTACCTCATGAACAAGCAGATCAACCACGTTATCGCAAAATTTTTGTTTTTGCGGTTTTGCCTGACTTGGTGGCTGATCCATGATGGAAAGAGAGGAGGAGGCCCATTCAATTGTGTTTAAATACGCGCAATTTACGGTATAGTGGGTGTGGACAGGCGCTAATTACCTGATGAACTGCAGGTTTGGTACATAACACGCACACTGCGGTTTCACATCAAGCACTTTCTGCGTCTTGGCCATGGCGCTATTAACGCTGCGTTCGCAAATGTACGTACATCTGGCCCTCGGAGACAAATTACCTTTCAGCAGGACAATAACCTAAAACTCAAGACCATATATACACTGGAATTGCTTACCAAGATGACATTGAATGTTCCTGAGTGGCCTAATTGCAGTTTTGACATAAATCGGCTTGAAAATCTATGGCAAGACTGGAAATTGCCTGTCTTGCAATGATCAACAACCAACTTGACAGAGCTTGAAGAGTTTTGGAAATAGAATCATGTGCAAATATTGTACAATCCAGGTGTTCAAATCTCTTATTTATTTTTATTTTTTATTTCACCTTTATTTAACCAGGTAGGTCAGTTGAGAACAAGTTCTCATTTGCAACTGCGACCTGGCCAAGACAAAGCAAAGCAGTGCGACAAAAACAACACAGAGTTACACAGTAAACAAACATAGTCAAAAATACAATAGAAAATCTATATACAGAGTGCAAAATGTAGTGCAAAATGCAGTAAGGTTAGGAGGTAGGACAATAAATAGGCCATAGTGGTGAAATAAATTACAGATTATCATCATTAACACAGGAATGAAGGATGTGCAAATTATGATGTGCAAATAGAGATACTGGAGTGCAAGATTAGCGAAAATAACAAAAATAAATATGGGGATGAGGTAGTAGTGTGGGCTATTTACAGAAGGGCTATATACAGGTGCAGTGATTGATAAGCAGCTTTGACAGCTGATGCTTAAAGTTAGTGAGGGAGATAGTGACAAACTTGAAAGTGACAAACTTGAAACTTCTTTCTGAAGTAATTGGCGATTGGTGATTTTCATTAAGGTCCATGTCTGTGGGTTATATTTTGGTATGATAGCCATGTATCGGAGGTAGCTAAACATGGAGGTAGCTAAAATCAAATTATGTTATGACCCTTAGTTGGGCCAACAGGATCAGGGTAAGAAATGCAATTTTGTTTTATCAGGGAACAATCTCCTTAAACTAAGGCAATCTGAACTTAAATCAATCATGTGGATAAAGTTTACCTGTCTAACAGAACACAGAGAGTGTTCTTTAATGGAAGCCTCTCCAACAAAATCCAGGTAGAATCAGGAATTCCCTAGAGCAGCTGTCTAGGCCCCTTACTTTTTTCAATCTTTACTAACTACATGCTTTGAGTAAAACCAGTGTGTCTATGTATGCGGTTGACTCAACACTATACATGTCGGCTACCACAGCGACTGAAATGACTGCAATGCTGCAGTTAGTTTCATAATGGGTGGCAAGGAATAAGTTAGTATTTGGGACAAATCATTCACTAAACCCTAAACCTCAACTAAATCTTGTAATGAATAATGAAAAAGTTGAGGAGACTAAACTGCATTGTAAACTGGATTGTAAACTGTCATGGTCAAAACATATTGATACAACAGTAGCTAGGATGGGGAGAAGTCTGTCCATAATAAAGCGATGCTCTGCATTCTTAACAGCACTATCAACAAGGCTGGTCCTACAGACCCTAGTTTTGTCACACTTCTGGACTTGCAATTGGCTCAGAACAGGGAAGCACGGCTGGCCCTTGGATGTACACAGAGAGCTATCATTACTAATATGCATGTAAATCTCTCCTGGCTCAAAGTGGAGGAGAGATTGACTTCCTCACTACTTGTATTTGTGAGAGGTATTGACATGTTGAATGCACCGAGCTGTCTGTTTGAACTACTGGCGCACAGCTCGGACACCCATGCATACCCCACAAGACATGCCACCAGAAGTCTCTTCACAGTCCCCAGAACAGAATATGGGAGGTGCATAGTACTACATAGAGCCATGACTACATGGAACTCTATTCCACATCAAGTAACTCATGCAAGCAGTAAAAATACATCTTATGGAACAGCGGGGACTGTTAAGCAACACAAACATAGGCACAGACACATGCATACAAACACACACAATAACATAGTGTAGGGGCCTGAGGGGACACACTTAATATACAGTGGGGAGAACAAGTATTTGATACACTGCCGATTTTGCAGGTTTTCCTACTTACAAAGCATGTAGAGGTCTGTAATTTTTATCATAGGTACACTTCAACTGTGAGAGACGTAATCTAAAACAAAAATCCAGAAAATCACATTGTATGATTTTTAAATAATTAATTTGCATTTTATTGCATGACATAAGTATTTGATCACCTACCAACCAGTAAGAATTCCGGCTCTCACAGACTTGTTAGTTTTTCTTTAAGAAGCCCTCCTGTTCTCCACTCATTACCTGTATTAACTGCACCTGTTTGAACTCGTTACCTGTATAAAAGACACCTGTCCACACACTCAATCAAACAGACTCCAACCTCTCCACAATGGCCAAGGCCAGAGAGCTGTGTAAGGACATTAGGGATAAAATTGTAGACCTGCACAAGGCTGGGATGGGCTACAGGACAATAGGCAAGCAGCTTGGTGAGAAGGCAACAACTGTTGGCGCAATTATTAGAAAATGGAAGAAGTTCAAGATGACGGTCAATCTCCCTCGGTCTGGGGCACCATGCAAGATCTCACCTCGTGGGGCATCAATGATCATGAGGAAGATGAGGGATCAGCCCAGAACTACACGGCAGGACCTGATCAATGACCTGAAGAGAGCTGGGACCACAGTCTCAAAGAAAACCATTAGTAACACACTACGCCGTCATGGATTAAAATCCTGCAGCGCACGCAAGGTCCCCCTGCTCAAGCCAGCGCATGTCCAGGCCCGTCTGAAGTTTGCCAATGACCATCTGGATGATCCAGAGGAGTAATGGGAGAAGGTCATGTGGTCTGATGAGACAAAAATAGAGCTTTTTGGTCTAAACTCCACTCGCCGTGTTTGGAGGAAGAAGAAGGATGAGTACAACCCCAAGAACACCATCCCAACCGTGAAGCATGGAGGTGGAAAAATCATTCTTTGGGGATGCTTTTCTGCAAAGGGGACAGGACGACTGCACCGTATTGAGGGGAGGATGGATGGGGCCATGTATCGCGAGATCTTGGCCAACAACCTCCTTCCCTCAGTAAGAGCATTGAAGATGGGTCGTGGCTGGGTCTTCCAGCATGACAACGACCCGAAACACACAGCCAGGGCAACTAAGGAGTGGCTCCGTAAGAAGCATCTCAAGGTCCTGGAGTGGCCTAGCCAGTCTCCAGACCTGAACACAATAGAAAATCTTTGGAGGGAGCTGAAAGTCCGTATTGCCCAGCGACAGCCCCGAAACCTGAAGGATCTGGAGAAGGTCTGTATGGAGGAGTGGGCCAAAATCCCTGCTGCAGTGTGTGCACACCTGGTCAAGAACTACAGGAAACGTATGATCTCTGTAGTTGCAAACAAAGGTTTCTGTACCAAATATTAAGTTCTGCTTTTCTGATGTATCAAATACTTATGTCATGCAATAAAATGGAAATGAATTACTTAAAAATCATACAATGGGATTTTCTGGATTTTTGTTTTAGATTCCGTCACTCACAGTTGAAGAGTACCTATGATAAAAATTACAGACTTCTACATGCTTTGTAAGTGGGAAAACCTGCAAAATCGGCAGTGTATCAAATACTTGTTCTCCCCACTGTATTGTCAAATCTGTTGTGAAAGTATTGTAGTGTTTAAAAAAAAATTATATCTGCCATAATTCTTCTGGAGCCCAGGAAGATCAACGGTCCAATTGCTTTTTCTAATCACAAATTGCATAATTTCCATTACATTTGTTAACCAGCCACTGAACTAATGGTTACAAAATGATTAGGCAACATATTTAATTAAATAACTTGTAAGGTTAGAGAGCATCCTTTTAAAATCATGATGGTTAGGGACAGAAGAGATTATAATCACCAATGTACCTTTTTAAAGATCATTTGAGTTTACCTAAATCTTTGTGTTAACTTGCTGGGATATCTCAACAAATGACAGAGCACACCTTTAGCATGCTGGCCATTGCTATACAACAGACTATTACAGATGGCAACTATACAACTAATATTCTACCACATTTGGATCTCTTGGACTTGTATTATTTCTCAGTATGACCAATTTCCCTAAAACAATTTACGTAGTTTTGCTTTTTATAACATTATTGTTTTAATGATGAGTCAGTCTAGGTAGGTCATTAGATCTGATGGCAAATATTTACCAAATTCCATGGTTTTAAAGATAAGATCCACCCAATACAATGTTCCATTGTTGTTTGAAACTGTGATTTTCAATGAGAATGTTTACATTCCAACTTGTCTCAACTTTCCTTTATCAGCCTGCGAACATTATATTAAGATATAGAAAAGTGTGAAAAACAAAAAAAGAGACTGTGGCTATAATATTTTAATACAATCAAACCATTGCCACCCCAAAGTGGACAAATTATTTCCGCTGGCCCGTGGACTAATAGGGTGCTATTTGGGATGGATGGAAAGTTCTCTCTGGATTGTGAACTTGGGATTCAGTCGAACACTGCAAACAGCATGATATTCTCTGAGTGTCAGACTAGTTAGAATAAATATGTTACAGAGATGTATAGTTCAACTCTGCTAATGGGCCTAACTGACAACTGCTACTGTTCCCTTTTTGAAAACTGACTGCAAATCTCTCTCTCTCTCTCTCTCTCTCTCTCTCTCTCTCTCTCTCTCTCTCTCTCTCTCTCTCTCTCTCTCTCTCTCTCTCTCTCTCTCTCTCTCTCTCTCTCTCTCTCTCTCTCTCTCTCTCTCTCTCTTCTCTCTCTCTCTCTCTCTCTTTCTCTCTCACTCTATTTCTCTCTACCTCTCTATTTCTCTCTCTCTCCTCCCTCTCTATTTCTCGCTCTTTCTCTTTCTCTATTTCTCTCTCTTTCTCTCTCTCTATTTCTCTCTCCCTCTCTATTTCTCTCTCTCTTTCTCTCTCTCTCTCTTTCTCTTTCTCTCTCTCTTTCTCTCTCTCTATTTCTCTCTCCCTCTCTATTTCTCTCTCTCTTTCTCTCTCTCTCTCTCTCTTTCTCTTTCTCTCTCTCTTTCTCTTTCTCTTTCTCTCTCACTCTATTTCTCTCTCCCTCTCTATTTCTCTCTCTCTCCTCCCTCTCTATTTCTCTCTCTTTCTCTCTCTCTATTTCTCTCTCTTTCTCTCTCTCTATTTCTCTCTCCCTCTCTATTTCTCTCTCTCTCTCTTTCTCTTTCTCTCTATTTCGCTCTTTCTCTCTCCCTCCTCTCTCTCTATTTCTCTCTCTATTTCGTTCTCTCGCTCTCTCTCTCTCTCTTTCTCTCTCACTCTCTTTATTTCTCTCTCTATATATATTTCTCTCTCTCTCTCTCTCTCTCTCTCTCTCTCTCTCTCTCTCTCTCTCTCTCTCTCTCTCTCTCTCTCTCTCTCTCTCTCTCTCTCTCTCTCTCCCCCCCCCCAAGTCATCAATGCTGGTATGAGAAAGTTCTACCTCCAGGCCAATGATCAGCAGGATCTGGTAGAGTGGGTCAATGTTCTCAACAACGCCACCAAGATCACAGTGAGTCCCCTTTCCATCACCTGTCTTAAGCACTTGCCCCGTCACCTGTCACAACCCCTACAGTGCCACATCCTGTAGTACAAGATTGCTTTCATCTCAACCCCTCTGGAAAGGATCTGTTAGTCAGAAAGATGTGTAATCTAGGGTTCGGCACGATTACTCGAATACTCAAATATCCTAAATGAAGTTAGTATTCAAATACTTGTTTCGAATACTTATGACGGTAGTTCAAAGGATTTTTTTTTTTTTTTCGTAAAATGTAATATGAAATTAAGTGTTCCATGTGTCATGTATTATAAGAGTTGTGACGTTTTAAGTTATTTAATAAATAATACGAAAAAAAGGACGGCCATTCTGCGTTCTGCTGCAGTCTATCATATGGCGCTCAAAACCCGGAAAAATGGCAAGCAAGCGAAGCGAGGTGTGGAGGTTTTTCGATCATGTTGACAACCAAACAAAAGTTAAATGTAAAATATGCAATGTCAAGCTAGTGTACCACAAGTCTACCACTTCAATGCAAAACCACATGAGGTTTAAGCATAAAGAAACATCTTTGTCACAGGACAAACAAACGCAGCCCCGCATCACCTCATTTTCTACCTTGACGCGAAGCTGTGACCCGGTAAGAAGCTAGCACATCACGCAGTTGATCACCACAATGATAACAAAAGACATGCTACCTCTGAGCTTTTGTTAACGGCTTTAATCTGTCGTTGTGCGCCGTAGCCTCTAAGATCCCAGTTCCAAGGATTGATCTCTGCAAATTAATAGGTTATAATCCTACATGTGCATCTTTCGTTTTTATGAAGGATAGCCTACATAATGTGTTTAATTTTGTTCAATGTACGTTTTTATTTAACTCAATCGTAGGCTAGGCGTTATTGTTCTCCGTTTAAGAGCCTACTTCTGAAGACCAGCATTTTTCAATGTCTTTTTGTCATGTTCAATAAATATTTCTTGCATTTGTGTTGTTTATTTAACTGTTATTTATTATAATAGCTTAACAGTCACAATTCTTGTCACTGAATGCGTTGCGTCATGTCAGGCTAATTACATAATGGAATGGCAGCAGTATTAAAACATTTTCGAATATTCAAAAAAATATTGGATATTATTCGAATAGTGGAATCATTTCAAATGCCCATCCCTAGTGTAATCCCATTTCAGCTAGTGTGAGAGGAAGTTTACAGAATAAGAAGGGCGTGATGGAGGAGGCTGACAAGACAGGGCATACCTTGCATGTGTCAACAGGGGAGAGAAATACATTCTTGGTCCAGGAGCCCATGTCTGTCTCCTAGAGGACATCCAAACCCCTCTGGACGAGGGATAATTTCCCTTAGTGCGTCACTGAGGGCCAGAGCAGCGAGAGTGGCTTACTCTGCTCCTCTTCCTCCCCTTTTGACTAACCCTCGCATACACACATGCACACAGACGCACGCATGCATGCACACACAGGCAAACACACACACACACACGCAAACACACACACAGACAGACAGAGCAGAGCAGAGCAGAGCAGAGCAGGCAGATCAAAGGGGAAGGCAAGTGCTGTGAGTCACAAACTGTCTCTACAGATTTGAAGGCTTCTGAAAACAACGCTCTCCCTTTTGAAAAGGCAGTGCAGGGACAGAACAGAACTTTGTGCCTATGGATCAGCATTCACTAAGATTCAGTGGAGAGGATGTTTCACTCCAGTGCCTCTTAAACCACATCCATGTATGGGGAAGGGACTGGCCATTGATTATAGTAATGTAAAAATACACAGTACGCATAGTTTGAAGAGACTTCAATACAGTGTTGTACTCTGAGCTATATCCTGCTGATGACAGACTACAAAACAGTCTCACTGTTACTCAACAAGGTCCTGTACACAAACACAAGCACTCTGTCGGACATACAAGGGGCATTTTACTACACACACACTCCATATACACACACACTCCATATATTGTGCCACACACTGCAAGACAGATGGCTGTCAATGTTTTGACTGTGTGTGTGTGTGCGTGCACTGAAGTGTGAGCCCTGGCCTTAGCTGGGGCATTAGTAGAGAGGAGGGGTGGGGATGTACCCTTATGCCTGCGGGCCACACACACACGCATCAGTCGATGACCCCAGTCAACCCAGGGTAGCAGTGGCAGTTGATGGAAAATACACTAACAAGCAGGGAGGGAGTACATCATATCACTACAGTAACTCCAGAGGGACACATCTAACAAGGTTTTGGAGCATGCTGTCCACTCCGCTGGACCAGGACTCCTGGACCCTGATGCACTCTGGGAGTTTATGTTTATTTAACATATTCCAGGTGCCAAAGTCAGGGGATGGCCATCCCAGTGCAGAGATGCCTCAGGAGGGGCTTGGTGCCATGAAGCAGATCTCCTATAAGACCGAGATCATAGGAGGGGTACCCATCATCACTGCCACACAGGTAAGGAAGGATCACCAGTCTGGCCCAGCACTTAACAATCCCTAACCTTGCCTACTCATATGAACATGAGTAGGGTTGCAAAAAATTCAAGTAACTTTAATACAATTCTCAGGATTTCCAGAAGTCCCGGTTGGAATATTCCTGTAATCAAGGAATAAGCAGGATATCCAGGATTCCTTCACCCGGGATTTCTGGAAAGTGGGACATTTCTGGAATTTTGGGAGGGTTACTGAAAATGTGCAATCCTTAACAGGAGTAAGTAGACATGTCTGACATATTTGAAGGCCATCTGTTCAGTTGTGGCTTGGAACAAATCTGTCAAGTGTGGTTTCGGACAGTAACAAGCAGCACTTACTAACTTGATTTCAGCCATGTTAACCAGCTATGCATTTGGAGGTATTCAGACCCCTTGACTTTTTCCATATTTTGTTACGTTACAGCCTTATTCTATATTGGATAAAAAAATGTCCCTCATCAATCTACACACAATACCCCATAATGACAAAGCAAAAACAGGTTTTTAGACATTTCTTCTCTGCAGATCCTCTCAAGCTCTATCAGGTTGGATGGGGAGCATCGCTGCACAGGTCTCCAGAGTTATTAGATCGGGTTCAAGTCCGGGCTCTGGCTGGGCCACTCAAGGACATTCAGAGACTTGTCCCGAAGCCGCTCCTGCATTGTCTTGGCTGTGTGCTTAGGTTCGGCTGTGTGCTGGTTTCCTCTAGACGTGACACTTGGCATTCAGGCCAAATAATTAAATCTTGGTTTCATCAGACCAGAGAATCTTGTTTCTCATGGTTTGAAAGTCCTTTAGGTGCCTTTCGTCGAACTCCAAGCAAGCTGTCATTTGCCTTTTACTGAGGAGTGGCTTCTGTCTAGCCACTCTACCATAAAGGCCTGATTGGTGGAGTGCTGCAGAGATAGTTTTCCTTCTGGAAGGTTCTCCCATCTCCACAGAGGAACTCTGCAGCTCTATCAGAGTGACCATCAAGTTCTTGGTCACCTCCCTGACCAAGGCCCTTCTTCCCCGATTGCTCAGTTTGGCTGGGCAGCCAGCTCTACAAAGAGTGGTTCCAAACTAAATGTATTTAAGAATTATGGAGGCCACTGTGTTCTTGGGGACCTTCAATGCTGCAGAAATGTTTTGGTACCCTTCCCCAGATCTGTGCCTCGACACAATCCTGTCTAGGAGCTCTACGGACAATTCCTTAGAGACAATACCTCATGGCTTGGTTTTTTCCTCTTACATGCACTTTCAACTGTGGTACCTTATATAGACAGGTGTGTGCCTTTCCAAATCATGTCCAATCAATTGGATTTACCACAGGTGGACTCCAATCAAGTTGTAGAAACATCTCAAGGATTATCAGTGGAAACAGTATGTAGCTGAGCTCAATTTCAAGTCTCATAGCAAAGGGTCTGAATATTTATGTAAATAAGGTAAATACATTTGCAAACATTTCTAAAAACCTGTTGTCACTTTGTCATTATGGGGTATTGTGTGTAGATTAATGAGGATTTATATTTAATACATTTTAGAATAAGGCTGTAATGTAACAAAATGTGGAAAAAGTGAAGGGGTCTGAATACTTTCCGAATGCACTGTAAATAGATGGTCTGTCTGAAAGTTTCCATGGATCAGGCCATCTGCAAGCTAGACAGACAGTGACAGACATTGAACGTAATGTTCCACTGACTGAGGAGCTCACTCTGTTGTTTGTTTTCTGGTATGTATGAGCCATGAGCAGTACAAGTCATATCCTGTCTTGTGCTGGTATCTGGTGTGTAGCCAGCCAATAGTAGCTGAAAGTGAAAATTCACATCCAAATGCACAAGCTATGGTCTATGTGTGGGTGGTGGCGTTGCAGCGGGCCTCAAAAGTCGGGCTCAACTTCTGTTTGACACATGCCACTGGCAGTGAATTCTCTATAATTATTAATGGCTTTTCCCAAACACATCTGATTCTCTGTGTCTGTCTGTGCGTTGGCGTGCCTGATTGCTTGTGCGTGTGTGTACTTGATTTATTTCACTTTTATTTAGTCATGGGAAATACATTGAGACCAGGGGCTCATTTTCAATGATGCCCTGAGTACAACAATACAACAGTATGAAAAATCTAACAATTTAATATATTTTATTTATGTGTATGTGTGTTCGTACTTCCTACACTTGTGTCGTCCCTTTCCTGTGGTGCAGGAGCAGGGTGACGGGGGGCAGAACGGAGCAGACAGGGGCGGCCTACGAAAGGCCCACAGACAGCTGCCCTACTTCCTGGGACGGGGGGCACAGGACCAGGCGCTCATCAAGGCTGGATACTGTGTCAAGCAGGGAGCCGTGGTAGGTAGACAGTAGAGGAGGACTTTCTCTGGGGGGGGGGTTTCGGAGAGTGCTGTACAGTAGAAGCCTACACTCTGACCATGGACGAATTCATAAAGGAATGCAGTGGAAAACGTTTTGCACAGCAAAATGAAAAGGAGTGTTTCTTATTGGACAAGTCCAGGTAGTCGCTCCCTGTTTCTGTCCGTTTTCCTCTGTGTGGTCCCTAATGAACACACCTCGGGGAGATTCTCTGTCGGCTACAAGCGTTCAATACTACCAGTGCTGTATGTTTGTTGTGTAGGACTATGATGAGTCAGAAAGCAGCGGGCTTGTTTTGGAAACAAATCCACGGTGCTGAGGGTGAATCATTGTTGTCCTGCCCTTAACCTACTGTAGCTTCTCTTATCTCCTATACATAGACCATATTAACCAGGAGTAACAGCGGTCCTGTACAATATCAGAATAGCTACCAATTAGCCACATTGTTAGCAAGTCAACGGATTTGGAAATGTTGCTCGTCATTTTACTTTTGAGTTTTTCTTTCTCTTCCACAGATGAAGACCTGGAAGAGGAGATACTTCTTACTGGAGGAGAACGCAGTCAGCTACTTTAAGACAGACCTGGTGAGTGGGAATGTCTCTTTCTCTCTCTCACTCCTCTTCTGCGGCTGTGAGCGAGGTGATACGCACTCCGCATAAAATGTCCTTTTGCCGCCCACCTGCCTGCCCCAAACACACACACACACACACACACACACACACACACACACACACACACACACACACACACACACACACACACACACACACACACACAATAAAATACGAAGGAGCTGTGTGACCCTGTTGGCTAGCAGTTCGTCTTTGTGTTGCACCTGTGTTTCGCAGCACACACACACAATACACATATCAGATAAGAGTTGACTCCAGGCCTGTGCATTGTTCCCAGCTCCCAAAGCTCTTGGCACGGGCTACTAATTAGTAGGACTTCCAAATCGACAATCCTGGATTTGTGCTCTCTCCATCGTCTCCTACTGACTTGCCATTAGTGCCTCTATCCCCAGGGCCAAAGACATGCAGAGATAACGTCTCTTATAGAGATAATGCTGAGGTTGATTGTCCCCGGGCTTGCAACGTCAACATATCCAGGCAAGCACACACACGCTCACCTATCTTGATACCCTACTGTAATCTCTGTGTGTGTGTGTGTGTGTGTGTGTGTGTGTGTGTGTGTGTGTGTGTGTGTGTGTGTGTGTGTGTGTGTGTGTGTGTGTGTGTGTGTGTGTGGTTCTAGGGGGACGGGGGTATTGCCTTTTAGGGATTGTTGTCTCGGTACGTTGTGGAATGCGTCTTGAAATTCCATTACTGTAGCGCCACGTGTGGACAGCGTAGCAAGTCCCAGCCTGTGTGTGGGTGTGGGTGTGCTGCATCTGGGGGCTTGCCCTGTGTAACACTACCCTCCACACTCTTGCTTAGTGGTTTAGCAGGATGAGAGAAAGAATTGCATACAATTGAATACTGCAATTATCTACCCCAGGATCCGACCCGGGCCCCCCTCTCCGCTGCCCCTGTTCCCTTTATTAGGCTTCACTCTGCAGCTTTGAGCTGTGGGTGTGTGTGGGTGGGTGGAAGGTTGGCAGGGATCCTGTTATGTTTCTAATGGGGAAATGTTTTCGTCCTACAGTGGATGCATTTTTGTCCCCTAGCTTCATTCTAGGGCCGTGATAGCTGTTGTCCAGGGGGACGCTGAGCCTCCCTAAAAAGCAAACGTGACGAAACGCCCTGGATCAGAACTAGGCCGGTGTACTCCCCCTTCATCTCCTTCTACCCTCTCAGCCTGTCCTCTCTAGTCAAGGCACATCAGGGACTAGCTCTTGTGCTGTCATGTTACATTAGCCTTAGGCTTCACTTCGTGTGTTGTTTATGTCATAGATAGATAGATGGATGGATGGATGGATGGATGGATGGATGGATGGATAGATTGGTACTTTATTGATCCCCCGGGGGGGAAATTTCTTTGTCAAGCAGCTACAACAAAACACAGGGCAGGTGCAAAATGCCACAACGAAAGTACACAAAAGACAGATACACGGTACATGATACATAGAGCGGCAGTATGAAAAAGAATAGAAATACAAGATATCTGGAGTGCAAAAAAATAAAAAGCTATAAAAAGACATTGTATATTGTACTGAATATGTACACTATACATTGGTGGATGTTGGATGGTTAACTATACTATACAGGTCGATGGCAGAGAAATACTTCAGTAGCTAAAAATGCGTATGATATGAGCAAAGGTAATAATAGTTTACTTAATAGACAGACTGGCTAAATGAACAGGTAAGTGAACATTTTGCATGGTTAAATTAGCTGTACAGGTAAGTATACAGTTATATTTACAGATAAGTGAATACTTGCATGGTTACACAAACTATACAGGTAAATGACAGGAAGAGATACTTTAATAGCTAAATGTGTGTATGATATAATTTGCGGTAATAATAGTAATTCCCTTAAAATACAGTCCTTAGTGCGCAGGGTTTAATTACAGACAACTGCACGTATTGCACATTCGATATACTAAAAGCAATGAGAAAAGGTGCAATTGACAGGATACTAATATGCATTCCTGAGTGAATGCCTACGTAAGTTAGGTCCAAGAATTACTAGCAATATTGCACGTGATATGATATAACAACTGTACATGAGTATGTACAGCGGGTGAAATAAGTATTGAACACGTCACCATTTTTCTCAGTAAATATATTTCCAAAGGTGCTATTGACATGTCATTTTCACCAGATGTTGGTAACAACCCAAGTAATCCATACATACAAAGAAACCAAAACAAATAAGTTCAGAAATTAAGTTATTGTAATAATGTGAAATGACACAGGGAAAAAGTATTGACCACATGAAGAAAGGGAGGTGCAAAAAGGCATGGAAAGCCAAGACAACAGCTGAAAACTATCAGTAATTAAAAAGCAATCCAGCCCCCTGTCAGTGCAAATTAATATCAGCTGGTTCAGTCCCAAATGATGGCCTACAAAAAGGTCTCATTGCCAAGGTGTCACACAAGACACATCTCATGATGGGTAAAAGCAAAGAGCTGTCTCAAGACCTTCGCAACCTAACTGTTGCAAAACATAATGATGGCATTGGTTATAGGAGCATTTCTAAGCTTCTGAATGTTCCAGTGAGCACTGTTGGGGCCATAATACGGAAGTGGAAAGACAATCATTTCACCATAAATTTGCCTCTGCCAGGTGCTCCTCGCATGATTTCTGACAGAGGAGTGAAAAGAATAATCAGAAGAGTCCAAGAG
This sequence comes from Thymallus thymallus, assembly GCA_023634145.1. Taxonomy (NCBI): domain Eukaryota; kingdom Metazoa; phylum Chordata; class Actinopteri; order Salmoniformes; family Salmonidae; genus Thymallus; species Thymallus thymallus. Next base: position 11,464,669 of record CM042387.1, read on the forward strand.
CCAAGGACCACTTCAAAAAGACCTGCAATTAGCAGGTACTGTTGTCTCAATGAAAACAGTAAGTAATGCACTCCACCGCCATGGCCTGTATGCACGCTCACCACGCAAGACTCCATTGCTGAAAAAAAAGCATGTTGAAGCTCGTTTAAAGTTTGCTGCACAACATTTGGAAAAGCCAGTGAAATACTGGGAGAATATAGTGTGGTCAGATGAGAGCAGAATTGAACTGTTTGGATGTCATAATACACACCATGTTTGGAAGAGAAATGGCACTGCACATCACCCTAAAAACACCATACCAACAGTGAAGTTTGGAGGTGGGAACATCATGGTGTGGGGCTGCTTTTCAGCAAATGGTACTGGCAAACTTCACATACTTGAAGGAAGGATGAATGGGCAAATTTACCGAGACATTCTTTACAAAAATCTGCTGCCATCTACCAGGATGATGAAGATGAGACGAGGGTGGACATTTCAGCAAGACAATGATCCCAAAAACACAGCCAAGGAAACTCTCAATTGGTTTCAAAGAAAGAAAATAAAGCTGCTAGAATGGCCCAGCCAATCACCTGATTTAAATACCATTGAAAATCTATGGAAAGAACTGAAGATCAAGATTCATAGAAGAGGCCCACGGAACCTTCAAGATTTGAAGACTGTTTGTGTGGAAGAATGGGCCAAAATCACACCAGAGCAATGCATGCGACTAGTTTCTCCATACAGGAGGCGTCTTGAAGCTGTCATTACCAACAAAGGCTTTTGTACAAAGTATTAAATAAATATCAGTAAGTGTTTTCAATACTTTTTCCCTGTGTCATTTCACATTATTACACATAACTGAATTTCTGAACTTATTTGTTTTGGTTTCTTTGTATGTATGGATTACTTGGGTTGTTACCAAAATCTGGTGAAAATGTCATGTCAATAGCACCTTTGGAAATATATTTACTGAGAAAAATGGTGACGTGTTCAATACTTATTTCACCCGCTGTATATACAGACCTGCATGAATAAATAGGTCCTGAGTGAATGAGTGCTGACGGACCAGAGTTACTCACGGATGGATGCATAATTGTTAAACTAGGTCCTAGCACCCCAACCGTTCCAGATCTATGTTGCCGACGGCACAGCACCCCGGTGAGGCATTATATAGTCTAATAGCCGCCGGCAGGAAGGACCTCCTGTAGCACTCTCTGGCACACCGTGGTGGGATCAGTCTGTGACTGAAAGTGCTCCGCTGCGTCATAACCATAGCGTGCAGAGGGTGGGTGACGTTGCCCATGATGGCCAGCAGTTTGGCCAGGATCCGTCTCTCCGCCACCTCCTCTAGAGTGTCAAGGCTCATCCCCAGGACAGAGCTAGCCTTCCTGATCAGCTTATTTACCCGAGAAGCATCACCGGCTTTGATGTTTGCTCCCCAGCACACCACTGCAAAAATGATGGCACCACAGACTGGTAGAAGGTATGCAGCAGTTTACTGCACACGTTGAAGGACCTGAGCCTCCTCAGAAAGTAGAGTCTGCTCTGGCCCTTTTTGTACAGGGCCCCGGTGTTACCAGCCCATTCCAGCCTGTTGTCCATATGGACTCCAAGGAACTTGTATGACCCAACCATTTCCACATCCATCCCCTGTATAGGGACTGCAGACAGTTGTGCCTTGGTTCTCCTGAAGTCCACCACCATCTCCTTTGTTTTGCTGATGTTGAGCTGAAGGTGGTTCTGCTCACACCACAACACAAAGTCACTGATTGTGTTCCTGTACTCCTCCTCCTGCCCACCTCTGATGCACCCTACAATAGCAGAGTCATCCGAGAACTTCTGTAGGTGGCATGTTTCAGAGTTATATCTGAAGTCTGAGGTGTAGAGGGTGAACAGGAAGGGGGACAGGACCGTTCCCTGGGGGGCCCCTGTGTTGCTAACTGCCCGTTCTGACACACAGGGCAGTTAGCAACACAGGGGCCCCCCAGGGAACGGTTCTGTCCCCCTTCCTGTTCACCCTCGAATTAGTCATGTACTGTGTCAAATTAGTCATGTACTGTGGTGGTATAACCTGTTCTTCTCTCTTTCTCTCTCTCTCGTGTTCTCTCCCTCATTCTCTCTCTCTCTCAGGAGAGAGAGCCACTGCGCGTGATCCCGCTGAAAGAGGTTCACAAAGTTCAGGAGTGCAAACAGAGGTCAGTGTCTTTTACTCTGTAGTCACTGAGCTAGACAAATTGGCTAGCGACACTGGCAAGCCAAGTGCCAAGGTGATAGGGCTGGGAGGAAGACGTGTGCTGTGTCCCAAATGGCACCCTATTCCCCATTTGGTGCATTGCTTTTGACCAGGGCCAATATACACTATATAGGGAACAGCGTACCGTTTGGGACGCAGAAATGGCTGACAACTGTAACGCTACAGTTGTCAGCCATTTCTGCGTCCCAAACGGTACGCTGTTCCCTCACCGATAAGAAGAGTAAACGTTGGATATGGACTCTCAGAATTGGCTTACTGTCGTCCTTGGATGGCGATGGACTCTCTTACATTCACACCCAGCGATTAACGCTGCTGGGATGTTTGAATATGATTGAAAGTGGTGTCATCTCGTTCTATCCAGTGACTTGATGCAGAGGGACAATCTATATGAAGTCGTCACTAGCTCAAGGACCTTTTACATACAGGTGAGACAATTTCTTTCTCCAGATAATGTCTGAATGCATTGACTGAATTCCATTGAAGCAAAGAGAAACAGTAACTGTCCATTGCCATAACCTATTCCATCTTTCTCTTTGTGACCCCTCTTCCTTCCTCTGTAGTCGGACAGTCCAGAGGAGATGCACAGCTGGATAAAGGCCATCTCAGGAGCCATTGTGGCCCAGCGGGGACCTGGACGCTCAGCTGCCTCTGTACGTATTCAGTCTGGGGCCTGAGCCACTGGTCCTCCATACTGGCTCTGCATGGGACCCACAGGGTGTCAAAACGTTCAACACTTTAGTTCGAGCCCAGTATTCCATAACACATCTGGTTCAACTAACCAAGGGCTTGATGATTAGTTGGATCAGGTGTGTTCGTGCTGGGCTAGAATAAAAGTGCACGTCCTGTGGGTGCCCAGGAAGAGAATTGGAGATCTCTGCTCTGAGGCGGAATAACTTGACTGTCTATGCAGGAAACCGTAATTGTATCTAAATCCACTTTTCCGGTTTGGCTAGAATGTCTCTAGTTTGTAGTTTATTTCTGGCTGTTGAAGAGTAAACGGTTTGGATGTAAACCATTTATCCACCCGCCACCCCAGCTTAAACTGCACATCACAGTGGATTTCTATACCTGTGTGCCACTGTGATTTTAATATTTTTTTGTTGGTTTCCATGTTCGTATTTTTGTATTGACATACTGTAGGTGTAGCTTACACTGCAGTACACAAGGCAGTATTGTATATCTACTCAACTAGGTGATGCTGCTAGATACCCCACCTCAAACTGTAACTGACGGTCACCTTGGAACACACGAACAGAATAGAACACTCCAAAGCGAAATCCAGCCACTGTCCTGTTTTCTCTCTCCTCCCTGCCTCTCCCTCTCTCGGACGGAGCGCCCTCCCCCCGTTCTCTCTCCCCTAACGAAGCTGTGCACTACTGTGTTGGTTGCAGATGCGTCAAGCCCGTCGGCTGTCGAACCCTTGTATACAGAGGTATACATTCCACAATGGTGAACGCAGCACGTATGTGAGCCCCTGTGTCAGTCAAGCAGCTTCCTCTCTGTTTCGCCAAGTAGTAGTCCTAGGTTGCATCTGAAATGACGCCCTATTCCTTAAATAGTGCACTACTTTTGACCAGGGCCAATAGGGAGGCTCTGGTCTAAACCTATTTTCCCTATATAGTGTTAAATTTCGACCAGTGCGGCTCTGGTCAAAAGACGTGCACTATATAGGGAATAGGGTGCCATTTCAGACACAGCCCTAGTCTAGTGTAGTGGAATGAAGCTTTGATGACTGCTTATTCCCCTCTGAAACGCCCAAGCAAACCCAGTTACTAGATAATAGATAAGACTTCCATCTCATGCTTGAGTGTTGATCATTAGCCCCTCCCCTTCCCCTTCTCCATCCTAACTGTTCTGGACAGACATCATCTAATCTGCCATTGATTGACCAGACTAACTCACCTGGTCCACATGACCTCACTCCTCGTCCTTCCAGAGCTCAGTATCGACTGGTCTGTTCTTGACTAGGCTTCTTTGAAAACTCCCTCTCTGGCGTCATTGGTTTTCGGTACCTTCTTCCTCAACCGATTTGAATGCCTTTATAACACGTTTTGTAACCTCCAGGTCCGTTTTTGACCGGGTTTTTTTTCACCACTAGTTGTGAACTGAGTTCCGGTCCTTTATACCAGGGCTGTCCAACCCTGTTCCTGGAGAGCTACCCTCCTGTAGGTTTTCACTCCAACCCCAGTTGTAACCAACCTGATTATTCAAATCAGGTGCGCTAGATGAGGGTTGGAGTGAAAACCTACAGGAGGGTAGCTCTCCAGGAACAGGGTTGGACACTTTTTGGCCTCCATGTGCAAGCAGATATTCTACATAGAACCCACTTGCGTCACTGGGTTCCAATGTAGCGTTGGAAGCTGTAGTGCAGTAGCCTGTAGTACAGTAACCTGTAGCGGCTACCTAGGCCTAAGGCTGGTGGTGCATGTTCCCCCACCTCCTCCTGGAAACACACACACAGCAATCCTCAAAGTTTACCATTACAGTACATCTTCATTCATGAATTCTTTCATTGGAACTTACACTTACCAACTTCAATCATCTTACACTTACCAACTTCAATCATCTTACACTTACCAACTTTGAGACTTTTTATAATTTCCACATTTCCTTTAGTCTCTAGTTGCCTGTTTGGTTTGGGGAACGTATGTCTATTAGTTTGAAGCCATTCATGCTCTCTACTGACCAAGTAATACTGTGATTCTTGTCTACATGTTGTCATGCACCTCACCCCTTCAACACACACTTACGTTCCCCGAGCTCTACCCAGCTATTACGATTTCATTCCTCTGCCCTTCTTTTCTCGAATTCCGCCCTGTGCCACTTTTTTCCACTTTTTCTCCCATTCCTCAACGGGTTTTTAGCTCGCTGTAACTGGTCATCTTTCCGCTAACGTTTAGCCATCTGTTTTTCTTTGTCTTGTCCCTGTCGTGTTTTTCAGAGCGTTTCAATGTGACAGTGAGATACTAACATTCCCCAAGTGAGCTCTACTGTACGTCCCCTGTCTACTGTACCACCACAGTGTGTGCTTCCATCCTCCTCCTTCAACTACACCTGCTGCCTCAGGCTGCTTCGCTCCTGCTTCCTCTAGTACTCCACTACCCCCCTTTGCACCAGCACCACTATAGATACTACTCCTGCTTCTACTCCTGCTTCTACTCCTGCTGTCCTACCTCCTTTTGCCACCCTGTGCCACTGGCCCTGCTACAGCACTGTGACTGACCTGACTGACTCCCCTGCATCCAGTGCTTCTGAATTTGAATGATTTTGTCCCCCACCTACCTCTGTTCCCTCCCATACACTCTGCAGGAGCACAGCGACCACTCCACCACCAACACCCCCTCCACCTTCTACTGTAGCAGCAACCAGGGGGGACCCCCTGTCCCTCGCTCGCCCATCCAGGCAGAGCTCCCCTACCCCCAGCCCCAGGGGGCCCCGGGCCCTGACCTGGGACAGCCAGGACTTCATGGGCCTGCTGCCCTGGCGAGGCCACCAGGGGGCACCCCCACCGCACCGCTCCCGCCTCTCTCTCCAGGAGACCCCTCGTCTGTCCAAGTGAGCGCCTCGTCCCGTTGCCACACCAACGCCCACCTGGAGGACATGTCGCCATGGAGACGGCGCAGCAAGGTAGAGGGCGACCAACCGGAACTCTCCTCCCTCAGCTTCGAGGACTCAGACCTGCATGTCAGCCAGGTGTGAGCCTCTAACCCTGACCCCTCCTGTCAGGATTCACACTGACAGAAAGGGGACTGGGCACAGTGGACAGTCATCAACAACGACAAGAGGAAAGCCAATCAAACGTGACCAAAATGGAGCTGAACCAATCAGAGCCAACCTGCCCTCAGGAAGACAGGAAGTGGTCCCAGGCTGTGACCGTTGATCGTCTACTCTCCCCTGTATCCAGACCCTCTCGTAACACAGCAAATGGCGTGACGTTTCAGGGCGAGGAGATGTCGTCAGATGCTCTGTTTTATTTCAGTCTCTTCCGTTGTTATTTCTGTTGGGCGTTGCTCTTTCTCTCTTGTTGTTGGTATTGTATGGTATGATTCCTGAACATCCTCCCCTGTCCATTGGCTCAAGAGATTACAAGAGGTGGACTGGGTTGGCTACTCTGCTGAGAAACTCACTATTCATGTTTCTCATGATGTCCCCCTCCACTTCCTCCTCCCCGGCATCATTTATTGATTTACTGTTATCAGGGTTATTGGGACTAATATAAACGAGGGGCTAGATGTTATTTGTATTCATAGTTATGTAAATGAAAAATGTGTAACTGTTGACAATGAGACAACCCCACTCATACACCAACCCCACTCATACACCAACCCCACTCATACACCAACCCCACTCATACACCAAAACATACACGTGTGGTTTAGATTTGTATATCAAATATATTGGCTTTTAAGCTGACGATTTTAGTTTCTACCCAAAGCATGCCATTGTTTAAGTACATAAATATGGAACCAAATCCTATACATAACTTATCAGATAAAAATCCCTGCAGCTTTCTTACGTGTTATATTTCAGTTTTTAGTCATCATTCAGATAGATATGCTTTGAGTCCTTCTGTTCATATGAGAGTTACACCTGTTGTGTTCTCTCTGTCTGTCTGTCTGTCTGTCTGTCTGTCTGTCTGTCTGTCTGTCTGTCTGTCTGTCTGTCTGTCTGTCTGTCTGTCTGTCTGTCTGTCTGTCTGTCTGTCTGTCTGTCTGTCTGTCTGTCTGTCTGTCTGTCTGTCTGTCACACACACACTGTCACACCTCTGTGTGTTGCCAAATGAAGTCCTGAACCTTATTGTATGTGCCTGCCAATGTTAGCATGCATTTGTATAGGGACTCCCTCAGGAGGACATATACAGTACATTACATGTACAACACATCTATAGGCCTCTGGGCAGGGCCTTTCAAATGGCACTTTGTGGACACTATGTGGGCAGATGAGCTGCCCTTGATCTGTTTTATGGTTGTTCCTTTATGGTCCTCTTCTCTTTTCTACTGTACGACTATTTTACTACTTCTCCATACGCTGTGACAGTTTGTGTGTCCGTGGGGAGGCATACTGTGCCTCTCAGCTGTACTGTTCCTGTAACGTGTTACTGTGTTGCACAACTCTTACTGTATAGTTGGTAAAGTGCCTGCATTCTCTCTATAGAGGAAAAAAACAAGAAGCTATTTTGACCCGTTTAATTGTGTACCTGATGTTCTGAATCATGTGCATTATTTATTAAGTGGAGTTTGAAAATAAATCAATAGATTCAAGTTGGAGTGTCTTCTTGCTTCTTATTTGTGTTGATTCAAATCATTGAAATACCTTTTTATTTTGGGGGGGATGCAGTCAAAACAGAACATTTAAAACCATCTAGTGCTGAAGGAAATAACTACAACACCATTTAGTGCTGAAGGAAATAACTACAACACCATTTAGTGCTGAAGGAAATAACTACAACACCATCTAGTGCTGAAGGAAATAACTACAACACCATCTAGTGCTGAAGGAAATAACTACAACACCATCTAGTGCTGAAGGAAAAAACTACAACACCATCTAGTGCTGAAGGAAAAAACTACAACACCATCTAGTGCTGAAGGAAAAAACTACAACACCATCTAGTGCTGAAGGAAATAACTACAACACCATCTAGTGTTGAAGGAAAGAACTACAACATCATCTAGTGCTGAAGGAAATAACTACAAGTCCTTGTTTTGACTCCATACAATGTCTGCTATGTTTGCTACGTTAACTTCTTTTGTAACCCCACCTTGTCCAGCAAGTTATTGTAGATAGAGGTGTAACCTATTTTTACGGTGTTTTTACAGGCCTGGTAAGACCATAGAAAAACAGGGCACTACTGCCATCTGTTGGCCTTGCTTATCAGCATCTATGGCCAACAGATAGTTACTGTGAATTGGAAATATTAGTATTATTAATACATCTAAATATTTAGTCAATATCTCTCATTCATCTCAATTTGGTCTTCTGAACAAAGGTGAATTCCATCAGTCTGAATGATCAAGCCACATCTCACTCCTAAGACTGCGTCCAAAATGACATCCTATTTCCTGCATAGTGCACCAGAGCCCATAGGGATCTGATGAAAAGTAGTACACAAAACCTAAACTTGGAGATGTCCCTCACACTGACCCGTTGGCGGGAGCTGTCTGTTGTGACCGAGATGCCCCATGCTATCTCGTAGTAAACCCAGCTGGAATCCATCGTGCTCTGGGAGCAGGCCAGGGCTGACTCATTGTCACAGTTTTATGATGCACAGAGCCAGGTATGAGGAAACATATCCTGCTCTAAACTCTTGCTTGGATGGGGAACCAATTGAGGAACCAAACATACAGTGGGGAGAACAAGTATTTGATACACTGCCGATTTTGCAGGTTTTCCTACTTACAAAGCAAGTAGAGGTCTGTAATTTTTATCATAGGTACACTTCAACTGTGAGAGACGGAATCTAAAACAAAAATCCATAAAATCACATTGTATGATTTTTTTATAATTAATTTGCATTTTATTGCATGACATAAGTATTTGATCACCTACCAACCAGTAAGAATTCCGGCTCTCACAGACCTGTTCGTTTTTCTTTAAGAAGCCCTCCTGTTCTCCACTCATTACCTGTATTAACTGCACCTGTTTGAACTCGTTACCTGTATAAAAGACACCTGTCCACACACTCAATCAAACAGACTCCAACCTCTCCACAATGGCCAAGACCAGAGAGCTGTGTAAGGACATCAGGGATAAAATTGTAGACCTGCACAAGGCTGGGATGGGCTACAGGACAATAGGCAAGCAGCTTGGTGAGAAGGCAACATCTGTTGGCGCAATTATTAGAAAATGGAAGAAGTTCAAGATGACGGTCAATCTCCCTCGGTCTGGGGCACCATGCAAGATCTCACCTCGTGGGGCATCAAGGATCATGAGGAAGGTGAGGGATCAGCCCAGAACTACACGGCAGGACCTGGTCAATGACCTGAAGAGAGCTGGGACCACAGTCTCAAAGAAAACCATTAGTAACACACTACGCCGCCATGGATTAAAATCCTGCAGCGCACGCAAGGTCCCCCTGCTCAAGCCAGCGCATGTCTAGACCCGTCTGAAGTTTGCCAATGACCATCTGGATGATCCAGAGGAGGAATGGGAGAAGGTCATGTGGTCTGATGAGACAAAAATAGAGCTTTTTGGTCTAAACTCCACTCGCCGTGTTTGGAGGAAGAAGAAGGATGAGTACAACCCCAAGAACACCATCCCAACCGTGAAGCATGGAGGTGGAAACATCATTCTTTGGGGATGCTTTTCTGCAAAGGGGACAGGACGACTGCACCGTATTGAGGGGAGTATGGATGGGGCATTGTATCGCGAGATCTTGGCCAACAACCTTCTTCCCCTAAGTAAGAGCATTGAAGATGGGTCGTGGCTGGGTCTTCCAGCATGACAACGACCTGAAACACACAGCCAGGGCAACTAAGGAGTGGCTCCGTAAGAAGCATCTCAAGGTCCTGGAGTGGCCTAGCCAGTCTCCAGACCTGAACCCAATAGAAAATCTTTGGAGGGAGCTGAAAGTCCGTATTGCCCAGTGACAGCCCCGAAACCTGAAGGATCTGGATGGAGGAGTGGGCCAAAATCCCTGCTGCAGTGTGTGCAAACCTGGTCAAGAACTACAGGAAACGTATGATCTCTGTAATTGCAAACAAAGGTTTCTGTACCAAATATTAAGTTCTGCTTTTCTGATGTATCAAATACTTATGTCATGCAATTAAATGCAAATTAATTACTTAAAAATCATACAATGTGATTTTCTGGATTTTTTGTTTTAGATTCCGTCACTCACAGTTGAAGAGTACCTATGATAAAAATTACAGACTTCTACATGCTTTGTAAGTGGGAAAACCTGCAAAATCGGCAGTGTATCAAATACTTGTTCTCCCCACTGTACATCCAATAAAAACGCTCAGAAATAACACTACTTAAACATATTGGAACCGGTCTCAGAGTTTGGATGTTACTGGCAGGGATTGAGTGTGGCCGAAGCTTGTTGTTGTAGCAAATTGCATAGAGGACTCAACAATTGGAATCCCTCTCCATTCCCCAGTTCGGGTTTGCGTAACTCTGACTTTGATTAAAACGGACATTCGTAGTGCTTCATTAGACGTGTGAGTTCACTTGTAATGGGCTCGTATTGAGAATGATGTGCTTGCCAGATAGTGTAACTCTAAAGAACACAAACAGGAGACCCACTGGGAACAGACGTCAATTCAACGTCTATTCCACGTTGGTTCAATGTCATTTCATTGAAGTGACGTGGAAACAACGCTGATTCTACCAGTGTGTGCCCAGGGGGGAGCGACCACTGGGAAATCTCCTATCTACATTGAGGACTGCAGTGAGTGAAGTTGAACAGTTGACCCCTCGTCTGATGTCACAAATATCAGTTTAAATAAACAGTGCTGGTGGCATACACTTCAGGCCATCATTTTATGTGGATGATAGTGTAATCATGAATCTTCAAGATGGCTGGCCTCTGCTCTCATCTTGAAGAGCCCCCTAGCTGTTCTCTGTAGTTGCATAACAGGCCCAGAGTTGTTCTTGGTCACGAATTAGCGATCTAGTCAAGCAGGTTGGACACCACAGTGTAATGATGCTGTGAAGACAGCAGATCTCTAACTACTGATCCCAGGCCTGTTCTGCTGGCTCTTGGTTGTTAGGTCTAGGTATATGCATCTGGTTCATTCTGATCCCAGGCCTGTTCTGCTGACCCTTGGCTGTTAGGGCTAGTTGTACGCATCAGGTCCGTTCTGATCCCAGACCTTTTCTAAATATTTAGGGATAGTTGTACGAATCGGGTCCATCCTGTCAAACCCAGGGCCCGTGGCAGGGAGTGATGATGTCAGCAATGATGACATGGCCCCTAACAGAGGCCTCTGAGTGAGTCAAAGACAACAGAAACAGCTGGATGAGCTCTGTAACCACAACAACGGGTAAACAGAGTCTGCGTGGTCCGCCCCAGTGCCTGTCAATGGCTGGGTCCAGCTCATTATTTTCATGGGGTGCTGAGGGTTTCTCCACACTGGTCCCTAGGTGCTTAATGGAGATCACTCACAATGAGAGAGTGGTTGGAGCCTAACATCTGCACAGCCAGAGAACACAGCAAACCTCCCTTCCCTCCCTGCTTCCCATCCTCCCTCCTCAATTCATCGCAGTGTGTGTGTGTATGTGTGTGATGTTGTCACTAACACACCCACTTTAGTGTTACTTAAGATATGCTTGATTCCAGCTGTTGCAATGTGATGGAGCAAACGTGTATCTGAATCTTAGATATACTATACTACTCTATCTATTGCAGGAATATATACACTGGGGGCCAAATGTTTTAAATATTACTAATTCAAGGGTTTTTCTTTATTTGCAAAATTTTTTACATTGTAGAATAAAAGTGAAGACATCAAAACTATGACATAACACATATGGAATCATGTAGTAACCAAAAAAGTGTTAAACAAATCAAAATATATGTTATATTTGAGATTCTTCAAATAGCCACCCTTTGCCTTGATGACAGCTTTGCACACTCTTGGCATTCTCTCAACCAGCTTCACCTGGAATGCTTTTCCATCAGTCTTGAAGGAGTTCCCACATATGCTGAGCACTTGTTGGCTGCTTTTCCTTCACTGTGGTCCGACTCATCCCAAACCATCTAAATTTGGTTGAGGTTGGAACCAAAAATGTCAAATTTGGACTCCAGACCAAAGGACAAATTTCCACCAGTCTAATGTCTATTGCTCGTGTTTCTTGGCCCAAGCAAGTCTCTTCTTATTATTGGTGTCCTTTAGTAATGGTTTATTTGCAGCAATTCGACCATGAAGGCCTGATTCACACAGTCTCCTCTGAACAGTTGATGTTGAGATGTGTCTGTTATTTGAACTCTGTGAAGCATTTATTTGGGCTGCAATCTGAGGCTGGTAACTCTAATGAACTTAAGCTGTCATCAAGGCAAAGAGTGGCTACATTGAACAAATCTCAAATATAAAATATATTTAGATTTGTTTAACACTTTTTTGGTTACTACATGATTCCATATGTGTTATGTCATGGTTTGATGTCTTCACTTTTGTTTTAGCAAATAAAGAAAAAATGATTAATATTACAAACTTTTGGCCCCCAGTGTACATTTGACTGGTTCTGAGAAACTCCAAACATTACAGTACATGTGACATACTACTCCAGTTTCTTCTTCCATATCTTCTATGATGTTGTCAGACACAGCTGCTAAGCAAGATTGCCAATCACATGATTTAAGTTACAGAGTAGTTAAATTGTCCTGGACTGGTGAGCTCTCCACTCTGTCGTTGCATTACTGTAATTAACTTCATTTCCCCCATGTGTATCGTTTATTTCCTGTTGTAAAAAATAATAAGCACTCCCAGATGAAATAAAAGTGAACAATAAATGTTACAAGAGATTATGTAAGTTTGACATCAATGTCACTTCGGCTCACGTTTTCAAACCAACCATCTACTCTAAACATCAACACAGACCTATAAACTTCCAACTGCACTGAAGCACCACTGCTGTAACACTAAGGTCTCCTATGTGCAACTTTACAGTCCCTTAATCCATTAGAAAGAGCTACACTTGCTTCGTCAGCACATGGTAGACGCTTCTAAGCTTCTTAATCAATTTAATGGACCATGCAGCAACACTTCAGCACCTAATAAGATAAATGGTAGAACTCAATTGGATCTTTTCCCCACCAGTACGGTTCAGGATAGAGGACAATGAGTTCCCACAGAAAGATGGCTCTCTACAGCCACCTCTGGTAAACTAACATCCCCAAACATTGCCAATATATTTTGGGGACAGGACAATGAGAATTGGGAGTCTCGTGGCGGGATTTCTATCAAGTAAAGAACATTGTCTATGGTGGCTAATATGGATTTCTTTGCCTTCCAGCACCAGTGTGTTGCAGTCCACTGTTACTGTACTGTAGATATTTCTCCCTCAAACTGCTGGTGGCTCTTGTTTCTCAGCTGTATTGGGGATGTAGTGTAGTACAGGCAGCAGCATGACATGCACCAGTTACATGTGAGGTAAACAGGATAGGTCCTGGACAAGGGTGAGGGACTAGATGACCTCAAGTCAAAACCCTGTTGCTTCTGCTTGTGGTGTCCAGGCTGCAATTCAACCATTCTGATATTCATAGTATCTTGACCCCCAATGAGCATGAACGTTCTTACTTGTCAACATCCACAGTATTACATAAGCTACAGTAAAGTTATATTTATTGTGGTGAGGATGTTGAGTTAAAGCTAAATTGGAGCAGAGCTGTGGTGATGTTGAGTTAAAGCTAAATTGGAGCAGAGCTGTGGTGATGTTGAGTTAAAGCTAAATTGGAGCAGAGCTGTGGTGATGTTGAGTTAAAGCTAAATTGGAGCAGAGCTGTGGTGATGGGAATGGGTTGAGACTCAGTTGTGTGAGTCATGTGGGGTGTGTCTATGTGTTGATGATGGGGCTGTGAAAGGCGAGCAGGTGTGACTCATATGTACTGGGCCAACCAGGTTCAGAAGACATGGCGGAGGGGATGGAGAGGGGGATGGAGAGGGGTGGAGCTCTGTTTGACTCCCCTCCAGCATCACTCATAAACTGTGATGAGATGTCGAGGGTCTCATGAAACGGGCCTTACAAAAAAAACACATGAACAAATCACGTGAAAAAAAAACGTGTTTTTCGGACACGTGTGAACAAATCACGTGAAACATTTCACAATAAAATAATAATAATTTTCACGAGTTACATACGTGGTTTTCAAACACATGGGAAGATTCACATTCATTTTATCTCATTACGTTTTTTTCACCACTTCCTGCTACATCTTGTCTCCCATCCAGGACCCTCCCTGCTTATCTTTAGAGGCCAATGAGTAGTGGGATGCAGGTACTATGTTGCTGGTATGAATTTGTTGAAACTTGCAACTGGAAAAAAGGCAGCAATAGCAAAGGCCAGTACAACATAACCATAGATAGGGAAAATTGCAGGAAAGAGGGAGGTTTAATAAAGTTATGATAAAACATTTTTCACAGATTTATTTTGGGGGGCATCCTTTTACAAATAATTTGTTCTCGCATTTATAAATTATTTCCTTGTCTTGCTATGAATACTTTGGGGTTTATGTTTTTATTTCAATATCATTATTTTTGTTTGCAATACTAAGAATTTTGTTCTAAATAAAATGTTTATGTTTTACCTTTATTTAAGCAGGAAGTCACCATTGAGACGAGGGCCCTGGATATACAATTTAAAATGCTTTAAAGCTAAAATAAATTCAGATTTACCTAGTTCGTTGGAGACCCAAGGAACCTCAAGAGTTAACCAACCTTGTGAACGGGTTTGGTATCTCAGCAAACTTAGGTAAGTCAGAAGCTTGCGTAGTCGAGAAGTGATCTACGGGACTTTAACGAGGACCAGCCAACCTTTTGATACAGGATGCGATGGTGAGTATTAAAACTGTTGCCTGTGATAAAGTGAGGGGTGCTGTATTAGACGACATCCAAAGGTTTAAGAATAGTTGCAATCTGGTAAATGGTAAATAGTCAAAACCTGGCAGGAAAGTTGAATGTGCAATCTGCTTCCTGCTATGAGGCAAGATCTATTTCTAAAAAAGAAGCCCAATTTAAATCTTAGCTTTTTAAATGGCTCATCCATATGTTTTGTAAACATTAAATCTTTGTCAATCCAAATGGCCAGATATTTATACATCTGTAGTCCACCTGAAAAACATTGCGAGAACTAGAGAAAGTAATTTGTATATTTAGTTTTAAACAAACCAGAGCTTTTTGTAAGGCAACAAAGTAGCCTAGAGGTTAGAGCATTGGGCCAGTAACTGATAGGTTGCTGGTTTGAATACCTGAGCTGACCAGGTGAAAAACCTGTTGATGTGCCCTTGAGCAAGGCACTTAACCTTCATTTTCTCCAGGGGCACTGTACTGCTATGACTGACCCTGTCATTGTAAATAAGAATGTGTTCTTAACTCACTTGCCTAGTTAAATAAAGGTTCAAATAAAAAAAGATTGCATCAAACATAGCCTGGTCAACAGTTGGGGCAATGGTGTACATAACAGTGTTGTCTGCATACAGATGAATATTACAAGCTTTAAATCACACATTGTGTCCTATCTGACAGATGATTCTCAAATCATTGGCAAGAAGCCTGATCCAGGCCTATTTCAATCAGCCTTTGAATAAGAATATTATGATCAACAGTGTCAAAGGCCTTGGAAAGGTCTATAAATAAGACAGCACAATGTTTTTTATGATCTAGGCAATTTAACACCATCTAAAACAAACGTAGCAGCTGAAACGGTGCTAAGTCCAGGTCTAAAACCAGACTGGTGCACATTTAGAATAGAATGAGAAGTTACAATAATTCTTACCTGAGAGTTGGCCAGGGATTCTAAACCGTTGGAAGGGCAAGATACAGTGCATTCGGAAAGTATTCAGACCCCTTCCCCTTTTCCACATTTTGTTATGTTACAGCCTTATTCTAAAATGTATTAAATAAAACATTTTCCTGATCAATCTACACACAATACCCCATAATCACAAAGCGAAAACAGGTTTTTCGAATTTGTTTGGAAGTGTATTAAAAGTAAAAAACAGAAATACCTTATTTACATAAGGATTCAGACTCTTTTCTCTGATAATCAAAATTGAGCTCAGGTGCAGTCTGTTTCCATTGATCATCCTTGAGATGTTTCTTCAACTTGATTGGAGTCCACCTGTGGTAAATTTGATTGATTAGAAATTATTTGGAAAGGTACACACCTGTCTATATAAGGTCCCACAGTTGACAGTGCATGTCAGAGCAAAAACCAAGCCATGAGGTTGGAGGTATTGTCTGTAGAACTCCGAGACAGGATTGTGTCGAGGCACAGATCTGGGGAAGGGTACAAAACTATTTATGCAGCATTGAAGGTCCCCAAGAACACAGTGGCCTCCATCATTCTTAAATGGAAGAAGTTTGGTACCACCAAGACTCTTCCTAGAGCTGGCCGCCCGACCAAACTGAGCAATCGGGGGAGAAGAATCATGGTCAGGGAGGTGACCAAGAACCTGAAGGTCACTCTGACAGAGCTCCGGAGTTCCTCTGTGGAGATGGGAGAACCTTCCAGAAGGACAACCATCTCTTCAGCACTCCACCAATCATGCCTTTATGGTAGAGTGGCCAGACGGAAACCACACTTCAGTAAAAGGCACATGACAGCCCGCTTGGAGTTGCCAAAATATTCTCTGGCCTGATGAAACCAAGATTTAACTCTTCGGCCTGAATGCCAAGCGTCACGTCTGGAGGAAACCTGGCAACATCCCTACAGTGAAGCATGGTGGTGGCAGCATCATGCTGTGGGGGTGTTTTTCAGCGGCAGGGACTGGGAGACTAGTCAGGATCGAGGCAAAGATGAATGGAGCAAAGTACAGAGAGATCCTTGATGAAAACTTGCTTCAGAGCGCCAAGACAATGCAGGAGTGGCTTCGGGACAAGACTATTTGCTTCTCTATGTAGCTATGGTCAGAGTCTGACAGTGTCTTTCTTTTCTGTGTCTGTGTGGGTTTTGGGTTGGATCCCTAATTAGAGGCAGCTGCACCGCATTGTCTCTAATTAGGGATCCTATATATGTTAAGTCTGTCCTTCACTCTGGTGTGGGTCGTTGTCGATGTATTTCGCAGTCACGGTGAAAGTAAGTGTTCTAGTGGTTACTTCCGTTTATTCGTGTTTGTTTTTGTGAACGTGACGTTGTTTCGTGTGTTTGTTTAGTGTTGTTAGTTAGTTTATTTGTATTTATTTTATACAAAGTAATAATAAATATTATGACAAACTACTATCCCTGCGCTGCGCCTTGGTCATTCCCACACCCACATCATGACAGAACGACCCACCACTACCAGACCAAGCAGCGTAACTGGGGAGAGACGGAGAGAGAGGAGGTGCCTCCGCGTTATGCGCGACGCGCGAGACGGGGAAACGCCCGCAAACAACCCCAAGAAAATTTCGGGGAGGGGCTATGGGGGTGGTCTGGCCGCGAAGAAGACGAGCCAGTACCACTCCCCATATGGAGTATGGAGAGGCAGAAGTACAGATGGGGGGCTCAGAGCAAGGTGGAGGAGGAGTATCTGGAGGAGCATTTTGGAGAGGTTCTGGAGGAATTGGTGGAGATAGAGGAAGAGGTCGAGAGGGAGATGGCGGAGCGGTCCAGTCCAGGTCCGGTCGTCTACTCCACTCCCAGGCCGGAGCAGTCCGCTCCACTGTTACCCAGTCCGGGTCCGGTTGTCTACTCCACCCCCATGCCAGAGCAGTCCGCTCCACCGGTGCCCAGTCCGGGTCCGGTAGTCGTCTCTACTCCCAGGCCAGAGCAATCCGCTTCACCGATGTCCAGTCCGGGTCCGGACCTCTGCTCTACTCCCCGCACCCGACCTCCGGTGCGTGCGCCCAGCCAGGTGCTTCCAGTGCCGGCTCCATGCATCCGACCTCCGGCGCGCCTCCCCACCTGGCTAGTGCGTGCGCCTAGCCAGGTGCTTCCAGTGCCAGCTCCACTCATCCGACCTCCGGTGCGCCTCCGCAGTCCGGTACGACCCGTGCCGGCTCCCCGCAGCACGCAACCTCCAGCGAAGGTCCGCAGCCCGGAACCTCCAGCGAAGGTCCGCAGCCCGCAACCTCCAGCGAAGGTCCGCAGCCCACAACCTCCAGCGAAGGTCCTCAGCCCGCAACCTCCAGCGAATGTCCGCAGCCCGCAACCTCCAGCGAAGGTCCGCAGCCCGGAACCTCCAGCGAAGGTCCGCAGCCCGCAACCTCCAGCGAAGGTCCGCAGCCCGGATCCTCCAGCGAAGGTCCGCAGCCCGGAACCTCCAGCGAAGGTCCGCAGCCCGGAACCTCCAGCGAAGGTCCGCAGCCCGCAACCTCCAGCGAAGGTCCGCAGCCCGCAACCTCCAGCGAAGGTCCGCAGCCCGCAACCTCCAGCGAAGATCCGCAGCCCGCAACCTCCAGCGAAGGTCCGCAGCCCGCAACCTCCAGCGAAGGTCCGCAGCCCGGAACGTTCAGCCGTCTGCTCCGCTCCAGTGCCAGAGCAGTCCGCTCCACCGGTGCCCATTCCGGGTCCAGCCGTCTGCTCCGCTCCAGTGACAGAGCAGTCCGCTCCCCCGGTGCCCAATCCGGGTCTAGCCGTCTGCTCCGCTCCAGAGCCAGAGCAGTCCGCTCCACCGGTACCCATTCTGGGTTCAGCCGTCTGCTCCGCTCCAGAGCCTGAGCAGTCCGCTCCACCGGTACCCATTCTGGGTCCAGCCGTCTGCTCCGCCTCAGTGCCAGAGCAGTCCGCTCCACCGGTACCCATTCCGGGTCCAGCCGTCTGCTGCGCCTCAGTGCCAGAGCAGTCCTCCCTACCGGTGCCCAATCCGGGTCCAGCCGTCTGCTCCGCTCCAGGGCCAGAGCAGTCCGCTCCACCGGTACCCATTCCGGGTTTAGCCGTCTGCTCCGCCCCAGTGCCAGAGCAGTCCGCTCCACTGCTACCCATTCCGGGTCCAGCCGTCTGCTCCGCTCCAGTGCCAGAGCAGTCCGCCGTACCGGTGCCCAATCCGGGTCCAGCCGTCTGCTCCGCCCCAGTGCCAGAGCAGTCCGCTCCACCAGTACCCATTCCGGGTTCAGCCGTCTGCTCCGCTCCAGAGTCAGAGCAGTCCGCTCCACCGGTTTCCATTCCGGGTCCAGCCGTCTGCTCCGCTCCAGTGCCAGAGCAGTCCGCCGTACCGGTACCCAATCCGGGTCCAGCCGTCTGCTCCGCCCCAGTGCCAGAGCAGTCCGCTCCACCGGTACCCATTCCGGGTTCAGCCGTCTGCTCCGCTCCAGAGTCAGAGCAGTCCGCTCCACCAGTTTCCATTCCGGGTCCAGCCGTCTGCTCCGCTCCAGTGCCAGAGCAGTCCGCCGTACCGGTGCCCAGTCCAGGCCCGGTTGTTTTCCCAGCTCCATGGCCAAAGCCGGTTACCCCACCGGTGCCCAGTCCAGGCCCGGTTGTTTTCCCCGCTCCATGGCCGGAGCCGTTTACCCCACCGGTGCCCAGTCCGGGCCCGGTTAATTGCCCAGCTCCATGGCCGGAGCCGTTTGCCCCCCCGGTGCCCAGGCCGGGCCCGGTTGTTTTCCCCGCTCCATGGCCGGAGCCGTTTGCCCCCCCGGGGCCCAGTCCGGGCCCGGTTGTTTTCCCCGCTCCATGGCCGGAGCCATTTACCCCACCGGTGCCCAGTCCGGGCCCGGTTAAATGTCCCGCTCCATGGCCGGAGCCGTTTGCCCCACCGGTACCCAGCCCGGGCCCGGTTATAAAGAAGGGGCATGGGAGAAAACTGTCCACTTCGCCGGAGCCAGAGCCGGGAGTCCGCGCCTTGGGGGGGGGTACTGTCAGGCTCTGGCCATAGAGAAGCCTATTTGCTTCTCTATGTAGCTATGGTCAGAGTCTGACAGTGTCTTTCTTTTCTGTTTCTGTGTGGGTTTTGGGTTGGATCCCTAATTAGAGGCTGCTGCACCACATTGTCTCTAAATAGGGATCCTATATATGTTAAGTCTGTCCTTCACTCTGGTGTGGGTCGTTATCAATGTATTTTGCAGTCACGGTGAAAGTAAGTGCTCTAGTGGTTACGTCCGTTTATTCGTGTTTGTTTTTGTGAACGTGACGTTGTTTCGTTAGTGTTTGTTTAGTGGATGGCAGTGACCTCTTTAACAGGCAGTGACCTTCATACAGTAGAACTACAGTATGTCGTCATTTGAACGGGATCAATTAACCTAACCCCAAAAAATGTATTCTGTCCACTGTTCCGCGAATGTCCTGCAGAATATTTTCCTTGTCCTGCATTTAGATTTTTTAGATGTGGTCACCCACTGGTGGAAACATTGCTACTGCAACATCTGGAGGCTGTAGAAATTTGGCTTGACACCTAAAACCCTCACAAACATTTACAGATGCACAATTGAGAGCATCCTGCCGGGCTGTATCACTGCCTGGTACGGCAACTGCACTGCTCGCAACCACAAGGCTCTCCAGATGTCATCAAGGACATCAACCACCCGAGCCACTGCCTGTTCACCCCGCTATCATCCAGAAGGCGAGGTCAGTACAGGTGCATGAAAGCTGGGACCGAGAGACTGAAAAACAGCTTCTACCTCAAGGCCATCAGACTGTTAAACAGCCATCGCTAGCACATTAGAGGCTGCTGCCCTATAGACATAGACTAGAAATCACTGGCCACTTAAAGAAATGGAACACTAGTCACTTTAATAATGTTTACATATCTTGCATTACTCATCTCATATGTATATACTGTATACTATACTATTCTACAGTATCTAAGTCCATGCCGCTCTGACATCGCTCGTCCATACATGTATATATTCTTAATTAATTCCTTACTTATATTTGTGTGTGTTGGGTATATGTTGTGAAATTTGTTAGATATTACTGTTAGATATTATGGCACTGTCAGAGCTAGAAGCACAAGCATTTCGCTACACCTGCAATAACATCTGCTAAACACGTGTATGTGACCAATACAATTTGATTTGATTTGATTTGATGTTTGAACACCATATTTTCACATATGAGGAGAATAACATTATTTCAACCCCATATGAGAATCTGCAATTCCACATGTGAAAGTGAGATTTTCACATTTTTCTTACATGTGAAACTGCATGTTTGATTTTCACTTTCACATGTGGATATTGCAAGTTCACGTGTTAAGAACAATCACATGTAAAAATCGATTTGCAGTTTTATATGTGAAAACTTTCACATGTGGAAATGTCACTTTCACATGTGGAATTACAAGTTCACATGAAAAAATATGTTTTTCACATATGAAACTGCAAATGTGATTTTAACATGTGTAAAATTCAGATTTGGAGTTTTCTTACATGTGAACCTCCAAATTACATTTCCACGTGATTGATTTCACATGAGAACTTGCAATGCACATGTGAAAGTGAGATTAACACGTGAAAGATTTTCACATATGTAACTGCAAAGTTGATTTTTACATGTGATTGTTCTTAACGTGAACGTGCAATATCCACATTTGAAAGTGAAATTCACATGTGAGATGAAAACATGTTGTTCTCCTCACATGTGAAAAGGTGGTGTTAACATGCAAACTCTAAATTTACAGTGCCTTTAAAATTATTTCCACACCCCTTGACTTTTTCCACATGTTGTTGTGTTACAGCCTAAATTTAAATTGGATTAAATTTTGATTTTGTGTCACTGATCTACACACAATAACCCATACTGTCAAAGTCGAATTATGTTTTAGATTTTCTTTGTATTAATACAAAATTAGAAGCTGAAATGTCTTGAGTTAATGAGTATTCAACCTCTTTGTTATGGCAAGCCTAAATAAAGTCAGGAGTAAAAATGTGCTTAACAAGTCAGATAATAAGTTGCATGGACTAACTCTCTGCTCAAGAATGGTGTTTAACATGATTTTTCAATGACTACCCTATCTCTGTACCCCACACTATCTGTAAGGTCCCTCAATCGAGCAGTGAATTTCAAGCACAGATTAAACCACAAAGACCAGGGAGGTTTTCCAATGCCTCGCAAAGGGCACCAATTAGTAGATACATTATTTTTTTCAAGCAGACATTGAATATCCCTTTTAGCATGGTGAAGTTATTCATTACACTTTGGATGGTGTATCAATACACCCAGTCACTACAAAGATACAGGTGTCTTTCCTAACTCAGTTGACGGAGAGGAAGGAAACCGCTCAGGGATTTACCCATGAGGCCAATGGTGATTTTAAACCAGTTACAGAGTTAAATGGCTGTGATAGGAGAAGATTTTGTATGAATCAACAACATTGTAGAAATTCCACAATACTAACCTAAATGACAAAGACTAGGGAGGTATTTTTTATGAAAAAAAAAGGAATAGAGCTAAGCACAGGCAAAGTCCTCAAGGAAAAACTGGTTCAGTCTGCTTTCCAACAGACACTGAGAGACAATTCCACCTTTCAGCAGGACAATAACCTAAAACGCAAGGCCAACAATACACTGGAGTTACTTACTAAGACGACATTGAATGTTCCTGTAACACCAACGCTGGATCCACCCTCCGCCATCCAGCGTTCGGCGTCTCCCTTCTATTAACTAGTGTTGGGGGAATGGAGGGTGCTAGATCCCAGGAGGAGCTGAACTACGCAGCTACGCACCTGTTTATTATTTGGGAAGTTAGGGGGGGTATTTAGGGAGTAGGAAACTACTGTGTGATGTCGGTGATTAACCCTTGTTACGGTCAGACTTTTCAGTCTGCGCCGGAGTTCTTGTATTCTACCTGCGTGTTTTTGGAATATTTGTTTTGGTAGGGTAGTATTTTTGTTCGACCCAGTGCTGTGCCTTTTTCCCTTTTGGGTACCGTTTGGTATTGTGGAGTTTCTTATTAAACCAACTATCCTTGGAGACTTCGTGTGTGTCCGTGTGATTGCTTCCACCCACCATCACCATTACAGTTCCTGAGTGGCCTAGTTACAGTCTTTACTTAAATCAGCTTGAAAATCTATGGCAAGACTTGAAATAGCTTGAAGAATTTGTTAAAGAATAATGGACAAATATTGTACAATTCAAAATGTGTAATCCCACTTTGTAACACAACTAAATGTGGAATAAGTAAAGGGGTGTGAATACTTTCTGAAGACTTTCTGAAGACAGTACATGTGAAAATATGGTTCCACACGTGAAATTTAAACTCAACATGTGAAAACATGTTTTTGTAAGGGGATCCTTGATCATGCCAGAGGTCAGGACAGAATAACTCTTCCCAGACCAGCAGCACTGCATATACAGTATGCAGAAACACTGTGTGAGTTCTCTAAAGCTAGGCCCTATAGGACACTCCGATTCAGTCAACTTTGACAATCGTTGAAACACTACTGATCTAGGATTGATGTTAGTGGTTTTCTGTAGTGGCATCCTAGAGAAACTAATTATGATCATACGTCACAAATTCCTGTCACAATCTGTCAAATCCTACAAGTGATCAACACAACTCCCAAACACTCCCAATGCTCTCACTCCTGGTGGCTATGACAGAAAGGGAGTGTAGACTGTTTCTCCATCATAACTGCCTGTGAGCTAGTGTTACATTAAATAGCTGTCAACACTTAGACAAACAGAGAGCACTCTTGCTGTTGCCTTCTAGTCAGTCCTTAGATCACCCAAAAGGCATCACTCAGGTCTACTCAAACTCTATGGGTCTCTATGGCAATGAGGGTGGCAACAGTAACACATATAAACACAGTTAGTCTCACAGCACTCGTGGATATTGATATTTTGTGAGAGAGAAAGTCTTCAAAGACTGTTGCAAGCATCTGTCGTTTAAAATGCAATATGAGTTTAGGGTATTCAATCAATCCTTTCCAAACAGCACATGGAAGTGATTATATTTGCTTTTGAGTTCCTGTAGGATGCCATGGAACGGATGAGCATTCCAGAATACTGACGTAGACATTCGCGCTCTCAGAATAATGTGATACGCCTGTGTAGCGTCCAGAAACATCTGCCTTAATCCGGACCCACTCCACTCTGAGAGGGGAGATAACACGGGCGGATGCCTGGCCCCTACCCAGACCATCAACCCCAAAACAAAGGGCTGCAACCCTGAACATTTAAACAGAACTATGATAACCTTTGCATTCAATTCATTTCATCACTTCTACTGCTGTAAATTCAAATTTCAGAGGATTTTATACATTTTATTTACACTGAACCAAGCATAGGCTACAGTGACTTTTGTTTTATGTAAGCAGTTTGTTTAACATTGATAGACTGGCAATGGAAAAATCAATGATCAACAGGCGTGCCTATTCAATTATCCACAGTGGACATTGAAGGGTAGGCTTATGCTACTACAAGAACAAAAGTGTATTGACGTATTTTCTTTGCTCATCTGAATGAAGCAATGTATCCTATAGGAACATAGAACATTGTAATAATTTTGAAATTAACTCAGTAACACTGTGACATTGCGTTGTGTAAGGGAGTGGGTGGAGCAGGGACGCATACTGCATCCTCTGCACTTCAGAAGAGCCCACCAATCGCCTGTCTTGTTTATATTGCTACAACGTGTCAGTTGCCTTTATAAACTCTGGAACCTCACAGAGCAGTCTCACAGAGAGAGTTACAGCATCTTTGTTGTCTGACATCAGTAGACCAACAAAGCTCAATTTAGTGAAAATCGTCTGACATTTATTTGCAAGTTTATGTAACTTTTATTATTTATGCAGATCAAACCTATTTTTGTTGAAAGTCGTACAGTTTAAAGAGTAGTTTTTTGGCAACTGTGTACATTTTTTGATACTTTAATATTTAACAATGTTTTGGTCCGTCATCTGCGCAACTTTTCTTCTTGCTCCTTTAGTTTGCGACGCAAGAACCAAGCGATATGTAATCGGCTGTCCAGATAAATGTGACAAATTTCTATGTCCCCCGATCCCTGCGGACTGTATGGCCGGCGACATCCTTGACCAGTGCGACTGCTGTCCGGTCTGTGCGTCCAGAGAAGGTGAGGCATGCGGCGGCACGGGGAGACTAGGGGACCCGGAGTGCGGAGAGGGCATGGACTGCTCGATATCTGACGGAATTGGGGTGTCAGCCACAGTAAGGCGTCGGGGCAAAAGCGGTGTGTGCGTCTGCAAAGGTTCGGACCCGGTGTGCGGCAGTGACGGGGTGTCCTACCGAAACATCTGCGAACTGAAGAGATTGAATAACCGGGCTCTGAAGCTTCAGCAGCCACCGGTCATCTTCATACAGAGAGGAACATGTAGCAAAGGTTTGAGTCAATGTTGGAATTAAACATAAAGTATCAAAATCACTGTATGTTTTGGTAGAAGCATCAGCAAGCATGTGCGATATTGTGCGTAAAACCATAATGTGTAAAATGTGTAGGCCTAGACCAAATGGAAACCATATTATCCAGTTAATTGGTCTGCGGTAAAATTACATTTTGTTTGCTAAAAAAACGTTAGCATCCTTATGCTCCCTAAATAACATGTTGCCGGGTTCAAATAAATTACCATATATATGAAGGTCCAAAGGGATATTTTTTACTGTGGCCTAGAGCTGTGGACCCAGTGATATAGACAGTTTGTTAGAACGTATCACAATCACAAACAAGACATTTAACAGTAGCCTACCAGTCAAACTAGACAGAGCTTTACATGTTTTTCACAAGGGGATATGTGGTGTTAATGATATCATATCTAAAAATATATATGTTAATTTGTTGGTTAATAATACATTTTAATAGCAGTTTGATTGGCATTTCAATGGTTTGCCTTCATGTTGTTTTGAATGGCAGGGCTCCACATGCAGATGGTTTGATCTGAGTTGGCACTAAGCTGGCTGCAAACATCAGCTCTCAGCACTTCTTTACTTCAGTTTAGTGCATCTTATGTCAGAGGTCTTTCATTCCAAAGTCACATTTGATTATCTTAACACAGGGTCAAAACCAGGCTTTCTTGGGAACTTGGTGTATGCAGTATAAATAAATTCTGCCGATGTGTGTAGTTGTGATCCGTGGCCTTGAGGTAAACACACACACACACACACACACACAGCTGTGAACACACCATTCACACCTAGATCGTTTTCTGCTACAGTAGAGCCTCTCTGTTATAACTTGAGCCGTTTCAGATTAGACAGACTACAGAGCACAGGAAGGTGAATTCTCAGCTCCGTTTAGCCCCTGTCTGAACATTTGAATGTCCAACTCCTGCTCCCTGCTCTTCACTCCCTCCTCCTCCTTTTCATCCTCTTCTTTCTCCTTCTCCTCCCTCTCCTAACTTTTGAACACAAACCTCAGATTCTGTGACTGTTTCACCCCTTCAGGTCAGAGGACTGGCATACCTTGATATGACTTTTACCTCACGGCCCCCAAAATAGCTGCTTCACTCAATAACAGAGCACAGGATCGCTCAGAGCTGAGTGAGGTTTCCAGGAGTTTCAGCCAAGCCAAAGATCTGGAAGGTCTCTCAGTCACAAACCATTACATGAGCTGCTTCCACCTATGATGTCATAGCATCTGGTCCTCATGGAGTCAGTAGATTGTATAACTTCTACTAAACGGATCCAGATCTAGGTCAAATTCTACAGTCATAGAGCTGTGTTTTGTCGATCCATTTCTTCACGAGGTGACTTGTTCCGTATATACAGTATGTGTGACTGACAGGCATGGATACAAGATCAACAAAACACTGTCAGTAGAAAGTGCACTTGACTGGTGATTTAATACCTTTTGAATGGAAAGAAGTGTGAATGAAATCTCCTAAAATTGGTTTAGTTTGTTTAGTTAATTGGTAGCTAAGTTAATTTATACTTAGTTAATACCTTTTTATTTATTTCTCTTGATGGTGGTCAGCTCTCTGTTTGAGTGACATGGCGGAGATCACAGTGACAGACCATCGCCCAGACTCTGAAAATCTGAAGCTTTTTTTCCAAACCCTTTCAAAGTGGAAGGAGTTGGCATCTCTAATCAAAGTTGTAAAAGCTCCCAGCGTGGTAAACATTAGTTTAGTGGTGAGCATGGCAGCCAAGGTGCACAAACACTCTCACATAAATACACGCATCCTTTAGACACACACACACACACACACACACACACACACACACACACACACACACACACACACACACACACACACACACACACACACACACACACACACACACACACACACACACACACACACACACACACACACACACACACACACACACACACACACACACACACACTTGAAGCCTAGAGTTGGGCACAGTCACTGACAGTGTGCTTGCTTAGGCAGTGTCAGAGCGGTCATGCCCCATATTCAGGAGATCATCTAGGCAGAGAAACCCACGTCTGTACGGGTAGAGAGCAATTTCAATTTGGTGTGTGTGTGTGGGTGTGTGTGTGTGTGTGGTAGTCAGAGGGTCCAGACTGAAAATGAGCCTGCCATCCAGTGCGTTCAGTAGAGGGAGAAGGGCAGCTTCCGCATGGAAAAACTCATAAACCACTGATGTCAACAGCACCATGGGAATAACAGTGGATGCTTGACTAGAATGCCCATGGGCAAGCATGGACACGCTGGTCACATGAGTGGGCAGGGAAGGATGGGTGATTGATTTATTGACAAGCGTTGTTGCAAGGACAAGGGCACTAAGTTAGCCCACCAGAGGTTTTGATCTATTGTGAAACGTGGTAGTGGGGTCTAAAAATCCTCAAGTATTCCAATAGACTAAATGATTTAGCAAGAAATCCCTCAATCATGCAGACTGTTGCAAATGAAAAGTAACTTGTTGAGGTAGATGTATTCCACACAGTTGTCACAGACCATATATACAGTATTAGGTCATTACAATTACCCTTCCGGCCAGCCTCTGTATCTTTCTATGTAACTTCACTCAGAGAGGTGATATGAGATGGGTCCAGGCGGCCAGACAGCCAGCCAAGCCTAGTGTCAGTGTCATACAGTATAAATGATGGACATTTCAAGAAACCATCAGTGGACAAGAATAGACTGACCATGCCCCATATTCAAGAGATCTGCTAGGCAGAGAGATCCACATCTGTAAGGGTAGAGGGCTATTATTTACTCTCTCCTACGTAATACAATTTCAATTTGGTGTGTGTCTGTGTGTGTGTTTGTGTGTGTGTGTGTGTGTGTGTGTTTTCATGTGTGTAGTGAGTTTTCTGATTCTTCTCGCATATCATCCACAAAATATGTTTATCTTGGATGATAATTGAACCAAATTATGTTTAGCTAATTGGAGTCAAATTAACATGCCACATTACTACTTATGTACGTAAGTTTACATACACTTAGGTTGAATCATTAAAACTCATTTTTCAACCACTCCACAGATTTCATGTTAACAAACTAGAGTTTTGGCAAGTCGGTTAGGACATCTACTTTGTGCATGACACAAGTAATTCTTTCAAAAATTGTTTACAGACAGATTATTTCACTTATAATTCACTATATCATAATTCCAGTGGGTCAAAAGTTTACATACACTAAGTTGACTGTGCCTTTAAACAGCTTGGAAAATTCCAGAAAATGATGTCATGACTTTAGAAGCTTCTGAAAGGCTAACTGACATAATTCGAGTCAATTGGAGGTGTATCTGTGGATGTATTTCAAGGCTTACCTTGAACCTCAGTGCTTCTTTGATCAAAATCATGGGGAAATCAGCCAAGACCTCAGAAAAAAATAGTATACCTCCACAAGTCTGGTTCATCGTTGGGAGCAATTTCCAAACGCCTGAAGGTACCACGTTCATCTGTACAAACAATAATACGCAAGTATAAACACCATGGGACCACGCAGCCGTCATACCGCTCAGGAAGGAGACACGTTCTGTCTCCTAGAGATAAACATACTTTGGTGCGAAAGTGCAAATCAATCAGAACAGCAAAGGACCTTGAGAAGATGCTGGAGTAAACAGGTACAAAAGTATCCACAGTAAAACGAGTCCTATATCGACATAACCTGAAAGGCCGCTCAGCAAGGAAGAAGCCACTTCTCCAAAACCATCGTAAAACAGCCAGACTACGGTTTGCAACTGCACATGGGGACAAAGATTGTACTTTTTGGAGAAATGTCGTCTGGTCTGATGAAACAAAAATAGAACTCTTTGGCCATAATGACCATCGTATGTTTGGAGGAAAAAGAGGGAGGCTTGCAAGCCGAAGAACACCATCCCAACCGTGAAGCACGGGGGTGGCAGCATCATGTTGTGGGGGTGCTTTGCTGCAGGAGGGACTGCTGCACTTCACAAAATAGATGGCATCATGAGGAAGGAAAATTATGTGGATATATTGAAGTAACATCTCAAGACATCAGTCAGGAAGTTAAAGCTTGGTCGCAAATGGGTCTTCCAAATGGACAATGACCCCAAGCATACTTCTAAAGTTGTAGCAAAATGGCTTAAAGACAACAAAGTCAAGGTATTGGAGCGGCCATCACAAAGCCATGACCTCAATCCTATAGAACATTTGTGGGCAGAACTGAAAAAGCATGTGCGAGCAAGGAGGCCTACAAACCTGACTCAGTTACATCAGTTCTGTCAGGAGGAATGGGCCAAAAATGTACCCAACTTATTGTGGGAAGCTTGTGGAAGGCTACCCAAAACGTTTGACCCAAGTTAAACAATTTAAAGGCAACGCTACCAAATACGAATTGAGTGTATGTAAACTTCTGACCCACTGGGAATGTGATGAAATAAATAAAAGCTGAAATAAATCATTCTCTCTACTATTTTTCTGACATTTCACATTCTTAAAATAAAGTGGTGATCCTAACTGACCTAACACAGGGAATTTTTACTAGGATTAAATGTATTTGGCTAAGTTGTATATAAACTGTATATCTGTTGTTGTTGTTAAACATTTCCCAACCTGCCTGTGTGTCTCTGTTCAATCATGCTGTAGGCTTTCTGTGCACCAAAAATATTGTGTGACTGTTAATGATTAAGAAAGAGAGAGTCCTCAATTTACAGTGTATCTTTTGATCTTTTATAAATCTGAGGTATTTGTATGTGATTTGATTGAAGGTCGTTTTACATGGCATGCCAGAGTGCATGTCTCTATCTGCAGGTTGGGTTGAGTAAACTTTTGAGGTCTGTAAAATTCCTTAGACTGAGATAATATTAATGGAGCTGTTAGGACCTGTTGGATTTGTGCAGGGAAGTGCTTAGTAATGAGTAATGCAAAACGAACAAATTAATTAAACGACACGCTGGAACAGGCTGGAATGGGCTGGTAACACCGGGGCTGTGTACAAAAAGGGCCAGAGCCGACTACATTCTGAGGAGGCTCAGGTCCTTCAACGTGTGCAGCAAACTCCTGCATACCTTCTACCAGTCTGTGGTGGCCAGTGCCATCTTTTTTGCAGTGGTGTGCTGGGGAGCCAACATTAAAGCCGGTGATGCTTCTCGGGTAAATAAGCTGATCAGGAAGGCTAGCTCTGTCCTGGGGATGAGCCTTGACACTCTAGAGGAGGTGGCGGAGAGACGGATCCTGGCCAAACTGCTGGCCATCATGGACAACGTCACACACCCTCTGCATGCCATGGTTATGACGCAGAGGAGCACCTTCAGTCACAGACTGATCCCACCACGGTGTGCCAGAGAGCGCTACAGGAGGTCCTTCCTGCCGGCGGCTATTAGACTATATAATGCCTCACCGGGGTGCCGTGCCGTCGGCAACATAGATCTGGAACTGTTGGGGTGCTAGGCCCTAGTTTAACAATTATTCATCCATCCGTGAGTAACTCTGGTCCGTAATCACTCATTCACTCAGGACCTATTTATTCATGCAGGTCTGTATATACATACTCATGTACAGTTGTTATATCATATCACATGCAATATTGCAAGTAATTCTTGGACCTAACTTACGTAGTCATTCACTCAGGAATGCATAGTAGTATCCTGTCAGTTGCACCTTTTCTCATTGCTTTTAGTATATCGAATGTGCAATTATCTGTAATTCAACCCTGCGCACTAAGGACTGTATTTTAAGGGAATTACTATTATTACCCCAAATTATATCATACACACATTTAGCTATTTAAGTTTATCATCCTGTCATTTACCTGTACAGCTAATTTAACCAGGCAAAATATTCACTTACTTGTTCATTTGGCCAGTCTGTCTATTAAGTAAACTATTATTACCCTCGCTCATATCATATGCATTTTTAGCTACTGAAGTATTTCTCTGCCATCGACCGTATAGTATAGTATAGTATAGTTAACCATCCAACATCCACCAATGTATAGTGTACATATTCAGCCAACCACCCATACTATGCAATGTCTTTTTATAGCTTTTTTTTGCACTCCAGATATCTTGTATTTCTATACTTTTTTCATACTGCCGCTCTATGTATCATGTATCGTGTATCTGTCTTTTGTGTACCTTCTTTGTGGCATTTTGCACCTGCCCTGTGTTTTGTTGTAGCTGCTATCTATCTATCTATCTATCTATCTATCTATCTATCTATCTATCTATCTATCTATCTATCTATCTATCTATCTATCTATCTATCTATCTATCTATCTATCTATCTATCTATCTATCTATCTATCTATCTATCTATCTATCTAACATCCACAACATGACGGTAAACCCAGGGAGTTCTTTCAGAACAGGGCAGAATTCTTCAGGAAACGGTGTTTCGATAGTGGAAAAGTAAGTCAACTAGCAAGGCATTGTTGTCATTTTATAACAGGTGATTATAAACAGAAATAAGGTAGTACTATATCTCATAGTAGCAGTGGGGAACCGTCAGGGCCCTCTACGCCCTCAGAAAGAGCCTAAGGATAGATACAAATCTGTATATATTTTTATATATTATATTTGGTCATTTTGTTTTCATTGATTTCATAATTTTGTCTTAATTGTAATGATCTTCCAATTGAATTTCTTCAGTTTGTGTTGGAAAAAGAAGGGTTTATATCCAAGAGAGAAACATATCCAATCAGAATTTTTTGGTAGAAATAATCTAGCTGGGCTCAACGCTCATTGGCTAGGCCCTCAGGCTTTGAATAGAAGGCACCAGCCAACGTCATTGACATTGACTTCAATTAGAGCAGCAGTTTGGAATGGCAGTAGAATCAACCAATCACAAATAGTCTTGTAATAGGTGGGACAATTGTATGATGCCTCAAGGTCCTCTAGAGGGCCTAAGTATTACATCACTAACTCAGAGCCACTAAGTAATACAACACTAATTCAGAGCCAATAGCGATTCTTATCTTGTTTTCTCACGCTTGAGCCTAGCTAGCTGGCTAGCTTTTTGCAGTGAGTGTATGTAACGATGGCGATGGCAGCTGCAGAGAGAGTAATCGAGGACGATGTGGTGGCTAAATTGTTAGAATCGCCCTTTTCAAGACTTAACTTTTAATGAAAAGTTCAATCTTGTACAGACCAGGAGACCAACTCCTGCACTGCCTGAATTGGTGCAAGGAGGAAAGAGTTTTGAAAGGCATTTTCAAGTTAATAATTATGAGCGCTATCCGCGGCTGTGAACTGACAAAAAAGCTTTACTGTTGGAATTGACTACTATTGAGCACCGATAATAGCTCAACCTGGACAAGTGTCTAGTTTTGACCATTCCAGTGTCCACTGCGTCAGTAGAAAGAAAATTTTCTGCACTAAAAAGGATCGACATATTCCAGGAACACCACTGGACAGGCCTGACTGTCAGCCCTAGCTTTGATCTCAATCGAAAAATAACTATCGACAAGCTATATGAACCTGCCATTGCACATTTCATAAAGAAGGACAGGAGTTCTTTAAAAATATATATATATAATCATAATAGTGAGTGGACTTTTTGTTTTAATCTAGAGTTTGCTTTTTGTTGCCATCTCGTTCATATAATTTTGAATACAATGTGTAAAATATTATTTAAAAATTTAAAACAAAGGTAATGACGTTGCATTTGGAAGTACTGGGTACATGACATTTCGTGTGGTGGTGCATTTTTTTATTGTTGCATGCTGGAGATAGAACATCGAATACAGCGCAACTTTTTTCTCTCTGACAGCATATACTGTTCGTGGTCTTGAAACAATGTGAGTAGTTGTGTGGTTGAATTTATTCCGCCACTTTGAGTGACTGTTTATTTTGGCAAATGTTTCTTTGAAACGACGCAAACATATTTTCTTCTAATGTGGTTCCTGCTATCGCTATTTGCAACCGTTGTGTACAGCCGAGGCGTGGCTTAGGACCGTTTGTCTTTGGGAAGGTACTGATACCTCTCACGAAGTCGCCTAACGTCTTCCTAGCGCCATAAAATACCGCCATGAATTAACATGGACTGTGAATGGAAGTACGTTTTTTTCTAAGGCGTCAAACTGCAGACGCGTTCACGTCACGTGACACGTAGACGTAATGTTCACGTGGTGTTCAGGTGGCGTTCACGTCCGTAACGTGTCACTAACACATCACGTGTAAGTTTGCATGTAAGTTTATTATGAATGATCTTACGATGAACGGCTTACAAACGTCTACATCTACATGATTTTGTGAAAAATATTTTCCATTGCAAGAGCAATCTAATCAATTTCATTTGTCGATTTAGCTAAAATAGGGCTATCACCTCAATACGAAAATTACTGTGTAGATATGCCTATTTCACATCAATACAGACACAAGGGCTTCTTTGTTGGAGGTAGCCCTAATCAGAAACGAGGTAGCCTAGGCATCTAGTGGGGCATTCAAAACAACTCGGAAATCGTCTATCTCTGACTTCCGACTTCAGTGCGTTTAAGACAACTAGGAACGCTGAAAAAAAAGATTATATATATTTTTCAACGGTCATCCAACTCTGTATTCCAATTCAGAAACTCTGGCATCTTTCTCTGACCTGAAAATCACTGATGTCATGATTTGACCTCGTTTTTTTCCCCCCACTTCCCAGTTTACCGGATTAACAGACACAATCACTGTCACCATGCAATCCTTAGGCCATACATTTCTGTGGAGATGTTTTATGGTTAAAAGCAGGGTTCGAATTGAGGGGGCATGGGAGGATATAGGCAAATGCTTACTTACAAGCCCTAACCAACAGTGCAGTTTAAGTAAAAAATAAGTATTATGTAAACAATAGATAAGTAATGAAATAAAAAACTGAAATGACAGTAAAACGTGTGTGTGTATATATATATATATATATACAGTGGGGAGAACAAGTATTTGATACACAGCCGATTTTGCAGGTTTTCCCACTTACAAAGCATGTAGACGTCTGTAATTTTTATCATAGGTACTCTTCAACCGTGAGTGACGGAATCTAAAACAAAAATCCAGAAAATCACATTGTATGATTTTTAAATAATGAATTTGCATTTTATTGCATGACATAAGTATTTGATACATCAGAAAAGCAGACTTAATATTTGGTACAGAAACCTTTGTTTGCAATTACAAAGATCATACGTTTCCTGTAGTTCTTGACCAGGTTTGCACACACTGCAGCAGGGATTTTGGCCCACTCCTCCATACAGACCTTCTCCAGATCCTTCAGGTTTCGGGGCTGTCGCTGGGCAATATGGACTTTCAGCAAAGATTTTCTATTGGGTTCAGGTCTGGAGACTGGCTAGGCCACTCCAGGACCTTGAGATGCTTCTTACGGAGCCACTCCTTAGTTGCCCTGGCTGTGTGTTTCGGGTCGTTGTCATGCTGGAAGACCCAGCCACGACCCATCTTCAATGCTCTTACTGAGGGAAGGAGGTTGTTGGCCAAGATCTTGCGATACATGGCCCCATCCATCCTCCCCTCAATACGGTGCAGTCATCCTGTCCCCTTTGCAGAAAAGCATCCCCAAAGAATGATGTTTCCACCTCCATTTCACGGTTGAGATGGTGTTCTTGGGGTTGTACTCATCCTTCTTCTTCCTCCAAACACGGCGAATGGAGTTTAGACCAAAAAGCTCTATTTTTGTCTCATCAGACCACATGACCTTCTCCCATTCCTCCTCTGGATCATCCAGATGGTCATTGGCAAACTTCAGAAGGGCCTGGACATGCCCTGGCTTGAGCAGGGGGACCTTGAGTGCGCTGCAGGATTTTAATCCAGGACGGAGTAGTGTGTAACTAATGGTTTTCTTTGAGACTGTGGTCCCAGCTCTCTTCAGGTCATTGACCAGGTCCT
Source organism: Thymallus thymallus (assembly GCA_023634145.1). Taxonomy (NCBI): domain Eukaryota; kingdom Metazoa; phylum Chordata; class Actinopteri; order Salmoniformes; family Salmonidae; genus Thymallus; species Thymallus thymallus. Next base: position 11,499,631 of record CM042387.1, read on the forward strand.
GCCGTGTAGTTCTGGGCTGATCCCTCACCTTCCTCATGATCATTGATGCCCCACGAGGTGAGATCTTGCATGGTGCCCCAGACCGAGGGAGATTGACCGTCATTTTGAACTTCTTCCATTTTCGAATAATTGCGCCAACAGTTGTTGCCTTCTCACCAAGCTGCTTGCCTATTGTCCTGTAGCCCATCCCAGCCTTGTGCAGGTCTACAATTTTATCCCTGATGTCCTTACACAGTTCTCTGGCCTTGGCCATTGTGGAGAGGTTGGGGTCTGTTTGATTGAGTGTGTGGACAGGTGTCTTTTATACAGGTAAATTAGTTCAAACAGGTGCAGTTAATACAGGTAATGAGTGGAGAACAGGAGGGCTTCTTAAAGAAAAACTAACAGGTCTGTGAGAGCCGGAATTCTTACTGGTTGGTAGGTGATCAAATACTTATGTCATGCAATAAAATGCTAATTAGTTATTTAAAAATCATTTAATGTGATTTTCTGGACTTTTGTTTTAGATTCCGTCTCTCACAGTTGAAGTGTACCTATTACAGACCTCTACATGCTTTGTAAGTAGTAAAACCTGCAAAATCGGCAGTGTATCAAATACTTGTTCTCCCCACTGTATATATATATATATACACACACACACAGGTGGTATAGGCTAATTATTGCAATTGGATCTCTCTTCCCTTATCTACACTGAAATAATATTAGTCCTCTATTATGAATTTTAAAAAATATCAGCTCATTAGTAAATATATATCTATCTGAGTGTATGCAGTGCTAATGTTTTTAGCTAATCTGTGCATCTCACATTATGTGTCCAGTGTGAGTTGTCTTGCTCCTTCTTAGCAGATAATGACAATAACAGTAGCTGATGTAATGAAGAGTTGGACGTTGGTTGGTAATGGAGGACATCAGGTTAATCCATGTCTGGGTTTTAGGCAGAACCCCTAAGGTCCTGGAGAACAGGAGCAGAGTAGAGGAAAGGGGAGGAGACCGATGTAAACACACATTTTTAAGGATTATCATATGCTACCACTTGCAGTTATTTAATGATTTAAATGTAATAATGTTAATGGCAAACAGAAAGAAAGGATACATGTCAAATGTTTTATGTCTGTGGAGTTGATGAGGTAAAGGATGGTCCATGGAAAAGATAGAGACATGAGTTGCGAGAGAAACTCCGGGGTGTTTTCATGACCATTTAGAGTTAAACACGTTCTCATCCTTTACTGACCTTAATGGGTATTGCCTCCACCCACTTGGTAAAATAATCGGTCGCCATCAGGCTAGACAGGTACTCACCTTTAGGTACAAGGTGATGACAAATTGGAACATTGTGTTCTCTCTGATTTGACATTCATTGAAATTATAATAATTTTATGTCACAAGCGCATGCCGCCACCCACTGCCCTGGCTATATATCAGCCCAAATAATTAACAAATAAACAAAAACAAAACCCAACGTCCTCTTTTATTCAGATTCAACTGCCAACACCCATCCTACAGGCTCTGGGACAGTATTCTTTGCAATGTTTCAGCAGTCCTGGAAATCCAAAAACCTTTTTTTCAGGGGGACACTATTTGCCATGACAGGCTCTTTGATTTTTCATTTGTTTTCCATAAATGACTACTGTAGTGAGAGGATGAGACGACAGGTAGCCTAGTGGTTAGAGTGTTGGGCCAGTAACCGAATGGTCGCTGGTTTGAATACCCGAGCCGACAAGGTGAAAAATCGATGTGTCCTTGAGCAAGGCACTTAACCCTAATTTTCTCTGTAAGTAAATAAGAGTTTGTTCTTAACTGACTTGCCTAGTTAAATAAAATAAAAAACTGCCTTCTCATAGCAATAAAGACATGGAATGGCCTCACCTGAACATGGATCAAGTCAAATCAGATCCAACAGTGATTTTCTTTTTTAAATGCAACAGAATACACACTAAAAACATTTCAATAGGTGCAATAACTTAGCTTTGATTATATTATGTGTTTGTCTTTTCCAAGTCAAATGGTATCAGGAAATGGTATCATGTTTTAATAGGCTTTGTTTATGAGACTTAGCTTATGTCGTAGTAGGCTACATTGTCGCTTTTCAAATAAACTAAATAAATAAAATAAAAAGAGCTGTGTAGCTTCTTATAGTATTTTTTTCCCCAACAGGTTCGTTACAGTAGTTAGGCACATTTAGGATATTAGAATAACATGTACAGCACTCCACCGATAACAACAGCGCTTTCTGTGTGAAATTGCAAAACGGTTAGGCTACATGACATAATAATATAATTTGGATTGTCCCTTTAATATAATAGTTAGACTAAACTGTTTAAATGCCTAGCAAAAATAATGATTTCCCTAATAATCCTGTTTAGGCTACATGGTAATGAAATCAGGCTTCTGAAGGGGCTTCATCGGCATTCATTATTAACGTTATGCTCTTTGTTTGCTATAATAAAAAATTCCGTTATTGCTGGCTCTAGCATGTTTCAATGGCAGGTGTCCTTGTGATTGGTGAAGCCGGGGGGGGTTGGGCATCAAATGTTTTATTTAAAAGCCATGCAATTGTTTTGTGTCTTTTTAATACGTGATATTGAGATGCATAGCCACAATACAATAAGGAGTTTATTTCTGTTTTCGGTGGCGGCGAGAATCCATCACCCTTTTCTGGATTACTTATCTACTATGGCACAGGTTGAGGTTCCAATACCTTAGGAAGTGTTGGACCAGATAGCTGACATACTGGATCCATTAAGGGACCACCTTCAACAACCAAATGCTACAGTAGACACTGAACATGTCTTCCAAAAAATAGAAAACGGTCTGCAGGTGTTGTCTAGATTTTCAGAGCATGTCACCCTTAGAAATGGTCCAGACATTTTTGAAAAGTTGTAATGAGCCCTTCAGCATCTTGACAACACTCGACTTCCAGTGAATGGTTTCCGATGTGTCACCATTCAGACTGGACAATAAGGTCGTCCAGCCTTGAAGATTCCAAAAGAACAGCTGGGATACTTGCTAGAATTCCACTTCATTCTTCCCGAAATAGCCCGGCTGTTTTCAGTTAGTGTGTGAACCATCCGGAGGTGAATGTCTGAGTATGGTTTATCTGTCTGCCAAACATACAGCAACATCACCGAGAAGAGAGGTGTCTGACTTTCTTGCCAGCAGCCCCAACACCGGCTATAAGAACTTTCTCATATCCAAAGGGATAGTGTATTACAATGTAAAATATGTGTATATGTCACGATGTGGGTGTGGGAGAGACCAAGACGCAGCGCAGGGATAGTTCGACATGATCTTTATTTTACTATGTATATCTAAAACACTATTATACTCTGTAAAACAAATCCAAATGACGAACTAACGAAACGAAACCAAAACACGAATTCCACAAAACGTCACGTTAACAAAAACACACTAATTAACGGACGTACAGAAAACACTTACTTCACCGTGACTTGCGCCATGTAACGACATGTAACGATATCGATAACAACCCACACCACGTGAAGGACAGACTCAACATATATCGGATCCCTAATTAGAGACAACGGGTAGCAGCTGCCTCTAATTAGAGATCCACCCAAAACCCACAAAGAAACAGAAAAGAAAGACACTGTCAGACTCTGACCATAGCTACATAGAGAAGCAAATAGGCTTCTCTATGGCCAGAGCCTGACAGTACCCCCCCCCCCCAAGGCGCGGACTCCCGGACGGCAAAAACAAACAAAAACACAAAACAGGGGGGGTTAATGGGAGGGAAGACTAGTCCCTCGGGGGCGGTTCTGGCTCCGGTGAGTTTGACAGTTTTGCCCCATGCCCTTTTCTTATCACCGGGCCCGGACTGGGCACCGGTGGGGCAAACGGCTCCGGCCATGGAGCGGGGTAAACAACCGGACCCGGACTGGGCACCGGTGGGGCAAACGGCTCCGGCCATGGAGCGGGGAAAACAACCGGGCCCGGACTGGGCACCGGTGGGGCAACCGGCTCCGGCCATGGAGTGGGAAAAACACCCGGGCCCGGACTGGGCCACGGTGGGGCAAACGGCTCCGGCCATGGAGCGGGGAAAACAACCGGGCCCGGACTGGGCACCGGTGGGACAAACGGCCCCGGCCATGGAGCTGGGCAATAAACCGGGCCCGGACTGGGCACCGGTGGGGTAAACTGCTCCGGCCATGGAGCGGGGAAAACAGCCGGGCCCGGACTGGGCACCGGTGGGGTAAACGGCTCCGGCCATGGAGCGGGGAAAACAACCGGGCCCGGACTGGGCCACGGTGGGGCAAACGGCTCCGGCCATGGAGCGGGGAAAACAACCGGGCCCGGACTGGGCACCGGTGGGGCAAACGGCTCCGGCCATGGAGCTGGGAAAACAGCCGGGCCCGGACTGGGCACCGGTGGAGCGGACTGCTCCGGCACTGAGGCGGAGCAGGCGGCTGGGCCCGGACTGGGCACCGGTGGGGCAAACGGCTCCGGCCATGGAGCGGGGAAAACAACCGGGCCCGGACTGGGCACCGGTGGGGTAAACGGCTCCGGCCATGGAGCGGGGAAAACAACCGGGCCCGGACTGGGCACCGGTGGGACAAACGGCCCCGGCCATGGAGCTGGGCAATAAACCGGGCCCGGACTGGGCACCGGTGGGGTAAACTGCTCCGGCCATGGAGCGGGGAAAACAGCCGGGCCCGGACTGGGCACCGGTGGGGTAAACGGCTCCGGCCATGGAGCGGGGAAAACAACCGGGCCCGGACTGGGCCACGGTGGGGCAAACGGCTCCGGCCATGGAGCGGGGAAAACAACCGGGCCCGGACTGGGCCCCGGTGGGACAAACGGCTCCGGCCATGGAGCTGGGCAAGAAACCGGGCCCGGACTGGGCACCGGTGGGGCAAACGGCTCCGGCCATGGAGCTGGGAAAACAGCCGGGCCCGGACTGGGCACCGGTGGAGCGGACTGCTCCGGCACTGAGGCGGAGCAGGCGGCTGGGCCCGGACTGGGCACCGGTGGAGCGGACTGCTCCGGCACTGAGGCGGAGCAGGCGGCTGGACCCGGACTGGGTACCGGTGGAGCGGACTGCTCCGGCACTGAGGCGGAGCAGACGGCTGGACCCGGACAGGGTACCGGTGGAGCGGACTGCTCCGGCACTGAGGCGGAGCAGGCGGCTGGACCCGGACTGGGTACCGGTGGAGCGGACTGCTCCGGCACTGAGGCGGAGCAGGCGGCTGGACCCGGACTGGGTACCGGTGGAGCGGACTGCTCCGGCACTGAGGCGGAGCAGGCGGCTGGACCCGGATTGGGCACCGGTGGAGCGGACTGCTCCGGCACTGAGGCGGAGCAGGCGGCTGGACCCGGATTGGGCACCGGTGGAGCGGACTGCTCTGGCACTGAGGCGGAGCAGGCGGCTGGACCCGGATTGGGCACCGGTGGAGCGGACTGCTCTGGCACTGAGGCGGAGCAGGCGGCTGGACCCGGATTGGGTACCGGTGGAGCGGACTGCTCTGGCCCTGGGGCGGAGCAGACGGCTGGTCCCGGAATGGGTACCGGTGGAGCGGACTGCTCTGGCACTGAGGCGGAGCAGGCGGCTGGACCCGGAATGGGCACCAGTGAACTGACCTTCGCAGGAGGTTCAGGGGCGCTGACCTTCGCAGGAGGTTGAGAGGCGCTGACCTTCGCAGGAGGTTGAGAGGCGCTGACCTTCGCAGGAGGTTGAGAGGCGCTGACCTTCGCTGGAGGTTGAGAGGCGCTGACCTTCGCTGGAGGTTGAGAGGCGCTGACCTTCGCTGGAGGTTGAGAGGCGCTGACCTTCGCTGGAGGTTGAGAGGCGCTGACCTTCGCTGGAGGTTGAGAGGCGCTGACCTTCGCTGGAGGTTGAGAGGCGCTGACCTTCGCAGGAGGTTGAGAGGCGCTGACCTTCGCTGGAGGTTGAGAGGCGCTGACCCTCGCTGGAGGTTGAGAGGCGCTGACCCTCGCTGGAGGTTGAGAGGCGCTGACCCTCGCTGGAGGTTGAGAGGCGCTGACCCTCGCTGGAGGTTGAGAGGCGCTGACCCTCGCTGGAGGTTGAGAGGCGCTGACCCTCGCTGGAGGTTGAGAGGCGCTGACCCTCGCAGGAGGTTGAGAGGCGCTGACCCTCGCAGGAGGTTGAGAGGCGCTGACCCTCGCAGGAGGTTGAGAGGCGCTGACCCTCGCAGGAGGTTGAGAGGCGCTGACCCTCGCAGGAGGTTGAGAGGCGCTGACCCTCGCAGGAGGTTGAGAGGCGCTAACCTTCGCAGGAGGTTGAGAGGCGCTGACCTTCGCAGGAGGTTGAGAGGCGCTGACCTTCGCAGGAGGTTGAGAGGCGCTGACCTTCGCAGGAGGTTGAGAGGCGCTGACCTTCGCAGGAGGTTGAGAGGCGCTGACCTTCGCAGGAGGTTGAGAGGCGCTGACCTTCGCAGGAGGTTGAGAGGCGCTGACCCTCGCTGGAGGTTGAGAGGCGCTGACCCTCGCTGGAGGTTGAGAGGCGCTGACCCTCGCTGGAGGTTGAGAGGCGCTGACCCTCGCTGGAGGTTGAGAGGCGCTGACCCTCGCTGGAGGTTGAGAGGCGCTGACCCTCGCTGGAGGTTGAGAGGCGCTGACCCTCGCTGGAGGTTGAGAGGCGCTGACCTTCGCAGGAGGTTGAGAGGCGCTGACCTTCGCAGGAGGTTGAGAGGCGCTGACCTTCGCAGGAGGTTGAGAGGCGCTGACCCTCGCAGGAGGTTGAGAGGCGCTGACCCTCGCAGGAGGTTGAGAGGCGCTGACCCTCGCAGGAGGTTGAGAGGCGCTGACCCTCGCAGGAGGTTGAGAGGCGCTAACCTTCGCAGGAGGTTGAGAGGCGCTGACCTTCGCAGGAGGTTGAGAGGCGCTGACCTTCGCAGGAGGTTGAGAGGCGCTGACCTTCGCAGGAGGTTGAGAGGCGCTGACCTTCGCAGGAGGTTGAGAGGCGCTGACCTTCGCAGGAGGTTGAGAGGCGCTGACCTTCGCAGGAGGTTGAGAGGCGCTGACCCTCGCTGGAGGTTGAGAGGCGCTGACCCTCGCTGGAGGTTGAGAGGCGCTGACCCTCGCTGGAGGTTGAGAGGCGCTGACCCTCGCTGGAGGTTGAGAGGCGCTGACCCTCGCTGGAGGTTGAGAGGCGCTGACCCTCGCTGGAGGTTGAGAGGCGCTGACCCTCGCTGGAGGTTGAGAGGCGCTGACCCTCGCTGGAGGTTGAGAGGCGCTGACCCTCGCTGGAGGTTGAGAGGCGCGACCCTCGCAGGAGGTTGAGAGGCGCTGACCCTCGCTGGAGGTTGAGAGGCGCTGACCTTCGCAGGAGGTTGAGAGGCGCTGACCTTCGCAGGAGGTTGAGAGGCGCTGACCTTCGCAGGAGGTTGAGAGGCGCTGACCTTCGCAGGAGGTTGAGAGGCGCTGACCTTCGCAGGAGGTTTAGGGTGGCTGACCTTCGCAGGAGGTTTAGGGTGGCTGACCCTTGCTGGAGGCTCAGGGTGGCTGACCCTCGCTGGAGGCTCAGGGTGGCTGACCCTCGCTGGAGGCTCAGGGTGGCTGACCCTCGCTGGAGGCTCAGGGTGGCTGACCCTCGCTGGAGGCTCAGGGTGGCTGACCCTCGCTGGAGGCTCAGGGTGGCTGACCCTCGCTGGAGGCTCAGGGTGGGGAGCCGGCACGGGTCGTACCGGACTGGGAAGGCGCACTGGAGGTCGAATGCGTGGAGCTGGCACGGACGCACCTGGCTAGACGCACGCACTGGAGGTTGGGTGCGGGGAGTCGGGCAGAGGTCCGGACCCAGACTGGACATCGGTGAAGCGGATTGCTCTGGCCTGGAAGGGGAGTATCTGACCGGACCTGGACTGGTCCACTCCGCCATCTCCCTCTCGACCTCCTCCTCTATCTCCACCAATTCCCTCAGAACCTCCCCAAAATGCTCCTCCAGCTCTTCCTCCTGCTCCTTGCTCTGAGCCCCCCATTGGTACCTGGGTCTCCCCATGGTCCATATGGGGAGTGGAGTTGGCTCCTCCAGGAGCGCCCACGGGTGAGGGAACCGAAGCATGTCCTCCTCCTCGTCCTCCTCTGACGAGTCCGACTCGAACCCTCCGAGGAGTTCGGTGTTAGTAAACCGACGCGGGGCTATCTCGCTCTCCGTCTCTCCCCATTTGCGCTGCTTGGTCTCGTATTGGTGGGTTGTTCTGTCACGATGTGGGTGTGGGAGAGACCAAGACGCAGCGCAGGGATAGTTCGACATGATCTTTATTTTACTATGTATATCTAAAACACTATTATACTCTGTAAAACAAATCCAAATGACGAACTAACGAAACGAAACCAAAACACGAATTCCACAAAACGTCACGTTAACAAAAACACACTAATTAACGGACGTACAGAAAACACTTACTTCACCGTGACTTGCGCCATGTAACGACATGTAACGATATCGATAACAACCCACACCACGTGAAGGACAGACTCAACATATATCGGATCCCTAATTAGAGACAACGGGTAGCAGCTGCCTCTAATTAGAGATCCACCCAAAACCCACAAAGAAACAGAAAAGAAAGACACTGTCAGACTCTGACCATAGCTACATAGAGAAGCAAATAGGCTTCTCTATGGCCAGAGCCTGACAGTATATCCTATACCATGTGTGTATATTTTCATTTACAAATGTATTAATCCATGAAATAAATAATAATAGCATATCAAATTAAGTTATTATTGTACACTAACCTACTCCCCTATAAGCACAGTAAATATTGCCTACATGCTTTCGACAATATGTTATCAACTTATCAACAAAAAGTAATTATTTTCAAATAAACCAAATGTGCCTTATCAACACAGTAGGCCTAAATATTTCCTAACGATTTCACAACTTAAATAATATAGACTACTTACTCCTCAGTCGGACCAAGGACATCTTGGTAATTATTTTCATTGTCTCTAAGGAAACTATCAGACACTCGAAAATCGTGTCTGCCGCTTGTAAAAAATAAATAAAATAATGAATTTCTGTGTTGCCGCCAAGCTCTCAAATACCGTGCACGTCTCTCTCTATGAACGGTCACTGCTATCCGGATTCATTGGGACGTCCCTACCATGAACCCTTAACTAACACTAAACTTAACCATTTTGCATGTATACTTGATTGAGGTAGGGACATTCCAATGATCCCTTTAGCACGGACCCTCTGGTTTGACTGAAAGCCACGGACACAACTCTTGTTGGTTATCTGATGTAGGCTACTGGGAACTAGTAACAACACAGTCTGTGATTGGCTAACAACATTTAGATCTGTATACAGCGAAATTAGATAACATACCATGTCATGAGGTGTTGAGGGAAAGACAGATTACCTATAGATTGGACATAATATTTTATAGGCCATTAGCGATAACAGGAAATACACAAGCCGTAGGCTACACTATAGCTCAAGGCGGCTAAGTCGGAATGTCTGCTTGCACAGGAAACTTGTACGTTTTTTAACATTTATGGTTGAGATTGAATTATAAACTATGCACATTATGACTTTCATTAACACACGACGCAGGCGTCTCGCAGACGTTGGTAAGGCGTTGGTGTCATGTCAGTCAGACGTTCAATGGTAGGCGACAGTCACACGGTGGTTGTCTAGGCTTAATTCGGGCACTTCGTCACCCCCCATATGCTTCTCCTACATAGGTCTGCAAAAGAAAGGTCTCAAGTCGTGCTCTGTATACACAGGCATCCGAGTTCTCTATCTATATATATGACGTCAGAGGGCCTTGCTCCTATAGTCACGGTTCGCCACTGCATAGTAGTAGATGTGAGATTCTCTTTCAAACAATCCCCTGGCCTTGTAACGTTACACAGCTAATAGCTAACTTTAGCCAAAGCAAGCTAGCTGGCTAGCTAGCTACTGATGTGCAACCCTAAGAAACAGTACAGATGAAGATTAACTATTATCAGGCCTACTGTACATTTTACTGTAGAAATGATTGTTGAAAACAAGTCTAGGTTGGAACTGTTGCTGTTAAAATAAGTATTATGAACTGAACTGGAATAAAGATGCTTTTTGAGGCAAACACACTCAGACAGTTCTGGGTTGCTCATCTACAGCAGGAAGCGGTCTCCTGCCTGACTGAGAAAGCAGTAGATGTTCTGATCCATTTTGGCACCACATACGTGAGTCAGGGTTCTCAAGTACAGAAACAGTGTCAATGCTGAGCATGACCTCAGTGTTGTACTGTCGAAAACTTAGCCCAGAATAGACATTCTTGTTGAAAACTTAAACCAGACACACACCTCTCATTAGGACTGTGTGTATGTGTGTTTTCTGTGTGATGTGATCAATCAGTTTATTCCAGTTCAGAATGAAATTATGTATTTATTTATTTAAATTATTTATTTTAACAGCAACAGTTCCAACCTAGACAGGTATGTAAGTGTTTTTAATGGGAAAAAATAAACTAAAAAATATATTTATGGGTATTTCATTGTTATTTGTTTTTGTCTATTGCTTTTTTTTTAGGCATAAGGGCAATGAAATGTACCGATATTTACGTATAGTTGCATATTTTCCTAAGCTTGGGTCCCAGGAAAACACATAATTCCTAATTTGGGATCCCTTATCTAAAAGGGTTCTTTGGCTGTCCCCATAGGAGAACCCTTTGAAGAACCCTTTTGGTTCCAGGTAGAACCCTTTTAGTTCCAGGTAGAACCCTTTTGGGTTCCTTGTAGGACCCTTTCCACAGAGGGTTCTACATGGAATACAAAAGGCATCTACGTGAAACCAAACATTTTTCTCCCTGCAACCAATAAGGGTTATCCTATGGTTATAGCCCGAAGAACCCTTTTGGAACCATTTTTTCTAAGAGTGTACGTGTCAATGTGAATGTCCCTGTTGTTGTGATTGGGAGGGCTCAGTCCAGCCCAGTTCAGCACATCTGCAGTGCATTATTGTTAGGCCCTAAGATAAAAGAGGGAAAAAACAGTCATGTTTTAGCATATCATTGGTTGTGTGAGACCAAACCACAACAAATAAGGGTTTTAAAATAACTCTTTCATCAGTTTGCGAGGTGGGTTGGAAAGGTTCTATTTATCAGGAGGTAATGAAGTATAGGCCTAGAGATATTTGTGTCAGGTCTTGACTAGAGTAAGATCTCTAGGCATCTCTATGGTGTCTGGAGGTTACAGTCAGGGCTTGACAGTAGGGTTGTCTAGGCGGCTTTATGTTTGGTTTCTGTTGGTCGACAATTAGAGGAAGCTCCTATACGTTGTCTCTAATTGGGGATCCCATTTAAGTTAATTAGTTTCCCACCTGTGTGGTTCTTTGTTTATACATGTCTCACATCAGTTCCTGGTTTAGTTCTCTCCTTTGTTTTGTTGTTTTTTGATACAAATAAAGGAATGTCTTCATTCTACTGCTCAGCGACTCAGGTCCTTCCTAAGAACCGTGACAATTTGTTAACTGGACCGACACAGACCCTAGGGGAGAGATGAATAACCAAAGGAAAAGGGGTAATTGCAGATGTTTTGCACGCACTGCAGCTGTTCCCTAACCAAAGGTTGCGCATTGTAAAATAAAGTGCTATGGTTATAAAAGTTCAAATTTGAGTCACTTCCTGAGTTTTATAAGCTCAGTGAGGAGATCAGAAGACTGACCATGCTGTACAATATCAAGCCTCAATGAAGATCTTCCTATTTCAGATTCATCTGAATTCTGTCACTCACACTTATTTTTTTTAAATATATATACCATGGCTGTCAGCCAATCAGCATTCAGGGCTCGAACCACCCAGTTTATAATTATGTGTATATAGTATAGAGCTCAGACTTTGAACAAACATTTTATACAGATAGATAGAGTATGTTTACTGGCCCAGTCCAAGCCAAAATAATAATTCCCCCCACCCCCAGAAATATTATTTAATATGTGATACCCTCTCCTTTAGGGCTTAGGGCAAAATGGTATAACCCTGAACTAATTTCCCTGTATTTTTTTGATGATATGTTAATAATGTTTTCCAGGCCAGGAGAATCCAGACAGTCTGCGCCACAGATATAACTTCATCGCTGATGTGGTGGAGAAGATCGCTCCCGCTGTGGTTCATATTGAACTGTACCGCAAGTAAGGACCTCCCCTCTACACACACACACACACCCACCGGTATCTGGGCCATATTCATAAAATGTCTCCAAGTTGGAATGCTTATTTAAAGTTGAAGTCTGACGTTTACATACACTTAGGTTGAAGTCATTAAAACTCATTTTTCAACCACTCCACAGATTTCATGTTAACAAACTATAGTTTTGGTCTACTTTGTGCACGACACAAGTAATTCTTCCAACAATTGTTTACAGACAGATTATTTCACTTATAATTCACTTTATCACAATTCCAGTGGGTCAGAAGTTTACATACACAAAGTGTATGGAGGAAACGGGTACAAAAGTATCTATATCCACAGTAAAACAAGTCCTATATCGACATAACCTGAAAGGCCGCTCAGCAAGGAAGAAACCACTGCTCCAAAACCGCCATTAAAAATCCAGACTACGGTTTGCAACTGCACATGGGGACAAAGATTGTACTTTTTGGAGAAATATCCTCTGGTTTGATGAAACAAAAATAGAACTGTTTGGCCATAATGACCATCGTTATGTTTGGAGGAAAAAGGGGGAGGCTTGCAAGCCGAAGAACACCATCCCAACCGTGAAGCACGGGGGTGGCAGCAGCATGTTGTGGGGGTGCTTTGCTGCAGGAGGGACTGGTGCACTTCACAAAATAGATGGCATCATGAGGAAGGAAAATGATGTGGATATATTGAAGCAACATCTCAAGACATCAGTCAGGAAGTTTAACCTTGGTCGCAAAGTCAAGGTATTGGAGTGGCCATCACAAAGCCCTGACCTCAATCCTATAGAACATTTGTGGGCAGAACTGAAAAAGCGTATGCGTGCAAGGAGGCCTACAAACCTGACTCAGTAACACCAGTTCTGTCAGGAGGAATGGGCCAAAATTCACCCAACTTATTGTGGGAAGCTTGTTGAAGGCTACCCGAAACGTTTGACCCAAGTTAAACAATTTAAAGGCAATGCTACCAAATACTAATTGAGTGTATGTAAACTTCTGACCCACTGGGAATGTGATGAAAGAAATAAAAGCTGAAATAAATAATTCTCTCTACTATTATTCTGACATTTCACATTCTTAAAATAAAGTGGTGACCCTAACTGACCTAAGACAGGGACTATTTACTAGGATTAAATGTCAGGAATTTAATTTGGCTACGGTGTATGTACACTTCTGACTTCAACTGTATGGTTAGGTCCTCCATATCTTATTCATTATGATTTAAAAGTCAAAACTGATCGTAGATCAGCACTGCTATACTCTGAGGCACTTTGTGAATACAGGCTCATGTATCTGATGCTGTTTTTCCAAGTAAAATATATGACAACAAAGTTACCAGTTATTACCCTAAGCAGGTGTATAGCAGTGGAGGGAGTGTTAGTACATAGTTGTCAGCCTCACTCGGGCCCTTGTATAAATTGTTTACAAAGTGGATCCTGTTGTAGCCATGAGTACACAAACATTCTACCCGCCCTCCTGTTGATAAACACATCATCAGGTCATTTGTTCAAGTGATCTTCAAGAGGAAGTGCTGTGAGCAAAATCCCGGTATATGTTTGGCAGTAGTAGCATGTGATCTACTCATGAACATGTGGACTTACAGATTTTGCAGAACTTGTACTTTTGCACAAATGTTTCTACCAGTACATGTTTTAGGTGCAAACAGACTGTTTCCCTGTCTCACCCTCTGTCTCCCTGTCTCACCTTCTCTCTCTGTCTCACCCTCTGTCTCCCTGTCTCACCCACTGTCTCCTATCTGTCCTCTCCCCAGGATGGTGTTCTCTAAGCGTGAGGTGGCAGTGGCCAGCGGGTCTGGCTTCGTGGTGTCGGAGGACGGCTTGATTGTGACCAATGCCCACGTGGTGGCCAATAAGCACCGGGTGAAGGTGGAGCTGAAGAGTGGCGCCACCTTCGACGCCAAGATCACAGACGTGGACGAGAAGTCAGACATCGCCCTCATCAAGATCGACACCCCAGTAAGGCCTGTTACCTCGACGCCTCTCTTCTCCAGAGGTCTCTGAATTCCCTGGTGCTTCTTATTATTACATATTATTTACAAGTGCTTCTGTTTACCTCAGCCTTCCTTTTCTCTCTCTCTTTAACTCTTTAACTCTCCCTTCCCTATCGAGCTCTTCATCTTGATCATCTTGATATCGCTTGCGCAAATGTCCTCTCCGTCTCCGTCTCTTTCTCTGAGATGGTGCCAGAGAACAGGAATGCGACGGAGAGATTACGAGCGGCTGTGAATGTAGTAGACAAATAACATCAGTCTTTTTTAAATTGTCTTTTCATCTGCCAGCCCACACGGGATTCATTTATTTATGGCCGGCAAATTCCCGCATGAACAAACGATCTTCATAACATTCTTGGAGCAGGCCAGGTTTAATATTAGCATGGTGGGATCGTTGATATAGGGCGCCTCAGCAACGAACATGATTCATTGTTAAAACGGTGAAAAGCAAGATATGATTTAGATGTCATTTACTGTTTTTCCTCTTTGGTTTGTTATAAGAACCGCGGGTCAAATACATTTTTCATTTGGTTGCCTCTCCCAGACTATTACCAAAATAGTAAGCACCCTGTTGAGGGTAAAGGCTGTTTTGATGCCAATGAGGAAAATGATCCTCTGTATGTGCGTTTGTGTATAGGACGTCACGCTGCTTGCTTAGCGAGTACCACTTCCTCCCGATTCGGCCCATACCTGGTGGGAACTTGGGACCTTGCTTTGCTAGCACACGTTACTGCCCTCCTGAAGTCTATTACCAGTCAGCACCATGCGAAAAGCTAGCTATTCGCTGGCGCAAGTGGGTACACTTCAGGCTGAAGAGTGGGTTTCACACATCCCCATGTGGACAGTGTATTTTTTTCTCCCATAAAGTCTATTTAATAGTTAGGAAGTGTTCCACTGTTCTCAGTAAATGTATCTTACAGTATTTCTGGATGCCTGCAAGTTCCAGATATCATCTGACCCTTAGAGACCTAAATTGTTGAAAGTCATTGAATGGCAATTACACTCTTAACAAGCCCACCATAAACAGAGAATGAACCATTGGGAGAGAACCCAAGGACTGACTGACCCCTTCCAGACAGAGTGGCCAAACTCCCTGACCCTGTCCTGGAGTGCGAGGTGGGAAGAGGTAATGGCGGTTGCAGGTCTGTGCCTGTCCACTTGGCCACAGCTAGCAGCGGATCGTCCTTAAAGCGGGCCCCCCCCCGGAGCGACACAGACGCATCCTTCCAGGCATGTATCTGCGTGCGCCAAGGCTCGCTCGCTGCTCCTCTTTCCATCACATCAGAGGATGAGTCTGCGCAGGCTTTGGCGGCGTCAATAGACAGACAGGGAAGAGAAACGGTCTCCTGTTGCCAACAAGGACAGTACTATTGTTCTCTGTTTCTCTTAGCGACTGACGAACTTAATGGCTGAGTGGATACGGGTCTTGGTGGTGCTTATCTCGAGTGTTTTCTTTAGTCTGCATAACACTAGATGGTTGATGATACAGGAAGAACTAGGTGCTGCTATTACTATATTATAAGTGTATGGATTGCCTGGAATATGTCCTGTACATGTCTAGGTCTCCATGAACTTCAGAGGAAACCCGGACATCAGTAGTAATTCTGATCCTCTGCAGCACACATTATAATCCTCCATTGTGTCGCCTGTTGACAATGATGAAACATGTTTTCTGGAAATGCATGAATATTTTCACTGATGCTATCTGCGGACTGTATAATTATTGCCCTTGAGACTCGGCTGAGGAAGTTCACTGATCTTAATACGTGACCACAGTTGGACTGAAGTTGGACAGGCAGGAGAGTGGAACCATAGCTGATATCAGAGGGAAAAAATGTATGGTACATAGACTGTTACGCGATAGATTTGATAGCTGTTGTACTGTTGAAGTTCTCTATGGAAGACAGATGGGTACAGTACATAAGGTTACAGGGAGCTTTGCCAAAGTTGCTCATTCCTGTGGAAATAAAAAACATCAAACAACCTAGAATAAATACTGGTTGGGGAAATGTGTCCATGTTTAAATGACACTAAGCAAACGCCTATGGATGAGTCACTTCCAAACGCTGTGTTCAGTTCTGTCAAACTACAGGAGTGCCATGGTTAATCATAGTCCACACAACAAGAGAAGCCTTTGTTTTTCTGGCTATGGCTGTCTGTTGTTGTGGTGGCTGGGTTTTTATGTGATCTTCTGTGCTGTGCCATTGGAAGACAGACCTGCGATGTGGTATCTCCATTGTAATCTAGTACTCAGTCTTATGCAAGACACCTCGACCAATATTATGCCCTCTTACCATCGTAAAAAGGTTGTACTTTTTGAAAATCCTTCCATTCTTCATGTCTGTGAGGTGTCTTTGTTCAGCAAACATTCAGTAGTGTCTAGATTTGGTAATGGTCTAACATGGGATCTATGGACACAAAGGACCATTGGTTCTATTCCCTTAATGCCATCAAGCTTGGATGATGGCAAAGAATTGCATCCATTAGGGTATGTTGTTTACATGCTCATTAATAAAACATCTACATTAACATGTCATTGAAGGGGCCCTCAGCTGACCTTTTCATTTCCCCGGATCTGTACAGTACAGAACATTTCCTGGGGCCATGCTTCCTGCACCCAGGAGGATAAGGGGCATTACCCATCATACTGAATGAACTGCCTTGAGCTCTCTGTGCAGTAGCTGTACATGGTATACCACTGCTTCAAATCTATCAAAGGGCCCTTCTCCAATTTCCCTCCTAAGACCTACACCTGAAACAGCCTCAGATAAATCAGACCTGTTTTTATGAAGGCTGTTATGTCAGATAGCCTAACGGTTATGAAGAGCTTGTTTCCGCTGGTCAGCAAAGAGATGCTGTCCAACTCTGTGGCCAGAGTTAACCCTCTGTTACGCTGCTACTGTTGACAGTGACAGACTGAATTCTAACTTGAGGTTTGCATGTGTTACATAACTAGAATTTTCACACCAATCATTCATTGACGTCAATGAGAGATTTTACAGACATAAAGTTAAGATTCAGTCTGAAGACCGTATTGAGAAACTTTGTCGAATCTTCTTGACAGAGACAGAGTCGTCTCAACACCCCCACACATATGGCGGAGTATGGTGAATCAATCAAAACATTTGGATAAAGTAAACAAGTTTTAGGTAAACTAAACAGCTGTTAAACCTCTGCCATACAGCTGTCTCTCCATCCAGCAGATTTTTCCTGCTACACTTTTTCCATGTTCCATTACTAATCCAAACCACAGAGCAGAGAAGGGCCCAGCCCATCCCAGCCCATAGGTAGACTCTTCATACCTGTGGTTTTATCCACCTAGTCGATTTGGGCCAATCAAGCAAGAGTACAAAGAGAGAGATGGAATTTTTGAGTGGAGAAACTGGCATCAGCAAAGTCATCACCCTAGCATCCATCTCTCTCATGGCGTGCGGTAGGACCACAAAACTAGGTTAAAGCCTGCACTCTACTTAAGAGTACATTTGTAATTTATGTGTCATTCAATTGGAGAAAAGTAAACTGGAGTGGAGTCTTAGACACGAGAGTCACGCTCTAGTGGTGTGGAGCAGATATGAAAGACATCCCAATACATGACTCCCCCGGGCACTGGCATTCCCAGACTTGTGTTTCTCTCTTGGCTCTAAATTTGGGGCTGTGCTGCACCCTCAGGGACATGAAGATTTTAGGAAAAAGAATCCCCGATTCCAAATCTCTGAGATACGATGTATTTCCAATTCTTAATGGTTGGAAAGAAAGATACAATTTGTGTAGTACTGTTTAAATCCTCAGTGACATCTGTCTGGAGGGATTTGTTGTATCTCTTAAGAACTGGAAAGAAAAAGTGACATGGTAAGTTTGTCTAGATCCATAGTAACAAACAGTAGAGCTCTGAGAAGGAGCACTGTGACACAGGGCTGGCTAACTGGCCCAGAGTCAGGTCCTGACAACGTTATCCCAGAGTCTGAGTGTTTGAATAATATGATTTACTGACCTTGTCCCTGATCTAGGAACAGCCAGTCACAGGCTTTTCCATCTGCCTGGACTGAAAATGGACATTCTAGTCAAAATCTGGGATTGATTAGCCTTTATTGGAATGGGTTATTTAAGTGTTTGTATTTCCCCTTTTCAGCAGTCTGAGAGCATTTGTCATTGGTTTAAAGTTGGTGTGCGGAAAGATCACATCAGCAGAAAAAGGGAAAGGATGAATCACTTCAGATGCTCCTCCTTGCTATGGTCGGTTCCAGAAAGGAACTAGTCAAAGAAAACACACTAACACGTACGGTGGCCCCATTTCAAAAAATGTCCCATTTGTCTTTCCTCTGGCAGGAGACAGCCAGACAGGGGTAACCCCTTAGGAACATGTCCAGGTCAGTCACAAACGGATCCTGTGGACTAATAGAGTTATGACAGACTTCTTCAATCTTGCCTGGGGACAGAAAGGGTTTAAACACTACAGGAAGTGGAAGAGGTGTTTGCAGGACTGAAGAGCCACACAAGGAGAGCGAGAGGGTCTGTGGGAACACTGTACACTCAGCTGTGGCCTGAGCCCGTATGCAAGCAGAGCCAGAATATTGTGTGTGTCTGGAGCATTGCAGGCTTCTTTCTGTGCCACCTTGTTGTGAAACCTCTCTGACCTCCTGGGTACTGCTCAATAGCTTTTTAATAATGTGGTTTGCAACTGCAAGCTTCTACATCCTAAATCCACTTCTGAAAGGTTTTTGTCATTTTGTCTCTGATAAAGTCTGACAATAGATTGTGTTTGCGTGTGTAACGGATTTAAGAACGTACCATAAGCTCACTCCAAATGTTGCAGACGGAGCCATCCAAATGGCACCTTTTGAGTGGCTCAAACTGTTGGAACGTGGTCGCGGAGGGCAGTCACGTGTGTTAGCAAAGCAGAGGTCCCGAGTTCGAACCAGATATAAACCCATTGGGGGGGGGGGAAGTGGTGCTCACTAAGCAAGCAATCTGACGTCCATAACAAGAAGTAATTATGAGAAGGGAGGGAGTGAAAGTAAGGTGCTCTCTTTCCTGGCAGGATAACGTAGCAGTAGCAGGAGTTTTCCAAAAGCATGTGTGATTGACCTCGAAAACAGACCAGTAAATCTGTGATAAAACAGGGTGTACACTAGATGGTTAATATATTTAATGTGTTGTTCATCCCAAATGGAAACACAAGCTGCTTTTCAAATGTACGTTTTTGGATGTTTGCAAACAATTTGACATTAGACGTAGTATTTACCATGTAAGTTCTGCATTCATTATATGTGTGTGACATTCTGCTTTTATTAGCAATCACAGTCCTCCAGTCTATGATTTACAGTATATTTTCTATTTAAATTATCAATCTACATGAACTCTGTTGGTGGTCTGACTGTTCAGTCCCCATTGGTTCAGGTCCAGACGCATATACAAGCACAAATATGTCCAGGCCTGACAGACCAAGCTCACACACTCACTTCGCCAACAGGTGCCTCGTCAATCACCCTAGCAGCAACAGACAGTAACATTGACTAATGGCTCTCTTTCTGCAGACGGCTACCATATCTGACACTCCCCACTGCAGCCTGTCGGTAGCCATTTTCCCATGATCCCCCTGACATTTACCCCTCTGACAGCCTGGTCATTTCCACTGGCGCACACACAGATCTGTCTCTCACCATTCCACGCTGGCACTGTATCAGACGGCTCAGTAGCAAATGTAATCCCAGTTGCTGAGAGATGACCTGAGGTTCCCTACTAACAAGGGAGCTCAAAAACTGTAAAGTCCAGGAAACGTTAGGAAAAAATGCAAACGTGCATCAACGATAAGTCCGGGGTCCTGATACTCGAGTCACACTCAAAGACTGACAAACAAGGCTATAGTTTTGCTGCCCTTCATCCCTGCATTTGCTATATAGTGCACTACTTTTGACCAGAGCCTTATGGGCACTGTAGGGAATAGGGTGTCATTTGAGACAACCAAAGACAGACCATGTCAGACCTCTGTGAACTCTGTAGCCTCCCCCTCACCTTGCTAGCAAATATTTCATAATTGCATCTCACAACCGCAGCAATTATTTTATTTTCCAAGGTAATTACTTAAAGTACATGGAGGGTATTTTACAGGATGTTTACGAGAGGCGTGTCACTGCATGTCTTTACAGTAACAGTTAGACTGGTGTGTGGGTGGATTGAGTTTATTGCGTTGGGTAACTCATATAGGAGGTGCTTGTTGGGACTGGGGGAGGGGGACCAGCTGTCTCGAGCGGCTGAAGGGGGGTGGTGGAGGGGGATGGAAGAGGCATGATCTGATAATGCGTCTGTGAGTACAACACCTTGCAAAACACTGCCTGTCTGTCAGTCTGTCTCACTGCCTGTCTGTCAGTCTGTCTCTCACTGCCTGGAGAAAACATTGGCACTCAAGCTCACTAGACTAGAGCGATATGCACCACATACCTTAAGACTCTGCACATTGAAGTATACAGCGCACAGTACTGTACTATACATGAGTTGTTTGCCTCCAGAGGTAGATATAATCCTGACTTACTGTATCTTTTCCAACTTGTTTTCAGATGCCATTAGCTTGGGTGTTCTATAGTCCTGATCTATACCTGGCTCAATCTGAAGTGTAGTACAGTCATTTTGTTTTTTGTCATCTACCGTTTTCATGGACTCCCTACGCTGATATGAGGATTTACCAGGACATGTTTAGTAAATGGAATCTAGATCAAGTGATGGCCAGGCCACATCCGCAGTGGATCCCACAGGAAACTCAGATTCCAGCCATGTGTATGATAATAGCTCACTTAGATGGCCTGTGGTAGATGGCGTATGACTGTGTGTGTGTACAGTATATTATGTGTGTAACAACAACAACAACAACACAGCCAAAACTGTCCAACTACTAATATACAGTAGTATTATAGTACTATTATAGTAGTACTGTAGTATTATCCCACTGTATGTATGTAAAAATAAATCCTAGACTCGTTAACCGTGGCAGTGTGACAGTGTGACAGTGTGGCAGTGTGACAGTGTGACAGTGTGACAGTGTGACAGTGCGACAGTGTGACAGTGCGACAGTGTGACAGTGTGACAGTGCGACAGTGTGCCTGTTGACTGCCTGAAAGACACATTGACAGACATGTCACCATGTGCCAAAAGCCATTCCTCCCAGTCCCATTCCATCCACCTGACCCCCTTCCTGGAAGGCGTTTGTTTATCCGACTTCCAGCCCATCTGGTAGAGTGCTTAGGGCTGTCGGCCATTGAGCGGCTTGCTATTCCTGTGTCAGGTCTGGATCTCAGGTCTGGATTCCTGGAGCACTGAGCCCAGGGGGGCAATGGTTCCTGTCCTCATATACTGTGACTGTATCCTCAACACAACGTTCTGTGCTGTCCTATTAATATCAAGGTCTGGTGTAACCTAGCCACAACCTACCATAGATCCAAACGTCTAATCCATTCTCTTTCAATAGATTTTTGTGAAACTTTATGTTGACCCCCATATGTATTTCAACTGGCGCTGGGCTATTTCTGTCGTTCTGCCCCTGAACAAGGCAGTTAACCCACTGTTCCTAGGCCGTCATTGTAAATAAGAATTTGTTCTTAACTGACTTGCCTAGTAAAATAAAGGTTAAAAAAGAAATGTTATAAAATATAGGCAGGTCTCAAAAGAGGGGTGGTCTTGTTACTGTATATACCGTATGTATCTGCATGCCAACTGTTTCTGTTCAGAATGCAATATGTTTATTTGCCCCCTTTTTTGTAACGAATCTATGAACATCTTGACTGATCTGAGTCCTGTGTCCGTTTGTTTAGATTAAGCTGCCGGTGCTGCTGCTGGGTCGTTCAGCTGACCTGAGGCCTGGTGAGTTTGTTGTGGCCATCGGCAGCCCCTTCTCCCTGCAGAACACGGTCACCACAGGTATCGTCAGCACCACCCAAAGAGGAGGCAAGGAGCTAGGCCTGAGGAACTCTGATATGGAATACATCCAGACGGACGCTATCATCAACGTGAGACACACACACACAGCTGTGATCTATATCAGCACAGGGCATTTAGTTGTGGAACGCACAACAGTAACTCCTCCTTATTTTCCCATAACATGTGTACACAGGAAGGAACTGTAGATCTACCATTTGGTCATCCCTTTAACCTGAATGCTGTTCCTTTTCAGTATGGGAACTCTGGCGGACCCCTGGTCAATCTGGTAAGATATCATTTGTTTATTGATAAGGATTACATCTCTTCGAATGTGTTTACTGTAACTTTTCTGAGACATTTGGAGGACGTATTTTAATAAAGACGTCTCCGAAAGGGAATAAATAAGGCTATATGAATCCATATGTAAAGCTTGGCAAGCAGTTGCATGTTACAGCTGGTAGTGATAACATCACTGTTTTTGTTTTTCATAGAGACCTATGTTTCCTCAAAAGCAGCGTTTTTAGTAGGTGAATGAGCTGCTGAATGAGCTGCTATAGTGAGAGAGACTTAACAGGGTGTGTGTGTGTTGTTTCTGTCTTCAGGACGGAGAGGTGATTGGGATCAACACACTGAAGGTGACAGCAGGAATCTCCTTCGCCATCCCCTCAGACAAGATCCGTCAGTTCTTGGCTGAGTCCCACAACAGACAATCTAAAGGTACAGATTACCAATCTAAAGGTAGGGCTGTGACGATTATGGAATTTTGGGTAACAATTGATTGTCATTTAAATGTCCAAGGTTATTGTAATAATTGTCTTAAGGAAAATATATTTTGAGATTGTAATGCGTCATACATTAATGGATTTGAAAATGACCTACGACCTATGAATACAGGGGCCTCCCGAGTGGCGCAGCGGTCTAAGACACGGCATCACAGTGCAAGCTGCGTTGCTACAGATGCTGGTTCGAGCCCCGTCTGTGTCGCAGCCGGCCGCGATCGGGAGACCTATGAGGCGACGCACAATTGGCCCAGCGTCGTCCGGGTTATGGGGAGGGTTTGGCCGGCCGGGATGTCCTTGTCGTGCTCTAGCGACTCCTGTGGCGGGCCGGGCACATGCACGCTGACATGGTCGCCAGGTGTACGGTGTTTCCTCCGACACATTGGTGCGGCTGGCTTCCGGGTTAAGTGTGCATTGTGTCAAGAAGCAGTGCTTGGCGGGGTTGTGTTTCGGAAGGATACACTTCGCCTCTCCTGAGTCCGTACGGGAGTTGCAGCGATGGGACAAGATTGTAACCAATTGGATATGATGAATTTGAACAAATATATTAAATGAAACCCCCCACTCCTAAAATGCATGTATTAAGATGCATTTATTTTTACGTTTACGGTTCTTGTCCATTATTGTCGGTTAGACGATGATACGAATATTGTGCTAGACCTACCTAAAGGTTCACATCCAGTTCACATTTTCAATGTTTATCATCTTGATCATGCTAATGCAGTATTAATTATCTTTTCTTTAGGTAAATTATTACCAAAGAAGAAGTACATCGGTGTGAGGATGATGACTCTCACGCCAACGTAAGTTTCAGCCAGCCAGGTTCATCTTGTGAATTAAATTCTTCTAAATACTTGTGGCACATTAAACACTTATCTCTCTATTTTAATGTGTCTTTTTCCCATAGGCTTGCAAAGGAGCTGAAGGAGAGACAATCAGACTTCCCTGATGTTACCTCAGGGGCATATGTCATCGAAGTCATTCCAAAAACACCAGCTGAGACGTAAGTAGTAGTTTACTGAAAACAACCAGAAGTCAGTGGACCGACTCAAATCAGTACAAACATGAGCCAATAGTTATAGTCTTTGACCTTGAATTAGGACGGGAGCATTTGAGGACTCCATTGGTAGTTGGCTAAAGACTAATGCATGCTCCTGTTCGGCTGGCGCTGTTTGTCCATCTTGAGAGGCCGTAGTCAGAATTAAGATAACTAGTTAACTCAAGAAATCTGTCATTAATTAAAAAAATGTTGCAGAGGAGATCTTTGTCGTGCAATTTTACATCTAAGATGTTTGGTGCAGTATTTCTCAAGTGAAAGAATGTGCATGAAATTGAGTTGTCTATCGTTGAATGACAACAAACAGTTAACAAACATTTCTACTGTTGACCAATGACCGACGAAGGGGCGTAGGCTTCGACTCCCGAACTTTGTTTTGCCTCGAGAAAAAATGCTGTGTGCACGAACAGCCGAAAGAACCCTTGCAAAAACTAACAAAAACATTGAAAAATGTTGTCATACGATATGCACAAACTGTTGGGAAGCATGCAAACGCCTTTAGTCTCTTAGTCTCATAAAGGTTGCTAGGAGTTCATTGTCCTCTGGTCTTAAAAATAGACTGGACTCATAGCACATTGAATTAGCATTTCATGACCACATAAACAGCGTGATAGGGCAGTCTATCTAGGTTACTCACTCCTACAGAATGCACTGTCTTCTACTCAAGAAAATTTGTGATAACAAGGGCAGCAAAATGCACTTAGATTTTTCATAGACTATGGTCAGATTTTGTTTCTCACAGTGTCTAAAAAGCATGTTACTACCTCTAAGTTCATTTAGCTTTTTTTGGAATGGGGAAAACTCCTTCCTCACAGACGTAAGAGGGTCTATTTATTTTCTGTGGATTGAGACCTAATGGTATGCACTGCTTAGAGAGTCTTACGTACTGTACTTTATATCAGTAAAGAACATTTATTTGTTGCTAAATGCCTCTCACTCTGCTCTCCTCTCCACAGAGGTGGCCTGCAGGAGAGTGACGTCATAATCACCATCAACAGCCAGCGAATCACCTCGGCCAATGACGTCAGCAGCTCCATCAAGAGGGACGACACGCTGCAGATGGTGGTCCGGCGGGGGAACGAGGACATCATGCTCACCATCGTCCCCGAGGACATTGACCCTTGACCTCTCAGCAACCACGAGCTGTTTCTCAGTGTTTAAAACCACGGACCTAAACCGGGTGTGTGTCTGGAGCCATACCCTACCATAAAATCTGTAACTACTATTGCCCCTGTCCCCCCACTTCAAACTACAGAGGCCTGTGAGGCCCACACCTAACCCTCTGGGAACTCAAATGCATCCAGGGCAATACAGACATATTTTAGCACCCCACTACTCTCTTGTATTAAAATGTTTTCCTTATGTATGAGTCAAAAAGACACTTCGCTCTCAGTGAAACTGATTATTGCTATCATGTTTATACTCCACTAACGTCCATCTCAGTAAGAGTGGGTGTCAGTTCTGTTTTGTTGCTGTTCATATTGTTGATATGTTTTTTAATTGTATTTCTCTATGTTCTGACGACAATTCCACAGAGAGAATAAAAAGATTTTTTAAAAAGTGGTGTTCCTTACTGAACTGAAAATCCTAACTCTTGACTACATGAATGTTGACAGTTGAACTATACAAATCTAGTAAAGTCACACAATAACCCAGTGCACATATCCAGCTGGCTGCTCTACACACATGGCCAGTGCCTGGTTTGGTTTGGTTCATGTCCTGTGTGAGTTTAATGAGAGTTCTGATGAGTCCCTCTGTATGGTTTGGGAGCTGGACAGCCTGTTTGCCACTGCTCAGCCAATAGGGGAGAAGAATACTGCTAAGTGCCAACCCTAGGGGATTGGATGTACAGATAGGAATTTCTAGGCACAGGTCAAACATTACTAATAAATGATAATCAACTCCAGTTTACACTCTTACAGTACCATGAGTACCTTGCCAGTCTTGCCTGAATGAGAAACAAAACATTTTACACTCCTCTGTGTGTACTGTCATTGCATTGTTGCTATCGCTTTAGTTTCAAGTTTCAAAGTTTGTTCGCCACATGGCAACAGGTGTAAAACAGAATATTTAAATTCTTATTTGAGAGCTCTTTGCACTGACAATGCACTAATAATAATGTAGATAATAATAGAAAATAGAATAAAAAACACAGGAAGTACAATATATACTACCAGTCAAAAGTTTTAGAACACCTACTCATTCAAGGGTTTTTCTTTATTGTAGAACAATAGTGAAGACATCAAAACTATGAAATAACACATATGGAATCATGTAGTAACCAAAAAAGTGTTAAACAAATGAAAATATATTTAAAATGTGAGATTCTTCAAATAGCCATCCTTTGACTTGATAAGAGCTTTGCACACTCTTGGCATTCTCTCAACCAGCTTCACCTGGAATGCTTTTCCAACAGTCTTGAAGGAGTTCCCACATATGCTAAGCACTTGTTAGCTGCATTTCCTTCACTCTGCGGTCCGACTCATCCCAAACCATCTCAATTTGGTTGAGGTTGGGGGATTGTGGAGGCCTGGTCATCTGATGCAGCACTCCATCACTCTCCTTCTTGGTAAAATAGCCCTTACAAAGCCTGGAGGTGTGTTGGGTCATTGTCCTGTTGAAAAACAAAGTGTGTGCGTGTGGGTGTGAGTAAGAGTGACAGTGAAGGCGTGTGTGTCTGAGTGGGTAGAGACCTGTGGATGAATATAGAGTCCGTGTGGATAGTCTGTGGGATCTAACGGTCTTATGGACAGAGGATAGAAGCTGTTTTGGAGTCTATTGGTCTGAGTCTTGATGCACCGGTACAGCCTGCCGGACGGAAGCATGGAGAGCAGTCCATGTGTCGGGTGGCTGGAGTCTTTGGCAATATTTCAGGCCTTTTTCAGAAACTCTCTGGCATGTACATCCTGGATGGCCGGGAGCTCACCCCCAGGGCAGTCAGCTCCACTCTCTGGGACGGTGGGGGCTCTCATGCACGGCTCTGTTTTGTTGTTGAAGCATGCATAGATGTAATCAATCATGGTCACATTGGTTTCTTAACCAAATAGGTCACAGTATGATCATGTGCCTGCTCTATAAAAACCTGGTTTAACTCCTTTTACATTAGACAACAGACTGGGATGTGCTCTGTGAGGCTCATGGGGAAGGCATTGATGGACTTACAGACTGCATAACGGACTATAGGTACGCTGTTTTCCAAATAATAAACCCTGGGTCACTAGCGACCTGAAGGCCCTGCTGAATGAGAAGAAGAGGGCCTTCAAGGAGGGGGACAAGGACAAATTGAAATGCGTCCAGAGGGAGCTGAAGTTGCGGATTGCTGAAGGGAAGAGAGTGTATAAGGAAAAAATGTAGGACAAGCTGAGGCAGAGCCAGGTGAGAGAAGTGTGGAAGGGTATAAGAAATATCACTGGCTTCAAAAAGTCAAACTGTGGGCAGACGGAGGGGACCCAGGACAGAGCCAATGAGCTGAACCAATTTTTTAACAGGTACGATATTAGCTCTGTCCACCTCCCCTCCAGCTCTCCAGGCCACACACCCTCACGGCTGTCCCATCCCCTCTTTGCACACGACACCTCCGTTGAGACAATCAGCGACCCCCTCCCCACTCTCTGGACTGTTCTGCAACATCTCCCTTCCCCCCACCTCTGGACTGATCCATCCCCCCACCTGGACTGGCTTTTACCACAAACCAAGTGAAGAGAGAGCTTGAGAGACTACATCAGTGGAAAGCGGCAGGTCCTGATGGCATCAGCCCAAGGGTGCTTAGGGTCTGTGCTGACCGACTGTGTGGAATACTCCAGCGCCGCTTCAACCAGGAAAGGGTCCCTGTGCTGTGGAAAATATCCTGCCTGGTCCCAGTGCCCAAGAAGGCGCACCCCACTGTCCTGAATGACTTCAGACCTGTAGCGCTGTAACATCCCATATCATGAAGACCCTGGAAAGGTTAGTCCTCGCTCATCTCAGACCCCTGGTGTGTACATCACTGGACCCCATGCAGTTCGCATACCAGCGCAACATCGGGGTGGATGATACCTTCTGCAGAGGGCCTACTCTCACCTGGACAATGCAGGTTGCACTGTGAGGGTTATGTTTTTTTAACTTCTCCACTGCCTTCAAAACTATTCAGCCCCTGCTACTGGGTGAGAAGATGAGGAGGATGAAAGTGGAAGCACCCTTAGTCTCCTGGGTTAGGAGACTAAGGGTGCTTAGTCTCCTGGGTTAGTCTCCTGACCGGTAGGCCACAATTTGTGCGGCTACAGAACTGTGTCAGAACGGGCAGTGAGCAACACAGGGGCCACCCAGGGAAAGGTCCTGTCCCACTTCCTGCTCACCTTCTACACCTCAGACTTCAGATTTAACTCTGAAACATGCAACAACATGCCTCCGGTTGGGCAGGAGGAGGAGTACAGGAGCACAACCAATGACTTTGTGGTGTGGTGTGAGCAGAACCACCTTCAGCTCAACATCAGTAAAACAATTTGAGATGGTGGTGGACTTCAGGAGAACCAAGGCCCAACCGACTGCAGTCCCTATACAGGGGATGGATGTGGAAATGGTTGGGTCATACAAGTTCCTGGGAGTCCATATGGACAACAGGCTGGAATGGGCTGGTAACACCGGGGCTCTGTTCAAAAAGGGCCAGAGACGACTCTACTTTCTGAGGAGGCTCAGGTCCTTCAACGTGTGCAGTAAACTACTGCATACTTTCTACCAGTCTGTGGTGGCCAGTGCCATCTTTTTAGCAGTGGTGTGCTGGGGCGTCAACATAAAGGCCGGTGATGCTTCTCGGGTAAATAAGCTGATCAGGAAGGCCAGCTCTGTTCTGGGGATTAACCTTGATACTCTAGAGGAGGACTGTTCTAAGGACTGTATTTTAAAGGAATTATATTATATATTATATATATATTATTACCCTAAATTATATCATACGCACATTTAGCTATTTAAGTATCTCTTCCTGTAATTTACCTGTACAGTTAATTTAACCATGCAAATATTAATTTACCTGTAGATTTAACCAGACTGTATATTAAGTAAACTATTATTACCCTCACTTATATCATACGCTCATTTAGCTATTTAAGTATCTTTCTCTGCCATCAACCTGTATAGTTAAACATGCAAATAATTGTTTTATTTATATCAACGTGCAATAATTGTATCATTTTTTCACCTAACACTATAACAATGAATAATATACATATTCAGTCATTCACTCATACTATGCAATGCGTTTCTATAGCTTTTTGCACTCCGCACTATGTATCATATATCGTGTATCTGTCTTTTGTGTATTAAGTTCTGGCATTATGCACCTGCCCTGTGTTTTTCGTAGCTGCTTGATAAAGTAATTTCCTCATGGGGATCAATAAAATATCTATCTATCTATCTATCTATCTATCTATCTATCTATCTATCTATCTATCTATCTATCTATCTATCTATCTATCTATCTATCTATCTATCTATCTATCTATCTATCTATCTTTCGCCATGTGTCCATGATATGGGAAAAAAAGAGCCTAATGAATCTGAAAGCTCATAAATGGCTTTAGATATTGAACACCTACTCACTGCCAAATCCCAAGATCCTATAAGATTATTCTGTAAGCACAGGCCAGATTTAACTAAGAAATATCTCTGCCAGCTCTGACAACAGAAACAACCCTGACATGAGGTTTCATAGGAATTAAAGTGCTGTATCTCCCTTCGGAACTCTCACCCTCCCATGTGAACATACAGTATATTTTCTATTCTCACAGGTTTTGCAGCCATTACTATATAGGGCCATGAGTTTTCCCTGACCCCAAAGCCTGACCAGGAAAAACTCTTGACTCCCTAGTCATTATGACAGACAGAGTCGTTCAATAGGTTTTAAATGAGAAGTTTAAAGGAGCAATCTGGGATTTGAAAAAACATCACAGGCACCAAAAACAAGAGCTGTCCAAAATAGATGTTCCAATCCCAAATTTCCCCTTTAAACCTCTTTGAGGGCATGTCAAGGCACTTTAAAGATGACACACCGGACTTAATAAACTGTCTCGGAGGGCGATCACCTCACCAGGTTTAAGAGCAGGAAGGAGAATATCTGAACACCATCTGGCTTTATTACATGACCCAAGGCAGGGGAGGGAAAACACACAAGGCTAGTAAATGTGTGACCACAGCTGTAGTTTCAGCTGCAGTGTGTGTGCGTGTGTGTGTGTGTGTGTGTGTGTGTGTGTGTGTGTGTGTGTGTGTGTGTGTGTGTGTGTGTGTGTGTGTGTGTGTGTGTGTGTGTGTGTGTGTGTGTGTGTGTGTGTGTGTGTGTGTGTGAGAGATACATATCTCAGGTCATTATGGACTTGGGCCGCAAAAAAAAGACAGAATTAGGTAATCTCTTAAACCATGGTCATCTCTTACATCTTATTATATGCTCACCTCCTCCCATATACCCTCACAGTGACCTGCTAGGTTGCAACATGAAGTATCACATTAATATGAATTTACCGCAGTATGAGGTGATTTCTATACAGGGAAGGGTCCATTACATAATACTCCATTCAATTGAACCAGGGAACCTAGATAGTGTGCACTGTTTTTGACCCGGGCCCATAGGGATATAGAAAACAGGGTGCTATTCTGAATGCAAACACAGTGTGACTTAACAGTTACAGAGACCTCACCGATTAAATGTTTGGTCAATGTACTGTAAATGATAGCTCAAGGTTTCTGGAAAAACAGTAAACGTCCCATCAGTCAAAGTGATCTGCTGTTAATGTAGTTCCCATGCGTTAGTGATTAAGTAGGCTACCTCTTGTGGAGGCCCTGAGAGGCTACAGTTACAGTGTAAATGAATGCTAAGGATATGATGAATGTCTATTAATAATTTGAGTTAAATTTATCAGATGACTCATCCACATGTTAAATATCAGTTGGCTGAGAATACTGCTGTGCTAACTAACATGCCAACATGCAGACAACATGATACAGTATATCTGAAGTATTTAAATAATTCAAAGGTGGCATGTATTCATAAAGCGCCTCAGAGTATGAGTGCAGATCTAGAATCAGCCCCCCCACCCCGGTCAAGCAGCAACATGACTACACATCTAAAAGGAAAAAATGATAGCAGATCAGTACTCCTGCTCTGGTACTTCAGAACTCTCCTCATCCAACTTGTTCAAACAAACCTGTAAGCCTTGCAAGACTTTGACTTGTTCTCTTCTTAAACTCAAGCTGTGCTCCATCCAGGGCCAGGCAGAGTTGGAGCAGCAACAGTCAGACATTGTTGATACAGTTGGAACCACTTCACTTCCTGTCCTGTGAGCGGCCCAGGACCTGCTTGTTTGCTCACAGGCAGCTGTGCCCTAGTTCTGTCTGCCTGGGTCCAGTCAACCACCACTGACCTATGGCTCTGTGGTTTGAAGCCGTCTGAAGTTTGTATGTATACTCTACAGGTCCTGGAGGAAAACACGGTCTCACTGGGACTCGGCCCACTGGGTGAGTGCAGAAAGATCAGCAGTGTGAACCCAACACAACCGTACTGTACATCCACATCAACCAGAGTTGGAAAGTTAACGCAGTGACAGAGAAACCACAGGGTCTCAGAGTAGGAAGGTCTCCCCTGTTCATTAGAATCTGAAAAGGGACAACTGATCCTAAATCAGCACTCTGAGATTTGTGAATACAAAGTCGTTTATAACCAAAGCTGAAAACTCTGCTAAGTAAGACATTCCACTGTTTCCATCCAGTTTGATACCTGATTACAATTTATACAAAGGATTTTTCTTCTCAGACATATTTCTTTATTGGCTTAGCTGGTACTGAAATCCACGGCAAACATCCAGCCCATCATTCTCGTAAATGTATGTTTTACATAATCCTTAACCCATTTAGCCAGCTTCCAGGAGTGTTTCCTGGAAAGATCAGCCTGGTGCCCTGTTCAAGGATGCGGCAATGGAGTTCTACCAAATATACCAAACCAACGGCGCCGCCTAGTGCTCCACCAATGTCAACATAACATTCAAAAAATATATTATATAGGAATGTTCTTTTGCGTACTATGGAGTACAGATGTGGGCTGGAGAGCATGTTTTGTTAGCTACTTTTGATATTTACCCTTGCTCAAAGAGTAATGCAAAGCCTTTTGTAGTATTGTTGCAGTATAAATATAGTTTATTTTTCACTCTTGATCATACAGTGCAGTTATTCAAAACCGTCTGTTAATATACAGAATATGAGTCAAATGAACAACAAACAGTCAGACATTATTTTACCAACAAATACAAGTGGTAAAACTACCTGTGAAGAAAGCAGCCGGTCTCTGGTGAGTTGGGTTATTGGGTTCAGGATATTGGGTTTAGTCAGTGCAGGGGCTGGGACTGGTGCATGGGGCTGGGGATAAGGCAGGTGCCTAAGCTTGGGCTGGGGCTTGGGCTGGAATCAGTGCAAGGGGCTGGAGTCAGTGGGTGTTGGGGTAGTGGATGAGGCAGGGATTGTAATGAAGTTAGTGTAGGAATCAGGTCTGAAGTCAGTCCAGAGCTTGGCTGGTGTAGTTCTAGTCAGGTGTTGGTACTGTGGTCTTGAGGTGGTTGTGGGGCAGGGCCAGGGCCTCTAGAAAGGCCGTCTCCAGACGCTGCTGCAGGGCATCCAGCCGGTGGTTCATGTGTTCGATCAGCCTCCTCTCCATCGGCTCCAGGAGCAACTCCATAACCTGCTCCAGCTCTCTGCAGCATGCATTATCCTGCCAGCAAGACAGAGACAATCCATCGACTTGACTCCAAACTACAACATCTGGACTGCATTCTACTCCCACCACCTACCCTACCATGTAAACCTTTAGAGGGAGTTTTACATTGTAGTTAACCTCACCGTAAAGCCACTGCCAGCCTGCTCACTGTGGGCCGTTGGATGTTTCTGCATCATAGGGAGCATGTCTGGGCCGATGCAGGGCCTCCGTCCTCCTGGCTGGCCGTTAAAGAAGGGTGACATCATGTCTGCCAGGCTGGTGTGGTTATTGGAGGCTACCCGAGACTGGGGACATGGATCTGGTGAAACAGAGCCAGATATCTCGTCTGGCTGGAGGCTGGTGTTGACTGAAGGCTGAGGTTGGATGACAGCTGTAGCTCCATTAGTTCCTCTAGCCAGAGAGAGCCCGAATGGCCATGAGGAGGGACAGAAACCCACTCAGTGCGTTAAGTTTTGTTCTGGAAAAACACCAAAGAGCTTGATTAACCTACAATAAATGAACATACAATACATTGATTGTCTTTTGTGTTCACTAGTTAGAGCTTCTCGCTATCCAAAGGCTATATTGGTGGTGCCCATCTCCTCCATCATACACTGAACACGGAGCATGTCGATGCTGGGTCCCAGGCTTGATAACAAAGTAGGTGAAACAGTAGTCCACAGCTGAATGGCTTAATAATTCAAACTATCCTATGGAGTGCATCCTGAATGGTACCATATTCCCTAAGTAATGACATATATACATTCAGCCATTACTATGCCCACTTCGAATCCGAGCTGCCCTGTGTAACCCGAGTGGTGATATCATTCATGAAGATGCTGAACGAGTCAAATGCAATTCACAGGGTCGATTTTCCCAATACGAATTAAAGTTGTCGAAAGTTACGTTGAATACATTTCAATTAATTATATTACAACTCAACTTAATTATTTTGTTTTACATACGCATTAATAAAAAAAACAAAGCCATAAAAACTATTTCCACAACTGACTGTTGATGCATTAAGTCAGGCTTTTTAATTGAAAAACTATTTGTTAATAGTACCTGAAAACAGGAGACATCTGATTACATACTTCTACAGAGCTGCATATATTTGTCACTCAGTGACAATCTGCCTGCCTGACGCTCTTCAACAATAAATGGCAGCATGTGTGTAAAATAGAATGCCTTCAACCTCAGGACAGCCTCTGCATCATAGGGAACAGGGATGACAACTTGCTGGGACGGAGTCCAGATGAGCACCTTACTTTCTCTCAGTCCTGTGCAAAACATACCAATTTGCACCTGCATGTAGTATCCATGTGGCCCATGTGGTTGCAGTTGGGGTGTGCCCTCCGCCACCTTCACATCACAGGCATTCCCATTGAAGACATCATCCAGAGAATCACAGCCCTTCACCATGACAGGACACTTGATCTCCAACGGCCCGTTGGAGTTCAGCACTCCGTTAGGACTTGCTGATAGCCATGGTTCTTAAACACTGACAACAGTGCCTCTGTTGTCCTCAGAGTATACACCGTCTCCCAACCGGTTGCACTGTGAGGGTTATGTTTTTTTACTTCTCCAGTGCCTTCAACACTATTCAGTCCCTGCTACTGGGTGAGAAGATGAAGAGGATGGAAGTGGAAGCACCCTTAGTCTCCTGGGTTACGGCCTACCTGACCGGTAGGCCACAATTTGTGTGACTACAGAGCTGTGTGTCAGAACGGACAGTGAGCAACACAGGGGCCCCCCAGGGAACAGTCCTGTCCCCCTTCCTGTTCACCCTCTACACCTCGGACTTCAGATATAACTCTGAAACATGCCACCTACAGAAGTTCTCGGATGACTCCGCAATTGTAGGGTGCATCAGGGGTGGGCAGGAGGAGGAGTACAGGAGCACAATCAATGACTTTGTGGTGTGGTGTGAGCAGAACCACCTTCAGCTCAACATCAGTAAAACAATTTGAGATGGTGGTGGACTTCAGGAGAACCAAGGCCCAACCGACTGCAGTCCCTATACAGGGGACGGATGTGCAAATGGTTCGGTCATATAAGTTTCTGGGAGTCCATATGGACAACAGGCTGGAATGGGCTGGTATCACCGGGGCTGTGTACAAAAAGGGCCAGAGCCGACTCTACTTTCTGAGGAGGCTCAGGTCCTTCAACTTGTGCAGTAAACTACTGCATACTTTCTACCAGTCTGTAGCAGTGGTGTGCTGGGGCTCCAACATAAAGGCTGGTGATGCTTCTCTGGTAAATAAGCTGATCAGGAAGGCTAGCTCCTTTCTGGGGATTAACCTTGACACTATAGAGGAGGTGGCGGAGAGACGGATCCTGGCCAAACTGCTGACCATCATGGACAACGTCACCCACCCTCTGCATGCCATGGTTATGATGCAGAGGAGCACTTTCAGTCAGAGACTGATCCCACCACGGTGTGCCAGAGAGTACTACAGGAGGTCCTTCCTGCCGGTGGCTATTAGACTATTTAATGCCTCACCGGGGTGCCATGCCGTCGGCAACATAGACCTAGAACTGTTGGGGTGTTAGGACCTAGTTTAACAATTAGGCATCCATCCGTGAGAAACTCTGGTCTGTAATCACTCATTCACTCAGGACTTATTCATTCAGGACTGTACATACATATTCACGTACAGTTGTTATATCATATCACATGCAATATTGTAAGTAATTCTTGGACTTAACTTACGTAGTCATTCACTCAGGAATGCATATTAGTATCCTGTCAGTTGTATCTTTTTTCATTGCCTTTAGTATATCGAATCTGCAATACATGCATTTATCTGTAATTAAACCCTGCACTACGGACTGTATTTTAAGGGAATTATTATTACCCTAAATTATATCATACGCACATTTAGCTATTTAAGCTATTCCTGTCATTTACCTGTACAGTTAATTTAACCATGCAAAATATTCACTTACCTGTTAATTTAACCAGACTGTATATTAAGTAAACTATTATTACCCTCACTTATATCATATGCACATTTTGCTATTTAAGTATTTATCTGCCATCGACCTGTCACGACCGGGTGTTTGGAGAGACCAAGACGCAGCGCAGGGATAGTTCGACATGATCTTTATTTTACTATGTATATATAAAACACTACTATACTCTGTAAAACAAATCCAAATGACGAACTAACGAAACAAAACCAAAACACGAATTCCACAAAACGTCACGTTAACAAAACACACTAATTAACGGACGTACAGAAAACACTTACTTCACCGTGACTTGCGCCATGTAACGACATGTAACGATAACAACCCACACCCGCGTGAGGGACAGACTCAACATATATTGGATCCCCAATTAGAGACAACGGGTACCAGCTGCCTCTAATTAGAGATCCACCCAAACCAACAAAGAAACAGAAAAGAACGACACTGTCAGACTCTGACCATAGCTACATAGAGAAGCCTATTGCTTCTCTATGGCCAGAGCCTGACAGTACCCCCCCCCAAGGCGCGGACTCCCGGACGCCTACACAAAAAAAACATACACAAATCACGGGGGGGTAGATGGGAGGGAAAACTAGTCCATCGGGGGCGGCTCCGGCTCCGGCGATGTGGACAGTTTTGTCCCGTGCCCCTTCCTTATCACCGGTCCCAGGCTGTGTACCGGTGGGGCAAAAAGCTCCGGCCATGGAGCGGGGAAAACAACCGGGACCGGACTGGGCACCGGTGGGGCAAATGGCTCCGGCCATGGAGCGGGGAAAACAACCGGGCCCGGACTGGGCACCGGTGGGGTAAACGGCTCCGGCCATGGAGCGGGGAAAACAACCGGGCCCGGACTGGGCACCGGTGGGGCAAACGGCTCCGGCCATAGAGCGGGGAAAACTTCCGGGCCTGGACTGGGCACTGGTGGGGCAAACGGCTCCGGCCATGGAGCGGGGAAAACAACCGGGCCCGGACTGGGCACCGGTGGGGCAAACGGCTCCGGCCATGGAGCGGGGAAAACAACCGGGCCCGGACTGGGCACCGGTGGGGCAAACGGCTCCGGCCATGGAGCGGGGAAAACAACCGGGCCCGGACTGGGCCCCGGTGGGGTAAACGGCTCCTGCCATGGAGCGGGGAACACAACCGGGCCCGGACTGGGCACCGGTGGGGCAAACGGCTCCAGCCATGGAGCGGGGAAAACTTCCGGGCCTGGACTGGGCACCGGTGGGGCAAACGGCTCCGGCCATGGAGCGGGGAAAACAACCGGGCCCGGACTGGGCACCGGTGGGACAAACGGCTCCGGCCATGGAGCGGGGAAAACAACCGGGCCCGGACTGGGCACCGGTGGGGCAAACGGCTCCGGCCATGGAGCGGACTGCTCTGGCACTGAGGCGGAGCGGGCGGCTGGACCCGGACTGGGTACCGGTGGAGCGGACTGCTCTGGCTCTGAGGCGGAGCAGGCAGCTGGACCCGGACTGGGTACCGGTGGAGCGGACTGCTCTGGCACTGAGGCGGAGCAGACGGCTGCACCCGGATTGGGTACCGGTGGAGCGGACTGCTCTGGCACTGAGGCGGAGCAGGCGTCTGGACCCGGACTGGGTACCGGAGGAGCGGACTGCTCTGGCACTGAGGCGGAGCAGACGGCTGGACCCGGATTGGGTACCGGTGGAGCGGACTGCTCTGGCACTGAGGCGGAGCAGGCGGCTGGACCCGGATTTGGTACCGGTGGAGCGGACTGCTCTGGCACTGAGGCGGAGAAGGCGGCTGGACCCGGATTGGGCACCGGTGGAGCGGACTGCTCTGGCACTGAGGCGGAGCAGACGGCTGGACCCGGATTTGGCACCGGTGGAGCGGACTGCTCTGGCACTGAGGCGGAGCAGACGGCTGGACCCGGAATGGGCACCGGTGGAGCGGACTGCTCTGGCACTGAGGCGGAGCAGACGGCTGAACCCGGAATGGGTACCGGGGGAGCGGACTGCTCTGGCACTGAGGCGGAGCAGACGGCTGGACCCAGACTGGGTACCGGTGGAGCGGACTGCTCTGGCACTGAGGCGGAGCAGACGGCTGGACCCGGATTGGGTACCGGTGGAGCGGACTGCTCTGGCACTGAGGCGGAGCAGGCGTCTGGACCCGGACTGGGTACCGGTGGAGCGGACTGCTCTGGCACTGAGGCGGAGTAGACGGCTGGACCCGGATTGGGTACCGGTGGAGCGGACTGCTCTGGCACTGAGGCGGAGCAGACGGCTGGACCCGGATCTGGCACCGGTGGAGCGGACTGCTCTGGCACTGAGGCGGAGCAGACGGCTGGACCCGGACTTGGCACCGGTGGAGCGGACTGCTCAGGCATTGAGGCGGAGCAGACGGCTGGACCCGGATTGGGTACAGGTGGGGGCTCAGGGCTGCTGGCCTTCGCTGGAGGCTCAGGGCTGCTGGCCTTCGCTAGAGGCTCAGGGCTGCTGGCCTTCGCTGGAGGCTCAGGGCAGCTGACCTTGGCTGGAGGCGGCGGGACGCTGACCTTGGCTGGAGGCGGCGGGACGCTGACCTTGGCTGGAGGCGGCGGGACGCTGACCTTGGCTGGAGGCGGCGGGACGCTGACCTTCGCTGGAGGTTTAGGGGCGCTGACCTTCGCAGGTGGTTCAGGGGCGCTGACCTTCGCAGGAGGTTCAGGGGCGCTGACCTTCGCAGGAGGTTCAGGGGCGCTGACCTTCGCAGGAGGTTCAGGGGCGCTGACCTTCGCAGGAGGTTCAGGGGCGCTGACCTTCGCAGGAGGTTCAGGGGCGCTGACCTTCGCTGGAGGTTCAGGGGCGCTGACCTTCACAGGAGGTTTAGGGGCGCTGACCTTCGCAGGAGGTTCAGGGGCGCTGACCTTCGCAGGAGGTTTAGGGTTGCTGACCTTCGCTGGAGGTTCCGGTCCAACCATCTGCCTCGCCACGAGAGTCATCTGGCGCTTGAAGTCCACCAACGCCTGTATAACCAGCGGATCCCTCAGCTTCTCCAGAGGAAGAGCATTCCAGGCTCTTCACCACCTCGTCCGCTCCTCCTCCGGGTATTTCTCGAACCCCTCTGGCCGCTCCCGATTCAGATCTGTGGGCATCCGAAGTGGCGTGCGACTCCCCTTTTTTTTCCTCTCCGGGCTCTGGCTGCGCCCCGATGGTGTGGTGCTCACAGTCATACCAGATCTTGCTTTCTCCATCCTCCTCCATTTCTTCATGAACCTTCCACGGTCCTCTGGCTCCACCCTAGGCCACGGGGGAAACGGCACTGGCGCTACTTCCTCCTCCGTCTCTCGCCAGCTGCGCTGCTTGGTCTCCAGGTGGTGGGTTGTTCTGTCACGACCGGGTGTTTGGAGAGACCAAGACGCAGCGCAGGGATAGTTCGACATGATCTTTATTTTACTATGTATATATAAAACACTACTATACTCTGTAAAACAAATCCAAATGACGAACTAACGAAACGAAACCAAAACACGAATTCCACAAAACGTCACGTTAACAAAACACACTAATTAACGGACGTACAGAAAACACTTACTTCACCGTGACTTGCGCCATGTAACGATAACAACCCACACCCGCGTGAGGGACAGACTCAACATATATTGGATCCCCAATTAGAGACAACGGGTACCAGTTGCCTCTAATTAGAGATCCACCCAAACCAACAAAGAAACAGAAAAGAACGACACTGTCAGACTCTGACCATAGCTACATAGAGAAGCCTATTGCTTCTCTATGGCCAGAGCCTGACACGACCTGTGTAACATAGTTAACCATGCAAATATTCCTTATTTATCTATATAGACTTGCAATATTTTTTTTCACCTAACATTCAGCCATTCACCCATACTATGCAATGTCTTTTCTGCATATTGGTCACTGGCCTTATGGTGTGTGAAGTCAATGCTGTTTAACCGCTTTGGCTCAAGGTTCCTCCGAGTCCCTGCATTCTATTGCCGCTGCTCATCTGTGCAGGCTATGCCAGTTAGCCACCTGGACATAGAATGTTTGTTACAAAAAAATACATTCAGAGAAAATGCCATTATTAACAATTGTGACTGAGGACTATGTGATCAACTTAATCATTATAAACTTAACTTGCTATTGTTCCCAATGAGATGAGACCACTTATACCTACCATACTTTAGGCATTACCCCTAACCACATGGATTTTTTTCACCCAGAAAAACAATAACACTAAAGACACTAAAGAAATACATGTGATGCTGACATGTTTAAAAACATTTTATACACTACTCACCTGGACTCCATAAACCTACCTTTCTACACCAACATGAGATTTTACATGAGATTTCTGAATCAGAGAGGTGCGGGGGGCTGCCTTAATCCACATTATAGTAACTGTCACCACAACACATGTAGGCTGCTTGTATGCTGTAATCACTTATGTTAAGTAATGTTAGACATAGAAATGCATGTGACTTTGCTTATTAGCCTCCCTTCCACAACATGGAGGTTGCATGACTTTCCAAGGCCAGCGATGCAAGCGCATCCAGCCGTCTCCACTGATCCGTTGTTGGATACAAGTACCCAAGCAGAGAGGTAAGAGCTGCTTGATTGGCTGGGCTGAACATTGGGCTTCAAAAATACCAATCATTTCCCCTCCTGGTGAAGCCATTTGTGTGTGCTCCCAAATGTGAGCCATGTTTTGTTTTTGTTTATTTGTTAAAACTGGGTCAAGTGGGCGGGGCTACATGAGGCAAATAGCAGAATAGCAGAGCGCTTCGACACACCCACTACTTTCCACACACCCACTACGTTCCTTTCGACACAAACACTCATTTCCACACGCCCACTACTTTCTTTTCGACATACCTACTCGTCCATACTCCGGTCACCATATTGGGATGCAGCTACCACCTACTTTGAGAAGTCGTGGCCGTGTTCGAGAGCATCAAAACCTGCTCGTCGAACATCTCGTTCCAAAATCATGGCCATTAATACGGAGTTGGTCCCCACTTTGCTGCTACAACAGCCTCCACTCTTCTGGGAAGGCTTTCCACTAGATATTAGAACATTGCTGCAGGGACTTGCTTCCATTCAGCCACAAGAGCATTAGTGAGGTTGGGCACTGATGTTGGGGAATTAGGCCTGGCTCGCAGTCGGCGTTCCAATTCATCCCAAAGGTGTTTGTGTTTGATTCATCACTCAAGGCGCTTCCACTGCTCCAGAGTCCAATGGCGGCATGTTTGCAGCTGTTTGGCCATGGAAACCCATTTTATGAAGCTCCCGACTAATAGTTATTGAGCTGACATTGCTTCCAGAGGCATTTTGGAACTCGGTAGAGTTCTTGCATTTCCGTTAGGGAACACCTACTCTGAGTGTGTGTGCAATAACTCAACTCACCCTTGCATTCCTTCTAAACAATTCAAAAAAATGTTTTACTTTGGCAAAGGGTAAAGTCTACAAAACGTAGTTCACTCTGTTCGTAAAATATTTTAGTTTTGGGAACAGAAAACTGTATTGACATCCAATGTTTAATCGATGACAATATTAGCAGAAGTCGATCTCACTCCATCTGGCCACTGGGCTTCCTCTCATCAGCAAATCTGGTGGAGAGGAAATGCCAACCGGAAGCTTCAGATTTTATACATCTGGTGAAACATCTGGCTCATTGTTCCATCTGTGACTGTACTGTCTTTGGTTTCACTGTAGAGAATGATAGAGCCCTCTAGTGGCCAAAAGGCTGTTTTAGCATTGTAAATTGTGTGCGAGTGTTGGAGTGTGCCCCTGGCTATCTGTAAATTAAAAAAACTAGAAAATCGTGTCGTATGGTTTGCTTTTTATAAGGAATTTTAAATTATTTATACTTTTACTTTTGATACTTAAGCATATTTTAGCAATTCAATTTACTTTTGATACTTAAGTATATTTTAGCAATTCAATTTACTTTTGATACTTAAGCATATTTAAAACTAAATACTTTTAGACTTTTACTCAAGTAGTATTTTACTGGGTGACTTTCACTTTTACTTGAGTCATTTAATATTAAGGTTTCTTTACTTTTACTAAAGTATGACAATTGGGTAATTTTTCCACCACTGCATAATATACATAATTGGCTCCAGTCATCTGCAGGACATTAAAATGGAGACAGGGTGGTCTGCTCTGTGCCATCAGTTGATACTGGGCTGACCGTGCACTCTTATGCAGGCAGACAGATGGACAGCACCTGAACCTCAATGATATGATAGGCTTTATCATTCTCCTCCTGTGGATAGATAGCAACATACACTCAATTTAGACTCAAGCCATGTAAGAGTAGCAAGACATACAACTTGCCAAGTCATCATCTCTAATCGTACTAGAGATGAATGCCATGTGGAATACTAAACATCTACATCTGGCCAATCAAACCCCTTGAGGTAGTGTTGAAGTCTACTTACAGTGACCGGATAAGTCTGTAGCGCATCCTCATCATCCTGGTAGGTGTATCTGCCCAGTAGTTTACCCTCCTCCTGGTACTCATCATCCAGACCCTGGAAACAAGAGTACACAGTTAGAAAACAGCAGAGACCCACAGCAATAAGTGTCTCAATCAGTAGTGCTTCACCAGAGCACACTCACAGTAAAGGTGACTGACTTGAGTGTCTACTACAGTAGGTGTGCTTCTGAATGGCTTGCTTATACAGTAATAGCCAACGTGAATGTTAATTTGGTAAGCCGTGTAGATAGATGGAGGTTTGTATGGTTAACTGGCGCGGGGCGCTGCTGATGGTGCCAGGGCTTTGGGGATGTGTTCCAATGAGGACACAATCCTCATGGTGTTATGAGACTGGTGGTTTCTTGACACAGATTATTTGAATACATAGCAGGTTAGGATATGTGATGTGGCAGGTTAGGATAATTAACGTGGAAGGTTAGGATAATGAGGTTAAGGTTAGGAAAAGGGCTAGGGTTAGGCTTAGCTACAATGATCAACAACTGTTGTCCCTATGCAACAAGAACCAATTGCGAGCATCAGCCCCCAGCATGAGGTGAGGTAGCGAACATCATTTTTTTACTGATTAATTAATTACAGTATAATTGTCCTTAATTTGACTGGACTCTGTGTGAAATTCATTACAGTAGCCTATAATGTGTTCATAATCTCACCCGTGTGTTTGTATTTAAGGACAATAGTCATATTGGAGTTTTACTAAACAAATATACATTTGAGATTAAGATCTAAAAAATACCTGGGAAAGTTTGGTTTTGTACCCTAACCTAATCTCTAATCATTTAATACAACAATGCATTAATACAATACCATACTATAATATAAAAAACACTGCATGGTCTGTCAGAATAGGATCTTTATTCACTGAAACAAATTGTGAGCTCCTCCAGCCCAGGGGTTCAGGTGCAGGGTACATGGTACCAAGCACTCCAAAGCACAGCAGAAAAAACAGACTGTGTCGTCTCTGTTTGAGTGTAGCAAATCTTTCAACAATTGTATACTGACTTAACCTTTAAAGGACATCCTTTTCTACGGACATTACAGCCCGATGATTCAGTCGGTTTTGATCCATGGTGCTCCTGAGTCAGGTGTGGAGACTACGTAATGCACTGAAGGATCTTTCACAGCTACAACTGCTGACAGGTATGGTCAGGGCAATTTGAATTACAGCCTTCAATGATAGAAACATACAGTTGAATTCAGAAGTTTACATACTGACAGAACGACAGATATATGGGACCCAAAAGCGGACACGGAGGCAGAGATATTATTGACTGTTTAATAGGAGATATGGGGCAAGACAGGTTCGTAGTCAAGTTCAGGCAGAGTTCGGTACCGGGAATCAGAAGGATGGCAGTACAGAGGAGTAGACAGTCTCGTAATCCGTAATGCAGGCAGAGTTCGTTTGGCAGCAGATCCGATGGTCGAAGGCACATGAGGGGGCTAGACAGGAACGTAATCCAACAGGCAGGTAGAGGTCCAAATACCGGGAAACAGACTGGCAGAGTTAGTAATACAAGATAGAGTGCTGGAAACGACTGACTAGGCAAGACGATCTGGCAAAACCCTAACAGAACCCAAGGGACTAAATACCCAAACTGATTGACGAAGGAGATAGGGTGCACCTGGTGTGGGGAGGGGACAAACACAGACAGGTGAAACAAATCAGGACATGACAGTACCCCTCCTCCTACGGGCGCCACCTGGCGACCGACCCGGGTGCATACCTGGCTGACCGGGATGCCGTCGATGAAAGTCGGCGATGAGCTCCGGGTCGAGGATGTCCCTGGTAGAGACCCAAGACCGCTCCTCTGGCCCGTAGCCCTCCCAGTCAACCAGGTACTGGAAACCCCGGCCCCGGGGACGGACTCTCAGGAGGCGACGCACCGTCCAGGCAGGTTGATTGTCAATAACCCGAGGAGGAGGAGCAGGCCTAGGAACAGGAGACAAAGGACAATGAGAGACAGGTTTTACACGGGACACATGAAAGGTGGGATTAATGTGGAGGGACCGGGGCAACATGAGGCGTATGGCTGAACGGTTGATAATCCGGGAGATCTGATAGGGACCGATGTAACGGGCTGAGAGCTTGCGACTCTCCACCCGAAGGGGCAGATCTCGGGTGGACAGCCACACCCTCTGGCCCACACGATAGTGGGGAGCCGGGGTCCTGCGACGGTCAGCCTGCCGCCGATACCTGGCATTGGTGCGTAGTAGAACCGCCCGGGCCTTTCTCCATGTCCGACGGCAGCGCCTTACAAACAACTGGGCCGACGGAACGCCAACCTCCTCCTCCTGCTCTGGAAACAGCGGAGGCTGGTAGCCCAAGGAGCATTCGAAGGGGGAAAGCCCAGTAGCGGAGGAAGGCAGGGTGTTGCGGGCATATTCCACCCAAACAAGTTGCTGGCTCCAGGTGGTGGGATTGTCTGAAACCAGGCAACGTAACGCCGTCTCTAGGTCTTGATTGGCCCGCTCTGATTGACCGTTAGATTCTGGGTGGAATCCTGAGGACAGGCTGATAGAGGATCCAATAAGGGTGCAGAAAGCCCTCCAGAACTGGGAGGTGAACTGAGGCCCCCGGTCGGAGACAATGTCAGTGGGTAGTCCGTGGATTCGGAAAACGTGCTGCACCATCAATTGGGCCGTCTCCTTGGCCGATGGCAACTTAGGCAGGGGAATAAAGTGTGCCGCCTTCGAAAACCGGTCTACAACGGTGAGGATGGCGGT
This sequence comes from Thymallus thymallus, assembly GCA_023634145.1. Classification (NCBI taxonomy): domain Eukaryota; kingdom Metazoa; phylum Chordata; class Actinopteri; order Salmoniformes; family Salmonidae; genus Thymallus; species Thymallus thymallus. Next base: position 11,544,355 of record CM042387.1, read on the forward strand.
ATTGCCGTCGGATAGTGGCAGACCTGTGACAAAGTCCAGGGAGAGATGCGACCATGGACGATGAGGGACAGGGAGAGGCTGCAGGAGACCGGCTGGGGCCTGGCGGGACGTCTTGCTTCGGTTGCATACCATACAGGCCGAGACAAAAGAGGGAACATCCACCCCCATGGTGGGCCACCAAAATCGTCGCCGTATAAATGCCAAGGTCCGACGAGCGCCGGGGTGGCAGGTCAGTCTCGACGAATGGCCCCATTCCAGGACTTTGGACCGAACAGGTTCAGGTACGAATAAGCAACCCGGCGGACCCCCTCCTGGGTCAGGGCTCAACTGCTGCGCATTACGTACCGCCTCTTCAACGCCCCAGACCAAGGACGTAGCCAGACAAGAGACCGGAAGAATGCGTTCATCTCCTTGGACCGCAGCAGTAGGACTGAACACCCGGGAGAGGGCATCAGGTTTCGTATTCTTTGAGCCGGGCCGATAAGACAGGGTGAAATCAAATCGGGTAAAGAACAGAGCCCACCTGGCTTGTCGGGCGTTGAGTCTCCTGGCTGAGCGTAGGTACTCCAGATTTTTGTGGTCTGTCCACACAATAAATGGTTGTTCCGCCCCCTCCAGCCAATGTCTCCACTCCTCCAATGCTGTCTTGACCGCCAGCAGTTCCCTATTGCCGACGTCATAATTTACCTGAGCAGGAGTCAGACGACGGGAGAGGAATGCACACGGATGCAGCTTCTGATCGTTGTCCGACCGTTGCGACAACACAGCCCCCACGCCGATATTGGAGGCATCCACCTCCACTACAAATTGCCGGGCTGGGTCTGGGTGAATCAAAATGGGGGCTGAAGTGAAGCGCTGTTTGAGGGCAGTGAATGCTTGGGCTGCTTGGGGTGACCACACAAAACTCACTTTAGTTGAGGTCAGAGCAGTGAGGGGGGCTGCCAAAATGCTGTAATTCCGAATGAATCGTCGGTAAAAATGGGCAAATCCCAGGAAGCGTTGCAGATCCAGCCGTGAAGAAGGCTGTGGCCAATCAGTGACGGCTTGGATCTTGCCAGGATCCATCCGGATGCTACCCGCGGCCACTATATAACCCAGGAAAGGAATGACCGAGCGATGGAACTCACACTTCTCTGCTTTTACAAACAGCTGATTCTCTAATAATCGCTGGAGGACCTGACGTACGTGTGCTGTGTGTTCCTGAGCCGAGTGGGAAAAAATCAAAATGTCATCCAGGTACACGAAAACAAAACGATTAATCATGTCCCGGAGCACATCGTTTACCAGAGCCTGGAAGACAGCGGGGGCGTTAGTCAACCCAAATGGCATCACCAGATATTCATAGTGTCCAATAGCAGTGTTAAACGCAGTCTTCCATTCATCACCTTCTCTTATCCGTACCAAGTGGTACGCGTTTCGGAGATCCAGTTTTGAGAAGATCGTGGCTCCCTGGAGCAAATCAAAAGCGGAGGCCAGCAGAGGGAGTGGATATCGGTTCTTCACCGTGATGTCATTAAGACCCCGGTAATCAATGCATGGGCGAAGAGTCTTATCCTTTTTGGCTACGAAGAAAAACCCTGCGCCCACAGAAGAGTAAGATGGCCGAATAATCCCAGCCCTGAGGGAGGTCTCCACATAATCTGCCATGGCCTTAGTTTCCGGACCGGACAAGGAATACAGACGTCCACGGGGGGGTGATGTGCCTGGATGGAGGTCTATGGCACAGTCGTATGGCCGATGAGGTGGTAGCGAGGTAGCCCGAGACTTATTGAAGACCTCCCTTAGATCCCAGTATTCGGGGGGAACAGATGACAAGTCGATGTCCTCCGTGGCCTGTGAAACCTGTCTTGTAAGAACATGAGGTGCAGCCTTCAGACAATGAGCAAGGCAAAAAGGGCTCCAGTTAGTAACAGAACCGGTAGTCCAATCTATGTGAGGGTTGTGTTTAACAAGCCATGAATGGCCTAACACAATTGGAGCATTAGGGGAATGTAGGGGCAGGAACTGGATCTCCTCCCTGTGGTTGCCAGACAGAATCAGAGTAACGGGCATCGATATCTGTGACACCCGCCCAATAGAACGACCGTCCAGAGCTGTGGCCTCGATGGGTGTGCTTAAAGGGCGTGAGGGAATGCCTAATTTGACCAGAAGGGAATTATCAATAAAACAATCGTCAGCACCTGAATCCATAAGGACATTTACTCTAAGGGTTTGGGAATCCCACATAATTGTGGCAGGAAAAGGAAACCGAACCGGGGGTACCCACGGGGTTTTGGTTTGACTCACCCGTATTCCTGCAGTTACGAATGAGCCCGCCCTTTTTAAAGAACAACCGGCTGCATAATGTCCCTTCTTTCCACAGTAGAGGCAGCTGCGACTGTCTATCCTGCGTTGACGTTCCTCGGCCGTCAGTTGTGTCCTTCCTATTTGCATGGGTTCAGATGTCGGAACTTCGGACTCACTCGAAGGTTCTCGGAAGTATTCGGGTGGTGCCGTTACTCCCGGTGACGCTCTGCTACCCAATCCGCCGAAATGCGGAAGTGACTGGGCAGGACGACGATTTTCTCTCTCCCGGTTACGTTCCTGAAGCCTACTCCCAATACGCATGGCAATGGCGATGAGGCTGTCTAAACTGGGAGGCACCTCTCGGGCGGCGAGTTCATCCTTGATGGGATCACATAATCCGTCGTAGAAGGCATCGAGCAGAGCCTCGGAATTCCATGAGCACTCCGCTGCCAGGGTACGGAATTTGATGGAGTAATCCGACACGCTGCTAGTCCCCTGTTTTAGATGTAGCAGCTGACGTGCCGCTTCTCTTCCGGATAATGGAGCATCAAAAACTTTTTTTACCTCCGCAGTAAACGCTGCCAGGCTGTAACAGACGGGAAGTTGCTGGTCCCAAATCGGTGTAGCCCAGGCCAGGGCTCGCCCCGTCATCATGGTTATCATATAGGGGACCCGTGACTTTTCTGTGGGGAAAGAGGATGGCTGCAGCTCGAAGATACGCGAGCACTGGGACAAGAAAGGACGACAATAACTAGAATCACCAGAGAACCGTTCGGGAGCAGGTAAGTGCGGCTCTCTTAGGGATACCGGGGAAGGTGTTGGGTTGCTGGGTATAGGTGGGACAGGAGACGGGGGGGAAGCTCTCTGTGCCGGTAGTGCCAGTGTTAACCTCTCCAAGTGTTTGAGCAGGCATTCGGTGGCTCGCTGCTGGTTCTCTCTCTGCTCACTGAGTTCCTCTGCTATTGAACGTAGCACCTCCTCGTGCCGACCCACAACAACCCCTTGGTGGGCTATTGCGTTCTGTAGATGGGTCAACTCCGCTGGGTCCGTCAGGGCCAGATCGTTCTGACAGAACGACAGATATATGGGACCCAAAAGCGGACACGGAGGCAGAGATATTATTGACTGTTTAATAGGAGATATGGGGCAAGACAGGTTCGTAGTCAAGTTCAGGCAGAGTTCGGTACCGGGAATCAGAAGGATGGCAGTACAGAGGAGTAGACAGTCTCGTAATCCGTAATGCAGGCAGAGTTCGTTTGGCAGCAGATCCGATGGTCGAAGGCACATGAGGGGGCTAGACAGGAACGTAATCCAACAGGCAGGTAGAGGTCCAAATACCGGGAAACAGACTGGCAGAGTTAGTAATACAAGATAGAGTGCTGGAAACGACTGACTAGGCAAGACGATCTGGCAAAACCCTAACAGAACCCAAGGGACTAAATACCCAAACTGATTGACGAAGGAGATAGGGTGCACCTGGTGTGGGGAGGGGACAAACACAGACAGGTGAAACAAATCAGGACATGACACATACACCTTAGCCAAATACATTTAAACTCTGTTTTTCACAATTCCTGACATTTAATACTAGTAAACATTCCCTGTCTTAGGTCAGTTAGGATCACCACTTTATTTTAAGAATGTGAAATGTCAGAATAATAGTAGAGAGAATGATTTATTTCAGCTTTAATTTCATTCATCACATTCCCAGTGGGTCAGAAGATTACATACACTCAATTAGCATTTGGTAGCACTGCCTTTAAATTGTTTCACTTGGGTCAAACGGGTGAATTTTGGACCATTCCTCCTGACAGAACTGGTGTAACTGAGTCAGGTTTGTAGGCCTCCTTGCTCGAACACACTTTCACAGTTCTGCCCACTGATTTTCTATAGGATTGAGGTCGGGGCTTTGTGATGGCCGCTCCAATGCCTTGACTTTGTTGTCCTTAAGCCATTTTGCCACAACTTTGGAAGTATGCTTGGGGTCATTGTCCATTTGGAAGACTCATTTGCGACCAAGCTTTAACTTCCTGACTGATGTCTTGAGATGTTGCTTCAATATATCCACATAATTTTCCTTCCTCATAATGCCATCTATTTTGTGAAGTGCACCAGTACCTCCTGCAGCAAAGCACCCCCACAACATGCTGCTGCCACCCCCGTGCTTCACGGTTGGATGGTGTTCTTCAGCTTGCAAGCCTCCCCCTTTTTCCTCCAAACATAACGATGGTCATTATGGCCAAACAGTTCTATTTTTGTTTCATCAGACCAGAGGACATTTCTCCAAAAAGTACAATATTTGTCCCCATGTGCAGATGCAAACCGTAGTCTGTCTTTTTTATGGCGGTTTTGGAGCAGTGGTTTCTTCCTTGCTAAGCGGCCTTTCAGGTTATGTCAATATAGGACTCGTTTTACTGTGGACATCAAATGATGTCAATTAGCCTATCATAAGCTTCTAAAGCCATTACATAATTCTCTGGAATTTTCCAAGCTGTTTAAAGGCACAGTTAACTTAGTGAATGTAAACTTCTGACCCACTGGAATTGTGATATAAGTGAAATAATCTGTCTGTAAACAATTGTTGGAAGAATTTATTTTAAGTAGACCTAACCGACTTGCCAAAACTATCGTTTGTTAACATGAAATCTGTGGAGTGGTTGAAAAATTTGTTTCAATGACTTCAACCTAAATGTATGTAAACTTCCGACTTCAATTGTATCAGCATCCAGAAGGTTGTACACTGTGATTATGCCCAGAGAAGCAGCACCTGCCTGTGACTTACAAGTCAAGGTTTTTGGCTACAATGACTTCCTCTGATTTCAGCTCAATGTTGTAATGCATTGCCATCTCTGCCAAATGTGGCACTGATAGGAAGTGATCCGAGGAAGTTCAGCGTTTACACCTGAAAAACACTTCTCCAGCTCAGCTGTCATTCTATCCAGGCAAGGAAATAATAATTTCCTTTTAAATTGCTCTGAGTCTGAACCACTAAGTTCACTACCTGCCCCGCAAGTAAAAAATCATCCATCCGCCTATGCTTCCGCCTTTGTCCAGAAGATGGTTCTGGTACTGGGATCTGATTAGCCACACACACGTTTCTTGTTCTGTCATACAGATCATCAGCTGTAGCATCACTGCATTTCTCCTTGAGAGTGTCATACACAGCCTCTGTGTATGTCAATGCTTGAGCAAGGTCAACGTTCTCCTTTTGTAGATACTTGTGTAAACCTGCTGTCACAGACAGAAGATCCTGGAACATCAGCAGCAAATAGACCGTGGAGACTTTGCACAGTTTTGCCTTCAATCCCACTGCACTTAATGACGTCAGGAAAATTGTCAAGCATTGCATTTTACTGATCAAAGCTGGCATGCCCAACAGGTGTTTGACAGTTGCACAAGTTCAGAGGGCTGCAATCCTAGTTTCTTTTGAGTGTCTGCAAACTTATGGTGGTTAACCAGCGAGATACTAAAAAGGGAATACACACTTTCCAGCATGTCAAAAAACTCTGTAGCCTCAGAAACATTGCATGTGTGACACAAGACAAGGTTTAGCTCGTGTGCATAACAATGCACATATATTGCTTTGGGGTGCTGCTTTCTGAAATGGGCTTGCACACCCCCATCTGACCCACTCATGACTGCAGCACCATCGTAGGTCTGTGCCACACATGTTAACGCATCAATTCCTTTTTCCTGCAATTGGTGCTCTAATGCAGCTGTTATTGATTTAGCATCAAAACCTGTCAGTTCTGTTAGGGTTAGGAACTGTACCCTCTGTGCTAACATATACAGCGGGTGAAATAAGTATTGAACACGTCACCATTTTTCTCATTAAATGTATTTCCAAAGGTTCTATTGACATGACATTTTCACCAGATGTTGGTAACAGCCCAAGTAATCCATACATACAAAAACCAAAACAAATAAGTTCAGAAATTAAGTTATGTGTAATAATGTGAAATGACACAGGGAAAAAGTATTGAACACACTTACTGATATTTATTTAATACTTTGTACAAAAGCCTTGGTAATGACAGCTTCAAGACGCCTCCTGTATGGAGAAACTAGTCGCATGCATTGCTCTGGTGTGATTTTGGCCCATTCTTCCACACAAACAGTCTTCAAATCTTGAAGGTTCCGTGGGCCTCTTCTATGAATCTTGATCTTCAGTTCTTTCCATAGATTTTTAATGGGATTTAAGTCAGGTGATTGGCTGGGCCATTCTAGCAGCTTTATTTTCTTTCTTTGAAACCAATTGAGAGTTTCCTTGGCTGTGTGTTTGGGATCATTGTCTTGCTGAAATGTCCACCCTCATTTCATCTTCATCATACTGGTTGTCATGTCCTGATTTGTTTCACCTGTCTGTGTTTGTCCCCTCCCCACACCAGGTGCACCCTATCTCCTTCATCAATTAGTTTGGGTATTTAGTCCCTTGGGTTCTGTTGGGGTTTTGCCAGATCGTCTTGCTTAGTCAGTCGTTTCCAGCACTCTCTAGTATTAGTAACTCTGCCAGTCTGTTTCCCGGTATTTGGACCTCTACCTGCCTGTTGGATTACGTTCCTGTCTAGCCCCCTCATGTGCCTTCGACCATCTGATCTGCTGCCAAACGAACTCTGCCTGCCTTATGGATTACGAGCCTGTCTACTCCTCTGCACTGCCAGTCTTCTGATTCCCGGTACCGAACATTGCCTGTCCTTGACTACGAACCTGTCTTGCCCTATATTTCCTATTAAACAGTCAATCATATCTCTGCCTCCGTGTCCGCTTTTGGGTCCCTTATATCTGTCGTTGTGTCAGAACGATCTGGCCATGACGGACCCAGCGGAGTTGACCCATCTACAGAACGCAATAGCCCACCAAGAGGTTGTTGTGGGTCGACACGAGGAAGTGCTACATTCAATAGCAGAGGAAATCCGTGAGCAGAGAGATAACCAGCAGCGGGTCACCGAATGCCTGCTCCAACACTTGGAGAGATTAACACTGGCACTACCGGCACAGAGCGCTTCCCCCCCGTCTCCTGTCCCACCTATACCCAGCAACCCAACACCTTCCCCGGTATCGCTTAGAGAGCCGCACTTACCTGCCCCCGAACGGTTCTCTGGTGATTCAAGTTATTGTCGTCCTTTCTTGTCCCAGTGTTCGCGTATCTTCGAACTGCAGCCATCCTCTTTTCCCACAGAGAAGTCACGGGTCGCATATATGATAACCATGATGACGGGGCGAGCCCTGGCCTGGGCTACGCCGATCTGGGACCAGCAACTTCCAGTCTGTTACAGCCTGGCAGCGTTTACTGCGGAGGTAAAAAAAGTTTTCGATGCTCCAGTATCCGGCAGAGAAGCGGCACGTCAGCTGTTAAATCTAAAACAGGGGACTAACAGCGTGTCGGATTACTCCATTAAATTCCGGACCCTGGCAGCGGAGTGCTCATGGAATTCCGAGGCTCTGCTCGATGCATTTTACGATGGATTATGTGATTCCATTAAAGATGAGCTCGCCGCCCGAGAGGTGCCTCCCAGTTTAGATAGTCTCATCTCCATTGCCATGCGTATAGGCAGTAGGCTTCAGGAACGTAACCGGGATAGAGAGAATCGTCGTCCTGCCCAGGCACTTCCGCATTTCGGCGGATTGGGTAGCAGAGCGTCACCGGGAGTAACGGCATCACCCGAATACTTCCGAGAACCATCGAGTGATTCCGAAGTCCTGACATCTGAACCCATGCAGATAGGAAGGACACAACTGACGGCTGAGGAACGTCGACGCAGGATAGACAGTAACAGCTGCCTCTACTGTGGAAAGAAAGGACATTATGCAGCCGGTTGTCCATTAAAAAGGGCGGGCTCATCAGTAACTGCAGGAATACGGGTGAGTCAAACTAAAACCCCGTGGGTACCCCCGGTTCGTTTTCCTTTTCCTGCCACTATTATTTGGGATTCCCAAACCCTGAAAGTAAATGTCCTTATGGATTCAGGAGCTGACGACTGTTTTATTGATAACTCCCTTATGGTCAAATTAGGCATTCCTTCACGCCCTCTAAGCACACCCATCGAGGCCACAGCCCTGGACGGTCGTTCTATTGGGCAGGTGTCTCAGATATCGATGCCCGTTACCCTGATTCTGTCTGGCAACCACAGGGAGGAGATCCAGTTCCTGCCCCTACATTCCCCTAATGCTCCAATTGTGTTAGGCCATTCTTGGCTTGTTAAGCACAACCCTCACATCGATTGGATTACCGGTTCTGTTACTAACTGGAGCCCTTTTTGCCTTGCTCATTGTCTGAAGGCTGCACCTCATGTTATAACCAGACAGGTTTCACAGGCTACGGAGGACATCGATTTGTCATCTGTTCCCCCTGAATACTGGGATCTAAGGGAGGTTTTCAATAAGTCTCGGGCTACCTCGCTACCACCCCATCGGCCATACGACTGTGCCATAGACCTCCATCCAGGCACATCACCCCTCCGTGGACGTCTGTATTCCTTGTCCGGTCCGGAGACTAAGGCCATGGCAGATTATGTGGAGACCTCCCTCAGGGCTGGGATCATTCGGCCATCTTCCTCTTCCTCTTCTGCAGGTTTTTCTTCGTAGCCAAAAAGGATAAGACTCTTCGCCCATGCATTGATTACCGGGGTCTTAATGACATCACGGTGAAGAACCGATATCCACTCCCTCTGCTGGCCTCTGCTTTTGAATTGCTCCAGGGAGCCACGATCTTCTCAAAACTGGACCTCCGAAACGCGTACCACTTGGTACGGATAAGAGAAGGTGATGAATGGAAGACTGCGTTTAACACTGCTAGTGGACACTATGAATACCTGGTGATGCCATTTGGGTTGACTAACGCTCCCGCTGTCTTCCAGGCTCTGGTAAACGATGTGCTCCGGGACATGATTAATCGTTTTGTTTTTGTGTATCTGGATGACATTTTGATTTTCTCCCACTCGGCCCAGGAACACACAGCACACGTACGTCAGGTCCTCCAGCGATTATTAGAGAACCAACTGTTTGTAAAAGCAGAAAAGTGTGAGTTCCATCGCTCTGTCATTCCTTTCCTGGGTTACATAGTGGCTGCGGGTAGCATCCGAATGGATCCAGGCAAGGTCCAAGCCGTCACTGATTGGCCACAGCCCTCTTCACGCTTGGATCTGCAACGCTTCCTGGGGTTTGCCAATTTTTATCGGCGATTCATTCGAAATTACAGTATTTTGGCAGCCCCACTCACTGCACTAACCTCGACTAAAGTGAGCTTTGTATGGTCTTCCCAAGCAGCCCAGGCCTTTGCTGCTCTCAAACAGCGCTTCACTTCAGCCCCCATTCTGATTCACCCAGATCCGGCCCGGCAGTTTGTGGTGGAGGTGGACGCCTCCAATGTCGGCGTGGGGGCCGTGTTGTCACAAAGGTCGGACAGCGACCAGAAGCTGCACCCCTGTGCATTCCTCTCCCGTCGTCTGACACCTGCTGAAGTTAACTATGACGTCGGCAACAGGGAGTTGCTGGCGATCAAGACGGCACTGGAGGAGTGGAGACATTGGCTGGAGGGAGCGGAACAACCATTTCTTGTGTGGACAGACCACAAGAATCTAGAGTATCTACGCTCAGCCAGGAGGCTCAATGCCCGACAAGCCAGGTGGGCTCTGTTTTTTTACTCGCTTTAATTTCACCCTGTCTTATCGACCCGGTTCTAAGAACACTAAACCGGATGCCCTCTCCCGTGTGTTCAGTCCTGCTGCTGTCCAAGGTAATGAGCACATTCTCCCTGTCTCTTGTTTGGCTACATCCTTGGCCTGGGGTATTGAAGAGGATGTGCGTAACGCACAACAGTTGAGCCCTGACCCCGGAGGGGGTCCGCCAGGCTGCCTGTTCGTGCCAGACCCTGTCCGATCCCGAGTCCTGGAATGGGGCCATTCATCAAGACTGACCTGCCACCCCGGTTCTCGCCGGACACTGGCATTTATACGTCGAAGGTTTTGGTGGCCCACCATGGGAGTGGATGTCCCCTCTTTTGTCTCTGCCTGCACAGTGTGCAACCAAAACAAGACGCCCCGCCAGGCCCCGGCTGGTCTCCTACAGCCTCTTCCGGTCCCTCATCGTCCATGGTCGCACATCTCCCTGGATTTTGTCACAGGCCTGCCGCAATCCGACGGCAATACCGCGATCCTCACCATAGTGGACCGGTTCTCGAAGGCAGCACACTTCATCGCCCTGCCTAAGCTGCCATCAGCCAAGGAGACGGCCCAACTGATGGTGCAGCACGTCTTTAGGATCCACGGACTACCCATGGACATTGTCTCTGATCGGGGTCCTCAATTCACCTCCCAGTTTTGCAGGGCTTTCTGCACCCTTATTGGATCATCTATCAGTCTGTCTTCAGGATTTCATCCAGAGTCAAACGGTCAATCGGAGCGGGCCAATCAGGACCTAGAGACTGTGCTACGGTGCCTGGTCTCTGACAATCCCACCACCTGGAGCCGGCAACTTGTTTGGGTGGAATATGCCCGCAACACCCTGCCCTCCTCCGCTACGGGGTTTTCCCCCTTCGAGTGCTCCTTGGGCTACCAGCCTCCGCTGTTTCCGGAGCAAGAAGAGGAGGTTGGCGTCCCGTCGGCCCAGTTGTTCGTAAGCCGCTGTCGTCGGACATGGAGAAAAGCCCGGGCTGTGTTGATACGCACCAACGCCAGGTATCGGCGGCAGGCCGACCGTCGCAGAACCCCGGCTCCCCATTACCGTGTTGGCCAGAGGGTGTGGCTGTCCACCCGAGATCTGCCCCTTCGGGTGGAGAGTCGCAAGCTTTCATCCCGTTACATCGGCCCTTATCAGATCTCCCGGGTTATCAACCGTTCAGCTATACGCCTCATGTTGCCCCGGTCCCTCCGCATTAATCCTACCTTTCATGTGTCCCGTGTAAAACCTGTCTCTCATTGTCCTTTGTCTCCTGTTCCTAGGCCTGCTCCTCCTCCTCGGGTTATTGACAACCAACCTGCCTGGACGGTGCGTCGCCTCCTGAAAGTCCGTCCCCGGGGCCGGGGTTTCCAGTACCTGGTTGACTGGGAGGGGTACGGGCCAGAGGAGCGGTCTTGGGTCTCTACCAGGGACATCCTCGACCCGGAGCTCATCGCCGACTTTCATCGACGGCATCCCGGTCAGCCAGGTATGCACCCGGGTCGGTCGCCAGGTGGCGCCCGTAGGGGGAGGGGTACTGTCATGTCCTGATTTGTTTCACCTGTCTGTGTTTGTCCCCTCCCCACACCAGGTGCACCCTATCTCCTTCATCAATTAGTTTGGGTATTTAGTCCCTTGGGTTCTGTTGGGGTTTTGCCAGATCGTCTTGCTTAGTCAGTCGTTTCCAGCACTCTCTAGTATTAGTAACTCTGCCAGTCTGTTTCCCGGTATTTGGACCTCTACCTGCCTGTTGGATTACGTTCCTGTCTAGCCCCCTCATGTGCCTTCGACCATCTGATCTGCTGCCAAACGAACTCTGCCTGCCTTACGGATTACGAGCCTGTCTACTCCTCTGCACTGCCAGTCTTCTGATTCCCGGTACCGAACATTGCCTGTCCTTGACTACGAACCTGTCTTGCCCTATATTTCCTATTAAACAGTCAATCATATCTCTGCCTCCGTGTCCGCTTTTGGGTCCCTTATATCTGTCGTTGTGTCACTGGTAGATGGCAGCAGATTTTTGTCAAGAATGTCTCTGTAAATTTGCCCATTCATCCTTCCTTCAATTATGAAGTTTGCCAGTACCATTTGCTGAAAAGCAGCCCCGCACCATGATGTTCCCACCTCCAAACTTCACTGTTGGTATGGTGTTTTTAGGGTGATGTGCAGTGCCATTTCTCCTCCAAACATGGTGTGTACTATGACATCCAAACAGTTCAATTTTGCTCTCATCTGACCACACTATATTCTCCCAGTATTTCACTGGCTTTTCCAAATGTTGTGCAGCAAACTTTAAATGAGATTCAACATGCTTTTTTTTCAGCAATGGAGTCTTGCGTGGTGAGCGTGCATACAGGCCATGGCGGTGGAGTGCATTACTGTTTTCTTTGAGACAACAGTACCTGCTAATTGCAGGTCTTTATGAAGCTCTCCACAAGTGGTCCTTGGCTCTTGGACAACTCTTCTGATTATTCTTTTCACTCCTCTGTCAGAAATCTTGCGAGGAGCACCTGGTCGAGGCAAATTTATGGTGAAATGATTGTCTTTCCACTTCCGTATTATGGCCCCAACAGTGCTCACTGGAACATTCAGACCCTTAGAAATGCGCCTATAACCAATGCCATCATTATGTTTTGCAACAACTAGGTTGCGAAGGTCTTGAGACAGCTCTTTGCTTTTACCCATCATGAGATGTGTCTTGTGTGACACCTTGGCAATGAGACCTTGTTGTAGGCCATCAGTTGGGACTGAACCAGCTGATATTAATTTGCACTGACAGGGGGCTGGATTGCTTTTTAATTACTGATAGTTAGCAGCTGTTGTCTTGGCTTTCCATGCCTTTTTGCACCTCCCTTTCTTCATGTGTTCAATACTTTTTCCCTGTGTCATTTCACATTATTACACATAACTTAATTTCTGAACTTATTTGTTTTGGTTTTTGTATGTATATATTTTTGAAATATATTTACTGAGAAAAATGGTGACCTGTTCAATACTTATTTCACCCGCTGTATAACACAGACTGCCAATTGTTCAGAGTGTCCGTCTCTGGCCTCATCAGCCATAATGGCATACATCTTAGACTCCTTAATTTCATTGACAATAGTTGTAGTCACCTCTTGTGCACAGCACACGATCATCTCATTCTGGCACACTTGTGAGAGGTAAGTGCTGTTCGATGGGGCTGTGTACTTCTGCAGGAAAGGATCAAACTGCTTTAAAAGGGCCATGCACTCAAGGAAGTTCCCTCTAAAAGGTATTCCTTGCTTTCCTAACATGGAGGTAACCGCCACAACATGGCAAATGTACTCCCTTCTCTGTTATTTGACGTAGCTCTTCCAGGAGGCAACACTTTCCTTGTGAGATTGAGTTGCTTCATGTTTTTGGAACACGTTCAGAGCATTTTTCCAATTGTTGTATCCAGTTTCAACAAATGTGTCGTGTTTCAGGTTTCTACCGAATATTCGACATGCAAAGCAGAAGGATGTATTTTTTTCCTGAAAGGCTCTTTTCTGCATGCCGCAAAAAATTTCTATCGAAATTGCCGATCAGCTGTTGTTAGAATGCATTAGATTGAAAGTAACAGTCAATCAGATTAGGCTACAGTCAATCAGATTAGGCTACAGTCAATCAGATTAGGCTACAGGTAAAAGAAACACACACTTGCTGTTGTTGACAAGCATAGGCATATTCAGTTCATATCCATATTATTCACATATGATTCAGTGATTGAAATTCCGGCAGGCTATTGGGAAAACAGAAGCACTTCTTACGTCGAAATAGCCTCACTATTCATGTTAAATTAATTAGTCTGTCAATTTGAAAGAAGAAAGCTGCTAAATCGTTTATTTGACATCGTGCCTAGGCTACTGAAGGCTATCAGGGGCTATAGGCTATCTAGCTAATCATAAGCATTGAAACGTTTAATTAAAACCCAGATTTTAGTCAGTAGGTCTAGCCTATGCCTATTGAAAGGACAAGTAAATCTCGAAAATAGGCCATTTATATCGGTTTGTAGTCTTAACATCTGGCGCATAATAACGGCACAATTACCAGAAAATAGCCTAACATTAGTTTTTTTTAAAGTTCATATGTTTCTTGCACAGCGATTTCGAGATCATCTGTCCAGTTTCCATCCCTCAAACTCTACAGTTGGATTTATCTATAGTTATGTCAGTGCATAAGGGATTTATTGACAATTAGATGTTTTGATTCATTAGGATCCCCATTAGTCGACGCCAATGGCAACAGCTAATCTTACTGGGGTCCGACACATAACGGAAAAGACATTCCCGACGAAAGACTTTACAATTGACATACATTTAAAAACATTAACATGTAGTATGTGGGTGTGTGTCCATCTGTCAGTTACACATACATGTCAGTAGATACACACAACATAGCAGTCAAACGAGTTAACATCCATTGATGGAAAATGATTTGGCGAGTTTAATAAAGGCAAATTATATTTTTTTTTCTCGCGACATATTCAAATTCCGTTAGCTCACAATAATAATTATTTTTGATGGAATAACGATGTTTGCTTCTTATGTTGTTACAAGTTACGTCGATATCCCTTCTTTATTCGCTCGATAATGGTATGGAAAAAGGGCTTCTTGGCTAAATGTGGCAACTCCTCTTAAGGGCTCGTTTTAAAACCTTGCGGGTTTCGATTGCGTTAGAAAATGTAGCTACGCCCTGCAAACCTGCTACACCCTTCTCTTGAAACTTGACGATTTGTGTTGCCGGCGTTAATTCTACAGGCCTACATCAATGGGTGGCATCGTTTTTATTTTATTTTACCAACCTCAAACCTGATCAGGACAGGACAGGACATTTAACGTGGACAGCGCGTAGCCCATCAACACAAGGACGTGACATTATGTCGGTTTTGTGGACTTTTATCAAATATGTATGAGCTCGACTTAAGATGAAATCTAAATATGTTGTACTCTGTATTCGAAGTTAGTTTCATTTTCATTGTAACATTCACAATCACATTCGTAGTTTAGTCTATGTAGCCTATTTATATCATGCTAATTAATTGTAGACGGGTGTTTAAATAACCTACAATATTTCAGTTGGTTGTGAGCAATATGGAACCATTTACAAAGGTAGGCTACTTAAAAATGGTCTACATGCGTCGATAAAGGCACGTCTCATCCATGTTAACTTCTAGTTTATACCTTTTCATCAGCCCGATCCTACCACTTTGTTTGGTAAATTGAGGGTGGCTGACATGTAACTACATGTTACTAATTATAGTAATGTATATAGTACGGTTTATTTGATCTTGTAGGCCTAAACATTCGCAGTTTAAAGCTGAATTGCAGTATATAGACAACAATGAAGAGTTAGAGAAAAACATGAGTTTCAGATCATGGGGAAATGAAGAGCAATGGATGAAGGGTTGATTCATTGAAGCAGTTAGGAGTAATTGGAGGGGACTATCAATGGTCTGAACCTAATTCATAAACAGCTGTGGATAAACTAAAAGGATTGACGGTGTATAATAGTTGTCCCCCATGATGAGGATCGGTCTCCGTACGTCCGTCTGTTCGTTCGTAAATTAATCATAGAGAACTGGAATTTACTAGATTACACTGATTCCCCAAAGGCGGGAGCTATAGGAATTTGAGAATGTTTTGAGTCACACCACTGAGGAAAAAGCGAAGCATGTGGCGTTTTTGTCTTTGTCACATGACATGGAGTACAGGGAGTGGATTAGCTAAAGAGATGTGTGACCCATAATCTGTGGTCACACACCATAGTCACACAATATATCTCAATACAGTCATATCTTGGGTTATGATAGGATAATATGCAGTTGTACTAACCTCAAGGCATTTATAAGTTATTCTATTAAAGAATCAATCATTCAAATGAACAATAGGACAAATGACATTCAGTAGATGTGGGATCAAAGTCAGAAGGCAGACACATCCTAGGCCTAAATGAAAGTGAGATAAAGGGATTAAAACAATTATAGTAGTAGGCTAGCAGTACACAGATGACATGGCAAGCACCGAACAGTCTGCTGTTGACTATATCCAAAATGGCACACACCTTCTTGTGGATAGCCTTGAGAACCCCTCCCTGGTTATTGACCGCTTGCATGAGCGCATGGTTCTCCATCAGGAGGAGGTCTCTTACCTGTCCTCCATGTATGAGAGGTCTGACAGATCCAGAAAAATGCTGGACATGACCGTTTGCAAAGGGGAGGCTGCCTGCTATGAGCTTTTAAAGATATTGTACACCACTAGGAATGTTTCACTGAAAGAAGATATGCATTATTGGATCAGCTGCTTTTCTTTCAGAGATGACCCAAAGCTACAGAGTGACTTCACCCTTACTGGTATGTGATATTGGCTTTTAAATCTGATTTGTGGTAACTTAACACTAACTGTAAAATTGTTATAGAGCATACATTACACATCTATAAGGACTAAGCAAAGCATAAACATCACATCATAGCTACATAGAGCGTTATTAAAGCTTAAAGGGGAACAACATCCAAAACCGTTCATTTATTATTCTTCCTAGAACTCCATGACTCAGTTATAGACAGTTGGTCCGCTAACTCTGCCTTGCCACCGGACTTCCTCAGCCACTGATTTAGTTAGAGCTTAAGTCATTTAGATAGCATAAGAACACATCATAAGCCATAGCAACATTTGTCTCATAATTGCAGGAACCTTTAAAAGCAGAAATATTTTCTCTCCGCTGCCTAGAGGGTGGTCTCTGTGTTATAACACATCCTGGTTGACGTTATGACACCTTAACAAGCCCAACTAACTCCTCCACCCTGCTTCCTCTTCAAAACAAAACATTCCCAGTATCAATATGAATACAATTATTAAGCTTTAATAATACCCCATATTTATATAGTGCCATGTGCATTATGTGCTTATAGATGCTTTATAATATACAGTTAATGTAAATCATAACCGAAATCTCTTAGAATCCAATGGATAACAAGTCATTTTATAATAATATTCAATTTGACACTTGAGTGGTTCAGTTATCCGCCATACATTTTATTTAATGCTCAAATCCTGCAATTGTCCTTGTTTCCTTATTGCTTTATCTGTTTTTTCTAGATTCAAAACCTTGCTTCAAGTACATGAGACAGTTGAAAACGAAAGCGATTTGGATTTGTGAGGAAAAATGGAAAAAGCGCATGTATTGGCTAAAAAAGATGTGTACATTGAAACCATTCACATACATACCTCTTGTTTTGGATGCAGACAGAAGTGTGTTTCAAAAAAGCAAGATCTACAAAAGCAAGGCCTACAAAAAATCTCGCTCCAAAAAACTTAAAACTTACATTCCATCATTCAAGAGAAGATTATCCCCTGATCATTTACTGACAGGAAATGAAAAAAAAATTCTGCTGGTTGGAAAACCTGGTATAGGTAAGACTACAGTTGCCCAGGAGATTTTGAATCTTTGGGCACAAAAAGAGGACAATGCGGTGAGCTACATGTTTTACTTCGATGAATCCTTGATGAGGTCTATGTCACACTCTGCTGACCCCACAACTCTGAAGTCACTTTTGTTTGGCAAATACGTCAATCCAGAGGAAGGGATTGATGAGATTTTGCAAGATATTGAACAGAATTCTGAAAATGTCATCATTGTGTTTGATGGAATCATGGACACAATCAGCAATTCTGTAGTGAAGCGCATTTTAGAGAAAGACCTTCTGTGTGATGCTAAGATTGTGACCACATGCAGACCAGAGGCAGAAGACTGTGGATTTTTGTCTGACTGGCCATCTTATCGAGTGGAAGTGCAAGGATTCAATGACGAGTCAATCAGTGCTTTCTTCAGGTGGATGTTTGATACAGATGAGGATACCGTTTGCAGAATTTTGAAGAACCCTGAACTCTTTAGTCTTTGTCATGTCCCAATCTATGCCTTCATAGTGACTGCCTGCATCAGTGTTTCTGAAGCTAAAGATCATCCCTGCACTGTAACAGAAATGTACGTACAGATCTTGCGACATAGCTTGAAAATATGCAATGACCAAACTACAGAACACCTGGATGAATACATGTATCGCCAAAGGGAGGCCATCAGGTCTCTTGCTGAAAGTGCTTACCAAGCAATGCTAGGCAAAACAGTCAACTTGACAAGATTGGATTGCAAAGACCACAGTGTGCCAGATGCTTTCCTGACATTATCTGCTGCTAAGGACACATCATCACCATCTTTGGCCTTTCTCCACAACACAATGCAGGAGTTTTGGGCCTCCATTTTTCTTATGATGACACCAGACAAAATCACCCAAGTCCTTCAGCAGTGCCAGACCGAAGAAGGAAAGTACTTGAAGCACATTTTCTCATTCTTGTGTGGACTTTCTAGTCAGTCCAAAAGCATGGTTGAATCAATTAAATTCTTGATTTCTGAGGAAGAGGTGAGAGAACTATCTGACCAGTACATTGAAAAGATCATAGACACATTCATCTACTGTGAGACACAGCAGGACCCTGATGAATCCAATTCAGATGTTGATGTGGAAAATCTCCTCTTCGTTTGTCAGTGCTTGTACGAGCACCAGTCACCTGAGGCCTGCTTACTCCTCCTAGACAAAGTGGGCTACGAGTTTCATCTCAGTGGAGAACATCTTGATCCTCAACAGTGCTGTGCAGTGTCATATGTGATCAACCAATCCAAAGACAGGAATGTTCAACTGGACCTGGAGGACTGCTCTTTGTGTGATCCAGGACTAAGGCTGATGCTCAGGGCTTTAGAAAATCTCACAGTGCTCAGGTATTACTCTTATTACTATTACAGAGCTTGATAGTAGCCTTATTTATATGACTTCATCCATGTGTCACAATGACATCCCATAAATATACAGTCAGGTCCTTCATTATTGATGCCCTGGATAAAGTACTGAGCTATATTGTATGCTTTAAAAATGGGATGTTATATGATTTTATACTATATATACAAAAGTATGTGGACACCCCATGCAATCTCCATAGACAAACATTGGCAGTAGAATGGCCTTACTGAAGAGCTCAGTGACATTCAACATGTCACTGTCATAGGATGCAACCTTTCCAACAATTCAGTTCGTCAAATTTCTGCCCTCTTGCCCCAGTCAACTGTAAGTGCTGTTATTGAGAAATGGAAACGTCTAGGAGCAACAACGGCTGAAGCGCGAAGTACATAAAAATCGTATGTCCTCGGTTGCAACACTAACCACCGAGTTACAAACTGCCTCTGGAAGCATCGTCAGCACAATACGTCAGCACAATAACTGTTCATTGGGAGCTTCATGAAATGGGTTTCCATGGCCGAGCAGCTGCACACAAGCCTCAGATCACCATGCTTAATGCCAAGCATCGGCTGGAGTGGTGTAAAGCTCCCCGCCGTTGGACTCTGGAGCAGTGGAAACACGTTCTCTGGAGTGATGAATTACGCTTCACCATCTGGCAGTCTGACAGACTAATTTGGGTTTGGCGGATGCCAGGAGAATGCTACCTGCCCAAATGCATAGTGCCCACTGTAAAGTTTGGTGGAGGAGGAATAATGGTCTGTGGCTGTTTTTCATGGTTCGGGCTAGGCCTCAGTTCCAGTGAAGGGAAATCTTAACATCAGTGCCCGACCTTATGTGGCTAAATGGAAGAAAGTCCCCGCAGCAATGTTCCAACATTTAGTGGAACACATTCCCAGAAGAGTGGAGGCTGTTATATCAGCAAAGTGGGGACCAACTCCATATTAATGGCCATGATTTTGGAATGAGATGTTCGACGAGCAGTTATCCACATACTTTTGGTCATGTAGTGTATTGCTCTGAGAAATACATTTTGTAACAAGTAATACAAAAAAATCTAAAAAAGATAGGGGTCAAAATTATTGGTAGCTGGAGGATAACGTCACTGAGCCTTTTTCTAAAATGTTTTATGAGGTTGGAGGACACATGGGAGGGATCATAGCCCATTCCTCCACACAAAATATGTCCAGTCCCCGATATCCTTAGTCTACTTATGGAGCCTTCTTCAATTCCAACCACAGCCCACTGGGCACAGACATCAATTCAACTTGGTCAAATAGCCCTTACACAGCCTGGAGGTGTGTTGGGTCATTGTCCTGTTGAAAAACGAATGATAGTCCCACTAAGCGCAAACCAGATGGGAGGGTGTATTGTTGCAGAATGCTGTGGTTGCCATGCTGGTTAAGTGTGCCTTGAAGCACCCCACACCATCACACCTCCTACTCCATGCTTCATGGTGGGAACCACACATGCAGAGATCATCCGTTCACCTACTCTGCATCTCACAAAGACACAGCGGTTGTAACCAAACATTTTAAAGTTGGACTCATCAGACCAAAGGACAGATTTCCACCAGTGACCAGCTTGATTTTACCATAGGTATGAGGTACCTTTCTACATATGCTTCAGTTTTTCAACGCCAAACCCACCACTGGTGTGCGTGGCCAAAGAGCTCTATTTTCATGTAATCTCACACAAAAAAATAGGTTTTTGGCCATGCACACCAGCAGTGGATTTGGCCTTCGAAAGAACAATCCATTTGCAGAAAATACCTCATCCCTACTGTAAAATATGGTGGTGGAAATTTGATGTTATGTGGCTATTTGGCTTCCAGACCAAGGACATCAAGGATCTGGAAAGATTCTGTATGGAGGAATGGTCTAAGATCCCTCCCAATGTGTTCTCCAATCTCATAAAACATTTTAGAAAAAGGCTCAGTGTCATAATCCTCGCAATGGTAGGGTGCTAGAATTCTGAAAACGGGTGGCAATCATTTTAACCCCTATCTTTTTAATATACTTTTTTATTACTTGTTAAAATAATATAATTTCCAAAAATATTTTGCATGCAATATAGCTCAGTATTTGTATTATTTCTTTTATACAGTATTTTTTGCTAATCTTTATCAAGTGTGCCAATGATTATTTACTTGACTGTATAATAACAATGTTTGGTTAGATCATTAATATTCAGTTTACATAATTAATATGCAGTATTACATAGAAGTGAAATCTATATTTTAGTTTTTAACCATGCAATATATATTTTATCTTTAATCTTTATTCTGTTAGATTGGATTCCATGACACAACTGCAGATGTGGAAAGTTGCACTTTACTCTGGCCTACAGAGTGACTGTGACAATTTGCTGAGACTGTGTGAATCTGAAATTCACCTGTCAGTCCAGGAGCAAGAGGTGTGGAAGCCAGCAGAAGAAGTCCTGAAACAGAAGAGACCAGAACATATTCATCTCTGTCTACATGTTGGCACCAAACATATTACCACATCATCAATGGCAATCATCTTTCACCATTTGTCAAACATTGAAGATATCAGGTATATTAATGCATAGCCTACATAGATGGACTTTTATTGAGTCCAAATAGCATATTCTGAATATTTGGTGATATAAAGATACATGGTTAAGATTCCACTAAATAATTTGAATGACTTACAGATGCTATTTTACTGCCACTGCTGCTATCACTATTTCCAATGATGACAAATATCAAACATTCTGCTTCTGTTAGCTCTAATGTAGGCCTACATTGCTGAAAAAATAAGTTTCTCATCTTAATTTTCTTAGGTTCATTTCACTCAATGATCAAAAAACACATTCATGGAATGAGGAAGTGAAGTCATTCCAGATGGACCTTTACATCCAAGGAGCTCTCTATGAGATGAAGACGGGACAGAAATGTGTAGAGGGTCTGCTCCCTGTGCTTGCTCATTTGATTCACTCTGACTCTATAGAGGAACAGAGCAAATTCATGGTTAGTCTGTACTCAAAGGCCCATGACACCCAGGAAGGAGTTCTACCAGTGTTGCAGCCTGTTTTCCACACAACTCCTGCAGTATGGTACATAGACCTCTCTGAGAAAGGAACCTCTGGCATCCTTGACGTGCTGAAATTCCAGAATGTGAAGAAACCAGTTGAGTTGTGGTGGTCAGATGAAGAGAGTGAGAGGGAATTGAACATTTTCCTTCATTGTCTACCCTACATTTCAGAGCTTAGGTGAGTCTATAGTTGTGTAATGATCTTTAGATGTTATCACTGGATCTGAATGTTCTTTGAGAATAGACAAAAAACTAATGATGCTACAGTCATAATCCATTGTTTTTGTATCTATCTTTGTCTCTTTAATCCAATGGCATAGTTTTGAAGAGAAACGTTGCTTACTATCTCAGTGCAGAATGTTATCTGGTGTACGACAGTGGTGTTCCCCTTCAGAGACCTTGACAGTCTATAATCTAGTTATCTTCTATTCAACATGATGAGAGGTTTCAGAGAGGTTGTACAGTGAATATTTGGGTCAATTTCGTTATTAGATTTTTAACAATTGATTTTCATTCTAAATTATATAGATTCAATGACTGCATTCCAAACATCAATGATGCTATCAAGGTGCTTGTGGATCTCTTCATCTATGCAGCAACGTTGGAAGGAGAGACACTAAAGATGCTTTCATCAGTATGTGGATACTCAGCTTTCCCCTTTGCTGATCGTGACAATGCTGGACAGTGTGCTTTTCTGTTAGATCTGTACTTACATGTGAGCGACCAAGAGACTCAAACAGGCAGTAGTATCTTTCCAGCATTACAGCCACTTTACCAGTCAGCTCCTGCAGTCTGGTCCATAGACCTCTCAGAGAGAAAGGCCTCCCTCCTCCTAGAAGTGCTGAAACTCCAACCAGAGAAGAAACCAGTAGAGTTGAGGGGCTGGTCAGATGACGAGAATGAATTGAGGAGTTTTCTTCAGTGTCTACCCTACATATCATCCCTCAGGTGAATTGAGGAGTTTCCTTCAAAAGTTCTCTGTTATAATCATATCGCTGACAGAGAGTAATTTAGATTCCACTTATGAAATTGGGCCCGTTTTCCCAAAAGCATCTTAAGGCTAAGGTTCTAAGGATAAACTTAGCCTTAACGTCTACGGGATCGGTGTCCCTATACCGGGACTGTTGCAGCTCAATATGCGATATGTGACTAGAATCCTACGTCTGGCCTTTCTTTTGCATTTCTTGATGTTATCTTTTACCAGATCTAATGTGTTATATTCTCCTACATTAATTTCACAATTCCACAAACTTCAACGTGTTTCCTTTCAAATGGTATCAAGAATATGCATATCCTTGCTTAAGGTCCTGAGCAACAGGCAGTTAGATTTGGGTATGTCATTGTAGGCGGAAATTGAAAAAAAGAAGGGTCCAATCATGCTTTTGGGAAACCGGGACCTTGGTCTTTTGGGAAACCGGGCCTTGGTCTTTTGGGAAACCTATGACCTTTATCATACTTGTGTGTATGATGTAGAGGTCTACAGTATGTGTTCCTTTTATGTCAGGCTAATAATGTTTTCATACTTACAGGTTTTTCTACAGACAGGATGAAGGGGAGCTGCCTGAAGAGTGGAGGATCACATTTCCTCCATGGCTTTGTCATTTCCTTTTGAAAGTGTTTCTTCAAGGAGCTGTTAATGACATATCGACAGGACAGAGGTCTGTTGAGGCACTCCTGTCTGCTCTGGGGTTAGCTAATTCAAATGACTCTCCAGAGAAGTGTATACTTCTGTTAGATCTGTACTCGCATGCGAAGGACTATGAGATTCAAACAGGCCGCAGTATCCTTCCAGCATTACAGCCAGTTTACCAGTCAGCTCCTGCAGTCTGGTCAATAGACCTCTCAGAGAGAAAGGCCTCCCTCCTCCTAGAAGTGCTGAAACTCCAACCAGAGAAGAAACCAGTAGAGTTGAGGGGCTGGTCAGATGACGAGAGTGATGTGAGGAGTTTCCTTCAGTGTCTACACTACATATCATACCTCAGGTGGGTTTGTTACCAACCTGGCTTGTGTTTTTCTCTCTGTATTGGATTAACAGTTAACTATAACGGAACATTCAGTGTTTAGCGATATATTGACCAATCATTTATTTACAATTTTATATATTTGCATACATTACAATGTTTTCATGTGTCTTTGCCTTGTTTTGATGTTTCACCCCCAGTTGTGACTGCCAGTTTTTCCTGTCCCTGTGTGATGCAATCTCTGTGGGTTCTGAAGGAGATGCACTGCTATCCCACTCTCTCCTCCAGGCCCTACACTACACTCTCACATTGTCAGGGTGGCTGCCCAGTGTAAGCTGCAAGGCAGTAGGAGCAGTCCTAGGCCAGTCTACTGCTGACAAGGAACTGGACGTCACTCTCACCCCACAGAGTATCTCTCTCCAAGGAGCTAAACTTCTCTTCAAACAAGTGAAAGAGCTTCACAAGCTTAGGTATTTCAATATTTTGAAGAGACTAGAGTATATTAATGCACCGTTGCGTCAATCTGAGTGACATAATAATCCATCAGTTTAAACTAGATATATCTGGGCCGTGTCTCAATCCACCGCATCCGCCTATAGTGGTTTCCGCATCTGCGGTGGAAGGTGGCCATGAAACATCCCGAAAATCAGTTTTCTAACGAAAACGTATGTAGCATCCGAATGGTTTGGCCTAAAAACGATTATGACCACTCTATGGAAAGGGGAGACTGGCACGAACACGATGACTCATCTGAAGTTAACCAGTACCTAATGGAAGTATGGAGGTACAGAAGTTGTGTGCCTACCCAAATAAAGGGGTTAAATATGTGTAAAAATAGATATATTTCCTGAGCTTTCTTATATCTCCTAGATATAGGACAGACGCTTCAAAAATGTTTGGACAGTTTTTTTTGCCATTTATGAATGTGTTATTCAATGCGTTTCTATGGGATTTGGTACTAAAGGCCAAATTCAATATTTATAAAATATATATATTTTTACATATACCTAAAGGTGTATGGTTTAACAGCATTTTTTGTTTCTTTTTTCAGAATGAACGAAATGGCAACAGTGAAGCTGGCTAGGATGTCACTTTTGTGCAAAAGGCCAATGATCGTTAAGGAGCTGACCCTGGTCTTATCTAGGCCAAATCCAACAGAACGGGTGAAGTGTAGAGTGATCAGTAGTTTAGCTTCACTTATGACAGTGTGGACCATAAGGAGCTTGGATCTGACAGGATATGCCATCGAGGGTTACCTTCTTACTACCCTGTTGTGTCATCAAGGTCCACTCACTCTCAGGCAAGTTAGTTTACCTAGTTTGTGCACTCTCAAACAAAATGTCTCTAAATGTGGGGTTTGCATGTTGGGGATTACTGTTAGAATTGTCGAGCATCCGCATTGGTTTGTGTACGTTTCTATCTGCCTGTATTCCTCCATGACAGACTAAGTGAGGAGATTCTGCAACAGCTGGCTGTTGCGGTGTATGAGGCTCAGGACGAGGAACTGACCCAGTGCTTCCTGGAGAAGGTTGATGGAGACCTGTCTAACTGTAGACTGGGCTGGGATGTGCTTCACTACCTGCTGAAGAGCACCACACAACCCATCACCATCAACCTCAGGAGGAGCAGAATCAGACAGCAAGACATACCTCATCTTCTCCCGTTCCTGAATAATATTCACTTTCAAAGGTCTGGTCAAAACAATATGATGATTTCTATCATCAGGGCCAATATCTTTGTCTTTCCAATAACTAACATGTAGCACCTAATACAGCAATGTCCGCCTTCTTTCCTGCAGAATGAATTCCCACTTTGAGAGGACCGCTCTGAAAGAAATACACAAGCAACGTGCTGGTCACATGGTGACTACTTTAGTGAGGTCATCAGATGAATGGATCAACTTGAACAACCTGGTCTTGAACCATGATGACTGTGAAGCATTGCGCTTTGCCTTACACTACAGTGACGGGGTCAAACTCAACCTGTTGTGGACCGTCATTCCAAAGGAGGAGATGAGGAGGGTCTTGACTCTTCTGCACAGGGTCTCTGAACTCAGGTCTTTGTCCACATCCCTGTCTATTAGTCTGTCAATGTGTTTTTTCTTGTACCTGATTTAAGTATTTGTTTTCTAGTTGATTGGAATGAGTGAATTACAATTCATTGCACATTATTTTATGTCCACCCATGGTCCTGACTGTCCTGACAACCTTGCAGGGTAGACAGGAAACTACTCCTGGAGCTCCTCCATACCTGGAAAGGCATGATAACGCAGACAGAGGCACCTGCTGCACTCTTGAGGGTTCTGTATCACAAACTGGATTTCTCCTGCTCTTCTGCCATGGATCTGTCAGTTCAGGAGGAAGAGACTGTTTTGAGCCTCAGTTCTCAGGACTGTAGGGTCATCTCTGCAGCCATCCAGGAAGCTGATGGAGACACAGAATTGATTCTTCACGACTGTCAGGTTGAGGATGCAGGACTAGAGGAGTTTTACACAGAGATCATTTTACAAAGAGTCCATTTGAGGTGAGATGCCGTAAGCAGATTCTTGCATATTCAATTTATAGATTATTGATAGCATCTATAACCATCTATAGGGGACTATCCAAATAATGTAGGGCCCAGACGTTATAAGTGCTTTGCTTTTGAACTTCCAGTAGTGACACTGTTTAACTTTGTTCCCTCATAGCCTTGGAAAACCTCTTTTGCTGCAGCTCCTTCACTTGATATTTGTGGAAGATGGAGGCAGGTCAGAGAGACTTGCATCACTATTATCCAGAGCCCTGGGGAAGGAACTGGACCTCAGTCAGACCCCGTTGGACCTGATGGCCTGTTCATCACTGGCATTGATTCTGGAGCACTCAGAAGGGCTTTCAGAGCTGGACCTCAGCGACTGCCACCTCACCGACTCACATCTGGATTTTCTGCTCACACATCTGCACAAGGCACAAGTCCTAAAGTAAGGGTATTTTCAGATACAGTACATTGAATTAAGTGGAAATTTACAAAGCATATTTTGTATTTTTTTAAAGTACTAATTCTTAGAGTGATGACATATTCGGTGGTGACATATTCCGGTTTAATTGGTCACTTGTGGACCAGCACTCTTAAACCATTATCTCTTTTTCAGCCTATGCAATAATGAAATCACTGACGAAGGAGCTGTGAAACTTAACCTATACATGATTGGAAACAGCTTTACAGAAACTGTATGGTGAGTAAAGGAGTGTTGTTGATAATGTCTATGCTTCCTTGACCTAGTTATAACGTGTCTTAATTAAGAATAATTTCTTTCGATAGGCTTTGCAACAACAAGATCACAGAGTCTCACAGCTTCTTGGCGGATAAACGCTACAAACTTTGGCCTGCTCACGTGTCTGGAATGCGGGACCAACACATTACAAACCTGGACTCTACCTCTGTGAGAGGAGAGACCTCCAAAGTGTTTTCAAAGGTAGATTAGTTTATTTAAAGAGCAACCACGGGAACTGCCATTTAAAGTCAGATTTGCAAAATACTTATTTTTTTCTTAGACATAGGCTACATATTGTTGCATTTGAAAATGCTAATTTTACTGTCTGTCACCTCTCATGTACAGACCAAACCCATTATTAAAGAATTTGACCCTGAAATAGTTGAAGAAGTTGAAGAAAGCAAGATTTCCTACAGGTGACTTCCATAGATTGAATCAATTATAACTACTGTTACATGTAAACAAGTAAGCTTCTTCCGCTCCTATTTTCATAATGGAGCTTTCACTCTTAAGCCAACAATCATAATATGCACTGATATGATAAAGTAACATGTAATATGTCCTGATAACAAAACTGTAGCTTTCTTAGAATAACCATTTTCCCTGTGCCCTGAGACCACCTTTATAATATAAGGCTAATGTGCTTCTATTTTATGATGCTACCCAGGTTCCAGTGTGGGTTTCGTGGCAAGTTCCAGTGCAGAGCTACAGGGCTGGTATTTGGGATGAGGGAGCCAGGTACCGTGGAGTATAGTGTGGACATGCCCATACATGTTGACACCGACTATGAGCTTGCATGTCCTGTGTTTAAGATCAGCTGTCTAGAAGGACATATGTACCAACTGCACCTACTTCACTGCGAGACTGAGGGTGAGTTTAAGCACTTTTTGAAATACCCTTTTTTCCAACAATATATGTACAGTTGAAGTCGGAAGTGTACATACACCTTAGACAAATACAGTTTTTCACAATTCCTGACATTTAATCCTAGTAAAAATTCCCTGTCTTAGGTCAGTTAGGATCACCACTTTATTTTAAGAATGTGAAATGTATAATAGTAGAGAGAAAGATTTATTTAAGCTTTTATTTCTTTCTTCACATTCCCACTCGGTCAGAAGTTTACATACACTCAATTAGTATTTGGTAGCATTGCCTTTAAATTGTTTAACTTGGGTCAAACATTTTGGGTAGCCTTCCACAAGCTTCCCACAATAAGTTTGGTGAATTTTGGCACACTTTTCTGGCCACAAATTTTCTATAGGATTGAGGTCATGGCTTTGTGATGGCCACTCCAATACCTTGACTTTGTTGTCCTTAAGCCATTTTGCCACAACTTTGGAAGTATGCTTGGGGTCATTGTCCATTTGGAAGACCCATTTGCGACCAAACTTTAACTTCCTGACTGAGATCTTGAGATGCTGCTTCAATATTTCCACATAATTTTCCTTTCTCATGATGCCATCTATTTTGTGAAGTGCACCAGTCCCTCCTGCAGCAAAGCACCCCCACAACATGATGGCATCATGTTCTTCGGCTTGCACACCTCCCCCTTTTACCTCCAAACATTACAATGGTCATTATGGCCAAACAGTTCTATTTTTGTTTCATCAGACCAGAGGACATTTCTCCAAAAAGTATGATCTTTGTCCCCATGTGCAGTTGCAAACAGTAGTCTGGATTTTTTATGGCGGTATTGGAGCAGTGGCTTCTACCTTGCTGAGCGGCCTTTCAGTTTATGTCGATATAGGACTCATTTATTGTGGATATAGATACTTTTGTACCACTTTCCTCCAGCATCTTCAAAAGGTCCTTTGCTGTTGTTCTGGGATTGATTTGCACTTTTCGCACCAAAGTATGTCAATAAGCCTATCAGAAGCTTCTAAAGCCATTACATAATTTTCTGGAATTTTACAAGTTGTTTAAAGGCACAGTCAACTTAGTGTATGTAAACTTCTGACCCACTGGAAATGTGATATAGTGAATTATAAGTGAAATAATCTGTCTGTAAACAATTGTTGGAAGAATTGCTTGTGTCATGCACAAAGTAGATGTCCTAACCGACTTTTCATAACTATAGTTTGTTAACATGAAATCTGTGGAGTGGTTGAAAAATGAGTTTTAATGACTTCAACCTAAGTGTATGTTAACTTCCGACTTCAACTGTATTTGTATTCAACATTTCATTCAACAA
The DNA here is from genome assembly GCA_023634145.1 of Thymallus thymallus. Lineage (NCBI taxonomy): Eukaryota > Metazoa > Chordata > Actinopteri > Salmoniformes > Salmonidae > Thymallus > Thymallus thymallus. The sequence goes on from CM042387.1 coordinate 11,573,543, forward strand.
AACATGTGAAAGGTAAAAAATGGTAAGAAAGCATCTGGAAATATTCAAGACGGTAGAACTGATTGTTTGTTGGTGTGGCTGTCTTATAATTTTCCAGTCTACGCAGCTGAGGCTTTGTCTGTGGCTCACATATGCAGCAATAGTCTAAAGATTCTGGCACCTAAGAGGGTGACACATTCACATGTGATTATAAACATCAATGGGCTCTCCAGATGGACTATTTTACGTCGCAACTCAAAAACAAAAACACGAATCAATGGGCAGGTGCTTCTTTTCCTGGAGCTAAACGTTACAGAAGGACAACACAAGCTCTGGGTTTACCTATTGTCCCGCAACGTGCCATATACTGAGGTAAATATCACATTACTTTGTTTTAATGTCCAGTAAACCTTCTCACAATAATTTCTTAGATGTGGATTCCAAGTTCTTCTTTGACGGCATTCAGTCCACCTTTCAACTCATTCCAAGTGACTCTCCTCCACCTCCATCAATTACAATATCAACCCATGCATCTGTGTTGTTACCACTGCATGGCATAATTTTAACAGCTGTTCCAATTGAACTCAAATTCAAATTCTTAAGTCAGTATCTTTCTGATCTGTTTACAATATGTATCTATCAATCTCTACTCATTCATAGGTTGTGAAGCAAAATAAGAAAATGGAGTTCATCCGTGCTTGCTCTGACTGCTACCTAAGGCCCAAAGCCCAATACAGAGTGATCTCAGACCTCGAACAGGGCTTCAGCGTCCATCCCAAGGTAAGAAATTGCATAAAGAATGTTTTATGTGTGTTAATGACTGATTTGAATATATTTCATGATCTACTGTGCTATATTTTAATATAATCTGTTAATAGGTAAGGAAAAGTTTGTATGTTTGTTTACAGTACCTCATCCATTGAAAATGTGTATGTTTGTTTACAGTACCTCATCCATTGAAAAGTTTGTATGTTTGCTTACAGTACCTCATCCATTGTAAAGTTAGTATGTTTGTTTGCAGTACCTCATCCATTGTAAAGTTTGTATTTTTGTTTACAGTACCTCATTTTCACGATGTGGGTGTGGGAATGACCAAGGCGCAGCGCAGGGATAGTAGTTTGACACTTTAATAATATACTATGTATATAAACAAAACGAATGACGAACTACAGAAACAAACAAACGATGTACAAAACGTCACGTACTCAAAACAAACACGAATGAACGGACGTAACACTTACTTTCACCGTGACTGCGAAATACATCGACAACGACCCACACCAGAGTGAAGGACAGACTAACATATATAGGATCCCTAATTAGAGACAATGCGGTGCAGCTGCCTCTAATTAGGGATCCAACCCAAAACCCACACAGAAACAGAAAAGAAAGACACTGTCAGTCTCTGACCATAGCTACATAGAGAAGCAAATTGGCTTCTCTATGGCCAGAGCCTGACAGTACCCCCCACCCAAGGCGCGGACTCCCGGACGCCAAGAAAACACACAAAACAAGGGGGGGTTAATAGGGAGGGAAGACTAGTCCATTGGGGGCGGCTCTGGCTCCGGCGAAGTGGACAGTTTACTCCCATGCCCCTTCTTTATAACCGGGCCCGGACTGGGTACCGGTGGGGTAAATGGCTCCGGCCATGGAGCGGGGAAAACAACCGGGCCAGGACTGGGCACCAGTGGGGCGGACTGCTCAGGCTCTGGAGCGGAGCAGACGGCTGGACCCGGAATGGGTACCGGTGGAGCGGACTGCTCTGGCACTGGGGCGAAGCAGACGGCTGGACCCGGATTGGGCACGGTACAGCGGACTGCTCTGGCACTGGAGCGGAGCAGACGGCTGGACCCGGAATGGGCACCGGTGGAGCGGACTGCTCTGGCACTGGGGCGGAGCAGACGGCTGGACCCGGAATGGGTACCGGTGGAGCGGACTGTTCTGGCACTGAGGCGGAGCAGACGGCTGGACCCGGAATGGGCGCACCGGAGGTCTGATGTGTGGAGCTGGCACAGGACGCACCTGGCTAGGCGCACGCACTGGAGGTCGGGTGCGGGGAGCTGGCACGGGTCGTACCGGACTGGGGAGGCGCACCGGAGGTCGGATGCGAGGAGCTGGCACTGGAAGCACCTGGCTGGGCGCACACACTGGAGGTCGGGTGCGGGGAGTAGGGCAGAGGTCCGGACCCGGACTGGACATCGGTGAAGCGGATTGCTCTGGCCTGGGAGTGGAGACGACGACCGGACCCGGACTGGGCACCGGTGGAGCGGACTGCTCTGGCATGGGGTGGCGTAGACGATCGGACCCAGACTGGGCACCGGAGGGGCGGATTGCTCTGGCAGGGAGGTGGAGTAGACAACCGGACCTGGACTGGACCACTCCGCCATCTCCCTCTCGACCTCTTCCTCTATCTCCACCAATTCCTCCAGAACCTCTCCAAAATGCTCCTCCAGATACTCCTCCTCCACCTTGCTCTGAGCCCCCCATCTATAGTTCGGCCTCTCCATGCTCCACATGAGGAGTGGTACTGGCTCGTCTTCTTCGCGGCCAGACCACCCCCATAGCTGTGGGTGTGGGTGTGGGAATGACCAAGGCGCAGCGCAGGGATAGTAGTTTGACATTTTAATAATATACTATGTATATAAACAAAACAAATGACGAACTACAGAAACAAACAAACGATGTACAAAACGTCACGTACTCAAAACAAACATGAATGAACGGACGTAACACTTACTTTCACCGTGACTGCGAAATACATCGACAACGACCCACACCAGAGTGAAGGACAGACTAACATATATAGGATCCCTAATTAGAGACAATGCAGTGCAGCTGCCTCTAATTAGGGATCCAACCCAAAACCCACACAGAAACAGAAAAGAAAGACACTGTCAGTCTCTGACCATAGCTACATAGAGAAGCAAATAGGCTTCTCTATGGCCAGAGCCTGACACTCATCCATTGTAAAGTTTGTATGTTTGTTTACAGTACCTCATCCATTGTAAAGTTTGTATGTTTGTTTACAGTACCTCATCCATTGAAAAGTTTGTATTTTTGTTTACAGTACCTCATCCATTGAGACAACACAGATATCCTTATTGAGCCTCACCTGTCCTCTATGACCAATAACTCAGCTTTTTGTATTAAAACTCACTAGTTTTCTCTCCTCCAGATATGCTTAAAAGTATATTCTCTGTCAAATGGGCATAAAATATTTAGCAGTTTTGTCAGAAGTGATTCTGTGTGATCTCCCCTCTCTCTTCTCTGTTAGGAGAAAGATTTGCATATTCATAATGGCCCAGATCAACATCCCATATTTACAGTCCTCTTGGACAGTAAAGTTACCAAATTTAAGCTGACAGTTGAGGAGCTCAAGAGGATGGGGCAAAAGAAGGTGTGGAAACGGCAATGGTTTGAACCAATATTTCTAAAACCAGGTAACTGTTAACTCATATCTCTTTATAGGCCTACAACTATCTTTCCTCTACCTGCAACTGATTTAACAGATTTTCATCTACCTCCACAAAATACAAAAACACAAAATATGCTCATTTCCACTGTATTTGGAATACTTTTGGAATAAGAAGCTTGAATGTGTGTGTTATATGTTTTTTCCAAAAGGCAGCAATCTCACAGAGTCAGACTGGCTGCATAATCTGTGTCGCATCCTGGAGCACCTGTCAGCCAAGGAAATGAAGAAGCTTAAGTGGCTAGTTAAAACCTCAAAGAAACTCCCACAGCCCAGTATCTCAGAGAATGACCTGGAGTTCTTGGAGGAGTGTCACGAGCTTGCAGAGCTAATGATAAAGAGCTGGGCGATGAAAGGTTCCATTTCAGCCACCCAGATTCTCATGGAAGAACTGCCACGCAATGACGAAACAGTGACATCCTTGCTGCTGCCCTTCCTGGAGCAATGTGGGTTGCTAAAGGTGGCATAAGAGTCAGTGGTGTGGACAGCCTTAAAGGACCTTAGGAAGGTGCTTTCCCTCAGGGTTCTATACTAGAAGCATCCGGAAAAGGAAAGTAGAAGAGTACTTGCACACTCTTTGGCTGGACGGAATAAAAAAACTAAGGAGAAAGCAGACACACATTGTTGAACAAATGCCAGATAATGAGGTTCAATGTGTTCTTTACACAGATAATGAGGTTCAATGTGTTCTTTGCACAGATAATGAGGTGCAATGTGTTCTTTGCACAGATAATGAGGTTCAATGTGTTCTTTGCACAGATAATGATGTTCAATGTGTTGTTTGCATTACGAAAATTTCCCCAATGTGTACTTGGTTCAACAGGGACAGGTGGTGGTACTTGCACAACAGTAATATTTAGCAATATTTAGAGAATAAACTGGCAATATTTAGAGAATAAAGTCTAAATTAAATGTTGTGACTAAAGTGGAAATATTTTGATAATAGAGTGGTAATTTTTTAAGAATAAAGTCACAGTTATATTTCAATATTAACCTAGGGAAGACGTTCTCAAACTGTGGCACGTGTACCACTGGTGGTACGTGTGTAAGGATCTATGTTCAGAGAGGTCTCTGGAAACCTTTATGGTTCTCAGGTTTAGTGTCCAGAGACCTCTCTGGATACTCTTATGTTCAGTTTGGGATTGGTCCCCAATTAGATTCAGCTGCGCCGCATCGCCTCTAATTGAGGAGCCTATTTAAATGTAGTTATTCCCACCTGTGTTGTGGGTTTTTGTGAGTGTTCATTTTGTGCACTCCTGTTCATGGTCTCTCATTTTGTTGTTTTTGCTTAATAAAAGGAATGTTTTTGCACCAAGGCTCTGCGCCTCAGGTCCTGTCTAACTGCAACGTTGACAACATGGAACACCCTCTGATGGAATTTAAAATAATACAAATTACTATTTAAATCTAAAAAGACAAATACTGTTTTAATATAAAACATTTTATAATAAATCAAATGTTTTTGTGACTAACGTGTAGCCCACGTACTTATGTTAGAAATTCTGCCGCAAATAAGTTACTCTACTGTACTTGGTTGCTGATTCTGCTCCCGAGCAATGATCAACTGTTTAGCTCCACATTTGCTAACTGTACAAACGAGCTAACGTTCAAAAATGAATACGTAAAAATCTAATATTATGTCATGGCTGAAAGGACCAGACGCCAAAAGGTCTGATGCCGGCACTGATATATTAGTTACAACTTTTGAAAATGAGGATGATGATCGAGCAAGCACCAGCTCGACTGCTGAGCCTGATACCGACAGCAGCACGAATGCTAGCAGGTCTCGGAAAACGGCTACAAGGCGCTACAATTAGGATTACCTCCGTTTGGGATTTACTGTCGAGGCCACAGTGTGTTGTGTGCTGTGATATTCTCAGCAACGAGAGCATGAAGCCAGCACATCTGCGGAGACACTTGACAACGAAACATGCACCCTTCAAGGACAAGCCCATTGAATTCTTTCAAAGAAAACTTAACTCAACGCAAGCACATCAGAAGTAACAGTTCTACTCCACTTACCAGAGCGCAAGAAGCGTTTTACAGCGCTAGCCTTCGGATTGCTAAACCCTACACTATTGGTGAAGACCTTTGTTTACCACTGGCAAAAGAAATGACTCATTATGCCTGGCGAGAAAGCTGCAAAACAGCTTGATCTGGTGCCCCTTTCGAATGATAGTCACTCCCAGAGTCATTGATATGGCAGCGGATGTCAGAAGTACCCTCATAAAGTGCATTAAAATGAGCAGGTGCTTTTCACTGCAATTAGACGAGAGTACTGATGTTGCTGATTTGGCAAATTTGCTCGTTTATGCTAGATACGAGTTTGATTTTTTTTATTTTTTTTTTTTTATTTCACCTTTATTTAACCAGGTAGGTCAGTTGAGAACAAGTTCTCATTTGCAACTGCGACCTTGATGGCAAGTCCCATTAAGATGTTTTGTTCTGTAAGCCGGTAGCAACAAGAACAACAGAAGAGAATATATTTCAACTTCTGAATGAATTTATCAAAAAGAATGGTATCAACTGGAAAAAATGTGTCGCTGTTTGTACAGACCGTGTCAGGCCGTCACAGCGGTGTCGTTGCGCGGATCAAAGAGGTTGCCCCTGATATGAAGTGGACACACTGCAGCGTCCATCGAGAGTTGCTCGCAATCATGCCTGAGGATTTAAAATCTGTGCTAGACTCAGCTGCCAAAGAATTTTATCAAGGCTCGACCACTGAATTCACGACTGTTCAATGTGCTCTGTAATGAAATGGGCAGTGAACATGTGCAGACACATTAACATGCATTCATTTGACTTTTGTTATGATAAGAGATTGCAACTTGTTAGAGCTGTCTGGGTTTGTGTGTGCATGTACACAGTACTTTATACTGGAATATACTTATTTCATATCACATGATAATTGCCTGTGTTATGTTGGGTAGAATATTAGAAGCACTACTTCTGTTAATGTTTGCAAGATAAATAAGTGCTAATTACATATTTTGTGTTTGCAACTGACATTTTCTAAATGATATTAAATGCATAAATAAACCAAATTCCAACAGTCAAACAAGTACATACTAATTAGATCAGCCATTCATATTTTCTATGGATTTTCCAATTGCATGTCTCATTGTCTCCCTGTTGCTGTGCCTGCTACTGATGGCGCAATTATTAGAAAATGGAAGAAGTTCAAGATGACGGTCAATCTCCCTCGGTCTGGGGCACCATGCAAGATCTCACCTCGTGGGGCATCAATGATCATGAGGAAGGTGAGGGATCAGCCCAGAACTACACGGCAGGACCTGGTCAATGACCTGAAGAGAGCTGGGACCACAGTCTCAAAGAAAACCATTAGTAACACACTGCGCCGTCATGGATTAAAATCCTGCAGCGCACGCAAGGTCCCCCTGCTCAAGCCAGCGCATGTCCAGGCCCGTCTGAAGTTTGCCAATGACCATCTGGATTATCCAGAGGAGGAATGGGAGAAGGTCATGTGGTCTGATGAGACAAAAATAGAGCTTTTTGATCTAAACTCCACTCGCCGTGTTTGGAGGAAGAAGAAGGATGAGTACAACCCCAAGAACACCATCCCAACCGTGAAGCATGGAGGTGGAAACATCATTCTTTGGGGATGCTTTTCTGCAAAGAGGACAGGATGACTTCACCGTATTGAGGGGAGGATGGATGGGGCCATGTATTGCGAGATCTTGGCCAACAACCTCCTTCCCTCAGTAAGAGCATTGAAGATGGGTCGTGGCTGGGTCTTCCAGCATGACAAAGACCCGAAACACACAGCCAGGGCAACTAAGGAGTGACTCCGTAAGAAGCATCTCAAGGTCCTGGAGTGGCCTAGCCAGTCTCCAGACCTGAACCCAATAGAAAATCTTTGGAGGGAGCTGAAAATCCGTATTGCCCAGCGACAGCCCCGAAACCTGAAGGATCTGGATGGAGGAGTGGGCCAAAATCCCTGCTGCAGTGTGTGCAAACCTGGTCAAGAACTACAGGAAACGTATGATCTCTGTAATTGCAAACAAAGGTTTCTCTACCAAATATTAAGTTCTGCTTTTCTGATGTATCAAATACTTATGTCATGCAATAAAATGCAAATTAATTACTTAAAAATCATACAATGTGATTTTCTGGATTTTTGTTTTAGATTCCGTCACTCACAGTTGAAGTGTACCTATGATAAAAATTACAGACCTCTACATGCTTTGTAAGTAGGAAAACCTGCAAAATCGGCAGTGTATGAAATACTTGTTCTCCCCACTGTATACACCATTGTAGGCTACCATTTGATATAATAAATATGTTGACAATATCATTCAAATCAATTTGTACCACTTATGTAGCCTAACTGGAGCAATAATGAACTGATGCAAAGGAACAACGTTGTGGGGATTGGCTCCAGTACCTTGTGGACTGGGAGGTGTATGGTAATGAGGAGCGCTCTATGGTGGCGAACATCCTGGATCCCAACATCATCCGGGATCGCACAAAAAAATCCACAAAAACTAGGGGGGACATGGCGGGGTACTGAGGTGGTTGCTGGCGGAGGCTCCGGTTCCGGCTCCGGGCGTGGCGCAGGCTTAAAGAGTAGCTTCCCTCCTACCTCTCCGTTGCACGCCCGGTCCGGACCCCGGCGCGATGGTTCCCCCCTCAGTACTCCCGCCATTCACCAAGTCCTGTCTGGACCCTGGTGTGGGAGCCCTCGACCCTGGAGAGGGGCTGATGTTCTCCCCTGGCTCGGACCCCAGTAGAGCGGACTGCTCCGGCACTGGAGCGAAGCAGACGACCGGCCCCGGACTGAGCACCGGTGGAGCGGACTGCTCCGGCACTGGAGCGAAGCAGACGACCGGCCCCGGACTGGGCACCGGTGGAGCGGACTGCTCCGGCACTGGAGCGAAGCAGACGACCGGTCCCGGACTGGGCACCGGTGGAGCGGACTGCTTTGGCACTGGAGCGACACAGACGACCGGCCCCGGACTGGGCACCGGAGGAACGGACTGCTCCGGCACTGGAGCGAAGCAGACGACCGGCCCCGGACTGGGCACCGGTGGAGCGGACTGCTCCGGCACTGGAGCGACGCAGACGACCGGCCCCGGACTGGGCACCGGTGGAGCGGACCGCTCCGGCGCTGTAGCGGAGCAGACTGCTGGACCCGGATGGGGCTCCGGTGGAGGCTCAGGGCTGTTCACCTTCACCTGAGGTCCCCGGCTGCTGACCTTCACCGGAGGTCTCGGGCTGCTGACCTTCACCGGAGGTCTCGGGCTGCTGACCTTCACCGGAGACCTCGGGCTGCTGACCTTCACCGGAGACCTCGGGCTGCTGACCTTCACCGGAGACCTCGGGCTGCTGACCTTCACCGGAGACCTCGGGCTGCTGACCTTCACCGGAGACCTCGGGCTGCTGACATTCACCGGAGACCTCGGGCTGCTGACCTTCACCGGAGGCCTCGGGATGCTGACCTTCACTGGAGGTCTCGGGTTGGACGCCGTGCCCACCCTGGGCACCGACGTAGAGGTGGTCTCCAGCCCTGTGGTTGGGCTGGCTGTCGGCCCCAGACTGGGCACCGACACGCTATGGAGCTCCTGCTCCACAGCGGGACTGAACGTCGTGCCCACCCTGGGCACCGACGCAGAGATGGTTTCCAGCCCTCTGGTTGGGCTGGCTGTCGGCCCCAGACTGGGCACCGACACGCCATGGAGCTCCTGCTCCACAGCGGGACTGAACGTCGTGCCCACCCTGGGCACCGACGCAGAGATGGTTTCCAGCCCTCTGGTTGGGCTGGCTGTCGGCCCCAGACTGGGCACCGACAGGCTATGGAGCTCCTGCTCCACAGCGGGACTGAACGTCGTGCCCACCCTGGGCACCGACGCAGAGATGGTTTCCAGCCCTGTGGTTGGGCTGGCTGTCGGCCCCAGACTGGGCACCGACGCGCTATGGAGCTCCTGCTCCACAGCGGGACTGAACGTCGTGCCCACCCTAGGCACCGACGCAGAGATGGTTTCCAACCACAGAGCTGTGCTGGCCGCTGAAGACTCTGCGCTGTCGGCCGTCGCTGGAGGCTCCGGGCAGTGGGCCGTCGCTGGAGGCTCCGGGCAGTGGGCCGTCGCTGGAGGCTCCGGGCAGTGGGCCGTCGCTGGAGGCTCCGGACAGTGGGCCGTCGCTGGAGGCTCCGGACAGTGGGCCGTCGCTGGAGGCTCCGGACAGTGGGCCGTCGCTGGAGGCTCCGGACAGTGGGCCGTCGCTTCGAACCGCCTCCAGGCCTCCACTCTTCACTGCCGGTCGAGTGCGTACCTGACTGTGGCGGTGAACCGGTGGTCTGGGGTGAGGAGCGGGCACGGGAGATGTAGAGCTGGACCCTCGACCGGGAGACGAATCGAGTTGAGAGCCTAGATCGGCTCCCATGCCCAGCCCAGGCAGCAGTGTAGATGACAGCTCCGGGTGTTTAATCGACCTGTCTGCCTGTCCTGAACTGGGCACCGGTCTGGCGAGGAGCTCCGACCCTCCCTCCTCCTTTCCCTCGGGAAAGAGGTGAGCCAGACGCTTCTTCCAGATCGCCAATTTAGCCTCAAAACTGTCCGCCTCCTCGATCTCCCGAACGTGAGGGTTGGGCTTGGTATCGGGAGGAAGGGCCACCCAGAGTCTCCACCACTTCGCTTGTTCCTCCTTCGACCGATCGAAGAAACCCTCCGGTGTCTTCCTGTTTTCGGCCGTCGGAGGCGGAAGTGGTGGGAGCTGTTCATTCAACTTTGGGTGGCTAACCGACGGTGGATCGCGTGGCGCTGGTACTGAGGTCCATGGGCTGGGAACATGCACTGGATCTCTGGTGCTGGAAGCTGTCGCTGGACATACCTGGCTGAGAAGGTGCGTGGGTAGGGCAGGCCGGGAGCGCGCTGAAGATCTGGCACTGGGACCGGAGACCGAACGCATCATCTCGTCATCCTCCTCGGCCCACCCGAAATACCTCCTCAGCCGCTTCTCCTCCTCCTTGTCCCTCGCGTCCCAAGGACCCCACAACCCCCCCCCCCCACCGTTAATATGGGGGACCTTCGGGGCTGTCCACTGTCAGTCCTTCCTCTCCTCATGCTCCGCTGGTAAGGGCTCCGTCCCAAGCCCCCACGCTGGTCCAGTCACGAGCCCATCTTCTCCCGCAGGTGTCGAAGAGCCCCAGATGCTCCCCACCACCAGTGGTTGTTTTACCTCCACAGTCCTCACTCCTCGATGTCTTCGATGCCGACGCCGATGCTGTCCATGCTCCTCCGTTACGCCCGTAGTGTCGAAACACTGATAATTCTCATCCTCCTCCTCTCGCTGCGGGTTCCCTTGGTGGTGGATCATTCTGTCACGGTGAGTGTAGAGGGAACGAGGCGCAGCACGAGAGGACGTTGCGAACATGTTTTTATTATATATAATATAATAATAACTGTAACAAAAAACAACAAAAGTACTCACGACCGTGGCGTTGTGTTGAACACACAGAAAACACAAGCAAACAATGACCCACACACAGGTGGATTTGTGTGGATCCTAAATACTATCCCCAATCAGAGACAACGCTAGACAGCTGTCTCTGATTGGGGATCATAATCACCCTAATTAGGGTGTGAGGACTTGGTTGTGTGCCTCTCTCCTCCCCTAGGTGGGAGTAAGAGGCCTTACCACAACCAAGCCCTCACACTGATGAGACAAAAATAGAGCTTTTTGGTCTAAACTCCACTCGCCGTGTTTGGAGGAAGAAGAAGGATGAGTACAACCCCAAGAACACCATCCCAACCGTGAAGCATGGAGGTGGAAACATCATTCTTTGGGCATGCTTTTCTGCAAAGGGGACAGGACGACTGCAACGTATTGAGGGGAGGATGGATGGGGCCATGTATCGCGAGATCTTGGCCAACAACCTCCTTCCCTCAGTAAGAGCATTGAAGATGGGTCATGGCTGGGTCTTCCAGCATGACAACGACCCGAAACACACAGCCAGGGCAACTAAGGAGTGGCTCCGTAAGAAGCATCTCAAGGTCCTGGAGTGGCCTAGCCAGTCTCCAGACCTGAACCCAATAGAAAATCTTTGGAGGGAGCTGAAATTCCGTATTGCCCAGCGACAGCCCCGAAACCTGAAGGATCTGGAGAAGGTCTGTATGGAGGAGTGGGCCAAAATCCCTGCTGCAGTGTGTGCAAACCTGGTCAAGAACTACAGGAAACGTATGATCTCTGTAATTGCAAACAAAGGTTTCTGTACCAAATATTAAGTTCTGCTTTTCTGATGTATCAAATACTTATGTCATGCAATAAAATGGAAATTAATTACTTAAAAATCATACAATGGGATTTTCACAAGCGTGCCCTGGGAACAACAGTCACATCAGCACACACACAATTATATACAAAATATACACACTAGCCTTTAAATTAAAATAAAACAAACACATTCATCACTATAAAAATCCTTAACCAATTTCCCAAATTGACCCAGGAATACCAAATCATCCAAACAAAGTGCCAACTGGAGACTATTCCACACGAGGTTCCGGAAAATGCAGCTCTCCCGAACTCTGTGGTTACCAAGGGAGCCATCATCGTTAACCAACCATGTGGCCTTGTATTATAACCTGAAATTCAACATTTCAACAAAGATGTTAAGTATGTTGGAGGCTTGTGGAGTATGGCTTTATAAGCAAAAAGAGATTAATGAAGTGATCTATGTGTCTTTAAAGAGGTCAAGCCAACTTTTTGGTAAAGGATGCAGTGATGAGTATAACAACTGTCAGATGTAATAAAACGAAGGGCGCTATGATAAACACAATCAGGGGATTTTAGAGTAGGGTCAGTTGCACTTCAGTAGATGGTATCACCATAGTCAAGAACAGGTAGAAAACTTGATTCTACAATTCACTTTCTGCTAGCCAGAGGAAAAACAAGCTTTATTTCTATATAAGAAACCCACTTTACATTTAAGCTTCTTAACAAGCTTATTTGTATGTTTCATGAACGATAGATCTACCAAGGTATTTGGAAGCAGGGACTTCAATTACAGAACCATTCAAGGAGTGAAGATGTAACCCAACTGAGAAACTTTTACGCGACTCTGAAAACAGCATGTATTTAGATTTGCCTGTAATAAGTAAAAGCTTTAAATTCGTAAGGGCTTCCTGAATAGCTGCAAAATCTGACTGTAACCATTGCATACATAATACTGTTATCCACATAAAAATTAAGATCACAATTTTTAACAGATTGACCAATAGCATTTATGTAAATCGTAAAAAGAACAGGTCTTAATATTGATCCCTGTGGAACACCATTATGCACCTCAAGAAAATCAGTGGCCTGAGTTCTGTCTCCAAGAACATGTGGCAGAGCCAAGGCCTGTCGATGACAGTTTCTTCAACAAAATACCATGATCAACAGTATCAAAGGCCTTAGACAGGTCTATAAGCAAAGCAGCACAACTCATTTCAGCATTCAAGTTCATTCACACCTGGCTGTAATAGTGCTATGCCCTGGTCTAAACCCTGATTGGTTTACTTTTAAAATACATTTCTCAGTCAAAAGAGAGTGAAGCTGCACATTTACCAACAACTTAAGAATCTTAGCTAGACAAGGAAGCCTAGAAATCAGTCGGTAATTGTCAAGATCGCTATTATCAACACCCTTATGGAGTGGCAACACATACACAGATTTCCATAATTTGGGAATAATTCCTAAAGACAATGTCAAATTTCAAATGTGAGTTAATGAGGCAGAAATGAGGGTCGCTGCACACAGCAGACCAGGTTCCAAATGATTTGCCCCTTTAGATTTCTTAACAGAGAATTGCCTGATAGAAAACCCCAGACCAACATTTTCAGTATCAATAAACAAATGACCACCATTAATATCCGGACCAAACTTAAAGTGAGTTGGCTTAGAAACTGAGTAAAAAATATAGCCCGCAGAAACAAAATGGTGATTAAATGCATTAATTATATCAATTTTATCAGTAATGGTGCCAGAGACTATTAATTTGATGGGGAAGAGAAGAAGAGGTACAACCCTTCAAAAATGTAACACTTTTCCAGAACTTGGCCGGATTTCCTGCACAAAATAATCAGATTTTTCTAACTAGTTTTACACATAAGATACAGTCAATGTCACTACACTGAAGATGGGGTTTGGATCTAGGTATTTGCACATCCCTGATACATACAATAGGAGAATGGTCACTTCTATCCAAGAAAAACACCTGACTTGCAACATATTTTTTCTGGGGTATTGTAAGGTTGTGACAGACTTCAACATTGAAACAGGAAGGTGATATTTACATAAATGGCTACACCACGCTCTTTATTCTTCCTATCTGCCCTGAATACTCTGTAACCGTCTATAGCAATCTCAGAATCCAATATTTTCTCAGTTACCCATGTTTCTGACAAGAAAACAATTTCTGGATTTGCATGAAACATCCAGATCTTAATGTGATCCATTTTAGACAATAGGTTATGCGTTTAAGTGCAACAAGATTTCTATATACAACATCTCTATGACTGTGAGCACATGCAGTACAATAGCTGGATAGAAGCTTTTTGATAGTATTGGAGGGGCTAATGACAGTGGTCTCCCTATTGTAGCGGGTCACGGGGCTGTACCCAAATCCCTTCCCCCTGCCCCGTGGCTATGCAAGCAAGGTCCATGACAGGGATTTCGAGGCAGCCCTTGAGCCCAACAGTGACCCGTAATCCTTCTCCACGCAATCCGTGATTTACATGTAGCCTACATAAAACACCATGACATTACGCACAGTTTTGTAAGTTATCATTTCGTTTCGACATATAGGCTGCTGGCCTAGCTGTTACTCTCTAAAATATACTTTGCAAGCCAAGGTGTTGGCATACGCAGGGGATTGAGGATAACATTGCAGCGAATTGGAAGGGTACCATGACAGGTACTGATGCACGCAACTCTATGTCTCTTCGCAGTCTGACAATGTACCATTGCCGTTAAAATGGTATTGCTTTGGAGATACTGTGTGTGTGCGTGTGCGTGTGTGTGTGTGTGACGCCACCTGCATACACACACAACCCACTGGTCTCTGTATGTAATCAACCACACTGACTTGGATGAAATACAGTCTGTGTGGTTCCTCCTTCTGAAAATAATCGGTGGCACAACCTCTTCCAGGTCCTAATAGGCCTACTTATAATAATATGGTTATTATGTGCTAAAGCCAATTCTAAAGTATAATTTCACCAGGTCATCTAACTGCAGGTATTTCAACGGTGGCACACACAGTTACTTTATTTTTATTTTTTAAAATTGTGTTTAACCTTTATTTAACTAGGCAAATCAGTTAAGAACAAATTCTTATTCACAATGATGGTCTACACCGGCGAAACTCAGACAGCGCTGGGCCAATTGTGCGCCACCCTATGGGACTCCCAATCACAGCCAGTTGTGATACAGTCTGGATTCAAACCAGGTTGTCTGTAGTGACGCCTCTAGCACTGAGATGCAGTGACTTAGACCACTGCATTTAACAAGGTGCTAGTTTTGTCACACCTGGACTACTGTTCAGTCGTGTGGTCAGGTGCCACAAAGTGGGACCTCGGAAAATTACAAATGGGTCAGAGCAGGGCAGCATGGCGGAGAGCTAACATGAATAATATGCATGTAAATCTCTCATGGCTCACAGTGGAAGATAGATTGACTTAATCGCTACTTGTTTTTGTAAGAAGTGTTGACATGCTGAATACTACGTAGAGCCATGGCTACATGGAACTCTATTCCACATCAGTAACTGATGCAAGCAGTAGAATCAGATTTAAAAAAACAGATAAAAATATGCCTTATGAAACAATGGGGACTGTGAAGAGACACATACACAGGCACAGACACATGCCTACAGATATACAGACATGCACTCTACACAAACGTACACATTAATTTTGTATTGTAGATATGTGATAGTAGAGTAGCAGCCTGAGGGAACACACTTAAAGTGTTGTGAAAAATGTTATTAAATGTCATGTAATATTTTTTATTGTTTATAACTGCCTTAATGTTGCTGGACCCCAGGAAGAGTAGCTGCTTAATAAAAATAATAAATAAAAACCCCTACTTTAAATCTTGAAATATAAATGTGACTATTATGAAAATGTCGACTTTATTAAAAAAAGAAAAATCGAGATTATTCTCGAAATATTGCAGCTTTATTATCGAAATATTGCCACTTTATTCACCAAATTTTATTTTGACTTAATTCTCTAAATTGTACCACTTTTTTAAAGTACTATCCATGCAAAAGATTTTATCTAAGAACAACCACCCATCGCTGTTTATTTATTTTCTCTTCACTTGGCCCTAAGGCCCCATGCAAACTATCCCGCAGTAAATTGCTCGCTTGTGGCTTGCTTGTGGCTTCATGAGGATGGACACGAAGACCAGGAGGGGATCTGCAGCTCGCCGCCGTGTGCCAGAGAAGTCTGTTGCTCTGCAGGATTTTTCAAGGATGGGGTCCAACAACGCAGCAAGAGAGGCAATCCGTGTGCGGGAGATCTTCACCTCCTACTTCTTCAAAGAGGGTGCTGTTCCCTGGCAACACCATAGACTACACAGTGCACAACCAAAGGCTCTTTTAAGAGCCATCCACATTGCAATAAGAGTGTTCTTCCATTTACTTAGCTATGTCAACTGCAGTTATTCAATTCCCAGTTTCTCTCCCTTTGATTTCTACTTCACAGGTGAGGGTGCTGTTTAGGTAAGGGTGTGATGTCTGTACAAAAAACAAAACAAAACAGCCTATTTTACCCATATATTGAAACAAATTTAGAACCATTAGACCCCCTATAACCCATACCTACACGCTCATGTGTCAATCTGATTGATGGATTGTGTTGTGCAGTAAGCAGGCTCAGGTGTATAACTGTGGCTCCTCCCACCTTCAAAGAATCGCAAATGAGGGCCAACCATGGAGAAGAGATAGATGATAGATAGATAGGTACTTTATTGATCCCCGTGGGGAAATTACTTTATCAAGCAGCTACGAAAAACACAGGGCAGGTGCAAAATGCCAGAACGAAATACACAAAAGACAGATACACGATTCATGATACATAGCGCGGCAGTATGAAAAAGTATAAAAATACACAAAGTCTGGAGCTGTCAGGCTCTGGCCATAGAGAAGCAAATAGGCTTCTCTATGTAGTTATGGTCAGAGTCTGACAGTGTCGTTCTTTTCTGTTTCTTTGTGGGTTTTGGGTGGATCCCTAATTAGAGGCAGCTGCTAACCATTGTCTCTAATTAGGGATCCCATATATGTTGAGTCTGTCCTTCACTTTGGTGAGGGTTGTTATCGATATCGATGTATGTCGCAGTCACGGTGAAGTAAGTGTGTTTTCTTTACGTCCGTCCATTAGTGTGTTTTGTGAACGTGACGTTTTCTATAGTGTTTGTTTTCGGTTTTGTTGTATAGTTCGTTCATTTGCTTGTTATTTATACAGAGTATTAAAACAAAGATGTCGAACTATAATCCCTGCGCTGCGTCTTGGTCTCTCCATACACCCAAACGTGACAGGAGCGCAAAAAGCTGTAGAAATGCATTGCATATTATGAGTGAATGACTGAATATGTACACTATACATTGTTATAGTGTTAGGTGAAAAAATGATACAATTATTGCACGTTGATATAAATTAAAAAATATGTGCATGGTTAACTATACAGGTCGATGGCAGAGAAAGATACTTAAATAGCTAAATGTGCGTATGATATAATTTAGGGTAATAATACTAATTCCCTTAAAATACAGTCCTTAGAACAGGGCTAATTACAGAAATGCATGTATTGCACATTTGATGTACTAAATGCAATGAAAAAAAAAGATACTACTGACTAGTATACAGTCCTGAGTGAATGACTACACAAGTTCAGTCCAAGAATGACTTATAATATTGCACATGATATGATATGACAACTGTACATTAATATGTACATACAGTCCTGAATGAATGAGTGATTACAGACCAGAGAGTTACTCAAGGATAGATGGATGCCTAATTGTTAAACTTGGTCCTAACACCCCAACAGTTCCAGGTCTATGTTGCAGACGGCATGGCACCCCGGTGGGGCATTAAATAGTCTAATAGCCGCCGGCAGGTAGGACCTCCTGTAGCGCTCTGGCACACTGTGGTGGGATCAGTCTGTGACTGAAGGTGCTCCTCTGCGTCATAACCATGGCATGCAGAGGGTGGGTGACGTTGTCCATGATGTCCAGCAGTTTGGCCAGGATCCTTCTCTCCGCCACCTCCTCTAGAGTGTCAAGGTTAATCCCCAGAACAGAGCTAGCCTTCCTGATCAGCTTATTTACCCAAGAAGCATCACCGGCCTTTATGTTGGCGCCCCAGCACACCAGTAAGTAAGACACTTCATTATTTCTATTACTATGGTATATGTTTGTCCTCATGTGTCTGTGCATGTTTTTCAGCATAAAGTACTCTGCAGACACTTAGTGTGGACACCATGTGAGGCCACACACACACAGATTCCTGTTGAACACTGTCTCTTGAACTACCTTATTTTCTCAATAAGTCTCTCTCCTTCACTTCATCCCTCACTCCCCTTATCCCTAAATCCTCTAGGTTATATCAGTTGTGTCGGTGAACACCTCCCGCGTCTGAACTGGCTACATAGAGGGCACAGCATGATCAGAAGTGAGCGGTCACTTGGTCGGGTCAACAGGAAGTATTATTAAAGAGATGCTTTACATTGAAATACAGATAGAGATGTAGTAGTCCCAGAGTTATGATCCTAGGTCAGTTTTGCATTCCACCTTAGAATAAAAAAAAAACAAGGCTTAATCATGCTCTCTCTCTATCCATCTGTCTCTCGTCTGCACGTATTTTTGGATGTGAGAGAGGAAGCCAGTCCCATCATCGCCACCTCACCCGCTCCTAAGACAAGCAGCCTTGGGCCCTCAGTTGGTCCTAAGGTTAGGAGACACCGCTAGAGACACTTATGGAATTGTGATGAACTGAGAGAAGGGTAGCACTGGAATTCATGAATCATACGCTGTCATCCCTGCTCCTCTGTTCTTACCTCTTTCCCTTTCTGTCTTCCCTGCTCCTCTGTTCTTACCTCTCTCCCTGTCTGTCTTCTACACTCTCACACCTCTTTCTTCCTCTGTTTTTATAATGCACACCATATGTCCATTGAAGTACAGATTGAACTTGTATTTGTAATATATTATAATATTTATAATGCATGTATTTATAACACTTGGATAATGAACTCAATAAAGCTTTCCTGTGTTTATCAGATGTGTAACCATTGACGTCCCAGGACCAAGATTGGTGAACACCGTTGAAGTGTATAATTGTAATACATACATGCAGACACAGTATCATTCAAAGACTGGAATTTGATACTCCTGGTATTGGATATGACTGAAACATCATCTCAAACATTCATACCTGAACTGCATATTTATTTCACTCATTGTTTAGATTCAGCCACTAGGTGGCGAGATTCACCATCCTGTAAAATGTCACTGAAGAGCAAAGGGGTGATTTATTTTTTACTGGCACCTAAAATCAGCTCACCGCAGGTCAGTTCAAATACCGAGGATTTGGAGAAAACAGCGGTGGCAATTGACGTGGGTATTTTAGCCCCCTTCCGAACGCAGTGCTGGGCAGAAAAAGGTACCAAAATATATCATTGATGTTCTTAATTACACATGATGCGTGCTCTGTATGATATCGCTCACTGTAGTATTTATTGGAGGAAACGTCTGGACATTTCCTCAGTCAGTCTGGACTTCATGGCTAAACTGCTATTCGTTTTGGTCTGCTGCATCCCTTTATGAAATAACACCTTGACATTTTTTTTTGTTTGTCAGTCACATAGTTTGCGATTTTTGCTATTGATACTGTGTCGATATCTGGCTTTGATTTGGCCTGATGGACAGTAGCAACAATGTGTGAAGGTATCAAAAAGTTTTGTCGCAGCTGCAGTAAAATTGAGCTAAAGTCGATGTTTTTATCTCCAACGTGCCCCCCCCCCCCCCCCCCCATGCTACACGTAACAGTAACATGTTTCTGGAAACAATTGGTTGATACGTTATTGTACACATGTTGCTACAATATTGCAATTTCAAGAGAGTTGCCTACGTGCAGAACGTTAACAAACGTAGCTGCGGAAGGAAGTTCATTGGGTTTAGTCTGCTACTGCAGGGCCAGAATAAATAAATACCAGATGTGGAAAATTAAACTCGAGCAAATGTAACTTCCCTTTATACCAATCTTTCATTTACAGTCAGACTAGTTATTGTCGGTAGGGCTTCTAGGAAATCTCTTTTTGATGGGGTGCTCCCAAAAAAAACCTGCGGTGGGGGAGGGGCATGAACGTGGCAGTCTTGTCTCCCCGAATTTCACTCTCTGGCCTGAACCTCTCCAACACTTGTCTATACATTCAGTTCATGACTCATTGATTCAAACATTCCCAGTCAACTGCGGGAATGCGTCAGGACTAGTTTTCTTCAACCAACTAGAGAGCATGTGTACAATATGGCTGTCAGCTTGTGTTATTGAACAATTGTAAACCGTTTTAGTGGACAGTAATAGCAGATTACAGACACATCACCTCTGCGTGTCCTCACGAGTTTTCTTAACCTAATAGCCTAGTTGTTGGTAGTCTTGTTTAGTCACATCTCTCACATTCCTGACCATTTGGTGATGGGACCTACTTTTAATTTTCTTAGACATTGTTGAGTGGATGGGTCATCTGTCCTGGGCCTCTGTTTATGTGTTGCACATCTATTTCAAGGGTACCTATCTGAAATAAAATCCAGACCAACATGATAGAAAATTAACCCCATTGGCTGTTTATTTACAGTTCCTACTGGACTCCTGCCCTTTGTGTGAACTTGTGCACTCTCCCAGGTATTTGACTGCCCATCCTAAATACTTAGAGTAGTGTGTGGGAAATCGAGCCTTCCCCTCCCACCTCGACCCCCCTCTGCTCCTTGCGCTCCTTGGGATACAGCTGCTGCTTGCACTGGCCGGCATGTGTACTAATCATCCTAAAAACCTCAAATGCCCTCTAGTCAAATGGAGTACTGACCTCTTTGTCTCAAGCAGTCACTGTGTAAATCAACAACTGAGTATGAAGTTTTTTTTTTTTTTATAGATAGACATTTTATAATGAAAACATATTTTTTCATAGACTAAAGGTAATTGAAAATCCTCGCTTTGAGTATACAAAGTGGTTTTTTTAGGAGCAGCTTGTGTTACACAATAGTAGTTATTTAAAGAACTAATGCCTTCTGGGAGCAGTGAAAGGACCAGAGTTGGTCACGCAGGGGGCATGAGTTGGCATTGGTAACATATTCACTGGATGCGTGTAGACTCAGTAGGTCCTGGAGGAAAGCCTGGCAAAATCATCTCCCATTATAGGCAACACATTTATAGAAGCTTCTGCTCAGCCAGTTAGCATGCTGAGACACGTAAAAATATTTAGATTGGTGCTGTAGTTTTCATCAAAAGTTTCCTGTCATGAGATCATCATCAGTGGATAGTTGTCCAAGTGCCCTGTCGACAATCGCCACTGCCTGTATCAAGTTCATTTGTAAAAAATCAGGATCCTTCTGACCATTATCTAACAGACTAATAACTTGTCTACCTCTCTCTTACAGACCCCTGTGCAGTAGTGCAAAGATGGAGCTGTGGGGTGTCTGGTGTGTGTTGTTGACTTGTGTCTTCTACACATCCTCCGCTGACAAAGATTTCTTCACCTCAATTGGTAAATATTTTCCATGAACAATCCTTTATAGGCCCCTTTATTCATTAGTTTTAGGGCAGTTCCACGGTAACGTAATTGCGCTGAGAATTAAAATCTTAAAATATATGCCAACCAAAAACCATTGATTTCAAAGTTTAACAAACCATACAACTCTTTGCACATAGACTACTTTTAACAATCTGAGAGCTTGGGACTATAATGTTCTATCTGCATTGTTCAATTCTGTTAAATTTTCTCTACCTACAGTTGAAGTCGGGCGTTTACATACACCTTAGCCAAATACATTTCAACTCAGTTTTTCACAATTCCTGACATTTAATCCTAGTAAAAAGTCACTGTCTTAGGTCAGTTAGGATCACCACTTTATTTTAAAAATGTGAAATGTCAGAATAATAGTAGAGAGAATGATTTATTTAAGCTTTTATTTCTTTCATTACATTCCCAGTGGGTCAGAAGTTTACATACACTCAATTAGTATTTGGTAGCATTGCCTTTAAATTGTTTAACTTGGGTCAAACATTTTGGGTAGCCTTCCACAAGCTTCCCACAATAAGTTGGGTGAATTTTGGCCCATTCCTCCTGACAGAACTGGTGTAACTGAGTCAGGTTTGTAGGCCTCCTTGCTCGCACACACTTTTTCAGTTCTGCCCACACATTTTCTATAGGATTGAGGTCATGGCTTTGTGATGGCCACTCCAATACCTTGACTTTGTTGTCCTTAAGCCATTTTGCCACTACTTTGGAAGTATGCTTGGGGTCATTGTCCATTTGGAAGACCCATTTGCGACCAAGCTTTAACTTCCTGACTGATGTCTTGAGATGTTGCTTCAATACATCCACATACTTTTCCTTCCTCATGATGCCATCTATTTTGTGAATTGCACCAGTCCCTCCTGCAGCAAAGCACCCCCACAACATGATGCTGCCACCCCCGTGCTTCACGGTTGAGATGGTGTTCTTCGGCTTGCAAGCCTCCCCCGTTTTCCTCCAAACATAACGATGGTCATTATGGCCAAACAGTTCTATCTTTGTTTCATCAGACCAGAGGACATTTCTCCATAAAATATGATCTTTGTCCCCATGTGCAGTTGCAAACTGTGGTCTGGCTTTTTTATGGTGGTTTTGGAGCAGTGTCTTCTTCCTTGCTGAGCCGATATAGGATTTGTTTTACTGTGGATATAGATACTTTTGTACCTGTTTCATCCAGCATCTTCACAAGGTCCTTTGCAGTTGTTCTGGAATTGATTTGCACTTTTCATACCAAAGTACTTTAATCTCTAGGAGACAGAACGCGTCTCCTTCCTCAGCGGTATGACTGCTGCATGGTCCCATGGTGTTTATACTTGGGTACTATTGTTTGTACAGATGAACGTGGTACCTTCAGGCGTTTGGAAATTGGTCCCATGGAAATTGCTCCCAAGGATGAACCAGACTTGTGGAGGTCTACAGTTTTTCTTCTGAGGTCTTAGCTGATTTCTTTTGATTTTCTCATGATGTCAAGCAAAGAGGCACTGAGGTTGAAGGTAGGCCTTGAAATATATCCACAGGTACACCTCCAATTGACTCAAATTATGTCAATTAGCCTATTTTCTGGAATTTTCCAAGCTGTTTAAAGGCACAGTCAACTTAGTGTATGTAAACTTCTGACCCAATGGAAATGTGATATAGTGAATTATAAGTGAAATAATCTGTCTGTAAACAATTGTTGGAAGAATTATTTGTGTCATGCACAAAGTAGACTTGCCAAACTATAGTTTGTTAACATGAAATCTGTGGAGTGGTTGAAAAATGAGTTTTAATGACTTCAACCTAAGTGTATGTAAACTTCCGACTTCAACTGTATATACAGTAGTACTCTAAATACCCCAATTAATGTTGTTAAGTTTAAAAGAATACAAGATAAAAATTGCTGACAACTTTCAAACCAATGAGAGTTTGAACTTTAAAGCCAATTATATCATCTTTTTGCAGAGAGAACCTTATAGTCCCTAAGTTTTCAAATTTACACTAAACGTTTTATAAAAACACATTTATTGGAAGAACTGTTCAGATGCAAAGTTTGGTAAGAGAATTTCTGTCAAATCTCCCTCAGTTTTTTGTCTCCACGCTTTCCAAAAACAATCTTCTCCGATTCAAGATTCAACGGTGTCTGCAGAAAGAATGGGGTGTCAGCTATGACATGACACATTGACTTTGAAATAATATATTTTGGTTATTGAACTACAGTAAGTGAAGTGGATTTACACCCGGTAATGGAATTGTGGTAACAGAATTTCATCATGGATCCCTGATCTGTACCTCACAGAAATGCATTATTATGGATATGAATGTCAATCTCTTCATGGTGATGTATCCTAAATACCTCAGCTACGCTCAAGGTACTGAACGATATCATAACCGCCATCGATAAAAGACAGTACTGTGCTGCCGTCTTCATCGACCTGGCCAAGGCTTTCGACTCTGTCAATCACCGCATTCTTATTGGCAGACTCAACAGCCTTGGTTTCTCAAGTGACTGCCTTGACTGGTTCTCTAACTACTTTGCAGACAGGGTTCAGTGTGTCAAATCGGAGGGCCTATTGTCCGATCCTCTGGCAGTCTCTATGGGGGTGCCACAGGGTTCAATTCTTGGGCCAACCCTTTTCTCTATATACATTAACGATGTCGCTCTCGCTGCTGGTGACTCTCTGATCCATCTCTACGCAGATGACACCATTCTGTATACATCTGGCCCCTCTTTGGACACTGTGTTTACTAACCTTCAAACAAGCTTCAATGCCATACAACACTCCTTCCGTGGCCTCCAACTGCTCTTAAACGCTAGTAAAACTAAGTGCATGCTTTTCTATCGAACGCTGCCAGCACCCGTCCACCGGACTATCATCACTACTCTCGACGGGTCCGAATTAGAATACGTGGACACCTATAAATACCTAGGCATCTGGTTAGACTGTAAACTCAACTTCCAGACTCACATCAACCATCTCCAATCCAAAATTAAATCCAGAATTGGCTTCCTATTTCGCAACAAAGCCTCCTTCACTCATGCTGCCAAACATGCCCTTGTAAAACTGACTATCCTACCGATCCTTGATTTCGGTGATGTCATTTACAAACTAGCCTCCAACACTCTACTCAGCAAATTGGATGTAGTCTATCACAGTGCCATCCGTTTTGTTACCAAAGCCCCATACACTACCCATCACTGCGACCTGTATGCTCTTGTTGGCTGGCCTTCATTATATATTCGTCGCCAAACCCACTGGCTCCAGGTCATCTATAAGTCATTACTAGGTAAATCCCCGCCCTATCTCAGCTCACTGGTCACTATAGCAACACCCACCCGTAGCATGCGCTCCAGCAGGTATATCTCACTGGTCACCCCCAAAGCCAACACCTCCTTTGGCCGCCATTCCTTCCAGTTCGCTGCTGCCAATGACTGGAACGAATTGCAAAAATCACTGAAGCTAGAGGTTCCTATCTCCCTCAATTACTTTAAGCGTCAGCTGTCAAAGCTGCTTATCGATCACTGCACCTGTATATAGCCCTTCTGTAAATAGCCCACACTACTACCTCATCCCCATATTTATTTTTGTTATTTTCACAAATCTTGCACTCCAGTATCTCTATTTGCACATCATAATTTGCACACCCTTCATTCCTGTGTTAATGATGATAATCTGTAATTTATCTCACCACTATGGTCTATTTATTGTCCTACCTCCTAACCTTACTGCATTTTGCACTACATTTTGCACTCTGTATATAGATTTTCTATTATGTTTTGACCATGTTTGTTTACTGTGTAACTGTGTTGTTTTTGTCGCACTGCTTTGCTTTGTCTTGGCCAGGTCGCAGTTGCAAATGAGAACTTGTTCTCAACTGACCTACCTGGTTAAATAAAAAAATAAAATAAAAAACTGTAGGTACATAAAGGTATAAATATGCAATTGGGTATTATTGTACATACTGGCTATTATTTTAATGAGTTCTGCCCCAAAACAAGACCAAATTGTTGGTCCAAACCGGAACGTTGTCTATGGTTCACAAGTTTGGACATCAAAGTAGAGCTCAGTGGAGTACAGTAGAGTACAGCACAGAACACTACAGCAGAGTACAGTAGAGTTCAGTACAGTACATTATAGTGTACTCAACTCTAGTGTGCTCTACTGTAAACTCTACTGTACAGTTCTGTACTGAACTATACTCTACTTTTCTTTACTGTACTGTGCTGTACTTTACTGTACTGTCCAAACTTATGAACCCAACTCTGGTTTGTGAATACTATGATTTCCCATTGTAGCCAATTCAATAGCAAAAATTCTGTTACTGATTTGGGAACATAATTTTGAGTACTAATCACTTAATAAATAATTAAACAAAATTGATATCAGTAAAAACACTAACTAATTGATAGGTCTACCTTTACTTGTTACTTCTGTGAACTTTAATTATCCTCCCTCATGAGGGAGAGAAATGATAAAATATAAAGACGTGGGTTTTTGGTCATGGAATTTCAAGGCACAATGTTTCTTAAACTTACAGAATGCAGAAACATTTATCCAAAGCTAAATATAAGTGTTTATATTAGTTGGCAGTGGTCTTTACTTCAACATTATTGTGTTTTGATGTATTTCTAATACCTTTGAATACTTTTTATGGTAGATGTTTTCTAACACCCCTTTTTTAATGTTTACCAGAAATCAAAGCCTTTGCTTGTTGCTAATTCTTATGATGGAAAATGGTTGAAAAATGTATATATGCCTTAATTTATTTGACTCCCAATTTGACGCTCCTGTGATCTTCACATGTTGGTCCTTCATCATTACCATCCTGTCTTGGTCACAAACCTTGACCCTAGGGTGAGAAATGTGTTTATCACAGACATATGCATTACAAACACGTATAGTTCTTCTATGTATTCAACATTTTATACAACCTTTGACCCCTGTTTCACTGTGTTCCCCAGGTCAGATGACAGATCTGCTGTACACAGAAAAGGACCTGGTCACCTCTCTGAAGGATTACATCAGAGCAGAGGAGAGCAAGCTGGAGCAAGTCAAGAAGTGAGAGGAGAGCCCCTGTGCACAGACCTTTATCTAGTCTCTTTATCTCTCAATCCCTATCTGGCTGTCTTTTTCACTCACTCTCACTTTATCTCACATTCATAGGCCGAGGCAGGTCATAAAGTGAGAGGCCAAATGCCCAGATAGCTACTCTCTAGTTGCTGCTCAGTTTGCTCTTTTCCACAAGTCATACACACAATGGTATAGCTACTATTAAAGAGAATAATTTACATATCCTGCTTCACAATACCACCCTCAGAGCGTATCATATTGCTGTGTCTAACTTATAATGGGCCTCTGGGTAACAAGATACCTAGTTTTCCTCTCAGCCTATTGTGTTACAATGAAGGGACACTGTCAATGAACCAACAGGGTATGTCAAGTGCAGGACATGACGTAACTGTTCTTTTATCTATTGCCTTTCAATGGTGCTGATGGACAGGTGTGTGTACATGTTTGTGTGTAGAGGGAGTACATGAGTGTATATATGAAGTTGTGTATATATGAAATACAACAGACAATGAATCACCGTTTTGCTTCTATGAGTCATATACTGAATGTATTTTCCCTCCATGATGTGTCCAGGTGGGCTGAGAAGCTGGATGTGTTGTCGGCCACGGCCACTCAGGACCCAGAGGGCTTCCTGGGCCACCCGGTCAACGCCTTCAAGCTGATGAAGAGACTCAACACAGAGTGGGGAGAGCTGGAGAGCCTGGTCCTCAAGGACATGTCTGATGGTCAGGATTACTCATGGACCTCTATTTTATTGTCTGTATAAATGCTCTATTACCACATAAAGATTCAAATTATTGCTAAGTGCTAATTGACAAGTTGTAAAAAATATATATAATCAGTAGCATTTTTTTGTTGTTGCCATCATTGAAGTGATGGAGCAGGGTCTGTTTCCACTCAAAAGAGGAATGAGATTATTCTCCAAGCATCTTTTAGCATCTATACCACCTTTAGTGAAGATCTCGTATAATAGAATTGAGCTTCCTAACTATCTTTCCTTCCCATACTTTAGGGTTCATCTCTAACCTGACCATCCAGAGACAGTACTTTCCCAATGATGACGACCAGACGGGGGCAGCCAAGGCCCTGATGAGGCTGCAGGACACCTACCGGTTGGACACGCAAACCATCTCCACGGGAGAGCTGCCTGGTGAGGGGTGTTGGGGGCAGGGAGGTAGAGGCTAGGGGCTTAAATCAAATCAATCAAATGTGATTTGTCACATGCTTCGTAAACAACAGGTGTAGACTAACAGTGAAATGCTTACTTACGTGTCCATTTCCAGCAATGCAGAGTTAACGATAAAATAGAAATAGTGACACAAGGAATAAATACACAGTGCTTAAGGAGCAAAAATAACATGGTTATCTACAGGGAGTATATAATAACATGGTTATCTACAGGGAGTATATAATAACATGGTTATCTACAGGGAGTATATAATAACATGGTTGTCTACAGGGAGTATATAATAACATGGTTATCTACAGGGAGTATATAATAACATTGTTATCTACAGGGAGTATATAATAACATGGTTATCTACAGGGAGCATACAGTGGGTGAAATAAGTATTGAACACGTCACCATTTTTCTCAGTAAATATATTTACAAAGGTGCTATTGACATGAAAGTTTCACCAGATGTTGGTAACAACCCAAGTAATCCATACATACAAAGAAACCAAAACAAATAAGTTCAGAAATTAAGTTATGTGTAATAATGTGAAATGACACAGGGAAAAAGTATTGAACACATGAAGAAAGGGAGGTTCAAAAAGCTGAAAACTATCAGTAATTAAAAAGCAATCCAGTCCCCTGTCAGTGCAAATGAATATCAGCTGGTTCAGTCCCAACTGATGGCCTACAAAAAGGTCTCATTGCCAAGGTGTCACACAAGACACATCTCATGATGGGTAAAAGCAAAGAGCTGTCTCAAGACATTCGCAACCTAATTGTTGCAAAACATAATGATGGCATTGGTTATAGGCGCATTTCTAAGCTTCTGAATGTTCCAGTGAGCACTGTTGGGGCCATAATACGGAAGTGGAAAGACAATTATTTCACCATAAATTTGCCTCGACCAGGTGCTCCTAGGCAACTTGACTAGGCAACATGATAGATAATAGACAGTAGCAGCAGCGTATGTGTTGAGTGTGAAAGTGTGTGTGGTGTCAGTATGTCTGTGGGCGTATGTAGTGTGTGTGTTGGGGTATCAGTCAAACATTTTAGAACACCTACTCATTCATGGGTTTTTCTTTTCTTTTACTATTTTCTACATTGTAGAATAATAGTGAAGACATCAAAATATGAAATAAGACATATGGAATTATGTAGTAACCAAAAATGTGTTAAACATCAAAACATATTTTATATTTGAGATTCTTCAAATAGCCACCCTTTGCCTTGATGACAGCTTTGCATACTCTTGGCATTCTCTTAACCAGCTTTACCTGGAATGCTTTTCCAACAGTCCAACTCATCCCAAACCATCTAAATTTGGTTGAGTTTGGATTGTGGAGTTCATTTGATGCAGGACTCCATCACTCTCCTTCTTGGTAAGATAGTCCGTACACAGCCTGGAGGTGTGTTGGGTCATTGTCCTGTTCAAAAAAACAAATGGTAGTCCCACTAAGCCCAAACCAGATGGAATGGCGTATCGCTGCAGAATGCTGTGCTAGCCATGCTGGTTAAGTGTGCCTTGAATTCTAAATAAATCACAGACAGTGTCACCAGCAAAGCACCCCCTACAACATAACACCTCCTCCTCCATGCTTTACGGTGGGAAATACACATGCGGAGATCATCCGTTCACTCACACTGCGTCTCAGAAAGACACAGTGGTTGGAACCAAAACCTCAAATTTGGACTCCAGACCAAATGACAAATTCCGTGTTTCTTGGCCCAAGCAAGTCTCTTCTTATTATTGGTGTCATTTTGTAGTGGTTTCTTTGCATTCATTTGACTATGAAAGCCTGATTCTCAGTCTCCTCTGAACAGTTGATGTTGAAATGTGTCTTTTACTTGAACTCTGTGAAGCATTTATTTGGGCTGCAATATCTGAGGCTGTTAACTCTAATTAACTTATCCTCTGCAGCAGAGGTAACTCTGGGTCTTCCATTCCTGTGGCGGTCCTCATGAGAGCCTGTTTCATCATAGCACTTGATGGTTTTTGCAACTGCACTTGAAGGAACTTTCAAAGTTCTTGAAATTTTCCGTATTGACTGACCTTCATGTCTTAAAGTAATGATGGACTGTCGTTTCTCTTTGCTTATTTGAGCTGTTCTTGCCATAATATGGACTTGGTCTTTTACCAAATAGGGCCATCTTCTGTATACCACCCCTACCTTGTCACAACACAACTGATTGGGTCAAACGGATTAAGAAGGAAAGAAATTCCACAAATTAACTTTTAAGAATGCACACCTGTTAATTGAAATGCATTCCAGGTGACTACCTCATGAAGCTGATTGCATCCTGGCGACCTCGCACGCCGGAGAGGGAGATTACGTGACACTAGTTGAGAGAATGCCAAGAGTGTGCAAAGCTGTCGGGGGCTATTTGAAGAATCTCAAATATAAAATATATTTTGATTTTGTTTTTTGGGGTTACTACATGATTCCATATGTGTTATTTCATAGTTTCGATGTCTTCACTATTATTCTACAATGTAAAAAATTGTAAAAATAAAGAAAAACCCTTGAATGAGTAGGTGTTCTAAAACATTTTTTGAGGATCTGAGGGCCCATGCCAAATCTTTTCAGCCTCCTGAGGGGAAAGAGGTGCTATAGTGCCCTCTTCACAACTGTTTGGGTGTGTGGGTAG
This sequence comes from Thymallus thymallus, assembly GCA_023634145.1. NCBI lineage: Eukaryota > Metazoa > Chordata > Actinopteri > Salmoniformes > Salmonidae > Thymallus > Thymallus thymallus. Next base: position 11,603,657 of record CM042387.1, read on the forward strand.
ACCATGTTAATTATTTAGTGATGTGGACACAGAGAAACTTGAAGCTCTCGACCTGCTCCACTACAGCCCCATCGATGTGGATGGGGGCATGTTCGTCCCTCCGTTTCCTGTAGTCCATGATCAGCTCCTTTGTCTTGCTCACGTTGAGGGAGATGTTGTCCTGGCACCACACTGCCTCTGACCTCCTCCCTATACATTGACATTTTAGTCATTTAGCAGACGCTCTTATCCAGAGCGACTTACAGTAGTGAGTGCATACATTTACATACTTTTCTTTCTCGTACTGGTCCCCTGTGGGATTCAAACCCACAACCCTGGTGTTGCAAGCGCCATGCTCTACCAGGCTGCCTCATCATCGTTGGTGATCGGTCCTACCACCGGCGTGTCAGCAAACTTGATGCTGTTGGAGTCGTGCACTTTTACGCATTTGTAGGTGAACAGGGAGTACAGGAGGGGACTAAGCACACACCACTGAGGGGTCCCCGTGTTGATGGTCAGCATGGCGGATGTGTTGTTGCCTACCCTCACCAGCTGGGGGCGTCCCTCAGGAAGTCCAGGATCCAGTTGCAGAGGGAGGTGTTCAGTCACAGGGTCCTGAGCTTGGAGGGGACTATGGTGTTAAATGCGAGCTGTAGTCAATGAACAGCATTCTTACCTTGGGTATTCATTTTGTCCAGGTGAGTGAGGGCAGTGTGGAGTGCAATAGAGATTGCGTCATCTATGGATCTGTTGGGGCGGTATGCGAATTGGAGAGGGTCCAGGGTGTCTGGGATGATGGTGTTGATGTGAGCCATGACCAGCCTTTCAAAGCACTTCATGACTATAGATGTGAGTGCTATGGGGCGACAGTCATTTAGGCACCTACTGGCTGGAAACACATACCATCTCCATGAGGGAACTGCCTGGTGAGGGGGGTGAGGGGCAGGCATGTGGAGGGAGTTGCATACCAGGAGTGGATTATCTGACTTATAGACTTGTTGCCGGCGGAGGTTCTGTTATAGCTTCAGTGATAGCGGCTCCTACTACTGTTGCGGAGGGAAATTGTGCACATTGCTTACAACATGTGGACTAAAGTCACATTTAGTCCACATGAATGCTTGAAATCCCATGTAATGCCATGTACAGTTGAAGTCAGAAGTTTACATACACTTAGGTTGAAGTCATTAAAACTCATTTTTCAACCACTCCACAGATTTCATGTTAAACAAATTATAGTTTTGTTAAGTCGGTTAAGACATCTACTAGTAATTCTTCCAACAATTGTTTACAGACAGATTATTTCACTTATAATTCACTATATCACAATTCCAGTGGGTCAGAAGTTTACATACACTAAGTTGACTGTGCCTTTTTAAACAGCTTGGAAAATTCCAGAAAATGCTGTACAAACAATAGTACGCAAGTATAAACACCTTGGGACCACGCAGCAGTCATACCGCTCAGGAAGGAGACGCGTTCTGTCTCCTAGAGATGAACGTACTTTGGTGCGAAAAGTGCTAATCAATCCCAGAACAACAGCAAAGGACCTTGTGAGGATGCTGGAGTAAACAGGTACAAAAGTATCTATATCCACAGTAAAACGAGTCGTATATCAACATAACCAACATAAGACACTGCTCCAAAACCACCATAAAAAAGCCAAACTACGGTTTGCAACTGCACATGGGGACAATGACCCCAAGCATACTTCCAAAATGGCTTAAGGACAACAAAGTCGAGGTATTGGAGCGGCCATCACAAAGCCCTGACCTCAATCCTATAGAAAATGTGTGGGTAGAACTGAAAAAGCATGTGCGAGCAAGGAGGCCTACAAACCTGACTCAGTTACACCAGTTCTGTCAGGAGGAATGGGCCAAAATTCACCCAACTTATTGTGGGAAGCTTGTGGAAGGCTACCCGAAACGTTTGACCCAAGTTAAACAATTTAAAGGCAATGGTACTAAATACTAATTGAGTGTATGTAAACTTCTGACCCACTGGGAATGTGATGAAAGAAATAAAAGCTTAAATAAATAATTCTGTCTCTTATTATTCTGACATTTCACATTCTTAAAATAAAGTGGTGATCCTAACTGACCTAAGACGGAAAAAAATTACATGTCAGGAATTGTGAAAAACTGAGTTTAAATGTATTTGGCTAAGGTGTATGTGAACTTCCGACTTCAACTGTAAATGCACTGTATGCAAATGCTGCTGAGATGGAATTTTTCTGGTGATGAGATGAGTCCATGTGTGTGTCTGCTTCATGTGTGTCACTCTGCACATGTTAACATCTCTATGTCTACACACAGGAACCAATATGGACGTCACTATGAGCCCTATGACGGTGGAGGACTGCTTTGAGCTGGGGAAGATAGCCTACTCCGATGCAGACTATTACCACACAGAGCTGTGGATGGAGCAGGCCCTGAAACAGCTGGATGGGGGAGAGGAGTCCACCGTGGACGTGGTGACCATCCTGGACTACCTCAGCTACTCCATCTACCAGCAGGGGGAGTTAGAGAGGGCTCTGGACTACACCAAGAGACTGCTCAAATTGGGTGAATGGATATTTGTGTTTCATATGCGTTTCATGTATTGATTGTAATGCAAAGGACAATACTGAGTAGATTCTCATCTTCTCATAAATGAGTCTGCTGTGTTCCTCAGACTCTGCCCACCAGCGAGCCAATGGCAACCTGAAGTACTTTGAGTACCAGCTGGCCAAGCAGAAGAAGGTTGAGGCGGAGGAGGGCCTGAAGGAGAAAAGAGAGAGAGAGAAGAGAGAGGCATCTGACAAGAAGGGCAGACCTGCAGACTACCTGCCTGAGAGGAGGAAATACGAACAGCTGTGTCGCGGCGAGGGCATCAAGATGGTGAGAGGCACTTACTGTACTAACCAGTGGTGGCTGGTGGCACTTTAAATCGGAGGACAGACTCCTAGTAATAGCTGTAATAAAATAAAAGGAAAGGTATCACACGGTTTACATTTGTTTGATACAATTCCATGTATTTCCTTCCAGCCATTACTATGAGCCGTCCTCCCCTCACCAGCCTCCCCTGGTACTAACACACACACTCTAAATGCACAGTCTCTAATAGCTATGTATTGTGATGTTTTAAATGGTTAAAGTCCTCTTGAAATGCTTTACATTGAGTGTGCAACTACACTGAACAAAAATATAAACGCAACATGTGAAGTGTTGGTACCATATTTTGGTGTTGGTACCAAAATATCCCAGAAATGTTCCATATGCACAAAAAGCATATTTCTCTCAAATTGTGTGTTTAAATTTGTTTGCATTACTGTTAGTGAGCATTTATCCTTTGCCAAGATAATCCATCCACCTGACAGGTGTGGCATATCAAGAAGCTGATTAAACAGCATGATCATTACACAGGTGCACCTTGTGCTGGGGACAATAAAAGACCACTCTAAAATGTTCCACAACAATGCCACAGATGTCTCAGGTTTGCTGGAATGTCCAACAGAGCTGTTGCCAGAGAATATCTATATCTCTCTCTACCATTAGCCGCCTCCGATGCTGTTTTGGAGAATTTGGCCTCACAACCGCAGACCACATGTATGGCGTCGTTTGGGCAAGCGGTTTGCTGATGTCAACGTTGTGAACAGAGTGCCCCATGGTGGGGTTATGGTATGGGCAGGCATAAGCTACGGACAATGAACACAATTGCATTTTGATCAATGTCAGTTTGAATGCACAGAGATACTGTGACGAGATCCTGAGGCCCATTGCCGTGCCATTCATCCACCGCCATCACCTCATGCAGGGCTCCCGAGTGGCGCAGTGGTTTGAATCCAGGCTGTATCACATCCGGCCGTGATTGGGAGTCCCATACGGCGGCGCACAATTGGCCCAGCATCGTCCGGGTTTGGCCAGGGTAGGCCGTCATTGTCAATAAGAATTTGTTCTTAACTGACTTGCCTAGTTAAATAAAGGTAAAATAAAAAATGTTGCAGCATGATAATGCACGGCCCATGTTGCAAGGATCTGTACACAATTCCTGGAAGCTGAAAATGGCCCAGTTGAGCATGTTTGGGATGCTCTGGATCGACGTGTAAGACAGCGTGTTCCATTTCCCGGCAATATCCAGCAACTTCGCACAGCCATTGAAGAGGAGTAGGACAACATTCCACAGGCCACAATCAACAGCCTGATCAAGGCAAATGGTGGTCACACCAGATACTGACTGGTTTTCTGATCCACGCCCCTATGGCATCTGTGACCAACAGATGCATATCTCTATTCCCAGTCATGTGAAATCCATAGATTAGGGCCTAGTGATTTTATTTCAATTGACTGATTTCCTTATACTGTTACTTTGTAAAATCTTTAAAATTGTTGCATGTTACATTTATATTTTTGTTCCGTATAGATAGGTATTTCCTAAGCCATATGCTCATCCGAGAGAGACAAGTTCGATGTTTGGTAGGACTAGAGGAATCTTTTGGCCCTCTTCCCTCTGCTGCGTGAATCTCTTGGTGATTCTCTGTGTCCTCTCCCCTGGCTCTGCTTCTGCCTGCCTGTCCATAGATGGATCTGTTTACTGTAGTCATTATGTTTGGCAATGATTCGGAAGCCTGGATGGACAAGTGTGTGTGGGGGAAGTGTGTGTGTGTGTGCACTTGCTGGACCGTGCCTTGATAGATTCTAAGCCAGTAGCTATACTAATGGTCAGAACTGTGAGTATGTCCCGTAATGTTTGGGTCAGATACCATAGCAAAGTATCTGCAAAATTGTGACCTCGGGTGACCCTCTGTGATTATATATGATAATGACCTCTATCTCTCTTTCGCTGTCTTTCTCTTTTCTCTCCCTCCCCCTATCTCAGACCCCGCGGCGTCAGAGTCGTATGTTCTGTCGTTACTCTGACAACAACCGCCACCCCCTGTACGTGCTGGGTCCCGTCAAGCAGGAGGACGAGTGGGACCGACCACGTATCATCCGTTACCATGACATCCTCTCCGACAGCGAGATCGAGAAGGTCAAAGAGCTGGCCAAACCCAGGGTGAGTTAAAGGTCCACCCTCAGGGGAAGCCAAGGTCTGGGGTGTGGTAAGGGTTGCAAAATTCCAGTAATTTTCCAAAAGTTTCCCCAAAATTCCAAGGTTTTCCAGAAATCCCAGTTGGGGGAGAATTTTGCAACCTTAAGTGTGGTAGATGTTAAAATCAGTGGAGGCTGGTGGGGGGAGCTATAGGAGGACGGGCTCATTGTAATAGCTGAGATGGAATACATGGAACAGAGTCTAACATGTGGTTTCCGTTTGTTTGATATGTTTGATAACGTTCCATTTATTTTATTCCAGCCATTACAATGAGCCCGTCTTCCTATAGCTCCTCCCAACAGCCTCCACTGGTTAAACTGTGTTTAATATGCATGTTTCATTGCTTCCATAAGAACACTGGGGATGCCCACCTTGCATGAGGACCTGACTGTGTACAATGTGTGTGTTTTGTTTATTTGTTACACACTGGCTGGATAAGAGCAAAATCCCACTTGTTTGGCTCATACAGTAGTATTTGATAGCTCAGTTCGAACTAGAAGGGAGTTTTGACTCAGCAATGAACATCACCTCAAATGATCATAACCGAATCAAATGATCATAATTGAATTATAGCTTCATATCAACACACAACTCTGATTTTCGCATGAATCGTGTATTAATGTCAATGATCGGGATCCATAACTCAAGCTATGGTTCAGCTCTTGTAGAGGGTAAGGGAACCCAGAAGGGACACACAGCACAGACTTACTGCAGCCTAGTAGTGTATATAGGTCCAGCAGCCAGTCAGTGTGTAACAGGGATTGTCCCTGTAACCCGTGTCCTCTCGGCCGGTTGGCTGTTGGCTCCACAGCTGCGCCGGGCCACCATCTCCAACCCCATTACTGGTGTGCTGGAGACCGCCCACTATCGCATCAGCAAGAGGTAAGACCAGCAGGCAGGGATGGGCACAACACTGTACCCCAAACCACGCCCCTGTCTGTACCCCAAACCCCTCTGCACCCCGCATCCCCTCCGCTTGGGCAGGAACCTTGGCAAAAGCACAACAGCTAATCGTGAACTCTACAACTTAAGCATAGGATGATAATACCTGATTGTACACAATTACTATTGTAAATGGACAGTTTGTATGTTTGGGGAACGTGTGATATTATTGCCTGAACAAGTAACTGTCTCGTGAATTGTAGATATTGTGGGTATATTGGAAGGAAGGTTGATTTTTGAAGAAGGTATAGTTCAACCCCTCTGGCCCCGTGCTCTTGCCAAGACGGCCTGCCACTGCTTTAATCATAACAAGAGGGAGGAAGAGGAGTCCAGTATCTGCTTGTTATCTGACTCCGTTAACAGCAGTCGGGGTGCGACAGGGGCAATATAAGATCTAATGTCTCGTCTTCCTTTTGTAGCATTTCAAAGAAGTTTGGCAGTGGCCATTACTAGCCATTACCTGAGTGCAAGCTCAGCAAGTCGTTTGCTGCGATGGTATTAGACAGCATGGTTCGCATGCCCTGACCTGGCATCAATCTGGCTCTCATACAGTTGTTCGATCATTCAGTGACCGTCTCCTCTCTCTCTTTCTATTTCTCTCTCTCTTTCTATTTCTCTCTCTCTCTCTCTCTCTCTCTGTCTCTCTCTCTCTCTCTCTCTGTCTCTCTCTCTCTCTGTGTCTCTCTCTCTGTGTCTCTCTCTCTCTGTGTCTCTCTCTCTCTCTCTCTCTCTGTGTCTCTCTCTCTCTCTCTGTGTCTCTGTTCTCCTATCTGTGACTGTAATGTGAACTGTCCGGGAGCTAGCTAAGGCGCGCCACTGTGCATGACCCCCAAACAGGGAAACTCGCCACGGCCCATTACAGAATCTCCAAGAGGTAAGGGGTCAAAAGGTGAAGGGGAGGGGCCTGCATGAGGTCCTGTATGCCCTTTCTCGCTGCTCATCCGTCCCCCGTTTGTGGACCTCTGCTTACGGATACACCTAGGTCCTTCTGACCTAAACATTCAGATCCTTTCCTCTCCAACCCGTCAGATGATTGACATTATCAGCATGACAACCCAATCCATGCAGTGGCATACCCAAAGTTGTTTTTTTCCAATGAGTTTTTCTGTTGTCTTGGTGCAGGCTCTGGTGTATCTTACAGAATGTTATTTCAGTGTGTGGGTGGAAGTAATAGTTGAATTCCTCTTATAGAAAGGAGGCTGCCTGTCTCTTGGCTCCCTTCAAGCCTGTTTAATGTGGACTGGTTATAGAGCGCCCCCTTGTGCAGATAGATTAAGATGAGATGAGCAGATGGAAACATGGTGGTGACCATGCTCTGTTCCTCAAATCTGATACTCCAGATTATGGCTTCATTATGCCTTTGGACCCATTAACCTAAATTAGCTAAATTAATTATGCATTTTGCTCATTAAACATGCACAATGTTTAATGAATTATCTTAGGGACATTAGTTATCAGGGTTCTTAGTTAGGCTAAATAGATGTTTATTTTAATTAACCACTCTGATACAGCAAACATATTTCTAACCATACAGTTGATATAGCAGCTGATGGCACATTTATATCTGAGGATTTGAGCCAGTTTTCTCACCGTACTTTCCTAAGAACAGCACTTCAAAAATAGCCCAGTCATTCAACACACACACACACACACACACATTTATACTTCAGAATGAATTAATAGGTTGAGCCACTTCAAAGGCTATGCTAATTAGCTGGACGTACATAGGACACACACAGACACTCCCGTTAAATGACGGTGTGTAAACATAGGGCCTGAGACTGGGGCCTGTCTGACTCAACACGGTTTGACCCGTCGAGGGGTCCCAAGTGAGGTCTGGCTCCTATCCAATGGAAGGATGAGATCTTGGTATTGCCTAGTCTTCTCTGCTGCCTGCTGGACATTTAACATACCTTTCTGCTCCAATATATACAGCTCTGGAAAAAATTAAGAGACCACTGCAAAATATTTCATACATCTGTTGAATTCCAACACAGGCACAACTCATTCTACTGAAATTAGGTACTGATTAGGTGATCACCTGAACCAAATCTTATTTAATGAGGAAAAGGATAAAAACCACTACTGTGGTCATCACTATCTTCTTACAATAGGACCAGCTGGATGGTAAAAACAGTGCTAGTAGTACCTCAAAAGTTATTGGAATCCAAAAATATCTTGACCATGCCAAAAGAGTTAAAAAGGGAAGTTGAGTGAGGAAAAGAAGGGTTCAATTCTGGCTTTACTGGCAGAGGAATACAGTGAGCGTCAGGTTGCTTCCACCCTTAACTTCAAAGATGGCGGTTCATAAGAACAAGGTCAAGCAGCAGACATTGGGGACAACAAAGCTGCGAAAACGACTCTCCACTGACCGGGATGACCGCCAACTCATTCGAATGTCACTCAACAACCGTAGGATGACATCAAGTGACCTACAAACAGAATGGCAAACGGCAGCTGGGATGAAGTGCACGGCGAGGACGGTTCGAAACAGGCTCCTAGGGGCAGGGCTGAAGTCATGCAAAGCTAGAAAAAAGCCCTTCATCAATGAGAAGCAAAGAAGAGCCAGGCTGAGGTTTGCAAAAGACTATAAGGATTGGACTGTAGAGGACTGGAGTAAGGTCATCTTCTCTGAGGGTGGACCTTTGCCCAACACCTGGTCATCTAATGGTTAGATGGAGACCTGGAGAGGCCTACAAGCCACAGTGTCTCACACCCAGTGTGAAATTTGGTGGAGGATCGGTGATGATCTGGGGGTGCTTCAGCAAGGCTGGAATCGGGTAGATGTGTCTTTGTGAAGGACGCATGAATCAAGCCACGTACAAGGTTGTCTTTGCTTCCTTCTTCTCTGACAATGTTCCCCAACTCTGAGGATTGTTTTTTCCAGCAGGACAATGCTCCATGCCACACAGCCAGGTCAATCAAGGTGTGGATGGAGGACCACCAGATCAAGACCCTGTCATGGCCAACCCAATCTCCAGATCTGAACCCCATTGAAAACTGGTGGAGCGCATGCCAAGACGCATGAAAGCTCTGATTTTGAAAATCAGGGTTATTCCACCAAATATTGATTTCTGAAAACATTATTGTGTTGTTTAAAAATTTATATTAACTTATTTTCTTTGCATTATTCGAGGTCTGACAACACTGCATCTTTTTTGTTATTTTGACCAGTTGTCATTTTCTGCAAATAAATGCTCTAAATTACAATATTTGGGGGGGGGGATTTGGGAGAAATGTTGTCAGTAGTTTATAGAAAAATGTTCATTTTACCCGAACACATACCTATAAGTAGTAAAACCAGAGAAACTGATCATTTTGCAGTGGTCTCAATGTTTTTTAAACGGCAAGGTCTGACAGGTAGAGGTACAGAAGGACTGGGGTCTGTTTAATGAATAACCCCAAATGGTCACTCTGCCCCAGCTCCCTTCGTGAGAAACAGTTAGTTTAAGTTTTCATTAACTAAGGGGATTCTTCAAAAAGATGCATATCAAAAGGAGAAAAAACAACATTTTGCTCTGAGACTTGTAGATAAATATGGGGTTCCATTTAACCTCTGTCCCAACCAGCCTGTTTCCTTCTCCGACACCTGTCTAACCTACAGTACTAATGCATGAAGCCCATGCTGTTTTCTTAACTGTTAAACCTGTGGACACACTAATCTGTAATTTATTCAGCTGCCTGGCTGCAATTTAAGCCAAATATAGGTGTATTTTACGACTCAGAAACTTTCCATCTCTCATCACAGTGCATGGCTAACCGCTTACGAGGATCCAGTAGTGGACAAGATAAACCAGCGCATTGAGGATATCACAGGCCTAAATGTCAAGACAGCAGAGGAGCTACAGGTAACACAACAGAACATCGGGTGGTTGAGGGAGTTTAGTAGGACTGGAGCACTGGCAGGACATCTATAGAGTTTAGCAACAAATGATGTGAGTATACAAAACAAAATGCTTTTTCCGTGACATCGACTGATCATGTGAATCCAACCCTTATATACCTGTATGTCACTTGTCAAATCCACTTCAATTAGTGTAGATGAAGGGGAGGAGACAAGATAAAGTCTTGAGACAATTGAGACATACGGTAGATTGTGCATGTGTGCCATTCAGAGTGAATGGTCAAGACAAAATATTTAAGTGCCTTTGAACGGGGTATGGTATTAGGTGCCAGGCGCACCGGTTTGTGTCAAGAACGGCAATGCTACTGGGTTTTTCATGCTCAACCGTTTCCCGTGTGTATCAAGATTGGTCCACCACCCAAAGGACATCCAGCCAACTTGACACAACTGTGGAAAGCATTAGCGTCAACATGGGCCAGCACACTTGTAGAGTCCATGCCCCGCTGATGTAAAAAGGGCTTTATAAATACATTTGATTGATTGATTGATTGATTGATTGATTGATTGATTGATTGATTGATAAGGAACTAACTTTACTGCTGTTTGCTACTTAGGAAGAGCCAATCAAAGACTAGTGTTTGTGCTGTGAAGGTAAAATGGAAGGAAAGGTCATTCTACAGTACTAGAACGAGTGTCTAATGACAACACAGCATCTGTCACTTTGTTTATGTCCTTTTTGCTCTCCTCAGGTGGCAAATTATGGCGTGGGCGGGCAATACGAGCCCCACTTTGACTTTGGACGGGTAAACAAGGCTTCACTTTTTATTCTGGTCAGGGAAATATGACGTGCATGACTAAGCGTGAGTGGGTGACTGTTGATGGCTGGCACACGTGCATCAACTGTTAGTGGTTTCATATCTGGATGGGGTTTTGCCTTGAGTGTCAGTGTTATTTAACCTTGGACCCTTTGTGTATGTTTTCTGTCTTTGCAGAAAGATGAGCCGGATGCGTTTAAGGAACTGGGCACTGGCAACCGCATCGCCACCTGGCTAATTTACGTTAGTATCTCTGCTATGGATACCCTTTTGGTCTTCCATTTACCCATGTGTAAATCTATCTCATTTCAAAGATTCCATTAAACAGCAATGGGTTTCAATGATGTTGAACTTGAAAAAGCTCTCATTTTAAAGTGGTATGTATGACTGATAGCTTGACGCTCTCTTCTCTGTTGTAGATGAGTGACGTGCCATCAGGGGGCGCCACTGTCTTTACAGATGTGGGAGCTGCAGTGTGGCCCAAAAAGGTGAAACGCACAACTGTGGCGTTCACGTCACATTCTTTTCCCCGTTACGCGCGTGAAGGATTTCTTTCTTGGATGATATTTGATGCTAAATAAAGAACTGCGTCGTAACGTGTGTATATGTAAACTGTTGTTTTCAGGGAAGTGCAGTGTTCTGGTATAACCTGTTTGCCAGTGGGGAGGGTGACTACAGCACACGGCATGCCGCCTGCCCTGTCCTAGTGGGCAACAAGTGGGGTGAGCTAACCTATCTCGTTACATCCTTTATTCCTGTCCTATTACCTACACTCTGTCTGAGGGCAGAAATAAGCTTGTGTCTGGCCAGCTAACTGTTTGCTGCAGCAGTTAACAGTGGGTCTTTTTTTGGTCCTTTTCAAATGTCATATTCTGAGGCGTGTGCTATATTATCCACCCTACTTAGTTTTATCTTCCCTCTCCAGTGTCTAACAAGTGGATTCACGAGCGAGGCCAGGAGTTCAGAAGACGTTGCACCCTGGACGAGTCAGACTGATTTAAAAGGAATAGGGAGCACCTTCCTCCTAACCCTAGTCATCCTCTTCCAATCCCTCCTCCTGGAACCAGACTCTCGGCTCTGTGGACGCTGGGGTGTGAAGTGCCCTCTGACCTCTCCACCCCCTTTCTCTCCAAACTCAGTGTTCACTCGGCGTTCTCTGAGGCTCTGGCTGCTCATGTGATCTGTCACATTTTTATTTTTATCTGAGGTTTGTATGTGAGCGTGTGTGTGTGTGTGTGGGGTTCACCAGTCTGTGCCTTCTGTAATGGGTTTTGCACACTCATGCACAGCTGTCTTAAAACGTGAGGAACTTTTATTTAACGCTCACCCTTAACATGGACTTTTGTTGATACTATCGACAAGACACTAAGTTAACTAGTTCAGTGTTTCCCAAGTCCAGTCCTCGAATACTCCAACAGTACACATTTGTATTCTAGCCCCAGACGAGCACACCTGATTCAACTTGTCAACTAATCACCAAGCCCTTGATAAGTTGAATGAGGTGTGTTTGTCCAGAACTACAACAAAATGGTGTACTGTTAGGGGTACTGGAGTTGGGGAAACACTGGACTAGAGCAATCCACAAGGCTGCTTCTCCCTTTCAACTTCCTACACATTACATATTTTCGTGTGGACTTCCATTTTCCTTACCTGCAACACTCCGATCCTCTCCTCGCCCACTGTTTCCCAGCACACAGTGGTACGAGACCAGTTATAAATGCACTGTCACCGTCAGATTCTCCCACAATGCCCCTCCTCTCCCACCCTATCAACAGGTCAGAATCAGATGACCCCCCACATCATATCAAGCCTCCTTTTTAGCTATTAGGCCAAGGCTCTAAATTATGACCGTTCTAGTTGTGTATGCGTATAAAACATGTGGTGGTGCAACCTGAGGCATTAGACAAGAAATCACCAATGTAACTGCAAAGACTTGGTATAATGTGACTATTATCAGAAACCATTGTTTACATGGTTGATGGGTTACTATCAGACTTAGGAAAGGTCGTCTCAGAACAGTGCTTATGAGAAGTGATTGATTATCACTGATTCACTGTGATATATTGACAGAGGAGCTGTGGAGCCTTCTCTCCTGTGCCCCCCCCCCCCCTCCCCTCCCCTCCTTCTCTCTCTCTCGCTCTCCTAAGGGCAGGTCTGCCACGGGGCTATTTCAGCCCTGAGGTTATTCACTCCAGGACAAATACTACTGCACAGATAAACACTGAGTTTTAAAAACCAAAGGTACACGATGTTGCTTAGTTTTTCTGCCTTCCTCCTGAGTCTCCCACTCCTCTTTCTGCCTTCGTGAAATAAAGTAGATTAAATGCAGGTGCCCCTATAAGTACTGACTGACCCAGTTCTAATGTTACTGAAACAAAGCTCGTACCTGATCAGTTGATGATGAATTGGTTTGATAATCATAGGATTTCATCACTAAATGACTGAATGAAATATGATATTTCTTTCATGTATCACCCCAAACCTGGGTCCTCCACTCCACAGTTTAAGCCTATGCTGACCCTGGGATAATGATACTGGCAGTTGTTGGATGTGTTCAGAGGGTCCCTGGTTCCAGTCCAATTTGGGGCAAGGAGAGGGACAGAACCAACACGGTTACATGTACATCCTCCCAGATGCAGTCCTTCTTTTATTTGAATTGTAATAATAATGGGATGTGTGGGGATATGTGTTGTACATGTGAGATTAATGTTTTCTACAGAAATAAATATTGATGTATTTCAAGGCCTCATTATTTGTCCAGACCAGATGCATAATTGACTGGGGAAAAACTGCAGAACTATTCCTATTACCACAGTTATTACCAACCAAACCCTGAAGCAATTCTGAAAAAGTATTTTAATCTCTCTCCATGATTTAATACAAAAGGCAATTACATAGTTAAAGCTGGATTCCAGAAAAAGAGTCATGATGATTTTGAAGTGCAGAAAGATGGTGGTGGTTACCAGAGCCCTTTATCACAATAGAAGACTGGTGGTGGTTGGCACCTCAAGGCAGGGGCATCTTGTAGTCTGCAGGGTGGTTTCCCTCCCGAAGCTTTCCGAAGCAGCCACGTATTAGATCTACTGCAGCGTTGACCGTGGAGCTGATCTCATCGTCTGTCCTGCCCCTCTTAGGGTTCACCTCCACCATGTCAACTGCAGACAGAAGCCCTGCACAAAGAAAACACACACACCTGACTGACCACACAGACTAAACAGTACATTTTGAGCAGCATCAATACCGATGCACTCCCTCTCTCTCTGTGTATGTTATCATCTCTGTTTATGTGCAATCTGTGTGTGTGTGTGATCTCTCACCTGTCTGACAGATGTGCTCTGTGATGTAGATTCCCTCTCTGTAGGTCAGTCCTCCCACTACTGGCGTTCCTGTGGCCGGGGAGATTGATGGGTCCAGGGCATCGATGTCATAGCTGAGGTGAATGGGCTTCTTCACCCTGTTAAATCAGATAAATTAATTGTTTTACCTTCGGAACATGTCTAAAACACATGTCAATGCCCAATTTTCCATTGATGTAAAAAAGTCAGATGTATCCTACCATGAAGAGCAAGAGATGAAAACAACACAATTCAACTGTTGAGGCTACATACTTTGAGAAGATGTAGTCACATGTCTCCTCCATCACTTTGGCTATTCCAAGGCGATCCACCTCAGTCATGGAGTAAACTTTGATACCCAGTAACTTCAGGATATGGCTGGAATGGGAGATATCTTTTTTTAATTCTTCTGTAAACAATTATGTAGTGCAAGGTTATAATATGATAATGTATGATTCAGAATGACAGGCAAAAACATACTGCTCCTCCGGATCCACGTCTCTCAAGCCAATGTAGACTATGTCTTTGGCTGATACACATGGCTTTATCCAAGAGAAATTTGGCAGAACTGGAATCTAATTAAAGAAACATAGACAACAAGTCTGCATCTAGAACTGTAGCTCATACCCATGTATAACACTCACCACCTAAAACGTAAACACAATTGATATGACTATTCTCTTTCAAATGTGTTCGCAGAAATTCACAATGACCAAGGATGTGCACAGGAAGAGGAAGAGTCTGACGATAAGTCCTTTAAAAAAACAGACATTGCACAACTGTGTAAATGCTGGTATTGCGAATGCCAAGGTATGACTCACATTTACTGGTCAAACTGTTTCAGGGCAAACAGACAAATGTTTAATGATACTGTATTTGAAATATAAAAACTAAGGGATGCCTGTGGTAAAAGAGGGAGGGAGAAATCACCTTGGATTCTAGCTCATGGATGAGATAGGACATGGGCTGTCCGTGGATATTGCCTGTAGGGGAGGTCAGGGGTGTGTTGATGTCTGCATGGGCGTCCACCCATACCACACTGAGGTCCTTCTTAGCTGCCGCATGCCCCTGGATCGAGCCTATTGCCAAACTGGACACAGACCAAACTTGGAGTGAATTCCACATCACATTGTTAGGAAAAACTCCTGACCCTAAATCATTTTTGTTGTATTTTGGATTGTGTTTGACACTGGGCTCTTGCTCTACTACGGGTGAATATGAGACACACCTGTGGTCTCCTCCCAGCATCACACAGGTGTATCCGTCATTCTTCACGGCGTGGACGGCAGCAGACAGACGTTGGTTGGCGCTTCCCACCGCTCTGGGCCTCTTCACATTGCCTATTGGCTTATCGTTGGCAACCTCCTCAAATGTCACGTTGCCGTAGTCTTTGACCGCACAGCCTGTGGAGGATGAGATTGGGCAACACAAGTCACATAAGACAATGCATTAGTCAGTGCACCTACAAAAAAATCAAGGCAGGAGCTGTCAATGGATCACTTAGAGAGAAAAGAAAAGCTGCACACTCATGGCTCCGTCCGATGCAATAAAACAATGTTTATAATGTACTATCCCTGTACATGTTAGAAACTAGTCCTTGCTTCTGATCTTACTGCCATTTTAGTAATGTTAAAATTCATACTTTTTGCCAATATGCTAAATGTTACATTCCCTCCATTAATAAACCAATATGCAAAATAAACATTTCACAATCTGATGCAAATGAGCTCTCTCCTAGTTTAAATAAATGACTTATGAAATACTTATTTTACTATGTCTGTTACCATGTTAGTGATTGAGGTGTCTCTGTCTGCAACCTGGTCTCAGAGTATTTTGTATTATTCAGTACGTAAATAACAGTTGCTCCATATAGTATGATATGCTTTGTTTTTTATGGTTTGTATTCATTTGTGACGTTCATCATCCATTACGTAAGATATGTTACAAATTGGAAAAATGTATAATATGTTATAATTAGCAAAATGTACAATATGTTACGAATTCTAATTTGTTGTGGCTAACGTTATCTAGGCAGATAACGTTATCTAGGCTAGGTGTTAGGGCTAGGGGTTAGGGTTAAGTTTAGGAGTTTGGTTAAACAGTTAAGGTTAAGGGAAGGGTTAGCTAAAAGGGTTAAGGTTAGGGGAAGGGTTAGCTAACATGCTAAGTAATCACAAAGTAGCCATAAAGTTGTAAGTAGTTGAAAAGTTGCTAAAATGCTAAAGTTGTCTATGGTGAGATTCAAACACGCAACCTTTGGGTTGCTAGACATGTGCGTTATAAGCCCACCCATCCACCCCTTTTCGTCTTTGCCTCAAGTAACCTTCTGTCTAATGTAACCGAACGTAACATATCATACTAATTTGAGTGTCCTGGATTTACATTTAATACTTTATGTCTAGTCTATGAGACCAGGCTGCTGTCAGCGATTCTCTCTGTAGAGCACACAGTCAAGCTAACGATTGACGAGGCACTTGTCCCCAGAGTGCCCCAACTGTTCCTGGCAGTTTAGTGAGTGAGAATGTTATCACTGGCATGCATACTGTATGCTGGAGGCTGCCATTGTCGTGACCCAAACACATACACACAAACATGGAAGGGGGAGTGGTGCAAGGTCAGAAGAGCTAGGCCTATCAGATCCCTTCTCCTGTGTGATATGAATAAAACAGAAAGGGTGCTTAGGATGTCTCTGATCTCACGTGATCACACACATGGGCAGAAGAAGACACACCCACACACACCAAGTGATTGATCCTGCTCACATGTTAATCCACTTGGATCACACAGCTTTCCCAGTAAGACTCTCCATGACTAAACACTTCAGGAGGACAGGTCAGTCTTACTGGTAGTCTTTCCAAAGGAAACTCTGGTCATGATTTCAAGTTCAGGTTTATTTTTTCCCAACAGGACTATTTCTGTAGCCTAGCCTATGTAATATCACTTTTTAATATAGTTTGGTCAGAACTGCACTGGAATTGAACTTGTTCATGGAAAATAATTCATGCTGTTAGCTTGTGTAAATGATATTGTCATTTGACACCAGGTTTCAAACTGATCCCCAATATGTTAACTTATTCATCTCAACACATATGCCAGGCAAGTCAAAGAAAAGGTTGTAAGTCTGGTGACTTCATCATAAGAGCTCTGAGAGATCACATAATCATTTGATTAGATCAATAGCATTCTGATGCAAGTATTGCAATTTGGGGATTCACAGGATCATTTCATCATTCCTCTCAGAAAACAAATACTTTGAATGTAAACAGATTCCCTTTACAGTACATTCTATATTTGCACCATTTTATACAGTTTAGATGTTTTAATGTCTACACTGTAGCTACTTAGCTAGCCTATATCACATAATGAGTGTAAATCCATATCAGGACGCCACCTTGCGCTTTGAGCTTCTCCACCAATCCGGCTGCGCGAATGAGGTCTGGTCCTTTCTCCACACCATCCCGCGGCTGCAGCAGAGATAGATTTATGGGACTGTGTAGGCCTATTATAGCAATACATTAAAACATATATATATATATATATATATTGTATATAACGGTAGTCTATTAAGCCTATTCGAATACCTATCAATAGCCTATAACAAAATATTGCCTACTCACCTGTCCTTTTGAAAAAGGCGCTCCAATAATTCCAACTGAGTGATGATGACTTCGCTTATAAATTCTGAAGGCGAGTTGTAATCCTCTCGAGCTCTTCATAATGACCATTATCCTGTGTCGGGACACAGTGTACAGGAGCACAGGGTTGGAGTGGCGCTGGAGCTCGTGCACTATCAATGTTCACTGAAATCAAAGGCACATCACCAGTGTGTGACGACACCAGCGTGAGCGTGGTACAGGGTAAACCCAATAGGGACCCTATTGCCGCTTTTAATGGTCCACACAGCTAAAAGTTTCGGTACCGCCCCAGCATAATCACGGATAAGCGGCTTTATTTCACTAAAATTGCATAACACATCTTCAGCCTTGTATTTAGCATTTGATGTTGGCGTTATATCAGCCTTAAAGTGACATCCATAACAATAAAAGTTAATAATCTTATCATGGGCAGCAGTTGAATGAATAATCATTTTGAGTAATGTCTATTGAGGTGTTTTCAATAGGGACAAATCAAATTTTACTGGTGCTATATCTAAATATGAAGATTCCATAATATGTCATGACTCATCGTGACAGATTCAAGTTCCTTCTTATTTGGCAGCAAGTGGTACTGGATTAGCTTTCAATAGCCTTTATTCAAATGTATTACAATGAAGAGTTTGTTTACAAAAGTATTATTTCACATGTACATATTACATTTTCATACAATGTAACAAAACCATAAGAGTTAAACAGTTAATATAAAAAGTTTTTCATAACACCCCACCAAAAAAAAAAAAAAAGACAACAGGAAGTAATCCATATTTTAATTCTGACAGATTATTTTTTCCCCTCGTACTGCTAGAGATCCATCCTATATGTACCAGGTATCCAGTGACAATAAGCAATACATGCAAACAAAGGTTAACCTCCTGTGTCTCCCATCTTTGTTTTGATTGATGCACAGTTGAAGCACGGTTCTGGGAAACAGTTAATGACTAAACTGGGGGAGAGGTTGCTGAGGCTCAGCCTTCTGATAGGAGGACATAGTGGGCTACGGGTCGATCTGGGCCCTTGTATGGCGGTGTAGAGGTGGGAAGTGGGACGCAGGTTAGAAGTAACTCTGAAGAGGCTCTCCCAAGATGGTCTCCATCTCATGGATGACCTTCTGGACTTGATGCTCCACCTCCTCGCATTCGTCTGTAATGCAGAAAACACACAGCGGTAAGCAGGGAAATTACAAAATGGGGGCCATCGACCAAGAAGGTTTTCACTAACTACCCTAAACACATCAATATGTACAGTGCCTTCAGAAAGTATTCATAGCCCTTAATTTATTCCACATTTTGTTGTTACAGCCTGAATTCAAAATTGTTTAAATTGTTTTTTCCTCACCCATCTACACACAATACCCCACACTGACAAAGTGAAAGTGTTTTTAGAAATGTTTGCAGATTTAACAAATAAATACAGTAATATTTAATTTACATAAAGTAGGGAAAGGGGATACACCTAGTCAGTTGTCCTTCTGGCAGGTTCCGTATTTAACCCAAACCCTCAATCAGGGAGGTGCGAGGGGCTGCCTTAAATCGTTGTCCATATCATCAGCGCCCAGAAGGCAGTTGTTGTGGGTTAACTGCCTTTCTCAAGGTCAGAACGACAGTTTTTTTCCACACCTTGCCAGCTCTGGGATTCGAACCAGCGACCTGCCGGTTACTGGCCTAACCGCTAGGCTACCTGCCTCCCAAGTATTCACACACCCAAATCGATACTTTGTAGAAGCACCTTTGGTGGAGATTACAGCTTTGAGTTGTCGTGGCGATGTCTGTATCAGCTTTGCAGATCTGGATTTTCTCCCATTCTTCCTTGCAAATTCTCACAAGATCTGTTAAGTTAGATGGCGAGCAGCGGTGAACAGCAATCTTCAAGTCTTTCCACAGATTTTCTGGGCTTTGGCTGGGCCACTCAGACTTTCACATTGTTCTTCTGAAGCCATTCCAGCGTTGCTTTGGCTGTATGCTTAGGGTCTTTGTCCTGTTGGAACGTGTATCTTCGCCCCCCAGTCTATGGTCGTTTCTGCCTGTATTTGGCTCCATTCATTGTTCCCTCTATCCTTACCAGTTTCCCAGTCCCTGCCGATGAAAAGCATCCACATAGCATTACGCTGCCACCACCATGCTTCACGGTAGGAATGGTGTTAGACGGGTGATGAGCTGTGCCTGGTTTTCTCCAGACATAGTGCTTTGAATTCAGGCCAAAGAGTAACATGTTTGTCTCATCAGACCACAGAACCTTTTGCCTTATGCTCCGTCTTTCATGTGCCTTTTTGCAAACTTCAGGCGTACCTTTTTCTTCCGTCTAGCCACTCTCCCATAAAGGCCAGATTGTTTAAGTGCTGTAGAGATTGTTGTCCTTCTGGCAGGTTCTCATCACAGCCTAGAAACTCTGTAGTTCTGTCAGAGTGGTCATTGGGTTCTTGGCCATCTCCCTGACTAGGGTCCTTCTTGCCCGGTTGCTCAGTTTGGACGGCCAGTTCTACGCAGAGTCTGGGTAGTTCCATATTTTTTTTCAATTTCCCAATCGATGGAGACCACTGTGCTCTTGGAAACTTTCAACACTCTAGAAATGGTTTTATACCCTTCCCCAGATATATGCATCATCACAATTCTCGGAGATCTACGGACAGTTCCTTGGACTTCATGGTATAGTTTCTGCTCTGACATGCACTGTCAACTGTGGGACCTTATCTTGACAGGTGTGTTTCTTCCACGAGCTTCCCACAATAAGTTGGGTGAATTTTTGCCCATTCCTCCTGACAGAACTGGTGTCAACTTAGTGTATGTAAACTTCTGATCCACTGGAATTGTGATATAATGAATTATAAGTGAAATAATCTGTCTGTAAACTGTTGGAAGAATTACTTGAGTCATGCACAAAGTAGATGTCCTAACCGACATGCCAAAACTATAGTTTGTTAACATGAAATATGTGGAGTGCTTGAAACACTTAGGTTGAAGTCATTCAAACTAATTTATGTAAACTTCCGACTTCAACTGTATGAGGATTAAAGGAATGTTTTCATACTGCCAAACCATACGTTATAAGAAACATACCTTTCTAGCTATGCTACAGGCAGAAAATAATAAACATGCCAGGAACGATTTGCTTTCATGTTATCAAATGACAGAATATCTCCAAGTTTGCTAACGTTACAGAAACAGTACAGCAGTAGAAAAAAGAAAAGAAAAAAAGTGATGAGACAGTGAACCTACCCTCCATGAGTTCAGCCAGGAAGGGGATAGTCTCTGGTAGCAGGACCATGTAGTTCTCCCTCAGCTTAGAAGCCAGCTCCAGCAGCATTAGCAGGGCAGAGAAACGCACCTAACGGTGGGGGAAAACAACAGGCGTTTATTTCAGTCACTGGATAATCACTCATAGTCCTAGAGAGCTGCAGGTGGGCAGGGTTTTTGTGCTGACCCAGCACTAACACACCAGCTAATCATGGTCTTAATGAGTCGTTGAATCAGATGACTGTTGGTACTAGGCTGGGAATCCAATCCATCTTCTCGCTTCTCGGATATCTCACCTTGGCCGAGCTGTGTCGTGTCTTCAGCAGGATCTGGTAGTTGAGGGTCTTCCACTGAGTGTCGTCACCCACGGCAACGCAGAACTGGCCCACGCACGGCACCAGGTGCTTGGTGACTCTGGTCTGGTAAACCTCCTCTCCACCCAGGGTGTTCTCCAACTATACACAAACAGGCAGATATTTATACACCACTGCTATAGGGGAGAATAGGGGATCACAAGAAAAGAATAGGGCAGAAGGAAGTCCCTCAGTTGTAAAGGTAGCCATTTTTGTAGATCAATCCTTTGTTATAGTGAGGTGAGAGAGGGGTGAGGCTGACCTGATCGACCAGAGGGGCCATGAGGGTGTCGGCTCGCTCCTTGCTGACGAAGCGCTGTGTGTCGTACAGGCAGATCTTATGGAGGCAGTCCAGTATGTACTCCAGCAGCAGGCAACGCTTCTCAATGTCGTCCTCTGTGTCAAAGAAGGCTTCCTCTGAATGAGGGAAGGAGTGGGTTAAAAGAGCGAAAATAAGTGAAAAATTGTCAAATACTTCCCAATGTGCCTTGGATTAATCATTCACATTTGTGACACCAAAACCAGCAGTGAACCAGAAATTGACAAATCCCCATCAAACACAACCTTCGTTGTCCAGCAAAGCCAAACTAATCCAGACCATTCATTTTACAGACCTTGGGTTCAAAGACAGTCTGTAACCACACAGGAGAGACCCACCTGTCTTTGTTACGTTGGTCTGGCGAAGCAGGTCAGAGAAGGGCTTGACCAGGTGACCAGCAAAAAGTACAAAGAGCCCCTTGAGCCTGTCTGCGATTCTGTCCGACAGGCGGTAGAAGGTCAGCAGGCGGTCCTTGGCTGTGCTCTCAGTCTTGCACCAATCAAAGAGCTGCATGGGCATAAACACAGTTAAGCATCATGACTCTTCAAGTGAATCCATTTGGACTAATACTGTGAGATAAGTGTGCTTTGGGAATTAGGGTACTAACTAACAAAACAACTGAAGTAGGACAGCATCGATTCTCAAGTAAAGATGCTTACTTTGAAGAACAGGGGCCTGAAGGTAACTTCAGATAGCTTCAAAACCATGGCCAGGAGACAGTCGATCACATAGCCCTCAATCTCCTTGGTCTTCTCCAGATCAACCTGCAAACAAACACGACACTATGTCATGACGCAGTTTAATGACTCTCTACCACTATGTCATAAATTCCTGGCAGAGGCTCTCTTCTCCTGTGTATGCAGTATGAAGAGAGAGGATCTCACAGTAAGACAAAGGAACTTTTCCCGCCAAGATTTACACCTCCAATTAATGGATAAATATAACAATATTTATCTTTTTGAGAATGTGGGAAACGGTCGGGGGAACTGAAAGAACAATCCAGCCAATTGTGTTTCATTTTGGGACATCCGGAAAGACAGTATCACAACATAAAGTTATCTTTGTTTGTATACACTTCCAATTAGGAGCTATGCATCCAATTGTTGTATAAAAAGAATGATTAAGTAGAAGAATACTTTTGAAGAGATAGAAATGTGATTTTAGCCTTTTTATAAGATAGAGGTTTTCCATGTCCATTTGCCCACTAACTAAGCCACACCCCTAATGAGGTCAGAAGAGCGTGCCAGTGTGATGGGACCACCTCTCTGACCCGAGTCTATAAGAGTACTCGCTAAGAATTTAAAATATCAGTTCCAAGGATGTGCGGACTTGAGTCCACACGTTAAAATTGTGAATTCCATCTACAACCCTAAATTCCAAATAACGGGAGGACTGCTGTCCCCACGTTTGAAAAGGGCTAATTTCAGCTCTACAGGCCAGAAAATGAGGGAGCTTGCTTCCCAAGTGAGATGGTATGAACTCTGAACTACTTCACTGAAGAAGAAGTGAATCCAAGATTATAGCCTAACAGACTGCAGACTGGAAAGGTGTGCAAATCTAGTAAGAACACTAACCGACGCGGAAGCATCTACAGAGTGAGATGAACCTCTCACACAACGACCCGGAAGACTCTACAAGGACAATCGAGACATCGACTAGGCAAACCAGAGCCTCACATCACCAGTTCAGCTATCGAAGCCAGCTTCACGTAAATACGAATTACATTATTTTATCTGAACGGGCGATCGTTAGTGGCATACGGATTTATGTGAGAATAGCGTCCCATGTCCGATAGAGACCAAAATTCCTTTGTCTTCCTTCCCATCCCCCCTTGAACTCTGAATCTATCGTGTTATAACCAAACTGTCATTCTTTGTTTAGTCCACTAGGGACGGTATTTAGTGTATAATGTTAGTATGTATTGTATATTCTGTAATTGTTTAATTAGTTAGAAAATAAATAATTGAGCCAATTTGTGTAAGGATAATTCATAGTAAAGGCTGGATTCGTACAGACTAGGATTTTACGACAATCAGAATGAGATGAGGTAAAATTTATTAATAAACGACTGTTATCGAAAGAGAAAATAATCGGAAGAGTTAAAAATCGGGAGATATTACTCTATTAACAAACGTTCTTCCGTGGTGCCCCGACTTCATAGTTAATTAATGTTTAGATGGTTAGTTTAATCACAATCATTAAGCCTAGAGAATCGATTTGATAATATAACAGTATTAACCTTTAAATGATAAGTCAGAGACACGACAACTATGACAGACAAAAACAAAGACAATTTAGCGAGTGTCATTCAAACAGTCATGAGTTCAACAGAGAGAGAGAGAGACATACTTGGCAGTGTTGGGCCCGGAAGTCCAGCGCAATTAGGAAGAAGGATGTAAGCTCTGATTGGTGGGAGGTCAGCTGATCCTTCTCCATGTGACCAATGTGCTCCTTCAAGATGCCCATCAGGGGACCCAGCTGGGTCTGTGAAAAAAACGAGAGTAGGAGAAACACTCAATTGTACCAATCCAATACACAACCGCACAATGTGAACATTATATTATTTCCTCCATCCTTACATTATCACAGGCTACTCTAGGTAATTCAACACCTACCTGTTTGGAGTCCACCATCTTGCTGTAGCACTTGGTGAGTGTGGGCAGCAGGACCCTGGGGGGCACCTTGGTGGCCACAGTGGTCCTGAGGGAGGCCAGTCGCACGGCCAGCTGTGGGGTGGTGGTGGCCTTCTCTGCCACCCGCGTCAATCGAGCCACCTGGGGGACAAATGCACAGTTACATAACTTCAGTATCACAGGTTCCATTCGATTTATTATATGTTTATTATGTTAAAAAACAGATAGATGTTTGTGTATGGGTAAGTAGAAGTTACCTGAAGCAGAGTGTCCTGCAGGTAGGGGCTGATGAAGTGAGGCAGGGTCTCAGTGACGCGTTGCAGAGCTGTGACGGCACTCAGCATGTAGATCTCATTAGACAACACCTCCTTTCGTTCTGTTAGAGTCTGCAGCACCGCCGGCATCAGCCTGACAACATGAGGAGACTAGTCATACTTCTGACACCACATTACTGACAGTTTACCTAGGGTATATTATGTGTAAATATTTGTGTGTTTGTAGGGATTATGAGTAATTGATCTAACAAATGCACTGGTCTATGAACTATGCTGCCTGGATCTTCTGTAAAGACAGAAATGTAGTCTGTGTACCTGGGCAGTTGTGGGATCGCGAAAGCCTTAAGAGTGCTGGCCAGCTCAGCGATACACAGCAGGGCACTGCCCATAACGTTCTTCTCCTCCTCCGGTGACACCACTATCTCCACGGCCCGTTTTAGCACCGGTACAAACGCCTCCTTGTGATCCGAGCCAAAACTGCGGCACAGCAGCTTGAGGCTGTAGAGGGCTGTCTGCCTGTTGATGGCCTGCTCCTCCTCTTCATCCTCCTCCATGACCTTAACCTTGCCGTGACCATGTCCCACGATGGCCAGCAAGTCGCCGGTCAGGTCCAGAAGCACGGTTACCTGGGGTAAGAGGTCAAAAGGTCAGAACTACCCAACTATGCAAAACATACACACAAAATATCCCCCGTCTGTGTACTAACCTGCTCCTCTTGCCACTGGGTTTTCTGCTGCAGCTTGTTGTTGAGCAGCTCCATAGCCTTCCGCCTCACAGATGGCAGCTGGTTACCCATCAGGCCTCGCATCACCGTGATGAACGTATCCGTGGGCAACAGGGCGTTCACCTGGTGATCAAAACACAGATTTTTTTATTTGATTTTTTATGTCGGATCTCACAATGCAAACCTGGCTGACATCCTGTGGTTTTGTTCCTAATATTGTAACAATCTTGGTTGCCTTTATTTTCTATGACTGAGTAGAGCACACGTCTTTCCTTCTCTGTGGCAGACTTACTTTGTCCAGGACATCGTAGGCCTTACTGAGCAGGGCTCTCCAGAACTTGCCAGTTGGTTTGTCCGTGTTCTCCTCCACACAGCGAGCCACGGTGTGGATGTAG
Organism: Thymallus thymallus; assembly: GCA_023634145.1. Taxonomy (NCBI): domain Eukaryota; kingdom Metazoa; phylum Chordata; class Actinopteri; order Salmoniformes; family Salmonidae; genus Thymallus; species Thymallus thymallus. The sequence goes on from CM042387.1 coordinate 11,629,224, forward strand.
CGAAGGATCTCCTCCAGAAGCCTAAACAGGACATCAGAACAACATTGTGATATAAAATTATTAGATGTGCTTTTTATCTTACAGTCAAACAAATTGAAATCACCATTTAAAAATCACCAATTTCCTTGCACCATATGGTTGGTTAGTCTAAGTAAGCCTCACCTTTGCTGTAGCTTCTGCAGAGAATCCTCCACAATGTCACCGCACGACGCAATCTGGAAGACACACATACAATGTTTAACGAACTACACTGATACATTAATCTGGTGTTAAAGAGCTTTTTCCCAGATCTGGTTTTGCTGTCTTGCCAATAGTTGCCAAGACTTTTACCGGATCTGTTTATGCGGTCTTGCCTATAGTGTCAATTGTCTTACCGATAGTATTGGCAAGACAGCACAAACAGATCTGGGAACCAGGCTACAGTTATATTACCATTCCCACAAAGCTGCCAGAGGCCAAGAGTTGGGCCATGAAAGAGACCGAGAGGAACTTGAAGTGGCGCAGCTCTTTGCTGCTGTGGGCCTCCATGTTGAAGATCAGCTCCTCTGCCGCCTTCTCCTCCTCCTCCTCCTTCTTCTTGGCTCCCCTGCCACGTGTTGGCCTCGTCACAGGTCCTGCACAAAATAAAAATGGAGTAAAAAAACCTGGTCCCTAAAGAGCACCTGTCTTGATGTCAGCTTTGTTATATAAACCCACACAGCACCTTTTTTGTATGGCCTTCACAACAGACAAAAATGCGTTGCAGGTTTGTTGGGTTTCTCACCGTCCTCTTTGTCCTGTGGCAGCGCCATGAGATACTTCAGGATCTTTATGAGAGAGATGAGCTGGTCCTCCACCTCAAACTCACAGCACATGGAAATCCAGAACTCCACATCCCTCTCCAACGCAGCATCCTGAGAAGAGACAGACGAACGTGGCGGCTTAAACCATTTCCTGAATATTTTGTCTAAAACCTATAGCAAATTCCAAAGACAACTGTCATTAGAGGTCAATAGACATAACTTCTAAAAACACGTATGCACACTTTAAGCAGTATATTCCATTGTGTTGAGATCTCAGTCAGTTATTTCAGTCAGGCTTTTCTCGCGGCCTACCTTCTCTGTGGCGTTGGTCTGGGTAGCGTGCTGCTTGAACAGGAGCAGCAGTAGGACCCAGAGGAAGCGGGCCGCCCCCAGGGTGGTCATCAGCTGGGACAGGATGGGCAGGCGGCGGTGCTCGGGCACGTGGGGCAGTGCGTCGGCGAACACGTGCACGATGCGTGTCACCACCGCCTCCATGTGAGCGGTTGACTCGCCGTCGCCACTCTCATTGGCCTAGAAACAAGCAAACACAGACATTTACTTTTCTGAAAAAGTGGGAAGTAGACTAACTCAGCAACCACGCCAAACCAGTGTGCAGGTTGCTCACACAACACTTCAAAAACATCCTTTAAGAGACAATTGATGTCATAGCCCCTGTGATGAATGTCATAGAGCTGAAATAACCAAGTGCCGCTGACACGCGACCCTCAGCTTTGGATCTCTAGTTTGATCTAGCATCCTTTCTTGTCCCAGAAGCTAACATTAGCAACTAGGGGGTTTACAAGAATGCACCAAGACATTTGTTTTTGAAAACAACAAATTCCATATTATTCACATTCATAGCATATTTGATGAATAGAAGTGAGACAATGGACAGGTCAAAGCTATTCTACATCACTGACCGCTTGTTGGTTGACTCACCTTGATGAGGGCAGGGATGACCGTCTGGACGGTCTTGTTGATGACCTGAAAGCTGTAGGTGTCGTCCAGACGCATGAGGTTAGCGCCCATGAAGGTGAAGATGGGCATGATGTTGTGCAGGACCTTCTCCTAGGAAAGGATAATGGGTGGGGGTCAAAGATAACTGTTTGACGGTTTACAGATGGCTCTGTGATGACAGACTCATTCTGTGATGGCTGAGAGATGATTGAGAGACGGTTGTGTGATGGTTGAGGTATGGTTTTGTGATGGTTGCGAGATGACTGTGTACAGTCAGTGGTGGAAAAAGGACCCAATTGTCATTCTTGACTAAAAGTAAAGATACCTTCATAGAAAATGATTCAAGTAAAAGTCACCCAGTAAAATACTACTTGAGTAAAAGTCTACAAGTATTTAGTTTTACTTAAGTATCGAAAGTAATTGCTAAAATATACTTAAGTATCAAAGTAACAATTGTTTCAAATTCCTTATATTAAACAAACCAGAAGGCACAATTAAAAAAAAAATGTTTGATTGACGGATAGCCAGGGGCACTCTCCAAAACTCAGACAATTTACAAACGAAGCATTCGTGTTTAGTGAGTCCGCCAGATCAGAGGCAGTAGAGATGTTCTCTTGATAAGTGTGTGAATTGGACCATTTTCCTGTCCTGTTAAGCATTCAAAATGTAATGAGTACTTTTGGGTGTCAGGGGAAATGTATGGAGTAAAAAGTACATTAAAAGTTGTCCGAAATATAAATAGTAAAGTAAAGATACACCAAAAAACTACTTAAGTAGTACTTTTTACACCACTATGTACAATACTCACAGGGAAGATGCCAGCCACGCTTCCCAGAAGGAGCAGGGCATGATGGTGGGTCTGGGGCATGTTGGACGTCCTCACACACTGCACCACAAGCTCCACGTTGAACTTGTCCTCATCCAACACATCTGTGAGTGGAGGACAGACATAATCAGTCAAACACACACACAAATCCCAACAACAACATTTTAGAAAAGAAATGCTCCTGGGCAAAAAAAAAAAAAAGTAACTCCGTCTTCTCACCTTTACTGACGGGTCCTTCATCAAGAGAGAGCTTCTGGCAGACGTTGAGCAGGCAGCTGAGGATAAGCTGCTTGGTGTATTCTAGGTTGCCTCGCTCCTCGGTCGACGTCTCCAGACACCTGAGCGGCCAGAGAGGAACAACACTTGGTTTACGACCCAACCATTGTAGCATACTACATAGTATGAGGTTGTGTTTTTGCAGAGCGTACTACATAGTGTGCAGGTGTAGATAATGGGACACGTAGTTAGCCTAGCTCAGGCTGAGGCTCTGAGAGAACGTGCAGCTAGTTGTACCTGGAGAGCAGGCTGAAGAGAGCAGGCACCAGCATCTGAGGCCTCTTCAGCTTCTTCTTGGATTGCAGCAGCTCCAGGATGAGAGTAACCCTCTGCCAGGCCACAGCGCCCTCTTCTGGCACTGCCTGAGCAGTGTCCTGGGCCTTCCTATATAAAGCACAGAAACACAGTGGCTCAAGTTCATCATAGTGGCATTGTAACCAATGAGGTGATTGTATCTAGTCTATGTCTTATTGTAATCAAATGTAGGCACTGGGTAGATGTTCCTCACCTCTGCAGCATCTTGCGCCTGCGGGTGTGCTGTACTGACACGGTGACTTTGGGCTTCTCTGCTGGGGCTAGCTCGTTAGCCACTAGCTCGCCGTCCACAGCAATCTACAGTGAGATGATAGCATCAGCATCTTGTGTGGTGGTAAGGAATGCAATATGCAGAGGTTTTTTCTTACCCCTTTGAAGACACTGCTGATGGTCTGGGCACAGACAGGACTCCTGCTCTCCACCAGCAGGTCAAACATCACCCCCAGGAGCCTCTGCTGGACCTTCTCATCTCCCAGGGCTGAGTAGAACGCCTTGTTGATCTGAGAACAAACAACAGGGTTATGTTCAGTAGGCGCAAATGGGAGAAAATATTTTGAAAAGGTATATGGAAAATGAGGGTTGTCACTGTAGAAGTTTCAAAACGTTTAAATTTTTGTGCCCACTGAACATGACCCAGGTAAGAGGCCAGTGTTTTCATTGCGCAGAGTATGATCATATGGATCTCAGTCAGGGAGAGCCGTGCTGCGACAGTAGCGTACCTGTTCCAGGGCGATGATCTGAAAGCAGGGGATATCAGGGTAGGGCTTAGACACCGTGCCCAGGGCCTTGATGAAAAGCTCCAGGCAGGCCTGGTCCTTCACCAGGAGGGGGGCTGCCTGCTCATTGTACTTCCCCAGGACCAGCTGCATGAGCAGGGCCTCGTCCTTTAAGACAGTGGGGTTCTCCGGCCCGGGCTGCTCCAGCAGGCGCTCCAGGACAGGCATTAGGACAGACAACACAGACTAAGAAAAAAATAAAAAAAGTGAGAAAGGATACAGGGATATAAAACATATGGCTTTACAAAAAACTCCAATGTCCAGATAAGAGTTGTCATATAAAAAGAAGCCTCAGTTTTTTCCTGATCCGGTCACATAATCAGGAAATAGGCTTCTCATTCCAACAAGGCCTTCTTAGATTTCTGTTGTCATTCCCTGTCCACTCACCTCTCCATTGACATCTCCCAGAGCCCTCAGCATGGTCTTGGCAGTGTAGGCAGGGCAGTTGGCCACCTGGATTCCCAGCAGCAGCTCCTCCAACCCCACTAGCAGCTTCTTGTCCCGGGCCTTGCCTTTCCCGGCCCCTGTTACAGCCTCCTCATAGAGCTTCCCCAGGGCCTACAGAAACACAGATTTGGATACAGTGTGTATAAATCAAATCAAATTGTATTTGTCACATGCGCCGAATACAACAGGTGTAGACCTTACAGTGAAATGCTGACCTACAAGCCCTTAACTATCAATGCTTTAAATAAAATAGAAAATAAAAGTAACAAATAATTAAACAGTAAAATAACAATAGCTAGTTTATATACAGGGGTGCCGGTACAGAGTCAATGTGTGGGGGGACCAGTTAGTCCAGGTAATTGAGGTAATATGTACATGTATAGTAGGTAGAGTTAAAGTGACTTTTCATAGATAATAAACAGAGTAGCAGCAGCGTAAAAGAGGGGTCTGGTGGCCCTTTGATTAGCTTTTCAGGAGTATTATGGCTTTCGGGTAGAATTAGTTAAGAAGCCCTTTGGACCTAGACTTGGCGCTCCGGTACCGCTTCCCATGAGGTAGCAGAGAGAACAGTCTATGACTAGGGTGGCTGGAGTCTTTGACCATTTTTAGGGCCTTCCTCTTGACACCGCCTGGTATAGAGGTCTTGGATGACAGGAAGCTTGGCCCCAGTGATGTACTGGGCCGTACGCACTACCCTCTGTAGAGCCTTGCGGTCGGAGGCCGAGCAGTTGCCGTACCAGGCAGTGATGCAACCAGTCAGGTTGCTCTTGATGGTGCAGCTGTAGAACCTTTTGAGGATCTGGGGAACCTCTTCACCACTGTCTTAGTGTGTTTGGACCATGATAGTTAGTTGGTGATGTGGACACAAAGGAACTTGAAGCTCTCAACCTGCTCCACTACAGCTCGGTCGATGAGAATGGTCCTCCTCTTTTTCCTGTAGTCCACAATCATCTCCTTTGTCTTGATCACATTGAGGGAGAGGCTGTTCTCCTGCCAGGTCTCTGACCTCCTCCCTATAGGCTGTCTCATCGTTGTTCACATATAATAACATTTTATGTGAATATAACATGAAATAAATGTGTGTGCGTGTTTTTTTTGACCAATTTACTAGGATACCTTGTACCCACAATGTTTCATTGAGGATACAAATTAAGTATGCATGCGCCTTTCTCACTTGGCTGAGGTGAGTGGGGTCAGCGGTGAGCTCCTCAGTGGTCTTCAGCAGCCTGTCTATGATGGGGTGGAAAGGAGAGCCGTCCACCTGGGCTAGGGTCTGTAGGGTGGCTGAGGCGGCCCTCCTCACCTCACGGACAGGGGAGCTCAGACAGGCCAGCAGGGACAGCACCACTATGGAGGGAAAACATATTTTAAACTTTGTTACTAATACAAAATCAACACTCTATCCATTTGCTTGTTACTCTAATAATAATAATAATAACACTAACACCCTCTCCATTGTCCTATCAGGGTCGTGATTGTTGAGACATGGAATTTCATAAACAAGCAGGCAATAAGCTAAATACACCACAATACAGTAATCTCACCCCAGACAACTGATGGTAATTTTCAGTCTATGCCAAAACTCTATACATGAAATACAATTATTCAGGCTACCTGGTGATGAGCCTGATGCCAGCAGTGTGAGGGTCTTTCCTGGCTGGGCGCTGAGGAGGGCTCTGCCCACATAGAGGGCCTGGGTTTGCAAAATGGCATTGACCTTACAGTCCAGCTGGTCTCCTAGGTTACTGCCGTAGCCCCACACCAGACTCAGGAACTTGAAGAGCTCCAGGGGATCACTCAGGTGGACCTGGGACAAATGGAGGGGGTTGATCTTAAAACTGGATAGTTCTTTGTTTTACCTAATTCCACAAAAACACTGTACCTTACATTTTCACGATTAAATAAAAGGTTATATTGTAGCTTCCCTAGAGGAATGCTGAACTTTCCCTCAGGTGATGCTACGCTCCAATGAGTTGAGACGAAGCATCGGTCTGTGCACTGAAATCCATTGTGTAACATATCAAGATTCAGTACCTGGAAGAGCAGCTTCATTAAGGCCCTGAAGCTGGCTGCCATGGGCCCCTTGCCTGCCCCTGTGATGATGACGTCAAATAGGCGACACAGCAACCGGAGGTAGCAGCATGTGTTGGTGTCCAGTTTCTCCGGGTTCCACCATGTCTCACCTGACAGGAAACACATAGAGAGAGCAAGCCATCTGTCAGCCTCTTTCCTTTTAACTCAGTGTGTGACCAATTGGCTAAAATAATTGGTGATAGCCAAGTCTTAACTTAATGAAAAACAATATGTAGCCAATTATCTATGCAGTCACTTTACCCATACCTACAAATTACCTCAACTAACCTGTACCCTCGAACATTGACTTGGTACCAGGAGCCCTCGAATACAGCCTCGTTATTGTTATTTTATGGTGTTCCTTTTTTTTTTTTTTTTACTTGAGTTTATTTAGTCAATATTTTTTTCATTCAATTTTCTTAAAACTGCAGTTGGTTAAGGACTTGTAAGTAAGCATTTCATGGTAAGGTCTACACCCGTTGTATTCGGCGCATGTGACAAATGACATTTGATTTGATTGATTTACCTTTGAAGGAAGTGTCATGGCACTTAAGGGTGGATATGAGTCCTCTGAGCAGTGACACTAGAAGCACCCCATACTCTGTATCCATGCTCTGCCCTGCCCTGAGCCTCTGCAGGTACTCTCCCAGCCCCACAGAAAAGGAGAGAGACACTTCCTCTTGCTGCTGTTAACACAACAGAAGAAATGAAGGTAAACCACTTCATACGGATTTTAACAGTACAGAACGGGTAAAGGAATCGGGAGGATAAAAAAATATATATACTAAGACGGAACGTAAATATCACAAGAGGAAATCTATAATTTATGTAGTTCTACAAACTGCCACTTCCTCTCACCTTAGGCATGTCTTTTTGGGTGAGCTCCAGTATTGCAGGCTCCAGCAGGGAGTAGACACTCTGGGCTGTGTGGAGGTGCTGTGTCTCACTCATGTCCCCCAGGCCCTGCAGTAAGGTCTGGCTCAGAACCACGAACACTGCCCTCTCCCTTAGGCTGACCCGCTGGACTGCTACCACCCCAGCCAGCTTCTCCAGCTAGCAGACATGCAAAGGGTAGGGTGAGCTGTGTTCTTAGGACCCTTTCACATTGAACCCAACAAGTTCATCTAAATTCCTAGTGCCTAACCTAGTTAGCCAAGAGCTCTAAAATCACTAGATCAGTGTAAGGAAAGCAACACAGTTCTGTTTTAATTGCACTTGACTAAGAAAAGCTACCAAATGTTTACTAATCCACTCACAGCATTACGTTTGGAGAAGGGGTCCATGTTTGACAGGTTCTTGGTCAGTGTTGAGATGAGATGCTGGTTGACCAACCCAAGGAAGTCTGGCTGAGAAATCCTCTCCATCACTTCCTTGAGTGCTGAGAGTAGAGGGGAGATATACGAAGTAGTTAGCGACGGCCAAATATATTGGCACCCTTAAGACTTTTCTTTAAAAATGTCTTCTAAAATAAAATGTTCAGCTCTCGCTAAAGGTTTTCGATGTGATTCAGATCTGGACTCTTCGCATTCCTGGGTACTTGTTGATGCGTGTTTGGGGTCGTTTCTCCTTCAATGGAGACCGGCTGATACGTATTGCCAAGGACCAAACTTTGTTTAATTGGTTCACAGAACATTTCCCCCAGGATTTAGGCTTGTTTACGTGAGTTTTTAAGAAGTTCAAATCAGGCTCTCTTGTGTCTCCTTCAGCAGTGGGGTCCTATGTTAACCGACAACCAAATTAAGCATTCAAAGAAAAGAACACCCTCCCTACATGGGGAGGTTTGATAATGCTGCAGGGTTGCTTTGCTGCCTCTGGTACTGGGGGTCTTGAATGTGTGCAAGACATCAATAAATCAAAAGATTAATAAGGTGTTGTGTAGTGCAATGATGAACCTTGTCTCCAAAAACTGTGTGTCTGTTGAAGGTTGTGAGTCTTCCAGCAGGAGAACAAAACCTAAACACACATCAAAATCACACTAGAATGTTTCAAGAAGAAACAGAGTCCAGATCTGAATCACATCCTTAACCTGTGGTGAGTGCTGAAAACAGCAAACATTGAAGAATAAGAGCAGATGACTTCAAGAAGCATTTGTTGGCAGTTCTTGGCCAAAGGCTGTGCAACCAAGTACTAGCTCCGGGATGCCAATAAATTTTGTCCATGCTATTTGACTTAATTTTCAACAAAAAAACTGTAAACTTATGTTAACTAAAATAAAATTGGTTCTGCAATGTTGAAAGAATATATTGGGCCGGCACTGTATAGTACATATACCTTCTTATTCTTTGGAAGTAAACAATCCTAACAATCTGCATTTAGATTTGTGGCATCAAGTTAGAGTACATCTGATCCCTGTTCTCAAAGACCCCAACAAATGACATTTATTGTGAAACTCCATGTTCTAATGTGTTTACCATGGGCCCAGCCCTGAGTGAGATTGTGCTGTGATATGAGGGTGGACTGGGCCACACAGGTGGCCAGCTGGAGGTCTGGGGAGTCGGGCAGGGCCGATGTGACCACAAGGAAGGGCAACAGACCCCAGACAACCCCAGCCTTAAGGTCAGAGTTCCCCTCAACCAGTCTGGGTTCATCCAGAACCCTCACTGCCTCCTTCAACACTGGACACCTATGGGGAAGTACATGGAAGCCATTCAATATCACACTATGGATATGGAGTTATTTGGAGAATTGATTTGCATTTCAATGAGCTATATTAATTGAAATGCAGTATTAACCAGTTTCCAGCCTTTGAAAGGTCGATACGTTGTAGCAGTGAGAGGAGACATGACACAGCGTCCTCTGGATCCAGGCGATCAATGTAGAGCTGTGGAGGGAAATATCATACGTTAGGTTTAAATCACTAGTAGATTCCAATATGAATGTACTTGAAAGTCTAAATGTTCCAGCCACTCACCTCCAGGGCCTTCAAGGCTGCCGCCACTACCTCTGGGACGTCATCCTTCATACGTTCCAAAAGAGCTTCCTTCAGGAAGGCCTGGTCAAAACCCTCCTGTCCTGAGGCGACAATGCCCACCAGGTGTTCCACAGCCATGTGCCTCACAGAGGGGAGCGGGTGCTTCAGGCTCAGCACGAGGGAGGTGTCAGAGTCCCCGAGGATCTGTAGCCAAAAACACAGACAGCGGAGTGTAAGAAACCAAAATGGCACGGAATGGCTTTGAGGAGGTTGAGCTGATCCTAGATATCTGCCTACGTGCAGCCTTTACCCAGAGCCGTCTCAGACAGGGCGCTGCTGCCTACCTGGTACTTGCCACTGCTCATGGACAGGGAGATGAATTGGTGGAAGAGGTTCTTGTCCTCTGCGCTAGAGAGGTCACTCACATGGCCCTCCAGGACAATGTCCAGAGCACCTGGGTACCTGCAACAACAGACATGTCAGTGTAATGGATACACACACACACAATGGAGTGGGAAGGAAAGAGGACACAAGTGTTGGCGCTGTGGGTTGGCAGCTGAGAGAATAACTTCAGCTTGGCTACTACCAATTGAAAAGGAAGCAACTGCATCAGTGATGTAAGTAGTACCCAATGAATGCCAGCGTTTAAGGGAAAAGGCCCAACTTACTTTGAGTCGAACAGTCGGACAAATGGCAGCAAGCGCTGGGTGAGGGCAGTGACACCCTCAGCAGATAGCCGACTCTGGGACAGGTATTCCTCAAGTAGCATCTTTGCTACTGTGTTATCAAGACCACCAGACAGTGGAAGGCCTTGAAGGACAGACTCGAACAGGTTCCCATGGCGGGTGTTCTCTGAGGGCTCCTCAGCTTCCATCTCATCTATGACAAACAAAAGACAACACTTTTATATTTCATATTAAAAAGGGATTCAATGGCAATATCCATATGCATCCTGGGTAAAATACAAAGAGTCAGATGCAGGCATACTCTGCTACTCACCAGTGCCGGTGGTGACGACAGCATGAACCAGGTGAGGAAGTAGGTAGCGTAATAAGGGACTGATGTCATGAACTGCTGCCATGGCCTGGAGGGTGGGGACCAAGGAAGTCACAGCACACAGCTGGCCAAAGGATCTAAAGGACAAAAAAAAAAAAAACACAGAGAATGCCAATTAAGAAACACAAAAAAATCCTAAGATGCCTTAAAGTGATGAAATAGTTTCACAAAGTAAAATTCTTCCTATTCTTTTTCTTCACTCACTTTGGGCCGACAATGCCCTCCTTCTGGTTCTGCAGGAGGACGATGAGGCAGCCCAGGCCCTCTTTGGGCAGCACAGGCTCCTTGCACAGTGACTTGCTGATCTGCAGGGCCAGGGTGTCCACCAGCTGGGCCTCCATCACCACCTTCACAGCCAGCTGGCACACTATCATATAGGTGGCAGCCTTGTAGTCTGTCAAGGAGGACTTCATACCCTGGAGACACAAAGGAAATGGTCAGCATGAGTTGAACAGTCTTCCTATGGTTTATTCCTTAACTTCAAAAATAAGCTTCTGTATCTCAGTGTCAACGCCTCAAAATATAATGTTTTTTTACGAGGCTAAAATGCAGTATCTAACCTTCTGAACATAAGGCAGCAGCTTGGATATGATTGTGTCTGAGACTTTCTCCACAGCATCCAAAGCCGGTACAATAGTGGAGGCATAGAAAGAGAAAATCACTCGAAGCTGGGCACAGTTGCCAGAATGTCCTGAATATCCCTGCAAAAAAAAGAAGACCAACAAAACCAGGTCAAGACGAGGCACTGTGCTTGATACCGGAGCATACATATAAGCTGCATTGAGGTATAAGGCACAGTTTTGGGCTTACCTTGATTGACTTCGTGACCAGGGTGCAGATGAAATCCATGAAGCTCAAGTCTTTGTAACAGTGAGTGATTAGGGTTCCTCTGGCCAAAGGAACTCCTGGTTTCTGTAAAGAAAATCAATATATTGATAACACGCTGATTATAATGAAAAATAACAACAAAATCTAACAACTTCCAATAGTGGATATGTTCATAAATCATAGCTAGCTTCAACAACAAATTACCTGAAGCACCTCGAGCCAATTCCATCGGTTAGTGGGGTCCTTTAACTTAAAGAGCTGAATGACTCTGACAAATACTTTAGTCTCGTGATAGGGCAAGGCACAGGCAAGCAGTGTGTCCACATTATACAGGTGGATGTGGAACCTGCAAGGATGAAAGAGAATAACCATCAATATTAACACAACATCAATACCTTTTTTACAACGTGAATAGGCTATGAAGAAAGGTAATGAAAACAGAAGCTTAGACACGTTCCTTCAAATATAAACATAACAATACTTGATTGATAGGAAATCCCGGAGATAGAAAAATGGGGAGGGGTACCTGTGTACAAGCCACTCTATGCACTTCTGGGCAGGCTTGAGCAGAAAGTATGGGGACAGGCGTGTGAGAAACAGGGAGATGCCTGCGTCCAGTTTCTCATTGACCTCCTTGGACTGGACACTACGCTCCAGGCCCACCGAGGCTTGGCTGAAGAGTGTCTCCTGGAACTCACTGAATGCAGGCTCGATGCCCAGGAGTTCCTCGAGCCCTGTGCACCCTAACATGCAAGAGAAAAGAGATAGTCAGGAAAAGCAGCTGAGAAGTTTAAACAGTAGTCTTTCAGATGAACAAGCTGCAACAGTGAAGTAAAGAATGACCTGTCAGACTGTAATCAGTATGACCAATGTCAAACCTACCAAGTGCAAAGAAGGTGCTTCTATCCATACTGGAGGCATCTTTAGGGTCAAACAGTAGGGATGCAACCTCCCGACGAGAGAGCAGATTGGGGTCATTTTGTGGCAAGGCCAGGCGTTTCAACTGGTGGGCTAAAGACGTCATTGTGTCAGGTTCTCAAGATCTGTTGGGAGAGGCAATCATTATAACGTTACATTTGACATTGTACTGCATGTTTCTAGTACTACCTAGCCAACGTTGGCTAACCAAAGAGTTGTATCTCTGCCCAAACTGTTAGATAGCATTTTGTTTTTGCCGGCTGCTAGCCCGTAGTTAATAAACGTCCAGATTTGACACCCGAAGCTATGCGATACTACATTACTAGGGTCATTCTTCTGTAGATTTCAAAACACAACATATGAGAGATATCAAACGTTATTATTGTAGAGATAGTTGCTACTGTACCTCGGTTCCGCACTCCTATTTTCCCACACGTGCGTTTTCTCTGACCTCTCTGAGTCTGACGGTATTCAAATCCGGTTCACGGCACGTACTTCAAAATAAAAGTGGCCATTTCTATTTCTTCAATTTAAAAAAATGTATACTGTATTCAATGTAGTGAAAATACACAGCAGTCATTTTATATAGTTGAAATAACATAAAAAGCATTTATCAGTGATGCGAAAGTCGTACAGCCCCCTCTGTTCAACTCCAGTCCACAGGGTGCCGGTAAATCACCATTGAAGTTTGTTTATCGCCGGCATAAAAGAGAAGAAGAAGATATACGTTTACGTCACCGTTGACCGCGAAGTAGAGAACATACTTCTGTGATGTTTCATTTTCGCTCGGCTTTATCATGGTTATTTTGAGAGTCCTGTGCAAATGAAATGTTATTTGTCTTTGTAAGCATTCAGAGATTAGTTGTATTTGGACGGTTCTGGAGTGCTTGCCAAGAAACTTTTACTGTCAAACTGCAACAAGAGTGAACTAACGTTAGCTAACTAACTTAGCTAACGGGTTAACCGGTCACCTGTCAACGATTTCTAGCAGCTCGTCCATCGTGTGGCAACATTTACCCGTATTTGTAAATCACCTACCTACATTGACATTAAGGTAAGTGGACACATCCAGGAACAGTATATAATATTAACGAAGTCACGTCGGGAAGTTTGACAGTTCATTTTTCGCGGGATCCCGCCCACTGCAAATTACCATTGGACGTGAGACTCCCACCCTCCTTTGAACCGTGCACTGATTGGTTCAATTTTGAAAAGGCTACTGAAGTGACGTTTGACATTCTGCCTGCCTGTACAATTTACAAAGATGATTGTGTACCAGATAACGGTGTGTACATGAGTAGCACATTCTGGATGAGAGAATAAGGTACACTACCAGTAGGAGCAATGACCAGTTATTTCTCCCGCTTTGTTGGGGGAAGCCATTTTGGAATTCTGATTTTGTAATGACTATGGATTATTATTTATATATATATATTTTTTACAGTTGCTCGCTGACTACTCTTGTACCTACTGCAAAGTGCCCACACTTTGGGGATACTGTTGTGTAGTTTGAGGCTGAGCAGTGCACCCACGCCCACTGGCTGCTCTACACCGTGACTCACGGGTCTGAACGCTGCATGAAGTCAGCTCATTTTCACTGCAGCTCTCCTGATCTTATTCTGTGGATTTGCAAGTTGTATTCACAAAAGGCAAGTTAATGATGTATGTGACTATAAAAATGGTGAAAGTAGCTTGATAGCTAGGCTACTCTTTACTTCATACTCGGTCTGTGTTTGTGAACCTCACTAATACTTTCTTGTCTAAATTCAGTCTGTCACCTTTCTTTGTTTACACTACATGTGGGATGTGACTGGAAGTTAAGCAAGTTTAAAAAGGGTGACCGGTCAGAATAGTTGTTTATTTCATTCATAGCCATACAGGTTACCTACCTGGGCAGCACTTAATTGACCCTAATTTGCTCCACGAGTGCAGTACTATGGTTGACCCTGTAAAACAACACATTGCACTGCATTATCCTGTGTATGTGAAGCAAACATTTTTTGGGGGGTGGGAGTCTTCAAATATTCTCATTTATTATTTTGAATTGAGAGAGGAGAAATGTTTATGTAAGTGTACAGATGAGGATTGCTTTATTATGTCTTTAAAATAGGTCTTTGTTTCTGCCATGTATTTCTCAACAACTCATGGCTGCCGGCTGTCTGTGGTTCTGAGTAGTACAGATCTCACCCAGCCCTCTGGCATTACTCTGCGTCTGGGTGTGACTTGGGTAAACTCCAAGGCTACAATTTCACAGCCATATACTTAAGTGCCTTTCGAAAAAGGACCCTGTCATGATGCAGCAAAATATTAGGATTCTGGGTGTCTCCTGAGGCAATTTATTAATCAGAAATTGGTTTTGGTGTGAGCAGTTACTCCTAAAAACATTATTTCTACTCATTGAACTGCTACCTTCCTTACAGTTAGGCGCTCGTAGTAAGTGGCGGGCAGCCTTTACTCAAACTTCTGTGTGGCTATATGTGCAGTGCAGCCCTTTAGTATTTCAGTGTAGTAAAAGAGTAGAGGTCTGGATTTGGGTGAGAAACAGGAGACCAGGGGTCAAGTAAAAAAATAGTTCACTGGTCAACTGAATATACAGGAAGCCAAAATGGACAACCTTTACTGGTGCAGAGTGAACAACTGAACGGTACTGTCTGCTTTTGTGGTGGTTGATGGGGTGACTGTGTACCACTGGGTTGTAAAGTCTCATGGTTTGGTTCTTGCAGTCTCATTACTGAGGAAAATTGGAGGCTGGCCAGGATGGACCATTCAAAAGTTAACTCACGCGCCCCACCTCTGTGGAACACTGGCTATACCTACTCTCACAGGTGAGTGTGCATGCAGAGCCGCCCGCCTCAAGGCCCTGAAAGAGGGATGTCCTGAATAATTACTATTGCAACTTTCCGTTTAGAGCAGGGGGTTCCAAAAACGTTTTCACTCGGGCCCTCCTTTCCAGCATTGGGGAACAGCCTTTGCCCTCTGTGCCATCGTCATGTCTATTTCTATGGTGACAAGCACTGTTCATGACAAACTGTTCATATCCCTCTTGTTGGTGGAGAGAATTTCAGGTTAAAGCTTATTTCCTGTAATTCTACACATTTTGTCATGGGGTGCAAAGAACATAAAAAAAAAAACATTTTCTTGAAATTCTGTAGATTTTGCCATGTCTAATGTGAGTGTGAGTGACTAAACAATTACAGCAATATCTATGGGCTAAAACCCCCCCTAAAAAATAAATAAACGTTAGCTGATATGGGCTAGTTGATCTGGACATTTCTGACAAGTTATAAATAGATCTCTAAGGTATGTAATGGCGACTTGATGATCCAATTTGAAAGTGCAACTTTTGCATTCTACTATTACAACTTTCCAGAGTAAGTTTAACGCCGTACTGAGTTTCTTTAAAACCCCAAAAATGTGTATTTATTTTTTGGGGGGGCGAGCCCCACAGTTTGGGAACCACTGCTTTATTGGATGGTGAGCATAAATTAGCTTTTTTGTGTCATACCCTACTGCTTTTTGCTCTGATCAAGGGCTTGATTCAACATATCACACTGTGGTAGGACTTGCATACATAACTTTCTCATGTTAATGTTGATGTGAAATGCCATTTGTTGAGTAACTATAGCCCAAGGTGGTTTTCCAGGATTGGCCTTTCAGACAATTTTTGCCTTCTAACAAAATAAGTATCACGATTTAGGGTAGTTGAATTAAGATTGTATTCATAGAGATTCCAGCTCAGTCTGAGCAGGGTTTATATAGTATTTTGGAACCTGTCCACGTTAATTTGGCACTGTTCCCCTTACTGAAAAGAGAAGTTCAAAGCGGATATATTTGTCACAGAGCCACTGGTTTGTTCTTTAGGACTGGGTGTGTCTGTCATGTGTGACTCAGATGGTGTAGATGTTGGAGCTGTTGCACCGGACGTGATAATATTAGCCATTTGATTTCACCATCTGCTCTGAGGAAACATAAGCCTGAAAGACAAGTGCTCCTATACATGTTTCTCTCATTTCTTTGCAATTGTGTTCGGTCTAGCTTAGCTAATAAAACGTCAATGTTTTAATTTCACTTGCCTCTAAATGGAGATTTACATACGACTAGGGCTCTCCCCGACTAAAAATAATCTTGGTGGACCAAGAGTCTTCTGTTCTTTTGACCAAACAATTTGTCTGTATTTTAAATCTTGTTTCTTTTGATATTGACACATCCTATGTGTTTTTAATCAAATCGACTATATTCACTGAGCTTGTCTGATACCTTAATCACACTGATTACATTATTAAGACACACAAATGACTAGAGGGAGTCCGACCAGTGTTTGAATTGATTGGGCTGGTCTCAGACTCGCTGCGCAGTGACTGTGACTAGCACCCGTTGTCTGTCTCCTGCAGGAACCAAGACCTAGGATTTCAACATGTCTAGGTGATAACTGGTTTCTAAACCATACCGTGTTTCCTATAGTGTTACCATAATGTTTGAATTGAGGAAGTTTGATCATAATCATTGGAATAGTTTAGCGATCCGCAGTACATCCCAAATGCCCCCCAGTCTTTAATAGCAAGGGTTTCATTAAATGGGCTCTATTTATTTTACTGATGCATTTGGCAATATTCCATTTATACACACAACATATAAACAAAAGCATTCACTGTGAAAGTTGATAGGCTACATGTAGGCCATTCGTGTGTGTGTGTGTATATATGAATGGCCTACATGTAGCCTAAATTTAAGTAAGTAATCTTATTCGCAGCACTTAGTTAAATATATCGAATCAGCTATTGTTTTCTTGCGCAAGCCGTGAGCAATACCTGTCAAACTAAGACATTTCTCTCAAAACACAGGGATGTCAATATGCACTGGACTAGTTTTATCAGAGGACCAAAAAACTGCAGGTTATTCTGCCTGGAATTGTTACTCATTTACATTTTAGTAATTTAGCAGACTCTCTTATCCAGAGCGACTTAGTTAGTGCATACAAGTTCATACTGGTCCCCTGTGGGAATCGAACCCGCAACCATGGCGTTGCAAGCGCCATGCTCTACCATCTGCGCTACACGGGACTCTCCTGCCATGTAAAAATTACTGACATGGCAGATTCGGACAGGACTAAAATTACAGATGTGGTGTTTTGTGCTTGTGCACATAATTACATTACCCGACCTCCCCCAGTAAAACGTATCCCGTCTGAATAAGGCACAGTAGGGCCTAACCTATAGCAAGGGCTGGTCTTTGCCATTCTGCCACCATAGGCGAGACCACCTCTAAAATATGCATTTTCCAGACGTTGAAGTTTTTATTCAATTTAGGTTCTTAATGAAAGATGAAAAGGTATTTTCCCTATGTTTTTAAAGTGTATATATATATATATATATTTTTTCCAGGACGCTGAAAAGGCATAATTTTCGGACGTTGAAAAATACGTATTTTCCGGATGTTAAAATCAGGTTAATTTTCGTTTCTGGTGGAAAGTTAAATACTTATTTTACAGACCAAAAACCAATGATGAGGTTTTATGTGTTGTTGAAAGTTTGTCTTGTGCAGTTTTAGCTCAGAAATATTTATAGGTTGCTCAGGAGGTAAAGGGAGAGTCTGATGTGTGGAATAAATGTGACTAGTTGTGGAAAATACTTGAGATCAAGAAAAAGAAGGTAAGGACCAAGCGGAATTTCCGAAATGGAACAGTTTATTCATTCAAGTTAATTATTCAAGGATGCTTTATTTTAAAACTAAAATGTTTGATTGCATTTAAAATCATGAATGACGCATGCTTTGTGACATGAACAAATGAATGATTGGTAAGATACCGTAGCCTATAGAAGTATTGAAATGCAGGCCTAAGTAAGTTACGGTATTAAGACAAAGGATGTGCTCTTAGGCCTTTAACTTGATGGTGGTTGTACAAGGCTGCTACCGTGCATTCTGAAAATATTAAGACCTTGACCTTTTTTCACATGTTACGTTACAGCCTTATTCTAAAATGGATTCAATAAAAAATAAAACAAATCCTCTGCAATCTACACATAATAATAAAACTACAGGTATTTAGAATTAAACAGATACCTTTATTTAAATAAGTATTCAGACCCTTTATGAGACTCAATTGTGTTCCGGTGCATCCTGTTTCCATTGATCATCCTTGATGTTTCTGATTAGAGTCCACCTGTGGTCAATTTTAAATTGATTGGACATGATTTAAAGGCACACACCTGTTGACAGTGCATGTCAGAGCAAAAACCAAGTCATAAGGTCGAAGGAATTGTCTGTAGAGCTCAGATACATGATTTTGTTGAGGCACAGATCTGGGGAAGGGTACCAAAATATTTCTGTAGCATTTGAAGGTCCCCAAGAACACAGTGGCCTCCATCATTCTTAAATGGAAGAAGTTTGGAACCACCAAGACTCTTCCTAGAGCTGGCCAAACTGAGCAATCAGGGAGAAGGGCCTTGGTCAGGGAGATGAACAAGAACCTGAAGGTCACTCTGACAGAGCTCCAGAGTTCCTCTGTGGAGATGGGAGAACCTTCCAGAAGGACAACCGTCTCCTCCAGCACTACACCAATCAGGCCTTTTATGGTAGAGTGGCCAGACTGAAGCCACTCCTCAGTAAAAGGCACATTACAGCCCGCTTGGCGTTGCACTTACTCTCAGACCATGAGAAACAAGATTCTCTGGTCTGATGAAACCAAGATTGAACTCTTCGGCCTGAATGCCAAGCGTCACGTCTGGAGGAATCTGGCAGCATCATGCTTTGGGGATGTATTTCAGCGGCAGGGACTGGGAGACTAGTCAGGATCAAGGGAAAGATGAACAGAGCAAAGTACAGAGATCATTGATGAAAACCTGCTCAGGACCTAAAAATGGGGCAAAGGTTCACCTTCCAACAGAACAATGACCCTAAGCACACAGCCAAGACAACGCAGGAGTGGCTTCGGGACAAGTCTCTGACTATCCTTGAGTGGCCCAGCCAGAGCCTGGAATTGAACCCAATCAAATCTCTGGAGAGACTTAAAAATAGCTGTGCAGTAATGCTCCCCATCCAACCTGACGGAGCTTGAGAGGATCTGCAGAGAAGAATGGGGGTTTCAGAGTTTGTAGCGTCATGCGCAGGGAGACTCCAGGCTTGGGATTTGATTGGGACTGCCCGGGACCTCTGCTGAGGACACACCGCTTCCCCACAGAAGGTCCTAGAGTACACTGGTAGGGGGCAGGCAGAGGAAAGCACATAATTGGCTCTGGCAAGTCCCTGTGTAATCCTCAAGAGGCTTAATTTAGCGCAGGGGTCAGCAACAGGTGATCCGTTGGCCAAAACTTGCTGAAGGTGGTTTTTAAAAATGTTTTGGTGCAGCAAGTTTTTGCAAAAAATAAACAATTTGTATTATTTATTTTTTTTTTTTTTATTATTTTTTTTTTTTTAACAACTAGGAATTCAGCTAAAAACGAGTTTCATTTAGGGAATCTGAAGTATTCGCCCACCACAAAAAATGGAGACCTACTGGGCGATAGGTAGCCTAGCGGTTAAGAACCTTGGTCCACCTTGGTTGCTGGTTCGAATCCCCAAGACAACTAGGTGAAAAATATGTGGACTTGAGCAAGGCACTTAACCCTTATTGCTTCTGTAAGTAGCTCTGTATAAGAGCGTCTGCTAAATGACTAAAATCTTAAGTTTTTAAATGATTGTTTTTGGAAAATAATCTATTTTTGAGCATAGTTTTAGTCAATTTGCATTATACAAATGTATTATAATTATGCTCTGACAAAAATAGGCCTGTGGCTAAATCTAGTTGCCCACCCCTGATTTGGAGCGTAACGAGAAAGACATTGAGGGAGAACCAGAGAGCAGGTTGAGCATGGTGAGGTTATTATTTATTAGTTTTTTTTAACACAGTTAAGAGCCCTGTTGGTAGGCCTTTTTGTTTATGGAATCGTTAGAAAAGTTCAGGGACATGATGTCCTCTTTTTTTTTTTTTTTTCTTTTTTTTTTTTCACAGGTTTCCCTTCTCTTTTTTCACAGGTTTCCCTTCTCTTCCTCCTTTTGTTGCACCTAAGGACTGACCTCACTCGTCAGTTTAAAGTGCGTAATGTAAGGATTGGTGTCCATTGTTTCACCGGGGCGGGGGGTTGAGTCGGTAAGTGGCTCCTCAGGAAGTGAACACTCAGTGCAGCATAGGGATAGTGTGTATGCAGTGTCTGTGTGGGTGTCCGTAATGTTTATCCGCGGGGTATTTTCCCTGGGATGAGCGACGGTGACGAGGGGTGGACTCTGGAGAGCTGGGGGTGGACCGATCTGTGTGTATCATCCTCATTTCTGTTTTCATTCACATCTTTGTGTGTGTGTGCACTTGGCTATGTTTAGACAGCAGGCAGGGTCAGTACTCTGTGCTCACCTTTTTGAAGGTTGTGTGTGTGACCATGTGGTGTATGTGTGTTCATAGGGATTAGGTTTCAGGCTGTAATAGCCTGTCATGCATTGTTTTGCAAAGTTATCGTTACGCTGTGATCGCTATTCCCTAGTTGGACTTGTTGTTTATGTACTTGCGACATACGGGACTTTGAAACGGTTCCAAAGTCCAACAATGTGAATCTCTGAAGGGGTTGTTCATTGAGAGATTGCTGCAGCAGTTAGATTTTTTTTTGGGGGGGGCAAGGATAAATTGTGCATTGCTTAATAAATTAGACTGATACCAGTCCGCGATAATGCCATGTTTGTTTGGTACATTTCCTCACAAGCTCTACAAGCCAGAATGTTGAATAAAATGTAATTTAACTTTTATTAAATGTTAATACTCTATACCAAAATGATAGCACGGCAAAAAAGGCATATTAACCAAAGTCACAATGGTACTTGATCCAGACAGATTAACTCCGCTACTGCTCTGTTCAATCATTGGGCGTCTTGAGTTCAATATCATTACAATCAAAACATTTTATGAGACAGCCATGTATGCATTAACTAACTGATTATACAATCACGCAATCAATTTGACTTTGTTTGACCAA
Organism: Thymallus thymallus; assembly: GCA_023634145.1. Classification (NCBI taxonomy): domain Eukaryota; kingdom Metazoa; phylum Chordata; class Actinopteri; order Salmoniformes; family Salmonidae; genus Thymallus; species Thymallus thymallus. The sequence continues at coordinate 11,650,385 of CM042387.1, forward strand.
TTTAACTACGTAACATAATATCAATGTATTTGAATGGTACATCTCTATTGTTGAACTGGGTATAATAAAATGTAGCTTAGGTCTATTTACAATACAGGCGAATGCCCCATAAATCTTTCACTTCCATGTGGAATTTATTTTATTGTACTGAACAACATTTGCATAAAGTAGCGTCTTCTTTTTTATAAAAGTGTTAATTCACAAGCCAAGAGGGGTGCGGCCTGTTGGAGCACTTTGGAGAGAAGTGGGGAGACCTATTTTTATTTTTTAAAGTGAATTAAGTTTCTGTTGGCAATCAACATTTTGCGTTATGGTTAGCATATTATCACACATACTAGGGTAGTGAATTGATGCTAGCAAGGAAAGTTAAGCTACCGTAAAGTGTTCTAGCCTGTATGAACATTAATTGGTTTGCTCAGTTTCACATTTGTCTACATGTGTCGCAAATATTCCAGTGTGTTAACTTCTGTGCGGCATGAGTGAGGAGCTAACATGATGCAGACTCCCAGTGCATGCTAGCATTGAGTGGCGCAAGCACGGTGCGTTCGGTGGAGGACATCGTCTGCGCTGATGGACTAAATCCATGAGACACAGCTGACAGAAGTAAACCGTTTTTCATGTTCTAGTGTAGAAAAAGTACAGTAATTTCGGTATCCCGTGCCAAACACTGAACAGGGGAATACAATGGCAGCTTCAGTTTAATCATTGCACTGACCGTACAATGTTTTCTGCCGTTGGGGACCAGTTGCACTTTCCCTGCTTTGTTTCTATATTAGCTGTGAAGGAAGTTGGATCATAGGATCTACTTTAATATTTCTGTGTGACATAGGCTATATAATATGGTAGTACATTTGATTTAAGTGCCTTTCAAGACACCAAGAACAATGAAAACCGAAGGGTATTGTCAATCGATTTAATCACTGTTGATTAGACTGACACTGGTTTGTTTTAATCTAATGTATGCCTCCATCTTCTCTTCCTTGTGTTGGCCAGCTCCAGCTACTCAACAACAGCCTTGGACTTTGAGAAGGAGCACAGGATCACTCCCGTGTTGGAGTCTCCCAGAATGTCTCGTCGGAGTCTGCGTCTGCACTCTACCACTGGTCTCTATGGTGACGACAGCCTGGACTCTTCGCTCAACCACAACATGTACCACAGCGCCTCCTTCAGCGCAGGAGGAGCCAGTCGCAGAGATTCCAAGTAAGTGATGATGATGCTGCCCTAGGGTTCCTTCTATGAATTTGGTCCCAGTTAGTTACATCCAGGGTTTTCTATGGCTGCGTTGATAAATTCACTCTGGCTATCTACTCTGATTTCTGAGCACTTTCGTCTTAGTGTGCCAGAGCGCAGAATAACAGATGAATTTACGAAAACGCAACACCCGCTGAATATGACCGGTGTCCATAAACTTTGGCAAATAAACCCTGTAATTAAATTGTTTCCAGCAGAACAGTTGGTCACCAACGCTTTAGATAACATGAAAACAGCCTAACCACACCTGCTAGGGTCAGTAAAATGGTCAGTGAGGTGTTCTCTCATTTGTTGCTCATTTGTGTCTGGAAGTAGCTAGCCAGTTAGCTTGACTGCCGTTGTAAGGTCAGAAGGCTCGGATCAACCCTACTCCTCCGCCAGAGTGTCCGCTCTGAATTTACGAACCACCCAGAGTGCACTCTGACACACGGGAGGCAATTTACGAACGCACCCTATGTCTAATCTGACTGTTTTTGCTCCTCTCTTTCTCCCAGGGTGTTGAAGAGCAGGAGGTCTCAGCAGCACTCGGTCTCCTGCTCCCAATCTCTGCTCCTCACCACGCCCCATAAGAGCCAGCATGGCTCCCAGCAGCACAACAGCAGCCTGCACAGTGTGGCCGCCAGCGACGCCTCACTGCTCTCCTCCATGCTGGACGAGTCGTGCATCCAGGAGCGCACGCTGGTCGAAGGCTTCTGGGGTTTGGATGAAGACTCTGAACTCAAAGGTCATTTTAAAAATTACTTTTTTTATAAATCAGTTACTTGGTATTGTCGAACATCAGCCTGTGTCTAGAATGCATTCCTTTACAAAGGGTGATTTGTAAAGTTTTTTTTTCTTTTTCATTATCAAATCTGTCGTCTTAGAGCGGGCCATGACAGACCACAGTATGTGTGAGGCCAACGGAGACATTCACTCGGCACAGACCCAGACCTCCATGGTGAACGGTAGCTTCTGTAAGGACCGCACTATCCTATCAGACAGAAATGACGCTCTCACCACCTACTCCAAGTACTCCTCCTCCACTGCAGCCCGCTCTGCCACCAGCAACCAGGCCCTGCGAGCCCCCGCCACCTCCCCTCCCTCCACGGTCTACGCCAGGGACAAGAGCCGCAAGCACAAAATGGGTGACCAAGCCAGGCACAGAAGTGCTATAATGTTTATGTGCTTAATACATGTGTTGTATCTAGGAGTTTGACTTTTGCCTTCCCATTTTGTTTGACGGAATATCATCCACAGTGTAGTTCGTTGTCATTGCTGATGCATGACTGTGGCATTTTTCTTAAAATGTTCTTCCATTTCACACGTATTGGGATATGTAAAGTGCATTTTGAATAAAGCTGAATTGAATTGATTTGATTCAGGTCTGCTGGTGTCCTTCTCGGACACCTGTGTGCGCGTGAGCAGGAGGACAGCAGCCTCTGTGGCGTACGTCTTCTCACTGCTCTTACAGAGTGTACTGCTGAGGACACGCAAAGAGGGCAAAGGTATCAGCCTCTGCACCGGCTCTGCCTCCTAATGTCTTCACAGCGCCAACATTTGCATTCACCCTAATTCTCTCGCAGCTTCCTACTTTTGTGTCTTAAATAATGGTGAGATCGGAATAATTGAGGATTTTTAGATTGGGCTCAACTTTTTCCCCGCACTCTGTAACAGCGGCTTGTGCTCTGGCTCATGCATTCTCTATGCAATACTTGTGGTGGCAGCCTGCTGAGAAATCTGACAAAAGCATGTTGCTAAAGCTTATTAACATACAATCTGGATCATTCCCTATTTAATATGCTCGTTCTTTTTTAGGTGTGCTGTGGTCAGCATTAGACACCTGTTTGAACCATAGCAGGAGGGCAGCTGCCTCCACAGTGTCTCTAGTGACTCTGCTCATACAGGCTGCTCTGCTTAAGATGGGCAGTGTGGGCAGAGAAGTGGTTAATGGAGGTATTCCACTGCTCATTTTTTATTTTTTAGAGGCTGAATGGTTTTTCATGGGGGTTGGGCATCCACAAGGCAGGTGTTCAGTGTGTGTGATTTGCATGGGTCTATACTTAGTCTACACTGGTTGAAACTTGATTTCAGGAATTAATTATACATTTCACTCTTGCTTTCACTCTGTTTTTGAATAGATAATGGTGAATGAGTCTTTTTCCTGTACTGAATCTGCACTGACTTTGGAGGTTGCAGTGGCTGTGATCATGGTGGCTTACACTGACTAACAGACTCGCACCTGCTTCTGACTGTCCTCTCTGAACAGTGGGACAGAGGCTGACACTACCACAGCTTATCCTGCTTAAACCTTTCTCACATCACTTTTACCTCAAATTTCACCTGCTGCGTTTCTCTCCCAAGCAAATGAGCTGCCCTGGTGACATGCAAATTCTCTCACTCTCGCTCTCTCGGCTCACTGTTCATCCTCAGCTCAGATGAAGGAAGGAAATGAGGGATGTTTTGATGTTGATCGATATTTAGTTGTGCTAGTTTTTCTAATTTCTTATTGGTTACAGCTCACTCCAGCTACTGCGGAAGCCTGAATATAAACGAGTTGGGGACTGAGGGGAAACGCATGAATCTTAACGGCTCTCTTTGTAAGTGTAATGTACTTTCAGACTGTTATTTTTTTTGTTTTACATGATACCATGTACTTTTTTTTTTTTTTTTTAATTGTTTAAAATATTTATAATGCACTAACATAAGTGGATTGGTTTTATATATATTTTTCATGTGGTTTGAGTGAGTAGCCTTCATTTTGTGCTGTAGCTGAGCGTTTCTCTCCTGTTATACCAAATGGCACTGTGTGGGCAAACCAGCTCACCTTTGCGGCTACACACCTGCCGTGTACTTTTGTTAGGCTTCTCTTTTATAGGGGGAAATGCCAGCTCTTAGGATTTTCATAATTTTTTCTTTATCCTTTCAAAAAACAAATATAACGTTTTCTTTTACGCCTTTGCTGCTCATCCACACTGCTTACGCTAACAGGCGATGACTGCAAAGGGAAGCAGCACGTGGAGACACACATTGTCCAGTTGTCATCATCATCATGGGCCTGCCGGTCACACCACGTGTTGGGGCCTCTGTGGCTTGCCACTGCTTACACAGGTTACCTATTAAGCGATCAAACTCGGGCCTATCCTGTGTTTTGAATGAATCCACTTACTTTTTTAGTCCTTATTTTGCTGTCCTATGCAAGTAGATAAAGTTGTTTGTGTTACTTGGTTGGTCCCCAGGCTCCAGTGTGTTGTGGGTGGGGCAGAAGGCAGGCTCAGCTGTGCGGTCGGTGACAAGGAGGATGCTCTCTGTTCTCTGGTTGGCAGCCATGTCCCCAGGTCATCATTTTACCATGTTTTAAATAACTACACTCTCTTACTTTGTTTTAACCAGCCTTTCAACCTCCAGATACACCTCTTGCTGGTCTTCCTACCTACCTTGAAACCCATTAGAATGGTGGCTTGGCATATAATGTGACCTTATATCTCTCGCTCTCTAACCTTTTTGTAAGCTGCAGGCGCTTACAAAATACTGGGACTCATTCTTACACGTTTCGTTTTAATTTGCGTTCCATCATTCTAATTAGCAGCTCTGTGCTAGGCCAGGAAACTGCAAAGGCTGGCTGCAGAACTGCTTCTCCCCTCTGCCTGCTGCTTCTGTCGCTCTGGGCAGATTTCGATTTAAAGTCTATTCCAAGAGTGGGAGCTATTTGTCAACAGGAGTTTGATGGAGTACTGCGGTTTTTACGAAAGATTGGCTCTCCCTAAAAAAATAAAGATGTTCCCTGCTGTACTGTGCGTCTACGCTGACAGAGAAGAACACTGTTTCTCAACCTGCTCTATCGCTCCTGTCTGCAACTAACTCAGTAACCGCATTGTATTTATCTCCTCACCTCGTTTGGTGAATGCACTTAATTCTCTCATCTTTAGTGCCGTGTGGACGCGCCGCCTCTACCCCCTCCCACCTCCTGAAGAACTTTCACTAATCCGGTCTTTCTTTTATTGTGTGTGTGTGTGTGTGTGTGTGTGCAGGGAAGGCGGCGACCGGGGCCTTCTGGTGGCTGGGGACTGGATGGTATCATCTGGTCACCATCATGTCTCTCCTCAACATCTTCGTCCTGACGCGGTGAGTGTCTTGGGCCTGATAGTCATACTCAAGGTTTGTGGATGTGATATGTGATCACACTAACAAGGATATTTCTGGTGCTCATAGGTGCCTTCCCAAGCTCCTTAAACTCCTGCTGATACTGCTCCCATTCCTCCTCCTCCTCCTGGGTGAGTAGCACTGCTCTTGCTGTCCACCCCAAAGTCCTGATGCTGGCGATCCAAATTCCATAGTACAGTGCAATCACTTACTCTGACATACCGTAACCCCATTCCACTGCAGACACCTATTCAGTCTCATTTAGCCTCTGTGTTCTCCTAGCTCTGTGGCACTTGGGTCCGTCCAGCCTGCTGTCTGTGTTGCCTGCCATTAACATCACTGAGTGGAGGATGGCCTACTCAGTCAGTCAGATGTCTCTGGAACAAACCAAGGAAAGCCAGCGCATCATGGCTCCACCTCTACCACCAGCTGTGTCACAGGTAGAAGTGGGATTGATTTGTTCTTATTCATTCACCGTTATATGATTGTCAGCTTCTGTAAGACCATCTAATTCTATGGATGAGGCTAGTTGCACTGTATAGCTGACCTCTCTCCTACCATGTATGTGAGCAGCAAGGCAGTGCGCTGGTGTCTGTGGACTCTGAGCGCCTAGCCCGGTTGGAGCAGAGGCTGGCTCAGCTGTGGGAGAAGGTGGAGGGAGGGGGCCAAAGGCAGGAAAACCAGCGTAGGGAGGTGCTGGGTCTCTACCAGTCTCTACGAGAGCAGCTGGACACTCAAACGGACAAGAACAGCATGGGGCTGTGGGTGTCTAGCCTGCTGGAGGAGAGACTCACTGTGCTGAAGAGGGGGATGGAGAAGGATGCAGCAGTGCAGAGAGAACTGGTGAGACCATCCGGGTTGGGTTGTCAGGGATTAATTTCATCCAAGCATATTAATTTGGCTGGTAATGAAAAAGTAAACAAGTACACAATTCAGTACGCTTACTTTGTTTTGCGTTTTTATTTTTTCCCCACCTCTCTCTATGCTCGTTAATCTCTTCCTGTGTTGTGCAGAGTCAGGAGATTGGAGAGCAGTATGTGGCGCAGAACCAAGAGGCTCGTCTGGCTCAACTAGAGGTTCTACTGCAGACGCTGGCTGCCAAGACAGAGGTACAGACTCAGAGAGTCTATACTGCATTCCTATGCACAGACCTTACTGTAGAAGCTCTATTAAAAAGTATTTGTGTTGTCATACGCTGGGGGTCAAAAGCTTTGTAATATTACTCATTCAAGGGTTTTTCCTTTATTTGCACCATTTTTTTACATTGTAGAATGAAAGTGATGACATCAAAACTATGACATAACACATGGAGTCATGTAGTAACCAAAAGTTAAACAAATCAAAATATATTTGAGATTCTTCAAAGTAGCCATCCTTTGCCTTGATGACAGCTTTGCACTCATGGCAATTTTGATTTGTTTAACACTTTTTTTTTTTTTTTGGGGTGACTACATGATTCCATATGTGTTATATCATACTTTTGATGTCTTCATCACCAAAAATGGTGCAAATAAAAACCCTTGAATGAGTATTATTCCAAATTTTTGGCTCCCAGTGTATATCTATGTTATGCTGATTTGATGTCCTCAGGAGGTGCAGAGGAGGCAAGAAGAGACTTCCAGTGCTGCACCTGTTCCTGTGCAAGTCAAGTGAGTTCAGCACATAACCCTTTGGATTGTAATAATTCAATAAAATCATGAGTGGTGCTGAATATTCCTCCCTGCACACTGTTCAGTGTGGGTGTGGACAGCGAGTCCCATGATGCCTTGCTGGCGGAGGTGCAACTGCTGGAGGCGGCACTGGGGCGGATTAGGCAGGACCTGCAAGGGGTGATGGGATGCCAGGGCATGTGTGCCCGCCTGGACACACTCCATGAAACGGTGAGTTGCTTGCTCTGGGCTCTGTACTAGACATGCATTTCTCCAGTATGTACCAGGGCTTAACGTGAGCTTTTTAAACATTTTTTTTTTTATTTGTATTTTTTTTACGTGTTCAAAAGCTCAAGTCACTTTGTCTGTAACACCATAGGCCAAAAAGGTGACTAAAAATGGGGTTGTATGATACAAGGAACCACTTCACAAAATAACCTTCATTATTATCACTGGTATTGACAATGGAAGGCTGCTGGTCTCTTATCCCATGTATTATATCTCCTGCTGTTGTGGCTTTGAGCAAGGCACTTAACCCCCACAAAGTAAAATACTGCACTGACAGGCTACTATATAAAACATGGTCTGTCAACCTTCCATCTGGAGAGGTACTGGGTGTACAGGTTTTTTATCAAACCTTGCTCTAACACACCTGAGTCGAGCATGGCTGGCGCAAAAGCCTGCACACCCAGTAGCTCTCCTGGATGAAGGTTGGCCACTCTGCAACCTTACAATTACAACCAAATACTTATGAAATAATTCCCTCATTGACCCAGGGATCAAACGGCTCAGGTGGGAGAGGTAGCTATATAAACGCAACAATTTTATTCTAATCTATGTATTTCACATTACTGGGCAAGGGCGCAGCCAATCACAATGAGTTTTTTTCCACAAAAGGGCTTTACTACAGACAGAAATACTCCTTAGTTTCATCAGCTGTCTGGGTGGCTGGTCTCAAACGATCCCGCAGGTGAAGAAGCTGGATGTGCAGGTCCTGTGCTGGTGTGGTTACACGTGGTCTACGGTTGTGAGGCCGGTTGGGTGTACTGCCATATTCTCTAAAACAACGTTGGAGGTGCATTTATTGTCACCAGCACAAGGTGCACCTGTGTAATCATGCTGTTTAATCAGCTTCTTGATATGCCACACCTGTCGGGTGGATTAATTATCTTGGCAAAGAAATGCTCAATAACAGGGATGTAAACAAATTTGTGCACAGAATTTGAGAGAAATATCAATTTTTTTGAGTATGGGAAATGTTGTATATTTTATTTCAGCTCATGAGACCAACACTTTTACATGATGCGTTTTTATATTTTTGTTCAGTATAAGATGCTTATCTATTTGTAAGGTTAAACTACTCAGGGGCATATGAGTTACATGTCAATTAGGCTATTTTAAAAGTATATATTTTTTTTAACTTTGTCAGAATTTTGAGAGATGGTTTTACAACCGGATTATGCAGCATTTGTCTCATCTATTGCGCACCGTGTCAACTGTGTCTTAGCCAGTTGCAGTTATTCACGAGTGGAAAGTAATTTTTAGGACATGACATTAATGCATGCTAAATAACCAGCCAAACTACACAATAGTTAGTCTGTCATTATTGTCCAACTACATTTTTTATTTTTTTTTGCTTGCCCCAGGAAAGAGGACAAGCGTTTAATGTTGAGCCCGGTGTACCTTTTGAAATGGCCTCTCTCATTCCTTTGATTTATCTGGTCCTGTACAGATACTCAATGTTATTTGATGCAGAAATGTTTTTGCTGGAGTTGTTTATATAAATCATCTATGTTGACCTCTGTCTGATGGTGTCTGTCTGTGTGGTCGTGGCAGGTGTCTGAGCAAGTGTCTTCCCAGGTGAGGCGTGAACTGCGGGCCCTGTTCTACCGCAGCGAGGAGGTCGGAGGTTCCGAACTCGGGGAAAAGGAGGTCCCTGAGTCAATGCTGCAGTGGCTCTCTGAGCGCTATGTAAGCGGGGCTGATGTGCAGGCCTCTCTGGCCTCCCTGGAGCGCCGCATCCTGCAGAACGTGACCCTGCAGCTGGAGGAGAGCAAGGCCAGCCAGGAGACACTCAGCACTGAGACTGTCACTCAGACTGTGATGCACACTGTTGGAGCCGCAGGGGCCGGGATGTCCGAGGAGGTATGGGGTTTGAAAGAGTATTTGTGTAGTTTTTAAGTCTATTTTTTTTATTATTTAAAGATTCACTTTAATCGCTCAGGCAGTTCCTGGTTGCTAAAATTATAATAGTTTGCCTAATTTTAGTTTTGAATAAATGAACAAGTATAGTGTAGAGCAGTGTTCGCCAACTAGTCAAATATTATATTTGTTTGGGCTTCTTGCGAACAATTTGCAGTCTAATTATTTGTAATTATGTTCTGGCCTACCGACTATCTGCTCAAGAGAAAATCGTCACGCGACTGAATCTAGTTGATGACCCCTGGTGTAGAGAATCATTGTACCATCTAAAGCGCTGTGAAATATATTTTCATAACCAAAAATATTTATTTTATGTATTTTCAGCTGTTTTTAAACTCAACTTAAGAACAGGAAGCATAGACATGACACACACACAGAACCGATCTACTGCTTCTTAGACTTTCATTGACGGCTCTAACTCGGGTTTCTATTTCCTGTCCGTCTGCACTATTCCATTTCTTCACCCAACCACTCTTTTCCTCTCTTTCTCCTCCAGCATGTACAGCTGATAGTGAAGAACGCTCTGAAACTCTACTCCCAGGATCGGACCGGCCTCGTGGACTATGCTCTGGAGTCTGGAGGTAAAATTTCAGTTGTGGTGAGGGTGTGGTGACTACACTGATTTTGTTTATCTACTGCCTATTCAAATGATCGGTTTGGACTTTGAACAGTAGTTTTTGGTATTACTGGCTTTAACAATGCCCTCGTAAAATGTGTGTGGTTGACATTTTGTGCACGGTCGTGAAAGTGACATGAGATATCATGGCTGTGTGTGTGCGCAGGTGGCAGCATCCTGGGCACTCGCTGCTCTGAGACGTACGAGACAAAGACGGCACTGATGAGTTTGTTTGGCCTACCGCTCTGGTACTTCTCCCAGTCTCCTCGTGTGGCCATACAGGTACGACTCAAGTCACCACACCACATGAGACTAGTCTGAGTTTTTGTGTTTTGTGATTTATTACGTTGATTTAATTATATTGGGTTAGTTTCCGTTCCTCATACTGCCTTGCCAACACATGGAAGACATTTTCAAAAGTAGTCCATCCATACACTGGTTTAATGTTGCGCTCTCTTTCTTGCACTGCAGCCCGACGTCCATCCAGGGAACTGCTGGGCGTTTCAGGGTTCCCATGGTTACCTGGTGATTCGTCTCTCCATGAGGATCGTGCCCTCTGCCTTCTCATTGGAGCACATCCCCAAAGCCCTGTCGCCAACCGGCACCATCAGCAGCGCCCCGCGCCAGTTTGCCGTCTATGTAAGCCATGCAAACCTCCAACTGCACTGCTTACCAAATTTAACATTCACGTTGGCTATTACTGTCTAAGCAAGCCATTCAGAAGCACACCTACTGTAGTAGACACTCAAGTCAGTCACCTTTACTGTGAGTGTGCTCTGGTGAAGCACTACTGATTGAGACACTTATTGCTGTGGGTCTCTGCTGTTTTCTAACTGTGTACTCTTGTTTCCAGGGCCTGGATGATGAGTACCAGGAGGAGGGTAAACTACTGGGCAGATACACCTACCAGGATGATGAGGATGCGCTACAGACTTATCCGGTCACCGTAAGTAGACTTCAACACTACCTCAAGGGGCTTGATTGGCCAGATGTATTCCACATGGCATTCATCTCTACGATTAGAGATGGTGACTTGGCAAGTTGTATGTCTTGCTACTCTTACATGGCTTGAGTCTAAATTGAGTGTATGTTGTGATCTATCCACAGGAGGAGAATGATAAAGCCTATCATATCATTGAGGTTCGGGTGCTGTCCAACTGGGGTCACCTGGAGTACACTTGCCTGTACCGCATCAGAGTGCATGGTCAGCCCAGTATCAACTGATGGCACAGAATAGACCACAATGTCTGCATTTTAATGTTCTGCAGATGACTGGAGCTAATTATGCCCACACATGCTTGATCCACTAAATTTATTTGTGCACCAACTCATCCCACCAGGACAGAGTATCTGCCAGAGTGACCACAGGTCTGAATCTGACGCACGGCCACTGGTGCCTGTGACTTTTGAAGGACTATCACCCGACCACTAATAATTTATTACCTTTGTATAACGGTTTTCATTTGACAGAATAATCTCAAAGTAACCATTTGGGCTCCTAAATGGAAATAAATAATATGGATGAGAATCTGTGCTTTACTATGTCAGACAAGATGGATTTTATTGGTTAAGGAATGTTTCAGTACATTCTGTCTATTTATACATGAGCTGTATGTGCTATGAGACCAAACTGGTTTCATGTGTGTTTAGCCATTGTCGCTAATGGTGAAACCAGGGCCCGTATCCACAAAGCATATCAGAGTAGGAGTACTGATCTAAGATCAGTTTTGCCTTTTAGATCATAATGAATAAGATCATATGGACAGATCCTAGATCATCACTCTTACTATAAAATGCTTTGTGGGTACGTCCCCAGTTTTTACCATGTTATCTTACGAACAATGGAAGAATGGAAATTTGTACATTTTGTCTATAGTTTGTCATTTTTAAGTCTTATTAATATCAGTGTTGCTTTGAAATATGTATATGCTGCAATTATAAAATGTTATTGTTTTTTTAAAGGGAATTTACCACTCAAGTAAGTTGGGGATATCTTGCACTGGTCCTTTCAGCCACAGAAGTCAGCCTTTGGCCATGACCCTTTATTGAGTATCTACAAGTGCCCAGTTGTAAATCTCATTGTTTGTCCTGAGTTACTGAAATACCAATCTGTGTAATATATTTTTGTTAAGGCTTTTCAGACTATTTGTAAATGGTCTTGGGACTATACAGGTTTATTTTGTTTTATAATTTTATTGTATTTTGTACATAATTGTAACGTGTAAAATGTTCAAATAAAAACCTTAATTTTGAGTTATGTAATAGTCATTGATTTGAGTTTTGCTTTTTTTTTTTTTTTTTTTTATAACTTTGAAAGGAATTCGGGGCAGAATAGTTTCAACAAATGTGGAAATGTTTTGTCATGGTCCACGGGCAGAGCTTTGCAGTCTGACTCTCCACCCTTCTTCCTGTTGTGTGCACCCATTCACACACGCATTTAAAAAAATATGTCTAACTGGGAGAAATGCACTACGGACAGTGTATGTATGACACACTTGTCCTTAGACCGAACAGCGAAATCTAGGTCTATGAGAGCTGGGTGGTGAATTCTCAGGTGCAGCAGTCCCTAGTGGTAGCTATTCATCTGCGGTGGTAGTATCTCTCGACCAGTAGGGTTCGTTGTACTTATAACAATGAGAGAATGGCAGCCAGAGTTTCATACTCTGTCTTTGGAAAACCTAGTGCTGTATTTTCCCCTCACAGGAGCTGCTCAGAGCTGGACAGGACATGTACTGAATATACACTCACAGATGACAACTATACAGCATAGTGGGAATTCTATCTTGACCACATTAAGCGTGTTGTGATAAAGTACTATACCGTTAACTAGCTAACGTTATATACAGTAATGTACTCCTTCTTTCCAGACCAGTATGAAGTTTGGCTGACATGGGTGCCCCACTGCCGCTGGGATCATGCTGTATATGATTGAGGTGCCTTCAAATGATCAGTTAATTTAGCTAGATACCTATTACATTAATGAATAACGTTGGCTTGGCTATCTGTGCTTACCAAGTATTGTCAGAGAAAGCCAGGTCATATCCACATAACGGCCTTGGAACAGAGCTAATGCACATATGTGCTAGGTAAAGGTAACTAATACAACCATGATGTGTTTCAGTGTATTATAAATAGTTTAATGAAAATAGCAGTAACATATTTAGAGGTGAACATAGGTATTTGCCCGCAGGTTTCTAACTACGGCAAGTGAAATAGGTCATAGCTATTTTTTTGTGCATCCGTTTATTCTGCACTGTCAACGCTTGGCTTGGTTGTTGGGCCGAGCTGCTGGGAACAATGATGTCGGAGCAGGAGGCTCTGAAGTGCTCCAGCGCAAGAAACCGTGGAGGAACGCAGCGGGTTGAAGGGAAATTGCGAGCCAGTGTGGAAAAGGGAGATTACTATGAGGCTCACCAGATGTACAGAACCTTATTTTTTAGGTAAGAAATGTCAATTTTCGTTAGCCTGCTAAGTTATCAACTGGCTTCTCGGCCTTCATTTTCCTGATCTTTCTGCTTGTCAACCTTGCTGCCTCCATTTATATTGTATGATTGGTCGATTCACGGTACTGCCCCACCCACTTCGGTCAGTCCATATTTTTGAATGGACAGTGTTTGCGTCAATCACTCAGTCACAAAATGGGAATTATCGGCCTAGCTAGCTAGCCTAGTTAGCTAATCAATGTCGTAATAATATAAGCTAGCGCTAACCCATCTCGTTTACTAACGTTAGCTAGCTATCTACCAACTATGCACATGTTCGTTTCGTAAAGATACAGTTCACTAGCTTGGCACACTTACAAATCAGTACAGACTGTCACCCAAGCCCAGCAAAAAACATTTAAACTAGTTTTAGCTACATTTACTAACCAGCTAACGTTAGCTAGTCAACTTTCCATAAGCATGCAATATCAATTAAGCTATGATATTTGTATTGCCCATGATTCATGACTTCCCATCACTATGGTCTCATTAATTTGACAGTCATGACAGGTAGCCTAACTTCACATGAGAACTGTGTGGGCACAGCCTTTACGTTAACTAAGGGTGTTTACACATATAGTCCTCTTTAAAATAACTGCTCTCAGTCTTCTTTAAAGTGAACTCTGGGGTAAAAAAAAAAACTAAACTCCGTTCTCATTATATTCACATTGCTATGTTTAGAAAGGAAACAATATATTTTTCCAACGTGCACTCTGGGTAAAAGTATAGGACAAGCCATTCCATCAGAATGTGTTATCGGACAGCTAGATATACCTACATACATTTTGGAAGCTAATAAACATAATAATTGTAATCAGAAGATAAAATTAACATGTACATATTATTGGTAACAGAGTAAATACCAGTAGAATTACTGCAGATTAAATAATGCTATAGGCCTAATTGAAAATTGTTGTAGTGTACTGACCCTTTAAGAGCTAGAGTGGATTTTGTAACTATGTTGTGATTCTCACCAAATACATTCGATGACCAAAAGTATGTGGACACCTGCTTGTCGAACATCTCATTTCAAAATCATGGGCGTTAATATGGAGTTGGTCTCCCCTTTGCTGCTATAACAGCCTCCACTCTTCTGGGAAGGCTTTACACCAGATGTTAGAACATTGCCACAGGGACTTGCTTCCATTCAGCCACAAGAGCATTCATGAGGTCGGCCACTGATGTTGGGCGATTGGGCCTGGCTCGCAGTCGGCGTTCCAATTCATCCCAAAGGTGTTCGATGGGGTTGAGGTCAGGGCTCGTCTAGAATGTCATTGTATGTTGTAGCATTTAGATTTCTCTTCACTGGAACTAAGGGGCCTAGCCTGAACCATGAAAAACAGCCCCAGACCATTATTTCTCCACCACAAACTTTACAGTTGGCACTATGCATTTGGGCAGGTAGCATTCTCATGGCGTCCACCAAACCCAGATTCGTCTGTCGGACTGCAAGATGGTGAAGTGTGATCCATCACTCCAGAGAACGTGTTTCCACTGCTCCAGAGTCCAATGGCGGCGAGCTTTACATCACTCCAGCCGATGCTTGGCATTGTGCATGTTGAACTTAGGCACAAACAGTTTGTGTGCTGACATTGTTTCCAGAGGCAGTTTGGAACTAAGTAGTGAGTGTTTGATTTGTTTTTATTAGGATCTCTTTTAGACCTCATTTGGACTAAACTTCCAAGAGTCCTTAAACATTAAAATACAATTTATAATACGATCACATTTTCACATATAACACACTGTTACAAACAGACATAATACACTGACATATTGACCAGGCAAATACTCAGTCTGAAAAGATAGATTGATTCCTTCATCTACCATAGTCCTTCGTCGTTGCTCCTAGACATTTCCACTTCACAATAACAGCACTTACAGTTGACCGGGGCAGCTCTAGCAGGGCAGAAATTAGACAAACTGACTTGTTGGAAAGGTGGCATCCTATGACGGTGCCACGTTGAAAGTCACTGAGCTCTTCAGTAAGGCCATTCAACTGCCAATATTTGTCTATGGAGATTGCATGGCAGTGTGCTTGATTTTATACACCTGTCAGCAATGGGTGTGGCTGAAATAGCCGCATCCACTCATTTGAAGGGGTGTCCATATACTTTTGTATAAATAGTGTATGTTGTTGTCTTCTCACACTTCTAACCCCACAATTGAATAAACAAAGCTCTCTTAGCCTATAGATTAACCTATTGCAAATAAACAATCTGAACATTGTGTCAATACAAAACTCCACACATCCTTGACAATTGCTAATCAATATCCAAAAACAGCACACGTTTTTTTGTCTGTGAAACTGCACATCATCTTATCTCTCCAATGTGGAGGGGTTAGGGCAGGGGAAACGGTGTTGCACTTTGTGTTCACATTGCCCTTAAAAAGAGTTCAAGCGAACCGAACTCAGACCAGCTCTCAAGATTCAGTTCGCTTCTGGGGCCTCCCTTTGGAGTGTTCACACTCAACTTAACTTCCCTTAATATTTTGTGGAGATTACTAAATTTGCCTGAAAGGGACCAAGTGTGAAAACACCCTAAGTGACAGTTCCCTGTTCTTTACTGTTGTGTATTGAGAACTGTTGGCATAGTGACTGAGTACTACTTTTCAGCCCTCCGTATTTCCTAGGGGGACCATCACACTACAATTCCTATTGCCACTTTCTTAACCTGGTTTGAATGCAGTTTGTCAGTGACATGACATTTGCCATCTCTGTTTGACACAGGTATATGTCACAGGCAAAGCATGCAGATGCCAGGGAGTTGATGTACAATGGCGCCCAGCTCTTCTTCAGTTACAACCAGGTATAAGGCGGCCTGGCACTGGGGCGTTCATTACATTCATGTCGTTTTTGTAGCATCTCTTTTTGAGTAGTCTAAGCGCTATTAGCTAGCAATTGTATTAATTCACAACTGAAACAGTTGTAGAAGAGTTCTGTGGCAACTTACTTTTTTTTTTGTCATCCACAGCTGAACAGTGCAGCAGACCTGTCAATGTTGGTGCTAGAGTCTTTGGAGAAATCTGAGGCAGAGGTAGAGGATGAAGATTTAGGTGAGCTAACATCCATCGTTCATCGTAATTAAACAATCTAAACACAGTGTCAGTGTACCGTCGTCTCTGTGTTAACCTCACCCTTGTGGCGTTGCAGAGCACCTGGCTAAGCTGTTCAGTTTGATGGACCCTAACTCCCCAGAGAGAGTAGCATTTGTGTCCCGCGCACTCAAGTGGTCCACAGGCGGCTCGGGGAAGCTGGGCGCCCCAACACTGCATCAGCTCCTGGCAGTCACCTTGTGGAAAGGTATTCCGTGGAAAACTCAAAACATTAAACTGCAAAGAGTTTGAACAAAGAGTTTGAATATGATTTAATTCAATCTTTTTAGAGCAAAACTACAGTGAGTCTCGCTACCACTTCCTGCACTCCTCTGATGGAGAGGGCTGTGCCCAGATGCTGGTGGAGTACTCAGCGCAGCGGGGGTTTCGCAGTGAGGTGGACATGTTTGTGGCGCAGGCCGTCCTACAGTAAGTCTCTGTCTCGCTGCACCTAGAACAGTTTTCAGTCTGTCATCAATAGCTGTATATGTTGTTGTTTAAATGCTTTTTCAGCTCTGTCCCTTCCTCCCTCCCTTTCTCCCTCCCTCGTTCCCTCCCTGCTCAGGTTCCTCTGTCTAAAGAACAAAAACAGTGCATCTGTGGTGTTCAGCACATATACTCAAAAACACCCCTCAATAGAGAAGGGCCCTCCCTTTGTGCAGCCCTTGCTCAACTTCATCTGGTTTCTCTTGCTGGCAGTGGATGGGTAAGGCCTTGTTTATTCAACCACCCTTAAAATAAAACACATTGTTTTTGCCAGGTTCTCATAAATGTGCCTCCCCTTGTGTGTTCCCCTCTGCAGAGGGAAATTAACAGTGTTCACAGTGCTATGTGAACAGTATCAGCCTTCCCTGAAGAGGGACCCTATGTATAATGAGGTGAGCGTGACCCGTTAATGAGTGTCTCTCTGTGGTCATGTAGCATTATAACTCAGCATTGTGTCTAAAAATAATTTTCCTTCTCCTGTTACATTGACTGCCTGCTGTGTCAGTATCTCGACAGAATAGGTCAGCTTTTCTTTGGGGTGCCACCCAAACAGTCCTCATCATATGGTGGATTGCTCGGTAAGTCCTTGTGACTCACTACACACTATTTGTACAAACCCATTCACCATTGAAAAGCTACATTGGGGAAAACGATAGGTTTTTGTGTTTCATTGAAGTGTGTTCTGTGTCTGTCAGGAAACCTGTTGAACAGCCTGATGGGTTCAGGTGAGGATGAGGAGGGAGAGGAAGCACAGGAGGACGGCAGCCCCATTGAGCTGGACTGAGAGCTCAGGGGCGAGCAAGGCTGACCCCTCCCCCCCGGGGGTTGCAGAGGTGTGCTGGTCCCTCCCTACACCCCAGTTCCCCCAGACATCAGAACCCTAACGAAGAGCAGGCCAAACCATCCCTCTCAGCACTGCCTGGACTGCGCAAAAAAGCAAATGCTTTCCGTTTTAGTTATATTATATTTTGGGATTATTTTCATCGATTTTGTTTTTTAGTTTTGGACAATTTTCTGTGTAGTTTTGTTTTTTAAAAAGGAAAAGAAAGCAGCTGCAATCCTTCCTTCCTGGACTTATTTTCTCTCATCCCCAGGGACAGAAAATATTCAACAATGGCTACATATTCATTTGTCATAATTAACTCATAAAATAACACCTCTTCCTGGGATACAACAACAAGGAAAAACACTTTTCTTTCTAGGGAGTAGTACTTTTTCTCCCCATGCACCATGCATCCATCACAGGTGGATGTAGTGATTTGTATTAAAGAGTTACTATAACCAATTTGTAATCCATGTAAATGTTCAATAATAATCAAGTGTTAAGGGTGTGAAGAGAGACATACAGGTATCTGTCAAAATAATAGAAACACTTGAGTAAATGAGGGATAAAAGTGTATTGACATCACATCATGCTTGGGGTATTGTATACAAATGCTGGGTCATTATTTTGGCTACCCTGGCTATTTCCCCATAGGATGACAATGCCCCCATCCACAGGTCACGAGTGGTCACTGTTTTGATGAGCATGAAAACGATGTAAACCATATGCCATGGTCGTCTGTCACTAGATCTCAACAGTTATGTGAGATTCTGGAGCAGTGCGCCACCATCAAAAACACCCAAATTATGGAATTTCTTGTGGAAGAATGGCGTCGCATCCCTCCAATAGAGTTCCAGACACTTGTAGAATCTATGCCAAGGCTCATTGGAGCTGTTCTGGCTCGTGGTGGCCCAACGTCCTAATAAGACACTATGTTGGTGTTTCCTTTATTTTGTCAGTTACCTGTACCTGTCTGGCATCGTGTACCTGGCTGCAAACTAAAGCTGTATTTGACCACTATTCATAATCTGTTAATGTATGGGAGATGACGTGTGTTTAAATAGACAGGAGTGGATGGGTATGCTCAGATCATATATACCTGGCTGTGTGTGTGTGTGAGTGTTGATGAATGTATTTAGCATGTTCATGTGAATGCGAGTCAGTTCCGTTGAAGTCTTCTATATCGGGCGTCTTCCCCCCCCCCCACCCCCCCAAAGATACATTTTCAGTTTGAGTTGGTGGCTGCTCCATTTTGTCGGCCCAGATGTTTGACTGAGATCAGACGGATGAAGGGAAGATTATACAACATGAAAGAAACAATACTACGGTAGGCATGGATTTTATTGTCTATATCCAGAAGCTTAGTTATTTATTTTACTGGGTTGGGCTTAAATGCACACTCTAGTATCCAACATGAATATTACTTTACATACATGGAGAGAGTAGTTGTTTAAGTCAGAATTTGACTTTTTCTGCTACGCTACATGTTTTGGGAATTTTTTTGAATTCATGTTTTACAGGTTCTTATCTGTTTTGGAATTATAACTGCTGTAGAAATTCTCATGGTTGAATCTTCCAAGCGACTCCACAGCCACCTTGAGATAGTTATTATAAAGTTAAATCCTTGATAATAGTCAAGATGTCCATTAGGGTGTTACTACTATACCATCTCTTACAACTACTTAAGAAAATAAGTTAACTTCACAAAATAAATAGCGTGGATAGCATAAAGGTCTGGATCTAATATTCCTCCAGCTGTGTGATTCATATGTACGGTAATGCACAGAATGTTTAGGGAATGAAACCGGAGTTGTGTGGAGGATGTGTGACCAAAGGCTTTTAGACAGACCATGGCTCTGGCGAGCTAACCAGCATGTTAAACATAACATTTCGTTTTTGATAGTATCATTTGAATGGGGGTTGTTTGCCTTTTAAATGTTTCACAAATTGAGTAAATAAACACAACTGATGATAACTTTATGTCCTCTGTCTGTTTAAAGAGTGCTAGGCTTGAAGGAGTTCCGTTTGCTTTTAGAGGAGACAATTTGTTACAAATACACAACACCACCATGGTTTGGTTTTGCTTTGCTTTTTTCAATCAAGTCTGTTCAGACATTTTACAATAATATACAAAATGTTAGCACAGAATGGAGAAACTTAATTTCAGTACAGTACAAATACATAAACAAGTATACAATAATTGAAATGCAGGAAAGTTTAACGCATTGTATGAATCAGTTCTCTATGTTAGTTTATCTTTCAACAATTAAATAACAAGGACCTCTTTCTATCTAGGATCAGTCTAGACTTGCAGAGGGAGTGTCTTTTTTTAGTAGGGGCCATGGGAAAAGCAGTGAATCTGTGTAGAAGTTGGATGTCTGTTTGCAGGCCTGTCTAGTTCCAGTCCTTGACTGTTCTGTCTTGAGTTTTCATATCAATCTGGCAATGAATTGATAAATTGATGTAACTGATTGGCTAGAGGCTACACACCTAGTTTTGCTAGGTCCAAATGAAATAGTGAATAATGAAAATCAGCATATGTACAGCCCTCCAGGAGCCTGGTTGACACCTAGTGGGGACTAAACAGATACTGCATTTATAAGGTGAGACAATCCCTACAGTGCACATAGATATATATATATATATATATATGAAAGGGGATGTAGTCGATGTCCTCAGGTCCTGGACTGCAGGGTGAGGCGTTGACGCATGTCTGAGAGGTGAGCCATTTCTGGCTGCTGGGCCTGGTGCTTGATGAACTCTAGTGTCCGCACCTGTCAAGAAAAAAAAAGAGGGGAAACTAAGAAATATACATGTATTCTGTTGTGTATAAAGAGATTAGATTTTGATTTGATTAGGATCACTTAAGTATCTCTCCCATGCTTTATTGTGAATATCTATCTGCTCTATTGTGAATATCTAGCCATGCTTTATTGTGAATATCTAGCCATGCTCTATTGTGAATATCTAGCCATGCTTTATTGTGAATATCTAGCCATGCTTTATTGTGAATATCTAGCCATGCTTTATTGTGAATATCTAGCCATGCTCTATTGTTCTTGTGCCTAAAACTGCCTGTGTTTTACACTCACGGCGGTGCGTGTGTCGCAGTAGCCCTGCTTGTGGCTCAGATTCCACAGGTTGACAGCCAGCTGGTTGAGTTTGTTGTTGCGTAGGTCCCCATGAGTCAGGAGGCAGCCAAACAGAGAGAAGGCCAAACTACCCTGTCTACGAACGCTCTACAATAGAGGATGGGTCAGGGAGAGATAAGAGAGGAGAGTTGAACATGTTTAGGGATAAATACAAAAAAAACTATGTATAACCGGTGACTTTCTCAGACACTGGCATAGTGTGTGTCCTACCTCATCTCTACCCAAGCTCTTTAGATGGTCCAGCACTTGTCCAATCAGAGTTTCACATAACTTGTTGATCTCTGCCACAAACTTGGGATCTCCTCCATAAAGTGTTTCATTAGAGTCCACTGGAAAAGAGAAAGGAAGGGTGTGTGTTAGCTGGCTTTGACTCCAATGACCCTTTCATTTCACTCTCTTCTATATTTCTAGCCTACTCTGAGAGACCAATATCATATGGTCCTCTGTAGCTCAGTTGGTGTTTGCATCGTCAGCAGAGTGGGTTTGATACTTAAAATGTATGCATGCATGCATGACTGTAAGCCTCTTTGGGTAAGTGTCTGCTAAAAGCCATATATTATTATATTATATGCCACATAAACCTGGAAAGTAGTGTGTGTTTGTAGGTAGTACCTTTGGGGATGGAGTAGAGGTAGCTCTCCTGACTCATGGCAGCCAGTAGTGGCAGGGCGCTGATGTAGACTTGGACCTTGGCATCACTGTTGTCCTCCCAGGTGTAGTCCTGCACCATGTTGAGCAGCCCACGCACCAGATACAACACCCCTGCTTCTGGGTGGTCCTGGACACACACACAAAGTACTTCCTTGATATTTCCTTTTTTTTTGTTTTGTTATTTCAAGCATTATGGGAAAAGCAGGGATGTTTCCTTACCGGCACAACTAGTAGTGCTGACAGGAAGTTGTTGATGAAGTCAAGCAGGAAGCCCTCAGAAGAGCGCAGTTTGCCCTCGATAGTGATACTGCGTGGCACCTCTGGCAACACACTGACCGCTGCTTTCAAGAATGCATCCGCTAGGAGAGAGAGAGAGATCACAATGAATGAGAATTGGGTCTCTCTCTTCTGAAGAGAGCAAACTTAGACATACCCTGGGAAAGACACTGGTTGGCCAGGGCCACCTGCCCAGACAGCAGGTAGAGGTTGAGGCGGCTGAAGATGCTGGTGAGGGAGGGAATGGTGATGAAGCTGTATGCAGCACATGCCTGAGAGAGAGAATGAGGATTCAGTGACGTATTAGTGGCCATATTGAGGACACAGATGTTGGTTTATAGATAGTGCTGTAGGGTGACCAACCCTGACAAAAGCAGCAGTCTTGCGGGAATGGCTCCCCCTCATCACACGCCTTGTCTCCATGGCCAGCTGGTTCACAGTCTGAGAGAAGAGGAGAAAAGTTCTGTGTATTGTACAGTGCATTCTGAAAGTATTCAGACCCCTTGACTTTCCACAATGTTACATTGCAGCCTTATTCTAAAATTGAATACATTGTTTTTTTCCATCAATCTACACACAATACCCCATAATGATGGAAACAGGTTTAGGAATTTTAGCAAATGTATTAAAAATAAAAAAAAACGAAATACCTTATTTAGATAAGTATGAGATTATGAGATTAGAAATTGAGCTCAAGTGCATCCTGTTTCCATTGATCATAGCTAGATACTTTATTGATCCCGAGGGAAAATTTCTTCGTCAAGCAGCTATGAAAAAACAGGGCAGGTGCAAAATAACACAAAAGACTGATACACGATACATGAAAAAAGGAAATATTTGATAAAAATATTGCAAGTTGATATAAATAAATAAGGAGTATTTGCATGGTTAACTATACTATACAGGTCAATGGTAGAGAAACACTTAAATAGCTAAAAGTGTGTATGATATAAGTGAGGGTAATAATAGTTTACTTAATATACAGTCTGGTTAAATGAAAAGGTAAGTGAATATTTGCACTAATACGTCACTGAATCCTCATTCTTACATTAACTGTACAGGTAAATGACAGGAAGAGATACATAAATAGCTATGTGTGTGTATGATATAATTTAGGGTAATAATAGTTATTCCCTTAAAATACAGTCCTTAGTGCGCAGGGTTTAATTACAGATAAATGCACGTATTGCACATTTGATATACTTAAAGCAATGAAAAAAAAGATGCAACTGACAGGATACTAATATGCATTCCTGAGTGAATGACTACGTAAGTTCAGTCCAAGAATTACTTACAATATTGCATGTGATATGAATATGTATATACAGTCCTGAATTAATAAATAAGTCCTGAGTGAATGAGTGATTACAGACCAGAGTTACTCACAGATGGATGCATAATTGATAAACTAGGTCCTAACACCCCAACAGTTCCAGGTCTATGTTGCCGACGGCACGGCACCCCGGTGAGGCATTAAATAGTCTAATAGCCACCGTCAGTAAGGACCTTCTGTAGCGCTCTCTGGCACACCGTGGTGGGATCAGTCTGTGACTGAAGGTGCTCCTCTGCGTCATAACCATGGCATGCAGAGGGTGGGTGACGTTGTCAATGATGACCAGCAGTTTGGCCAGGATCCGGCTCTCTGCCACCTCCTCTAGAGTGTCAAGGCTAATCCCCAGAACAGAGCTAGCCTTCCTGATCAGCTTATTTACCTGAGAAGCATCACCAGCCTTTATGTTGGCGCCCCAGCACACCACTGCAAAAAACCACAGACTGGTAGAAGGTATGCAGTAGTTTACTGCACACGTTGAAGGACCTGAGCCTCCTCAGAAAGTAGAGTCGGCTCTGGCCCTTTTTGTACAGAGCCCCGGTGTTACCAGCCTATTGTCCATATGGACTCCCAGGAACTTATATGACCCAACCATTTCCACATCCATCCCCTGTATAGGGACTGCAGTCAGTTGGGCCTTGGTTCTCCTGAAGTCCACCACCATCTCCTTTTTTTGCTGATGTTGAGCTGAAGGTGGTTCTGCTCACACCACAACACAAAGTCATTGATTGTGCTCCTGTACCCCTCCTCCTGCCCACCCCTAATGGGTGAACAGGAAGGGGGACAGGACCGTTACCTGGGGGGCCCCTGTGTTGCTCACAGCCCATTCTGACACACAGCTCTGTAGTCGCACAAATTGTGGCCTACCGGTCAGGTAGTCCGTGACCAAGGAGACTAAGGGTGCTTCCACT
Organism: Thymallus thymallus; assembly: GCA_023634145.1. Lineage (NCBI taxonomy): Eukaryota > Metazoa > Chordata > Actinopteri > Salmoniformes > Salmonidae > Thymallus > Thymallus thymallus. The sequence goes on from CM042387.1 coordinate 11,674,426, forward strand.
TTCATCCTCTTCATCTTCTCACCCAGTAGCAGGGGCTGAATGGTGTTGAAGGCACTGGAGAAGTAAAACAAACAAAACCCTCACAGTGCAACCTGCGTTGTCCAGGTGAGAGCAGGCCCTCTGCAGAAGGTAGATGATTGCATCATCCACCCGACTTTGCGCTAATATGTGAACTGCAGGGGGTCCAGTGATGTACACACCAGGGGTCTGAGGTGAGCGAGGATTAACTTTTCCAGAGTCTTCATGATGTGGGATGTTAGCGCTACAGGTCTGAAGTCATTCAGGACAGTGGGGTGCGCCTTGGGCACTGGGACCAGGCAGGATGTTTTCCACAGCACAGGGACTCTTTTCAGGCTAAGGTTGAAGCGTTGCTGGAGTATTCCACACAGTTGGTCAGCACAGACCCTAAGCACCCTTGGGCTGATGCCATCAGGGCCCGCCGCTTTCCACTGATGTAGTCTCTCCAGCTAACTCTTCACTTGGTTGGTGGTAAAAGCCAGCCCAGGTGGGGAGGTGGGGGGGAAGGGAGGTGTTGCAGATCAGTCCAGAGGGAGCGGGGGCAGAGGTGGGGAGGGGGTCGCTGATTGTCTCAACAGAGGTGTTGTGAGCAAAGTGGGGGTGGGACAGCCATATGGGTGTGTGGCCTGGGCCAGTATCGAACCTGTTAAAAAATATTGGTTCAGCTCATTGGCTCTGTCCTGGGTCCCCTCAGTCTGCCCACTGTTTGACTTTTTGAAGCCAGTGATATTTCTCATACCTTTCCACACCCCTCTCACCTGGCTCTGATTGTCCATCTTCCATGCAAATTTTTCACTTACCTGTTCATTTAGCCAGTCTGTCTATTAAGTAAACTATTATTACCCTCGCTCATATCGTACGCATTTTTAGCTACTGAAGTATTTCTCTGCCATCGACCTGTATAGTATAGTTAACCATCCAACATCCACCAATGTATAGTGTACATATTCAGCCAACCACCCATACTATGCAATGTCTTTTTATAGCTTTTATTTTTTTGCACTCCAAATATCTTGCATTTCTATACTTTTTCAAACTGCCGCTCTATGTATCATGTACCGTGTATCTGTCTTTTGTGTACTTTCGTTGTGGCATTTTGCACCTGCCCTGTGTTTTGTTGTAGCTGTTTGACAATGGAATTTCCCCCCCGGGGGATCAATAAAGTACCTATCTATCTATCTATCTATCTATCTATCTATCTATCCATCTATCTATCCATCTATCTATCTATACACTCTCTTCCCCTCAGCAATCCGCAACTCCCTCTGGACACATTTCAATTTTTCCCTGTCACCCTCCTTGAAGGCCCTCTTCTTCTCATTCGGGCAGGGCCTTCAGGTCGCTGGTGACCCAGGGTTTATTATTTGGAAAACAGCGTACCTTCCTGGTGGGTACAGTGTTGTCTACACAAAAATTTATATAGTCCGTAATGCAGTCAGTAAGTCCATCAATGTCCTCCCCATGAGCCTCACAGAGCACATCCCAGTCTGTTGTTTCAAAGCAGTCCTGTAGGGCCTCATTTGCCCCCGGGGACCATCTCCTAATGGTCCTAGTGGTCGCAGGCTGCTGTTGGACCATAGGCCTGTAGAGTGGGGTGAGGTGGACAAGGTTGTGATCCGATCTACCGAGGGGAGGGAGTGCAGTGGAGTTGCAGTGGATCCTTCACATTAGCATATAACAAGTCCAGAGTTGTATTATTCCTGGTTGGGCACTTCACAAACTGTTTGAACGTGGGCAGCGTTGAAGAGAGAGATGCATGGTGAAAATCCTTCGAAATGGCAAAGAAAGCACTGGGATGCGCTGTCTGTAACCTGGACTCCAGAGTGGATGACGTCACACGCTGTGTTTGCGTCTGTGGAGGGCGGGATGTAAACAATAACAGCAATGGCCGCTGTGAATTCCCTCTGCAAATGTAGGGTCTCAGGCTAACGGCTAACAGCTCAATGTCCGGGCTACAAAACTGTTCCTTAACAGTAATATGTCACGGATTACACCATCTGTTGTTAACTAATAAAGCCAGCCCACCTCCCTTACTCTTACCGTAAGAAACGCTATCCCTGTCCGCTCTGATGGTCTGGAAACCGCCGATAGTGATGTTCTCTATGGGGATGTTATCATTCAGCCATGTTTCTGTAAAGCACAATAGGCTAGCTTCCCGGTAGTCTCTTTGTCCATGGACCAGACCCTCAAGCTCATCCATCTTGTTATGCAGCGATATCACGTTACCCATAATGATACACGGTATAGCCGGCTTGTATTTCCTAAGCTTTGCTTTACACTTCAGATGTTTCTACAACTTGATTGGAGTCCACCTGTGGTAAATTAAATTGATTGGACATGATTTGTAAAGACACACACCTGTTTATATAATGTCCCACAGTTGACAGTGCATGTCAGAGCAAAAACCAAGCCATGAGGTTAAGGGAATTGTCCGTCGAGCTGCAAGACAGGATTGTGTGAAGGCATAGATCTGGGGAAGAGTACCAAAACATTTTGGCAGCATTGAAGGTCCCCAAGAACACAGTGGCCTCCATCATTCTCAAATGTTTGGAACCACCAAGACTCTTTCTAGAGTTGGCCACCCGGCCAAACTGAGCAATCGGGGGAGAAGGGCCTTGGTGAGGGAGGTGACCAAGAACCCGATGGTCACTCTGACAGAGCTCCAGAGTTCCTCCGCAGATATGGGAGAACCTTCCATCTCTGCTGCACCATCTACCAACCATCTCTGCAGCACTCCACCAATCAGGCCTTTATGGTAGAATGGCCTGACGGAAGCCACTCCTGACAGCCCTCTTGGAGTTTGCCAAAAGTCACCTTATGGACCTTTTGGCAAACAAGATTCTCTGGTCTGATGAAACCAAGATTGAACTCTTTGGCCTGAATGCCAAGCGTCACATCTGCAGGAAACCTGGCACCATCCCTACGGTGAAGCACGGTGGTGGCAGCATCATGCTGTGGGGATGTTTTCAGCAGCAGTGACTGGGAGGCTAGTCAGGATCAAGGGAGAGATGAACGAAGCAAAGTACAGAGAGATCCTTGATGAAAACCTGCTCCAGAACGCTCAGGACCTCAGTCTGGGGTGAAGGTTCACCTTCCAACAGGACAACAACCCTAAGCACACAGCCAAGACAACGCAGAAGTGGCTTCGGGACAAGTCTCTGAATGTCCTTGAGTGGCCCAGCCAGAGCCCGGAATTGAACCCGATCTAACATCTCCCCGGTGAGACCTGAAAATAGCTGTGCAGCGATACTCCCCATCCAACCTGACAGAGCTTGAGAGGATCTGCAGAGAAGAATGTTATCACTGCCATAGTTGCTTCAACAAAGTACTGAGTGAAGGGTCTGAATATGTATGTAAATGTTATCATTTATTTAAATTTTTTCTATACATTTGCAAACATTTCTAAAAACCTGTTTTTGCTTTGTCATTATGGGGTATTGTGTGTAGATTAAGGGAAAAAAACGATTTATTCCATTTTAGAATAAGGCTGTAACGTAACAAAATGTGGAAAAAGGAGTCTGAATACTTTCCGAATGCACTGTATACAGACGTGGTCAAATTTGTTGGTACCCCTCCACAAAAAAACGAAGAATGCACAATTTTCTCTGAAATAACTTGGAACTGACATAAGTAATTGGCATCAACCATTGTTTGTTTCATATTTAATAGAAATCAGACTTTGCGTTTGATTTTTTTATTCAACATAATATTGTTAATAATAAATCAAATGAAAATGGAATGGACAGAAATGATGGGACCCTTAACCTAATATTTTGTTGCACAGCCTTTAGAGGCAATCACTGCAATCAAACATTTTCTGTAGCTCTCAATGAGACTTCTGCACCTGTTAACAGGTAGTTTGGCCCACTCTTCCTGAGGAAACTGCTCCAACTGTCTCAGGTTTGATGGGTGCCTTCTCCAGACTGCAAGTTTCAGCTCTTTCCATAGATGTTCGATAGGATTCAGATCAGGACTCATGGAAGGCCACTTTAGAATAGTCTAATGTTTTGTTCGTATCCATTCTTGGGTGCTTTTAGCTGTGTGTTTTGGGTCATTATCCTCTTGGAGGACCCATGACATGAGACTGAGACAGAGGTTTCTGACACTGGGCAGTACGTTTCGTTCCAGAATGCCTTGATAGTCTTGAGATTTCATTGTGCCCTACACAGATTCAAGGTATCCTGTGCCAGGTGCAGCAAAGCAACCCCAAAACATAACCGAGCCTCCTCCATGTTTCACTGTATGTATGGTGTTCTTTTCCTTGAAAGCTTCATGAACATAGAACTGATGGGACTTGCCAAAAAGCTCCAGTTTTGACTCATCTGTACAAAGGACATTCTCCCAGAAAGATTGTGGATTGTCAATATGCATTTTAGCAAATTCCAGTCTGGCTTTTTTATGTTTTTCTTTCAGAAGTGGAGTCCTCCTGTGTCTTCTTCCATGGAGCCCACTTTCGCTCAAAAAGCGACGGATGGTGCGATCAGAACCTGACGTACCTTCACCTTGGAGTTCAGCTTGTATCTCTTTGGCAGTTATCCTTGGTTCTTTTTCTACCATTCGCACTATCCTTCGGTTCAATCTGGGGTCGATGTTTCTCTTGCGGCCGCACTCAGGGAGGTTGGCTACAGTTGCTTGGACCTTAAACTTCTTAATAATATTTGCAACGGTTGTCACAGGAACATCGAGCTACTTCGAGATGGTCTTGTAGCCTTTACCTTTACCATGCTTGTCTATTATTTTCTTTCTGATCTCCTCAGACAACTCTCTGCTTTGCTTTCTCTGGTCCATGTTCAGTGTTGTGCACACAATGATACCAAAAAGCACAGTGACTACATTTCTCCATTTAAGTAGGCTGAATGACTGATTACAAGATTGGAGACGTGTGATACTAATTAAAGAAACTAATTAGTTTGAAATATCACTATAATCCAATTATTTATTATCTTTTCTAAGGGGTACCAACAAATGTGTCCAGGCCATTTTAGAATATCTTTGTAGAATAAGGAATAATTCATCTCTTTTCAAAGCTTCTTTGCTTTATTCTATGACATACCAAAGGCATGCAAATATACATGATAAAATAGCTTTTAATCACTTTTCAGGAGGAATTAAGCATTATTTCAATGAGCTGTAAGGGTACCAACAAATTTGAGCACGTCTGTATATAACCATGTCAAAATGATTAAAAGGTTCATATCAACTGTCAAAAGAAGTCGGTTTGTATTGCAATGCAAAGTAGAACCATGTCGAGGTGTGGTCAGATAAGACAATGAAGATAAGGGCTTCTGAGGGTATGGTGGCTCCCTTGGCTGCTGTGCTGTACTCACGTGGATGAGCTGCACCAGCACTGGCTCCAGGTTACAGAAGGTGGCCCGGGCCTCCACACAGAAACTCAGCTGCTGCTCAAAGTCACGGCCAAACGATACCTGGAGAGAGAGAGAGAGAGACGGGGGGGGGGAGAGAGTGAGAGAAAGAGAGAGAGACATTTGCTGAGTTACTGTCTGTCACCCTTGGAAATGCAGGAGGAGTGTCTGGAGACCCAGAGGAGGGGTAGTCTGAGTCTAAGAAACTCACCATGCGTATGAAGCCATTGATCAGTAAGGCCAGAGATCTCTTCTCATCCTCTAGAGTCAGAGCACTAAGGGACACCGAGAGAGTAAGGTCATTTTAACATACACGCACGCACGCACACACATAGTTGGCTACTTACTTGACAGAGTCGTGCATTGTCTTGCAGACGTGGAGTAGAGCATTGAGGATGACAGGATCTCTAGTTGGCTCCTGCTGGTGTCTGAGGAGACAGACACAGACAGACATTAGGTATAGACACAGAAGCAAACTGACTTAGTGTGGAAGAGACATTTAACTTGGGTGACATTAGCCACTTAGCATGACAACAGCAAAGGTGTTGGCTAAACCAGACATACTTGATGAAGACATCCATGATAGAGCGACACACCTCCACCCTGACGCTGTCCTTCTGGAACATGTCCATGAAGGGAAGGAAACGCTCCTGAGGGGGAAAATCATAGAGAAACTAGTTAGATCTATCCACTGAAAAACACAAGTGGGCTCCCGAGTAGCGCAGCGGTCGAAGGCTCTGGATCTCAGTGCTAGAGGCATCACTACAGACACCCTGGTTCGTATCAAGGCTATATCCGGCCATGATTGGGAGTCCCATAGGGCTGCAAACAATTGGCCCAGCGTCATCCGGATTTGGCCGATGTAGGCTGCCATTGTAAATAAGAATTTGTTCTTAACTGACATGCCAGGTTAAATAAATAAAAAAATAAAAAAATATATATACAGTTGAAGTCGGAAGTTTACATACACTTAGGTTGAACTCATTAAAACTCATTTTTCAACCACTCCACAGATTTCATGTTAACAAACTATAGTTTTGGCAAGTCAGTTAGGACATCTACTTTGTGCATATATTTCACTATATCACAATTCCAGTGGGTCAGAAGTTTGACTGTGCCTTTTAAACAGCTTGGAAAATTCCAGACAATGATGTCATGGCTTTAGAAGCATCTGATAGGCTAATTGACATCATTTGAGTCAATTGGAGGTGTACCTGTGGATGTATTTCAAGGCCTACCTTCAAACTCACTGCCTCTTTGGTCGACATCATGGGAAAACCAAAAGAAATCAGCCAAGACCACAAGTCTGGTTGATCCTTGGGAGAAATTTCCAAACGGCTGACGGTACCACGTTCATCTGTACAAACAATAGTACACAAGTATAAACACCATGGGATCACGCAGCCGTCATACCGCTCAGGAAGGAGACGTGTTCTGTCTCCTAGAGATGAACGTACTTTGGTGCGAAAAGTGCTAGAACAACAGCAAAGGACCTTGTGAAGATGCTGGATGAAACGGGTACAAAATATCTATATCCACAGTAAAACTAATCCTATATCGACATAACCTGAAAGGCTGCTCAGCAAGGAAGAAGCCACTGCTCCAAAACCGCCATAAAAAAGCCAGACTACGGTTTGCAACTGCACATGGGGACAAAGATTGTACTTTTTGGAGAAATGTCCTCTGGTCTGATGAAACAAAAATAGAACTGTTTGGCCATAATGACCATCATTATGCTGAGGAAAAAGGGGGAGGCTTGCAAGCCGAAGAACACCATCCCAACCATGAAGCACAGGGGTGGCAGCAGCATGTTGTGGGGGTGCTTTGCTGCAGGAGGCACTGTTGCACTTCGTAAAATAGATGGCATCATGAAGAAAGAAAATTATGTGGATATATTGAAGGAACATCTCAAGACATCAGTCAGGAAGTTAAAGCTTGGTCGCAAATGGGTCTTCCAAATCGACAATGACCCCAAGCAAGTTGTGGCAAAATGGCTTAAGGACAACAAAGTCAAGGTATTGGAGTGGCCATCACAAAGCCCTGACCTCAATCCTATATAACATTTGTGGGCAGAACTGAAAAAGTGTGTGCGAGCAAGGAGGCCTACAAACCTGACTCAGTTACACCAGTTCTGTCAGGAGGAAGGGCCAAAATTCACCCAACTTATTGTGGGAAGCTTGTGGAAGGCTACCTGAAATGTTTGACCCAAGTTAAACAATTTAAAGGCAATGCTACCAAATACTAATTGAGTGTATGTAAACTTCTGACCCACTGGGAATGTAATGAAATAAATAAAAGCTTAAATAAATCACTCTCTACTATTATTCTGACATTTCACATTCTTAAAATAAAGTGGTGATCCTAACTGACCTAAGACAGGGACTTTTTACTAGGATTAAATGTCAGGAATTGTGAAAAACTGAGTTTAAATGTATTTGGCTAAGGTGTATGTAAACTTCCGACTTCAACAGTATATTAAAGTGATTGTTTGAGACTGGAGAATGTCTTACCATGGAGAAGAGGACAGAGAAGTCATGAAAGTAGGTGAGGATCTTCCTTATCACGGACTGAAGCTGAGGATAGGCATCTTCAAAGGCCCGGTCTGGGGTCATGTGCTTGATGATGTCAGAGAGCACAGTGTTGACCTCACGTTTCTTAGAGTAAGACAGAGAAAATAAGGATTATATAGCATGAATCATTTAGAGACCCTTGTGCTTAGAACTCTTTCATTGGCAGCTCTGTAATTCTCTGGGAATCTCACAGTGAAGTGACGACAGGTGAACTCCACCCAGATCTCAGCACAGTTGATGTAATCCTGGAATAAGAATGAAACATTTACAACCTGACAATTTGTCCATGTGAACCACCAAGCATGTCTTCATTATCTAAGAGGGTTATTATTTTCTTATGTACCTGTGGACTGCGCACTTTGGTGATGACCTTCCAGGCCTCGTTGAGGATGGGCAGCCTTTCTGCCTCAGGTGGGTCAGCACAGGCCAGACTGCGGCCCAGAGAGCCAAACAACAGGTGCTGAAGGAGGACAGAGAGAGGAAGTTGAAGAGTAAACAACACAGATAACAGGTAAAAGCTATATTGGAGGCAGAAGGGAGGGGCAACAATGCAATGTTTGGAGCACATTTGGAGCACATGGTGAATGTGGATGTGTCTAACCTTAGGGAATCCTGCCTCATCACAGTCCTTGATCATGCTAATGAAATCGGTGGCTCTCGTCGCGATAAACTCCGCCCTGAATGCCCACATCACCGAGTTCAGCAGCAGGGCACTGTTGGAAATCAACATTAGTTGAGACTCAATGCCCAGGTATGGCTTCCTGTGGACATGGATAATATACATCTAGTCGTTTTTTCTATGCTGTATAGGGCCATAAGGAAAGAGAATGCACATCAAGAGGATTTTAATGCAGGTAAACTGAAATCCTTTTTACCTGATTTTTAACAGCATGTAACAAAACAAGTGCAACTAGAGGCGACAAAATTCTAGATCACCTTTACTCCACACACAGAAACACATACAAAGCTCTCCCTCGCCCTCCCTTTGCCAAATCTGACCATAACTCTATCCTCCTGATTCCAAGCCAAAACTCAAACAGGACGTATCAATGACGCGCTCAATACCAAAGTGGTCCGATAAAGTGGATGCTATGCTACTGTTTTGCTAGCACAGACTGGAATATGTTCCGGGATTTATCCGATAACATTGAGGAGTTTACAACATCAGTTGTTCTCTTTTTTTCTCTCTGCATTGCTGGGAAGGGCACGTAAGTAAACTTTTCACTGTTAGTCTACACCTGTTGTTTACAAAACATGTGACTAATACAATATGACCTGCATGACAGTAACATGCTCTTTCCTATGCTCCACCACACAGTAACCCACTGCATCTGCCTTCTAAATAAATCCCTCTGGTGTAGAGGACTACTCACTTATTCCCAAGCTTTTTACACCTCTCCATCATCTCTGTTAGCAGGGCCTGCAATGGAATAATGAATGTCAAATACATGCCAGAGACTGTTATGAGGATACATACACTTAGGTTGAAGTCATACAAACTCATTTTTCAACCACCCCACAGACATCAGGTGGTGCTTTGCGGCAGGAGGGACTGGTGCACTTCACAAAATAGATCATCATAGGCATCATGAGGAAGGAAAATTATGTCGATATATTGAAGCAACATCTCAAGACTTCAGTCTGGAAGTTAAAGCTTGGTCGCAAATGGGTCTTCCAAATGGACAATGACCCCAAGCATACCTCCAAAGTTGTGTCAAAATGGCTTAAGGACAACAAAGTCATGGTATTGGAGTGGCCATCACAAAGCCCTGACCTCAATCCTATAGAAGATTTGTGGGCAGAACTGAAAAAGTGTGTGCGAGCAAGGAGGCCTACAAACCTGACTCGGTTACACCAGTTCTGTCAGGAGGAATGGGCCAAAATTCACTCAACTTATTGTGGGAAGCTTGTGAAAGGCTACCCGAAACGTTTGACCCAAGTTAAACAATTTAAAGGCAATGCTACCAAATACTAAGTATGTAAACTTCTGATCCACTGGGAATGTGGATAAAAGCTGAAATAAATCATTCTCTCTACTATTATTATGACATTTCACATTCTTAAAATAAAGTTCTGATCCTAACTGACCTAAGACAGAGAATTTTTACTAGGATTAAATGTCAGGAATTGTAATTGGCTAAGGTGTATGTAAACTTCCGACTTCAACTGTAACTGTTACCAGTCAACCTCACTCAATTCTTAGACCACTTTGGATGTGTTATGCTTGGTGTTAGTGTACCTCTGGTGCTCTGTAGGAGACACACTGTAGGATCCAGTGGATGGCGGGGGAGTAGAGGGTCAGGTAGACGGGGATCTCCACCCTCTGCAGGACCAGCTCGTTCTGGACACTGTCGCCGTGGATCTGACGGAACGTCCCCAGCAGGTCAAAGAAGTTCTTGTTCAGGCTGTCCTTCAGGTGAGGAGCCACCTCCATCCCAATCTGGCCAGAGAAATGGATTCCGAGAGAGAGAGGGGATTGGTGGGAACAAGTAGAGGAAGACAATAGGTAGATTAGACAAAGAGAGAATTGTAAAACAGGGGGGAAGCAAGAGGCGGAGTGGGGGTTGAAACAACCAAGGAGAGAGTTGAGAGAAAATAAGTTCTAGTAGAAGCCAGTCTCACCCTACAGAGGTAGGCCCGGGCATACACAGCCACCAGGGGGTCCCCTATCCCCCGGATCATAGCTGTGAGGCGATGCACCGTCTCCTGGATCCCACTGAGAACACAGAGAGAGTGGGGGAAAACAGTGAACCGAGGACAAGAGGTGTGAGAGTGTGGCGCTAGAGCAAGGTGGGGAAACATGGGAGGGATACTAACCTCTTGGTCAAGAAACGATTACACTTCAGGAGAGCTACCTCTACATATCTGTATGTGGAGTCAAGGATTCAACTCAAACCACTATGTAAGCACGTGATCAGAGACATAGGTAGATACAGTGAGCTCCAAAAGTATTGGGACAGTGACACATGTTTTGTTATTTTAGCATATCATATTGTAACTCATCATTATTCACAATTAATTCAGAACTATCCGTAATCATTGTAGCATCCACATGAATGTAGAAATGTTTGGAAATATATTATGTTCTTATTTACAATAAAAGTAACAAAAAATTTACACAATACATTATTTACCAATTTCTTTTTTCTTTAAAAAAAAAAGGTACAAAATTATCTGAAACACAACCAAAAACAAACAGCAAATGCATCCAACAAGTTTGTAGAGTCAATATGTGTGTTTGGAATATGGGACCAAATACTAAACTTTTGACTACTTTAATACACATTAGTGAATTTGTCCCAATACCTTTGGTCCCCTAAATTGGGGGGGCGACGACTTTGTACCATAAGCACTGTAATTTGTAAACGGCTCACCCAATATGGATGAAAATACCATCAAATAAAAGCTGAGTCTGTACTTTAAACTCATAGTCTTAGTATAATTTCAGCCAAAACAACACAAAATGTTTCACTGTCCCAATACTTTAGGAGCTCACTGTATATGGTAACTGTATGTATGTATGTATGTATGTATGTATGTATGTATGTATGTATGTATGTATGTATGTATGTATGTATGTATGTATGTATGTATGTATGTATGTATGTATGTATGTATGTATGTATGTATGGAATATTACTCATTCAAGGGTTTTTCTTTATTTGCACTATTTTTTACATTGTAGAATAAAAGTGAAGACATCAAAAATATGACATAGCACACAATCATGTAGTAACCCAAAAAGTGTTAAACAAATCAAAATATATTTTATATTTGATATTCTTCAAAGTAGCCACCCTTTGCCTTGATGACAGCTTTGCACACTCATGGCATTCTCTCAACCAGCTTCATGAGGACTGCCACAGGAATGGAAGACCCAGAAATACCTCTGCTGCAGAGGATAAGTTCATTAGAGTTACTAGCCTCAGATTGCAGCCCAAATAAATGCTTCACAGAGTTCAAGTAACAGACACATCTCAACATCAACTGTTCAGAGGAGACTGTGTGAATCAGGCCTTCATGGTCGAATTGCTGCAAAGAAACTACTACTAAAGGAAACCAATAAGAAGAAGAGACTTGCTTGGGCCAAGAAACATGAGCAATGGACATTAGACCGGTGGAAATGTGTCCTTTGGTCTGGAGTCCAAATTTGAGATTTTTGGTTCCAACCTCAACCAAATTTAGACGGTTTGGGATGAGTCGGATTGCAGTGAAGAAAAAGCAGCCAACAAGTGCTCAGCATATGTGGGAACTCCTTCATGACTAATGGAAAAGCATTCCAGGTGAAGGTGGTTGAGAGAATGCCAAGAGTGTGCAAAGCTGTCATCAAGCAAAGGTGGCTACTTTGAAGAATCTCAAATATAAAATATATTTTGATTAGTGCAACACTTTTTGGGTTACTACATGTGTTCAACATGTGTTATGTCATAGTTCTGATGTCTTCACTTTTATTATACAATGTAAAAAATAGCGCAAATAAAGAAAAACCCTTGAATGAGTAATATTCCAAACTGAAGGTACCACGTTCATCTGTACAAACAATAGTACAATCAATGTCAAATTGCATGGGCACACTGTCAGAAAGAGACTGCACAAACTTGGCCTACATGGGAGGTCAGGAACAAAGAAGCCTCTGCTCTCAAAAAAGAATATCAAAACTGACTTTCACCTGGGTAAAGTCAGTTGTGTCTTGATATTCTTTTTTGAGAGCAGAAGCTTCTTCCTTCCTGACCTTCCATGTAAGCCAAGTTTGTGCAGACTCTTTCTGACAGTGTACCCATGCAATTCGACATTGATTGTGGCAAGAGAGGCCTGTAGATCCCTTGATGTTACCCTGGGGTTCTTAGAGACTTCTATGAGCATCTTTCAGTCAGCTCTTGGGCTGACTTTGGTGGGACCACCTGTCCCAGGTAGTTTGCCAGTGGTCTGGAATTTTCGTCGGACAGTGGAATGATGTACTTCAAATTGCTTGGAAATGGATTTGTAACCCCTCCCAGACTCATGGGCATCAATAATCTTTCTTCTGAGGGCCTCGGGTAGGTCTTTGAATGATGTGTTACCACACACCCATATGGTTAAAACCAAACCAGACCAATTTTCTAATCTTTATGGAAGGCTGGACCTCCATAGGTTATCTCTAATGTTTTCTAATCATTTGCACTTGTTTTGGTACCTAATTCTAATTTTGGCCATTTTATGTGATGGTAAAGGTAGGGGTGTACTAACTTTTTCCCCATAAGGAAAATGCATTTTTCTTTATTTTAATTGCATAACATTTTCAACGTTTTTTTTGTGTGTGATTTGTTAAATTAGGTAACCTTTATCTGTCAATAGTGTTGAAGTGAAGATTACATATCCATCTGTCCAAATATGTAAAAAAAGAACTTTGCAGGGGGTGTACTTACTTTTTCACATGACTGTATGTATGAATGAATGACTGACTGACAGTGTTACTAGAAGGTTGATGTATATAATAAAGGATACAGTCGTGGGATGAGTTCTCTGATGGAAGCGATTTTGAAGAACCAGTTAAGGCAGGTCTCCTTGGCCGTGTCATTCACTTCATCAGCTGTAAAGGAGTCTGGACAGGGATCAGAATAAATAATAACTAAAAACAGAAGGACCATGGAGACACACTTGGTTTGACACACAGATGAGACAGACAGACAGGACATACCTGGTAGGGGGCGAGGGTCAGAACACATGGACCAGATCCTCTCATAAACCAGACATCCTAAGAGAGAGAGAGAGAGAGATTTCAGTCACCTAAAATAATGTGACCCCTTCCTGACAATAATCAAACACACCAATGTGAAAAATTGGACTATGTTACTATAGAATGCCCTGTTATTAAGTGAAGTGAGAGGCCAGTCCTCAGTACTTACCAAAGGTGTCCAGAATGTCTGTGATGAGGACAAACTTGCTGGGGTAAAACTGAATCACAGCTGTATCTGACAGCAGCTTGGAGCACTAGGACGCACACATACAATGACAGACACAAATAAAATCTGAATAGCATTGAAAATATATTACATTGTAATAGATTTTTTGCTAAGTATTGCAGTTCTGACCTGGATGACGATCTTGAGGGCCTTGACCTTCTGGTCGGAGGCCCAGGCCTCTTTTAGAGACTGGTTGAGCTCCTCGATACGGTTCACATAGTCCTGCTGGGACAGATTCAGCAGCTCCCTCTGAGACCCCTAACAACAAACACAACATTAGAAACATAAACACACAACTCAACAAAGAATGTTCTGGCTGTAGATCCATTCTACTGTACTTACCTCTTCCAGATCATCCAGCTCCTCTAGGCGAGTTCGCACCTTCTCCGAGACAGCAGAGGAGGCAAGACTGGGAGCCTTACCTGAGAATGACAGAAGTGCCACAACAATGCATGTGTGTTTTTTTATTTTTTGTCTTGACTCAATCGAGCAAGCTTTCAGAATAGGGGGACTGGTATATCAGACTATAAATGTTGGAGTAGACTTACCTTTATCTGAGCCCATGAAGAGATTCTGTCAAAAAACAAGCGAGAGAAGTCAGTCTTAGTCCCATTACCAAGGATGGGAAAGGGAAAATGTTTATCTTTGAGGGATCTTAAAACACAATCATTACTCACAATGGATAGCTTCTCCGTGGTAGTGAACCTGGCCAGGATTTCTCCCCGCTTGGATGACCACGGCTCAAAGTCCACTCCAACCTCATCCTCCTTCTCCCTCCTCTTTCCTCTACCCAAGTCCTGAATAGAGCACAGAAAAAAAAGACTTGAGAGAAAGAGAAAATTGTGTGTGTTGCTTTATTTCTTTCTAACATAATTTTAAGAGACAATGCCTCCATAATGAGACAAAATACAAATATACATCACCGTTGTCCCATTATCAACCTCCCTTCCATCTGTCCCTCAGTGAGTATGTCATTCTATCCACACCCCAGTGAATCACTCACCCCAGCAGAGCTGCTCTGTGAGAGGGTTAGGGGGGGCTCGCTGGCGGAGGCTGCAGCAAACATGGACAGGGGGTCCGTTCCATCCAGCATGGAGCTCAGGGGATCCAGTGCCACAGAGCTGGAGGAAGAGGAAGAGGAGGAGGTGCTGCCTTTACGCGCTCCCCTCCGCGACTTGGAGTCTGTCACCTGTGTGGTATGTATGGATGGGTGGAGGGGGACAAGTTGTTTACTACTGAGCTACACACACACACACACACACACACACACACACACACACACACACACACACACACACACACACACACACACACACACACAGAGAGAGAGAGAGAGAGAGAGCTATGCTCAAGTGATTAGAAACATGTTCTATGGTAAGATGGTACAATCTTACATTCTTTTTTTATTTATTTATTTTTATTTAACCTTTATTTAACTAGACAAGTCAGTTAAGAACAAATTCTTATTTACAATGACGGCCTGCACCAGCCAAACTCGGACGCGACGCTGGGCCAATTGTGTGCCGCCCTATGGGACTCCCAATCATGGCTGGTTGTGATACAGTATGGATTAGTAACAGGTTGTCTGTAGTGACGCCTCTAGCACTGAGATTCAGTGTCTTAGACCACTGCGCCACTTGGGAGCCCTTAGTGATGATGATGCGAAGAAATCAAGCCTACATACAATAAGAATCAATTTCTTTGCCACATATGCCCAACAACATACATACAGCACATATGGTGTGAATCAACAAAATACAGTGCCCTACTCACAGTGATCGACTTGAGGGGATGGTAGTCGCTAAACTCCACTGGGCTGACCTCCAGGCCACAGCTCTGCAGTTCAGCCTCATACCTGCGTGCACGAGAGTGCCTGTCGTAGAAAACATATGTTACAGCTTTATATACTCAGAGATTTCTGGAATAAACCTGCATTAATACAAACAGAGAGCAAAATTGGCAAAATATGAGGATCCTGCACGTAACAGAAGTGTGTTCTTTTTCACATTGTACTTTGATGCTGAACGTTATGCTAGCTGACATCGAGATACAAAAAAAGTTGACAGCTCGTGACTAGTTATGACAGCAGAATCAGGCAGACCACACGCATTTTCATTAATTTTTGTGCGTCTAGCTTTGTTGTTTTAATGTCAATTTCATACTCTTAAGAATTAAATGACACCAAAAATTGATTTTTGATCAGAAAAGATGCATCTTACCACTGCACAGCAGCCATTTTTATCCAGTCATATGACGTCTACGCTTCCTGGTTGTAGTACTACTTTTGAGACAACGCTGTTTTCTCCACTAATATGAGATTTGTCCAGATTGTATTTATAGTAGTCATTAAACATGAATATCCAAAAAAGATGGATGGCTTAGCATAACTTGAATAGATCAACAGATCAGTAGGGAACGGTTTTATTGACTTTTAGAAGACTACGAAAAAACTTAATTTCCCAAGATGCAACAATGCATGCACAGGGGGGCACGACGTCGGGATTATTTTTTAACACAAGAAAGCACGCTAGCAAGGGCTCCAGAGCATCCGCGTACGATTTATAATGTTTTCCTCACTTTGGTAAATCTATTTGAGTGTATCTAACATTTCACAGTTATGACTTTAATGTCAGTGCATTTAACCTAGCTGGTCCTATCAGTTCAGAAGATACGTTAAGGTGAGTGGAATATTTTGATTATGTCAGTGGTGTCAGTAATTAGCTTGCCAGCTATAGTATTCCTAGCCGTCATAATTGGCAATATTATGCTAATCAACGCACATCTCAGATTGTCATCTCATGTAGCAGTCTGCCTGTGTAAGACTCTATATAGCCAGGCAGGTGGAGTAGGTATATCTGGCTAACGATGCTCGCACACTACTGTTTGTTCAATGTGGTCGCCATCGGCAACAGCAGCAGACAGAACCCTGTAAAATACAGACCAAAATAGTAGTTAGCCCGATGTTATTTGTACAGTCAGCACAAGAGCTGCAGACTTTCAACATATTTTGACAGCGTTGCTAGTGTGCTCCTATACATATAATAGTTACTTACTGTTAATTTGTGACTCGATTAACATTATATGTTGTGGATTGTCTGACAGCTAATTTGCTTCCCCTCGGATTGTAGAATTATGCCTATTTTCTGCAGTGTAATGACCCCAATTTGCAACTCCATCATTCCCTAGTTGCAGTGCTGTCAACACACAGGGGCAAATCTCTACCCTGAGGGTTGGAAACTTTCCACTGGGAGTATAGAGGCACAGAGAGAGAACGGTCACAAATTAGCAAAAAACAACAAACAGGCTGTGTCCATAAAGAGTCTGCAGTTTGCCAATTGCCAGGCCTGTGCTGCACACACAGTCTAAACCAGTCTCGGGGACATACAGGGCAAAGCAAAGCTTATTATCGGGGAAGAGCAAAGGAGACTATTTCCTTGCTGAGAAGATTTGGGGTTTGCCTTAGCTGATTTACTAGTTTTTTTACCCCCCCAGATAAAGAGCTTAATTGTTCTGTTTTTAACCCCAGAATTAAGGGGTTAATCTGAGATTGAGAAAAAATAGCTTTCTGATGGTGCTGTTGAGGTTTAGAGATTGATTTCATGTTTAAAAAATATTTACATGGGTTTGTTCCAATATGTCACTCTGTATTCTACCCCTGGTTAGCAGGTGTAGTAAGTGGCCTAGGTAGTCATCAACAGCCTGTCGATTTGGCTGGAAATCGTCCCTACTCTGTTCCAGTTCCACACAGCCTTTCTATGACTTTCATGGCGTGCGGCCATATGCCAATCTGTAATATCATTAATACTGGGTGACCTCATGTTCACCTGTTGGCATTTTGACATTCCATCTGCGTCACTTGTAAAGAGGGATCACACATACTCCCTCTGCATAATGACAACAGAGGGACAGTGTTGTAGGCCAAACGGCTGGCCACAGTGACGGCCCCAGCACTAATAATTCATTATTAGGCCATACACATTTAACTGATGCCCCTCTTCACTTTTCAAATTCTTTTGAAAAGTTTTACTGAAAAATTGCACAATTATAGCAAAAATTCTATAATCAAGCTTTAAAAAAAATAATAATAAAAAAAAAAAATCAATTGTCTGGGTCTTCTTACAATAGTAGAATACACAAGGTGCAACTTCGAAATGTGGTTGTGCATCAGCAGTTTCTCTAATGTCAGTTACTGACAGTCACTCAATTAGCCCAAACAATTTTGATTGGTAGTAGTCTAGCCAGCTATCTAAACTTGTAGTAATCATGGTCGAATTACCGACTTGGGGGGGGGGGGGGGGACCATTGATTTTTGTTAGTCACTCTCACTCAGATACCATATTAAAAACTGCAAACATTTCTCTCAACCCTATGGCAAAATGTGTAGAATTGCAGGAAATTGGCTGTAAAATGGCTAATTTCTCTCCGCCCCATAGCAAAATGAGTAGAATCACAATAATAAGGACTAATCACAATAATCCCTAAAGAGTGAGAAAATAACATTAAAGCATTCAAAGATGGCCATGCTAAAATGTGCAAAAAATACTTCTTCTCATGAACCATTTGGAATAAAAGCCCATGGTACATGTCTTAACTCCAGTTTGAGAAAGCTAAGGGGTTAGTCAAAAGTTGGTTGATTTGATTAACAAATCAAATATCGGATTTTACGTGTCCATTTAAACATCTGTAAATCCACTCCACAGTGGCCTATCAACTTGAAACTAGTCGTCGCTATCATCGATGTCCCTAAAATGAACCACACTGAATTTGGTATTGATATCTAAAAAAACAAGGAAACTAACTAATTTCTTTCTTATCTAACGCTTATGCTCAGAATAATCTGCAATCATATTCTCATGAACCATCAGATTTTATATTACATTAGTCTTGAATGGTTCTGAGAAAAAATTGTTGCTGTATTCAAATATGGCCGCACTTTACATATACTGTATATGCACGTTAGCACATATGCTAATGTTTTTTTTTTATCTTCTCATGAACCATAATTCAGATTGACTCCAGATTTGTATTGTTATTTTATTTATTTAACCTTTATTTAACTAGGCAAGTCAGTAGGTAGGCCGTTATTTACAATGACGGCCTACCTACAGGGTCAGCCCATGGAGCAAATTAAGGTTAAGTGCCTTGCTCAAGAACACATCAACAAGTTTTTTTTCACCTTGTCGGCTCTGGTATTCGAACCAGTGACCTTTCGGTTACTAAATTTAGTATATAGACTCAATGAATTAGCCTCAATTTTAGAATAAGGCTGTAACGTAACAAAATGTGGAAAAGGTCAAGGGGTCTGAATACTTTCCGAATACATTGTATGTCCTTAGAAGCTGTGTAAATATAGTCACTTCAACCAGTTGGTGGCACTATAGATTTCTTTGCCACCAGTGGCATCATAGGATACTAGAGCAATAACTATTAGTCAAGTGGACTTTGTCTCATGCAAATTCATGTTAGATTTAAATTATGCAGATGAACATTGTGAAATATTGTGATTAGTATATCTGTATAATCACATATTGTTGCCCTATTATGTGGTCTGAACGTAGTAGAAAGTGGATATGTTATTCAGGAAAGAAATAAAATAACGGCAGTCGTGCCGCTTGCACAGTCAGCATAGGCCTATATACAGTTGGTCGGAAGTTTACATACACTTAGGTTGAAGTCATTAAAACTCATTTTTCAACCACTCCACAGATTTCATGTTAACAAACTCTAGTTTTGGCAAGTCGGTTAGGACATCTACTTCGTGCATGACACAAGTAATTCTTCCAACAATTGTTTACAGACAGATTATTTCACTTATAATTCACTATATCACAATTCCAATGGGTCAGAAGTTTAATACACTAAGTTGACTGTGCCTTTTTAAACAGCTTGGAAAATTCCAGACAATGATGTCCTGGCTTTAGAAGCATCTGATAGGCTAATTGACATAATTTGAGTCAATTGGAGGTGTACCTGTGGATGTATTTCAAGGCCTACCTTCAAACTCACTGCCTCTTTGGTCGACATCATGGGAAAACCAAAAGAAATCAGCCAGGACCTCCGAAAAAAAATTGTATACCTCCACAAGTCTGGTTCATCCTTGGGAGCAATTTCCAAACGCCTGAAGTTACCACGTTCATCTGTACAAACAATAGTACGCAAGTATAAACACCATGGGATCACGCAGCCGTCATACCGCTCAGGAAGGAGACGTGTTCTGTCTCCTAGAGATGAACGTACTTTGGTTTGAAAAGTGCAAATCAATCTTAGAACAACAGCAAAGGATCTTGTGAAGATGCTGGAGGAAACCGGTACAAAAGTATCTATATCCACAGTAAAACGAGTCCTATATCGACATAACCTGAAAGGCCGCTCAGCAAGAAAGAAGCCACTGCTCCAAAACCACCATAAAAAAGCCAGACTACGGTTTGCAACTGCACATAGGGACAAAGATTGTACTTTTTGGAGAAATGTCCTCTGCTCTGATGAAACAAAAATAGAACTGTTTGGCCATAATGACCATCGTTATGTTTGGAGGAAAAAGGGGGAGGCTTGCAAGCCGAAGAACACCATCCCAACCGTGAAGCACAGGGGTGTCAGCATCATGTTGTGGGGGTGCTTTGCATCATGAGGAAGGAAAATGATGTGGATATCATCTCAAGACATCAGTCAGGAAGTTAAAGCTTGGTCGCAAATGGGTCTTCCAAATGGACAATGACCCCAAACATACTTCCAAAGCCCTGACCTCAACCCTATAGAAAAGTTGTGGGCACAACTAAAAAGGCGTGTGCGAGCAAGGAGGTCTACAAACCTGACTCAGTTACACCAGTTCTGTCAGGAGGAATGGGCCAAAATTCATGTGATTATTCTCTCTACTATTATTCTGACATTTCACATTCTTATAACTTTTACTAGGATTAAATGTCAGGAATTGTGAAAAACTGAGTTTAAATGTATTTGGCAAAGGTTTATGTAAACGTCCGACTTCAACTGTATGTTCATAACCAACCTACAGCACTAGACTAAATTCACATGCCATCCTTGTTGTTTTGAGGGATAAAAGTGGTAATGCTTTCACTGATTGCACATAAAGGAAGATAGTTCCTACATGATAGTGCTTGCTTTGTTATCCAACTAATCTTGTCCTGTGAATCCCGTTCATTGCTAAAAAAATATATACTTTTCAAAAAATGAAATCTGTTAAACATTTTTAATAAAATGTGTATGGCCTTAGCATTCTGGAGAGCCTTAGCGTTCTGGTGTCCACTTATTCGCCTTATTCGAAATTCATCCTTGGGCTTTTGGTGTCTTTATAAGGTTACCAGTTTTGCGTTCCCAAGATCTTTCTATGGAAGGATCGGCCACAGAACTGTATTTCTCATGCATTATTAACAGTATGAGTTTTGTGAGAGTGGGGGTTGGTTGCAACATTTAATTGAGATGAGGGCCTTTTCATTTTGGGAGGGGGGCGTAGTGGAATTCCACCCTCCTTTGTATTTTATTCATGTTTTATTCAGACATTCGATTATTCAGACAGATAAGAATTAAAGGGGGAGCTTGATGAGGAGAGAAGGCATTGTAGGATGGGTGGATGTCCGAGGTCGCCGTATATGTCGAGCTGGGAGTGTTACCACTCAACCGTGGGTGTTTTTTCCTCAAGGAAAGAGTGACGACGATGACATCATCTGCGATATGGATGACCTTACATTCCAAATTGTTCTTTCTGGTCGTAGTAGTTTTTCACCTGCTTCTGTGTTGTGTGTCTGTCCGTGTTTGTGTGGAAGGCGGGGGCATGCGCAGCTGGAGGTGGCAGTTCTCCAGGGTGATGCGTCTGTGCCCGCGCTGGTGCCGGCTGTACCCTATGCGAGGGGGTCGACCCAGCAAGCCCCAGAGGAAGCTACGAGAGCTGTGGAGCTACTGGAAGCTGCTGCTCAACTCCCTCTACTTCAACAGCCTCACCAACTCTGACACCTACCTGGACTGTGCCTTTGAGCCCGTCTACTGGATAGTGGACAATGTGACTCGCTGGTTTGGGGTGGTAAGTCAACGGATCACTTTTCTGTCTAGATGTACAGTCAACTAGCTTTGTTTTATTGTATTTAATTAAAAGTAGGCTAGTTAATCAAATCTCCCATGTTTGGTCACATGAACCTTTTTGCTATTCTATTTCTTTTCACACTGTTTTTTTTTCACCTTTCACGCGCCCTCATGAGTTTCTCCCTCGGTCCGCGTCCCCCTCTCTTCTGTTCCTAGGTGTTTGTGTGCCTGGTGATTACCCTCACCAGCTCTGTGCTGGTCATTGTCTACCTGTGCCTGCTGCCTGTCATCCTCAACACCTACCCACTGCAGTGGATCGTCTGGCACCTCACTTACGGTCACTGGGTCCTCGTGATGATCCTCTTCCACTACTACAAGGCCACCACCACCTCCCCTGGACATCCACCACAGGTGAGGTACCTGTTCCAATGCCTGCAGAGAAACTGTTTTTGGAAAACCCTAGGAGGACATAGGCTTGATTCCGATATAACTTAATGCCTTCTAGTTCCTTTTTTTTGGATTGTTGTTTCTCAGGTTAAAAGTGATACACCGTCAGTGTCCATCTGTAAAAAATGCATTGTCCCCAAACCTGCCAGAACTCACCACTGCAGCATCTGCAATACGTAAGTTAAGGACACTCCGTCAGTCATCAGATGATGTCATCAAGAAATACAAAACCTCTACTGGTTAGCTCTAGTCCAAGGCACAGGTCAATCACACTGAGTGGCTTTCTCTTTCATTCCAGGTGTATTCTGAAGATGGATCACCACTGTCGTATCCTTTTCTATTGAGACCAACAAACAAGCTCTTCAGCATCTCATCTCTCGGGTTCCTTAAAAAAAAAAAAAAAAAGATTATAGCATCGTAAAACCCCAGGGGGGAGAGTCATACAATGAAATAATCTCTTGTTTTATCTTTGTTAGATCTGCCTCATGAACTTTGACCTTAACTTGCCTTGTGATGCTAGCCTGGCTCAACAACTGTGTGGGCCACTTCAACCACCGCTACTTTTTCTCCTTCTGCCTCTACATGACCCTGGGCTGCGTGTACTGCAGCATCAGCTGCAAAGACATGTTCATAGAGGCCTACAACGCTGTCGAGGTAAGGGAGATCAACAATGTCAAATTCTTAGAGGTTCTAGGAGGCTTGACATTCTGACTTTCAAAGAGTATTCTGAGTACTGCCATCCATGTAAATCCTGTCTTGTTATTGACATGTGGACCAAACACCCTGATTGAGTGAGGCCGCTTGGTTCATGACTGTTTGGGTAGAGTCTTGGCATGTCTTTGCCACATCTTATGTGCTAGGTATAGCATGGCCTTTTCATATAGGTAAGCGAAAGGCCATACATTCTGAGCAAGATGTCAAGTTCACTGCCGCTGGTTTAGCTAAAGAGACAGACCGCAGCCAAGCAAAGACAGCTAACAGACCACTAAGGGAGTTTTGAAATGTAGGGATCAAGGACATCAGATCACACATTGACAGCAATTTAATACACTTCAAGTCCACTAAGAAGGCTGGTGGTGTGCAGATAACTGGTGCTGTTTGTGTGTGTGTGAGTGTGTATAACCAGTCAGACTGTTTATGTACTCTAAAGCCTCCTGGCTCAAGATCACTTACTGTTCTCACACCAATCCGCCATGGTAAGATGGGAGTTTATATAGTAATACTGTAGATCCTATGGCTCTGAGCCAACACCTCACTGTTTTTAGATTAGTTTTTTTAAATACTACAATCGCTTAATGACTAATGACACATTTTCTCTTTAGCTACAGAGAAGATGGGAGGTACCATTATATAATAATCACCCTGGCCCTTTAACACATCTAGCCTATAGTTTCCCTTAGTGTCATGAGTTCTGATTGAGCTAGCTTGACTGCACTACTTTTGACCAGAGCCTTGTGGGTCCTGGTCAAAAGTAGTGCACTACATGGGGAATAAAGTGCCATTTGGGATGCAGCCAGTGTATGAATTGAGTGTTCCACTAGCGCTTCCACCGCAGTGTGGATGGGGAGCCACAGGGGGAGCCAGTGATGGGAGTAGAGGACGGACTGCTCCTCAGTTTCCTTGAGCTCATGACTGGCCAGGTAGTACAAAAGGTTCTTGAAACCACTGAGCTCAGAACTGGTGCGTTGATCAAAATTAAAACAGCAGATTAATTTGTAGAGTGGTCCGCACTCAATGTTTTTATATATATATTGGCCAGGTAGTACAGAAGGTCCAATTTTTAATTTTAATTGACAACAATTTGTCAATCGTCTCCCTGTATAGTATGGGGTTTTATATGTGGGCGATTCCACGCCAGCGTAGTATTGTTGGTACTTGTAGAGTATATTGTTCCGAACAATGTATTTAAAGGACAAGTTTAATTTTTTACAGCTAAATCTCTATTTTGATGTAAATGGAATGTTCTAGAAGGGTCCAGACACATTTGTCATGATTTCACATGTATTTGAGGAACTTACCCCAAACAGCAAATCACTTCCTTATCCTCATTTTGTAGAATGGGGGACTGAAAACATGAACAGAGGCTCCAAAAACACCAAAATATGTAATTTTAGAAACTGTATAGCTCTCACTATAGTGATGCAGGTCTTTTAAACGTTGTACACATGAAATTGTCATTCCAAACTTTATCCTCTACGTTCTATTCCATTTTGTTGAGACTCGAGCGAAACCTCTCTGTCTAGTCTACAGCTAATTGCTGAAATAAAGTTAACACTTGAATAAATAAGGGATACAAAGTATATTGAAAACATGGCATAGATTCTACAAGTCTGGAAGCACCCTAAGGGGCATTGAAGCTGTTCTGGTGGCTAGTGGCGGCCCAACGCCCAAGTAAGACATTTTATGTTGTTTTTTTCCTTATTTTGGCAGTTCACTGTAGCAGCAGGCTACACAGAGAATGGGACAGCTGGATTGGGGTGATACAATTTCATGTGTACAACAAGACCTGCATAACTATACTGAGAGCTTTGCTGTTTCTAAAATAACGTATTTGGGTGATTTTGGAGCCTTTGTTAAAAACGATGAGGAAGTGATTTGCTGTTTGGGGTTAGTTTCTCAAAAACCTGAAATCATAAAGGTGTCTGGACCCTTTTATAACATGCCATTTAGTTGTAAAAAAAGAAAATATTAAGAATCATATTTTTTATGTTGATTTTAAATGAATGTGAAAATTATCAAGACATACATCTTTTATAGCACCCTATAAGGAGTATAAACACACCAAGATGTCTGTATCATGTACGGTTCAAATATCATAGGGTCTTATAGGATGCATGTATAGGTAGGTCTAAAAAGAGCCAAAAATGTTTTACATGGTTTTCTCCAAAAGGGTTTGTGATACAAATGTAAAGAGCATATCAATTATCCTTCCTCCCAATGAAGTTTGAGAATTGCCAGAACAATCTGAGATACCCCCCAAAAATTGGGCCTACGCTGGCATGGAATCACCCCATGTTTCACTGCCCAGTGAGACTGCAGTTCTCTCCTCAAGCAAAGTCCCCTGTGATTGGTAGTTAGTTTTAGGTCCCTTGGCTGTGAATGGCTAGCCAACATTTTGTGTTTCGCTTCTTTGCCACTAGTTTCAATTGGAGGACTATAGATGTGCTACAGTTAACCCAGCTACTGTGTTTCCTGTTAGCCTTTTTGTGGTTGGTGGTTCAATCCTGTAGAATACTCAGTGGAATCACATTTACTCATTTAGAACTGCTGTTGTACATGGATGGTCTTTTCACATTGTTTGGTTTTGCGTTCCCCCTAGAGCTACTATCAGACGCCGCCACCACTATTTTCCTTCAGAGAAAAGATGGTCCACCAGAGTGTCATTTTCATTTGGGTGCTAACAAGGTGAGACACATTTGCAACTGCAAAAAAAAAAAAAAGTTGGGTTTTCTACCCAAAGTCAAATGTTTTGTTAACGTGAACAGCTATGGCTGTTCTATGTACACTATATATACAAACGTATGTGAACGCCCCTTCAAATTAGTGGATTTGGCTATTTTAGCCACACCTGTTGCTGACAGGTGTATAAAATCGAGCACACCGCCATGCAATCTCCATAGACAAACATTGGCAGTAGAATGGCCTTACTGAAGAGCTCAGTGACTTTCAACGTGGCATCGTCTTAGGATGCATAGTGCCAACTGTACAGTTTGGTGGAGGATGAATAATGGTCAGGGGCTCTTTTTCATGGTTCAGGCTAGGCCCCTTAGTTCCAGTGAAGGGAAAACTTAATGCTACAGCATACAATTCACCAATCTCTGTGCCCTTTAACTGTTTCAGCATGATAATGCCCCCGTGCACAAAGTGAGGTCCATACAGAAATGGTTTGTCGAGATCGGTGTGGAAGAACTTTACTGGCCTTTACAAAGCCCTGACCTGAACCCCATCGAACACCTTTGGGATGAATTTGAACGCAGACTGTGAGCCAGGCCTGATCGCCGAACGTCAGTGCCCGACCTCACGAATGCTCTTGTGACTGAATGGGAGCAAGTCCCCGCATCAATGTTCCAACATCTAGTGGAAAGCCTTCCCAGAAGAGTGGAGGCTGTTATAGCAGCAAAGGGGAGACCAACTCTGTATTAATGCCCATGATTTGGGAATTAAATGTTTGATGAGCAGTTGTCCACATACTTTGTCATGTAGTGTATATTCTCAAATAGACCTTTTTATCTTGAATTGAGTTTTAATACAATTTACAGAATAATGATCGCTGTTTTTCCTTCCTGTAGTTCGGTGGCAGTAGCTCTGGGAGGTCTGACACTGTGGCATGCTATCCTCATCACCCGAGGGGAGACCAGCGTGGAGAGAGTCATCAACAAGAAAGAGCTCAGACGCTTAAAGGAGAAGGGTAAGGTAAGGCTTATTGGGGCTCTCAATGGATTTACCCAAATATCAACATGTTGTACCAGTTTGTTGGCGAGTAATGCCCGTTTCTCTTTTGTAAGGTGTTCCGAAATCCATATCATTATGGGAAAATAAACAATTGGAAAGTGTTATTTGGTGTGGAGGAGACAAGGTAAGCCCTTCACATCACCACAAACTTCTAGACTGCTGTGAAACCTAAATGATTCTTCTCAGTATCTGTTTGTCTTCCTCTTCTCACAGTCACTGGTTGACCAGAGTCCTCTTGCCATCTAGCCATGCTCCCCATGAAGATGGACTGGTATGGGAATGCCCTCAGGTTCTCACCAGAAGAGACCCCATGACCATCTAACCTCACGCTACTCACTGCTGCTGGCCAGTTTCTCATCTCCACACTATGGCCCAGAATCACTACTGGAAGGTGGGGTGAACAGAGGACTTCTCTTAGCCCCTTAGGAGTGCACCATTTGGGCATGATCGTGACTCGTATGTCCAGGGACCTTTAATAATCTGCACTCCGGTCACTGTCATGTGAAATGTATTTTTCAACTGTCGTCCTGTCTTGTGAACTGATTTTATGCATTTTTTTTGTACTGGTAGGTATGTCGTCCAAAGTTGACGAAGTGTGTGCTTTTTAACATTACTGAAGTCACAGAAAAAGCAGTTGACTTTTTTGGTGCCAACAAAGAGCTTTTCACCAAGGAATAGGTTAGAGCTAGGTAACCACACACCTTGGCCATTGTCCATCTATCGGTGAGTAGTCTGGAGACTTTTTGACAGAATTACATAAACAATTCATATCATTCAGGCTCTAGTTAGATCATGGTGCTCATATTACTGAGCAGGTCCCCAGTCAATATAATACTATGGTTGACCCTGTAAAACAACACGTGACAAAACTTCTATAGGTGTATATTAGGAATTGTCAAGATATAGCCATGAAGTTAAATCTTTAACAGGTGTTTATTTGTTGATTATCAGGAACTAATGCAAAGTACAGTTTATTACTGGAATATGTCATTTCTAACACTATACATTAATTGTTCTCGCCCACATCACATCTGGAAATTGATTTCCCCAGTAACCAACTTCAAGATCACTTAATCTGTCTTAACAAGAGCTTGGATACATCCGACTTCCTCCCAGCTGATCTCGTATGTGGCCACTATAGAATTATAATTCCTATAATGGTTGGGGGAGATTTCTATAGTAATCACCGTTACAGCTGGTTGCCATAGTGAAAAAAGACTCACTGCTGTGACATGACCAATAGGAGCTGTGCTCCATTGCTATCATTGCTTTTGATATTTGCTTGATAAAATATTGTTTTTCGAGACTTTGTGTCCAGCTTCTTTTTTGATTGATATTTTGTTGATTTTAAAGCACTCATACATTTACAAAAAAATGTTTTATTGATGGTTTAAGTTAGACATCTTAAATATTGTCCACATCTTCAGCAAAGGTTTTTGAGGTACAAAGTTAGTTAGCCTAGTGAAATGTAAAGCCAACCACAATCATTCTTCCAGTACTGAATACAAGGTTCACTTTTCAAAATGGCATCTTTGAACCTTGTTAAACACTTTCCTTAATATGGTTAGATATATGCAGAATACATTGTAAATAGGTCCTGTCTCACATTCATTAACACCCCTCTCCCCAATATAAATGGTTTTCTCTCTGTGCCTGTTTCAGTGCAGCGCTGTCCTTCCATGGAGGGGCGGTTGGCTGTCACCCATAGGTCCATGCCACCATGCAGTCTAACGCCTCTCACGTTTGTCATGGTAGAAGCAGTACAAAAAAAAATGGTCATTTAGCAGACTCCGAGCTGGGTTGCTCAAGGGCACATCGTTAGATTTTTCACCTCGGTGATTCGAACCAGTGACCTTTCGGTCACCTAGTCGATCTTAACCGCTAGGCTATCTGACGCCCGTGTTTAATCTCATGTACAAGGTGAAGTGCTGTGCGTGGTGGTGAGATGTCCCAGACTCCCAAGGGCAGTGCTAGGGCCCCAAGCCTGGATTCAGGGCCTCTTCCTCAGGAACAAGCCGTCCATCTGTCCCCTCCCACACCCAGTCAGGGATGGGGGGGCCAAACTCACCTGCCTCCTGGACTCCCCAGTAGGAACCTTCATATGAGAAGAGACACATTGTAATAAAAACATTGACACAGAAATTCACGGCCTGTTTTCTCATTAGGTTAGACTTTCCTGTCATATTGACAGAATCAACTGGCCCTAGTAGTTATGAGAATGTTTGAAGAAATCTAACGCCTCACTGAGTCAAGTGTCGCCATGTTCCCCAGTAGAGCACTCACTGACTCACCATTCATTCCGGGCCACCACTGCCTCGCTCCTCACCATCCTCTTGTGGTCGTCCAGGGGGGCAGCCAGGGCGCGCAGCACACTGGCACGGAAGCGCATGATCTGCCAGGGGAAGGGCGGGATTGTCAATGGCCAGAGTTCAGTTGAATCAGTTGGTATGGCCAATAGCAATCACTTATTAAAGGCCCATCTCTGTGGCCCATCAGTCAGCAGACAGAGGTTATGTGCAGTGCAGGCCAGAGTCTTACCTCATGTTCTGGAAAGCGGGAGAGGGCATGGATACAGCGCAGAGAGGCTATCCGCACTTTCTGTGAGGACGAGGAGACAGACATCAGACAAAAAAAATGACCTTTCTTCATGAATGAAAATAGTGTTGTGGCATTGTGTACTGTATGGGGATTGGGGACTATGGTACTCAAGGTTACTTACCTTGGGCATGTTG
This sequence comes from Thymallus thymallus, assembly GCA_023634145.1. Classification (NCBI taxonomy): domain Eukaryota; kingdom Metazoa; phylum Chordata; class Actinopteri; order Salmoniformes; family Salmonidae; genus Thymallus; species Thymallus thymallus. Next base: position 11,703,984 of record CM042387.1, read on the forward strand.
CTGGACATAGCTAAAATACTGAACCGTCAAGATATCAAAATGCAGAGTTGCACTCTGGGGCTTATGACCAAGTTAAAGACTGCGCCGGTAGAGTTGAGCAGCATTGAATTTGCTGGCACAGATGTATCGAATGCTCGCAGGGACGCGGCTCAGAGGTCTATCGCCGTTCCCGTTGTAACTATCAACGAAAGCTGAATCATCAACCTCGGGCACGTTAAGACTAATGAGAAACGAGGTCTGTGGGACAAGAGGCCCAACTCTAATGTTACAGAACGAACACACCTCTGCCTGACGCGTACGTTTTTAGACTCCCCAAGCTATTCTGCTTTCTTGTGTGGTGTCTGTCATAACATGATACATACCATGGTGGGGCTGGTGGTGAGTGCCAGCGTGTGACCCACCAGTACCTCCAGCTGAGTGATGAGGGCTGAAGGGGGGTCCAGGAGGACAGGTTGCAGGCAGGAAAGGGTAGACACCTGCACCCCCTGGTCCGGACACGACAGGGCCTCCAGCAGGAGGGGCAGGAGCTGGCCAAACCCAGGTAAGATTATAAAGTAGAACATCACCATGCGATATCCAGATGTTACCACTGCCATAGTGAGAAATAATGCTCCTCACAGATGTACAAAATACACATTGGATGAAACTCTCAAATGTGTTTTACATCGCAAGATATAACCCACAACATTCATGGAAGAAATATATATTTCTAAGTCGTTTCGGTTTTCTCTCCCGTCTGGCATTTGTCTATACTGTGTCACTGGTCCCCGGTCCTGTTCTCTACTTACCGCTGGTAGCTCAGTGAGCTGGACCTGTCTGGGTAGGTTGTTCACTATGTGAGACAGTGCCTTCAGGTAGCCAGACTTCTTCTCTGCACAGGGAGAGAAGGAAGAGAAAGTTAAGAATCGGTCAAATGAACCGGACTCTCTTCATCGCAACACAACGCGTTCTGCGCCTCTAGTGCATTATGGACTGTCTCTTCGCAGTACCTTGGACTACAGAGTTGAAGCCCTGGACCAGTTTGGCAGAGTTCTCGGTGAAGAAGCGCTGGCGGTACATGATGCGTACGTCGGCGTGGCTAGCGCGGTTGAGGACGTCCGGCGAGTCGCTCATCAGGAGAGAGAATCCATCGGCCGCTAACGAACCAAGCTCGGAGTCACTGAGCAGGGAGAAGAGCTAAGACAGGCACACAGGATTATTGCGGTGTGTGTGTGTGTGTGTGTGTGTGCGAGGTTACTGAGGTAGAGCCATTTCTCTAGCCTCATCCCTTAACCTCCACTGCTAAACTGTTGTGAACTCAATAAAAAAGGAATCAAACAAGGCGTTGTGTTCAACGTTCACGGATTGATATAATGTGTGTGTGTGAGTGTGTGTGTGGGAGGACAAAGAGGACGCCTGTCCTTTACCTTGTCAGTCAGGGCTGTGGACAGAGGGTGGTAGCGGAGAAGGAGAGCCTTGGCCGCCTAAAGACAAGAAAGCCATTCACAACTGTATGAACGTATAGAAAGAACAACACAACAACGTACAACAGGCAAGTCACCCTTCACCCTGAAGGAGAGAAGGTCGTAGTAGCATCAGTGATCCCTAGTATTAAGACGGAGGGGTTGTAGGCTAAGTATTAGCTAAGGGGAATATGGAACGTAATAGATCAAATCTGGTGAGAATGGGTAGAATACTGCCGTATTAGGAGTAACGTAAAGGGGGTCTAACCCAGAGTAGCAGAGTGAACGCCTGCGTTCTGACTGAGGAGGATGCAGAGTCTAGCTCAGTGGAGATCCTCTTCAACATTCTACCTATCAGAGAGTCCAGGGCTTCTCCTGTAGACACACATACATGATTAATATACCAGCTCACCAACATCCATTTGACCAATTCTCATTCAGATAAAGGACAGGACTCGAGGACTCACCTGCAGGCCTCTTGTTAACCAGCCCGGCGTAGCACTTGGCGGCTGAGGTGTAGGAGAGGGTATGTTTACAGGTACAGCTCAACTCCTCCAGCTCTAACAGTAGCCTATCCATCTGGGGAATCTCCACCTGTCCAGGGCACATGGTCAGTCAGTCAGTCTACGATAACAGGCTAAATCGAGCTATTAAATGTGCATGACCGGTCAGGAGAGCTTAACAAGAATACAACAGACACCTTGACTTTACGTAACAGCCTTATTCTAAAATGTATTAAATAAGAATGTTCCTCATCAATCTACACACAACAGCCCATAATGACAGTTAAGACATTTTTGCAAAAAACTGAAATACCCGATTTACATAAGTATTCAGACCCTTTGCTAGAAGACTCGAAATTGAGCTCAGGTGCATCCTGTTTCCATTGATCATCCTTGAGATGTTTCTACAACTTGATTGGTAAATTCTACAATCCACCTGTGGTAAATTCAATCGATTGGACATGATTTGGAAACCCACACACCTGTCTATATAAGGTCCCACAGTTGACAATGCATGTCAGAATAAAAACCCAAGCCATGAGCTCGAAAGGAAATCTCCGTAGAGCTCTGAGACAGGATTGTGTCAAGGCACAGATCTGGGGAAGGGTACCAAAACATTTCTCCAGCATTGTAGGTCCCCAAGAACACGGTGGCCTCCATCATTCTAGAGCTGGCCGTCCGACCAACTTCCAGGAGGTCAACCATCTCTGCAGCACTCCAGCAATCAGGCCTTTATGGTAGAGTAGCCAGACGGAAGCCACTCTTCAGTAAAAGGCACACGGCGGCCCGCTTCGAGTTTGCCAAAAAAAATGCCAAGCATCACGTCTGGAGGAAACCTGGTACCATCCCTACGGTGAAGAATGGTGGAGGCAGCATCATGCTGTGGGGATGTTTTCAGCGGCAGAGACTGAGAGACTAGTCAGGATCGAGGGAAAGATGAACGAAGCAAAGTACAGAGAGATCCTTGATGGAAATCTGCTCCAGAACGCTCAGGAACTCAGACTGGGGCGAAGGTTCATCTTCAAATAGGACAATGACCCTAAGCACACAGCCAAGACAGCGCAGGAGTGGCTTTGGGACAAGTCTCTGAATGTCCTTGAGTGGCCTGGCCAGAGCCCGAACTTGAACCCGATCGAACATCTCTAGAGACATCCTCCCATCCAACCTGACAGAGCTTGAGAGGATCTGCAGAGAAGAATGGGAGAAACTCCCCAAATACAGGTGTGCCAAGCTTGTAGTGTCATACCCAAGAAGACTCAATGCTGTAATCGCTGCCAAAGGTGCCTCAACAAAGTACTGAGTAAAGGGTCTGAATACTTATGTAAATGTAATATTTCAGTTAGACATTTTGTAATAATTAGCCAAAATAATCTTTTGTAACGTATTTTGCTTTGTCATTATGGGATAGTGTGTAGATTGATGAGGGAAATGTAATACATTTTAGAATAAGGCTGTAACGTAACAAATGCACTGTACGAGTATCCAGTGTAATGCAGCAAACAGGTATCCTTTGTATGAACATTTAACAGTACAATGTAAAGAATATGTCATTCTGAAGTCCTGTCATGAGGTGCAGAGGCATAGGGGGCGGTCTTACACTCCGTGGCAACGAGCACACACAACCCATGAGCAGACACACCATCTGGGACTGGCTCCAGGAGTCACCTGCCTGCTTCTGGACGACAAGGTCAAGGTCACTCAACACATTCAGCATATCACTCAGCAATACAATGCTCTGTATATTCCCAGTATGCATCCTGTCCCTGGGGTGTCCGCTGTAGGTATAACAGTGAAGAAAACATTTTCAAAAGGAGATGGCTCAGTGATGGCTGGTTGTCTTTAGCATTGAAACCTGACCTTGAGGAGCTGGATGTGGGAGGGGAAGGCGTTCTCTGGCAGGAAGGAAACGTCACCGTCAAGGAAGAGGGACACGGCCCGCGAGGCTGTTTGGCCAGCCAGCCTGGTGACAAAGCAGTGGTTAGCGTCAAGCCAACATAATTACATAGAACATAAATGTGCCTTTATCAATTATCATTATCTCTCTCACTCACTCTCTCACTCATTCTCTCACTCCCCCTCTCTCACTCTCTCTCTCACTCTCACTCTCACTCTCACTCTCACTCTCTCTCTCACTCTCTCTCTCACTCTCTCTCTCACTCTCTCACTGATGCCAACTCACTGGGACTGTAGTCGAGCACAGACGGTGCTGATGACCGGTACCATGGCTGACAGGACAGTCTCCTCCAGTATTGGGCTCCGATGGTCTGAGGACCCTTCACATACACACAGATCAGAAGCAGAATCACCAGTGAATCAGAAAGAGTCCTTTGTCTGTGGAGGACATTTGTCATTTGCATTTAATTTGCGTTCATATATATTCGCTAAAACACCAACACATTCTCAGTACAAGCATCCCTCTCAATGGACTTCCTGGTTCAGATTACAATGTGTTGCACAGGCCTGACGGCATGTGTTGGTCAGAATATTCTCACCCTGCAAAGCTGCCTGCAATGCCAGTCCGAGCAGGCGCGGAATGATGTCATGGAAGACGCGACCGGTCTCGTCAGTGTCCTGGGCCTGCTCTGCTATCCTCTGCAGACTGTGGCAGACAGAGATCACCTCCTCCAATGAGAACGAACCAGTTCCTGTTGGGAGAGAGATTACATCATCATTGTCATCATCAGAATGTACTTATACAACGTAACATGGATATTTAGAAGGGTCTACCTATTCAATGACAGAAGAGCCTGTGGCAGTGACACATACCAGTGTGTGCAGAAGTGAGGACCTGTAGCAGGACAGGTGTGCTCTCCTGAACCACACTGGGCTGGGACGACACCGCAGCCAGCGCCGTCACACAGCGCTGACGCACTGCCTGCTGGGAATGTTCCCAGGACGTCGTGGCGCCGCCACCTTGTGCCATGGGCTCTGGGAACAGTAACCCTCATCTGGTTAGAATGACATAACTGAAGGCACATAATGACATAGGAAGACCTTTGTTTACATTATTTTCGTTTTGACCTTTGACCTTAACCTACCTGAGAAGATCTCCTCCTTCAGCCGTGGAACCATCTTAGAGATGAAGGCTGCAGGGTGCAGGCGAGCCAGAGCCCCCGCACACTCAACCACAGCCAGGCTGGACAGACAGGGAGAGAAGTACCAAACCATTGTGTTATTTGATTGATAAGCTATCATAGACTTCTGATTCCCCTCCCGGAGCAACTGAAAACAGGTACTAACCTGACATTAGCATCTTCCTCCTCCAGGATGAGCCTGGTGAGGTGGTCAACGGCCAGCTCCACATCTGACTCGAACAGCAGGCCTAGGAGAGAGGTGAAAGATGTACATCTGAACCTATACATCCCAGCATAGTAAGGGGAGATGTAGCACAAACCAAATGGCCAATCAAATGTATTCTCTATCTCACTGTAAAAGGATAGCACAAGCTGAACGGCATGTGGACAAAACCCCATTCTGACCCGATTCAAACCAGTGCAGCAGTGAGGTTAGGAGTGTCACCTGTCTGTTGGCCCAGAGCACTGAGCACACGCATAGATGTGATCTGGAGGTCAGCATTGCTCTCAGACAGAGCAGAGAACACTATACTGCACAGAGACTGCCTGAAGTCCAACAGCACACTCTCATCTGGGGGCGAGAGAGAGAGAGAGAGAGAGAGAGAGAGAGAGAGAGAGAGAGAGTGTGACAATTGGGAAAAGGTTAATAGAACAATTCACAGCGCCACATATCACACAAAGCAGGAAGGAAAGTGGAGACTATAATAGGAGAGATTTATTTACAAATGACTGGACATTATCATCATTCAAAAACTCTTTCAAATGGGGCCCTGAAATCAAGCACTGTATATCACACGTTTAGCAGCAGAGCATAAAATGGTGGAGGAAAGGAGGAACTGGACATTAATGAACGTGGCACAAAGCGCGGGACATTAATGAATGTTACACTTACCCTCCTCTGATGACTTCACCGGCTGGACGAAGCCCTGTAACACCTCCAGTAGGGTGCGCCGCTGAGCACACTACACAGGGGACGACAGACATGTAGGAAAGATTTCACTGATAACATCATGCACCTATTGAAACCAAGATACTTATAACAGGTTGCCTACATGTCCTGTGGCAATATTGGGTGAACAAAAGGCCATAACTTACAATGCAATAACACTGTGATTGTGACTATGCAGGAAGCCAGCAATACAAACAGTAATCAAGTTGCCATGTGGAAACTTGAAGATAATGGAACGTCCTAGCTGGATGGTGTGACTCACCTGTGTGCGGCTGTTGTATTGCTCTATGAGGGACGGCATGACGGCGGCTGCAACTCTGTGGCTCGCCCTGTAGGAGGCGGTAGAGGTGGCCTGCAGCAACTTCGCACTGGGCCACACCAGCTTCAGGTCCGGCTCACACAGGTGGTGCTGACAGTCTAGAAAAACATTGGGTCGGGTTGGCACATTGGCGATGGTGTGTATATATCTGGACACTGTCTCTCTCTGTCTGTCTCTCTCTAATGCAGTCTCTCATGCAGTCTCTCACTCTCTGATTTAACACTTCTACTACTGTGGTAAGCCCTGAGGAAAATGTGATTAGCCAAGTCAGACTCACTGTCACACATTTCCCAATAGACTGTCCCCACACAATAATAATAGACAAACACCTTTACCATTAGTTGCTTCTTGTGCCCACAACCAGATAGTTTGAGGTGGTACCTTTGAGGACCAGGTCCAGGAAGGCATGGAGGGAGTCTTCAGAGTCAGAGTTGAGGACGGAGCGGGAGAGACAGGCTGTCAGGGCACCGACGGCGGCAAGGCCAGCGGACTCCACCCGTTCACTAGCTGTCTGAAACACCTGCACAGGGACAGACAGGGTAACGGAGGGAGGGAAGGAAGGAAGAGGAGTTCAATAAAACTCTCCATTCAGATTATCTATTATCAAAGATTCCTCACTTGGCAATATCACAGCTCATTGTTTAGGACACTTTTACAAACCAAACTAATATGTTGCTGGCCCCCAAGCTGCATTGAAACGTACCTCTATGCGTAGCGAGGCCCAAAGGCCTGGTAGGAATTCAGCTAGCTCCTTACGTTCATACACAGAAGCACAGGCAGTCTGCAACATGGGGAAGAAACACAGGCCATTAAGGCATGAAAGCCATTTACTGTACACGTAAACCATAAAGATTATCTGAGGTGACCAACGAAGTCTTACCAGGGTCTGCAGGGAGTCCACCTTGGCACTCTGAACATCTGAGTCCAGCTTCTCAATGATCAGTGGCAGGAGGAACTGTTGAAGCGAGACAATCCACAAATCAGAATGAGACAGCTTACAGGGAGGAGGTTAGAGCCCTGGCAGAGGAAAACAACGTCTCCCTCAGCGTCAGTATAACCAAGGAGCTGATCGTGAACTACAGGAAACTGGGGGGAGCACGCCAGGGATGCAGTGGAGGAACAGAATCTTCAAGTTCCTCGGCGTTGCCATCACAGAGGACCTGATATGGTCCAATCACAGTGCCTCTTCAACCTCAGGCGCCTGAAGAAATTTGTCATGGGCCCTCGGATCCTCAAGAAGTTCTACAGCTGCACAATCGAGAGCATTTTAACCGGCTGCATCACCGGTCAAGATGTGTCTGAGGAAGGCCCGAAATTACTCTTGTCACCTGAGCCACGGACTGTTCACTCACTTACCATCTGGCAAGTCGTATCGGAGCATCAGGGTCTCGGACCAACAGGCTCCAAGACAGCTTTCTACCACCAGGCCATCAGACTGCTGAACAACTAAGCCTAGCTGTCTCCCTGCACAGACCTGCACCTTAGAAACTATCTGCACCTTAGAGACTTGTTGCACTGATTACCCACACATCCAACCCTTATACACAAACAAACACACACACATGCAAACACCCACTCAAGCACTCAGAACTCATACACACCCCACGGGTATGACAAAACATTTACTTTTACTGCTCTAATTACGTTGGTAACCAGTTTATAATAGCAATAAGGCACCTCTGGGGTTTGTGATATATGGCCAATATACCACGGCTAAGGGCTTTATCCAGGTTCTCCGCGTTGCGTCGTGCCTAAGAACAGTCCTTAGCCGTGGTATACTGGCCATATAACACACCTTTTCTGGCCTTATTGCTTAAGCATACTACCTCTTGATTTATTTTAATGTTATTATTGATTAATGTACTGTATTGTTGAGGGAGCTAGCACATAAGCATTTCGCTGCACCTTTTATACGCGCTGTAAACTGTGTATGTGAACAATAAAATTTGATTACAGACGCACCCACACACCCTAACTCTTTCACTTTATCTCTCACAAACATACAACCATACACAAAGACCATCTCTGATGTCCTCTAACGTCCTAAAAGGCTATGCATTGTGTAGTCTTGTTTGCCAGACATGGGTGGATGTGGGAGGAGACTATGCATTGTGTATTGTTTGGGTGGATGTGGGAGGAGACTATGCATTGTGTATTGTTTGGGTGGATGTGGGAGGAGACTATGCATTGTGTATTGTTTGGGTGGATGTGGGAGGAGACTATGCATTGTGTATTGTTTGGGTGGATGTGGGAGGAGACTATGCATTGTTCTCTTGTTTACCCCACTGTATGTGTAGTGTGCAGTGCAGTATGATCCCCCACCTCTGCAAAGCGTGGTGTTCCAGTGAGCACGGCCCTCAGGGCCAGGACCAGCTCCTCCTGGGTGATGCCATGGGGGTCATTGGGTGGCTGGGTGGGGACACACACAGAGACAGTCATGGGGTTAGATGGCAGTCAATCCATAGAAATAGAATGATTCTTATTCTATGGGTCAACCATGTCAAAACACTTAAGAACTCTAATGAAATGTTTTCATTCAATGAACAAATGTCCAAGTCATCGAATGGCCCTACTTACTGCTGTAAATGCTAATAAAATGAATGTTTAAATGGTCTCAATGTCCATCAACATGAATCACACAAAACAGTACACAAGCTGTCAGTATTTTAACTCTGGGGTTAAGCATTTCCTACAAACCTCTGCCAGATGCTAGTCAGTGTCACATGGCTCAGGTATCAGAGCACACAGGACAGAGTCTCACATGGCTGCTGTAAGTCCACAGCAGCTGCGCAAACAAACACTTACAGGGCTGAAGTCTATAGGAAAATAGCAGGATGTCACTTCAAACAGCTCCTCTGTGAATTTACCTGAAATCAAACACAGACACCATAATACTCTCAGGATTGAGGAATAATTTTATAATACATGTTAAGATAAAATATACTTAAATGTCATGATAATAATGCACATATTAAATCTCAACCCAACTACTACTCTACATAAAACAGGGCTTAAACCTGTCCTCTGGACTAGCTGTATGTGTGTGTGTGTGTGTGTGTGTGTGTGTGTGTGTGTGTGTGTGTGTGTGTGTGTGTGTGTGTGTGTGTGTGTGTGTGTGTGTGTGTGTGTGTGTGTGTGTGTGTGCGTGTGTGTGGGGCTCCAGACTAACTTTCCCTTCTGGCGCCACAAACATTTTCAGTTGGTGGAAATTTGGTCACGCAATAAAAACAAAATTTGCAATCATCTTATGAAGGCATTCACAGTGCTGCTGAGATGGTATGCTTCCGGTTGGATGTGTTACAAGTTCACTCAATGCCCAAAATTTGTAATAACAACAGCTGCACAACAGTGTGCGAGTGCACGCGTGTGTTCTCACCGAGATCATAGCCTTCATGGATGATTTTTCTAGCGATATTGAAGGCCAGGAGAAGGTTGCGCGGGTCCCTCTCCCCATCCACTGACTGGACAAACCCAAAGACAAAGTCTGCACCCAGGCCCTTCAGCTCTGTGGGATGGGAAAAGTAGTCAATCAATGTAACAACATTCCAATAAGTAACATACGGAATAGATCATGCAGAATTATTTCAAAGCTGTATCACTTTCGACAAGGATCTCTATGACCCGCGGATTTCTCCATTATAGCTACCACGCTACCTCGGCTCGTACCTGACTCTCTGGATTCCATAAGCTGGATGAGGATGTTGTAAACACATGACCGCTCCGCCAGCATCAGGGACTGTAGTGACACAGACAAATAAAGCAGGTAAACAGGGTCAGGGTGATGCAGTTGCAACATGAGAAACATATGGCCTTATTAACCCCTTAATAACTTCTGTATGCTCATTATTTAGGAGAACTGACTCTTGACAGGACAGGTTGGGTGTGCTCACCTGCACATGGACGTCCTGGAATAGTGATTTCAAAATGGACACAGCAGACCCAGGCGGCAACACTGAGCATTTGGTCTGAGAGGATATTTCAAGATGTTGGTCAGGGGATAGGCAAGATAACACATCTATCTCTCAGTTCACTTTTGATGGGACGATATTCCTATTTCTATAATATTCTTGTGAAATATAACACGACGGAGGTTACTACGCTTGAGACTTACCAGCGCTTTCAGCCCCTGTATGACATGTGGTGTGATGACATAGTGGTCCTTCAGTCTGTTCTCATAAAACACTATAAGGACTTCCACTTAGGACAAAACAAAAATGAGAAGATAATCAATTACCTATTGACAGGACATATAGCACCCACTAAGCAAATGCCAAAGATGGGTTATAACACCCAAGAGGTGTTATAGTGTTGACTACCTTCTCTCTCTGTAAGGTCTCCATGGCACTCCTGTAGGACATTGGAGAGGAGCTGGACACCACGGGCTCGGGTCTGGGGTTGGGAGCTGGTCAGATGCAAACTTCACAGAGACAGGATGGTCAGTTTGTTAGTGGAGGCTAGAACTGCATGACATTGAAGTTGATGACATTGATAATGACTGGGACAATATTGACGATTGTATACATTACCCCAAGGCTTCAACCAACTGCAGTATAGTAAACTGTCCAGCCTTGAGTTCTAATGCAAAAACAATTAAGGGAATTTCACTGTACTTGTGCATTTGTCATTAAAAATTGAAAATTCATTTATTTAACAAGAGGAAAAGACAAGTGGTCAGTAGGACATATAATGCATACACTTTAGGGGACAGGAAAGTAGGTCCAGAGTCTATTGTGAAAGACCCTTTTCACATCAAGCTAGCTAGAAAATCCGACCTGCTTGTTTACAGGTGCACCAGGGTCGGACAGAATTCCTGTGTATGTTAAGATGCCATGGAGCCTGTGTGAGATATGGCTTGGAAAATGTACCTCAATCCAGGGATGAAAGTGCATTGTACTCCGAATTGTCCCACTACTGTTTGTTTTTTAGCAGTCGTTCAATCTGCTAGCTGTAAAAGTTGGGATGATGGGACAATTCTGAGTATATCGAATGTGCAATACGTGCAGTTATCTGTAATTAAACCCTGCGCACTAAGGACTGTATTTTAAGGGAATTACTATTATTACCCAAAATTATATCATACACACATTTAGCTATTTAAGTATCTCTTCCTGTCATTTACCTGTACAGTTTATGTAACCATGCAAGTATTCACTTACCTGTAAATATAACTGTATATTTACCTGTACAGCTAATTTAACCATGCAAAATATTCACTTACCTGTTCATTTAACCAGTCTGTCTATTATGTAAACTATTATTACCCTCACTCATATCATACGCATTTTTAGCTATTGAAGTATTTCTCTGCCATCGACATGTATAGTATAGTTAACCATCCAACAATGTACAGTCGTGGCCAAAAGTTGAGAATGACACAAGTATTGGTCTCCACAAAGTTTGCTGCTTCAGTGTTCTTAGATCTTTATGTCAGTAGTTACTATGGTACACTGAAGTACAATTACAAGTATTCCATAAGTGTCAAAGGCTTTCATTGACAATGACATTGAGTTTATGCAAAGAGTCAATATTTGCAGTGTTGACCCTTCTTTTTCAAGACCTCTGCAATCCGCCCTGGCATGCTGTCAATTAACTTCTGGGCCACATCCTGACTGATGGCAGGCCATTCTTGCATAATCAATGCTTGGAGTTTGTCAGAAGTTGTGGGTTTTTGTTTGTCCACCCGCCTCTTGAGGATCGACCACAAGCGCCAGGACCGTCTCCTAAAGTTGATTCAGCTGCGGGATTGGGGCACCACCAGTGCAGAGCTTGCTCAGGAATGGCAGCAGGCAGGTGTGAGTGCATCTGCACACACAGTGAGGCTTTTGGAGGATGGCCTGGTGTCAAGAAGGGCAGCAAAGAAGCCACTTCTCTCCAGGAAAAACATCAGGGACAGACTGATATTCTGCAAAAGTTACAGGGATTGGACTGCTGAGGACTGGGGTAGAGTCATTTTCTCTGATGAATCCCCTTTCCGATTGTTTGGGCCATCCGGAAAAAACACCTTGTCTGGAGAAGACAAGGTGAGCGCTACCATCAGTCCTGTGTCATGCCAACAGTAAAGCATCCTTAGACCATTCATGTGTGGGGTTGCTTCTCAGCCAAGGGAGTGGGCTCACTCACAATTTTGCCTAAGAACACAGCCATGAATAAAGAATGGTACCAACACATCCTCCGAGAGAAACTTCTCCCAACCATCCAAGAACAGTTTGGTGACGAACAATGCCTTTTCCAGCATGATGGAGCACCTTGCCATAAGGCAAAAGTGATAACTAAGTGGCTCGGGGAACAAAACATCGACATTTTGGGTGCATGGCCAGGAAACTCCCCAGACTTTAATCCCATTGAGAACTTGTGGTCGATCCTCAAGAGGCGGGTGGACAAACAAAAACCCACAACTTCTGACAAACTCCAAGCATTGATTATGCAAGAACGGCCTGCCATCAGTCAGGATGTGGCCCAGAAGTTAATTGGCAGCATGCCAGGGCAGATTGCAGAGGTCTTGAAAAAGAAGGGTCAACACTGCAAATATTGACTCTTTGCATAAACTCAATGTCATTGTCAATGAAAGCCTTTGACACTTATAGAATACTTGTAATTATACTTCAGTGTACCATAGTAACTACTGACATAAAGATCTAAGAACACTGAAGCAGCAAACTTTGTGGAGACCAATACTTGTGTCATTCTCCAAACATTTGGCCACGACTGTACATATTCAGCCAACCACCCATACTATGCAATGTCTTTTTATAGCTTTTTTGCACTCCAGATATCTTTTTCATACTGCCGCATTTTGCACCTGCCCTATGTTTTGTTGTAGCTGCTTGACAAAGAAATTTCCCCCTCAGGGATCAATAAAGTACCAATCTATCTATGTACAATATCTGCACCAGGGTCAGACAGCATTTCTGTGTATATTGAGACAGCGGAGGCAGCGCAATATAGCTCGGAAAATATACCTCAATCCAAGGATGAGATATACATTGTACTCCGAATTGTCCAACTACTGTTTGTTTTTTAGCAGTCGTTCAATCTGCTAGGTGTAAAAGTTGGGTTGATGGGACAATTCGGAGTACAATGTATATCTCATCCTTGGATTGAGGTATATTTTCCGAGCTATATTGCGCTGGTTCCGCTGTCTTAATATACACAGAAATGCTGTCTGACCCTGGTGCAGCTATAGCCAGCGGGTCAGATCTGCTGGCTAGCTAACACCATGCAGGTTATGGCCAAGAACAGCAGTCAATACATTCCCTTGAATTAAGAGACATTGATTACCACGTTGTAAACGTTGAAAGTTACATGTACATATGGTAAATCAAACACGCCATTTTCTTGGTCGGTTATTTTTTATAGAGTGTAGTTGAACACAGGATGTGGGTAAGAGTTGTGATAGCCTGCTGCTAGCTAGCATCATTGCCAAACATCAGTCACCCGCGATGTATGTAGCATTCATTGATTTGTATCTCAAAAAACATATCCGAGAGAAAGGTGGCTGGAATACGTTTGGCAGCTACCTGTTGCGGTGTCTACAGCCTTGCGGTCCTGTTGTCCCAAAACGAATTCTTCTACCAAGCTCACTAGCAAGGCACTATCCGCATCCATCATGGACAACCTTGGTTCAAACTGATGTGAGCATGCGTGGAAAGTTCTTGCGGTTACCGTAGAGAGTAGGGTCACAAAAAACGTTATAACGTCATATGATTTTGAACCCCATGCATAAAGGTGCAATGACATTTTTGCAGTATAACACAGCTGTAGCTAGATATTTTACTAACCAAATAATACATCACCTGTTTGTTGTGGAAATGGCCCAGTGCGTATTCCATTGCAACTTCCTATGTTGGAAATCTTATATCGTATTTATTATTTGGACATTCATCTGCTAAATATAGCAAGTTCATTTTTAGCAAGGTTGAGGACTTTCAATTGTTCGAAGGTGGGTGCACCTCCCTGTAGTTGTGACGTACATCATTTGACCCCCCCTCTCTTCCCTTGAGCACGCGCAGGCGTAAAAAGTTAGTGTTGCTATCTGCAGCCAGAAAGGGAAGGGGGATTTAAAACCAGGCTGAAAAAAAATGAGAAAGGTTTGAAATTCTCCACGGCGTTAAACGGAGAGCCATATCCACAATCAAATGTTTTATCTCAGTTAGCTATCGATCTGTTTAGAATATTTACGTGGTCGTGAGTGCATACTAGTTAGCTTGCTAACTGTCTCGCGCATCGACCGCCTGGCAGTGCGCTTGCTGGCAAGTTGCTTCATTGTTGGCTACAAAGATAGCTAGCACGCTAACTTCCCTTAACATTTTATTTATAGACTAATCTAGCGTTTAACTAAAATGCAATTCAAATTTAGCTTGCTAGCCATTCCGCACGCGACTACTCATTTTGGAACGTTCGATCACGTCAAACAATAATAAACCGGAGATGCCTGTTAGCACGCTAGCTATCTGTTCCGTACTTTCTAGCTAGTTATTCGAACGGCGTGCGCATTCCCTCCAACGTTACTTTGTGGCTTACTCTTATCAAGAGAAGCAACTTGACCTCGTTAATTTTGTACAGTGGCTCTATATTTGTTTTGGAACCAGTTAGCAGTTGGCTAATGATGGGGCCCCGACATAGTTAGCCAACTGATAATAATCATGGGAGGATGTGTTGGGAGAGAACGTGAGGACACACAGGGCCACGGTTCATCCAGGAGCGGTGGAAGGACAAACCGAAAACGTGGAGGTAAGTTAACGGGTATTCTTTTGGTTGTCTGAGTGCATCAAATACAAACCTAGTTCATCACATTGTATGGTAAATGTTTACCAGATACTAATTACATGGGTATGGCACTACAATGCCCAGTGGAATAATACTGGCCAATAGGATTTCCTCCTTAGGTTCTCAAGTGTACCCAATAGTACCACGAGTCATAATACCCATATAACCTAGCGGTCAAACAAGGAAATGGTTCCAATCGTTTTTCCACCATCAATTTCTTTCCCATAAGGGATTTTAGAAACACTTAGCTAAAATAAGGGCTGTGTTTTGTGTAGGCTTACCGTGGCGTTTTGCTAACAGTGTAAATCTCTCTAGGAGAAGGTGACTTGTTAAAAGTAAGCATTTCACTGTAAGGGCAATACAATTTGATTTTATATTCACCTGTATTTACCCCCCAAAAATGACATACTAATGTGGCTATCATGCCATGAGGATCTGGAGGAGACTGCTTAATTGATGCAAAAGTAAGAAACTCTGGATTAACTATCTAATATTAACTACATTTAATAATTAGTAAATTGGCAACATTTCTTTAAATTGACAATTCTGCAAACAGTACCTGTAAGCAAAGGTGTCAGCTAGAGATGGCGTGCAGGAGCTTGCAGGGATTTGTAGTCTTGCAGAACTGCATTACCACAGCTCCTGGTTCAATACCAGGCTGTGTCGCAGCCTGCCGCGACCTGGAGACCCATGAGGCAACGCACAATTGGCCCTGCATCGTCCGGGTTAGGTGAGGGTTTAGCCTGCCGGGATGTCCTTGTCCCATCGCGCACTAGTGACTCCTGTGGCGGACTGGGCGCATGCACACTGAAACGGTCGCCAGGTGTACAGTGTTTCCTCTTGACACATTGGTGCAGCTGGCTTCCGGGTTAAGCGTGCAGTGCGGCATGGCGAAGTTGTGTTTCGGAGGACGCACGGCTCTTAACCTTCGCCTCTCCCGAGTCCGTACGGGAGTTGCAGCGACAGAAAAAGACTAACTACCATATGGATATGAGGAAATTAGGGCGAAAAGGGGGAGGTGGACCGTTGATGCTAATTAGCATTTTTGAATCTGAGTTAATGAAGCCGACTATTGGTAAGTCACCTTGTCCGAGAGAGATTTACTTGGTTATCAAAACATCACGCCAGGGTAAGTCTACATGAAACGCAGCCCTTATTTTAAGTGGTTCTAAAACTTCCATTTGGGGTGTTAACACTGCTAGGTGTTATGGGTATTCTGACACCCCCACTGTGGGGCTCTATGGACTGTGACCAAGAAACTGTAGTAGAAATGATTAATTTCACCTCCCCCATCTTGCAGGGCACAAATGGGAACACCATGAGTTACTTCCTCTTATCTCTCTTCTAACCAATAGCTGTATAAATAGCTACCAACCCAACTAGGCTACACCTGTTTTAAGAATACTGATTGGAATATGTCTGAATATTCATCAACATTGTGGAATATACATTGGGGTACAAAACATTAGGAATACCTTACTAATATTGAGAACAGCCTCAATTTGTCGCTGCATGGACTACATGGTGTTAAAACATTCCAAAGGAATGCTGGCTGATTTTGACTCCAATGTTTCCCACAGTTGTCAAGTTGGCTGGATGTACTTTGGATGGTGGATCATTGTTGATACACACAGGAAACTGTTGAGTGTGAAAAACCCAGAAGCGTTGAAGTTATTGACACACTCAAACCGGTGCGCCTGTACCCGTTCACCCTCAGAATGGCACACATACACAATCCATGTTTCAAGGCTTTAAAAGTGTTGTTTAACTGGTATCCTCCCCTTCATCTACACTGATTTTTGAAGTGGATTTAACAAGTGACATCAATAAGGGATCATGCCGTTCACTTGGTCAGTCTGTCATGGAAAGAGCAGGTGTTCCTAATGTTTTGTACACTCAGTGTACATCGTCAGTCACAGGCATCATTAGGGAATGTGTTGATGATGTAACAACAAATACAATCCGGACATACCCCAACCAAAAACCCTGGGTAAACGGAGAAATCTGTACCATGATGAGAGCCTGTACTGCAGCATTCAATGTCAGCAGAAAGAACCCTGATGCGTACAAGGCAAGCAGGTACGAGCTCAGCAGATCCTTTATGGACTCAAAAAGACAATACAAACTTGAATCGATGTTCCACAACTCACTCGCAATGCATGTGGCAAGGACTACAGGCTATCACAGACTACAAAGACAAATCCAGCTGTGTGATGCCCACTGACACCTCCCTCCCAGAAGAGCTTAACACATTCTATGCTTGTTTTAAGGCAGACAATACAGAGCCATTCAGGAAGGCTCTCACTCCTCCGGATGACCAGGTACTTTCGTTCTTCGAGGCTGACGTGAGGAAAAAATGGAATATTCATAGATCCACCGGCTGACCCAGGCTATAGTCCCCACTTCAAGGAGACCACCGTCATTCCTTTGCCCAAGAAAACCAAGGTGCCATGCTCAAATGACTATTGCCCCGCGCATGCACCCCTGTCATAATGAAGTGCTTTGAGAGGCTGGTCATGGCCCACATCAAAGCCAGCATACCAGACACACTGGACCCACTCCAATTTGCCTAAAACAGATCCACAGAAGATGACATTCATCACTATTCACATGGCCCTAACACATCTGGACAAGATGAACACCAATGTGAGAATGCTGTTCATTGACTACAGTTAAGCATTCAACACTATTGTTCCCTCCAAGGATTTCCTGACAGGCAGACCACAGGCTGAGGATTGGCAACAACAACACCTCCACACTAACTCTTATCACAGGCCCCCCCCCCAGGGGTGTGTCCTCTGCCCTCTGCTGTACTCCCGTTCACCCATGACTGTGTGGCTTTGCATGACACCAACTGGCATTTTGGTATAGCAACATCTTCCCCCAACGTCAACAGAACAAATTACCTGATTGTGGACCTAGCCTATATAGCTGACTGAAGAACCAACAAATACTAGTAGAGGCCTTTGGAGCAGTGAGTGCTTGATCCAGATAGACTAGAGGTGCTCCAGGCCGGTAATAAGTCCTATTATGTCCCTTACAGTGACTGTTCCACCGGGACATGCACCAGGCCGGCATGCAGTGTGCCATGGTAAATAATGCAACTCCATTTAGTAATTTCTCTGAACAGGGCGGGGACATCCCCAGGTTCACAAGGAATACCTTACATAGTATTGAGAAGCAATACTCTAAGCTGCAGCTTCATACTACTGTTCAAACAGAGAATTGAGGCTGGTTGTTGGGGTGGGATTTACATGAGGTGTGGGGGGGTCCGTGGGTGGCTTTTGACAACTTATTTGGGATTCCTCGTGTCTTGCTCATTAGTAGGGCAAAGTTGTGTCTGAAAACGGATGTTGGGTACTATATTGAATATCTGAATCCTATAAATTAAAATGGCCACTTTGGGTGTAGTCAATTGGCGTAATTTCACAAATCAAATTACTTTTCAACAAAAATGTTTCATTAAAGCCAAGCTTACCTTTTTCTAACTACAGAAACAATTTCAGAACAATCTGAGATGGGCGTGTCATGGCTTGCTGAAATTACATGGAATGACTCCACAGTAAATTGGTCTTGGCCCAAGCATAGTTTTCATAGAATTTATTCCTACATGGCAGTACTGTATGTGAAAGGGATACTTCCTGGTCTCGCGTATATGCTTTTAAGCTCTGTTAGTTCAGGTCTGAAATTGGCCTACTTCAACGTTGACATTGCAGAGGTGAAAGCGGGCTGTAGGCCTCTAGGCACTGAAATCCGCCCTGTATTTAGTAGTATCAGGGGAGGGGAGGAGCTATGATTGTAACTGATTAATTTTCACTCAAGATTATGCTTGTAGCCTGTAGCGGTGGGCTATTTCTTCATGTCCTGAAACAATATGAAAAGGCATGTTCTGTAATGCAATCATGTCTGTAAAATGCATTTCACTGACACCCTAGTCTGGTGTTAACTGCCCCTTCATAACCTCAACCCATTTAACAACTTCTACAAGCCTGCATGAGGAGCACACCCTGCTATTGCATCATGTGGCTGCAATGCTGTGGCAACATTGATTCACGATGGGTGGAGAGAGGAGATGCTCCCTGGCTTGCTCTGCAATATCTGCACACCTGCAAATAGGCCGTAAACATTTCCAAACTATTTGCTATAGTCAAGACTACACATTAGCCTAGCCTATTCACTTTTTCCATAGGTCTAGGCTACAGTGCTTTCAGAAAGTATTCATACCCCTTGACTTATTCCACATTTTGTTACAGCCTGAATTCAAAATGGATGAAATTGTTGTTGTTTTTTTACCATGCCCACCTACAGACAATACCCTATGATGAATGTTGCCAATTTATTGAAAATGAAAAACACCCGTGTTAATACATGTTAGAATCACCTTTGGCTGTGAGTCTTTCTCTAAGAGCTTTGCACACCTGGATTGTATAATATTTGCCCTTTTTTTATTATTTTTTTCAAAATTCTTCAAGCGCTGTCAAATTGCTTGTTGATCATTGCTAGACAACCATTTAAAGTCTTGCCATAGATTTTCAAGCAGATTTAGGTCAAACTGTAACTTGGCTAATCAGGAACATTCCCTGTCTACTGGGTAAGCAACTCCAGTGTAGCTTTGGCCTTGCGTTTTTAGTTTATTTTCCTGCTGTCTGATGGAAAGCAGACTGAACCAGGTTTTCCTCTAGGATTTTGCCTGTGCTTAGCTTTTTCTTTGTTTATCCTGGAATAACTCCCCAGTCCTTAATGATTACAAGCATACCCATAACTAATGTTCCCTCAAACAATTAAACACTGAGCAAATTTCAGGTCTGCCGAGAGCAAAAGTCAACACTGAAAATTCTGTGCAACTTCCAGCGCACGTTTACTGTGAACACTGAGGCTGTACCCGATTTAAGTTAGACAGAGTAGCCTACTAAAGCTATTTGATCATAATGTAGGCCTACCATGAAAAACAATGACGAATAATGCATCACGTAACATTTTAACATGGGAATAGCTGTTCTATCATTCAGCCTACAGTAGCAGCTAATGTGTGGTGTTAAACATAGGCCTGCATTCCATTTGATTTTTGAAGAGAAAAAAACATACTGGGCCTGACAATAACCTGTTTATCCACTTGTCCTTCAGACAAGGAGGTGACTGAAAATGTTTGACTGTTTTGAAACCCCTACAAAATAAATTATTTCCATACCGTTATTACAGAGAATCAGAATAACTGTGCTACCCTCTGCCTTTTGGCTACTTAGCTTATTCAAGACCGTCTCAAAATACAACAATGTACACATTTTGTGCTCTTGTAGGAAGCAACCACTGCCCCATTGTTTACTAGAAATTAGCTATAACTTGGCTAATAACTCACTAACTAGCTACGAATATGAATAAATGTGCACAGGTGGCTACATGCAGCTGTAGCATTGATCTCAGTCCAGTTCAAAGTAAATGGCACAGATCCATTGTTTTGTGATTGTTCAGCCAGACCCCCTGCCACACCCACCACCTAAGCCACTTTTGATCCAGAAAAGGTATAGGCTAGAATGGGTATCGGCACTAGGGCTGGGCGATGTGCAGATTATCATACTGTTCCTGTACCATTATCAGGGTATACGGTATTACCGTCAGTGCACACAAGTGTCCACCCCCCCAGCGTATACGGTATACCACCCAAGCCTATATGGGATGTAACCCAGTATGCTGTATTTTCTTTGAGCATGTGACTAAAACTGTACCCGTTTCGATGCAAACTGTAACAACATCGTCTATAGGTTGATAATGGGAAAAAACCATCTCTGTTGATTCCTTTAAATAATACAGTAGACACCTAACGATGTCATTTGTTGTTCCTTCCTACAGGTCGCAATGAGCCCCTCAAGAAGGACAAGCCCAAGTGGAAGAGCGACTACCCCATGACGGAGGGCCAGCTCCGCAGTAAGAGGGACGAATTCTGGGACACGGCCCCGGCCTTCGAGGGACGCAAGGAGATATGGGACGCCCTGAATGCGGCCACTGTGGCCCTGGAGTGCAACGACCATGAGCTGGCCCAGGCCATTGTGGATGGAGCCAGCATCACACTGCCTCACGGTGAGCATGACACAAGACCTGGTTTATGCCATGGTGAATTACACTGCAGAACTGTGATATGGGGGAGCTATGATACCTGGGGGCACATTTGGAACCTGAATAGACTGTCAGGACAGTTAGTTTGGAACAATGGAGATATTACACCATGCTCTGTTTTGGACAACTATTAACCTGATAATAAGTCACGACAACTTCCTGCGCAGTTGTGAAATAACACATATTTAACAACCAAACATGTTTTTCCTTTGTGTGTTCCAGGGTCCCTAACGGAGTGTTATGACGAGCTGGGTAACCGCTACCAGCTGCCCGTCTACTGCCTGGCCCCTCCAGTCAACCTGATCTCGGAGCGCAGCGACGAGGACCCCAGTGACAGCCCCGAGCCCACTTCTGCCCCCAAGAAGGAGTTCCAGCTCAAGGTGCGCCTTTCCACGGGCAAGGACCTGCGCCTTAGCGCCAGCATGGCCGACCCCATCGGGCAGCTAAAGAAGCAGCTGCAGGCCCAGGAGGACATCGACACAGCCCACCAGCGCTGGTTCTTCTCTGGCAAGCTGCTCACGGACAAGACCCGCCTGCAGGACACCAAGATCCAGAAGGACTTTGTCATCCAGGTCATAGTCAACCCGCAGGCCTCCATTAACTAGGAGAGGGTGGATGGAGAGACCAGACTGGATAAGAGGGACCCTGGATAATGGCTTTACCGCTGCTCTTTAAACCAGAGCAGAGATTTGGGGAATTGTAAGAGATGAGCGACAGATGGGATAGGCTCCAAAGTGCTGCTTTTCAATGTCTACCATTAAAGAGTGTGATATATTTTTGAATGTGTGACTTCTCTGTGGGAGGGTTGGTTGGTCGATTGATTGATCTAACCAGACAAGACCACTCACTCTGAGAAGGGTGTTCTGTGTCACTCACCAAACTAACTCTGGAGTCAGACTGTCAACTGAGCCCTCTACCCTCCTCCCCCTGCAAAAATTACCCAACACAAATCACAGCAGAATTGCGCCCCCCCCCCCCCCCCCCCCCCCCCCCCCCCCCCCGCCCAGATGGGAGACACTGCAGGTGTGAACTGCATGGCACGTTCCTGTCATTTGCATTGGTTGTAAAGCACCCCGATATTCCTACCGTGATCCTCCCTCAAATGAAATACAAACTATTTTTCTCCTTACTCTTTCATAAGCTTTTTTTGCACACTTGATTTATACTTGCGTAGTAGTTTGTGTGCCTTCAAGGAAGAAAACAAAACAAAATCCTAGAGGGGGATCTCTAGTTTTACTGCTAAAGCCTTCTGTCTCTAGATTCAGGAATTTTCATCAAAAAAAATCCTAAATATACTGCTGCTTTTTTTTCTCTCGATCTGTCTATCAGTTGTTGAAGTTAAAAAGTAATGGTGTTTTCATGGATGTTTTCCACATGTTGTCCCCCACCCCTATTATTTTTATGTCCTGTGAAGTGACTATGGTTAAAGAGCCCAGCCCTTGTATGCTGTGCCACATTACAATCCTGAGGTGAAATGTGAAGCTAACTGTTTCAGAGCTATAGCTACTGTTTCATATACACTGTGTTCAAAACATTAGGAATGACCTTCCTAATATTGAGTTGCACCCCCCTTTGCTCTCAGAACAGCCTCAATTTGTTGGGGAATACACTCTACAAGTTGTTGAAAGCGTTTTACAGGGATGCTGGCCCATGTTGACTTCAATGTTTCCCACAGTTGTGTCAAATTGGCTAGATGTCCTTTGGGTGGTGGACCATTCTTGATACACACTGGAAACTGTTGAGCATGGAAAAACCCAGCATCGTTGCAGTTCTTGACACACTCACTACTAACATACCCTGTTCAAAGGCACTTAAATCCTTTGTCTTGCACATTCACCTTCTGAATGGCACGTATACACAATCCGTGTCTCAAGGCTTAAAAAAAATCCTTCATCTACACTGATTTGAAGTGGATTTAATAAGCGACGTCAATAAGGGATCATAGCTTTCACCTGGTCAGTCTGTCATGGAAAGAGCAGGTGTTCCCAATGTTTTGTACACTCAGTGTATAGTCATGGAAGAAGAAAACGGGCTTGTCTGTCTCAGGCGGCACCTCGTTGCCCCTGAGGTGCTCCTTTTCCCTTCACATCTGTCCTTTTTGCTTTTCCAACTCCCTCTCTCGTGTGCTTTGAACCCCCTCCCTTCCCCCATAACCTGAGGCTTCACTAGACGAACCCATTAGCTTCACTAGCAGGGTGGTCAAGCTGATTTCGGATCCCTCTGTATCCGGCTGTCGAAGCGGATTCCGAGCCCCAGCCAGCCAACCCAGCGTAAAGTTAGCTGGCCAGAGCTTAGTCCATTCAGCACACAGACCATAATCCATCCCCTTCCTCCCACACAAACAAAGGCCAGGCCAAGCTGACTGTCTCTGAGCCCTAGCTGCCCCAGTGTGCCTCTGAGCCTGGGCTGCCATGGAGATGGCAAAAGGTAGGAGTTGTTTCCCTTAACCACAGATCTAGGATTACCAGAGCCTCAATCCTAACCGTAACTATCTGACCCTGTATGAGTGGTTAGAAGCAAACAAAAGATTCCCCTCTTAACTTTAATGTGGCCTAAAAAAACAACAACATAGAAACACCATATTTGTTGGTGGATGGTTAAACTCGAGATGGAAAGACCTGTACTGTGCTCTTGTCATTGTGGTTATGCAATCATTTCAGGCTTTTAGGTTTTTTATTTTTGTCTGCATAGGCATCATTTGAACTTTATCCATGTAGCTTAAACAGTTGATTTTTATACTGTGCTGGGAATATATTTAACATTTATGCAAACTTGAATAAGTATTTCTCTCAACTTACAATGTATTTATGTGCAATATAGAATAGACCTTGATTCTTCACCTATTTCATATATACTGTAGCATTAGCTATGACTATTGTAAAGGTTCTCAGAAATGCAGAACTTCACGTAGGAGCCTGCTATGTTCAGATTGCTTTGTCATTGAACAATCAACTTTTTATTTCCCTTGTCCAGAGTTTCATATTGCGTTTGAAATGTTGTCCCTTCTATAAAAGTGTTCAAATGGCAACATCTTTTCTTTTTAATGGCATGACCTCACTATGAATATCATGTACTTTCTGTGAATTGACTCGGCACCTGAGGTTAGCACATCATTTGGGCTCATAAGAAGGCATACCTTTTGCAATAGAGCCTCTTATAGAGTCTGTAACAAGATGCGTCAGTCTAACATTAAGGTACGATCCCTACATGAGACAGCATAAAAATAGAAACCACACTGTAATCATTGTGAGGGATCGGCGTGATACTGCCAGTAAGGTCTAATCTGATACCACAGAGCATTGTCATCACACAAGGGTAGTGGTTCGATCCAGGTAGAAAGAGACTTCCCTGTTCTGAGACCTGCGAACCTCCCATCACTGTAGTTGGAGATTTCAACGACTGTCTATGAATGATCCCTTATGCTGGCAATTAATCAGACATTATGTTTTCTATTTTAGTATGAATGTACAAGTATATTTGTATGTACTGTGTGCATAATGCGTGTTTTGATCATTTGGGGTTCAGGTCAGGAGTTTAATTTGTATCTTTCTGTAGTGTCCGTAGTTCTGTTAGTCATGGTACACAGGCGGACTCATTTATACAGTGGACTAAAGCAAGCCATATGACCATGAATATTTTTTGGTTGACAACTAAAGGATGCAATGTAGATGCTTTGTTTTCCTCTCGAACCTCCGATACTAAGAAGCCATTTCATTTTAATGAAGCGTTTTCACCGGGGTGAATCAAGAGGCACCCCCTTGCTCAAAGCAGAAACATGCAAATTGTGTTCTTGATGATGTCCACGAGGATATAGATGTATAAAGATCTGTATATTTAGTCATTTTGAAAAATGCAAGTGATTAATATAAGGTTTCTGATAATTAAATATGCCTACAACTTATTTTACAAGTGATGTGTACATTTATAAGCTGATTTCATTTTCAACCTTTTTTTTTTAACTGTCAAATAAATACAATTATTGGAAAAATACATCTCTCTTTCTTCACTTGATCTTGTAGCCAAATCTGTGGCCTTGGACCAGACTATCCTAACTGGCCACTGTAAATGAATAACAACCTAAATGAATTGTATTATTAGTTTAAATTTGTTCTGTTTTTGGTGATCAGTTTAATGTTTGATACTTTTCCTAGACTCACCCCACACCGAGTACAAGTTCAGGTAATTGATTTAGGCCATACTGCCATCTTGTGGATATAACTTTAGTGTATTGATTATTGACAACTCAGTGACATTCTCTTGTGTACTCGCAGGAAAATGAAGAAAATGTTTCACTTCCTTTCTTCAATAGAAGGAAGGTAAAAACACATGGAGACGTGACATCATAGAGGAGCACAGAAAGATTGGCTACTCCTGGAATGGAGAAGACCGCTGGAGAGGCGTCATTGACATGATACCATAGCCGTGGAAAGTAAGGGTGCTGAGATCCCTTCAACTTAGTGGATTTGGCTATTTCAGCCACACCTGTTGCTGACGGGTGTATAAAATCGAGCACACAGCCATGCAATCTCCAAAGACAAACATTGGCAGTAGAATGGCCTTACTGAAGGGCTCAGTGACTTTCAATCTCATAGGATGCCACCTTTCGAAGTCAGTTCATTTCTGCAAAGTGGTAGGTCGCACAAGCTCACAGAACGGGACCGTTGAGTGCTGAAGCGCGTCGCGCGTAAAAATTGTTAGTGTCCTCGTTAGTGTCCTCATTTGCAACACTCACTACCGAGTTCCAAACTGCCTCTGGAAGCAACGTCAGCGCAAGAATGGGTTTCCATGGCTGAGCAGCCGCACACAAGTGTAAGATTGCAATGTGCAATGTCTAGCGTCGGCTGGAGTGGTGTAAAGCTTGCCACCATTGGACTCTGGAGCAGTGGAAATGCATCCCCTGAGTTGATGAATCACGCTTCACCATCTGGCAGTTGATGGATCCTGGTTTGGCGGATGCCAGAATGCTATCTGCCCCAATGCAAAGTGCCAGGAGGAATAATGGTCTTTTTTTTTTTTTTCATGGTTCGGGCTTGGCCCCTTAGTTCCAGTGAAGGGAATATTAACGCTACAGCATACAATGACATTCTGCACGATTCTGTGCTTCCAACTTTGTGGCAACAGTTTGGGGAAGGTCCTTTCCTGTTTCAGCATGACAATGCCCTTTGCACAAAGCAAGGCCCAAACAGAAATGATTTGTCGAGATCGGTGTGGAAAAACTTGACTGGCCTGCACCGAGCCCTGAACTCAACCCCATCAAACACCTTTGTGGTGAATTGGAATGGCGACTGCGAGCCAGGCCTAATCGTCCAACATCAGTGCCCGAGCTCACTAATGGTCTTGTGGCTGCAGCAATGTTCCAACATCTAGTGGAAAGCCTTCCCAGAAGAGTGCAGCAAATAGGGGAACCAACTCCATTAATGACCAACTCTATTAATGATTTTGGAATGAGATGTTCGACGAGCAGGTGTCCACATACAGTGGCAAGAAAAAGTATGTGAACTCTTTGGAAATACCTGGATTTCTGCATATATTGGTCATCAAATTTAATCTGATTTTCATCTAAGTCAAAACAATAGACAAACACAGTCTGCTTAAACTAATAACACACAAACAATTATACGTTTTCATGTCTTTATTGAACACACCATGTAAACAATTACAGAACAGGGTGGGAAAAGTATGTGAACCCTTGAATTTCATGACTGGTTTACCCTACCTTGGGCAGCAATAAACTCAACCAAACGTTTTCTGTAGTTGCGGATCAGACCTGCACAACGGTCAGAAGTAATTTTGGACCAAACTGTTTCAGTTCAGCAATATTCTTGGGATGTCTATTGTGAACTGCTCTTTTGAGGCCATGCCACAGCATCTTAATTGGGTTGAGGTCAGGACTGACTGGGCCACTCCAGAAGGAATATTTTCTTCTGTTGAAGCCATTCTGTTGTTGATTTACTTCTGTATTTTGGGTCGTTGTCCTTTTGCATTACCCAACTTCTGTTGCGCTTCAATTGGCGAACAGATAGCCTTACATTCTCCTGCAAAATGTCTTGATAAACTTGGGAATTCATCTTTCCGTCGATGATAGCAAGCTGTCCAGGCCCTGAGGCAGCAAAGCAGCCCATACCATAATACTCCCTCCACCATACTTTACAGTGGGATGAGGTTTTGATGTTGGTGTGCTGTGCCTTTTTTTCTCCACACATAGTGTTGAGTGTTGCTTCCAAACAACTCAACTTTAGTTTAATCTTTCCACACAATATTTTGCCAATAGCACTGTGGAACATCCAGGTGCTCTTTTGCGAACTTCAGACGTGCAGCAATGTTGTTTTGGACAGCAGTGGTTTCTTCCGTGGTGTCCTCCCATGCACATCATTCTTGTTTAGTGTTTAACGTATCGTAGACTCGTCAACAGAGATGTTAGCCTAGGGGTTTAGCCTAGGGGTTCACATACTTTTTCCAACCTACACTGTGAATGTTTAAATGATGTATTCAATATAGACAAGAAAAATACAACAATTGGTGTGTTATTAGTTTAAGCACACTGTGTTTATTGTTGTGACCTAGATGAAGGTCTTATGTCAGTCATCAACAGCTATTTGTGGTCATATCAAGTGAACTTTGATGGGCCAAGAAGAGCAAAGGATGTTGGTGGGCTACCCTGGATTGTCTGGATCTAACAGGGTATGTTTGGAGTCCATGATTAATGTAGTGAGTCTTGCCTAGTGAGAAGGTAAGACTGCTGAGCAGGCGCTGGTATGGTCTGGTCTAGTCTGATTGACTGGGCTCGCCTGATCCGGAAGGAACTTCAACCCACGGTTCCACCCTCTTCCTCGATACGCCCAGACTGGGTTGTCTGAGACTGGGTGGTAGTAGTCTGATCCACATTACGTGGGTTCTTCTGAGTTACAGGATTTTACAACAAACACATGTTGACTCATATATTGTCACTAGTTTGTCATCACCACTAGATGGTACTGTGCACAAGATAGACTCTGGCTTCGTTAGGAGGCTTCTTGCCTTCGATACCGGTTCTAAGTTTTAGGTTGTAGGCATATTCCTTCAAATGAGACAGTCGGCTAATATTTGAAGTGTTCCCAGGAGATAAAGAACATGTCGTGTTCAGATTTTGTCATCTATTCAAAACAGTGTTTTGATTTTTCCATGACCATTTTGACCATTTATATCATATGAGGCTGATGGACAATGAATGAACAGGTTCCCAGTAGCAATGTGGGGTGAATGTTATTGCTACAGTATCATCAGGCTTCTGCAGGGTTCAGAACCTCACTCCTTCCCCTGGTTTCTCCATGAGTGAATGAGTCAATGTAGGGAACTGGCCTGAGCCACGTCTGTGGTGTCTGCTGGCCACAGATCTGCCACTTGGCTTCTTCCATTCATCTTACTGTCACACATAAAATCATAATGTCACTTCACAGCCCCACAAGTACTCCAACAGACAGTATTTGACCCTGGCGCTAGAGATCATTCAGATATCTTTGAGAGATGCTTAAGTAATCCTTGGCTTTACAGTTATAACAATGACAAGTCACTTGATTACTTTTTCCCAATGTATGATGCACATGTGCATACATACACACACGCACACACACTGTATACTGTACACAGTACACTATACACAGTACACTGTATACTATACACAGTACACTGTTCTCACTCATCTCAAAGCAAACACATTCTACGGGGTGGCTGAAAATCCCTGGAAAAAGCCCCTATTGATAGAATTTCACAAGAAGTGTTTGTGGTTGGCTGCCCTGCCAGGACCTGAGTGGAATCAGCCCATTCTACACTGTGTGCCATTACAGACCCGGAATGACCCTACCAACTCTGTACAAACGTGCTCAACACAGTTTTCAATATGTTGAGATCCTCTGACTGTAATTGATTTCATAAGAAATGATGACAAATTTCTCACTTTCTCGGAACGAGCAGTTTCAACATACAGGTAACCTCCAAATTATATTGAAAGCAGGTGTTTTTTCATATTGAAAGCAGGTGTGGCTCCTGAGTTAATTAAGCAATTAACATCCCATCATGCTTAGGGTAATGTTTACAAATGCTTTAAAAAAATGTATAAAATGCGTTTTCCACCACCATCAACAAAACACCAAATTATAGAATTTCTCGTGGAAGAATGGTGTTGCATGCTCACATCCCTCCAAAAGAGTTCCAGACACTTGTAGAATCTATGCCAAGTCACATTGAATCTGTTCTTGAGGGTCGTGGTGGCCCAACGCCCGATTAAGACACATTTGGCATACACACTCATGCAGTTTCCAAGAGAAAACTCCCTCTGACTGAGTTTAGTGATTCTAAAATGGATTGTGGTGGACAGGTTCTGTTCTGTTTATCAACCCAAAACCAATTAATGTTTTACTCCGTGTGTAAATCCCACAGCAAATTTCATTTGTAAGCATCGGTAACGGGAAGAAAAAAAAATTCAGGGAGGGTAGGGGTGCTCTAAAGACACAGGATCTTGTGCAAACTGGCCAGCTCTTTGTCCAGAATAACTGAAAGCTCTGACCAGAATAGAAGAAGCAATCCTCTCAGTGGAACAGACCTTGCAGAACACTGTTGGTGTGTGTGAATGTGTGGGTCAGTGTGTGTGTGGGCTTGGAGGGTTGTAGGCCAACAGAGTTAGAGGGGCTTTAATGCTAATCTGCTGCCGTCTCCTCATGGCCAGCGGCCTAGAATGCTCACCTAACATTCACCTAATGCTTATCGAATGCTGCTCACCTAATAATACTGCTCACAGCATGCAAGAACCTGACCCGATGACCAACCACCGGTCCTAAACAGGTTTAAACTCCTGAACCTCTCTTCACAGATCTCTTTGAATTTAACAATGGAGTGTGCATACAGAGATTTAAAGACAACCATCCACCCTCACTATGCAACTAAATAAAATATCACACCATGTTTAAGAGTGATAACTCAATCCCAATGATCCAATTACATGAATCAATCACCTCAAACTGAAGAAAGAATGTCTTTAATGAGTCCAATGTGAAGGATATACTGCCAGGCCGAAATCCCCGTCATTCGCGTGGAGAAAATACAGAGAAAATGGGGGAGGATGTCGGGGTGCCTTGTGAGAATTAGTCGGCGAGTGGGTAAACCGCCACTACCATCCGTACTATTGGCCAACGTGCAATTATTGGAAAATAAACTGGATGATCTACGATCAGTGGGACATTAAAAACGGTAATATCTTATGTTTCACCGAGTCGTGGCTGAACGACAACATGGATAATATAGAGCTGGCTGGGTTTTCAGTGCATCGGCAGGACAGAGCAGCTACGTCTGGTAAGACGAGGGGCGAGGACCTGGCTTTCACTAGAATTTTCTGATCCAGATTATGACTTGATCATTTGAGGATGACAACGGCAATCTGTAGCATGCAGGCATGAATTGAGCCACAAACAAGTCATATCTAAAACGGTATACCTTTTCTGTATCCATACAAAAACACTGTAGCTACGACCTGCCTTATTTAGCTGAATGTGAAATTCTGATTGTATTGCCCCGGCCACTAGGAGCACCGCTTCTGAATGAACATTTTCTTGTTTGCTTATGGCCTTATACAGCTCGTTGAGTGCGGTCTTCGTGCCAGCATCGGTTTGTGGTGGTAAATAGAAGGCTACAAATAATATAGATGAGAACTCTCTTGGTAGACTTTATGCAGGCAAACTTAAATACGTTTTACCTAATTTCTACCAGCATGTCACGTGCAACCAGAGGGAAAAAAACTCTAGACCACCTTTACTCCACACACAGAGACTCATACAAAGCTCTCCCTCGCATTATATTTGGCAAATCTGACCATTCTATCCTCCCGATTCCTGCTTACAAGCAAAAACTAATACTCAATACGGCAATGGTCAGATGACGTGGATGCTACACTACAGGACTGTTTTGCTAGCACAGACTGGAATATGTTCTGGGATTCATCCAATGGCATTGAGGAGTATACCACCTCAGTTACCGGCTTCATCAATAAGTGCGCTGACAACGTCGTCCCCACAGTGACCATACGTACATATCCCAACCAGAAGCCATGGATTACAGGCAACAGCCGCACCGAGATAAAGGCTAGAACTGCCGCTTTCAAGAAATCCCTCTATGCCCTCAGACGAACCATCAAACCGGCAAAGCGTCAATACAGGACTAAGACTGAATCCTACTACACTGGCTCTAACGCTCGGCTCTGACGCTACCGCATGGCAAGTGGAACCGGAGCGTCAAGTCTAGGTCCAAAAAACTCCTTAACAGCTTCTACCCCCAAATCATAAGACTGCTGAACAATTAATCATATGGCCACCCAGACTATTTACATTGATACCCCCTTTACTTTAGTTTATTTAGTAAATATTTGTACTATTTCTTGAACTGCATTGTTGGTTAAGGGCTTATAAGAAGCATTTCACGGTAAGGTCTACACCTGTTGTATTCGGCACACGTGACAAATAAAATGTGAAAACCTGTGAACTTAACATATGTTTCACTGACACACATTCTGTCCCTTTACTGTATTACAGAGAAAAGTACGACAGGACAGGGTGTCCACCAGTGGAGACTTCTGAGGGGAGGATGGCATGTGTGGAGTCATATCAACCACATGGAAACCATGTCTTTGATGTGTTTGATACCATTTCATTTACTGCATTCCAGCCATTATTGTGAACCATCCTCCCCTCAGCAGCCTCTACTGGTGTCCACCTCACCTAACATGCTGACTACACCGGGCACGCGCATTCGTCCACGTGCACAATCGCATGCTTGTTGATTTTGTCCATCCACACCAGACTCGATCAGGACACGCTGCCTGAAATATCAAACCAACTATATTTGGGGACAGGTCGAAAGACATTTTGCTATCTAGCTTGCTGTTGCCAGCTAACTTGTCCTGGGATTTATTTGAGGTCCTTTTCCTTTTTTGTAGAATAAAATCTCTCCTCCAGTCTTGTCCTTCTTCAGTGGACTTTATATGGCTGTTGGCAACCAACTTTAAAGTGGATTACCACCACCAACTGGACTGGTGTGTGGACCTCAGTTCAGCTTTCAATCATCCATGTGGGTATATGCTCCTAAAAACAAGTGAGGAGATGGGAGAGGTGGGACTTGGGAGAGGCAGCAGTTTGCAGACGCTCGTTGACGTGCGCGAGCAGTTTGCATGAAATGATTGAATAACATGTACGTGTAAATGTGTTGCAACGCTCGCGCACGTTACGTTAGTGGTGTGGTCAGCATGTTACCGTAGTAAGCTAGGGAGTTCGCTGTGGCCTAGTTCCATCTGAGACATCCTTTCCCCTTCAGGCCATGGCACCAGCTACCTGTCTAAGCCTTGAGCCCCCTGCCCTGCAAGCTGGCCAGACCTGCCATACAGCCAAACACTCCCAACAACACCAACAACATCCCCCACGATAACACACTAGCCCCCACGGGCCAATGAAATATCTACGTTTCAGCTGCATTGACGGGTTTATGGTCATTGAGGTTTTATGAGAATCCTGTTAATGTGGGTGATTTTGATGGGGTGATAGAGTGTTCCTGTGTAGGATCAAGGCATGGTCTCCTTTCCAAATGGCATCATATTACCTATACAGTGCACTACTTTTGACTAGAGCCTGTTCAAAAGTAGTGCACTGTGTAGGGAATAGTGTGCCATTTTGGATGTACACAGGGTTTTTCCTCCAGTGCTGTGGCTGGGGATGTGCTGCTGTTTACAGGATACTGCGAGACCATTGGGGGGAATGGACCCATAGAGGTTTACATTCTTGAGGGGAAAACAACTGGCCTAAATATATCTCCTCAGACAGCATCATGGGGATAGTGGCAAACGTAGGTATGTGTCAACATTACATTGTATCAGATCACATTAGTTTCAACCCCCAAATTCGCCTCTTCTGTGTTTTTCTTACTGTGGTGAGGGATTGAATTGCTTGCTTTCAGTGTAGGTTATATTACATTACCATTTTAGATGGAGCCCTTTTCCAATATTTCTGTACATGCAATCTTTTGTTTTCCTTTCTATGGAGGCTATGTAAGGACAGGAAGTAGCAGCATATGTTTCTATTGAAGTTATGGATATTGATGGTTTTCACAACGGACCTCTTTACTCCCAATTGGCAGTATCAGTTTCAAGTTTCAACATTTTTCGCAGGCAGCGGCCATTTGACAAACCGTCTGACGATAGTTTGAGTTAACAGAGCTAGCTATACTGAGCCGTCCGAGGCAGGGTGCTGCTCCTACTTCCAATCAGTTACCCTACTATCTCTCACTATCTTCTGTATCTCCTGGCCTGTTCTGTCACTGTACAAGGGAGGAAGAGGGGGAACAGAAACAGCACTGTAAATAGGGTGGCAGGTACCCTAGCGGTTAGAACGTTGGGCCAGTAATCGAAAGGTTGCTGGTTTGAATACCCGACCCGACAATGTGAAAATCCTGTCGATGTGTCCTTGAGCAAGGCACTTAACCCTAATTTGCTCCAGGGGCTGACCCTGTAGGTAGGTTGTCATTGTAAATAAGAATTTGTTCTTAAACAAAGGTTAAATAAAAAATGTACAAAAAAGTAACTCCTTGGTGTTTTTCCTAGTTCTACCAGCAGGAGTCAGTGTGCGTTCTCTCTCTCAGCCCTTTGTGACGTAAGGGGAATAAACGTCTCTGCCACACAAGTTGCCCCTCGGGGCCTGAGTGAGCAGAGCGGTCTGGTTTTGGCAGAGAGGAGGAAGTGGGGGAGGGGGGGGGGGGGGGGAGGCAGAGGAGGGTGCCACGTTTGCATCACAGTACTGTAATACTATTCACAGCCGAACTGCTTAACTTCTAATCTTGCTAGGTACTAAATGCTCAGTGTAAAATCTCACTGACTAGAAAGACTCTTATTCATTAGAGTTAATAGAGAGAGAGGGAAAAAAAACATTCTAATTCCAACTTTCAATTACATTAGGCCCGCTGCCTGCTACTCGTGGGAATGGAACAGCGTCTCTATTGTTGCTTTATGTTTTTCTACATGACAAAAAAATATATATACTCAGATGTGCTTGTTAATGACAGGGGCTTCTTTACCACTCGACCCTCGGCCCATTTGACAGCCTGTAAATACTGGGCATAAAATAAAAAGTATTTCAACCCATGCATGAACCCTGTTGAATACCAAAGTTGCCATTGTCATTTCATTCTGCTGTTCTTGTTCATGTTAGGTATTTGGATGTGCCTGGGCTATGTGTATCTTTAAATCATGCACGCACACATACACACGGGTGGATGACCCATAAAGAGCTGTATGTGTGTAGGGAGAGAGGGAGAGGGGAGAGAGAGTAGGGAGAGAGGGAGAGAGAGAGTAGGGAGAGAGGGAGAGGGGAGTAGGGAGAGAGAGTAGGGAGAGAGGGAGAGAGGGAGAGAGAGAGTAGGGAGAGAGGGAGAGGGGAGAGAGGGAGAGGGGAGAGAGGGAGTAGGGAGAGAGGGAGAGAGAGAGTAGGGAGAGAGGGAGAGGGGAGAGAGGGAGAGAGAGTAGGGAGAGAAGGAGAGAGGGAGAGAGGGAGAGAGGGAGAGAAGGAGAGAGGGAGAGAGGGAGAGGGGGAGAGAGAGAGTAGGGAGAGAGGGAGAGGGGAGAGAGGGAGAGAGAGTAGGGAGAGAAGGAGAGAGGGAGTAGGGAGAGAGGGAGAGAGAGTAGGGAGAGAGGGAGAGGGGAGAGAGGGAGAGAGGGAGAGAGAGAGTAGGGAGAGTAGGGAGAGAGGGAGAGGGGAGTAGGGAGAGAGGGAGAGAGGGAGAGAGGGAGAGAGGGAGAGAAGGAGAGAGGGAGAGAGGGAGAGGGGGAGAGAGAGAGTAGGGAGAGAGGGAGAGGGGAGAGAGGGAGAGAGAGTAGGGAGAGAAGGAGAGAGGGAGTAGGGAGAGAGGGAGAGAGAGTAGGGAGAGAGGGAGAGGGGAGAGAGGGAGAGAGGGAGAGAGAGAGTAGGGAGAGTAGGGAGAGAGGGAGAGGGGAGTAGGGAGAGAGGGAGAGAGGGAGAGAAGGAGAGAGGGAGAGAGGGAGAGGGGGAGAGAGAGAGTAGGGAGAGAGGGAGTTGGGAGAGTAGGGAGTAGGGAGAGAGAGTAGGGAGAGAGGGAGAGAAGGAGAGAGGGAGTAGGGAGAGAAGGAGAGAGGGAGAGAAGGAGAGAGGGAGTAGGGAGAGAAGGAGAGAGGGAGAGTGGGAGATAGGGAGAGAGAGAGTAGGGAGGGAGAGAGAGAGTAGGGAGAGAGAGTAGGGAGAGAGGGAGAGAGGGAGTAGGGCGAGAAGGAGAGAGGGAGTAGGGAGAGAAGGAGAGAAGGAGAGAGGGAGTAGGGAGAGAAGGAGAGAGGGAGAGAGGGAGTTGGGAGAGTAGGGAGTAGGGAGAGAGAGAGGGAGAGAAGGAGAGAGGGAGTAGGGAGAGAGGGAGAGAGGGAGAGAGGGAGAAAGGGAGAGAGAGAGTAGGGAGAGGGGAGTAGGGAGAGAGAGAGTAGGGAGAGAGAGAGTAGGGAGAGAGGGAGAGAGGGAGAGAAGGAGAGAGGGAGAGAGGGAGAGAGAGATTAGGGAGAGAGGGAGTTGGGAGAGTAGGGAGTAGGGAGAGAGAGTAGGGAGAGAGGGAGAGAAGGAGAGAGGGAGTAGGGAGAGAAGGAGAGAGGGAGTAGGGAGAGAAGGAGAGAGGGAGAGAGGGAGAGAGGGAGAGTGGGAGATAGGGAGAGAGGGAGAGAGGGAGAGAGGGAGAGAGAGAGTAGGGAGAGAGAGAGTAGGGAGAGAGATTAGGGAGAGAGGGAGAGAGGGAGAGAGGGAGTAGAGAGAGAAGGAGAGAGGGAGCAGGGAGAGAAGGAGAGAGGGAGAGAGGGAGAGAGAGAGTAGGGAGAGAGGGAGTTGGGAGAGTAGGGGGTAGGGAGAGAGAGGGAGAGAAGGAGAGAGGGAGAGAGGGAGAGTGGGAGATAGGGAGAGAGGGAGAGAAGGAGAGAGAGTGGGGAGCAGGGAGAGAAGGAGAGAGGGAGAGAGGGAGAGAGGGAGAGAAGGAGAGAAGGAGAGAGGGAGTAGGGAGAGAGGGAAAGAGGGAGTGGGGAGAGAAGGAGAGAGAGAGTAGGGAGAGAGGGAGAGAAGGAGAGAGGGAGTAGGGAGAGAGGGAGTAGGGAGAGAGAGAGTAGGGAGAGAGGGAGAGAGGGAGAGGGAGAGAGGGAGAGAGAGATTAGGGAGAGAGGGAGTTGGGAGAGTAGGGAGTAGGGAGAGAGAGTAGGGAGAGAGGGAGAGAAGGAGAGAGGGAGTAGGGAGAGAAGGAGAGAGGGAGTAGGGAGAGAAGGAGAGAGGGAGAGAGGGAGAGAGGGAGAGTGGGAGATAGGGAGAGAGGGAGAGAGGGAGAGAGGGAGAGAGAGAGTAGGGAGAGAGAGAGTAGGGAGAGAGATTAGGGAGAGAGGGAGAGAGGGAGAGAGGGAGTAGAGAGAGAAGGAGAGAGGGAGCAGGGAGAGAAGGAGAGAGGGAGAGAGGGAGAGAGAGAGTAGGGAGAGAGGGAGTTGGGAGAGTAGGGGGTAGGGAGAGAGAGGGAGAGAAGGAGAGAGGGAGAGAGGGAGAGTGGGAGATAGGGAGAGAGGGAGAGAAGGAGAGAGAGTGGGGAGCAGGGAGAGAAGGAGAGAGGGAGAGAGGGAGAGAGGGAGAGAAGGAGAGAAGGAGAGAGGGAGTAGGGAGAGAGGGAAAGAGGGAGTGGGGAGAGAAGGAGAGAGAGAGTAGGGAGAGAGGGAGAGAAGGAGAGAGGGAGTAGGGAGAGAGGGAGTAGGGAGAGAGAGAGTAGGGAGAGAGGGAGAGAGGGAGAGGGAGAGAGGGAGAGATGGAGTAGGGAGAGGAGAGAGGGAGAGAGGGAGAGAGGGAGTAGGGAGAGAGGGAGAGAGGGAGAGAGGGAGAGAGGGAGAGAGGGAGAGAGGGAGAGAAGGAGAGAAGGAGAGAGGGAGTAGGAAGAGAGGGAGAGAGGGAGTAGGGAGAGAGGGAAAGAGGGAGTGGGGAGAGAAGGAGAGAGAGAGTAGGGAGAGAGGGAGAGAAGGAGAGAGGGAGTAGGGAGAGAGGGAGTAGGGAGAGAGAGAGTAGGGAGTGAGGGAGAGAGGGAGAGAGAGAGAGGGAGAGAAGGAGAGAGGGAGTAGGGAGAGAGAGAGAGAGAGAGAGAGAGAGAGAGAGAGAGAGAGAGAGAGAGAGAGAGAGGGAGAGAAGGATAGAGGGAGTAGGGAGAGAGGGAGAGAGGGAGAGAGAGAGAGAGGGAGAGAAGGAGAGAGGGAGTAGGGAGAGAAGGAGAGAGGGAGTAGGGAGAGAGGGAGAGAGAGAGAGGGAGAGAAGGAGAGATGGAGAGAGGGAGAGAGGGAGTAGGGAGAGAGGGAGAGAAGGAGAGAAGGAGTAGGGAGAGAGGGAGAGAGGGAGAGAAGGAGAGAAGGAGAGAGGGAGAGAGGGAGAGAGGGAGGGAGGGAGAGAGGGAGAGAGGGAGAGGAGAGAGAGGGAGTAGGGAGAGAGGGAAAGAGGGAGTGGGGAGAGAGGGACAGAGGGAGTAGGGAGAGAAGGAGAAAGAGAGTAGGGAGAGAGGGAGAGAAGGAGAGAGAGAGTAGGGAGAGAGGGAGAGAGAGAGAGGGAGAGAAGGAGAGAGGGAGTAGGGAGAGAGGGAGAGAGAGAGAGAGAGGGAGAGAAGGATAGAGGGAGTAGGGAGAGAGGGAGAGAGGGAGAGAGAGAGAGGGAGAGAAGGAGAGAAGGAGAGAGGGAGTAGGGAGAGAAGGAGAGAGGGAGTAGGGAGAGAGGGAGAGGGAGAGAGGGA
The DNA here is from genome assembly GCA_023634145.1 of Thymallus thymallus. Lineage (NCBI taxonomy): Eukaryota > Metazoa > Chordata > Actinopteri > Salmoniformes > Salmonidae > Thymallus > Thymallus thymallus. The sequence goes on from CM042387.1 coordinate 11,741,942, forward strand.
GAGAAGGAGAGAAGGAGTAGGGAGAGAAGGAGAGAGAGAGAGAGAGAGAGTAGGGAGAGAGGGAGAGAGGGAGAGAGGGAGTAGGGAGAGAGGGAGAGAGGGAGTAGGGAGAGAGGGAGAGAGGGAGTAGGGAGAGAGAATGAGCATGGACCACGTGGTTGACTTTGCTGCGGCCTTGAAGTATTTGGGTTTTTCCAACTGATGAAGTCCTAAACCTCATCAGCAAGTCATGCTATTTTTGAATAAACAAGCAAGAAAAACACATTCTGAGGAGAGTTGCCAGACAGTAGTGAATTTAAAGAATTAGACAGGATTTCAAACCCCAAAGATTCCACTCGTTACTGTAGTCTGTCAAATTCAGCTTCAATCATTTTTCTTTTCATTACACTGTCTTACCTACGCTAAACTGCCAGACACAAACAAAAACAGTTTTAAATCCCAGCATATTGAACTCTTGGAAGTTTTAATTGCTTGCCATTAAATCAGGTACCTTCAACAAGCAACATATTTGAGGGTCTTTCCAAGACATCATCTTAATTACAAAATATAGACTTTAAAAGATAGACTTGGTTTAGGTTTAATATCAATGGCTTAGATCTGTGATCCGGTAGAAGTGAAGTCATACATTTAGTAATCAACATGATATAATAATGTCCCATCCTTATTCATTTTAAGTTATCTGAGTGACAGGTTCACCTCTGGAGAAAATTTGTTTGACAAGAGAATAATTACTTTAATTTAGCCTACTGCCCAAACATTTCCTTCTAATGGAAAATGAACACTAACTCTGGCTTTTTAAACACTGCTTTGGATAAAAGCACACTGTGACAAGACAGCTGTCTGTCTTCTGTTTGCACTCTATAGTTTCCCTGGATACAAGGGCATCCAAATAGAGGGAAGGAGGAGGCAGGAGTAAGGATTGGGTCAAAGAGGTTCAGTCTTCAGTATGGCCTGTAATGTGAGACTCCGAAGAAAAACAACAACCATCTGCACATTCCTCTCAGCCTGGGTTTTAGACTGAAAAAAATACAACTCACTGTTCATGTACGTGGTTTCTCAGCCTGGTCTCGATGGATAAACCAAAAGCCAGGGAATTTACTGGTCCAACTGTTCTGCGGCCGCAGGAGAGGTTGGGGTAGGGTGGGGGAGGCTGCCATCTCCAACCCTCTGGTAATTTCCCCCAGTGTCATCACTGTGTCAGGTCATCCGGTTAAAATGCTCTGATTTCAGGAATAACGGAATAAACAGGAAATGGGAATTGTTTTTTGAACGCAGTATTTTTCAGACAAAAGGCAGCCAAAACCACAGGGTATTTTATGTTAATACACATCCAAGCTGTCCTTATAAATCACGTTCCTCTCACAATGTAGGCTGCTCAGCTCCTACCATACACCTGGGCCATAATGTTTTGGCTTTGGACTGTGAGAATAGCTTCACCACAGTTAGCGGGGCTAGGCTGTGATTTATGCTGATAAAGGCCTGTGAGTCGTTGATGTGCTGCCGGGGCCAAAACCTCAACCCTTATCAGCCATGTGTTCTCTCTTTCCCTGGAGAGGAGGGGCATGGCCCTGGCCTGCACTCTTTGCCACATCCCATCTAGTTCTGCAAGTATAGGGGAAAAATGTCGAATAGATGTCAATTATACAGCTGGAACTGCTCATGCCACTATTTTCAGTGTATTAAAGTCATTACATTAAAAAAAAGGGATTTCACTTTGATGATGAATATTCCTATAGCCATTGACCCGCAAGAACAATGATGTTATACATCATGAGATCTTCTGTGTATTTAGCTGGAAGTACAATTACATGTTATTATGACACATGCAGACAATGTTGCAAAACACATTCCTGGTTAAAGTTGGGTGGAAATTACAACTTGAGCTCTGAATGAATTTGCTGTCTTTGACAAATGAGGTGCTCCAAGGCTACACTATCAACCTCTTTGGCTCCAAGGCAGCAGCTTCTCTTCCTGGGGTCCAGCAAAATAAAAATGAAGGCATTTATACAATTTTACAACACGTTAAGTGTGTGCCCTCAGGCCCCTACTCTACTAACACATATCTACAACACAAAATCCATGTGTACGTGTGTGTATAGTGTGTATGTTATCGTGTGTGTGTATGCATGTGTCTGTGCCTATGTTTCTATTGCTACACAGTCCCCGCTGTTCCATATGGTGTATTTTTATCCGTTTTTATTTTTCAAATTTGCATTAGTTGCATTAGTACTACTTGCATTAGTAATTTGATGTGGAATAGAGTTCCATGTAGTCATGGCTCTATGTAGTACTGTGCACCTCCCATAGTCTGTTCTGGACTTGGGGACTGTGAAGAGACCTCTGGTGGCATGTCTTGTGGGGTATGTTACTCAAAGCCAGTAGCATGTAGTTAGTAAAGATTGAAAAAAGTAAGGGGCCTAGACAGCTGCCCTGGGGAACTCCTGATTCTACCTGGACTATGTTGGAGAGGCTTCCATTAAAGAACACCCTCTGTGTTCTGTTAGATAGGTAACTCTTTATCCACAATGTAGCAGGGGGTGTAAAGCCATAACACGTACGTTTTTCCAGCAGCAGACTATGATCGATAATGTCAAAAGCCGCACTGAAGTCTAACAAAACAGCCCCCACAATCTTTATATTATTATTTTTTTGCCCAAAATTTCATTTAAGGTGCTCCAAAGATTTTTACTATCATTCTTTGTCATTTATCTTTGTTTCAAAGTGTAGTTTCTTCTTCTTTTTATTCAGTTTAGTCACATGATTTCTCAATTTGCAGTACTTTTGCCAATTGGTTGTGCAGCCAGACGTATTTGCCACTCTTTTTTCCTCATCCCTCTCAACCATACAATTTTTAAACTCCTCATCAATCCACAGGGATTTAACAGTTTTTATTCATTTTATTAATGGGTGCATGCTTTTTGGTAACTGTAATAAGCAATTTCATAAATGTATCAAGTGCAGCGTCTGGTTGCTCCTCATTACACACCACGGACTAACAAATATTCTTTACATCAACAACATGGGTATCACTAAATAACGTATTGTATGACCTCTTATACACTATATTAGGCCCAGCCTTTTGAACTTTGGTTTTCCTAGATATGGCTAATATATTGTGATCACTACGCCCAATGGATTTGGATACTGCTTTAAAGCAAATTTCTGCAGCATTAGTAAAGATGTGATTAATACATGTTGATGATTTCATTCCTGTGCTGTTTGTAACTATGACTGCCTGAACCAGGATGCAGTCACCAGTTACAGTTTGAAGCTTTCTCTTGAGTGGGCAGCCTGATGAAAGCCAGTCAATATTTAAATCGAGAAAACATACCTCTGTTGATATCACATACGTTATCAAGCATTTCACACATGTTATCCACATACTAACTGTTAGCACTTGGTGGTCTATAGCAGCTTCATACTAGAATGGGCTTTGTTGAGGCAGATTAACCTGTATCCATATTACTTCAACAGTGTTTAACATGATATCTTCTCTAAGCTTTACAGGAATGTGGTTCTGAATATAATCTACCACACCTCCACCTTTGGCATTTCAGTATTTCTGTAGATCTTATAACCATGTATTGCTACCACTGTATCATCAAAGGTATTATCTAAGTGAGTTGCAGATATTGTCAGAATATGAATGTCATCTGTTACTAGCAAATTATTGATTTCATGAACCTTGTTTCTTAAGCTACATATGCTAATGTGGGCTATTATTAGCACTGTTCTGCGATGCTTGATTGTTTTTATTGCTTTACTGGGAAGCATAACAGAGGTAGATCTGCTCGTGTTATTTATGTTAGTGCAGGGTGATCTGCACACAGTGGACTTTCTACTAGGGCACACTGTCTCAGTGCTAACAGTATCACTCTGGTTCATAGGCATGTGATTACTGCATACAATAGCTGTGAGATCAGCAGAGGCATTCAGGGCAGTAAGAGGGACATACAGTGGGGAGAACAAGTATTTGATACACTGCCGGTTTTGCAGGTTTTCCCACTTACAAAGCATGTAGAAGTCTGTAATTTTTATCATAGGTACTCTTCAACTGTGAGTGACGGAATCTAAAACAAAAATCACATTGTATGATTTTTAAGTAATTACTTTGCATTTTATTGCATGACATAAGTATTTGATACATCAGAAAAGCAGAACTTAATATTTGGTACAGAAACCTTTGTTTGCAATTACAGAGATCATACGTTTCCTGTAGTTCTTGACCAGGTTTGCACACACTGCAGCAGGGATTTTGGCCCACTCCTCCATACAGACCTTCTTGTCACGGCATGGGATGTGGAGAGACCAAGACGCAGCGCAGGGATAGTAGTTCGACATTTCCTTTTAATATACTATGTAAGAATAATTATAATACTATGTATAACAAACAGAACGAAATGACGAACTACAGAACTAAACAAACAGACTAACGAACAGACTAACGTCACGTTCACAAAACACACCAATGAACGGACGTAAAGAAAACACACTTACTACACCGTGACTGCGACATACATCGATAACAACCCACACCCGAGTGAGGGACAGACTCAACATATATGGAATCCCTAATTAGAGACAATGCGGTGCAGCTGCCTCTAATTAGGGATCCACCCCAACCCGACACAGAAACAGAAAAGAAAGACACTGTCAGACTCTGACCATAGCTACATAGAGAAGCAAATAGGCTTCTCTATGGCCAGAGCCTGACACTTCTCCAGATCCTTCAGGTTTCAGGGGTGTCGCTGGGCAATACTTTCAGCTCCCTCCAAAGATTTTCTATTGGGTTCAGGTCTGGAGACTGGCTAGGCCACTCCAGGACCTTGAGATGCTTCTTACGGAGCCACTCCTTAGTTGCCCTGGCTGTGTGTTTCGGGTCATTGTCATGCTGGAAGACCCAGCCACGACCCTTCTTCAATGCTCTTACTGAGGGAAGGAGGTTGTTGACCAAGATCTTGCGAAACATGTCCCCATCCATCCTCCCCTCAATACGGTGCAGTCATCCTGTCCCCTTTGCAGAAAAGCATCCGCAAAGAATGATGTTTCCACCTCCATGTTTCACGGTTGGGATGGTGTTCTTGGGGTTGTACTCATCCTTCTTCTTCCTCCAAACATGGCGAGTGGAGTTTAGACCAAAAAGCTATATTTTGTCTCATCAGACCACATGACCTTCTCCCATTCCTCCTCTGGATCATCCAGATGGTCATTGGCTAACTTCAGACGGACATGCGCTGGCTTGAGCAGGGGGACCTTGCGTGCGCTGCAGGATTTTAATCCATGACGGCGTAGTGTATTACTAATGGTCTTCTTTGAGACTGTGGTCCCAGCTCTCTTCAGGTCATTGACCAGGTCCTGCCGTGTAGTTCTGGGCTGATCCCTCACCTTCCTCATGATCATTGATGCCCCACGAGGTGAGATCTTGCATGGTGCCCCAGACCGAGGGAGATTGACCGTCATCTTGAACTTCTTCCATTTTCTAATAATTGCGCCAAGTTGTTGCCTTCTCACCAAGCTGCTTGCCTATTGTCCTGTAGCCCATCCCAGCCTTGTGCAGGTCTACAATTTTATCCCTGATGTCCTTACACAGCTCTCTGGTCTTGGCCATTGTGGAGAGGTTGGAGTCTGTTTGATTGAGTGTGTGGACAGGTGTCTTTTATACAGGTAACGAGTTCAAACAGGTGCAGTTAATACAGGTAATGAGTGGAGAACAGGAGGGCTTCTTTAAGAAAAACTAACAGGTCTGTGAGAGCCGGAATTCTTACTGGTTGGTAGGTGATCAAATACTTATGTCATGCAATAAAATGCAAATTAATTATTAAAAAATCATACAATGTGATTTTCTGGATTTTTGATTTAGATTCCGTCTCTCACAGTTGAAGTGTACCTATGATAAAAATTACAGATCTCTACATGCTTTGTAAGTAGGAAAACCTACAAAATCGGCAGTGTATCAAATACTTGTTCTCCCCACTGTACATTAGGTTACTTACATTGTGTCTTCCAATGCCCCTGGCATAATGTACATTTGCTGAAGCATTATGACATCTCCACGAATTACAATTTGTATTATATGTTACGAATTTTCAAAATGTATGATATATTATGAATTCTAGCTAGGTGGTTAGGTGGCTAACGTTAGCTAGGCTAGGGTTTAGGGTTAAGGCTAGGCTTAAGTTTAAATGTTAGCTATCAGGGCTAGGGTTAGCTAAAAGGGTTATGGTTAGGGGAAGGGTTAGCTAACATGCTAAGTAGTTGCAAAGTAGCTAAAATGTAGTAAAACAGTTTCTAATTATCAAAAATACTAAATTTGTCAGTGAGAAGATTTGAACTCGCAACCTTTGGGTTGCTACATGTTTGCATTATACACCCATCTATCTACCTACCCAGCCATCCATCCATCCATCCACCCACCCACCATAACCAACCACCCTATAGAAGTAAACATCTGTCTTATGTAACCATACCAAATGTAACATATCATACTAATTTGAGTGTCCCGGATTAGGGCTGTTGCAGTGACCGTATTACTGCCACACCGGCAGTCACAAGTCATGAAGGCAGTCAAATTCCACGTCACGATAATTAGGCTTCTCCAAGTTCTGATGCTGCTGACGGTCATTAGTAGACTACCAAACTTGCTAACTGCCTGGTACTCAGCACTATGTTGTCCCTCTAATCACTCTGACATCAATGCAAATGTAATTGAAAATCTAATCAAACATTTCATGAGAGCCCATGAGCTCAACATTTCTATGGGCTATGCAATTGTGCGAGAAAACAGAGTGATGACCTCTATTAAAAAGAGGAGGATCCCATCAGCTTCCTATAGGCTAGACCTAATATATATTTCTCAACTTTCCTAATATTAAGCACATTTACTTATCTTAACAACAGGAATATAGCCTATCTGGCTGGCATGAAAATTAACCACTGGAAAAGCATCCTCCATTCGCTATTTAAGTGCATAGGTGTATTTTCTCCCGCTGCCCCTGTTTCGAGACAGGTGCATGTAAATCTAAACAAATTTCACACATATATTATTTAGTATATGTAAAGACAAGATTAAATCAAGAATAGTCTGATGGGTGACAATATTATAATGAATTATATATTATCTCTAGTGAATGATGCCCAGCATAAGGCAAGAAACAATGCCTTTTTTTTCTTCTAATCATAGTCGCACACCTCATGATAGCCTTGCTACAATTAAAGTGCCCAAATAACTTCTTAAAATGAAGGGATGTAAAGCCTAACTGACATACAGTACATAAGCAGTGCGTGAGTTTAAAATTTGGGGAAGATAATTTTCACCATAAAAATGCACATTTAAATAAAAGCATTACACGCATAATCACATTTGCGGTCCGCTTATAGCCTACTGCCATGTGCACATTGATGCACTTATAATGTGAAGAAACAGCCTAATAGTTTATCAACATTTAAAGCTAAATGTTCTGATCTGTTGCGTCAGCCACAATGTGTAAAACTGTTTTTTTGATACTAGTGGCTGTATTAATTTGGGATCTATTGCATCCCACAACTGTCCCAGACTATGTTTGGAATATTTATTTATTGCACAGAATAGAATAGGTCAACTTCTGTACTATGAGGGATAGTAGATTGACATAGGCTAGTGCTTTTGCTGTTCGTTATGCCTAATTATCTTGTTGGCTGATGAAAAGTAAATGTGGTCAGTTCTTCCAATATCTTCAATATGCACCTCAGAATTGGATAAGAGCGTCCCCGATGTGTCTGTCTTCACTTGTAGCCTGTGATAAAGACCCGGTCACGTGATGGAGAGCCATGTGAGTGAGAGGTGATGGAGAGCCATGTGAGTGAGAGGTGATGGAGAGCCATGTGAGTGAGAGGTGCATTACGGCCACACAAAGGGGATGCTGCCTTGAAGTTCGAGTCATTATCAAGTGCTTGTCAAATTGTTAATGAGAGACTGATGATGTGTGTACAGCCTGCGGAAAAAAACAAAGCAGAGCTCATGCCTTTCAAGCAACTTTTTTCAAATCATCATGCAGCCTTAGAATGTATTAAAATCTAAACATATAGCCCAGCGTTTGTAGAACAACTAAAGTTACATCAATAACACTAAATTCAGCGTATAGGAATATCCATTACTTTGTTAACCGCTCAACAGCACTCCCTCAAATCGTTTCGAGAAAATATCCTTTCTATTTTATTCATCTTTGTTCAATTGTATTCTTTATACTATACATAAAATAATATAAAATAATGCCACGGAATTCTAAGCAAAAGAAGTATCCTCTTCTGAAATAGACTACATTTTCCTTATATCATGCTTCTTTAGACCTGTCTAAAATAAATTATGTATTTATTGTGAAGGTGTAGGCTATATTACATGGGTTTATTAGACTTTATAAACTGTAGATGTTCCAAAGGTCTGCATCAGTGGCTTGTAGGCTATGTGTGGAAACCAGGAGATGCTAAATGTGTTTGTTTATTAGACCGACAGTTATTTAATTGACAATCACCGGCTGATGAAATTTCTCAGCCTTATTCCGGATTTACATTTACTATGTTACTTCTAGTCTATGAGACCAGGCTGAGTGACCCACAACTCCATATCATGGTTATCTAAATGGCAAAGTGAATCATACAGAAGCTGCTGAAAGTGTGTGTGTGTGTGCGTGCGCTTGTGTCTGCGTTTGTTTTGTCTCCTATGCAAAACTCGAACGTGTGAAAAAGGGGGTCAGTGAGTGCTTCTTTTTACAACACAGAGCCCCTGATAATTCACATAATATAAAGGCTTGCTGCATTGAATTGAATTTACGCATAGAGTTTGGCACAGTCTGAATATTACCTTAGGTGTATAATTTGTCTGGGGTGAGATAACAACTGTGCCCTCATACAGTATTATGGTGCATGATGATTTTTTTGACAGATTAATAAACATAGAGATCCTATTAAACGTCATATTCTAATGACTAATTCTATGGTAATCAAACATATGCGCCCACAATCCCCTCAGTAGAAGACATTATTAAAACAAGTGGCTGGAGTATTGATGTAACAAAGTTCTAAATGTGTGGGAAGACACGTTTCAGTTGAATGCATTCAGTTGTACGACTGACTCTTTTCCTTTCCCCTGAGCTCCCCTGTCTGTGAGGTGAAGAGGGCAGCCACAGCCACCCTACAGACCCTAGCCCAGGTGGATAGCGCTACCTTCCACCCCATCATAGACAGGCTGCTGAAGACCACAGAGGAGTTCACCTCTGACCCCACTCACCTCAGATAGGTCAGACACACACACACACACACACACACACACACACACACACACACACACACACACACACACACACACACACACACACACACACACACACACACACACCAAAACAACCCATTAGTCTCATATAAAAGCTTGGAAGTCAACCTTTATTAATACTGTTAAAATAAAACATGGCAAAAAAAAGAGAATCTTAATACGTCTTTCCATATTTGTCTCATTAATACATGAAAAACAATAGTTAACATGTGAAACAATATTTAGCGCAGGATTATCAAAAAATATGGCCAGCGGGACATTTTAAAATCACTAAAACAAAATTGAAATAGTGTAGAAATGACAATGGACCAGCGTGCTAATAATCAACGAAATGAAAGCTATACAGACAGCGAGCAGACAGACAGACAGACAGACAGCGAGGAAATAAAACACATTTTCAGTGTGGCCTCCGGACCTCGTTGAAGACTGAATGCGGACCCTGGGGCAAAATGAGTTTGACACCCCTGACTTAGCGTCATTCTCAGGAGAACACAGCTCCACAATGGCCCTGAGGATCATTCTGAAGCAGAGAGAAAAAACGCACAAGGGACTACATAATATTGAGTGGAATACATAATATTGAGGGACTACATAATAATGAGGTCTATATAACGTTGTTGCTCGCTCCTCTTACCATGCCATTGCTTGAGTAGGGTGATGTTCGAATAAAGAGCCATACATCCAGTCATACAAATGAAGGATGTTCATCATTGTCAAAAAGCAGAACTTGTATACTATTACACTTGGGTGCCATAGAGCTTTATTTGTGTCGTACCGATAAAAACAAACTAAATGCATGCACCTTTCTTAATCATCATCCTGAACAGCTTTCAGCAGTGCTACAAAATATCAAAGGACTATAGTAACCAATGGTATTATAGGACATCATTGAATGAAGTACATTATACAAAGCGAGTAGAAAAATCTAAGTAGAAAAATTCTGAAAGGTACTGTGTGTGATAAACATATAATAGTATTCCTCAACCTTTGTCTGTACCGAGGACCGGCATGCTATGGTCTTCCTCCTTTGAGGGCTTGATTCAATCAGTGTTGGTTCATGGACTGAAATTTCATGTGCCTTTTGATACAGGACAGTTGCACTTAGGAAGGTGATATTCCATGACCTAGTGCCAGACTATAGACCAATTGGGTTGAGAAACACTGCCATATGAAGTTGCGTGAATAGTTGTTTGTTTACGTGCACAGTGTCCGTCTTTTTCAGTGAACACCTTTGTCGTATTCAAGTACGCTCCTCTAGGTCTTTGGGGTTAATAAATTAGAGATGCGGTGAACTGCCCTGCAGTTGCAATGTGATTGTGATTCAATAAATGTTTTAAAAGTAAACAATACAATGTATAAAAGTAAAGTACAGTTTTGGGACTGTAAAAATTTGATGAGAACAATGACCAGACTTTAGCTATTTTGTTTGAGAGGTTCATGGTTCAAAAGTGATGAAAAACAATTGATGCTATATCTGAACTGCATTCAATGTGCACAAATACCGATATCAACTTAGATATTAACACATCTCTTATGCTACGCCTACGTATGATTCTCAACTAACTCATTTAGGGGATGTAAAAAAAATATCAAGGCGTTCGTGTGCCTCATTCTTGGCACAGCATGTGCTCCTATCCTGAGAGAGTATACTGTATAAGCAGAAGTCTTACGTGTTCAGTCCATATAAAAAGTGTCTGTGTCAACTTATGCTTATACACACGTATGGCTTCCGGCAACACTACGAAATGGGAGTAATTAAAATGGGTTTCTCGAACTGAATATGTACTAACCCACATGGGCTCAAACTGTCTTTCTCAGTCTGTGTAAACTTATTTGGACATGAGAAACAAATATTAAACTTAATCAAACCAGTGCCATGTTTTGTTGACCCCCTATAAAATAAGCCCTTTCAAATCTTCCAATTTACAAAAGAGAGATGTAAAAAGATACATGTAAAAATGTACAAAAGAGAGATGTAAAAAAAAAATACATGTAACATTTTACAAAAGAGAGATGTAAAAAGATATATGTAAAGATTTACAAAAGAGAAATGCAAAAGCTCCAAATTCTACATAATCTGGATTGGTTTGATAGCCAAATCCAATCCTTGTGGTTGAAAGTAAATTGACTCAGAGATTACTAAAGTTACACAAATTCACACAGACTTACTCTACTGTCACCTTGCCACTAACCATCATAGGATACTCAGTAGTTGAATTTCATCCATTGCAGTATGTTTCTTTCTATGACTACATATTTTGCTGTCCAGCAACAAACCATAATGTCTCCTGCTAATTTCACCCCAACTCCAATAAATACTATTTTTCTTTTTGGTTGAGGGAGCATCTTTGGCAATGTGGACTATTGCTTTATTGGAGTGGGGTCCCTAATTTGCTCTCATGGTCTGTTGTTGGGGCAGGGTGGGGGGCGTGTGGGAGGAGGACAGGGGGGCCCTGGGGGGGTACGGGTGGGGGGTGGCCCCGGGGGTAGCTGGCTGACGGGCGGCGCTCGTGGGGGTGGGCTGGTCTGTGGTGGCGGCGCTGTAGTGGGGCTGATCAGGGGACGGTAGTCTGAAGCAGGAGGGGGGCTATGGGCCCGGGGAGGTGCCTTGGCTGCTGCTGCCTCGTCCTTCACCCGGGTGAAGTTGATGCATCGACCCTGGGGGAAAGAGACAGTAACATCAGATTACATGGTGATTAATGTCCTAAAAGTCAGTAGGTATACAGGATCCCATTAAGCTGCAGTAACTCAATAACTCAGGTTACATTGTACCCCCCTCCCGACATGATCCAGCCCCCCACCCACGTACAGTACACAGGTGTCTAACTCTCATCTAGGCTAACGCCTCTGACCCAAGCTGACCCCATGGTCATGGGACGGTCACTACCCTTTCTGTCTGTTCCAACCAGGGCCAGCTGGGTAGACAGTTACCCATCAGCCCCTGCTGTGACCCCCCTACCCCCTCTTCCCAGTCCAATGTTCTATTCCAATATACTGTTACCAATGAAACTGTGGCTGCTTTCCAAAAGCTCCATGTTGTTTATAGCACCATATGGAGAATGAGAGCGAGAAAAGTGAGAGAAAGGGAGGAGAGAAAGAGAGACAGGGATTGGTAGGGGGAGAGATTTGAGTTCTTGAGGCCACTTTTGCTCCCTTTTCTCGTCCACTACAGCTACTCCCCACCGTCCCCCCCCCATAGTTTGAACCAACACCATCCACCACAGTGACCTCTTACTGTGAACTCTCGTGGTTTATGGCCTAACTCATATTTATGCCCTTACTGGAAAGACAACCCAGTCACCCCTTTTCCATCCCCCACGCAGATAGGCAGACATGGATTTACTAGGGCATACTAGAGGCCTATAACAATGCAAACACACACACACTGAGTGGCCAAAAACAACCGAGGACACATTCCATTCATCCTGACTTGTAAATGACGCGTCATGGAGGAAAAACAATGAAATCCTCTGGTAACCAAACTCTGTCTCCTCAAAGCCACTCTAAGTCTCTGACGTTCATTCAAGTCAACAACAGGATGAGAACAAGAGAGGGATGTTGAACAAAAAAAAATAGAATATCCTTTGATTCTCTGAATACATTCTTTGCAGACCATTTTGAGAGGTTCATTTCAGCAAGTACTTAACATTGAACCAGGTTTGAGACATTGAACCATAAACTGACAACACAAAACGCAAGACAAAGGCTATGTTTCAAACCTCCCTTTTCCAATGTCTACCATTAAACCCAGATGTCATAAAAGAGACTAGCCTGGGCTGCTTCAGTAGGGTGACGGTTGTCTCCGCTGCCTATTACCTCATGCCCATCGCACTGAAAAACTCTCTGTTAGGGGAGACATTAAATCAAAGCCTCTAATTTAACCTCAGGAGTCGATCTGCTCGAGCACGTGATGTTTTGCGTAGGAGCTCGCTGAGAAGTTGGAGAGTAGTTGGAGACATAGCTGAGGTCCTATGTAGCGGTGAGCCAGTGCGTTAGGATTAGGGATACACAGAGAGAGAGAGAGCGAGATGACTAAACCAGACTAAGCATAATCTTACCCTGCCCACAGTACACACACGTGCGCGCAATACTGCACTATACCGCTCTCAACCTAAACTAAGCAAACAGGGAACGGGTCTGCGTGTCCAAAACCAGCACAGGGAAAGGGAGAAGTCTGACAGAAGGGTTAAAGAGAATGAGAAAGACAAGAGCAACAGATGGTGCCTTTCTGTTTTTAAGTGTCATGGAGTTACATAGCTACATGAGTTGCATTCAGAGAGGATGCATTGACTAGGGGACATAGCAGCTCCATTGTGGACTGATGAAATCAAAGGAAACTAGGGATTGTACTGTAAAGGCTTCCAGCCAAGGCTTCTCTCAATAGTGCCATTCAGGATACAGGCGTCGTCATAGCAATCTGCATGGTGATAAAATGCAACACAGCAACAGTCGTCAGGAATCCAGATATGACCTTGGCCAAATGGGTCCAACGGAACAGACAAGACTTGTGAATGTGCTGTGAACGCCAATATGACCTGTGTGTTTATGTGTCTGCGTGTGAGAGAGAGAAAGAGAGAGAGGGAGGGAGTGTGTGTGTGTGTCTGTGGGAGTGATAAGAGCTGTGCTAGCAGCTAGCATGGCCCAGGGGACAGACATGCTGAAGTCAGTAAGACAGTTTAATGGTTCTCCTCAGGTAACATTTCACACAGGAAAGGAAAGAGCTTGCCTGCCTTGTATTCATTTCCATTCCCCCTGAAAAAAAAAAGATTACACCAGTACCAGTAGGCCTGCCTGGGAATTTTTCTGCTCCTTCGTAATAGACCGCAAATGACTTGAGTAGGCGACACCATTATGCGGAAAGACGGAAACACTTCTTCTGGAATAAGCAATGCATCATGTAACCTTTTGCATGTGGCGATCGTTAAAAGCGTTCCTGGGTCAAACCCTTTGAACAAATTATCAACATCTATTTGGCCAGAAGAAATCTTAGAAATTTGAAAGATGCCATTAGCATCATTGTTCCTCTTTGCGTTCAAAAGCTGATTTTCTGTGTCGTTGTAGAGAGCTTATCTGGCAGTACTTCACTTCTTCTCAGTTCATATTTTTGGCCGAGAGAACACTCTTTAAATGTGGAATTCCAGTTAAAAAGGGTTATTGAAGGTTTTCTGCAAATAACGCATGATTTTAACTAGCACCTGGAGAGGTGCCACCTCAGCAGGCTAGCTGCAGCTCTAGAAGGAAATAAATGAGAGGAGGGCTATGGGATAAAGAGTCTCTCAGATAGCCCATCCTTCCAAGTGCATATCTAGAGCAAAAACCAACTCCAAGCCAAACTCCAATCTCCATTTTGATACAAAGGGTCAGCATGGCAGTGAAAACGTGCCCGATCAGAAAGTAGTTAAGGTTAAGGTTTTTAAAACATAAAGTGGATCTGTCTGGAGCGTGTCCACAGCTCTACTTTATTTCCTTTTATGGCAGCGTCTGATTTGAAGCAGGTTTTGGGCTCTGCCTTATCATGAATCTTGGCACTGGTGAGGTGTCGGCCAATGCAGGGGCATTTCTTTAGCGAAGGGGCAGGGCTGTCTGATGAGGGATAGGGCTAAGGCTGAGCTCCCATGGTGTTTTAAAGCTTTAGTACTCACATGATCTCCTGGCTGAGGACGCATGAGTGAGACCTGGTCGTAACCCCGGCGAAACAGGGCCCAAATGGCATCCAGTTTACCCTGCAGACAAAGAGAGGGAGACATGGCTATAGTGAATACTGTCAAAAATGCTAGCTAGCAGAGTGTAACGTGTGCATGGCCAATATGTTATTTCATACTACACACAGTACCCTATTAGAAATGTATTGGTAGAGAGGAAGAGAGTGTATAAACTATTCTGAGAAAGGAAGGAAGGAAGAAAGGAAAGAGAAGAAGAGATTGTTTTTACCTGTATGGGTGTGTACCACTTCCTGTCTGTGGCTGGCTTCCTGTTGTGGGCCTTCTTGGGCTTGGGCTCATATGGCTCAAACTCCTGCTCTGGCATTTTCACCACCGCGTTCTTGGGCTTCTCCAGCTTAGCCCCCTCCTCGGTTGAACCCTTCCCTCCCCAGCGCACCTGTAGGATTTGAACAAAGACGGGTTATGACCTACTGTACCTGTGGAAGTGGGCCTACAGTACATACTACACACAGGCGGTGATGTAGAGTCTAGAATAAAGTTCAAACTTTCATGTGTTTGTGAGGAAATATGGAGGATAAAGACTGATCTTTCTGTTGGGTGTAACTCTAATGTCAACAGCTGATCCACCTCACCTCCATTCTTTTGATTCCTCCGACTCCTCTTCCTCCATAGTAGGATGCATCCACGGTTGGCCACTTCTTCTTGGGCATGCCATCTTCATCATCTGATTCCTGGCAGAGAGAAAAGATGGGAGCAAATAATGAACTCCCAAGCAAGTGATAGATAGGCCTAGCGCTCTGTTCTCAGCTATTGTCAAAATCACGATCTTAGGCAATTTCAACTTGTAAAAGCCAGCGTTCTGCAATTTACCAGTCTTATATTAGCTCTCTTGCGCTGAGGTGGGATGGGTGGAAATATTTTAGGTGTGTCCTTAAAAACATGCGCAGAGCAGAGCTTGTGGTGATATTTAAGACTCACCAAAAGCTGGTCTTAGCCGTAACACAATTGGAAATGGCATCGATTTTGCCAACGGAGGCTCACAGTAGCCTAACCAGTATCATTTAACCAAGGTTTGATTAAAATATCACGAGCAGCAAAACAGTCAACAGACATTCCTTTTTGTCTTTATATTGGACATTATATTTGTCCAGCTTCTGTGAAATGTTTGCCTCATTAGGCCTATGTGCGATGCCCATTGAATGAAAGGTGTCAGTGACTGTAGGAAGAATGTTTAGGAACATCAAGTTATGACAATAGACTGCTTATTGTTTTTCCTTTATAACTTCTGTTGTACTGTTAAATCGTCCTGTGTGGCTGTTGGTAGAGCATGGCACTTGCAATGCCAGGGTTGCGGGTTTGATTCCCACAGCTCATTCTTTGCAACTCTGCCTAGAAGGCCAGCATTCTGGAGTCACCTCTTCAATGTTGATGTAGAGACTGGTGTTTTGCGGGTACTATTTAATGAAACTGCCAGTTGAGGATTGTGAGGTGTCTGTTTCTCAAACTAGACACTCAAATGAACTTGTCCTCTTGCTCAGTTGTGCACCGGGGCCTCCCACTCCTCTTTCTATTCTGGTTAGAGACAGTTTGCGCTGTTCTGTGAAGGGAGTAGTACACATCGTTGTACAAGATCTTCAGTTTCTTGGCAATTTCTCGCATGGAATAGCCTTCATTTCTCAGAACAAGAATAGATTGACGAGTTTCAGAAGAAAGTCATTTGTTTCTGGCCATTTTGAGCCTGTAATTGAATCCAGAAATGCTGATGCTCCAGATACTCAACTAGTCTAAAGAAGGACAGTTTTATTGCTTCTTTAATAAGCACAAGAGTTTTCAGCTGTGCTGACATAATTGCAAAAGGGTTTTATAATGATCAATTAGCCTTTTAAAATTATAAAATTGGATTAACAATAAGTTGGGTGAATTTTGGTCCATTCCTCCTGACAGAACTGGTGTAACTGAGTCAGGTTTGTAGGCCTCCTTGCTCGCACATGCTTTTTCAGTTCTGCCCACCAATTTTCTATAGGATTGAGGTCAGGACTTTGTGATGGCCACTTCAATACCTTGACTTTGTTGTCCTTAAGCCATTTTAACACAACTGGAAGTATGCTTGGAGTTTTTGTCCATTTGGAAGACCCATTTGCGACCAAGCTTTAACTTCCTGACTGATGTCTTGAGATGTTGATTCAATATTTCCACATAATTTTCCTTCCTCGTGATGCCATCTATTTTGTGAAGTGCACCAGTCCCTCCTACAGCAAAGCACCCCCACAACATGATGCTGCCACCCCTGTGCTTCACGATTGGTATGGTGTTCTTCGGCATGCAAGCATGACCCCTTTTTCCTCCAAACATAACGATGGTCATTATGGTCAAACAGTTCTATTTTTGTTTCATCAGACCAAAGGACATTTCTCCAAAAAGTACGATCTTTGTCCCTATGTGCAGTTGCAAACCGTAGTCTGTTTTTGTATGGTGGTTTTGGAGCAGTGGCTTCTTCGTTGCTGAGCGGCCTTTCAGGTTATGTCGATATAGGACTCGTTTTACTGTGGATATAGATACTTTTGTACCTGTTTCCTCCAGCATCTTCTCAAGGTCCTTTGCTGTTGTTCTGGGATTGATTTGCACTTCTCGCACCAAAGTACGTTCATCTCTAGGAGACAGAACACGTCTCCTTCCTGAGCGGTATGACGGCTGCGTGGTCCCATGGTGTTTATACTTGCGTACTATTGTTTGTACAGATGAACGTGGTACCTTCAGGCTTTTGGAAATTGCTCGCAAGGATGAACCAGACTTGTGGAGGTCTACAATTTTTTTTTTTTGCAAGTTGCACTGGAATTGTGATATAGTGAATTATAAGTGAAATAATCTGTCTGTAAACAATTGTTGGAAGAATTACTTGTGTCGTGCACAAAGTAGATGTCCTAACTGACTTGCCAAAACTATAGTTTTTTAACATGAAATCTGTGGATTGGTTGAAAAATGAGTTTTAATGACTTCAACCTAAGTGTATGTAAACTTCCGACTTCAACTGTACAATAGTCATTTACAACATTAACAATGTTTACACTGTATTTCTGATCAATTTGATGTTATTTTAATGGACAAAAAATGTGCTTTTCTTTCAAAAACAAGGACATTTCTATGTGACCCCAAACTTTTGAACGGTAGTGTATTTTGATTTGTTTAACACTTTTTTGGTTACTGAATGACCAAATGTATGTAGACACCTGCTTGTCGAACATCTCATTCCAAAATCATTGGCATTAATATGGAGTTGGTCCGCCCCTTTGCTGCTGTAACAGCCTCCACTCTTCTGGGAAGGCTTTCCACTAGATGTTGGAAAATTGCTGTGGGGACTTGTTGCTCCTAGATGTTTCCACTTCACAATAACAGCACTTACAGTTGACCGGGGCAGCTCTAGCAGGGCAGAAATCTGACGAACTGACTTGTTGGAAAGGTGGCATCCTGTGATGGTGCCACATTGAAAGTCACTGAGCTCTTCAGTAAGGCCATTCTACTGCCAATGTTTCTCTATGGAGATTGCATGGCTGTGGGCTCGATTTTATACACCTGTCAGCAACGGGTGTAGCTGACATAGCCAAATCCACTAATTTGAAGGGGTTTCCACATACTTTTGTATATACAGTGTATTACAACGTTTGGCCAATGTTCAATTGTCCAATGCTCGAACATGCAGTGCATTTTCGAAAGGCAAATACAATGGGTGTAGACAAATATTTCCATGTTAAAGCCAATAAAAAAAATGACATATTTGTTATAACTAGGCCTATTGTAGGGCAAAAATCCATGTCTCCTGACGAACAGGCCTATGTGTGCACACATTATGCTACCTGTATGCTCATGGAACGAGAGATGCGATTTATGATATCATGCTTCTGACCCGATCCTATTTAGAAATGTATTTAAAAAAACAGACTGATTTGTTTTTTTTCTTGTTAAATTTGAGTTTGTGTTGAGAACGTACATGGCTCAAATGCAATGCAATTCCGTCTGCTCTTTCTGGAGAAGTTCAAATATGATCTGTAACATGGTTCCATGAT
Organism: Thymallus thymallus; assembly: GCA_023634145.1. NCBI lineage: Eukaryota > Metazoa > Chordata > Actinopteri > Salmoniformes > Salmonidae > Thymallus > Thymallus thymallus. The sequence continues at coordinate 11,760,970 of CM042387.1, forward strand.
GTTTATAAAACATTACAATTGGGAGTATAATGGTGAGGGGACATTCCCTCTTTCTCTTTATATAGGATCTTTGTCCAGCTCCTGTGAAAAGTTTGGATGTGCGTAACACCCTCCATAGTCTAAAAGTGTCTGGACCCTTCTATAACATGCCATTTACATAAAAAATAGAGATTTGGTTGTAAAAAAGCAAAATGCGCCTTCAAGGGCTGACTTACTGGCTCTGTAGGGAGTGGTGGAGGAGGCTCTTTGATCACCTAGACAGGAAGTTCAGGGTGGAAAGTCACATTAATATTAATTGATGACAGTGACTAGTGGTCACATCAGGTGTTCATTATCATTTCCTGGTATTTATCTGAATGAACTGCCAAAGAAATTGTTACACACTTGTAAAGTGATATCTATTATATTCTGGTAAACACCATTAACACAAACAATAACAACATAATTGTCATTACATTGAACTAGGTTACTTTTAAAGGGTTATTACACAAGTCATTCAAATGGCAGTTACTCTGCTAAAAGGGTCTACTCTGTACAGTTTAATATAACATGTGGTCCATAATTTCCAACACATTGAACCAATTTTTTATGATTACCACAGTGCAGCAGAGGGGCCAGAACCACCACATGAACAGCATTGCCATCAACAGGAACAGAACCAGGAGGGTGATGAGAAGGATGGTACCATCAAACTGCCAGGGGAGGTACAAGTAATCATTAAGACAGCGTTAGGACCCCCAGATGCACAGACCGGGAAGGCTGAAGAGAGATGAGAAAAGTTGAGGAGGGGGTCTCAAGATCTAAATAGGGGATAATTAGAGCTTATGGCTTGTGGAGTTTTTTTTAGTTCATTATTTTGTGGGTGAGCGGAGTGCTGGTTAAAAATCACACTCTGACGTTGGGGGGCTTTTGGGTGGATCACTGCTGAAGCTCCTGTGGTTTGGCACCAGAAAAGAAAGGCAGAGGGAAACTTACTCAAGCCCTCTGAAAACATGCAGAGAAGAGAAATGAAAGGCCCCGGAACAAGAGGAGAAAAAATGAGGCAGAAATGAAAAAACAGAAAAATATTCAGATAGAACAGCTTAAAATCGTTAATAATAAAGTGATTAGTATTATAGTTGTAATGTGATTGGAAGAGCAAACTTACACACTCTGTGGTGGTGATGTGCACAGAGCTAGTAATGAACGACAGGCCTTCATTCATGCTCACTTGTAGATAAACAACCCTGAAACACAAAAACCCTCTGGGTTTCAATACAGGATACACCAAATGGAAGCAAATGATGCTAGTTAAGACTTGCTTGGACAAGACAGCTGAATGGTAAAATGGCACTGTTGTCCAGTGCCAAGGCGCCACACAAAAAGAGCTTTGCGCCCAACAAACAAGCTATTATTACTCAGACATGTTATTACATGTCTGAGATTAAGTAGGGCATCGGCACTGGCATCAAAGTTGGTTAAACCGTTTGACAGCCAAGACATGTTTTACCTTGCCCGATCAAAAACAATTGATGCCCATATCACATCTCTTTTTCTTCCTATGTCCAAAAAAACGACTGCAAGTACCTTTCTCTTCTGAGTGCAAAACAATTCTACACACATGACCTCAGGTAGCCTGGAAAACATATCAAACCTTGATAAAAAAAACACACATTTTGAATTCCCCACATTTTTTCTAGGGGTGCAAAGCACGTAGACTGATCAAGAGGGTATGTGAAGTAGGCCATTTTGACTGATAAGCCTCTTCAGGTTTGACTGTCTGGAGTTGGGTATGTGGTTTAAGTTCATGTGCATGCATACCTCAGTGCCAGCAAACAGCTTCTTATCCCTTAAAGAAGTAACAAAAAATATGGACAGTTGGACTTGGGCCATGTTCACATTTTGTAGAGATGTGAGTATGTGTGTGCGTGTGTATGAGGGGAGGGCGATACATTTGACCGTGGGGTGCTAACTGCCAGATGATTAGGAAAAATATGGCAGAGAAGGAAGGGAGTTAGAGAGAGAGAGAGAAAGAGAGAAGTCACTGTGGTAGGGAGAGGGGAGAGGAGAGTGTAGAAGGCTGGAGGGGGAGGGGTGAGGAGGGTGTAGAAGGCTGGAGGGGGAGGGGTGAGGAGAGTGTAGAAGGCTGGAGGAATTAGGGGAGAGGAGAGTGTAGAAGGCTGGAGGAAGAGGGGAGAGGAGAGTGTAGAAGGCTGGAGGGAGAGGAGAGTGTAGAAGGCTGGAGGGGGAGGGGTGAGGAGAGTGTAGAAGGCTGGAGGAATTAGGGGAGAGGAGAGTGTAGAAGGCTGGAGGGAGAGGGGTGAGGAGAGTGTAGAAGGCTGGAGGGAGAGGGGTGAGGAGAGTGTAGAAGGCTGGAGGGAGAGGGGAGAGGAGAGTGTAGAAGGCTGGAGGGAGAGGAGAGTGTAGAAGGCTGGAGGGAGAGGAGAGTGTAGAAGGCTGGAGGGGGAGGGGTGAGGAGAGTGTAGAACTCTGAAGGCAGAGGAGAGTGTAGAAGGCTGGAGGGAGAGGGGTGAGGAGAGTGTAGAAGGCTGGAGGGAGAGGGGTGAGGAGAGTGTAGAAGGCTGGAGGGAGAGGGGTGAGGAGAGTGTAGAAGGCTGGAGGGAAAGGGGTGAGGAGAGGACAGGAGAGAGGTAAGCAGGGAGGGGAGAAATGAGAGGAATGAGAAAAAAAAAGGTGCTTTAAAGGGGTTTGTTGATTTAGAAACGAAGCCGGCTGATGATGGGTGTGTCTGTTAGGATTAAGGGGCAACTGTAACACTGTCCTCATTATGAATACACAGGGCTCTAACCAATGAGACTCAAAAGGAGTGCTCATCATCATACAGAGAGAATAGAGGAGTGGAATGTGGCCCTGACAGGGGTTGTAGACACCCTAATGCATGGCAGGCTTCTTCTAGTTCTCTCTCCGTCTCTCTCTCTGGGCGTGTGTTTGTGTGCTGGAAAATGTGATCGGCTAGACATGTGGTTAAGAGGCAACACGCTCTCATCCTGCATTGCTTAAAAACAGGGATAGCTCTGACCATTTTAAAAACTGATTTAAAAAAGGTACTCACTGCCCAACTTCATCTATTACCGGAGCTGTACACAGCAGGAACGTGTCTTTGATAGCCACAGGCTTCTCATCTAGGGAGAGAGCCCAACACTCTTGTCAGCAGTTTCCTTAAATAACTTTAGTTTCTTCAATCACCTATAGTACATAATGCATGTTACAGCTGAAAATACACAATATACACAGTGCATTAAACGTAATTATAAACTGGGTGGTTCGAGCTCTGAATGCTGATTGGTATATCAGACCATATACCACGGGTATGACAAAACATTTATTTTTACTGCTCTAATAACATTGGTAACCAGTTTATAATAGCAATAAGGCACCTTGGGGGTTTGTGGTATATGGCCAATATGCCATGGCTAAGGGCTGTATCCAGGCACTCTGCGTTGCTTCTTGCTTAAGAACAGCCCTTAGCCATGGTATATTGGCCATATACCACACCCCCTCGGGCATTATTGCGTAAATGTAACCAGGTACTCACTAATTGTGAGGGTGTCATTCACTTTAAAGCTACATAACACCTGCTCTATATTCCTGGCATGAAGAAAACCATTCCCTCTCACCACCACCTGGAAACTCTCTGTAAATAAAAGACAACAGCTTTAGTGTAGAAAAATAGTATGGATACATACATACATCATAGGCTATCAGACTTTGCACAGTTATGTTGGATAGCATACAAGATTAGCTAGATTGGCTTGGCAACATTGGTTAAATAATACAGAAAACATGCTTAGGAAACATACGGTAGGTCTTATTGGACTTGTCTCTCTCGATTGGGGAAAAAAGTAATTTATCAAACTGACTTCCATTTGGCAGGCCAGCATACGTTCCATTTAGAGATGTTCTCATAACAAGATCCCCAAATACAATACACTCCATTAGCACCAATGGGGATTCCTGTCTGTTGGTGTCATTAGAGTAATCAGAGTCCCATGCAAGTCAGCTGGATGGCTTGGCTAGCTAGCTGGCTAGTTAGCTATCTGGCTAGCTGGAGGTTGAGGAAGCAAGCCAGCAAGCCCAAAGCAAGAGGACAGCAGAGGTCTGTGCGGAGATGGAAGAGGCTCTGATCTGTTACGGTTTTCTGATCGGTTTTCTGGCGCCCTAAACTCTAGAGGCTGCCGGGGCATTACTCGGGTGGGTGCTGCATGTTGGTGGTGGTCGAGTAGCTGGTTAGCTACCAGCAGAGACCTTGCTGCAAGGTTCCCTGTTCAACGGCTCTAAACCAGTACATCATTATTCTGAAAGGACCTGTCTGACTGACCAAGGCTCCTGAGGCTTCTCCCTGGCTGTGACAATGAAACTCCCTCCGTCCCTCACAATGACAATTAACTATCAGATGATTTCTTAATTTGTTTATTTAGCTATATTCACATATGGACTGAACACTATAATTCAGCTCTTAGCTGCCAATGTTGTACACTGTGATTGACAATAAACTAAACCTTAAATATAATAATTAATTAGGCAACAAATTGAGAAAAAAAACGGACTGAAACAGGGAAGGACTACATGAAAATGTTCAATAAGAAACGCTTGTTTAAGTTTTTCATTGCGTAATGTTTGCTATGTTTTACTACAGTGTGCCCTAATGAATACGAGCCAGAGGGAAGGGCACCGGCACCAGCTTGGCCCTTAATGAAATTAACACAGCACTTAGGCAATGACAGGGAACTATCATTGACTGGCATTGATCTTCTTTGTTCCTATAGGGACCCCACCTCCTGCACAAACACTGGAGGGCTCTGCAGCTAAGATCTCAATACAGGACTTCTTGATGATCTGGAGAAGGAGAATAAGGAGATGAATTGAGTTGACTAGGTTAATATTAGCTAAAATAAACTCATAGCTTGTGAGGATTCTGTGTCGAAATAGCCAGGTAAATCAATTTTGAGACATTCAGTAGCTGTAGACTACAACAGCTTTGTCTATATTGGCTTTTCATCTTTATTTAATCTTTCTTTGAAGGTATGTTTTGTGAAACATGTTCCTTCCTGTCCAGGGTTTATTTACCGAGTCGATCACTCCTCGCAGGGCTACGAATCCGCCCATCACAGGAAACACATGCTCGATGGTGTCTGCTATGGTGGCCAGCTATAGGGGAAGGAGAGAACAGGTTTATTTACACAGGCCCAGTGCTTCCTCCTGGCTCACATCTCAGGAACCAGAGACATACACATATTATGTACATCATGACCCATTCCCTTCAGTGAAGAGTTCAATGAACAATTGATTTGATAAAGTGAAATAACCAACCACAGAATGATATTGTATCTCTACACTCTAAGAAAAAAGGTGCTATCTAGAATCTAGAACCATTTGAAGAGCCCTTTTTGATTCCAGGTAGAACCTTTTTGGTTCCAGGTACAACCCTTTCCACAGAGTTCTACATGGAACCGAAAAGGGTTCTACCTAGAACCAAAAAGGGTTCTACCTAGAACCAAAAAGGGTTCTACCTGGAATCAAATAGGGTTATCATATGGGGACAGCTGAAGAAACTGTTTGGAACCCTTTTTTCTAAGAGTGTATGGCTCCATCTTTCTCTACATGCATGACCAGGTTAGGGGGGGAAGTCAAATCGCAGCCTGGCATATAAGTAGCACTATCAACCTCACAAGCAAGTTCAGGTTCAAGGCGTGTAGGTTGATACAATTATGGGATACATAGTCTACGAACGGGTCACTAAAAACAAATAGAATATATTTTAACCATTGTAGTGAAAGAATATCGAGTGAGTAGTATTACTGTATGTCATTTTCTCCCCCTTGTTTTCACAAGGGAGCAGGACATGCATCTGTTTTACTGCAAACAATATCCTTACCTGTGTCTCGTTGAAGTCCTTTACTCCAACACAGTACACCATAGCTCCTAGAGACCGGCTTCTCTCTGCCTGTTTGTAGAATGACAAGAATCAGCACCAGATAACACGTTGTTTTACAATGTCTTTCCTTTACGTCGACGGGAAGGTGAATGCTATAATCTTATTTGCGTACCTCCTGTTGTGCAGTGACGAGCTGGTGTTCATTCAGCTCCCCGTCAGTCAAGGCAATGATAACACTTGCTGTTCCTGTAACGTAGAGGTCAATCAATGGTATGACTCAACATACCAAGTACAGAAAAAAAACCAAGTGATTTTTTGTATTTAGGTCTAGATGTAGAGACTGATATCATTGAATACTTACCAAAGTTTTCACGGTGTATCTGCTCATTTGCCTGAAAAGAGAAGACAATATTATTCTTACGTTTTTTTTCTCTCCATATTTCAAACAAGTGAATAACGTGTGATAAAGTAAGAATCCTGTCAGAAGCATATGTACCCTTTCCAAGCCCAGGTGCATGAAGGTGTCTCCACCTGGTATCTCTCTCTTCAGCACATTCAATCCTTTTCTTATCTCCACCCTGACAAAACAACACCAGTCACGTCATTGAAAATGTCCTTGGGTGGTCTTTAAATGTAATTACTGAGTAAAATAGATAAAAGTTTTAGAGGGCTTCTTAACTTTCTTATAGTCCTCATACAAGACAATGGATGCATCCCAAATGGTATAGAGGGAATAGGGTACCATTTGGGACACAGACAATATTTTTGTTTACCTATTTTCTGTCAGTTTCATGAGAGTGGTTCCTCTGGACGAGAACACAATAAAGGACATTCTCAACATGGGGCTGTAAAACAACACACAAACACAAGGGTTAGATATACTGTGCATTTGTGGAACCATTTTCATTTTGTCAAGCTTCGAAGAGGCCATACTATGTTTGAACTCAACCAATAAACAAACAACAAAACAATAGGGACCACACCCTTTTATTTCACAGATTTATTGTAATACGCAAGGATGTGTTTTGACGTCAAAATGTTCCTAGCATGAGAAAAACCTTACGCTGAAACATGTCCATCAGAGGAGGCTGTTGGGAGGAGCTATATGAGGACGGGCATATTATAATGGCTGTGATCAAATAAATGGAACGGTATCAAACACATCAAACAAATGGAAACCACGTTTGACCCCTTTCCATTGATTTCATTCCAGCCATTACAATGAGCCTGTCCACCTAAAGCTCCCCTCCCACCAGCCTCCTCTGATTTCCATGCATCTAAGCATAAGTCAGTGAATTCTCTCATGTGGTGAGTTCTGTCCTTGTTTGTTTATGTGCCATGGTAACAAGGATTCAGGACCCCGTTCTTCAGACAAATACATACATTGAAGTGAGCATGTTGCTTGCAATATTACAGCATGTTCAAACTCAATTTCATGGTTTCAGGTGTTGTTTTTGAGACTATGGTGATGATGCAACCCAAACTGTGGTAGAAAACTACAGTGGCAAGAAAAAGTATGTGAACCCTTTGGAATTACCTGGATTTCTGCATAAAATGGTCATAACATTTCACAACAATAGACAAACACAGTGTGCTTAAGTTTCTTGTCTATATTGAATACATCATTTAAACATTCACAGTGTAGGTTGGAAAAAGTATGTGAAGTTCTAGGCTAATGACAGGAGTCAGCTAACCTGGAGTCCAATCAATGAGAGGAGATTGGAGATGTTGGTTAGAGTTGCTCTGCCCTATAAAAAACATTCACAAAATGTGAGTTTGCTATTCACAAGAAGCATTGCCTGATGTGAACCATGCCTCGAACAAAAGAAGATCTAACATTAAGAATTGTTGACTTGCATAAAGCCGGAAAGAGTTACAAAAGTATCTCTAAAAGCCTTGATGTTCATCAGTCCACGGTAAGACAAATTGTGAATTTAGTTTCAACCCGATTGAGATGCTGTGGCATGACCTCAAGAGAGCGGTTCACACCAGACATCCCAAAAATATTGCTGAACTGAAACAGTTTTGTAAAGAGGAATGGTCCAAAATTCCTCCTGACCGTTGTGCAGGTCTCATCCGCAACTACAGAAAATGTTTGGTTAAGGTTATTGCTGCCAAAGGATCAACCATTTATTAAATCCAAGGGTTCACATACTTTTCCCACCCTGCACTGTGAATGTTTACACGGTGTGTTCAATAAAGACATGAAAACGTATAATTGTTTTTGTGTTAATAGTTTAAGCAGACTGTGTTTGTCTATTGTTGTGACTTAGATGAAGATCCGATCAAATGTTATGACCAATTTATGCTGAAATCCAGGTATTTCCAAAGGGTTCACATACTTTTTATTGCCACTGTAGCTACTGACATAAGGGGAGTAGCTAGCTTGCTGCCATTGCTGTGCAGTCAGGCTAAAGAGGCTTTTAGATGTCTGGTCACATCCGTATTTGCCTCCCTGCTTGAACCTCTTGAGCTGCCATTATGTTCAAGACACATGCCATCACAGCGGTGGGTTGGTAAGCAGCATATGCAACAAAATATTTTGCTGTGCGATCTGGAGTTTTATTTTGGGAGCACCAGTGGAATAAAATCCAGTTCACACACACCAAGCCCCGCACACAGTTCCTCCACGCTGTTTATTCTCTCAGCATGCTGTCAAATTCATGAACGCAGTATATTCTTCCAAAACAAAAATGAGGACGCTTTCCACATTACTTCTAAACAGGAATCCACATCTTCTCTATTATACTATTAGATTGCGTATCTTGCTCTAGCTTTGGTTCCTAACCTGTCATATCTCCTACCTGGCTTTTCCATTTGTTGTCATGCCAAACAACACCAAACCATAGAATTAGAATAATAATTCTATGTCTATGATTCCAACAGTTGACCCAAGTGTTTTGATCTATATTGCAAGTCAAATCTATTTTTTTGCCCATATCGTGCATCCCTACTAACAACCTGGTAACTTTAACAGTATATGCAAACATTTTGTGGCACATAAAAAAAGTAAAAGTGATATTTTCTTCAGGAGATGTACCTGTACTTCAAAAGTAAGTAGGATTTATATAGGCTCAATATAGGATATATTGTTTTTTTCAATACATGATATTGAAAATATTTTGGGATGTTCTCTTACCTGATAAACTTTTCAGCTAGATGCTCCACGAAGGAGTAGATTTCTATCCAGTGGTTTTTGACACTGCCAGATCTTAGAAAGAGAGAAAACAGAGGAATACTTATATCATATTAATTACTGTTGTTTAAAACCTTGATACATTTCCTATATGTTTATCCAACACCTCCTAGTAAATAAATTGAGAGATATTATTATTAATCTGACTGGCCTAACAATGTCACGGAAAATCTCAATTGACACAAACTAACTCCATGCATTAGGGAAAAGGAGTAAAGTTGGTTAGGACACATCTGAGGACCAGTAATGTTTAATTTAGCAAACTGTCCAGCGCTCAACTCCCATGGGGCTGAGGAAACAGCTCTGAGCCTCCCTGAGGGACCACAGCGAAGAGCTTCATTTCCTCTCAGACCCACGTGTGAATGGAAGGAAGGGACCTGGCTGGGGGTTGTGGCGGTGACTCGTTACTGAAGGATATAACACACGGGAAATTAGCTAATTTATAGAATTTAACCAAACCACAGTCCTGTTAGTGGATGGATGAAGCAGTAGCCTGAAATAGGACAATGCTGCTGACGAAGCCGCAAATGGATGTCACATGTATTAGTAATAATCTGGGGCCAGACATAACATTAACTTGTTTTCCAGTTTAATCTCTGTACTGGTTTCCTGATGTATATTTTTGCTGTCGTTGTGTAGGATTAACCTACGTGATATACTTAGCAGATGCAGCCTTTTTATTTTTCTTCTTCGGCCAACAAACTTCCTGATTGTTGCACATCAAGGCATTGCATTCATCTGAAGCAATGTACCCTGTGAGGACAAGACTATTCGAACTAAACAAACCTTACCCAAATAAAACTTGTGGGGGTGGCCAGCTAACATCTCATTGTAGCTCAGTTGGTAGAGCATAGCCCTTGCAATGCCAAGGTTGTGGGTTAGATTCCCATGGGGGACCAGTATGAAAAAAAATAATGTAAATCTATGCATTCACTACTGTAAATTGCTTTGGATGAGAGTGTCTGCTAAATGACTAAAATGTAATGTTCCAACAAATGTGCTGAATAAACATTGTGTTCATCTGACGTGGTGTGAACACACACACAGTTGTACTGCCCAGACCTGAGGGGAAAATACTGCAACTCAAAATGGCTTTTTTCATGTACGGTACAGTCATATAGGGATAGAGTTTCAGTGTTTTTCTAAGACGGGTTCAGCTAAGAACTCCCGCCTTGGATATTTTTTGCATCACAATGGATATTATTTGTGTTGGACAAGACTGTTTTCTGAGGTACCGGGCAGTCGTGGGATTAGGAGCTAGCTTGCAGTTTCTCGCCTGTATAAACAGTATTAGGAAAAGGAAGTGGGCTATTTTCTTGTAAGACCCTTCATGAAAATGTTTGTGGTACTTCTTCTTTGATCTAATTTTAATAGACTGAGTCAAACCATTACAGCTCAAAGGTTTGGGTTTTGTCGATGTAAAAAGTTTTGGAAGTTGTTAACACAAGCTTCAACAGCTTTGTTGACTAAAATGATTGAGCACTTGACAACAGGAGTTGGAGATTATGTCATAAAATGATTTAGTATATGTTTCCTTTTCCTAGTGTGTTATGCAATTGATAGATCCTCTGACTATACTTATATATGAGAGAGAGAGAGAGAGAGAGAGAGAGAGCGAGAGAGAGAGAGAGAGAGAGAGAGAGAGAGAGAGAGAGATCGGGGTAACATTAGGATGACTGGGAAAATTAAAACAACGTGTTGGCTTTTTATTAATGACATCTGCTGGGAGAAGCAGAAAATATCCACCAAAGATCTACAGTACAGTTCCCTGTCTGTCAGCCTAAACAGATGACAGAGGCCAAAATAGTTCAGCAACATCAAACTCGAGGGACCGGTGAGGTCAGTGCTCTAACACACTACATGACTTTCAGAAGTCCTAACATCGCAGAGCCTCACATTAAACAACAGTCTTTCCTGTCGTTTTTTTTGTCTTGCCAACGTAGTGGTGCACACACTAAAAGATGTGGCACAGACGGCGGGGTCGTGATGATTCTCAATACCACGCTGTCTTGCTAAAACAATTGAATCGTACTACACCGGCACCGACTCTTGTCCGATGTGGCAGGGCCAGCAAACTATTGCAGACTACAAGGGAAAGCACAGCCGCGAGCTGCCCAGTGACCCGAGCCTACCAGACGAGCTAAATCACTTCTATGCTCACTTCGAGGCAAGCAACACTGAGGCATGCATGAGAGCATCAGCTGTTCCGGACGACTGTGTGATCACGCTCTCCGTAACCGACGTGAGTAAGAGCTATAGACAGGTCAACATTCACAAGGTCGCTGTGCCAGGCGGATTACCAGGACGTGTACTCCGAGCATGCGCTGATTAACTGGCAAGTGTCTTCACTGATATTTTCAACATGTCCGTGATTGAGTCTCTAATACCAACATGTTTCAAGCAGACCACCATAATCCCTGTGCCCAAGAACACCAAGGTAACCTGCCTAAATGACTATAAAGCCATGAAGTGCTTTAAAAGGCTGGTCATGGCTCACATTAACACCATTATCCCAGAAACCCTAGACCCACTCCAATTTGCATACCGCTCAGATCCACAGATTATGCAATCTCTTTTGCACTCCACACTGCCCTTTCCCACCTGGACAATAGGAACACCTACGTGAGAATGCTATTCATTGAATACAGCTCAGCGTTCAACACCATAGTGCCCTCAAAGCTCGTCACTAAGCTAAACACCTCCCTCTGCAACTGGATCCTGGACTTCCTGACCGGCCGCCCCCAGGTGGTAAGGGTAGGTAACAACACATCTGCCACGCTGATCCTCAACACTGGGGCCCCTCAGAGGTGCGTGCTTAGTCCCCTCCTGTACTCCCTGTTCAACGTAATCAAGACAAATGAGATGATTGTGGACTACAGAAAAAGGAGGACCGAGCACGCCCCCATTCTCATTGACAGGCTGTAGTGGAGCAGGTTGAGAGCTTCAAGTTCCTTGGTGTCACATCACCAACAAACTATTATGGTCCAAACACACCAAGACAGTCGTGAAGAGGGCATTACAAAGCCTATTCCCCCCAGGAGAATGAAAAGATTTGTCATGGGTCCTCAGATCCTCAAAAGGTTCTACAGCTGCAACATCGAGAGCTTCCTGCCATCCAGGGACCTCTATACCAGGTGGTGTCAGTGGAAGTCATTAAAAAGGTTCAAAGACTCCAGCCACCCCAGTCATAGACTGTTCTCTCTGCTACCGCATGGCAAGCGGTACCGGAGTGCCAAGTCTAGGTCTAAAAGGCTTCTCAACAGCTTTTACCCCCAAGCCATAAGACTCCTGAACAGGTAATCAAATGGCTACCCGGATTATTTGCATTGACTGCTCAAAAATGAGATCGGTAGCCCTCAGATTGTGTCTCTGACACGCTCACATTAAACGAGCGAAGGTGACAGACGCGTGCTCCGAGTAGGCAACGACATGGGGATTTTGTCTCTGATCTCTGTCTGGGACAGCTCAATTGGGGCCAAACCCGCGTAGTGTACACCCGGCTTGACAGGCGATGGGCTCTGCTCTCACGCGTGTTGAAAGAACACCATGAAGTTAGTGTCACATTCCAGCTTGGCCCTGCTGCATGGTAAGAACCACCCCAGTCTGTGACCAATAATCTTACTCCAATTTGACTGACTATGCATAGGGATTTGTACGGAGAAACCACTAACCTACTTTTAGCTTGAGGCCTACTTGCTGTGTCTGGGTCCCCATCTGCAATCTTTCTTTTCTCTCTCTTACTTCCTCTTTTTCTTTTATATTTGTGTCTCTCTCTCTCTCTCTCCTCTCTTTCTTCTTTTCGCATTTTTTCTGGGTGAAATTTTGTCTTCTCTAAATAAATGACTGCCATTCAACCCCTTTAAAATGTCTGTCTTGCTCGGGTCCCTCAGCACACTGGGAATTCTAGACGGTATGATAACATTTAACAAGGCATTTATTCCTGCAAAACACATGTGCCAAAAGCTACTTCTGGCGCTTTATGGAGGCCAAAGCAGAACCATGGTCCTGAAGAGATAAAAAAGCACATTCCACAATGAGAAGGTTTTGACATACTGTATTTAAATTATTTATAGACTTCAGCTGTAGTCCGGTTGGCTTGGACTTTTGAAATATAATGATTTAACACCCAACTTCAATGTTGGCCTGTGAGAAGAACAAGGATGATGAAGACTTGAAAAGGAGGAACACATGGTTGCTATATGCAGCTACCATTGGGAAAACACAATTGCCAAACATAATTCCATTTGTCCCTATCGCTTGATCAGAAAACAATGATGGGTCGTTCCATATGAATTAAATCACTTTCTGACCGCACCCCTTTTGATTTGAACGGAACCTTCTATACGTTTGCCCATGGTAGGAGTGGTCAGGAAGTGACTTTTTGGAACTGAATGCCAAAACATTTAGGAGACAGAGATGCTCAAAGTTGACCCATACATAATCGGAGGTGTTTGTGTTGTTCCTGCCATTGGTTGAGACACAGCGTACTCTTAAATACAGACAGGGTGGGTGTCATTTCAGTCATAGAAAGATAATGAATATAATAGACCAATTCCTTCAGGTTACTGCAATTTAGCTGGTACAACATTTCAATTTCAATTTTAACTTCCAATTACAACCAAAAAAATCGATTACAACTGTCGAATGTCAACTTGAATGGGAATGTGTAATCTCGTATCGTGATTTCAATAGGCTTCCTATGGAAGATTGACAGTATTATTTAAAACAACAGATATTCCCACTCAAATCCATAGCAAGACTAGCTGTCGCCGTTGTCGTCGGCTAATGGGGATCCTAAAAAAATACCCCGCAAAATAAAAACATTTGATGTCTGATGTGTGAACATTCAACCATCTTTATGGTACCCTACCATTTGAAAGTAAAAATGCCTATTTTATACACATTTTAGTACATTTATCAAACAAAACATGACTGACACCCACCCTGTATTAAAGAGCATGTCGAGTCTCAACCGATGGTGGGCACAACAAACACCTCTGATGATGCAAAATAGGGTCTAAGCTACAACATACAGTATATGAACATTAAACAAATCTGAGTTTATGTGTTTTTAGATCATTGGCTTTATTCAGGTAAAAATGGGTAAACATGTCTGGAAGGTTTTTTGTTCAAATCAAAAGGGGTGCAGTCATAAAGTGATCTAACTCATATGGAACGACCCTGATATCAACGCCAAGACGGTCTGTGGAAATCTGCTAGAGCATCAGAGCTTCTAGCATCATGATCCTGTTTCCTATAAACAGTGAATGTCCCATGGGCCAATGTTTTTGCCTCCTACAACTGGTAAACGCAGTGTGGCAGTGACAAACAGCCTAAGTGAGGACAAGGAAGTGATTTTAGCAGACCAAAAGTCAAACTTGTTTTGTGTTTCCCTACACCATCCTGATGAGCATTAGCTACAGTGGTAGAGAGTGTGTTTTGAGGATCTTTATTATGCAAAACATTTGGCGTCAGTACCAGTCTGTGGTGTTAGAAACATGCCTAAAATAATCCCTTTGTGTTGTGTTCCTTGTAAAACAGCAGGATAGGGCCTACCAGTCTGATTCAGCACAAACTCATACCTCTGTAGGCCTATAGTACACCACAACATAGGGATAGCTTTAAGTTGGTTCTCTTTGATCCACCATCCATTTGGACCCTGCCAGTAATGATTCATGTGTCCACATGGTCCATTTTCCTTTTTTCAGTGACCACTTGCCTGAGGGAGATTTTTCCATAAACTAGTCGTGAAACCTACAGGACTAACATTCAAAGAAACTCGAGACCAAGTTGTTGTAGCCCTATGCAGCATGACAAGAGTCAGGAGTTTTTTCCTGACCTGGCCTGGAGAAAAAACTATTGGTCCCGTTGGATGTACAGTAAATGGCCCAGAGATTTTCCAGCTCAGGTCTGCTCAGGAAAAACTCCAGACCCTATGCATGATCCAGTAGCCAATCTACTGTACAAAGGGTTATGTCCTGTTAACCTCCATACATCCTGTTAACCTTAATCTTAACCAGAATATGGTCTGTGCATCTAATAAACAGCTTAGGCCTGAGGGATGAGGGAATGTCACTAATGAGCATTTGGTTGTTTGAAGTCAGGAACCTCGAACAGTGCCACACAAGTTTGTAGACATAGAAATAAATCAAGGTTTAATTATACATCTTCTATGAGTTGTGTCTGTATATGAAATTCTATCTAAAATATGCTCCAATCTGATCTATTACATAAAGGGGCTTGGCTCAGGCTATAGCAGGACAGAAAGGTCTGTATAGTCTACTTCTCTCTCATGAGACAGTGAGAGAGGCCTGCTGCTGGTCTAGAGTAAGATGTTGGAAACACAAAGACTTTTCCTATGTGGGTGGAAAAGAGGAAATGCATGAATTGGTCACTCTATGAAAACTATACTCCAGAATGTTAGTTGCAGTCATGTACAGACAGTACAGACTGTGTCTTATCCCCCATTCCTTAATGTGAAACAGGAAGTAGTGGACCTTGTAAAGATACCTGCTGTGCATGCAGAGATTCTTCCCCCATTAGGACAGAGGAAGAAAAAAAAGATACAGAGAAGTAGATGATTGTACTGCTTATTCAGCTAACTCTACCCAGAGTCAGCCTCCTACTGCATCACCACACACACACACACACACACACACACACACACACACACACACACATATATACACTACTGCCTGTTTAGTAATGACTTAATGAGGTGAAAAATGATTTCATCAAGTTAATTTGTGAGCAGCCTATATAGATTCTGGGAGAAGTCTTTATCCCTGGCGTGTGCAAAAAATAAATATATAGAGGTCAGACTATACAGAAACAGCTGTAACAGCTGGAATAGCAGATCTGCAATTACAAATTCTTTGTAAGTGCAATAACAGTCTGCAACGTTGTAAAAACACTACAACTGTTTATTTTTAACGTTTTATTTAACTTGAACAGTGTAGGCTATGATAATAACATATGTGTGCAACCAGGGAGGCTTGGCATCTCAATAGAACGTACACTGGGTTTATTTAGCATATGCAGTATAATAATAAATATGCCATTTAGATAGTAACTTACTTGTCAAGCACAAAATACAAGTCGAAAGCCCCTTGACATGTACTTTCCTCTTCTTTTTCTACTTCTTGCTCTGGTTCAGCATTTACGGATGCTAAAGTGAACATAAAAAATCCAAAGAAAAGTAGGGAAAGAGACATTTTCAGCAAAAACCTCGCCATTGTTCCCCCCGAATGTTAAATTCCTTCAAAAGCTCAATCGGAAAAAGCCAATGCCGTCTCACATCCCCAAATGTTTTAAAATGTCTTCTCTAGGCAGAGATGCCCATAACAAAACACGGTCAAAGCTGTCGGAGATTGTTGTAGCGCTCAGTTTCCAAACGTTCCTAGCAAATATTGGATGGGCGACGAGGGCGAAAATGCCATAAAGGTTACGTACTTTGTTCTCGGAAGAAAATTGAAAATTTGTTCGGAGTGATTTTACTATCCGATATAGACATATACTCCTTTCATATTCGTCTGATAATTTATTTTCGTGGAGTAGGCTTATTTGATAAACAAATCCAAATGTTTCAGTGCGTTAGAATATGGATAATTCACAAAATGCACGTTTACTGTCAAATTGTCAAAACGAGTTTTAGATTAAATAAAAAAACTAAATGGAGACGGGCAACGCAAAGCAATGTTAAGAAATGGGAGCTTGGGACAAACTTGGCTGAAATGACCCAGGTTTCATATTTCTGCCAGGAGAGAAGAAAAGTGGCCAACGTTCCACCTTGCGCCTCCCTCTCAAGAAGCTAACTTTGAAAAACAGGCCTATGCATGGACAAAGGAGTGATGAGCTGAGCATCCACTGATGTAGTAACAGCAATATCCCATTTGTCCTGAATGTTATTGTAGCCTAATAACTCAAATCGGCAATACAAATGTAAGCATCATTTACTAAATAATTACGTAGGTCTACTTTGTATTTATTTGATAAACAAATCTCATTGCCAGGGCTGCCTATTTCCTAATTAGGCCTGTCACCCTAGTGTGAACCCTGGGCTAGTGCACCAGAACATTTCTCATCCGCGAAATATCAGGCATACACCTAGATCAGGCATACACCTAGATCAGGCATACACCTGGCCTAACCTGGAGTAGCAAAACGACAACTGTTGCGAAATATTTGTTTATTGAGATACATAGAAGTGGTACTACGAATCAAGTGGTACTGTAGGTGACAGGGTGAAATGTTGTGTGGACTAAAACAGCAAAGCATGATCAAATGTAATTGTTTTTTTGGTCAAACTAACAATGTATCTACCTTGGATAACAATTATCCAGCTAGAGCTAGCTGGGAGATTGCTAGCTAGTTAGCTCCCATCCCATGCCAATGTAAAGTATTTTTTAAACTAATGTCAGACTAAATCGGAAATATGAAGTTATTTGAGAATTAAAGTTAACTTGCTAGCACATCATGCTTAGTGACATTATGTTAGCTGCTTGCTAACCCCAGTTAGATGTATTTTCACTCATTATATCTGCATGCTTGTTAGGGTTCTCCCTTGTGCACACATTCATGACGTGAACGGGCTGCTCGTTCTAAATAGTATAATCTAATATGTTCAAAACAGTGGCAGCATGTGCAGTGGTCATTCGTTTTTTGACATACAAAAGTGAAATCGGTGTATTGAATGCACAGATAGCTTTATATATCTTCTCAAAGAAACTACCGGTAGCTTGAAAACTTGCCATTATATGTCTGTCATACTGACTGCTCTGTTGACAAACACCTCGCTCCCCGGGTATTCAGCCAATCAGCAGCGGCCACTGCTCTCTAATTAGACCACTTTGCTGCTTTGCATTTTTTTATTACAGCATGTATGCCCACATTGTTATATGCATCATTTTTGTAGACTTCCCTAGACAAACAAATTTAATTTATTTATTCAGGATAAAATCCTACTCACTGTGAGTTTGCCTAATTATAATGTACTCCAACCCACGCAGCCATCTGCCCCATTATTTTTAAGCATTAGTCTTCACTAAGTCTTGTTTACTGTCCCTACCAGATAATTACCACTTTGGGATGAGGTGCCTATGTAATTGACATGTAATTTCACAGTTAGAATAACATGCAATTGCTGGGACTGTAATGAACACATAACATGCTGATTTGCACATTCTTATCTTCTCTCAGTTGCCTACTGGAGGTTCTCAGTGTAAATAATGAAGAGTCAAGCAGGTTGAAGCTGTGTCCGCAGTATTTAAGCCATAGCCAGCAAGTTGTTGCAGGTACCACACACACACACACACACACACACACACACACACACACACACACACACACACACACACACACACACACACACACACACACACACACACACACACACACACACACACACTGTCAATGAACAGCATTCTCACATAGGTGTTCCTTTTGTCCAGGTGGGAAAGGGCAGTGTTGAGTGCAATGGAGATTGTTGGGGCGGTATGCAAATTGGAGTGGGTCTAGAGTTTCTGGGATAATGGTTTTGATGTGAGCCATGACCAGCCTTTCAAAGCACTTCATGGCTACAGACGTGAGTGCTACGGGTCGGTAGTCATTTAGGCAGGTTACTTAAGTGTTCTTGGGCACAGGGACTATGGTGGTCTGCTTGAAACATGTTGGTATTATGTCAGTGAAGACACTTACCAGTTGGTCAGCACATGCTCGGAGTACACGTCCTGGTAATCCGTATGGCCCTGCGGTCTTGTGAAAGGTCTTACTCACATCGGCTATGGAGAGGTCGATCACATAAGCATGTTTCAGTGTTACTTGCCTTGAAGCGAGCATAAAAGTAATTTAGCTCGTCTGGTAGGTTTGTGTCACTGGGCAGCTTGCGGCTGTGCTTCCCTTTGTATTATGTAATAGTTTGTAGGCCCTGCTACATCCGACGAGCATCGGAGCCGATGTAGTACGATTCAATCTTAGTCCTGTATTGGCGCTTCGCCTGTTTGATGGTTCGTCAGAGGGCATACCGGGATTTCTTATAAGTTCCAGGTTAGAGTCCCGCTCTTTGAAAGCGACAGCTCTACCCTTTAGCTCAGTGCGGATGTTGCCTGTAATCCATGGCTTCTGGTTGGGTTATGTACGTACGGTCACTGTGGGGATGACGTCATTGATGCACTTATTGATGAAGCCAGTGACTGATGTGGTGTACTCCTCAATGCCATCGAAGAATCCCGGAACATATTCCAGTCTGTGCTAGCAAAACAGTCCTGTAGCTTAGCATCTGCTTCATCTGACCACTTTCTTATTGGCAGAGTCACTGGTGCTTCCTGCTTTAGTTTTTGCTTGTTAGCAGGAATCAGGAGGATAGAATTATGGTCAGATTTGCCAAATGGAGGGCGAGGGAGAGCTTTGTACATGTTTCTGTGTGTTGGATGGAGTAGAGATGGTCTAGAGTTTTTTTCCCTCTGGTTGCACATGTAACATGCTTATATAAATTAGGTAGAATGGATTTGAGTTTCCCTGAATTAAAGTCCCCGGCCACTAGGAGCGCTGCCCCTGGATGAGCATTTTCCTCTTTGCTTATGGCCGTATACAGCTCATTGAGTGCGGTTTTAGTGCCAGCATCGGTTTGTGGTGGTATATAGACAGCTACGAAAAATATTGATGAAAACTCTCTTGGTAAATAGTGTGGTCTACAGCTTATCATGAGACACTCTACCTGTTTATCAAATAAATACAAAACCTCGAGACTTCCTTAGATTTCAGCCTCATTAGGGGTAAATCCTAATGGGACCTCCTGCCCCTTGGCTCAGCACGTGTTTGTGTACAGTTATTCCCTTTACTTAATGGATCCTATTTAATCCTTGTGTTTTGAAAATACAGGCCTTGTGCCTGCCAAAATCTGTCTCGCTCACTGTATATCCGCTCTCAGTGACCAGCATCTGTGTGCGTCTGAGATGTTACAGTTTCATTTCTGTTAGAAATTAGCTGCAGTGCTATCTTCTGGATTTAATGGATTCGCATCAGAGTAGTGGTTGAATTGGACTATGAAGTGTAGATTGAAAAGAGACAGTGAATTGTATTGTATTGGCTGTACCTCCTCCAACAGAATACTAATAAACTATGTTTGTGATAACAGGCCAAGTTGAAACTGTAGGAAGCAACCATAATGGTTAAGTGTTACTTGAATTTTGAGACTTGCTCTGGGGAGTTTCTAAATTCTAATCTGAATGAATAGTTGTACTAAATGTTTTTGCTACAGTGTTGAAATATAGTTAATCTCACTGGTTTGCTGTAACTGAAACTTGTGTAACATTGGTTGGGATTGATTCCAATTTAGGTGTTAGTGTATTTAATTGCCACCTTGAGAAAATCTGGTTGTATTTGTAGTTATTCCATTGTGGGGCAAAAATATGTTTGGTGTTGTATAATATAATAAGCTGCTTGGTTTTCTTGATAAACTCTCCACAACATAGATACTTCGTCTTGTGTTCCCAATGCCTTTATTGTGTCCCACCATTGGAATTGATACAACCAAAATCGCCTCACATGGCAAGCCACTATGTATGGACACAACACTTCTTCCCATACACAGCAAAAAGAGCCTGCATCAAATTTGAGAATGCACCCCAACAGACAGAACAATATGTTTGTAAAGGTCCTAACAATTGTACTTGAAATTATATAATAATATCATAGGAAACACAATTATGTTTCAGCATTTGATTCAATGCACTTTTTTAAAACTAGTTTCAGCTTTCTTGGACAATTTGCAATTCACATTATTTTTTGACAGCCAAAAATAGAAGCTTCTTTGACAAATCATAGCCCCAAGGCCAAGGGCTAGTGGATCAGTAACCCAAACAGATTTATGAACCACTTCTTTAAGAGTCACATTTCAGTATAGCATTTAAAATCACTCACACTTTCTTAAATCCTTCTACAGTAGATTTCAGAATATAAACTATAAGTAAAAACCAACACATTCTGGTTCAGAATCTCTCACATATTCTTTCAAAATGAGAACACTACAACAGGCTACAGAAAGAAGGCTTAGGTGCAGAGGCTGGCTCCCTAGGATTGGTCAATGAAGTGCATTGAACTGTACCCCAAATACTTTGTTCCTCTGAGAACATAAGATCCTAAAGCCCTTTGGCTGCCGACATCCCCTGAGTTCACTTCTTTGTGCCGGCAAAGTGCTTATTGAGGATGCCCTTGGCGGTGTCCAGGGCTGCATCGGCTGGCACAAGGATGTGAGGGGCGACTCCAGCCCCCTCCCAGGCAGGACCCTGGGCTGTGTCCGAATGGGTGGTGGGGATGCTCAGGAACACTTCACTTTCGCCCACACGGAAGGTCACAGGGGGGTGGGAGGCGCCGTTGGTGGTCTCGCCCACGATCATGGCCCGGCCATGCTTCTTCATGATGTAGACAAACTCCTCGGCGGCGCCGGCCGTGGTCCCGCTGGTCAGTATGACCAGGCTCTTCTTGGTGCCGTACCTTGCACCTGAGAGAGAAGACACATCTTTTTTATCCTTGACATTTTGTATTCTGCCAACTGCCCACAATGCTATTCTGCTTTAGCCAAATCGATAAACTCATTGTTCAGTAGCCTACACAGCATGAAACTGGGAAGTTTATTACCAGTGAGCTCAGGCAGAGACCACAGCTCCTTAGTGGTGCCAGAGGGTCTGTCGTACAGTTTGTCCAGCAAGACCTGCTTGTCTGCATCAAAGAAGTAAGAGCAGAAGCCTGCAATGGCAGTGGTGGGTCCGCCCACGTTGTTCCTGCAACAAAAAAAAAAATGTATATGAAAGATAAACATTTTGGAAATAAAACCTTTCTCTATGGTTCAACTGTCCCCATTTACCCCAGCTAAATGGTAAGCCACTCTATAACTCTGTTCATTTTAGTGAACATAAATATGTTCCGGTAGTTGCTATGCTCATAATTTGAGCTTTGATTTTCACTATGATGAGAAGTCCTACCTGAGATCAACAATCAGAGCGTCAGTGTTAACAACTTTGTTCCACACATGCTCCACGATGATCTGGGCAATGGCCTGAACCTCCTCGAAGTCACCAAACATGTCAAAGCGCAGGTAGCCAATGTTGTTCTCAAACAGATCCGTGTGGAAGGAGACCTTGATCAGCTCAATAAACATCTCTGGAGATGGATTCTGAAATCAACATAAATGTCTCAAAAATGTTAACCATAATTGATATACAATGTTATTTTACTGAAGTAATACTGAATTCAACAGACAATTATTTCAGGAAAATATTCATTTAAAAAGTTGCTCTCTGTATTCACATAAAAGTATTCCCAATAGCTATACATAGGCTACAATACAACATTAATTTCTTACCATTGGTGGCAGGGCTGGGATGTTGTGGGTGGTCTTCAGGCACTTGTCTCCGGACAGTGTCATGAGGTCAGCAGAGAGTTTAGCTTCCAGCTCCACCTTTGAAGATATCAAGTTGTAGTCACCGCTCGCTGCCCTCAGCTTCTCTGCAACGTCCGCTCCGACATTCTCAAAGGCGTAGTTGTCGGCCACTAGAGCACCCGTAGCCTCAAGAATGGCAGGGATCTCGGCACGGAGGTTAATGATCTTAATGGCAGCGGCCAGGGCATCTTCAGCATCGACCTCAACATCGGGCGTCACGCCGGTGACCTCCCAGGACTTCCCTGTGATGGGGTTGATGGACTTAGCCGAGGGCACTGTGACATAGAAGTCGGTGTCCCCAACCTTGATCTTGTCGATTTTCACCGACCCGCCAGCGGTTTTCTCCCCGACGATGGTGGCCCTTTTTAGGTTCTTCAGACAATAGGTGACGTCCTCTGCAATTCCCTTGGTGTTTGCACTGGTCAGGATGACGAGAGGCTTCTTGGTTCCGTACCTCTCGCCCAGCAGTGTGGGCATGGACCAGAGCTCGATGGTGATGTCGGTGGGACGGTCGTACACACTGTCAATGTGAATCAGGGGTTCGGCATCAGTGAAATAAGACACAATGTATGGGATGCCCGACAGATCCCCGCTGCCTGTGTAGCGGAGGTCAAAGATCAGAGCGGACGTGGGCAGGATCTTGTTCCAGACCAGCTCCAGGAGGAGAGTGCCAATCTTGTCGGCCAACTCCTCCCCGATGATGTGGTCGATCCTCAGGTAGCCAATGTTGCCCTCCATGACCTCCAGCTTAATGGAGCTCTGGAGCACACCGATGAGCTGGTCCGGTGGCAGGGGTGGCAAGGCAGGGGCCACCGCGGGTACGTAGTTGGGCTCATGGGAGATGACCAGCCGGGGGTCATTGATGGTGCTCTGGACCCCGCCGGTCAGGACGGAGGCGAGAGTGTCAGGGTCGGGAATGCTGAGGATCTCTGTGTTGCTGCTCGCAGCTTCGATGGCCTCCTGCATGCCAGTCAGTTTCTCCGGGGAACAGTAGTTGTCCAGGAGAATTTTAGCCATGTTGACAATCAGGTCAGGTGCAAAAGCACTGTGGACAGCAATATTGCTGAGGACCAGCACCGATGCCAACAAGAGGAGAGCCCTTGCCATCTTGGCGGGTTTCAAGATAGCAGCAAACCACAGTAATAGCCGCTTTGTGGTGGAACGTCCGTCTGCAGAGTGGTCCTTGGTCAAATGAGACTGTTTTTCCTGAAAGGTTTCTGTTAACACATACATAAGAGGATTTTCCTCACACTAAACCTTTAATCGTATGATCTTGAGTGATATATATTTGCTGCTATGCGTGTGAGGTAAGGTTTGACTAGACACAAATATCAACTGAGATTATGCTTGGTGGAAATATTCACATCACTGTATGTGTTATACATTTGTGCATATTTTTCATTTGATGAATAAGGCTCACTGATTGAAGATCAGAGTTAATTAAATAGATATTTTCTGCTAAATTAATGAATTATTTTGTCTGTACCTTAGAATTAGGCCTTCTGTTGGTCAGCAAGTTGATGTAAAGTGTAATGTTACCTGTCACTGTATATTTTGACAAAATGTCCTTATACCATATTTAGGCTTATAATCTCTCACTCATGCTGCACATGATCAATCAGCATTATACGTAGAACATAGAACTTGTACTAAGAACTTAGAATTTTAAATAGTCAGGTCATCCACCCCCTCCCCTCTCTTAATCTGCCGTTGGCTGACCCTAACTAAGCATTATGATCTGTAAATATCACATTGAACTCTGAATAGTTCCGTCTCAGGTAATAATAACTCAGAGGTTTATTAAACAGTTTATTCAACAAGTGTTGATTAGAAATGGAAGAACACTTACTGGAAAGCAATAACATTTGCCATACAGTTAGATTAAACCTACTACACCAGTGTAAAATAGATAATGGAGCTATATGGCCTCTATTTGTTCACGACACTATTCACAATCAATTGATATGGACATCATTGATGCTTTTACACAATAGGAGAACTGAATACAGTAATTTACTACAAGTTTGTATGGGTAATGCTCCCTCTACTGACTGGCTGAAGACTCTATATGGCAATATGATGTTTTACTTGCAACATGAAAAATTACATGACTTGACAAAAAGGATGAATAACAAATGCATTAACAGGTTAATATAGAAGTATAAAGTATTTGCATTAATCAAATTAAATACATGATGATAGTATAATGAAAGGAAATTAAATATGAACCCTTTCTCTTCACACATATTTAGGCCAACACAAATTTAGCCCGGGCGAGTTAGCTACATCAAAGAAAAATACATTTAGATATTTATGAAATATGAACAAGAGGATTTATTTGTAAGTCTATTCAAATTTCTCATACAAAATGACGCACAGGGGTTTGGTCAAATTCATCGAAGGCAACTAATTTCATCCCAGACCTGCAACAGTCAGGGATCTGTTTATTAAACTATTTTATAACCATGTGCAAAAATAAAGCTTTCATAAGGTGCCTTAAGGATTACCAATGTGCAATCTACTATTTGAAGACTTTCAATAAGAGAACAAATTCTTTTCATGTTTTCTGTCAACCCTATTTTTTTTTTATTTCTTTTTACAAACTTCGGGGTGGTTATGTTTTTTTATTTATTTAACCTTTATTTAACTAGGCAAGTCAGTTAAGAACAAATTCTTATTGACAATGACGGCCTACACCTGCCAAACTCGGACGTTGCTGGGCCAATTTGCGCCGCCCTTTAGGACTCCCAATCACGGTCGGTTGTGATACAGTCGGATTTGAACTAGGTTGTCTGTAGTGACGCCTCTAGCACTGAGATGCAGGGTCTTAGACCACTGCACCACTTAGGAGCCCCCATATCTGTTATACCACAGATATGTCCGATTTCAGAAAAATAATTATAATAAGTAACATTTCTGTTAGAAATTACACACAACAAAAAACATAATTCACAAATACAGGAAAAACAAAGTAAACATTTAAAAGAAAGAGAAACAATAACATTACCACTATTTCCCTTGATCTCACTTTAAAAGCTTGGCTGCAATGATTCTCTGTGCAACACTTAGAGCATCATTTGCCTGGGTAGCAACGTGTGGCTCGACCCCGGAAACACTCCACACCTTCCCAGTAACAGCACTCAGGACCACCTGGTTAGGTATGGAGGCATACAGGATACTGTTCCCGATCTGGTAGGTGGCACTGGACAGGGACCCTCCGATGGTCGGCTCCCCGATCACCGTCGCCCTGTTAAGGTCCTTCATGGTCCGCGTGAACGCCTCGGCAGCCGACCCCGTCATGTGACTAGTGAGGATGTAGATGTCCTTGCTGGAGCCGTACCTCTGACCCTGGATCTGAGGCACGGTCATTACCTCGGTCATGGTGGTTGTGGAGCGGTCAAAGACGGTGTAAAGGTGCCTCAGGGGCTCGGCATCGAAGAAGTAGGTGCAGAGGAGTGGGATGGCTGTGGAGTAGCCACCTGTGTTGTATCTCATGTCGATGATCATTGTGTCCGTGTTCACCAGCTTGCTCCACACCCGTTTAATCAGCTGAGGGCCGATGGCTCTCATCACTTCTATGTCTGCCATCATGTCGAACCTGAAGTAGCCCACGTTCCCGGGCATCACCTCGATCTTGAACAGCGAGTCAATGATGTAACCCACCTCCTCAGCTGTTGGGATTTTTGGCATGTCATGCAGAGTCTCGGGTTCGATGTCGCAGTAGAATATGTGCAGCCGGTGGTCACCTGATGTCTCCTGGAGGTCAGCTGTCAGCTGGGATGCCAGAGACTCATAGTCCACCACCGATCGATACGAGCCCTCAGCCCATTTGATGAGTAGCACTCTACTGACCCTATTGGCTACCTCAGGGATGGCATAGTGTACTTCCAGGAGCTCCCCCGTCCCCTCCACCAGTAAGCGAACCTCCCTGTGAAACTCTATGATCTCATGGGTGTGGTCAACGGCCTCCTCGGCAAGCACTATGGAGTCGGGGACCACGCCTCCACCTAGCCAGCACTCCCCGTTGTTGTCTATGATGTTTATGAAGGGGACGGTGATGACAATGTCCGTGTCTTCCACCTGGAAGGACTTGGAGTGCATCAGGGTCCCGGATGTGATTTCCCCGATGAGGGTGCCACGGTGCAGCGACTGCATCAGATAAGCAAATTCCTCCCCAGCACCGGCGGTGTAGTAACTAGTCAGGATGTACACTCCACGTTTAGACCCATAGGGTGGGCCTGGGAGGCCGGAAATAGTGTTAAACTCAGTGGTAGTGTTCTGGATCCTGTCATATATGGTGAAGAAGTGGAACTGTTGTGACGGGTCTTGAAGGAAGGAGAGCAGGATGCCCATGGAAGCTGAGGACCCACCTGTGTTGTATCGCAGATCGATGATGAGGTTCTCTGTGTCTTTGAGAGGCTCCCTGATTTTTTGGGCGATCTGCTCTCCTAATTTGGCCATCACCGACACATCTCCAAACTTGTCGAAGCGGAGATAGCCAGTGTTTCCAGTTAAGATGCGTACTTTGAAGACTGTATCCACCAGGTTCCTGAGAAATGCTGGATCGTCTGGTATTTTCTCAAGTTCAAAGTCTTCCTCAATGATAACTGGGTGATCTTGGGTCAGTTTGATCATCAGACGAGGGTCCTCTGACACAGACTGTAGTTCGTAGTTGATTTTATTTGCCAGATCCTCCTCTGAAATGACAGAAAAAAAATCCGTGGATTCCAGATGTTGAAGGAGAGCCGGTACTCTGTCTGTGAATGAGTAGTACTGCCTGATGATGTCAGAGACGCTCTGGACGGCATTTGGAATGGCACTCCTGACAGCCAGTAGATTTTTGGCATTGGCAACAGACTCCTTGGCATTTATATTTACAGAGGGAGATACTCCACTCACTTCCCAGCTTTGGCCTGTTATTGGGTTCACTGACCTGGCCACTGGAACTGTGATGTAGAAACCAGAATCTCCTATTCTTATCTTCTGCACTTTCACTGACCCCCCGGCTGACCTCTCTCCAACAATGATAGCCCTATTCAAATGCTTCAGAGTGTAGGCGATTGCCTCAGCCGCTCCCATAGTACGCTTACTGGTTAATATGATGAGGTCTTTTTGCTTTCCATACCTCTCTCCCATGATAGATGACGTAGTCCACAGCTCCTTAGTGGTGTTAGAGGGTCGATCAAACACAGTGTCAATGTGAATAAGAGGTTCTGGGTCGGAGAAGTAGGAGATGATGAAAGGAACTCCGGACAGCTCCCCAGTTGTGCTGTAGCGCAGATCAAAGATTAACGCGGAGGCGTGGGTGACCTTGTTCCAGATGTTGTCCCGGAGCAGCGGGCCAAGCTTGGCGGCGGTCTCCTCCCCTATAATCCGGTCGATCCTCAGGTAGCCCACGTTGTTCTCAAGGACCTCCAGCTTCACAGAGTTTCTGACCAGACTGATGAGCTGCTCCGTGGGGAGAGACGGGAGAGCAGGCGGCATCACTGGGACAAAGTTTGGTTCGAAGGACACAGTCAGCCGAGGGTCATTGAGTGCACCCTGCACGCCAACCGTCAGCACAGATGCCAAGGTCTTGCGGTCAGATATTTTGAGGATTTCTCCACTGTTGATGGCTTGTTGAATGGCCTCCTGCATCCCGACCAGATTCTCAGGGAAGCAGTAGTTGTCGAGTAGAATTTTCGCCATATCCAGCACCAGAGCCGGCTGGAAGGAAGAGCTGGAGTAGAGAACATGGCAAAGAAGCACCAGCAACGCTTGTGAGAACCGGCCTCCTGCCATTATTGTGGAGAATGTTATATTTGATCAGCGTTACCCTGCTTTTTGGTCCATTCATTCGGAGGGACAGTCCTTTGTTAGGAGAGAATGTTTTCACCGGCAGGTTTCGGACAACAACAATGACATAAGAGGCTTTTGTTCCCAATAAACCTTTAATCGTATTATCTGCGGTGCATCCGCCAGACAATAACAGACCAAAAATTCTCAAACTGGAGATGTTACATCGAAGGTATTATAATGTAGGTATTTGGGTATGCCACAAGATTAGTTGAGTGTACCTTTTCCACTTTTACTGTATTTAATTTGTTTTATTATTGTAAAGAAAGAGGCTTGTGTCTGGATGTATTTAGTTTTGGGCATCAAATCAAATACAAATACCTTCGCATCCCATATTCATTATTAGAATTTATATGACATGCTCTACCGTGTCATGCACATTTTCTTGAAAAAAAAGGGTGAGATAGAGAAAAGAGATTAGAGAAGATAATAGAGGTGAAATACTACCTGATTAGTATGAAAGGCCCATGTGAATCTCACTATCACTTATAAGGCATTGTGATTCGGCCAGGCGGAGATAAGGGTCAGGCTTTGTGTGCTCATGTCTGGGGCGAGTGGATGAGATGATTACACAGTTTGTATCCGTGTGTGTACATGTGATAAGCCGCCTTGAACACAGGATTCAGGATGAAAACCAAAGATTTAGCAGCAGTGATTATAAACATGAACATGGACTACAGTATACACCCCGGGGCAAAAGTTTGGAATATTACTCATTCAAGGGCTTTTCTTTATTTGCACTATTTATTACATTGTAGAATAAAAGTGAAGACATCAAAACTATGACATAACACATATGGAATCATGTAGTAACCAAAAACGTGTTAAACAAATCAAAATATATTTTACATTTGAGATTCTTCAAATAGCCACCCTTTGCCTTGATGACAGCGTGGCACACTCTTGGCATTCTCTCAACCAGCTTCACCTGGAATGCTTTTCCATCTTGAAGGAGTTCCCACATATGCTGAGCACTTGTTGGCAGCTTTTCCTTCACTGCGGTCCAACTCATCCCAACCCATCTAAATTTGGTTGAGGTTGGAAACAAAAATGTCAAATTTGGACTCCAGACCAAAGGACAAATTTCCACCGGTCTAATGTCCATTGCTCATGTTTCTTGGCCCAAGCAAGTCTCTTCTTCTTATTGGTGTCCTTTAGTAGTAGTTTCTTTGCAGCAATTTGACCATGAAGACCTGATTCACACAGCCTTCTGCTGAGATGTGTCTGTTACTTGAACTCTGTGAAGCATTTATTTGGGCTGCTCTAATGAACTTGTCCTCTGCAGCAGAGGTATTTCTGGGTTTTCCATTCCTGTGGCAGTCCTCATGAAGCTGGTTGAGAGAATGCCATGAGTGTGAAAAGCTGTCATCAAGGCAAAGGGTGGCAATTTGAAGAATCAAATATAATTTGATTTGTTTCACACTTTTTTGGTTACTACATGATTCCATATGTGTTATGTCATAGTTTTGATGTCTTCACTTTTATTCTACAATGTAAAAAATAGTGCAAATAAAGAAAAACCCTTGAATGAGTAATATTCCAAACTTTTGCCCCGGGGTGTATATTCACCATTTACATTGCATGTTTGCATCCAGATTTTCACTCATCAATTTTTGTGACATTTCCACTGTGTTCATATATCAATGTTGAATATAATTTAAGGCTGAGTGAAATTCAGCCTTAAATTAAAAGGTATTCTAATACAAGCCTTACAACACTGGGCATTTTTACAACACATAATTACGCAACTACATATCATCTAATGCTGCAGCACAGCGTGTACCGTTAATCTCACCTTAACTTCTAATACCCAGCCTTACATAAGTCCGTCTGGCGATTCTTTGTAACCAATCAGGACCTGGAATCTAATTTTAAGACTCCACTCCCAGTGCATTGTTCACTGCGTCATTTAAGAGGGCATGTTTGGCACACATATGGATAGAGGAGAGGTTATCAGGGGGAGGAACTAGTTTAGGCAATTGTGGTCTCGGTTAATTAGGCTAAAATCAGACGTCACGTAGTGTTTTAATGGAAAGTGGTATATTAAGACTGGGCTATATTTGTTTTTATTGTAAAGCGGTGATGTAAGTGTCTACATCTAGACTTTTTCATCCCCTCCTGACAAACATTAGGTTCATTAGGAAGGGAGCCATCACCTCTGATTAGAATACATTGATGTGTATTGACCATAGATAGACATTGCATCATTGTGTCTTTCCCATTATGGTGTTTGTAAGATCACGGGCAGCGCCATCTTGAAGTAGTGCATTTTCTTCTTCTACTATTTCTATGGGTTGGCAAACAATCTGAAAGGGTGCATAATGCCACCTGGAGTGTGTTGTTTGAACAGGTATAAAGCTAAGGTTGGTGATTTACTGCCACCTGCAGCTATGGAAAGTTTGCTCATGAGTATAATTCATTTGCTGATCCCTCCTTAACCCATAGGAAGTCCCACCCAGTTGACTACTTCAAAATGGTGAAAGTCATGAATGGCGCTGCCCTAAAACGGGCTTTTGGGCACTAGAATCCTTTATATACCCCTATGGTATTTTCTAATGTGTGATACGTTCACAACTTAAATATGGTCTGGTTTTGATACGTTGGGATCACCATGTACTTAATATTAAGATGTGTGTGCAGTGTTTGCGTTGAATAATTACAAGGATAGTCAAAAGAACAGAAAATGAATGAAGGAGCAAGATATAAAATAAATAAATAATCAATTCAAACCAATTCTTTACTTTATAGAACAATTATACATTCAAATTAATACACAGTCACAAAAATATACGTTTCATGAACGTGTTGAGACAATTGTTTATTGTCCACCTGTATTTATTTAACCTTTATTTAACTAGGCAAGTCAGTTAAGAACTAATTCTTATTTACAATGACAGCCTACACCGGCCTCCCCAACCAGGACAAAGCTGGGCCAATTGTGCACTGCCCTATGGTGGCAGGTAGCCGAGTGGTTAGAGCATTAAGGCTGTAACCGAAAGGTTGCTGGATCAAATCCCAGAACTGACAAGGTAAAAATCTTTCGTTCTGCCCCTGAACAAGGCAGTTTATCCCACTGTTCCTAGGCTGTCATTGTGAATAAGAATTTGTTCTTAAGTGACTTGCCTAGTTAAATAAAGGAAAATATGGGACTCCCGGTCATGGCTGGTTGTGATACAGCGCAGGATCGATCCAGGGTCTGTAGAGACGTCTCTAGCACTGAGATGCAGTGCCTTAGACTGCAGTGCCACTCGGGAGCCTGTAGAGTGCGCTCTTTACACATTATTCAAAGAAGAAGTTGAAATGTATAAATTCACATTGAATATTCGTAGAGTGGTACAACTGCAGCACAGAAATGCACTGTTATGTAATAGTGCAACCTTTACCTATAATCCACAGTCTCTGACTCTAATATGAAACTAATCAGAACAATCCATATTTAATTCAAAGCAATAATTTAGAAGTCATAATCAGAAATGCCCTGTTATAAAAAATACTTTAAAAATCTAGAGCAAGATAGTCCTTATAGCCAACTGATAAATAAACAACACTATGTACAAACTCTTTAGATATCATGATAATTTTGTTATATATATCAAACTATAGATGCACACAGACATAATACAGATGTAGGATCTTAATTTGAGCCAGTTTGCTACAGCAGGAAAATAATCCTGCAGCAACAAGAAATTGGAATTATTATGTGGATTATAATTAATGTAGGGGTTGATACATTTTTCGTTAGGGCAAATCAAGTCTGAAATGTCAAAGTGGAAATTACAAACTTTAGAAGCCATTTTAAAACTCAAATAAACTACAAGTTTGCATTTGCTGGCTCAAATCCTCAGCAACAAAAGAGTGATCAAACTAGAAAAGTAAATTTCCTGAAGAAAATGTGATGTGCATGCTAGCTGGTGAAGGATCGATTGATTGAACATGTGAAAGTTGGTTTGGTGTCTCTAGCTTGAACGGTTCAAGAGTTACTGTTGGTGGGTTATTTTATGTAAACGTGTGCAATTTTATATGGTTTTAGTGATGTGCATGCTAGCTGGTGAAGGATCGATTGATTGAACATGTGAAAGTTGGTTTGGTGTCTCTAGCTTGAACAGTTTAAGACTTACTGTTGGGGAGTTATTTTATGCACATTTATTTAGTTATAGTTGATACATGTGTTGAATGGTTGAAGAGTTACTGTTGGTTGGTTATTTTTATGCTAATTTATGCTAATGTATACAATTATAGTTCATACAAGATTTTCTGATTTTAAAGTTAGGATAGACTGAACATGTGAAAGTTAGTTTGGTGTCTAGCTTAAACGGTTTAAGAGTTACTGTTGGTGAGTTATTTATGTGTATTAGTTATAGTTGATTAAGATCTTAAGAGTAGCCTGAATGTTTTAAAGTTAGTCTTTTAGCTTAATTGGCCAAGGAGTAGGACCATTTCAAATAGTTACCACTGTGTATTGCTTTGCATGCACACCTAATAATATGAGTATGTAAGAAATCTAGAGTTGTGTATTGCTTTACATTCACACCTAATTAAGATCCTACATCTGTAGATCCAATTCATGATCTCTTTTGTTTTCTAAAACCCTAATAATAATAATGATAACCCTCATAAATAATGTATAAATATTGTATTATAGGCTTTATTGCTATTCTAGACAGAGCATTTGCTGAACATATACTAAATAAAATAACTAAAATGCATCTTCCAACAGGAATGTACAGATTTACAGTAAGGGTTATGGCTGTTACGTCTCACTACCTACATCCACACTCTGCCACCTTCATCTCCTCGTACAGGTGTCGTACAGTGATGACACCATTCTCCTGGTACATGACCATAATGGGGTCCAGTTTTGTGGGAACGCAACACGCCATGTTGCCTTTTTTGGGGTTCTTGAGATTGACCAGGGTTTGGATGAGGGCATGTTTGGAAGGGGTCATGTCATCCGTCAGGGGGAAATAACACACCCCTCTACACTCAAAGGCTTCGTATTCAGGGGGCGCTACGATCCACTGGTCCCAGCCAATGTCTTTGAAGTTGACGCGCATGGAGGTCCGTCGGCAGTAGTTGGTGTCCGCCTGCCTCTTCCGCCTGGGGTGTAAGTCCACAGGGATCTCAATGTAGTCGGTCCCTTGCCAGTCGCTCCCTGAGAAGAGCGTCTCTTCCTCGTGAACTATCATCTCCCTCAGCTCCTTCTTTGCCTCTCTCTTCCTGCTCCCCAGGTCGTCAGAGAAGATGATCAAAGCAGCCGACGTGTTATCTCTCACACCCACACCCTCACTCACGTCCAAACCTCCACCTTTGAAAGGCCCAAAGTTCCACCTGTCAACCACCACTTCAAACTCACTGGCCACACGGTCCGATTTGACCCAACTCTGGATGGCAGTGGTCACATCAAAAGCTTCCCAAGAGTGATGGGTCCCAATGACCTCTTTCCCATCCACAAGGTGGGCTGTGGCCTTGTGTCCTTTATACTCCACTTCATAGACCTTTATGGAAGCCCCGATCCCATTGGTAGAGGTTGAGGTCGTCCTATTATCCAGAAGGGTGAACAGCCTGAGTTCCGCCATGGTGACCTCTTCGTGATTCGGGACAGTTACATTGAACAGAAGTCTGTGTTTTGACTTGGTGCCATTTTTTTCAGAGTGACTGACATCTGCAAAAGTAGGCAAAAGGCATACATAGTTTCATATTTGATATCACTTATTTGTACCAATAGCCTTAGAGGCGCACAGGCTTAATAAGACTACAGTACTAACATAATACAGTGTCTATGTATGTAGATGTTGTGATCATTGATAAAACCCCCAAACTCATGTTTGACTTGCCTATGTACATACCTTGAACGGTGAAACTGCGAATGACATCAGAACGAGGCATAGAGGACGTGTCGGAGGCATACTTGTTGTACAGTTCAATCATGAATGGCGGTGGGTATATCTTTCTGTGCTCTTGTGGGACATCTGATAAGTTGAGTTTCCTCAGAAACTCTTCCTTCATGTTTCCCAGAAAGCTCTGTAACCTGTCCTCCTCTTTGACCAGGTCCTGCTCGGAAGTCTCAGAGAAGCCCTCAGGATCTTCACTTTGGAGGACATCGTTCAGTGGTTTGCACCTACAGGAACCCGTGGACACCAGCAAAATCAGACACATCTGGAAGAGGAAACGCCTCGAGAACTGCATCTTTAGATCAGATCCTTCCCAATCAACGCGCTTTACCTTCCCAGTTCCCACTATGTATTTAAAACTGACTTTGGGTGACAATCTGTTGAAATTGAGATTCTTCTACGCTAGGGCTGTAGTTCTGGGGTCCGCTCCCATGCTCTAGAGTAAACAGTAGCCTCATGTCAACCATAGTAGCACGGCTATTCTTATCTCAACCATTGATGTCTTGTTTTAGGCTTTCTTATCATTAGGGGGCTTAAAGTTAATGAAGATTCTGTAAACATTTCACAGACGCACTGCGATAATGAGAGCGACGCTGGAAATTGTGAGGCTACTGACAAACACTTTACTAAATTCTTCCCTCTTTCTTCCCACACGCGGTTCAAAGCTGAGGCCAACGGAAATCAAAATGTGTATGTTCGGCGAGGCAGTGAAATACATAGTCAGGGTTGAGGAGTAACTCGCTCATATGTAATCTGATTATTAAAAAACTGTAATCAATTATGTTACCAGTACAAAATATTGTAATCAGATTACAGATGCTTTAGAAAAACTAGATGATTACTTCTTGGATTCAGAAAGGATGTTTGCGAAAAAATACTTAATGACACCTTCCTATTTTCTCAATGACATTTAATTCAGCAATGGAAAAAGGTGCAAGTATAAGTTTGCTCCATCTGAGCGAGTCTGACCACAAGTCAGAAACCACTATAAAGATACACCAAATGCATTTGATGGATCCTTTTGGTCTTCTTTTAATGCCTCTTAAGGGGAAAGTAATCAGATTACATTACTGAGTTTGGGTAATCCAAAAGTTACATTACCGATAACAATTTTGGACAGGTAACTAGTAACTGTAACGGATTACATTTAGAAAGTAACCTACACAACCCTATCCATAGTAAGACCTGATCTCTCAGATACATAAGCAATAGATGTAGATATCATACTTGTTCAACAGAGAAAAACAGTAACAAGTTGCATAATTCTATGTTGGGTACACCTTCTTCAACACCAGTATGTAATACAGTTGCTAGGATCCCGTGTCATCGTGGGGGGTACTTCAGAGGCAAATATGTCTGAGGACGTTGGCCTGAGTCAAAAAAAAAAAAAAACGTAGTGAGGACCAGTGGAATATCATCTGACATACATTTGTAGTGGAAATGAAGGGACTTTCTTTACCTGAGTCTGAAATTAGTAACACATTCCTATCTCCTAAACATTCCTGGAGCAGCCTTTAATTCTAATATTAGCCTAAAACTAAACTAAAGTATGTAGGATGCTCTTTATGTATCATCATAAAATGATTACAACCCCACACAATCTAACATGTTTTTACATCATAATACACTTTATGCTCTAATCAGTTTATTTCCATTTAAATTTACAGTCAATCTATACAATATTTGGGCAATTGAAGCACAAACAATAAAAAACTGACAAATCCTAAAAAATGATATATTCACAATTCACAATTCAGTTAATGGGGGAATAGAAGTTACATGCCACAATATTCGTAACACTTTTGTGGTAGTTTGACATGAATCAACTGTACATACAGTATGATACTGAAAATGTTGGATGTAATAATTGTGCACTAGAGGTCTGCAAGTAATCAGAAATTAAGCTCTTGTGATTTTTTCATCAATAACATCAAAACAATAAATCTCAGGTCCACGTCTTCAAATGGCATTTTTTTTTACTATTTTCTATTTCAAAACAGCAGGTGGCAGCAATGTGCTGCGTATCTCCCTTCTCTTTGAACATTACGACAGTGGATCCCTAACTCAAACTAATACAAACATCACATTTGATATTCCACACTGAGTACCTATAAGATGACCACAGTATGCATACAGTAAGAAAACGATATTGAATTATTTATTAAAATAGTACAATCTCTCATGCATTAAACATTTATCTTGGCAGATTAATTAAAACAACTAGTGACCACTGCATAAACTACAGGCAAAGCATAGTTTAAGATTCCATCAATTATTTACAAAAAAGTCCCATTTAGTTGTATTAGTTACATTATTATTTACAGAGGTTGAGTTTTTGCGTCTGGTGCCGTATGAAGACTAATCATATCTAAAGCCCACTTTAGTCCAATAGTCTAAATGCAGTAAATGGCAATATGGTCCAGTATTTGAGTTACTCTGGAGTCTGGGTATAGATCAAGAGCCAGCTCTGGATGGCTGAAGGCTTGGAACTGCCAGTTAGTTATACAGTCCCCAATTCACCTACAGTTGAGCTACTGAATGACAAAGAAACTTCTGTGTGAATCGCACTCATCTGAGGGTCAGACCATAGCGTTTTCTGCATCTCACCACCCGAAACCCTTATCTATAATCCATATCTCCCTCCATGGTGAGTTCATCCATTGTAGTCTCATGCAAAGATGTCTTTGGATGACTGTATGTCTCTCCTGCTCCGCTCTGTCTGATTCATTGTCTTATGCATTATGCATTGAGGCTCTTTCCGGGTGGTTCTACCGGCAGGCGCAGGTCTCCACAGACATGTTGGGGTAAACCTTCAGCACCATGTTCCGGCTGGGGTCCAGGAAGAGAACACTCAGAGAGCTCATCCTGTCCGGAACACAGCAGGGCTCCGGAATGCCTGGAACGATTCCCACCGCCCTCACAATGCTCTGGATGGTGGCATGGTTAGAGGGCCGGACAACCTGGGAGCCAGAGAGGGAAAGAAGCTGGAGTTAAGAGGGATTTCACAAGGAAGTCTGAGGATGACAACACATTTGTCAGGCATGTATTTAATCCAGCATACCCTGTGTTCAGTATCATCTGATGAAATAAAGCAATTTCCAGCATATTTTCAAGACAATGGAACATTTTATTGACTAAATAAATACCACACGACACACTACACTAACTTACCTTAGGAATAGGAAATCTGCAAGTGCCTGCACAGTAATAGGCATCAAAGGCTTTCGGGGCTAACACCCACTCGCTCCAGCCGATGTCTGCAAAGTCCACTCTCAGGTAGCGTCGGGCGCAGAACCTGGGCTCACTCCACTGTCTCCTGCGAGCCTTCTTCATGGTCCTCTCATCAAAGCTCAGCACTTGGGGCTTATTCAACCCCTCACTGCTGTCCTGGCTCTGCTTTCGTCCATCTTTCATTGAGGGCTTGATCTTAGGAGCAAAATTTGTGCCCTCCCATAGTTCATGGTTCTTCAAGGTGTGAAACTGGACTTCAGGCAGGTCATTGTTCTGTATTTGGTTCAGGGGGGACACTGCTTCTCTTTTCAGCCTGGAGCCTGGAGGAGATGCATTGGGCGACCGGGTGGGCTCCTCGCCTGAAGGGAAAGGCCCGTACCTCTGCAAGGTCATGGCCACGCTGTTGGGCTCAGATACGGACATGTCGTTGGCGTACACCAGGACGTATGGTAGGCTGGCTGGAGAGAAGCGCTCCTGGTTCCTCTGGGGCCTCACCCCAAAGTCAAACTCTGCAGAGATGAGGAGCTCTCCCAGGACGTGAGCCTCTTTGACTACAGCGGAGACTTCCCTTGTCTGCCAGGACCCCCTCCTAGGAGGGGGCAGGGTGACGTTGCCCAGCGGGGAGGCAAAGGCAGAGTTCGGGGACGTTCCTCGGAAGAGGAGCTGGGAAGGGGGAAGCTGCTGGAGGTGCTGGATGCGACAGGAAGCGTTTCGGGAGCGCCGGCAGAGCCAGGGCCGGTGGCGAGGACGCTGGTCCAGGAAGTGGAATGTGGCAGACAGGATGACCTCAGACTCCTGGATGGTTGACAGGTTGAAATGGAACCACACACTGTTCGTGGAGACTCCTGCAAAGAAAAGAAAGACAAGACAATGGAAAGACATTATCATATGTGTTGACAGCATTTTTTATTCTACATGTCTTTTCTGCAACCACAATGTCATAGATAGATAGATAGATAGATAGATAGATAGGTAGGTAGATAGATAGATAGATAGATAGATAGATAGATAGATAGATAGATAGATAGATAGATAGATAGATAGATAGATAGATAGATAGATAGATAGATAGATAGATACTTTATTGCTCCCATGAATGAATGATTAGCTGTGGGTGAAATATCATCACGTACAATAGGCTACAGTGCAATCATTATGGCATGAAAACACTGATTGCAATACACAATATTTGGATTACAATGAACAATATTCTTAATGTCATCCCTTGACTCCCATTACTGTTTGAAAGATAAACATTGCCCCTGAATAGGTCTCAGCCATATGGAAATGCTTAGGAGAGCACTGAAGAGAGTTTTCCATGTGCCTTTAATAGTGTCTGAGTGAGTGTCATAATAGGCTCTTGTCTAACATCTTATGAATATTAACAGCATACTATACTCTATGATCACAATGAACCTATACCAAACCTGTGACAGGGCATGGGGTTGCTTATATAAAACACATTTATTAGCTCAACTTAATTATTATTAACGTTTTGCTCTTGCAAAATTATGTTTATGTCACTTTGTATGGTTCCAAGGCTACTCTAGCTACTGCATTCAAAGTATCCTGCCTACAGCTGTCAGCAGCCCACCACGTACATATTAGTTGTGATATTATAGTATGATGCAGTAAAATATAAACATGTTTGACAACACTCACCTGGAATAGCCCTAAAACCTCTAACGGTATTTCCGTCTCGATGGCGGTGGGGCTCCTTACTGTACTTTTCATAGAGTTTGAACATATTGATTGAGACCATGTCCCGCGGTGCGCCCTCGCGCGCGGAAGTGTGATCCGTAGCGGGTTCGATATCGCTGTCCTGTTGCTTGATGTCGGATTGCTCCACTGATGAAACTTCCCCGATACCGGAATTAAAAAATAATAACAAATGCACCAGATATAGTAATATCTTTGCCATATTTTCTATGCAAAACGAGTTATTCCATCAAGTAAGGTCTCTCTTTAGTATTTGAGTGTGCCAGAATGTCAGAAAAGTCCTCCACAGTTTGATCTGCAGTGCAATTTCAGAATGCGCTTGATAAATCGTTTCTCTTTTTACTCATATGTAGATTGGAGTTAAAAAAGGTAAGTCGTATGACAGGCACACTTCACAGCTTATATCTCCACATTTGTTTAATACTACCAGAGAGACCAGGGGGTAGCCTACTGCTTCAGCAGTGACAGATGGTGACGCTTTGGAGCGTTCAGCCAACGAGAGTCAAGCCCGCAAATCTCCCCCATTGTAGAATCCTAATCTACTTTACGCGTAGAGAACAGGCTACTCAGGAGAATAGTGCTCGTTAAATAAAGTTAGACCAAAGCTAAATCAATGTCTGCAAGATCACATAATGATACTATTCTATATAACAAAACCGAATATAATAGCATAGTATATGTCAGG
Source organism: Thymallus thymallus (assembly GCA_023634145.1). Taxonomy (NCBI): domain Eukaryota; kingdom Metazoa; phylum Chordata; class Actinopteri; order Salmoniformes; family Salmonidae; genus Thymallus; species Thymallus thymallus. The sequence continues at coordinate 11,800,840 of CM042387.1, forward strand.
GGTCTTCAACCTTTTCTTTCCCAGGTATCCCCTCCAAGGCAAACCAGCGGCTGAGGGAACCCATCATACGTTTTCAAATGTTTTCAAATGTCTTGTCTTATCATCAGGTGAATGATAATGGAAAATAGCAGTAATCAACATTTTAAATTGAGTAGATTTTGTATACAGTTTTTAATTATTTTGAAATAGGATGTGTAAACTCCAAACCTATTGGTCAATAATAGCAAATGTTTAGTTTCCCCTCCCCACGCATACCACTCCCAGAAAGTCCTTACAAAATTCTGGCTTGAGAAAATTGCTCTTTGCTAAGAAGTTATTTTTGTATTCATTTTAGTTGGAAACAATCACAATAAGGTATTAATTGTTACCCAGAAATTATTTGATATTGAGATAAAAACGGATGCATTGGACCTTTAAAAAAAGGATAGAAAATAAGGAACTTCTCTGTCAGCCCTGCATTGTCTTATGAAAATTGTGATAAATAAAAAAGTATACCAGTTTCATTTAAGGACCAAAAAAATGACAGCTGTGCCAAATTGTTGTGAAGAGATTTTTGATATACCGATTCCATGGCACATGAACTGATAAACAAAACAACCGCTGGATACAAAACTTAGAGTTTTTCAATTTAAATTATTATACAAAATACTTGCAACCAATAGAATGTTATATATATTGGGGATACAACCATTCCAGCTCTGCAGATTTTGCTGCAAAGTGACAGAATCATCAGATAATTTGTTTTGGTATTGTCCATAAGTAGCTTGTTTTTGGTTGCAAGTACAGGAATGGATAATGAATGAATAATTGCAACATTTACCTGGAGCTAACTCTGCAAATAGGACTGCTGGGTGATTTAAAAAGTAATAGTCAATCGATCAATAATATCTTTAATTTACAAAATGTAGAATCTGTGAGAATAGAAAGGTTCAGAACTTCACAGCACAGTTGAAATTATATGGCAAATAGGAATCAAAACTTGAGAGATAAATGGGAGGGGTTGAGAGGAGCTGAAGGATGGGACTAAAAACAATCAAACGATAACTATTGTAAACTAAACTCAGTCCGTTAAACGTATATAGTGTGTATAAGCTGGAAGTAGAAGCCTAAGAGTTTGTTGTCCATTAGTTTACTCCAATTAGGGGAGGGATGGTAGGGTTAGGGGAAAATAATAAAATATATATATATTTATATTTATATATATTTACCAAAAAAAATTGGAAATGATGCAGACAATTACATTGATGGAATCCACAATCTATCTCTAATAATAAAGTTAAGCTACTCTCTAAAAATACAAATATACACTACACCTACTCATTCAAGGGTTATTTAAAAATGTTCTACATTGTAGAACAATAGTGAAGACATCAAATCCATGAAATAGCACATATGGAATCATGTAGTTACCAAAAAAGTGTTAAACAAAAATCGAAATATATTTTATATTTGAGATTCTTCAAATGGCCACCCTTTGCCTTGATGACAGCTTTGCACACTCTTGGCATTCTCTCAACCAGCTTCATGAGGTAGTCACCTGGAATGCATTTCATTAACAGGTGTGCCTTCTTAAAAGTTAATTTGTGGAATTTCTTTCCTTCTTAATGTGTCAGTTGTGTTGTGACAAACTAGGGGTGGTATACAGAAGATGGCCCTATTTGGTAAAAGACCAAGTCCATATTACGGCAAGAACAACTCAAATAAGCAAAGAGAAACGTCAGTCCATCATTACTTTAAGACATGGCCAGTAATTCTGGAAAATGTCAAGAACTTTAAAAGTTTCTTCAAGTGCAGTCGCAAAAACCATCAAGTGCTATGATGAAACTGGCTCTCATGAGGACGGCCACATGAATGGAAGACCCAGAGTTACTTTTGCTGCAGAGGCTAAGTTCATTAGAGTGACCAGCCTCAGAAATTGCAACCCAAATAAATGCTTCACAGAGTCCAGAGGAGACAGTGTGAATCAGGCCTTAATGGTTGAATTGCTGCAAAAAATTCCACAAATGAACTTTTTATAATTGACAAATTAATTGACAAATGATCTATGACATAGCCAATGAATATATAGCACAACTTTTGATTTCACCCCCATCTCAAAATCAAATTGTTTTGACCGTTTGGCCATGCAGTGAACCTCGCAAAGTGATTGCTGTCATCGTTATGAAATTATAAACTTTACCCTGTATATCTAAAAATGACCGTATACACTGATTGTTTAAAGCAAATCTACCAAAAGTATTGCTGATGGTGAACCTGAACAATCAAAATTACATCTATTGTAAGCCCCATTCAGCAGGTAGCCATAGCCAGATGAGAGTTCACACTGGGCATAGACGTCAGTTCAATGTCTAGTTTTGATATACATTTGGTTGAGTTGTCAACTAAAGTGAATTCAATGTGAAATCAACAAAACATTTCACCATGTCATTTAGATTAAAAGTTGTGTAAATCCAATCAGTTTTCCACGTCATCACAGATGTTTTTGTTTATATGACGTAGAAACAATGTTGATTCAACCGTTTTTTTGCCCAGTGGGTTGTGTCTCCAGTAGCGTACTTTTATTCCTGTAAAACACAATTTTTTACAGCGCATACACTAGACAATAATAACCTAGCAAAATACATCGGCTGTCACTCAACTAAAAAAGTCTTATATCAAGCAAGACATTTTAGCACTCAGATGTGCAAGATCAGGAACAGGCCACTTACCTTGCGTTGGTCAGCGCGCGAAACTAGGCACAGTGTTTGACTAGGCGACTGATATTCCCTGGGGTTGTTCAGCATGCAAAATTACTTGTAGATCATTGACTGTCAACACAAGTTACATGCTTAGTTCAACATGGAAGAAGTTGTCACAACATATGAGGTATTTTCGGCAGGTAGAAAGAAAGTAGTCCTAATATGAGCAGAAAATGTTAGTGAATCGCGATTCTTAATGTTTGAATCGCGATTCTTAATGTTTGAATCGATTTTCTGACTGATGCATGCTACGTTTGGATCGATTTGGGACGATGCAGTTATACCTTAAACATTTCAATCACGGCTGATGCGTATCGGTGAATCGTTACATCCCAAGTAGGTATGTACTTAAAAATGTGTTTATTCTGTTGTTGCTAGCAATATTCATAAAAACATTGTATATTTTGTTCGCAGACGACCTGCAGTACCTCGGGGCCACGGACCCCAGGTTGAATACCCCTGGTATACTTTACTGTAAGACAAAAACACCACCGCATTCGTCTGTCATGTGGGAAAACACTGAGCGCCACTAGGTAAAATACATAGGCTATGCTACAGTTTGTTACACCATTGGCTCTAAAATTCACTCACTGTACATAATTCAAAACAACACTGTAGGCTACTTTGAAACAACACTGTATAACTCAATAAGATCTAAATGCATATCCCAATGAAACTGATTGAGATCAAATGGTTGGTATGCAGATGCTGCATGGAAATTTCACCGGCAAAACTTTCATTCATGATTGAATGTGGTGGTGTTTTTGTCTTACAGTAATGTCGTGCTATGCTATTATATTCGGTCATGTTATTTAGAATAGAATACTATAATTACTATCATTATGTGATCTTGCAGACATTGATTCAGCTTTGATCTAAATGAGCACCATAGATATCGCCATTCTATAGTCCTAAAAATGGAAATGATCAGCATTTCCTAAGGGGGAAATGAATGGCTTAGGACAGTGTTAAAACAGGTTTAGGACAGTGTTTAACAACCATCTCTATTCGCCTGAGTAGCTTGTGCTCTACACGTAGAGAATATACACTTGCGCAGAACGTCATCTGTACATGCACAGAAGAGTTGGGATATTTAGTCCAGTGGACTAAAGATGCTGAAAAGGCAGGGCTGGCTCTAGCATGTTTTGGGGCCTTAAGCGAGATTTGGTTGGGGGCCCCCCTCTTGTTTTAAGTTCATTTCCTGCAATTCTACACATTTTGCCATGGGGTGTAGCGAAAACGTTGGGGGGGGGGGGGGGGATTTGCCGCTTATGACTGGAGTACTTTAGAGTTCATGTTGATTTTTTTGGCATCTCTTTTTCTTCCATCGAAAAGTTTTCCGCACATCATGGGGCAAATATAAAGCATTTGTTACACTCTAGTCTAAACCTAATTTTGACTGTGTAAACGGTCTATTTCCTTCCCTTTTAGATAACCATAAGCATGATGATCATATAATGGCTAGGGTACAGGGCACTCCCTTTGCAGAGCAGAGTTGCATGAAGAATTGATGTTTCGGTGCTATGCTGATATGTAAAAATATGTCTCTGTTCCTGGTCTCTCCAGCCAACCATGTGATTTTAAGACATTTTCTGAGGTGCTGTTGTTTTTCTTCCATTTCATTCTTTCATGGCCCCATTGGTCAGAGGGGCCTGCTGGAGCCTCCTGGGTTTCTGAGTTCTTGATGTCTAGTTAACAGCAGCACAATGCGGGCCCTGTGAGAGAGGTGGTGACAGCCTGGCTACTGGGGTCAGTGAGCCATTAAAATACCTTCTACTGGCCCAACGGGAATCACTGGGGCCTTTCACAACACGCTTTACATGTCCTACAACAGCACTAAAGGCCCCTGCTCCTGGAGCCCTCACTAAAGCAATGATTGTCTTAAGCTTATCACTACATAGCCAAAGCAAGATCGTATCAGCCTCAGCCATCATGATGTGAGGAGATCACGGTAGAGCCTTCCCATTACCAGAGAGCCACCCATAATTATTTAAGTAAGAGTCCAAATATCAATTGATAATTGTTGTCTCGGTCTAAGCTCTTGTATTCCTTAACTGTTCATCGTTTCAGACATAGCCTATCCACAAAGGCAGAACATTTTTAAATCAGTACATCAGACACTGGCCAAGACCATTGACCCTCACACATAAGGCCATTTAAAAAATGTCATCCTACATGACATCATGAATGCATGAATCACCTCTGGTAGAGAGATGAAGTGGGGGGAGAGAAGAATATGCTCTCATTCAAAGAATATCTGCCTGGGGCGCTCATCATGGAGTAAAAGACAGTGAGTCCGCCATGTTGCTTTGGCCAGACACCAATCTCCCCTTGACTTGTTTTCTTACTGCTGGCTTGGACTAAATGACCACTCTGACTGATTTGGTCATGGATGTCCGAGGGCCATGAAAACCCCTCCATTACCCATCTGATCCCTGCCAAGATGTTCATGTGTGATCACACAGACCCTCACCAGACTGGGTCCTCTGCCATACCTCCCTCATTGAGACTCAAAGAGAGAAGAGTTCACATCTATGTCCTCCTTCCGAGAAAAACAGACGGGAAGACAGACAGCCCTCCTCTTCCAGAGACATATCCGGAACGTCTCCTGTATTTGCATAGCAGCGCGTGTAGCGATCAACGCCAACAGAAGATGGAATGTCTCCTGGAAAGGAAATGTTATGACAAATTTATGGCCCAAATCACAGCAGATTTCTGGATTTACGGGTAGAAGTGACATCCGAGTGGGATTGGCATAGTTTATCCTCCCCACTCACCACCTGGGCTGTTAGCTGACAGAATCATCACATCAGGGTGTATTTCTGCAGGCCTTGTCTCATCCAGCCAGTCCTCTCAGCCGTCTTAGTTCTGAATAGAGGCCTGACCCAGTTCCATGACCTGTTGGATCTCTGCATGAAAAGTGAGTAATTTATCATTGTGGTTCAGACATTTGGGTTGAGTAACAAAGGTAATGAGCTGCTCTCAGCAGTGTGAGCAGCGCTAGCCGAGCGGTGCAACTCCTCTCCTGAGACCCACCGCATCTGCAGAAACCCACCCCACGGACGCAGCCAGCAATCAACATGATGAATTTCCCCTCCTACCTTCGCCTCAAGTGACCAAATTAAGAAAATACTTTTGTGTGTTATTTCTGCAAAAAAAAAAAAAATGTTGGACTAATTCTCTGTATTCTCTGATCACTTATGAATGTTAGCAAAGTTATCTTTGCCTCAAAGTTATCTTTGCTTTTATTCTTCTCAAGAATAATTGACTGTAGATGGGGGAAATCCCTAAGCACTAATGCAGAGAAAGAAACCATACTCTAGAATCAAGGTTACAGTGCATTCAGAGATTATTCAGACTCCTTGACTTTTTACACATTTTGTTATGTTACGGCCTTATAAAAAAAAAAAAATCCTCATCAATCTACACACAATATCCCATAATTACAAAGCAAAAACAGGTTTTTAGAAATGTTTGCATATTTATAAATATATATATATAAAACCTTGGAAATATCACATTTATTTCAAGTCCAGGCTCTGGCTGGGCCACTCATCGACATTCAGAGACTTGTGCCGAAGCCCCTCCTGCATTGTCTTGGCTGTGTGCTTAGGGTCGTTGTCCTGTTGGAAGGTGAACTTTCACCCCAGTCTGAGGTCCTGAGCGCTCTGGAGCAGGTTTTCATCAAGGATATCTCTGTACTTTGCTCCGTTCATCTTTGCTTCGATCCTGACCAGTCCCACAACAAGATGCTAACACCACTATGCTTCACCATAGGGATGGTGCCAGGTTTTCCAAGAGTTCAATCATGGTCTGAGAGTCTTTAGGTGCTTTTTGGCAAACTCCAAGCGGGCTTTCATGTGCCTTTTACTGAGGAGTGGCTTCCGTCTGGCCACTCTACCATAAAGGCCTTATTGGTGGAGTGCTGCAGAGATGGTTGTCCTTCTGGAAGGTTCTCCCATCTCCACAGAGGAACTCTAGAGCTCTGTCAGAGTGTCCATGTCAGAGTGAATTTACCACAGGTGGACTCCAATCAAGTTGTAGAAACATCTCAAGGATGATCAATGGAAACAGGATGCACCTGAGCTCAATTTTGAGTCTCATGGCAAAGGGTCTGAATACTTATGTAAACAAGATATTTATGTTTTTCATATTTAAAACATTTGCGAAAATGTAAAAAAAACTGTTTTCACTTTGTCATTATGGGTTATTGTGTGTAGATTGATGAGGAATTTATTTGATCTTATCAATTTTAGAATAAGACTGTAACGTAACTAAATTAGATGGTTTTCTTTCTTTCTTAGTCCTCAAGTTAGCTTTATGCTTTGGTATACAGTCTGCACTGAAGTATATTTGCCAAAACACAACTAGTACAAAAAAACACAAACACTAACACAATTGACCCTATGAATTACCATTGCAGTGTCAGACACACAATTATCTGAGATTTTCTTTTTCTTACGACGATATGTCAAGTTATTATCAAGTGATGGTCACTTTCCTGAAAAAGAACTCATTGCTTTGCCTAAAGCAAGTTTTAATTGACTTGTTAGTAATTCCTCATGTGAGATGCCTATCTGAAAACAAGCAAGCCTGATGTGTTTGGGCACTTTTGAAAAATGGACAATGGTACTGAGTTACAACCATTATTCACATATGGAGGCTCCTGTTTGTAAGACACTGTGAGTTTGGCTAAGAAACAGCTGCATTTTAAAAGCCATCTGTGTCTGCTTCAGGCAGCGGGAATGGGCCATGGCAATAGCACAGTCGCTCTATGGCCCCGCTTGTTTATGCCTACGATGAGTTGAGGAAAGCATGATTGGTCATAGAGCGTTGTATTCTATCCGCATGGTTATCAATCACTTCAAGGGCTCCCAAACATGAAGGCCATTTTCCCATCATCATTCAGTCAGTGAGACCATTACAATCCACGTTAATGCACCAAACGGACTGATGACTGGCACCGCTCTCTCCCCTCCCGTCCGCACCATTTTGTTCGACTGTATATAAATCGCTCCATAATGCTGTGATTTTGGCCCTGCGCAATTATGATGTGATTTACCCTTAAGCCCCTTTTTCATGATACGGTATGTCAGTGCTCAGACACACATGATTCGGATATAGTGTGTACTGTATAGTGTGTACTATATAGTGAGTACTGTATAGTGTGTACATCCCGTTTAAAAGTTGTGCCTCCCTCCTCTCCACCCCCTTTTTTCATGAGAGAGAATGGAATTAGCTTGGTGTATTTCAGACATTATTTTCTGGCCAAGGATATTGTTTTCCTTGGCCTCACACAGTAAGTCTGCTATTATGGGCCTTTTTCATGTCTATAAATGGATTATTTTCATGGATCCATACGGGAATGCTTGATTTTAGCAGGGATTTAAGAGGGTACTGTACTCTGTTAGGGGCCCGGATTCTCATAGTGCTTTACTTTGATGGAATACGCAGTAAGATCGATTATCACGGTATTTGCCAAATTGTTCAGTAATGCACCTCCAAAGCTCTGGAGAAAGTAACATTTAGTTGAGGTCTGGTGACCTACAGGAGAGATGAGAAATGTTAGCTTAGTGTAGATATCCTGTTCCTCAGAGAGGGAGAGAGAGGGAAAGGAAGAAAGACAAAGAGAGTGATAAATAGAAAGAGAAAGAAAGTTGAAGAGAGACACAGTAAGTATAATACGGAACGAATCCGAGGGAAAGAACGAGAGAGAAGAACACCCACACCAACTAGCCAGTCATCCAGTCAGTCAGCCAGCAAGCCAGCCAGCCAAGTCAGTATTCAACGTCCATCCATGTCTGAGGACGTCTGGAAATGACATGGAAATCGGCCACTAGAGGTAAGAGTGAGTGCTGTTACCTTCAAGTAGGTAAGCATCTGCCTCTGGTGCCAAAGGTTGCATTTTAATCCTATCCCAAACCTTAACCTTTATCTCAACATTTCGTAGTTAATGCTTAACCTTAAGATTTCGGCGTTAATGCCTAAACTTAACCCTAACTTTTAAAATTTGGAGTTAATGCCTAAACTTAACACTTTGAAATTTGACGTTTGGAACTACTTCAAAATCTGACGTTTGAGGAACGTCTAATTCTGATGTGAGACTGTGAAAGCTTGTTGGCCAGCCAGCCAGCTGCAGCCCTGCTCTGCTCTGTGTGCCTGTTACTGACGTGATTTCCCCTCTGACAGCTGTGAGTGCTGGGCCCCCTGCACCAGGGCAGCTTTGATCTCTGCCTCTCTGTCACTCAACATTAGTTACCCTTCAGGATGGAGACAGACTCTCTCCCTCTATACCTCTGCCCCCAACTCTCCACAGACTAAGCATGCTGCAGCCAGATTCGGCTACTGCTGCAAGTCAATATTGTTAATACCACTGATATTGTTCATGTGGTTTGTATTGAGTCCATTGATTCATTGGTCTTTAACTGTATGTCGTTTTTAACTGTATCCTAGCAGATATTACTTTGTGACTCTTTGGAACATGTTTCTTGAATGTGTGACGAAGGTCTGATTGTGTGTTGGGAACACTCATATTTGGGTGCACACTTGTGAGTTGAGTGTCAAGGTACAGTAGCTTTCAGCAGTCTTTTACATTGCCTGTGGTAAGATAGTCAGCCATCGGAACAAATTAAGGGAACCAATGAACTCTCAGTCTCAGTGGCTCTGCCTAACATCTACACACAACCAGACACACTCACACTCTTGTCAACATGCCAACATTTACTGTACTGGGGCTAATTTCAGGTTTCGTCTCTTATTTCTCTAATTATAACCTCCACAGAGCATACTCATTGCCAGGAACAATCATCTAACCCCAATATGAACCTTTGACATCAGATATCGTGAACATATAATGAGCAGAGTCTATAGGATGTCTGTTGCATTCAACAGAAAAATCCCACACCTCACAAACCACTTTCTTTTAAGTTCCCTGTCTCTTTTTTGGTCTATGTTGAAGAGTGAATTGAGTCAGAAAGACGGAGCCAATTACCGTTCACTCATATATTCAATTCCACTTCCTGAAATTGCATTGGAAGGTAGGGGACTCAATTGCAATGTGTAATTTCAATTAATTTCAATGTCTTTCATGTCACCAGCAGGAAACAGAAAAGTTGGTGAAATGGTTGGCTTCCATTTAACAACATTCAACTGGACTTCTACTGTATATGATTTAACCATCAACATATGTTTACTTCTTCCAATGCGGGGGCCCTCGCCGTAACTGAAGAATGTGTTTTTCAGATCAACCGTCAAATGTAACCCTCTCGGTGTGAAAAGCACCTCACAAAAGCGCATAGTGCTTTGCCAGCATTGGGGCGGGTGGTTGGGTATTAGGGGGGGCTATAGATTGCATGGGCGGCAGTAATCCCATTGGCTCTGCGACTCAGCAGGGGAAGCATTGCCTGGATATAAAACGCTGTTGAGAACGTAAAAAAAAGGTCATCTAGAAAAAATATTGTTAGAGAAGGTCCCGTGTGAGACAATAGGCCTGCGTTGTGTGGCCTCCTCCCACCCATGTCACACTGTATACTTCTGGTGTGACATCATTCACTGTGGGCCGTCCCTTTAGTCCAGGCTCGGACAAAAGAAAATAGGAGATTTTGTTATGAATCCGTTGAATATACTTACAGTGTATACTAATGAGATGATCTAGGGTGATCTTAATTATGGTCGTTTCGTTTATTCATCTATACCACGTGTTGTGTGGTCTATGTCGGCACTGAAAGACTGTGGTTGGAGTTACTAAAAAGAGCAGCAGATTTGTCAAAGTTTGTCAAAGTTAAGTTAAGTAACTCAGGATAAAACATTTAAAATGTTTCAGGCAATACAAATAAACGAACATGTGGACTTCTACAATAAGTAGTACTGCATTTTGTTTTCAAGCATGTTACAATTATTCCTCGATAGTTGATGTTATTATAAACTGTACTGTACACTCCCAAGTAGCCTTGTTCCATAGAGACAGTCTGTTCCTGCTTTGAATCAAAGCCCAGCCTCAGAGCTTGGTAGAAGTGAAAGCGATTACGCAGACTGAAATACATCAGTAGACTGGCCCATGACACACACTGTGTGACTCCACGGCACATCTCTCACCAGCGTTCACCTCCAGTGTCTAGACACATTCAACACATTCTCCTTCTACCTGCCTGGACTTCAATGAGGCCTTTTGAATCCGGGGCCAATAAAAGCACACACACAGCCAGGTTGGGGAGAGGGGAGAGGGGAGGTTGGGGGATCTGGCAGGGGGGGGGCGGTGGTGGTTGAACTCAGCTTCCGGATATTCTGATCCAGATTCATTGGGTCAGTAAAATACAGTTCTCAACAGTATAAATGGAGCTTCAACCCTCAACAGATATGTTAGGTTATCACTACCGGGGGGATACACCCAGACGACAGGGTTCGGTTCACAATGTCAGTGTTTGTAATTCAAACTGCTTGACTAGTGATGAAGTATCTCTGGACTGTTTCCACATGGATTATTTTTTTCTTTCTTCCTGTAGGATATTTATATTCTTGTGTTTTTAGTTTTTACATTTTTTGTTCTTTTGAGGAACAGCAAGGGACCCACCTGTACCAAACAATAACGGATTAATTTAGTAGCCTAGTTTTATAACTGAGAGTAGTGTGTGGCCTAATCATGTTATGCGCACACTTTGTAGCCGATCAAGTTCATCGATGATACGAGCCGAGCAAATCCTCCATCCCCAGAACGAACCATGCACTGCTTTACCTCATCATCAAAGTTTTATGCGTGGAAAAATAACTTGCTGGAAATGTACAAAAAAAAGCGAAACAAAAGGCTTCTGTTGTTACTAAATCAACGTTAATTTGCGACTTGGCAGCCCCTGCTTTAAGGAAGCCTGTGGTAAAAGGGTATTTATTTCACATTGCTATCTGATGTCCTGGGTGTATTTCGTGTGATCATCTGACATGACCTTGTAGATCTGAAATCAAGCCGGAATGACTTTCTTGAAAGATGTCGTTGCATATATCTAACAGTAGATTTATGAGTATCCAATTGCAAAAATAACAGTGAAGCATAGTTAAACCTTTGTCTAGCAGTTACTACATCCGAAATTCCGCCTCTGAATCTAAATCTAAGCACGGATGAACTGGTCAGAGAGAGAGGGAGAAAGAGCGAGGGGAAGAAAATGGTACGTTTCAACAAAAGAAAGGCATTCCTGCCTATTCTCTCAGCTTCTAAAATGAAATGAAAAATTCCAGCCTTTGGTGTTGATAAAGACAATGTTATTCTAAGACTTGCCGTGTTAAGCTGTTTTATGTTTGTCTCCGTGGCAACAGGCCCATTTGAGGCCGTAAGGCTAAGATATTAGAAACAGGTGAAGACCCAGAAACCGGGCCCGTTTAGGGTTTGGGGTAAATACATCATGCAGGCACGTCTGACACGGTGTTGATGACTCCATGTGACTTGTTAACTGGTCCTGAACATCCTGAAAGTCACCTGAGCATTATTACAGGCAGTTACGGTAACTGTGCGTACATGAAACCAAGCCTTGACGTGATACCATGAGCAATCTGAGAGGCACCACATTTGTCATAATTTGGTCTGACATTAATATGTCAAATGCATCACTGACATGTGTTCCCTATCTGAACTCTGACCCTGTCAGTGTATTGTACAATTACTGGATCTATATGTGTTTTATGTGTTTTGTGTGTGTGTGTATGAGCGATATATGTCTATAGACAGATAAAAAGAGAGAGACAGTGCTATAGGTTTAGACAGTAGTCAAACAGATGAGAAAATATCCCTACACAATCATATTAGTTCACACTCCACTTCAGAGAGAGCAGACGGCTATGATTTTCTTAGAACCAAACTGCCAAATAGGACTTGCATATCAGAGAAATGACTTATTACTGAGATACTGTATGTCATGCAACTCAAGATAAACTTAAACATTGCTCCCTTAAATTGTGTCAGCATGACATCATTGAGAAGGCTCTAACATAAAATCAAGAAAATGTCGATTGAAAGTGTTTTCTTGGGAACTAGATAGAGTGTTATTGTTCCATTAGGGCAACATTTATTTGGAAATCAAACTTGTCTTGTCCAGTTAGTGTGAATGTGAGCATTCTCAAATCAGTCTGAAAGGTCCCACTGGGCACAGAAGTCAATTCAACGTCTATTCCACATTGGTTCAACGTAATTTCATTTAAATGGCGTGGAAACAACGTTGATTCAACCAGTGTGTGCCCAGTGGGGTGTTCAAATCGACTCAACAACACACATCATAGCTTATTAGCCTTCCTTCATCAGGTGGTTTCCAAAGGTTTTATAGAAGTGTGGATGAAGCCTAAGCAAACTCATGGGTTGTCAAAAAAGACCTCAATGTGTGCTTGTTTATGTTTGCTGTGTGTGTTTGCTGTGTGTGTTTGCTGTGTGTGTGTGCTGTGTGTGTGTGCTTGTATATGCAGTTCTTAAAAAAGGAAACAGACCTGCATTTAATCGAACACTCAACATGATTGACAAGTGAAACCAAGGCAAATGAAAATGAGCTGGAATTCATAGAATTAAAAAAAGCTCTCTAATTAAATGAAACCTGCACTTGATTACATCAAATAATGAGAATTTTATATCAACCTTATTTTTACGAGCAATTGGTAGCTGGAAAAATTACTCTGTCAGAGGGAAGGCTAGCTACAGGGGCCAACATCTGGCATAGTGAAATCTGAATAATTACAATAGCTAAATTAATTTTGGCAATCAGCAATGGAAGATTCCCTTTTGGTTGGATGCTCAGAGACTTCACCTATCTGATGGAAGGTGAGGGGCACATGAGGGTCATAATATGGAGTTAACAAATTCATATTTTTTACAACAGTGCTTGTCGAAGAAAAACTTAGCTTCATTATTTTTCCTCTCTCAAAAACATTTTATGCAGTGCCTCCAGAAAGTATGGAGTTAACATACACATTTCTTGAATTTTTCCACATTTTGTTGTGGTACATAGTGAGATTAACATGTCAATGGTCTACATAAAATACTCTGTAATGTCTAAGTGGAATAAAAAGTGAACATTTGTAAAAATATGAATGAAAAATAAACACTAATATATCTTGATTTCATAAGCATTCAACCCCAGTACATGTTAGAACAGGCCTCTCCAACCTAGCATGAGAGCAACTTGGAACTAGCTTTCAAATAGGCACATTCTTGTTTTCTCCTCTCCTCTGCAAATCTTCACCAGGTCCTTAGTGTACAAGATAAATATACAGTGCATTCGTAAAGTACGTTACAACCTTATTCTAAAATTGTTGTTTTTTTCTCATTAATCTACACACAATTCCCCATAATGACAAAGCAAAAACTGGTTTTAAGATTTTTTTGCAAATATATCAAATACAAAACTGAAATATAACATTTACATATGTATTCAGATCCTTTACTTAGTACTTTGTTGAAGCACCTTTGGCAGCGATTACAGCCTCGAGTCTTCTTGGGTATAATGCTACAAGCTTGGCAAACATGGTCTATGCAGATCTTCTCAAACTCTGTAAGGTTGGATGGGGAGCATTGCTGCACAGCCATTTTCAGGTCTCTCCAGAGATATTAGATCGGGTTCAAGTCAGGGTTCTGGCTGGGCCACTCAAGGACATTCAGAGACTTGTCCCGTAGTATGAATAAATTCTGCAAAATAATGTTTTTTATGATATTATGTCAATCATTATTTGAATATGTTGGTAACCCGTTGTATAAAAGTGATAATGCCCTCGGAGCCGGTGTTTGGAGGATATATTGGCAGAATGGAGTTTTGCCATAACAAAGGGGTTGAAATACTTATTGACTCAAGACATTTCAGCTTTTAATTTTCTATTTACTTATACACATTTCGAAAAACATAATTCTTCTTTGACATTATGGGGTATTGTGTGTAGGCCATTGACAAAAAATAGACTGACTGAAATTTTCAACTTGTTTTGGTGGAATGGAGTTTTGGCCTTCTGGTGTCATCACCAGGTGGTAAATTAGTTATTAAACCAATAAGAAAGAGAGGGTTTCAAATCTTTTTCTGTTTTCACCTCCCCACTCAGACCACTCTCAGATCGTCCTAGCAAACTTCTTGATTGAGAAATTGGTCTTTGATAAGAAGATATTTTTGTTTATTTTTGACAATTTTAACTGAAAACAATCACTAAGGTACTTAGTTGTTACACAGAAATGATTTGATAGTAAGATAAAAAACTGATTCATTGGAGCTTTAGGAGAAGTAGAGGGTAAATAATACAGATATTTATAAAGTTTCTCAGTAACTACTTATCTCTTGTCCACTACTCTGTAGACACAACTTTCCACAAAAGTATTGTCCTCTTTGAGATAACCCCAGAAAGAAACCCACCTACATATATGCATATATTGAAGTAATTGACGGTAATAAAAAGCCTAAACTGTGTTGATTAGCTTTCCAGCAGTGCAGCAGTGAGTGTTTGGTATAGTGTGTGGCTGTATAGCTGGAACAGTGGGTCTTTGTTTGCAGACAGAATAGTGCTCTCTATGGGTTCACCACAGGATCCTAGCTCTCACAGGCACAGGGAAACTATACATTGGAATTCCTGCCCTCCTATGAATGTTTTATTAGCTAGGGAAGACGCACACACACACACACACATCGTCTTCAAACTTAATGAGTGGCGCCTGACCACACCATCTAATGCTTTAGTTGACTTGTGAGGGTGAGGAAAGGGGCATGGGAGTTGTATAGGGAGAGGTGTGAATCATGCTTACCTCAGGCCCATGGAAATACATAGTGCTCTCACTGCTATGGAAATACAGTTGATCAAAATGAAAATGACGGACAAAGAGTTTTTTTTCTCCAAACAGAAGTCTCAAATCAAAGTAATATCCCATATGCAACGTAATGAACTGGAGTCTCTTCTCATTTACCTCTGTGCCATGGAGTATGGCTCTTCATCTGTACAGCTTTAGGACTTGAGATCTTATTAAAGTGTTTAGCTGACCCTTCCCCTAACCCTTATTCTAAACTTAACTCAATTCACCTAACCTGCTACAGATCTTAATTTGACCCGTTTCATCGCAGGAGGAAAATAATTGTAATGTCTGAAGAAATAGTTAGAATCGCCGCCAGTCGGCAGCTGGAAGCAGTGTTTGTATACAATGCAGTACCGTACCCAGTGCTGTGTATTCATGGATGCCAAGGGATGCCAGGCTTCCCCAAAATATGTACCAATAAAAAATGAAAAAACTATAATATTTTATTTTTAATCTCTGTGTTTTCATAATTTTCCTTCAACTCACAAGAGGCTGATTGTATCTCACCGGAGAAAGCATCTGAGCATGCACGCCCCTCTGTCTCTGTGTGTATAGGCCATCTATCTGATGCTGTCTGGTCAAAAAGAGTATGACATTGTTGCTGTCCTTTACCATTGAACGCAAGGGAAGCCAGCGAGCATTTGGCCTCCCTTGATATATATTTTTTATATAATAGCCAATTAGCGTTGCGCTAAACTGAGTGAGCTCAACTGTGAATGGTCCTGGTGCACATTTTTTTTCAAGGGAAGACCGTTTGGATTTGGCTTCTCTCCTATCACCTCTCATCAAGAGAAATACGCCATTGACAGAAACAACTTGAATTGTGTGCATCTCGTTGTGTTGTTGTCCTCCAGTGGCTAGCTAGCTAGCAAAAGTTGTCCCTTTCCTAAATTAGCCATGGAGGGAGATAGGAATTTGGACTTGTGGTTTTACTTAATTCTTCGTACTGGTCAGTGATTATAATGGAGATTCTGATCCAACCATAAATTCATACATTGTGCCCCTGTACTGAGAGGATGGACGTTCAATATGTAGCTAGATGTATAAGGCTGATGTTAACTAGCTAACGTTGCCCATGAAAGGAAGTTTGGCTAGCTAGCAAGCATTTTAGCCAGGTAGCCTAGGAAAACCAAAAATAAAAGCGTGTACTGTATGACAGAGTCAAAGATCATTTCATCAACATGGAAGAGAGGAGGATGACTGTCACGATCGTGTGTTTCCATTGACCAAGGCAAGGCGTAGTGATAGTTCGACATTGTTTTATTCAACATAAAACTAAACTTGGTCGGAACTATACAAAATAATAACAATATACATGAACTAAAGGAAACCACAGTTACTTGAAAGATGACATCAAACAATGACCCACACAAACGTGTGGGGCCGAGCAACTCAAATAGAATCCCCAATCATGGCCAAAAGGTACTCCCTATGGCCAGAGCCTGACAGTACCCCCCCTCTAAGGCGCTGACTCCCGGCCACACTCCCAGCCGCGAAGTGGAAAATTTCCTCCCTGACCTGAGTCCGATGACCAGTCCCGGAATGGGACCTGGCATGGCGAACGGCTCCGGCCATGTAGCGGTACAGACGACCGGACCCGGACTGGGCACCGGTGTGGCAGGACGCTCTGGCACTGGAGTGAAGCAGACGACCGGCCCCGGACTGGGCACCGGTGGAGCAGACTGCTCTGGCACTGGAGTGAAGCAGACGACCGGCCCCGGACTGGGCACCGGTGGAGCGGACTGCTCCGACACTGGAGTGAAGCAGACGACCGTCCCCGGACTGGGTACCGGTGGAGCGGACTGCTCTGGCACTGGGGCGGAGCAGACGGCTGGACCCGGAATGGGTACCGGTGGAGCGGACTGCTCTGGCTCTGGAGCGGAGCAGAAGGCTGGACCCGGATTGGGCTCGGGTGGAGGTTCAGGGCGGCTGACCTTCGCTGGAGGTTCAGGGCGGCTGACCTTCGCTGGAGGTTCAGGGCGGCTGACCTTCGCTGGAGGTTCAGGGCGGCTGACCTTCGCTGGATGTTCAGGGCGGCTGACCTTCGCTGGAGGTTCAGGGCGGCTGACCTTCGCTGGAGGTTCAGGGCGGCTGACCTTCGCTGGAGGTTCAGGGCGGCTGACCTTCGCTGGAGGTTCAGGGCGGCTGACCTTCGCTGGAGGTTCAGGGCGGCGGACCATCGCTGGAGGTTCAGGGCGGCGGACCTGCGCTGGAGGTTCCGGGCGGCGGACCTTCGCTGGAGGCTCCGGGCGGCGGACCTTCGCTGGAGGCTCCGGGCTGCGGACCTTCGCTGGAGGCTCCGGGCTGCGGACCTTCGCTGGAGGCTCCGGGCTGCGGACCTTCGCTGGAGGTTCCGGGTAGCGGACCTTCGCTGGAGGTTCTGGGTTGCGGACCTTCGCTGGAGGTTCCGGGTTGCGGACCTTCTCTGGAGGCTCCGGGCTGCGGACCTTCACTGGGCTGTGGACACGCACCATCGGGCGGATGCGTGGAGCAGGCACTGGCCGCACTGGGCTGGTAAGACGCACCGGAAGTTGAATGTGTGGGGCCGGCACTGGAGGCACCGGGCTGGTGACACACGCCTCCGGGCTAGTGTGGAGAGTAGGCACTGGACATACCGAACTGGAGAGGCTTCCCGGAGACTCGGCTTGGAAGGTTGCCACCGAATGACCCGGATTGGGAATGCCCCTCTTGGGCCTCTTTCCCCTCAGCTCCGTCCTCTCGCTCTCGCATTCCTTCCAATTCTGCCTACTCAGCTCCGTGATCCTCCTGAATATTCCAGCCCGGTATCGCGCCTCCTCTTCCAACGCCGTCCAGCCCTGTTCCTCTTCCTCCTCATCATCATGGCACCTGGAGAGTGGTACTGGCACCTCCTCCTCTCGGCCAGACCACCCCCATAGCCCCCCCCCAAAATTCCCTTGGGGTTGTCGGCGGGCGTTTCCCCGTATCGCACGTCGCGCATAACGTGGCGGCACCTCCTCTCTCTCCCTCTCCAGCGAAGGCTGACCATTGCTGGAGGTTCAGGACCTTCGCTGGAGGTTCAGGGCGGCTGACCTTCGCTGGAGGTTCAGGGTGGCGGACCTTCGCTGGAGGTTCAGGGCGGCGGACCTTCGCTGGAGGTTCAGGGCGGCGGACCTTCGCTGGAGGTTCCGGGCGGCGGACCTTCGCTCGAGGCTCCGGGCGGCGGACCTTCGCTGGAGGCTCCGGACGGCGGACCTTCGCTGGAGGCTCCGGGCTGCGGACCTTCGCTGGAGGCTCCGGGCGGCGGACCTTCGCTGGAGGCTCCGGGCTGCGGACCTTCGCTGGAGGCTCCGGGCTGCGGACCTTCGCTGGAGGCTCCGGGCTGCGGACCTTCGCTGGAGGCTCCGGGCTGCGGACCTTCGCTGGAGGCTCCGGGCTGCGGACCTTCGCTGGAGGTTCCGGGTAGCGGACCTTCGCTGGAGGTTCTGGGTAGCGGACCTTCGCTGGAGGTTCTGGGTAGCGGACCTTCGCTGGAGGTTCTGGGTTGCGGACCTTCGCTGGAGGTTCTGGGTTGCGGACCTTCGCTGGAGGCTCCGGGCTGCGGACCTTCACTGGGCTGTCTGATGAAACAAAAATAGAACTGTTTGGCCATAATGACCATTGTATGTTTGGAGGAAAAATAGGGAGGCTTGCAAGCCGAAGAACACCATCCCAACCGTGAAGCATGTTGGTGGCAGCATCATGTTGTAGGGGTGCTTTGCTGCAGGAGGGCCTGGTGCACTTCCAAAAATAGATGGCATCATGAGGAAGGAAAATGATGTGGAAATATTGAAGCAGCATCTCAAGATATCAGTCAGGAAGTTAAAGCTTGGGTGAAAATGGGTCTTCCAAATGGACAATGACCCCAAAGTTGTGGCAAAATGGCTTAAGGACAACAAAGTCAAGGTATTGGAGTGGCCATCACAAAGCCTACAAACCTGACTCAGTTACATCAGTTCTGACAGGAGGAATGGGCCAAAATTCACCCAACTTATTGTGGGAAGCTTGTGGAAGGCTACCCGAAACAAGTTAAACAATGTAAAGGCAATGCTACCAAATACTAATTCAGTGTATGTAAACTTCTGACCCACTGGGAATGTGATGACAGAAATAAAAGCTGAAATAAATAATTATTTCTACTATTATTCTGACATTTCACATTCTTAAAATAAAGTGGTGATCCTAACTGACCTAGGACAGATAATTATTACTAGGATTAAATGTCAGGAATTGTGAAAAACTGAGTTTAAATGTATTTGGCTAAGGTGTATGTAAACTTCCGACTTCAACTGTATGCCAGAGTCGGAAAGGGTTCAAATCCGGCCCACTGCACTTTGACTCACCCTCCCCCTGTCTTCCCTGTCTTTCCAACACTGTTCTCTCCAATAAAAGCTAACAAATTATGAAAGGAGTGGGACTGCCCCACTCCTTAAAAAATACATTTAAGGAATAATACATAATTGGACAAATAACAATAAAAAAACATGATTATAAACAATACAAGGTAGGCTAAATTGAGTCATAGAACATGCACAGACCAAGCAAGCAACAATAGATGCTACGCTAACTGATTCATTGAAAGAGAAAATAAACAAAGGAGTAAAATAATTTAGTCTGATCAAATAAGTATCTGAGCTCAACAAAATTGTCTTTGGATAGGCTCAAATGAATAGATATCTTGACATATTTACAAAATGAAATATTATAGCCACACAATAAAGGATTTCAATCCACAACAAGGACAACTTGATTTCGGAATCAAACTGGCCTATGCTAACAGTTTAGCAATGGAATTTTCAGCTACTGTAAGGCCCATCCACAACAAAGACCATAACTATATTGACAAATTATACATAGCCTAGCTATAAAACGTGTTGCTTTACAGTAGGCCTACATCTGTCAATCAACTTATGGCCCAATTCAGCTCATCAACTCAGCCAAGAAAACAAAAACAGTAGGCTAGCCTATTATCGGTTTTCACACCTTTCATTATGTAACATTATACAATGGGTGGGTCTAATCCTGAATGTGTATCGGTTAAATCCGCATTCCAGCCGGTGTCTATTCCAAAAGTTACCACCGGCTAAATCTATGACGTTAAAATGCCTATTTACTCTGTTCCATCTGACTGAGCAATCCACTGTCTCATCAGCCCGGCCAGGCAATTTATAAACTTGATCTCCACTATAAAAATAATCTAGAGATTATCTCACATTTCTTTTAGACAAACATTTTGTTTTCAACAGTGGGTATTTGTATAAACCTTGCTCTCTGCCTCGCCGACATTTGCATCATTGTTTCAATATTACAATTCCATCTGCTGCTGACTGTCCTATATTAATGAATGTCGGGAGTCGGGACGAGACTGGCAGGCAGCTTTTCTCAGCCAGTCGAAATCATGAATCAGCTGGCATCATTTTTATGTATATAAAAAAGTGATTGTGTTAGCTGTGTTGTTAGCTAGCTCCTCTGAACAACAGTGTCCTGACGAGTGAGCACACTTTCTATGCCAGGCGAAATCGTGCCTCATTAGTTCATTGTTTTGGATGTATCCAAATAAATGTCAATAGAAAACAGCTTTAAAAAATTCATATGCAGCTACTTTGCTGTTATTCTGGCTGCTTTTTGACGTGACTGTAAATTAGCCGTAGTTGGCTAGCTAGCAAGCAAGGGATAAGAACATTGCCAGCCAGTATGGCAATGGAATATTTATAACGAACTACTGGGTCGTGTCTCTAGCTACCAAACCGATGGAACGAATGACCAGTCTGCTTGTGTAGCAACACTATATCTTGTGGAAGAATGAAATAGTATCAGTAAATTCCTCAAACTAACATTTTTTTATGAAAATATGTCAATCATTATTTGAATATGTTGGTAACCCGTTAAATATAAAAGTGATAATGCCATCGAAGCTGGTTTTTGGAGGATACATTTGCTGCATTTTTTGCATGTTTTTGTGTTTTTAAATCAGTCGCTTTCTTTCATGCGCCATTGCGCTCCATTTCGTAGGCTACCTCACTATTGTTCATTTCATCTTGTCTTTACATCTGAGATTATAGACCTATGTGTGCAATTAGTTTTGCGAGGCTACAGTAGGCTATACTTTAGGTGTAGCCTACTTGTATGTCATAGTGGAGACCAATATCTATCTTTTGTTATTAAGCTATATAAAACGATGGTTGTTGATATGTATGGATGCATTTCAGATACATTTTTTGTACATTTGAATGTTGCAGTAATATGACATATAGGCCTACAGTAGCATTAGGACATTTATTAATGTTCTGTCTGGTGCTTTAGCGTTTGATCGCCCGAGAGAGGGAGGATGATTTTGATAGCTGGCACTAGTCCGAATGACTCGACTGCCCCAGCTTGGAGAGAAACAGAACTGCAGGTTTTCAGTGAATGTATCTGCGACAAAAGAGTAATCAAAGTAAGATCCGACATCTATATGTAAATTCACCTAACCTTTGTCGTTTTAGTACTCCTAACCTTTTACATAAATTATTCTAACCTTGTTGTTAGTTCCCCTAACCACCAGCGTAAATTCTCCCCATAATTATCCTTTGTTCTAACCCTAACCCTAACCCTAACCTGGTCTCAGAGAAATACATATAATACTAAATGTCCTCCAAGATGTATGATAAGGTCCATCATCCAATTCATTTGCTTTTGTACAACCGTGTAAATACTATACGACCGCTATTCCAATCATAATGTAACCTACTGTAACGTAATATATCATACTAAATGGAGTGACACAGATTTACGTACAGAATAACACAAATTGCCCTGGAGTGCTTATTCAAATAAAACAGTATATCCCCCTTTCTGGTTTGAAATGGAGCTCATTTATGCACAGGGCATATGCTTGAAGAGCTCTGCAGGTTTCGCTTTGAAGGCCTGCACATCAATGTGATGGGGGGGATTTCCCCTTCAATGATCACTGTCTGTCTTGTAACGTGTAGCTCTTGGTGGGATTTTGGTTATTCGTTTGAGGGGTGAAAACTTAGATTACTACTCAATCTCCTGGTGAGGATTCACTTACGGCGGCCCATTTATCCAGCGCCTCAGAGCTGTCATAGCTTGGACCACCGTAATGAGATACAGGAGTCCCGCAACAAGATTATTCTAGGAACCCTTCCAAGAATCTTCTCCTCTCCCTATCTCCATTCTGCACAAATAGAATTACAGGTTCTGCTCCAAAAATACATACAGAGAATTGGACCGTGTTTTTGACAGACTCGCGAAAACAAAGTCTGCAAAATCATTTGCCAATATTGTGCTTCACATCTTAATTTCAAAGGCACTCTGCAGATGTCGTTGACAATTCTTAACCCAAGGCCTTGCTCTGGGGTTGCATGTCCCAGCACCTGTTTGAAGTGTTTGGTAGCCAATCCGTGTTTAGTCAGAGGGGCTGCCTTACTCTTTAATGTCTCTTAGTGTCTATCACATTAACCTTAATTGACTGCACATGAAAAAACAAACACTTTGAGAGGCGCTGTTGAGACGGATAAGTCCTGCGGGCAAAGCAAATAAACAAAACATTTAGCAAAAATAGATGTGTTCTGAAGCTGCGGGTCATATGCCAAGGTTTTGTGAGCTATCTCCAAAACAATCGCAGTGTTGCATGTCAAGGAGCTTAACTGGAGTGCACTCAACCTGCTACCGTGTGCAAGATGAAGTGAGTCAAGCCCAATGTTGCCATGGGTGCAGACATCTCATCATAATCACTTATGGCATTCAAGTCTGCACCCACAACAACCTGCGGTCAATATAAAATGTTTGCATACTTTGTGCATTGCTCTACACTCTTAGAAAGAAAAGGGTTCCATAACGGTTCTTCAGCTGTCCCCATAGGAGAACACTTTTTGGTTCCAGGTAGAACTATTTTTGGTTCCTCTGTGGAAAGGGTTCTACATATAACCCAAAAAGGGTTATTCAAAGAGTTCTCCCCCCGGGGACAGCCAAAGAACCCTTTTAGGTTCTAGATAGCACCTAAGAGTGTATGCACAGTATGTGTGTACTCTTTGTGTGTGTTTGCGTGTGTGAGGGTTGCATGTGTATGTATGAGTGTGTTTATTTGTGTACTGTAAGTGTTTAAGTGTGGAGTTTGTTGTCGTCTGTATAGTGCAGTTGTCTGGACAGTGTGATATTTTTTGTCTCAGACAAAGGCGCGTCTCACCCGCTGAGGAGTTGTCTAGGCAAGATCAGGAATTTGTCCTGGATCACTCTGTCATGCTGTCACATTTCAAACTCAAAACAACTATACCCATTAAGGATTGACAAGGAATTGACTCCTTCTACCGAGTCCACCTTTTGAACGTAAATAGAAAATAGTTTTTTAAAACAATTGTTCATAAAATGTTATAGAAAAGTATATACAGTAGATATTGATGATATGAGGACTAAAGCCACTGAATAGTATATGTATCAAATCTTTAAGATACTGGAAGTCTTAAATTACCTTGATTAAAGACTTCAGGCAGCCAACATGCACACACACACACAGACACCAAGGTCTTATTTTACAACCTTTAACTAAACACTTACAAAGTGGAGGTGACATTTTTACAACTTGTTCCGACAGGGAAGGATACTAATTTCAGTTACTTTGATTGTAATCAGCCATTTTCACACTTTATAGAGCTGAAAATAGAGGTAAAAAAGCAATTGTTGTACTGAGTTCTTTCGACAGCTTTGGAACCGAAGCAAGATGATCTACTATTGAATCTTAATCTCTACTGTTGTAGTTTGTTAGGAGGACATACTAGCGGACGTAAAGGTAGTATAGTGTTGTGACCCTAAGTTATGGTGGCATCCTATTGCACATCTTTTAGTACTTTTCAGGGTATAGTTGCACATCTGTCTTTTAAAACCAACCTCTTCCTCGCATTGCATTATCTGTCCCCTCGTCTGTCTGGGGGCAATAAAGGTCCTGTAACCAGACTCCTCATCCCCTGTTAAATCATCCTTATAATGGTGGACCTCGCTTGCTACAAGAACACTTCAAGCATGGCTGAGCACCAACACAACAGCTGTGGAAGTATAGCTAGGGCCCTGGGTTTTTCTTAACCGCATGACCTGACCAGGAAAAACTCAGGGCCCCAAGTAGAGCCAATCTCTGTCCTGTCATGATCTTATCATAGCTATAGCCTACAGGAGCGTCTCAACCTGGCTCCGAGAGCAAATTAACCCAGTGAAGCAGGGCCCGCCCATCCTCTATTAGCTTGACATTCACTGACTGTTTTGACTTTGGCTCCTCCAACACTAACCATGTAAAATGGAACCAATATGCAATAGTATAAGCATTTCTGTATTATCTACCAATGGAAGAATGCATAATATGTCAGGTTTTACGGAGGTTGTCAATCCAGAGTGGACATGGTTTGTAGCTACTGGCAACAGCTGTCCCTCTGTGAGTGCAAAGGGTCACATTGGAGCTCCCTTAACCCAAATAGGTGGCCATGGATGGGGATTGGTCAGTGCACCAGAACAACATCCAATGGGCCAAATTCTTCAGTGTGGAATTTCCACTTGGATTCAATATTTCTGTTAAAAATGGAAGTGTTTCTCATATTTCTGTTTTGGGGCCAGCCATTAGGACGGCTGGGTGGTTAGCATTGGGGCCTTTAAAGATGGCTGTATGGAACTGGCTGTGCATAAAGCCATCCTTCATAAGGAATGCTACAGTACACCCTTACAAATGTCCTCGATCAACATGACATTTGTTACCAAGCCATCAAAGCACAGCTTGTGGAATGGGAGTATGTAATCGGAAGACAAAAATTATTTGGAGCAGTTTTTGTCGAGCAGTGGGGGGGGGGGGGGGGTGTCTCTGTTGCGGGAGGTGTGCCAAGGACCAGGGTGTTAGTTACGGCTGTAGTGTTGCCCATGACCACCCATGCTCAGGGAGAGTGTGTGCGTGTGTGTTGCCTGGATAACAACGTCACACAATGCCCTGTCTTCTCCTGCTGAGTCGCCTGTGAGAGTCAGCTGGTAATGGCCCCATATTGAACATATAAATACCGTTCCATAAATGATTAGCCACACCAGCTAATGAATGGCTGTGGCTTCCTCCATAGAAAGAAGGTGTAGCCAAACAATAAACAACATGGTGTTTTCTGAACGTCCCTTCGTTGAATTGTTTTTACATGAGCAAAATGGTGGCTAATACATCGAAATGGTCTGGCTGAAGTATGTATGTTTCCTTTTGTTGGACGGAACGGATGAATACATTTTATGTAACTCTCTTTCTCACACAACCCCTTTACTTATCCATGCTGGATGTGTCCAAAATGTTGCTTGGAGCCATGAACATCATTATTCAAAACCAATGTTGAAAAGAGACAACAATACTGACCATAAATGCTGGAAACCGGCGCTGCATATATTACTATTGACCTTTTGGTTGACCTTTTGGTTGGACTAGGTAATATCTATTAAATCTCTCTTTTCCTCCACTGTTTCCTGTGGTTCATTATATTTCCTATAAGACAATACAGGCTTGTCCTTTGACCAACATCGATATGTATTTTCTATAGATCACTTTTTTTTTTTTTTTATCTCTTCACTAGTTAGTGGTTTGGGAGCAGTTACAGGCATAAATCGAAATATTCCTCAAGGTACTGTTTCTGTGGAAACAAAAATCATAACCCGTGGCGTCACAACAGGAAAAACGAATTTGTCTGAGGTCTGATTAATGAAATTAGGATGAAACTTCACATGGACACCTGGAGAAGGCACGGAATTCATCATCATGAGAAAAGGACTTGACACATTTCTCCTGAAATGTTAGCAGACTCCACACATCCAGAGGCATTTTTCTCTTGGCAAGGAGACATCACCTAAAAAGTGAAGTGGAGCTGCAACTGTCATCAAAGCCCGAGGATGGAATCTTAGTTAGCGAGAATAATGGTGTTATTATTACAGTGAGGTAATGGCAGATGGAAGAGAGAGACTGGCCAATAGAAGTAACCCTCATATCCTCGGTTCCACGGTCGTTGTCACAAGAGCAGTCATGGAAATATACTATTTTATTACTGCTCGCAATTTGGGGAACTTCACACGAAGTTCAGAGGACAGCGAGAGTGGGTAATAATTCTGAGCGTTCAAGCCAAGCACTTTGCTCTTAAAAGTAGGAAAAATGTTACAACTAGCAGACGGAGGAAATAGGATTCCGGGTGTAAAACGGATAGACATGGCCGTCTCAGCACTCTCTCCTCTCGAGGCTATTACTTGTGTTGTTCTTGGACTTCTGGAAGCCACTGGAGGCCCGGGAATAAAAACCCTTTCTCTCCATCTTTAGATAGAAACATGACATTGACATGTACTTATTTATCAACAACAACAAAAAAATCTGCAACTCTCTCCAAAAGTAGGTCATAGAAATGATCTCAGAACCATTCCCATGGAAGAGCTTCACATTTAAGCATGCGGTATATAACAGTTGCAAACAAGTGTAAAATAATCTCCAGGTGCACAATTACCATACGTGATTGCACATGACGGGTATATTCCTACCACAGTGTCCAGCCCCGAGAGAACTGAGAAACAGAATCCCATCTTGACAGTTCTCCCTGCACCCTTGGCCCTCCAAGGTTAACCACTTCTGGCCTCTGATGGTCTGTCTGTCTGTGGTAATGCATGAGGCCCACTGGCCCCAGGCAGATTGACTGTATGGTACTGTACTGTATTGTGCACCCAGCAGACAAGACTCACCAGCACCATCTACTGATTCATACACAGTGACACTGGATATGGAGCTGCTATTATAATTGGACCATTAGAATGTTTTTTAAAATGTGTATCATTGCTTTAAACGTATTCAGGTAATGGCGTTGTTTGTTGAAACTAACTATACAAACTATGTATGCACCTGAAGAACGGTGAAATTTAAACCATCTTTCTGACCAGTGTTGAGAGTGTTAGAATGTATGATCACTCCAAGACCAGAGATATCTCTGGATCTCACACACATACAGGTACACATACATACTCGGCACAGGCCCAGAACCACACTGCACAGCCGCAGAATAACACTGCACAGGCCCAGAACCAGGGTGTCAGGCTATAGCACTTCCAGAACGTTCCCAACGCCATGCGTCTGTCAACCCCCAAGCCACAGATGCCCTCTCAGCAATTGGCCACCCATTTCATAGTTAAGCGTCCTGCCAGCGCAGATGCAGCCACAGTCCAGCTACGCTAGCCTCACTGCAAGTACGCACCTCCAGAACATCTGGTTTGATTAATATAAGGAATTTTAAATGGTTTATATGGTTACTTTTACTTTTGGTACTTAAGTATATGTTAAACCAAATACTTTTAGACTTTTACTCAAGTAATATTTTACTGTGTGACTTTCACTTTTACTTGAGTCAGTTTCTATTAAGGTATCTTTACTTTTACTCAAGTATGACAATTGGGTCTTTTTTCACCACTGGAATTCCATACATATAGGCTTATTTAATGTATTAATCTACAGGCCCAGAAAAATGTTGCACAGGCCCAGAACCACGTGACTTCTCAACGGATGGCCACCCAGTTCTTGGTCCAGCGTCCTGCCAGTTCAAATGCAGACACAGTCCAGCTACGCAAGCTCACTGAAAGTGCGCAGCCGGTGTTAGTAATCCACTTCTACAAATGGCTTCACATCTCCAAGTACAAGAGCCTCTGAGATTTTCCATCCTGGAACAGAAAAAGATTCTGGGTCTGTGTCTGTTTCCTTGAATCCAGAACATGCATCCCTCTCGTGCTATGAAGAGCACAGGCATGCTCCTATAAATCTACATGTCCACCATAAAGAAAATATTTATAAAGAATTGTTTTGCCAAGTCTAGATAAAGAGAAGATACACCTTGATGAATGAAGTACAAAAGTTGATTCATCCAAAAAAGTAGGATGAAAACAGAAAATCCAGGTTTGTGAAAATGAGAACATTCCTTTGTTTTAATTTGTCTGTGCTCAGTTTTGTCCAATATTTTTATTTAATTTATTTATATTTTTAATCCCAGCCCCCATCCCCGCAGGAGGCCTTTTGGTAGGCCGTCATTGTAAATAAGAATTTGTTCATAGCTGACTTGCCTAGTTAAATAAAGGTTAAAATGCTCAGTAAAGAGACAAGATAGCTGGGCATTTTGGAATGTAATTTGGATTTTAAATTGCCGTCTGTAATAAAATGTCAAAAAGCAAACACACACACACACGTCCCATAAGTCCTGCCTCCATGGCCCCACATCAGTAATGACACTACCCTTCCTCTATTTACTTTGTGAATATTCAAATACTGCACATCACCACAGACAGCAGAGGAATGCTAACAGTGCATGCATGGACTCTAACTGTAGGTAGTAACTCTAAGAGACTGAATAGGACCAGACATTTTGCTGGTCCTAGTTGCTGAGTGTTTTTCTCAGTTAGAATATAGTATGAGTGTGAAAGCACTGCTGACATCTGGTGGATTAGATTTGTGTTGACAGTGATCTATTCACATCCTCTGTCTCCTCTCCAAAGGATGTGGTCCTCATTGTGGCTTTCTGCATGGCTGGATCCAGGTGGAGACAACGCGACCCCGGACGGAGGTCAACTCCGATTAGCCACACTTCCTCTTCTGTAGCTCAAACAACGCTCTGATACTCACTCATCCGCTCTCATCAATCACTGTTCCATTAAATGGACGGCCCCATGATTTAGAAAGACCAGGATATTTGCCACCCAAAAAACAGCCCCAATGGAAACCAGTATGAATCTTTATGGGTACAAATATAAGTTTATGAGGAGAGATGGACAGATACAGAGCTAGAATTTACAGTGCTGGCATGCCTTGCTTCTTGTCCTGGGGGAAGCATTTGAGAAGGAGAGAGGGAGCACTGGAGGAAGGATTTAAAAGATTATTTAAGCTCAATGCCATTATTTTACAGATTAAAGGGGCCTGGACCAAAGCTCTGAGGAGTTGATTCATTCCTGCAGTGTGTGCATCTCTTCTCCTTCGAGCTTCTCGTGTTTCTGATCAGAGGAAAAACTATGTATTTGATTTGACTTTGTTTGTTTGGATTCCGGCTCTCTTTGGCACGGAGGAGAGAGAGTAAGAGAGAGAGAGAGAGAGAAGGGTCTTGTAAAAGTGGTGCTGGAGCACTGACAATCTTGCTGCATTTCATGCTGGCTGATATTAACGGCTCAGTGTGGAGGCCCACGGTTTGTCTGTTTACCCTGGCCACGGCCCTGGGTGGTACTACCCCACAGAGATGGTATAGAAGAGAGCAGAAGCAGTGGATGGTGGATGGAATTGACCAGCTGTGGCCTGCCTGGGAGGGTGTGCGTGTGTGTGCATGTGTTTGTCACCCAAATTATAGTGACACGGCATCCTCATTGTATAGTGTTACTCCACTGAGTTTAAATTATTTTTCACCCAGTGGAGGCTGCTGAGGGGAGCACAGCTCATAACAATGGCCGTAATGGTGTGAATGGAATGGTATCAAACACACCATTATTCTCACCTCGGGCTACCATTTCATTCACTCCATTCCGGCCATTATTATGAGCCGTCCTCCCCTCAGCAGCCTCCACTGCTCTCTACACACTGTAAAATGCCACCTTGATTCACTTCCTTTGCACATTTTCTCATATAAACCTGGACCGGTCTGTGAAGATACACACCATATGGTAGCAATGGAGCATGTTTTATATAACTGGGAGTTCTCCCCATTAACCCAGTGTTTTAAGGTCCCCATGCAATGGTCTACTGTACTTGGCTTCCTGTGTCGGAGCGAGAGTCAACACTCAGCTCTAACATCTGATTGCAACTCCATGGTTGTGACTGAGGAAAATAGGCATAGCATAATCACAGGAGGGGAAAAGAAAGAGGCCCATCTAAACACTGATTGTGGATGGTTTCCAGGATGTGCCCATCACTGGAGTAGATAGAATTAGCCCCTAACCACTGATACAGGGTCAGATATAATAACCCAATAATAACGTAATGGTTTAAAATCTGTTGTAAAAGGTCAATTTCTACTTCAAGCCTTTTCTCCATATTCCTGTTTCAGGTAATGGCAGCATTTTCACCTTGACTGAGGCCTGCATTTCAGGGCTTTGACCTCAGCTCCAGCACCTCCAGGGTGATGGGAATAACCTCCATCCTCTAAGGCCGTTTGATCCATTTTGCACATGTTTCTCCTCAGGAAAACGAGGTGAGTGACATTGAAAAACAAGGTGTACAGTATCCAAAAGACTTCACAGATCCCAAGACCTTTACTATTATTGAGCCAAGGGCAAGACTGGTGTGAGTTCTGTGGGAGAAAAAAAAGGACTGTGTAAAGTATGACTATACGTCTCAAAATCTTATCACCAAGTTGAACAAAAATAAAACCCCTCTGTGGGCCAAAGCCTTTAACACCGAAGTCAGTACAACACAAAAAGGTCATTCAAAGCAGTCACTCTCCTCTCTCCCCCGTAGCACACCCCATCCCCCAACCAACCACTTACACAATGCTGAAACAGTCTGCTCTGCGCAAAACGCTTTTCAAGACATTGTTTTTGTTTTCTAAAGTGGAGAGACATGATGTGGATTTCTGTTATGGGCAGTATTGAATAGCGCTCCTGTGTGTTACTGGGCTGTCACTAGAGGGACCTCACACGGAGAAAAATGTCAACATGTTAACTTTGTATACTACGCCCATCTGTACAGCTTTCTCCCTTCCTGCTCCCCCCCCCCCCCCCCCCTTATTCAGCCACAACACCATTGGAAGCATTGAATTTCACACACTTTCACTGGTCCTTTTCAAAACATTCTTTGATAGCCCCTCATATCCTTCTCCTTTTTGTACTTTTCTGACTCCCTCAAAACTGGAAGGTTTCAGCGACCTCTCATAATGTACAATTAGCTCTGTTTTGATTGTCAGTATCAAGTATGTGGTCAGGAGATAATCACAATTAGGATTTCCTTTTCCACTCTAATAATAACTCAAAATGTGTGATTTATCACTCACATTCTCTGACGGGTGGCTTTTTCCATGTCGGCGACATCCGAAGGTGATGAATTTCAAGTCCTCTCAAAAACAAAAACACATTAGCGCTGTCACTTTAATTGGGGGAAATAGCTGTGTGAGAAGCACATCAAAGACACAGGCAGAACCTTGAACACATGCGATCATGGACAGGTGGCAGGATGGCCGGACTGTGAGTCAGAGCTATGGAAAAAGTGAATCTTTCACAATCTCTCATAATAGTGGGAGAAGGTTTCAGAACTGCCAGACTGCAACACCATGTCCATTCGTTCTGGCTTGTTTTTTCCCCCTCAGTTATTCTGGAGGAGCAGCAAGGTCGGCACACTCTATGTCATGACTTGTGCTATGTATATACCTGCTGCAGATATACAGTATTAAAGTTACTGTCAAATCAAATTTCATTGGTCACATAAACGTGGTTAGCAGATGTTATTGCGGGTGTAGCGAAATGCTTGTGCTTCTAGCGCCGACAGTGCAGTAACATCTAACAAGTAATATCTAACAGTTTCACAACATATACCTAAATGCACATAAATCTAAGTAAGGAATGGATTAAGAATATATACACATATGTCAGAACGGCATTGGACTAAGATACAGTGGCATAGTATAGAATACAGTATATACATATGAGATGGGTGACGCAATACGTAAACACAATAAAGTGACTAAGATACCGTAGAATAGTGTAGAGTGCAGTTTATGCATGTGAGATGAGTAATACAAGATACAACATTATTAAAGTGGCTAGTGTTCCATTTCTGAAAGTGGCCAGTAATTTCTAATCTATGTCTATAGGCAGCAGTCTCTGATGTGCTAATGGTGGCTGTTTAGCAGTCTTCTTCACCACACTGTCTGTGTGGATGGACCTTTTCAGTTTGTCAGTGATGTGTACGGCAAGGAACTTGAAGCTTTCCACCTTCTCCACTGCGGTCCCGTCGATGTGGATAGAGGGGTCCTCCCTCTGCTGTTTCCTGAAGTCCATGATCATCTCCTTAGTTTTGTTGACGTTGAGTGAGAGGTTATTTTGCTGCCACCACACTCCCAGAGCCCTCACCTCCTCCCTGTAGGCTGTCTCGTCATTGTTGGTAATCAAGCCTATCACTGTTGTGTCGTCCGCAAACTTGATGATTGAGTTGGAGGCGTGCTTGGCCACGCAGTCATGGGTGAACACGAAGTACAGGAGGGGGCTGAGCACGCACCCTTGTGGGGCCCCAGTGTTGAGGATCAGCAAAGTGGAGGTGTTGTTTCCTACCTTCACCACCTGGGGGCGTCCCGTCAGGAAGTCCAGGACCCAGTTGCACAGGGTGGGGTTCAGACCCAGGGCCTCGAGCTTGATGATGAGCTTGCAGGGTACTATGGTGTTGAATACAGAGCTATAGTCAATAAACAGCATTCTTACATAGGTATTCCTCTTATCCAGATGGGATAGGCCAGTGTGCAGTGTGGTGGTAATTGCATAATCTGTGGATCTATTGGGACAGTAAGCAAATTGAAGTGGGTCTAGGATAGCAGGTAAGGTGGAGGTGATATGAACCTTAGTCTCTCAAAGCACTTCATGATGACAGTGGTGAGTGCTACGGGGCGATAGTCATTTAGTTCAATTACCTTTGCTTTCTTAGGTACAGGGACAATGGTGGCCATCTTGAAGCATGTGGGGACAACAGACTGGGATAGGGAGAGATTGAATATGTCAGTAAACACACCAGCCAGCTGGTCTGTGCATGCTCTGAGGTCGCGGCTAGGGATACCATCCGGGCCAGCAGCCTTGCGAGGGTTAACACACCTAAATCTCAGATCGGCAATGGAGAAGGAGAGCCCACAGTCCTTGGTAGCGGGCCGCGTCGGTGGCACTGTATTATCCTCAAAGCGAGAGAAGAAAGTGTTCAGCCTGTCCGGAAGGAAGACGTCGGTGTCCGCGACGTGGCTGGTTTTCCTTTTATGATCCGTGATTGTCTGTTTCCAGATTTCTATGAAATATGACCTACATTTTATTACAATACGAGTGAAATTGTTTTCCTTCCAAAAATTATAATTAAGTATGTTAAAAAGCAGCTTTTCTGTGTTTGAATAGTGTGGGTGTACCCTACCAACAGAATGGTGTGGACATATTCCGGTCATTAAAAAATAACGCGAGTAGACCACTGATTAGCCAGCTCATCCTCCTCAGGAGGAAGACATCATCCTCATTGAGGAACTAGCAAGGATTTTTTAAACGGTCTGTTTGAGCTACAAGTTTGAGGTAAGTGTTTTGTTTTCCTCCATTTTATGCTTTGGCCACAAATACAAGTATAGGATGAGTCAAAAACATTATTTGGGGTATGAGTTAACAGAATATTAACTTGAAAAGTCAGGTCTGCAACTTTAGCCTGGATAGAACTCCTGAGCCACTACGAGTCAGAGATTTTGAATTCCATGATCTTGGCGAGTCACCTTCAGAACATTGTCCCAAATGACTTTACCACTTCAATTCACCAAACCCCCTTGGAATCCTATTGCTTTTTTATGACGATGCAGCACTCATCATTAAATTGCCTTTCACTGGCAGTGGCTGTGGCTAATGTGACCTGAATGGAGGACAGTGTGGAGGATTCATCTAACCACAGAGAACACCCAAAAACTCACTGATTGCCTCCTCCTCTGCTCTGGCTCAAAGTGAGTGAGAAGGAGGAGAGCATCAGTGTTCCAGGTTACCTCTTCTTGAGAGAGAGTGAGAAACAGAGCGTGAAAGAGAGGGAGAAAAAGAGAGGGAGAGATAGAAAAAGAGGGGGATGTGGGAGAAACGAGTGTCCACTCCACTGACAGTCAGACATCACGGAGAACCAGTGACCTGATCGAGGAGGTCACATGACTACACCGTGACAGTTATATTGTTCACGAGAGAGAACAGCGGGCACTCTGTCGAGCGGGGCTGTGCGCCGCCATCGGACTGCTGTAATTAGAAACATTTGGGATCATTTGCAAGGGAACACGAGTCCAAATGGGAACCAGATGGATCAACCAATGGTGGGTTTCACCCGAAATACAGGAACCCTTATTTACGAGGGGAGGTGAAGGGTCTCTGGTCGGGGGGAGAGGAGTTCATCTCCATCCCCCCTATCCAGATCCCCAAAAGAGGATGGCCCTCTGACTTGTATCGGCTCGGCTCTAGGGGGGGATACACGCCGTTCAGTCTACTTTGGAGGTCAAAGCCAGTCTGAAGGCTGACTAGTGGTGAAGAACATCGTACATCATATTGAAGACACTGTATTTCTAAACACACTATGTAGATGTTAAACACATTAATGTACCTCCCGGTGGGATAACTTGGGGGTTCTCCAGTTACGAAAACACACACCCTCACAGTGATGTCCAGAAGGAGTTTAATACTGTAGAATTCAGAAACAAGAACAGAATCTAATGTCACTATTTCTTGCCCCATTGACAGCTGTGTTTGTTCTGTGTCACCGCTAAACCTCCACATGGTTGAATTGCTACTAGTTTTAGGGTGATGCCACCCAGTAGCCTACACATCATGTTGTGTGGCTCTAAGGCCCCGTATCAGAATCAGTGTAATCCTACCATAGCTTTATGTCTAAACAGAAATAGGAGTTCATTAAAAAGATGAATGCGTGAGTGTATCATCAGTCAGATGTCAAGTTAATTTCAGATGCTTTCATGTTCTTTCAGGGGCTGTCATCACTTTGTGCTGGATTACATTCTGTAGCTCCGTCTGTGAAGAGAGGAAAAGATCAATTACAAACCCCTAAAAAACTCTATATTTGATATCAAGTATCCCCTAACCATCACGTATAGGTAAAACTACTTTTGGTGATAAATATTTGGAAGACTTTCTTCAACCAACCTGGGTTTGAGGCAAAGGAAGGATAAAAAAGGGACAGTAAATGTGGATAACAGATTGTTTTTAGCTCTATGCTGCCACCCAGTGGACAATACCTTTATGAGTCAAACAATAAAGTCAATTACTTCACTTTTCTTTGATTACTCATTGCATTTGTGGTGCCTTCTGTATGTGATCATCCTACAGCCTATATTACATACTGTTAATATAAATGTTCTATTGTTCAGCCGCATAAGAGGGCAACAGTATAGGTCCTGTAGCTCAGTGCATATGTTCAAATGCACAGACCCATTTAACTAGTACGTTTTAACTGCACGTGTGAATTGGTCGTTGCACTACCAGGCAGAGAAAGAGTGAGACCGCTCTGTAAGAGCTCGGCTCTGTTTGACCTTAAATGGATGTGATGTATTGCCCTAAGTACAGGACTTCACCTGATCTCCACTCACAAACACTATTAAGGGGTTATACTGAACTGTACAGGACCGAGCAGAACATTGAGGTGTATTTAAAGCAGGACAGTGGTTAAGTACTCTTTCTTTAGCAGTATGACCAAATTGGGACCATAGTTCCTCAACGGTGTACCCTCTAGTTTTGTATATGTTACATTCTGTCTGTCTTTCTGTGCCCCACTGTCACAGAACTGAAACCACATCCGCGTCAGGCAAAACCATACAGTTCACAAAACCACACTTAATAAATTGTCCTCACCTTCAATCCAATTGAGCTTGTGTACTAGTGCTCTTTTTACTGTTAGTGGTTCACACTGTAGAACTCCACTGGCCCGGTCCAACCACCTCTTCCCTTAAGGAAAAAACACATTCAATTAACGTGAACACAAGAAGTGTTCCAAAAACACGTTGTCATGTGATCCCATGTGATCCCATGTGATATTAATGTGATAACATGTGACAAGTAAAGCAACATGTAATAACAGGAAACTACAGGGTTTCGCCTCTCCGGGTATTTAACATAATCTAGGAAAAAAAGAAAAGGTCATTGACTTGATCTGAATATACATATTTCATACAGTAGTGCCACTACACTTTCAACTAACTAACTCCTACTTACCTGAACAACAAGAGATTTCCATAATTTAGCATGTTCATCACTTCACAGGAGTTGCCCTAAGTGGTGTCTCCTGCTTGACACAGTTGGTTCTTGTCTGCGGGGGGGACTCATGCAACACCTCTGACTCATAGAATGCAGTGATGCTGAAAATGCAAATTTCACAAATATTCAAGTCACATTTTTGCAGTCTTTAAACTGAATCTGACATTATGAGGTATCTTCTTGTGATATGTCTTGTAGTTCTGGTACTGACCATCCAGGTGGGCACTGTAGTCCGCCAGGCCAAGGCTTTGCTGCAGTGTAGGGCGGGCCAGGTGTCTCCCCGTCCTGCTCTTTCCTCTGGACATATCTCCACTTTTTCTGCTCCTTAAAGATCTCCTGTCTCTCTCTCTCAGGAAGTGTATTCCTGAATTCCCATTGGTGCTCACGTACTGTGGCGTTACATCACTCAGGTGCTAAGCAATGTTTCAATGGGAGGCAGAATTCCTTGGAAGAGATACAATGGAAGGAAAAGGAAGGAAAAATACAAATCCATGCAGTTTGATATTATAGCCTATGAAGAAAAAGGCAACTTCTTTAAAGAGGCAGTGCAGTCAAAAACGTGATTTTTCAGTATATACAGGTACAGTAACTGCCAACATAATGGAAACAGGTTAATTAGGGATACAACGTATATTAAAAGCAGGTGGTTCCACACAGGTGTGGTTCTTGAGTTAATTAAGCAATTAACATCCCAACATGCTTAGGGTCATGTATACTGAACAAAAATATAAACGCAACATGTAAAGTGTTGTTCACATTTTTCATGAGCTAAAATAAAAGATCCCAGAAATGTCCCATTCACACAAAAAGCTTATTTCTCTAAAATGTTGTGCACAAATGTGTTTACAATCCCTGTTAGTGAGCATTTCTCCTTTGCCAAGATAATTCATCCACCTGACGACAGGTGTGGCATATCAATAATCTGATTAAACAGCATGAACATTACACAGGTGCACCTTGTGCTGGGGACAATAAAAGGCCACTAAAATTTGCCACGTCTCAAGTTGAGCATGCGTGCAATTGGCATGCTGACTGCAGGAATGTCCAACAGAGTGGTTGCCAGAGAATTGAATGTTCATTTCTCTAAAATAAGCCGCCTCCAACGTCATTTTAAGATAATTTGGCAGTACACCCAACCGGCCTCACAACCGCAGACCACGTGTAGACCTCCATATCCGTCTTTTTCACCTGCAGGATCGTCTGAGGAGGGGGGTTGCTGTGGAGTATTTCTGTCTGTAATAAAGCCCTTTCTGGGGGGAAGAAACGTATTCTGAATTCTCAGTGGGTGGACCTGGCTCCCAAGGGGGTGGGTCTATTCCCACCCATGGCTGTGCCCCTGCCCAGTCGTGAAATTCAGAGATTAGGGCATAAAGAATTTATTTAAATTGACTGATTTCCTTATATGAACTGTAACTCAGTAAAATCTTTGAAATAGTTACATGTTGCAGTTATATTTTTGTTCAGTGTATAAAAATGCTGGGCAGGCCATTCTTTTGGCTACCATGGCTAAGCCCCCATAGGATGACAATGCCCCCAATGCATTAAAACGATGTAAACCATATGCCATGGCCGTCTCAGTCACCAGATCTCAACCCAATTGAAGAGTTGTGTGAGATTCTGGAGCGGTGCCTGAAACCGAGTTTTCCAACACCATCAACACCAAATTCTGGAATTTCTCTTGGACGAATGTTGTCGCATCCCTCCAATAGAGTTCCAGACACTTTTAGATTCTATGCCAAGGTGCATTTATGCACGCCCTATTAAGACACTTTATGTTGGTGTTTCCTTTATTTTGGCAGTTACCTGTATATTCCCACACTATGAGGTTGGAATAATACTGTGAAATTGTGAAAATGACGACAATGCCCATTTAAGGTAAGAGCTGTTTGCAAAGACAGCCTAAAATTTATCCTCTCTATCTTGTTTTGCATGGGTGGGGTTTTGATGTCACCAGGAGGTAAAAGTTAGACCAATAACAAAATAATTCTTACTTGAGAAGTAGCTTTTTGCAAAAAACTACTTGTTTCTTTTTGACCATTTTAATTAAAAACAGTCACACTAAGGTACTAAATTGTTACCCAGAAATGATTTGATATTGAGATAAAAACAGCTGCATTGGACATTTAAGGTGTGAAAGATTAAAATGTTCATAGAAATGCAAAAATGTAACCATCACATGGTAATGTTATCAAATAAAAGCTATTCTGACGTTACTTTGTGAAAGGAAATACTGTTGTGTAAACATTTTAATTGGATTATGTTGTCTGCTCTGTCCAGATGTGTATTTACCTGGAGCAGGACGGCACAGAGACAACCGGACTTCAGGAGGAGAGCCTCTCAGCAGCATGACCACCCTCTACAGGCCATAGAGAGAACAGTCACTCACTGTCATCCACAGCCAGGCAATTATGTAATTATGGGTAAGAAAGACCAGAGACGGACTAAGGAGCTGGCCACTGAGTGCATGTTCTTAGATCTTCACTTATTAATCCCATCCATGTGTTAATGAGGTACACTGAATCTAAGTACTCTTGGATTCACCACAATACGATTGAATGTTAGTTAATATCTGATCACAGATAATGGTGATACAAACCAATCACATTGAGTGAAACAAAACCCCTTTCTCTCACACTAAATTGTTACAATATCTCAGATTAACACAAACCCACCCCCATATACAGTATTTTAACTCACAGTTGTAGCTACAGTTGTATAGTCGTATTACATCA
Source organism: Thymallus thymallus (assembly GCA_023634145.1). NCBI lineage: Eukaryota > Metazoa > Chordata > Actinopteri > Salmoniformes > Salmonidae > Thymallus > Thymallus thymallus. Next base: position 11,840,058 of record CM042387.1, read on the forward strand.
CACTGTTCTGCGTCAATATTTACCTGGTAGGACAATCCTTTCAGCGATTCTCCATTGACTGCCAGGATGACGTCTCCCTCCTGGATCCGCCCACTCTCCTCCGCTGGCTGGCCAGGGAAAAGCTTCTTGATCCGGACAAGACTACTGCCAGAGTCTCCTTTTGAGGGGTTTAGCTCAGGGACCAGGAAGCTGAAGCCCAAGCCATTCAGGCTCTTCTTCAAGGTCACCTCCAGAGTGTTATCTGTAGGGTGGAGGGGTTAGGGGATTCAAGTGTGTCAGTTCACCTTGGAGGCTTGGATGGTGGGATCCAGGACTGAGTTTGGGGAAACCCTGCTCTAAAGGAGAGATTAGAAATCCTACAACATCACCCAGTTTAAAAACTCATTGACAATGATAACCTTGCTTCTGAGGTCAATCCCTCAAAGCACCAGTGTTCCGATAACACCAAAGTTCCCTTGTCAATGATATTTCCCTTACTGTCAGACACAAAGCTGTAGTCCTTGGGCCTGACGATGAAGGGGGTGATGGCGGGGCAGCTGTTGTTCCTCATCTGGGTGATGTCCAGGTGGGCACTCTGAGGGGACAGGCTGCGCCCCATGAGACTGCGCCCTGTGTCTGGGCTCAGAGGCATCCTGGGCAGGGTCATGTTCTCCCTCTTCAAGACCATGGTCACCACCTAGGACAGGAAAGGGTTAAATGAAGTGAAACAATGTGACACGCCAGCCCAACGGGGGCTTATGAACTTTCATGCATCTTAATTACAAACTTGAATGGGATGCGTAAATATGAATACAAAATTTAAATTATGAGCCTAGTTTAGCCAAGGAGCAAGCACTGAGCTATACAGTATAGGGATAAAGACCAGATACTTCCTGGCTAGCCATGATTGGCTGAGATAACGGAGGGGTTGACCGTGCTGACTGTTTGACCTGTATTTAAAGTGTGAATTATTAAAGAGATGGATGGTTCTATGGCTTAAGAGGGTGTGAACAATGCTGAATGGGTGTAAACAAAAAAAGAGCTCTCTAACACTCAAAAATATATTTTTAACTACAATATATTGTAGAGACCTTAACCCAACACCTAGTGAACTCGTCAGGGGGTTCGGACCTCTTGGTGTAACAGTTAAAATGTTGGCTTGACAGTCGCTGGACCTGGGTTTGAGTACCGGTCGGGGATACCTCCCAAATCCGTTACATTGGTGTCAGAAGTGGGAGTGCTATCTACCAAAGCCTTGACGAGATGGATGACACAGTGAAGCAGCTGGCGAAGAAGACTGGGCAAGAAGAAGATCTTAGGAACTGATCCTCAGCAGGAAGTGCCTCCATTGGACAAGGACTGTGGCAGTTCACCGTGATGCCCTTCGGGCTCTGCAATGCTCCGCCAACCTTCAAGCGTCTTATGGAGCAAGTGCTGGCCACAATCCCCCGGGGCAGACAGAATCGCAACTGACCCAGCCAAGGTGGTGTTGGTTCAGCACTGGTCGACTTCCAAGGACCTCTCCAGTAGTGCTCCAGTAGTGGCATACCCCAACCCCCAGCACCCATTCATCATGGACACAGATGACAGCCATGTGGGCATTGAGGCTTCTCTTTTGTAGGAGGGCCATGGACTACTTTTGTGGCCATGGACTACTTTACCAAGTGGCCAGAGGCCTACGCGGTCCTCGAAGAGGGTACCACAACCACTGCCAACAAACTGGTGGAGAAGATGTTCTGCCAGTTTGGAGTACCGGAAGAACTCCACAGTGATCAGGGGAGACATTTTAAAGCTAAGGTGTTCAACAAAGTCTGTGAAGCTGGGGGTGTGCAAGACAAGGACCACCCCCATGCATTTCCAAAATGAGACTGACAGACAGTAAGTGCATGTGATAGCAAAAAAAGCCTACTAGAGTTCAGTCACCATTTTTTTACAATATACATACACATTGCATAAAGCAAATGGCACATAAACAAAACACATGTTAAAATGTTAGTGTTTACACTGGAAAGCCAATGCAGAAGCAAAGCTATGATGGCGTTGCCCTGTTGATGTTCCTTTACCTCTCCTGTTTTCGCCAGACATTCCACAGCCTGCTGATGTGTGAACCCTTGAAACCTGATGCCATCCACTTCCAGAAGTCTGTCACCTGTTAGATGTGCACAAACACACACACTGCCGATTCATCATCTCACTCTAATCTATACTGAACAAAAATATAAAAACGCAACATGCAACAATTTAAGATTTTACTGAGTTACAGAAAATAAGGCGGCTTATGGTAGATAAATTAACACTAAATTATCTGGCAGCAGCTCTGGTGGACATTCCTGCAGTCATCATGCCAATTGCACGCTCCCTCAATACTTGAGACATCTGTGGCATTGTGTTGTGAGAAAAACCTGCACATTTTAGAGTGGCCTTTTATTGTCCCCAGCACAAGGTGCACCTGTGTAATGATCATTTTGTTTAATCAGCTTCTTGATATGCCACACCTGTCAGGTGGATGGATTATTTTGGCAAAGGAGAAATGCTCACTAACAGGGATGTAAACAAAATTGTGCACACAATTTGAGATAAATACGCTTTTTGTGTATATGGAAAATTTCTGGGATCTTATTTCAGCTCATGAAACATGGAACCAGCACTTTACATGTTGCGTTTATATTTTTGTTCAGTGTAAATTCAAGTTGTGCAGCAATAATCCAGTTTAATGCTCTTCTAGTGTCATTATTCCAGGTGCTTCACTGTAACATAATAGAGCTTGTTCAGCATTATACTGTACCTGACTGGATGCGGCCATCTTGCTCAGCAGCCCCTCCACAGACTAGGCTTTTGATGAAGACACCACCATGACGCAGGCCTGTGTTCACACCACCCTGACAAACCAGAAACACAAAAGTTATTATCCAACAACATAACAGTCTCGGTGGAAATGTAAGTTTATCAGTAATAAGTAATACGTTTATTAATAACATTTGCATGTCTGACTAATTGCTGGTACTGTAATTTATTTTATTTGTGTATATTTTTTTCCCCTACTAGCACTGACTTTGGTGATAACTACTTTATTGAGGAAAAATGTACTTGCTATGATTGAGATATGGGGTTGTCCCACCTACATGTATGTATTTGATTAGCTAGCTTAAGATAAATGCAACTGTAAGTCGCTCTGGATAGGAGCGTCTGCTAAATGACTAAAATGTAAATGTAAAATGTAATTGACATTAATGACAACTCCTCATATTTTTTCATATCAAAATAATAAGTCCTCACACTCAGGCTGCTACACTAAGTGAGAGGGATGATTAAAAGGAATAAAGCATGTTATAAGATCTTGCACTCTCTCCGTTTCTCACACAAAGGAGGTAAACAAAAAACTAAATAGCATGTGCATGTGTGTCATCCGAATCCCGGCCAGGCATAATGAGAAGACACACCAAGGATACTGACTTCTTGTTGTTCACACAGCACAGATCAACCACCAATCAACCTCAATTGTATATTCCCGACCACAAGATGGCAGTATATTTCTTAAGCTATGTTTGGCTTGTGCCTGCCTTAGATAGCTAATGTTAGCTAACTAGCAAGCTGCGCTAATGTAGCTGCTAACTAGGTACAATTTGTTGTAAGCACAGTAGCCAGACGGCCACAACTAGATAACTAGCGTGGCTAGCAACATTATGATTACATCACAATGCATTATGCAGCTTTATTGTTTTACTTTTTCTGATGAAAAAGGGGGTGGATTACACCGATAAAAGTTACCTATTTTTTTTATTTTTCTTGTCACTCCTGTCGGCTCCCCCACGTGGAGGTTCGGGCTCTCCGATTGGCTCAAAGTAAAGTGTTTTTCCACTTGACGAGCATGGCGATTCTACAAGTAGAAACTGCAGGTTCGTCGGTACTAGGTCGGTAGGCAGTAGGTACATGTACATCTTTTGTTCTAGCAAGAGAAGGAACGACCTCCTAAGTACCTGTCTGCTGTCAGTTCTCTCATTCAGTTCTCTCTCACCTCTGGACAGCTGACTCAACTCATCTGTACACTCCATAGATTTAAATACAGTAGGCCCATCCCTCTCCCGCCTACCAGGAAATACACCCTTTGTCTATAACTCTGGTGTAAGATCACTGATCTCAGATCAGATGCTGGGGAGGAAATTGGGGCTTGTCTGACCCGCTTTTGGGGGTCAGAAAATGGCCTCTTGGGCATCAGTCTGAGGTTATATCATGTGTAAACCAGTAATCTCTGGCGCTGTCCAAAGCATTAAGGTGTGAAATAGCAGGGTTGGTGAGTTAACTCACAGTGATACTGATCCCTAAACCTCTCCCAGCTTTCTTCTTCAGTTCCACAGAGATCTCGTCACCCCTGAAGCAGTTCATGGAAGGAGACCTGGAGCAGCCATCCTGGAGAATGTATAGAGGATAAGAGTTAATGATACATTTAAAATGAATGCTGAAATTCATAAGAATCGCTGTATTGTATTTCATCAGATTTAAATGGACATTATGTAGAGTTGATTGCTAATGTTCGCTGCCTTGTTAGTGTACAAAATCAAAAACGATTCCAAGCACATGCGGTATGTATAGTATTGTCTGTAACATTGAGGAGATGATGGTCAGTAGCCATTGGTTACCTGAGCATTGAGGATGCGTACGTCAGGGAGTTGCAGTCTACTGCCAGTCTTTGGAGTCAATATGACAGACACGAGCTCATCCAGGTCGTCCTCCCCAGAGCGCACATCAGTCATCAAAGTGGTCTGGGACTCGTTCTTCAATAGCGGAGATCTCACATTGTTGGGTGTGAAGGAAACTGTAAAAAATAAATAAATAAATAACAAAATAAAAACACAAACAGCTGAATTATCAACTAATAACGAACGTCATGAAAACCTCTGGACACGTACAGTATGTATCAGAGGAGGCTGGTGGGAGCAGCTATAGGAGGACAGGCTCATTGTATTGGCTGGAATGGAATAACTGGAACGGAGTCAAACGTGACGTGCTTGCTACCGTTTCATTTACATCATTCCAGCCAATGCAATGAGCCCGTCCTCCTCCCGGCACCAGCCTCCTCTGGCGAGTACGTACTCTAGTGAAGTTCTACAGAGGACAATTCAAATTCCAGTAGCTTAAGCATTTGGAGTTCTAACTAAAAGTGTCTAGATGAAAAGTCAACAAATTTCACATCTACTTAAAAAATCACTAAAACAGTGGTGTAAATGAGCATGAACAGAACAGAGAGACACACACACACACACACACACACACACACACACACACACACACACACACACACACATATACACATCCAGTACCTTTGGGCTGGGACACGATAAGTGTGACCTCCTGTGGGCTGCTCTGCATGACCCCTGCAGCCTCACTGAAGGTCACGCCCTCTAGACTGGTGTGGTTCAGAGAGATCAGACGCCCACCTGAGGGAGAACATCACAACAACATTTCATATATCAGGTTTCACTTTTCTATTTCATGTAAATAACAATAATCTTGTTGTTGGTATCCAATTAGTCCTGGTCCAGAATCAACCGTTAGCCCTTTCCCTTAGCCCCCTATACAATTCATTCAGATTTGTAAACATAAAATCAGAGGATAAGTAAAGGGACTGGAGGTTGTATCTAGACAAGGCCCTTGAGTGTCAGACAATAGCTTACAATAGCTTAGAAAGCCTATTATTCCTCAATTTTGTGTAGCCAGACCAGACGTCATAATCCGGTGTGATCTTAGTGACGAGAAGCCTGGTCACCTACCTGGTCTAATGCGGCCATCTTTATCAGCTGGTCCTCCCGTCACGATGGATGCTATGAAGATACCCAGGTCGTACTTCCCCACCGTGTCTTCTCCAACTATCACAATACCTAAACAAATAAAAGGATTGCCTTTTAACTATGACTTTACAATGTAGTTCTACTCTACAACGTGTCCTTTAACGGATATATCACTCAATGCTGTTAACGTTATACTCACCTACGCCGAGCTTCGGGTCTTTCTTTAAGGACACGCAAATTACTTCTCTGTCTGGTATGACACTCTTCGTTAGGGTATCTATTGAACACAACAAAAACATCTAAAGTACCACAGCCACCCGGTATCAAATTACATTAACCACAGCACCTCAAAAGAAACCTGAATGCCATCTCTTTCGGATGATAAAGGATAGGCTACTACGGCGGTTGCTAGGATAACTTCCTCACGGTGCACGGCTTTGGAACGCTTCCAGAATGTCGACTCTTGATCCTGTCCCTGATTACGCATTTTCTTAGGAGCTGATAATCTATCCATACCTCTGGCTGATGAAGACATGGAGGGGGCCTCAGACCCACACTTCCCAGACCCACGAGACAGGTTCCCAGACAATGGTCTTCTGTTGGAAATGATACAGGGAGAAAGGACTTACAAACATTAGACAAAAGACATAACGATACTTAAAAGATGCAAGAAATTAAACAAAAACAAAAAAGGTATAGAAAGAAAGAATACAGGGAAGGGAACTTAATGCTCTCCATCTCTCCTACCCCTGCTCGTGCAGGACACGCTGCTGCTTGACCCGCGCCTCGATCTTGGCGGCGATGTCGTCACACAGTTTGGTCATAGAGTCGTCCTGTGGTGGGGTCAGACCGCTGTCTGTCCGTACGGTCTCAGAGACGGAGCACCGGCTCATCCGGCTGCTCATCCGGCTGCTCATCCGGCTGCTCATCTGGCTGTTCATCTGGCTGTGGCTGTTCTGAGCCCGACACACTGCCGCATACTGCACTATGCTCTCCTCTGGAAAGAGAAAGGGCTCTTAAGTTCAAATCGTTGGTGGTCAAAATTAGCTACAGTGAACTCAAGATAGTTGTAAATGTAGATCTGGTAAATGTCTCTACTCACTGTACTACAGTCACAATATTTCCCAGTTTCAACGAGCCCACATGGTACAAAACATTAGGAAAACCCTCCTAATATTGAGTTGCACCCGTCTTTCGCCCTCAGAACAGTCTCAACTCGTCGGGGCATGGACTCTACAAGGTGTCGAAAGCGTTCCCCAGGGATGCTGGCCCATGTCGACTCCAGTGCTTCCCTCAGTTGTGTCAAGATGGCTGGATGTCCTTTGGGTGGTGGACCATTTTTGATACACACAGGAAACTGTTGAGTGTGGAAAGAAACCCAGCAGCGTTGCGGTTCATGACACACTCAAACTGTTGTGCCTGGTGCCTACTAACATAACCCGTTCATAGACACTTAAATCTTTTGTCTTTCCCATTCACCCTTTGAATGACACACATACACAATCCATGTCTCAATTGTCTCAAGGCTTAAAAATCCTTCTTAAACTGTCTCCCCCTTTCATCTACACTGATTGATGTGGATTTAACAAGTGAACCAATAATGGATCATTGTTTTTACCTGGATTCACCTGGTTAGTCTATATCATGGAAAGAGCAGGTCTTCCTAATGTTTTGTACACTCAGTGTATAGCTTGCTAGCTGTATGACTGAAGAGTCTAGCAATAAAAGTCAGGCTAAGATTCTCCAAGAACAGGACACAAACTGTATAAAAGCAGAACAAGTTGCCTCTGGGATAGTATTAACATGTTGTTGTAGTTGTAGTAGTAGTAGTTGTTGGAGTTTTTCTTGACTATGTTACCAAACCAGGAAAAACTTTTGACCCCAGGCCAGTTATGATGGCATGAAAGCTTCTGACCTGAGGCCAGACTGTGGCTGAGCTGGCGAGAGTTCATCTCATTGTGAAACTTGTGCTGGGCAGAACAGAGGTTGCACAGGTACGTGGCCGTCTTGGTTCTCTCTGTGATTAAGGTGTGCTTTTTCTGGCTCCCTCTGCTCTCGATGACAAATTTACGGTGCTGTGGTAAGAAAGAGAGGAGGGGTTAAGGCATTTACAGACATAACAAGCGAACAAAACAACAGCTACAAAATCTTTATATTCAAACTACACTGAATAAATATATGTTCCCTCTAAGCTGCGCGCCAGCGTGCAGTAGCCCCTATACTGTCTCCCAGAAGAACTATCAGACCAGGGAGAGAAGCATGAGATTGAACTTCCCTGTTAACACTCAACGTTTCCCTTTACTGTGGTAATTGTTATCGAATTAACACAATATTAGCCACTTTCAAGTAAAGTGGTTTCTTGCATCAAACAACAACAACATTTTCAGTCACCTCCTTGTCTGAAGGAAAAGCGGATAAACAGGTTAGTCAAGCCTCATGGAATGTAGGCCTACATTGAACACAAAACATTGGCTGCTACTATAGGCTGAATGATAGAACAGCTTTTGGGATACATTTTCTCCATTGTTTTTGATGGTAGGTCACTCTAGTAGGCCTACATTATGATCAAATAGCCATACTAGCCTACTCGACTGCAGGTAAAACTAACTTAAAGCGGGTACAACCTCAGCGTTTACAGTAAATGTTCTCTGGAAGTTGCACAGAATTTTCACAACGTTCATGTTAGCGCTCAACAGACCTGAAATTTGCTCAGTGCCGAAAAAAAATATAGGGAACAAATAAAGTGTCAAGCACAAAAGCTTATTTCTCTCAGATTTTGTGAACAAATGTGATTACATCCCTGTTAGTGAGCATTTCTCCTTTGCCAAAATAATCCATCCACCTGACAGGTGTGTCATATCAAGAAGCTTAACAGCAGGATCATTACACAGGTGCACCTTGTGCTGGGGACAATAAAAGGCCACTCTAAACAGTTTGCTGATATCAATGGGCAGGCATAAGCTACGGACAACGAACACAATTGAATTGTATTTATGGCAATTTGAATGCACTAAGATACCCTGAGGCCCATTGTCGTGACATTCATCCACCGACATCACCTCATGTTTCAGCATGATAATGCACAGCCCCATGTCGCAAGGATCTGTACACAATTCCTGGAAGCTGAAAATGTCCCAGTTCATCCATGGCCTGCATACTCACCAGACATGTCACCCATTGAGCATGTTTGGGATGCTCTGGATCGAAGTGTATGACATTGGGTTCAAGTCCCCAAGGCCACAATCAACAGCCCGATCAACTCTATGCGAAGGAGATGTGTTTTCTGATCCACGCCTCTACCTTTTTATTTTTAAAGCATATGTGATCAGCAGATGCATATCTTTATTCCCAGTCATGTGAAATCCATAGATTAGGGCCTAACAAATTTATTTAAATTGACTTATTTCCTTATGTGAACTGTAGCTCAGTAAATGTTTGAAATAGTTGCATGTTGCATTTATATTTTTGATCAGTATATTCAGAATATGTTAACTTTCGACAGTATTATCATAAAAAGGCATGATACTCACAGAGGAGGAAATACTGGCCGTTTCCCGCCAGTGGAATGTCTGACTCGTGGAGCGGGAGCTATCTTTAACCTCATACACCACAACTCCTTTGGCACACACTCCTAGGATAAGCTCTCCAATGACTGGCTTCTTCTCGCGACCCACACGGTAGAACAGAACGCCATACTCAGGAAGCTGCTGGGTGGCCTGGGAGGAAGTATGATGTTAGACGTTAGAACTGCCGACGTGCAAGCTTCCCGCACAGGCTAAGAATACGAGCCAAATTTGTATGTAATATACAGTATTACCATATGTTCACCTTTAATGCACTGTGCAGGTGCCACAGCCTTTTAGTGTAATGATTAAAATATGACTCAACATATTAGTAGTATGGAATTAATGAGAGTAATATAACCGTTAACATATATGCCTTTTAGCAGAAGCTTTCATCCAAAGCGACAGTAATGCGTGCATACATTTTAAGTATGGGTGGTCCCAGGAATCGAACCCACTACCCTGGTGATACAAGTGCCATGCTCTACCAACTGAGCTGCAAAGGACCATATACACTGAGTGTACAAAATATTAATTAGTCTCTTTTCATGACAGACTGACCAAGTGTATCCAGGTGAAAGCTATGATCCTTTATTGATTAGGATCATAGCTTAAATCCACTTCAAATCAGTGTAGATGAAGGGGAGGAGACAGGGTAGAACTTTCCTGCTGTCAATGACCAAAAGTGTCCTCTTTGGCCTCATGGGTGAATGTTATTAATATTTTTCAAAATGTCATACTTAATTTAAAAAATGTACTAACAAATTGAGACTGTTCGGAGAGGGCGGGAGGGTGGACATTTCGGACTATTTCAAGAACTTTGAAAGTTTCTTCAAGTGCAGCCGCAAAAACCATCAAGCGCCATGATGAAACTGGCTCTCATAAGGACCGCCACAGGAAAGGAAGCCCAGAGTTACCTCTGCTGCAGAGGATAAGTTCATTAGAGTTAACTGCACCTCAGATTGCAGCCCAAATAAATGCTTCACAGAGTTCAAGTAACAGACACATCTCAACATCAACTGTTCAGAGGCCTTCATGGTCAAATTGCTGCAAAGAAACCACTACTAAAAGACACAATAAGAAGAAGAGACTTGCTTGGGCCAAGAAGCACAACTAGACCGGTGGAAATCTGTCCTTTGGTCTGATGAGTCCAAATTTGAGATTTTTGGTTCCAACCGCCGCGTTGAGAGACGCAGAGAAGGTGAACGGATGATCTATGCATGTGTGGTTCCCACCGTGAAGCATGGCAGGGTGATGGTGTGGGGGTGCTTTGCTGGTGACACTGTGTAAGGGCTATTTGACAAAAGAAGGTGAGTGATGGATGGAGTGCTGCATCAGATGACCTGGACTCCACAATCATCCGACCTCAACTCAATTGAGATGGTTTGGGATGAGTTGGATGAAAAGCAGCCAACAAGTGCTAAGCATATGTGGGAACTCCTTCAAGACTGTTGGAAAAACATTCCTCATGAAGCTGGTTGAGAGAATGCCAAGAGTGTGCAAAGCTGTCATCAAGGTATAGGGTGGATACTTTGAAGAACATAATATATTTTATTTGTTTAATTTGGTTACTACATGATTCCATGTGTTATTTCATCATTTTGATGCCATCACCATTATTCTACAATGTAGAAAACAGTAAAAGTAAAGAAAATCCCTTGAATGAGTAGGTGTGTCCAAACCTTTGACTGGTACTGTAAGTATTCAGACCCTTTGCTATGAGACTCGAAATATAGCTCAGGTGCATTCTGTTTCCATTGATCATCCTTGAGATGTTTCTACAACTTGGAGTCCACCTGTGGTAAATTCAATTGATTGGACATGATTTGGAAAAGGCACACACCTGTCTATATAAGGTCCCACAGTTGACAGTGCATGTCAGAACAAAGACCAAGCCAGGGGGTCGAAGGAATTGTCCGTAGAGCTAATTGTCAGTAGAGCTCAGAGACAGGATTGTGTCGAGGCACAGATCTGGGGAAGGGTACCAAAACATTTCTGCAGCATTAAAGGTCCCCAAGAACACAGTTACCACAGGTGGACTCCAATCAAGTTGTAGAAACATCAAGGATGATCAATGGAAACAGGATGCACCTAAGCTCAATTTTGAGTCTTATAGGAAATCGTCTGAATGCTAATGTAAATAAGGTATTTATGTTTTGTATTTTTAATACATTTGCATAAATGTATAAAAACCTGTTTTTGCTTTGTTATTATGGGGTATTGTGTGTAGATTAATATCAAAAAAATATTTAATCCATTTTAGAATATGGCTGTAACATAATACATTTTTTGAAAAAGGTCAAGGGGTGTGAATACTTTCCCAATGTACTGTATGTGTTATATAACAGCATAACTCTATGGAGCGTTTTCATTGACTCATGTTACCTTGAGAAACTCAAGCTCAGACTCGTCAGTACTCATCGTGGAGTTATTGGCATGTAACCGTAGCAATTCCTCCTTTAGGTAAGGCAAGGCTCTTTTCTCCATGATGCTCTTGGGAACATACTGGTCTGGTCGATAGTAGTTCCTCCCATAAACCTTTGGAAAATATCAGACAAAGTTAGTCATCACTCAACTATAACATTTCCAGAGTTAATATTAAATAATATTTTCAATGGATGGGCATTTGAAATAATTTTACTATTCAAATAATATAAATACATATTTTTCATGACATATCATGTGATAGTTTCATTTCTAAATAACTAATACATGTTTTTTTTCCATTGACTCTCGACCAATCAGAATGACGCAAATAATTATTTATTTTTTTTATCCGGTAGTTTGGCTAAAAAACAACAGCGAAAGAGAAGTCAGATTTTCACCTTGATTCTCTTACAAAAAGGTACCAATCATGTCACGGCAGCCTGAGGCCTAAATGCACAGGAATAGCTCAACACACCCTTAAAAAAATATATTCAAACGTTTGTTGTTTTAATAAATTAAGATTTTTAAATGTCATGGTATATCCTTGTAGGTAGAAATGGGTGGGTGGGGGGGGGGTTCTACTAAGCTAACATATGGAATTGTCTTAGGATGGTCATACCATGGATAATTTTAGGAAACATGTAAATATGTTTAAAAACATGTTTCGATAAAACATTGAATTTGGCCTTTACTGCTATAGCCTATAGAAAACACATCGAATAACACATTTCATAAAATGGCTCTAAAGACAGTCAGAAAATGCATAAGGAAAAAGGTTTTGAAGTGTGTCTTATATCTAGGAGATATAAGAAAGCTCAGGAAAATATTTTAGACATATTTTACACCTTTTTTTAATTCCCACTAAACTACCTCCATTCATTTGTATGGGCTAATTTCAGACGAGTCCTGTGATCCTTGTGGGGGCCGTAGAGCAAAACGGAGAACACCATCGTGTTTGTGAGAGTCTCCCCTTTCAAGAGTGGTTATTAGGCACATTTGGACGCTACAGACGTTTTCCTGAGAAGACAGATTTTCGGGATGTGTCCTGGTCTGACAAACAGCGCTGTAGCCACTTTCCAGCTCAGATGTGGAAGGCCGACATAGGCGGATGCGGTGGATCGAGACGCAGCCCTAGACCTTGACAATCAGGTGAGTATACAGCATATCAAATATACTGTATAACCATATAAAATACCTCAGGCATGCAGTCTCCATACTCTGCTTGGAGAGCCAAGGCACCCAGATATAGGCCTGTTTCTTCATGGCATGCCAACCTGTCCTCTAGTATGTCCTTCCTAAGCTGTAAGTAGTACTGGTGACGAGTCAGTTTGTGCCTGCCAAAAACGTCACACACACACACAACAAGCTTACATAGAGAAAGCAATGGACAATCTGTAATATTGCCTGACCTCTATGAATTCCATAGGTCGACCTTGAATACAATACACTGTAAGCACTTACAAAAGGAGAGAGATGTCGTGGACAAAGAATTTCACCCTGAAGAAAAGGACAAACGTGGAGGTAGGCACTTTCTTCCAACTGTCGGGGGCAACCTTGGATATCTTTGTGTCATTGTCCAGGAAGAAAAACTCATTATCTAAAGCCAGAATAAAAAGAAGAGTGACATTTTTAACACATGAACCATGTAAAGACAACCTTTAACTTTTCCATTACTGTAGTTCGAGGACCATTACAACAGCCATACATGACACAACAAAACACCTCAATTAACTATTTCCAGTAAACTACATACAATATTTGTGCATTACCATCAATGTAAGCAAGGCCAAAGTAGAAGTGTTCCACCAGGTTGGAGTGCGCAACAATCATATCAAAGACATCCCCTCCTCCTGACTTGACGTCACACTTGACCAGGATGCTCTGTCCGTTTGGCATGACCACACTCAGCTCCCTCATAGTGGAGGGAGACTTCCCTTTCTTTGACTGGATAAAGAGACAGAAAGATAGTGATTTAATATTAAAGACAGAGTGGTAACAGTTGGGGTGATATTAAAAGGCATTAGATGATGCAGCTCTTAATGATGAAAAGTCATAATTACCACAATGGATCCGGGCAGCTCCAAGACAACCAGAGGCTCGTCTAATTTTCTAATGAACTCAGGACCCATATCCTGCAGACAAAGAGGGAAACATTAAGAACTACAAAAATGTCAACCCAATATTTCACAGTATTGACTATGATATCATACCTTGGCTTTCTTTTCATTAAGACTGACTGTGGACTCGTTTAGATATGCGTAAGGTACAGGTCTGACGCTGCCACGGCGAAAGCCATCCAGGTAAGGGCTACAGGGGCTACGTGACTGATAGCTGCAGTAACTCTCTCTGTGACGTGACCCCTGGGGAATTCTGGGAGAAAAACAAATAGATTACAGTGATGAAATTCTTATTGCCCACTGTTGGGTGAACTATCCAAAAAAAACGATACTTGTAAAGTTGATAATCTATGTATTTCCGGTCAGTATTTGCTTGTTCTTGCTTGAAAGGCGATAGCTAGGTTCTTACCCTCTGCTGAGCTCGGCTTGGAATGTTGAGGAGCTTCTGTTTCTCAGCGCCCAGGTAGAGTTATGGTACGAGGGACTTCCTGAGAGACTGTGAAGCCTCTCTCTGACCATCTGACTCCGGTCAGTAAGTTGAGGACCATTCTCAGCCATGGACACATGATCAACCTAGAAAACACAATAGAGTTCTAAAAGTTGCACTGACCTATCCTTAAAAATAACCATGTCTCAAATCAATATGATCTCAATTGAAACCCAGCTGTAGATTGTGGCCAAGATAGAGTTGCTGCCAGCCAATGGTCCATAGTGTCACAATGTGGAATAGAGGCCAATGTATTTCTAGGAACTATGACCTTATAATGTCAGTGCGCTGGCCAGCACATGGAGTGTAGACTTACTACAGGTACATTGCCTGAACCAAAGGGAATGTGGGTGAACTCACAGAGTCCCTGAACACATCTTGTACTAGCTGTCTGATGAGCTTCTCTGGTGGGGGCAGTTGAGCAGCCTTGATGTGCTCTTCACAGGTCTCCAGCACAGTCACAAGATCTGCTCGTATCTTGACCGTGTCCTCACACATACTCAGCAAGAGGTTGTTTAGGTTGTCACTCAGTTGAATGGGCTGGTTTTGAGGTAGCTGATAGTCAACAGACCAGAAGAGGGTCATTCCTAGGGAATATACAATCATCTGAAGAAAACAAAGAGAAAAACAAGGCAACAGTAAACATGTCATCCTCCACAAATCATGTCCCCCCACGCAGATCGGTCATTCGGTGCCAGAGGAGTAGCGTTAAGTGTTTTTCACAAAATGATAAATGGCGGACCACTTGGGTCCCTGAAGCAAATTTGTTCCTTGTGAGGAGAAGGACCTACGTTCTCGAATTTCATGACTTTAGGTCAAACGGGTTGAGGGGCCTGACCTTTCAAAGTTTGTATTTTCAATCGCTTGTTATCTGGCCAAATCAGTGTAATTGTGTAAATGCCGTCTCCATGGTAAGACGCACCATTCACCCAAGCTTCGTCAACATCGGGCTAGTGCTGTCTGAGATACTGCGTGTGACGAACGTACAAACTAACTGAGAGATCCACAGGACAATGAGTAAAATATTTCCTGAGGAATTCATGAAAAACCAAAAGTCAAGAACCAAAACAGTCGTGAGATGTCAAGCCAATGACTATAGGAGTTGGCCATATAACAGACAGATAGGAAATCAAACTAGTAGTGAGATACGATGACATTGAGACCAGGGTTTATTGATCACCTTCTCAGAGGCCGTCCTGTTGGAGGCAGCGTGCCCCTCCTGTACCTCTGGAGCAGTGAAGGAACCCAGGTCCTCTGAACGGGCACAGCTCTTAAAAGCAAGGTTTCCAGTGGCTGACAGCAGCATTGAGCCAGGGCTCAGTACACTGCACATGTTACCAGGACCTGATGAGAGAACAAAGGACAAAAGCCATACTATTAACTTGCATGTTTGTATGGCTATAGGATAATACACTCCAAAAAACTAAGTTCGTCAGACGTTAGAAGTAGAGCACTATATGATATGGTGTTACCTACAATGTAAAAAAAAAAATATATATATAAAAAAAAAAAATATTTAACTGTTACTTTTTACATGTTTTCTGTATTTATGGATAATGGTAGAATACTGTGAAATTACAGGGATAAACTTATTTAACCTTTGTTGTGTAGAATAATAGGAAATTAAACATTAAACTTCCTGTATTTTTACAGACATGCATCCCTTTCACAACAATATGCTGTAGAAATACAGTAATATACATTATAAAGAAAACTATATTTACCATTGTTTTATGGATATTTACTTTAGTTTTACATTCTAAATGCAGATAATTATAGTAAAGTAACTATTTCTTAGAAAGCTGGAGAACAAGGAGCGGCCAACTGGAAGGGAGAGAAAGTTACAAGGAGCGCCCAACTGGTGTTGATCTCAATGAAGAGCATGAGAAAGCCATGGCCAGCAAATGTGTGAAAATTGTGTCCTTCTTCAAATCTCTCCCTCGTGAATTGTCTTGGCAAAGAGAAGCCAGAAGTCAACCTAACTGGGTCTGTTTTGCTGCTACTTAACTTCTTCAATGAAGAAGAGAACAAGATGTTCCTCAAACGTTGATGAAACTTGCCTTCCGTTGTAAATTGACTGTACAAAGCTGCCAAGCACACCATGCATCGTTGTTTGTGGTAAGACATTTTCTGCGTCTTCACTTTACATACCCAAGCGAAATCAGCGGTTTTCCTAAAGTGTATTATTTTGGAACCACATAAGTTTTGCTTTAGTACACTGAATAGTATTAAAAATAATCATATGTAAGTGTTAAAAATAATAATAATTATACTTATAATACAAGTTTGGAATTAGCATTCTAATACACAAATATATTCCTAATTTAAACTAATAGCTTATTTTAAGTGTACTGAAATGCTCTTTGTAATCCTGTATTAAAAGTATTGTGACCGGTCCTGCATAACAATAAAGCAGGACACTTGGAATAGGAACGAGACAAAAAGAACCAAGGGCAATTTAAAGTGTTATCGACTTATCTCTCCGACCATTAAGGGAAATAAAATATACAGTAAACCAATATGCACTCTAAAGAACAAAAAGGAGACATAACTATGCACCCAATATTCTTTCTGGTGAAAAAACATTGTGAAACATTATCGTTCCACTGTTACTTTAACTGTATCATAGACATTTTCTAATATTACATTGCAAACATCCTACATGTAGCCCCTTTAAAATTAGATACATTGATTTTTGCAGGTACATTTTTGTTAGTCAACAAATAAAGGGGGTAGAGGAACACTGCTAGTGATTAAGAATGGCGGACACACTAGTATAGAATGACATTGTTTATGTTATTTCATCCAACGCAGGTGCCTATTCAAGATCAAGCCATATAAGAGGTCCAAAGTGGAGAAGAACTCAAGAAAGCAGCATGCAATAAAATCAACCGTAACTATCAAGTGCATAGTTCCAGAAATGTTTGTACAGTGAGATGACCTGATACCACTCCCTTTCTACCCCTTTACCTCTCTGCCATGCCACTGCCAAGGTTTGAACGTGTATTGAATAACTTAGTATACGTAATACATTTTTTTTAAATGAAATCCCTGTGTAATGTCTTATTTTGTTTTTTTTTGCTGGAGAATGTTATTTTCACAACCAATAATAGTTACATTGAGAGTAGGTTTTTGTAATATTATATTAATTATCTGTTTTCTAGCTATATTTTGTCATCAATGAAGGAGTTCTTTAGGCTTTTTAGGCAATTCTTTAATATCACAACCAATGCCAGCAAAAAAAAAAAAAAAAAAAGATTGTTTATGTACATTTTTTGTCAAATTCTAGTCTATTTCTGGCACCCGTGTTGCCAGACTTTTACCGTAAATTAACAGGATTTTAATTTTTACAGTGTATCCTCCCCATTAATCTCGGGGTTGAGGCCCATTTCTTCTAATGCATAAAGATACATCTAGAACAGAAGTCATGGGACATGAACTCAGCTCAACATAATACCACTTGAGGTCTGCAAACATCTGACAAATGATTTGACGGGGCGTGAACAATCCCTTTCTAAAAGGTCAAAAGATCCTACCAGTGTGTATTATCAT
This sequence comes from Thymallus thymallus, assembly GCA_023634145.1. NCBI lineage: Eukaryota > Metazoa > Chordata > Actinopteri > Salmoniformes > Salmonidae > Thymallus > Thymallus thymallus. The sequence continues at coordinate 11,857,969 of CM042387.1, forward strand.
GGGGCAGGAAAGGGATATAAAACTGTCCAGATACCTTTGAGAGAGATGTCCATTAAGGCCTCGGCGGTGCCCAGTAGCAGACACCATACCTCATCCTCCTCCAGAGGTGATCCCCGGGCCTCCAGCACCTCCGCCAGGGTCACGAACGTGCCCATCCTGGGGGACACAGCCATACAGTCATATATTATCTAAAGGTGGGAATCATTTTTGTAATTTCTGCCTCAAATGCTGTAATAGGGAAATATGAGCGCCACGTTTCATCATAGTCTGTGACAAAATATTTTCTCAATTTGAAAAGTGTCCACACAACCACATTATCTAATTGCATAAATCAATCTCAAAGTGATCTTTTTCTCTGACAAGATAGAGAAATTAGGAGAACAGAAAATTCCACCCATTAGACAAGTCGCTGGAGATGATTATCTACAATGAGTGAAGTGATTGCTTGGACTAAGGGACTCATGCAAAGAAATAGAGACGCCCCATCCCCTTCTCTACCCATCTGTTAATTTCCCCCTTCCCCCTCTCACACATGCACACCAGGCTTTTACACATTCACACTGAGCTCTCCAGTTGCCCTGTAATAGGCTTTCGCAGAGCCAGGAGGATTTGCTCCAATATGGCTGCTCTCTCTGTGCAGTTCATTTTTCTCCCTCTCGTCACCAAGGTGACTGAAGTGACAGTAACAGCATCCGGCTGAGGTTCTGTGACATCAAATTACACTGAACAAAAATATTAAGATGGTACCGAGTTAGAGATCATATAAGGAAATCAGTCAATTGAAATGAATTCATTAGGCCCTAATCTATTGATTTCATATGACCAGCGTGTGACGTCATCCACTCTGTTATCGCGAGGTTACAGACAGCGCATCCCAGTGCTTTTTTTGCAATTTCGGGGGATTTTAACCATGCATCTCTCTCTTCAACGCTGCCCACGTTCAAACAGTTCGTGAAGTGCCCAACCAGGAATAATAAAACTCTGGACTTGTTATATGCTAATGTGAAGGATGCATACAACTCCACTGCACTCCCTCCCCTCGGTAGATCGGATCACAACCTTGTCCACCTCACCCCACTCTACAGGCCTATGGTCCAACAGCAGCCTGCAACCACCAGGACTATTAGGAGATGGTCCCCAGAGGCGAATGAGGCCCTACAGGACTGCTTTGAAACAACAGACTGGGATGTGCTCTGTGAGGCTCATGGGGAGGACATCGATGGACTCACTGACTGCATAACAGACTATATTAATTTTTGTGTAGATAACACTGTACCCACCAGGAAGGTACGCTGTTTCCCAAACAATAAACCCTGGGTCACCAGCGACCTGAAGGCCCTGCTGAATGAGAAGAAGAGGGCCTTCAAGGAGAAGGACAAGGACAAATTGAAATGCGTCCAGAGGGAGCTGAAGTTGCGGATTGCTGAGGGGAAGAGAGTGTATAAGGAGAAGATGGAGGACAAGCTGAGGCAGAGCCAGGTGAGAGAGGTGTGGAAGGGTATGAGAAATATCACTGGCTTCAAAAAGTCAAACAGTGGGCAGACGGAGGGGACCCAGGACAGAGCCAATGAGCTGAACCAATTTTTTAACAGGTTCGATACTGGCCCTGTCCACCTCCCCTCCAGCTCCCCAGACCACACACCCTCACGGCTATCCCACCCCCACTTTGCTCACAGCACCTCTGCTGAGACAATCAGTGACCCCACCTCCGCCCCTGCCCCCCCTGGACTGATCCTCAACACCCCCCTTCCCCCCACCTCCCCACCTGGGCTGGCTTTCACCACCAACCAAGTGAAGAGAGAGCTGGAGAGACTACACCAGTGGAAAGCGGCGGGCCCTGATGGCATCAGCCCAAGGGTGCTGAGGGTCTGTGCTGACCAACTGTGTGGAATACTCCAGCGTCTTTTCAACCTTAGCCTGAGCCTAGAAAGGGTCCCTGTGCTGTGGAAAACATCCTGCCTCGTCCCAGTGCCCAAGAAGGCACACCCCACTGTCCTGAATGACTTCAGACCTGTAGCGCTAACATCCCACATCATGAAGACCCTGGAAAGGTTAGTCCTCGCTCACCTCAGACCCCTGGTGTGTTCATCAATGGACCCCCTGCAGTTTGCATACCAGCGCAACATCGGGGTGGATGATGCAATCATCTACCTTCTGCAGAGGGCCTACTCTCACCTGGACAATGCAGGTTGCACTGTGAGGGTCATGTTTTTTGACTTCTCCAGTGCCTTCAATACCATTCAGCCCCTGCTACTGGGTGAGAAGATGAGGAGGATGAAAGTGGAAGCACCCTTAGTCTCCTGGGTCACGGACTACCTGACCGGTAGGCCACAATTTGTGCGACTACAGAGCTGTGTGTCAGAACGGGCAGTTAGCAACACAGGGGCCCCCCAGGGTACGGTCCTGTCCCCCTTCCTGTTCACCCTCTACACCTCAGACTTCAGATATAACTCTGAAACATGCCACCTACAGAAGTTCTCGGATGACTCTGCTATTGTAGGGTGCATCAGGGGTGGGCAGGAGGAGGAGTACAGGAGCACAATCAGTGACTTTGTGTTGTGGTGTGAGCAGAACCACCTTCAGCTCAACATCAGCAAAACTAAGGAGATGGTGGTGGACTTCAGGAGAACCAAGGCACAACTGACTGCAGTCCCTATAAAGGGGATGGATGTGGAAATGGTTGAGTCATACAAGTTCCTGGGTGTCCATATGGACAACAGACTGGAATGGGCTGGTAACACCGGGGCCCTGTACCAAAAGGGCCAGAGCCGACTCTACTTTCTGAGGAGGCTCAGGTCCTTCAACGTGTGCAGTAAACTACTGCATACCTTCTACCAGTCTGTGGTGGCCAGTGCCATCTTTTTTGCAGTGGTGTGCTGGGGAGCAAACATCAAAGCCGGTGATGCTTCTCGGGTAAATAAGCTGATCAGGAAGGCTAGCTCTGTCCTGGGGATGAGCCTTGACACTCTAGAGGAGGTGGCGGAGAGACGGATCCTGGCCAAACTGCTGGCCATCATGGACAACGTCACCCACCCTCTGCACGCTATGGTTATGACGCAGAGGAGCACTTTCAGTCACAGACTGATCCCACCACGGTGTGCCAGAGAGCGCTACAGGAGGTCCTTCCTGCCGGCGGCTATGAGACTGTATAATGCCTCACCGGGGTGCCGTGCCGTCGGCAACATAGATCTGGAACTGTTGGGGTGCTAGGACCTAGTTTAACAATTATGCATCCATCCGTGAGTAACTCTGGTCCGTCAGCACTCATCCACTCAGGACCTATTTATTCATACAGGTCTGTATATACATACTCATGTACAGTTGTTATATTATATCACATGCAATATTGTAAGTAATTATTGGACGTAGGCATTCACTCAGGAATGCATATTAGTATCCTGCCAGTTGCACCTTTTCTCATTGCTTTTAGTATATCGAATGTGCAATAAGTGCAGTTGTCTGTAATTAAACCCTGCGCACTAAGGACTGTATTTTAAGGGAATTACTATTATTACCCCAAATGATATCATACACACATTTAGCTATTAAAGTATCTCTTCCTGTCATTTACCTGTACAGTTTGTGTAAACATGCAAGTATTCACTTATCTGTAAATATAACTGTATACCTAACTGTACAGCTAATTTAACCATGCAAAATTTTTCACTTACCTGTTCATTTACCCAGTCTGTCTATTAAGTAAACTATTATTACCCTCGCTCATATCATACGCATTTTTAGCTACTGAAGTATTTCTCTGCCATCGACCTGTATAGTATAGTTAACCATCCAACATCCACCAACGTATAGTGTACATATTCAGCCAACCACCCATACTATGCAATGTCCTTTTTATAGCTTTTTTTTGCACTCCAGATATCTTGTATTTCTATACTTTTTCATACTGCCGCTCTATGTATCATGTACCGTGTATCTGTCTTTTGTGTACTTTCGTTGTGGCATTTTGCACCTGCCCTGTGTTTTGTTGTAGCTGCTTGACAATGAAATTTCCCCCCCAGGGGATCAATAAAGTACCTATCTATCTATCTATCTATCTATCTATCTATCTATCTATCTATCTATCTATCTATCTATCTATCTATCTATCTATCTATCTATCTATCTATCTATCTATCTATCTATGACTGGGAATACAGATAGGCATCTGTTGGTCACAGATACCTTAAAAACAAAAGATAGGGGTGTGGATCAGAAAACCAGTCAGTATCTGGTGTGACCACTATTTGCCTCATGCAGCATGACACATCTCCTTCGCATAGAGTTGATCAGGCTGTTGATTGTGGCCTGTGGAATGTTGTCTCATTCCTCTTCAATGGCTGTGTGAAGTTGATAGATATTGTCGGGAACTGGAACACGCCATTGTACACGTCGATCCAGAGCATCCCAAACGTGCCCAATGGGTGACATGTCTGGTGAGTATGCAGGCCATGGAAGAACTGGGACATTTTCAGCTTCCAGGAATTGTGTACATATCCTTGCGACATGGGGCCTTGCATCATCATGCTGACACATGAGGTGATGGCTGCGGATGAATGGCACGACAATGGGCCTCAGGATCTCGTCACAGTATCTCTGTGCATTCAAATTGCCATCGATAAAATGCAATTGTGTTTGTTGTTCGAAGCTTATGCCTGCCCATACCATAACCCCACCCCCACCATCTGCCATTCTGTTCACAACATTGACATCAGAAAACCGCTCGCCCACATCATGCCATACATGTGGTCTGCAGTTATGAGGCTGGTTGTACATACTGCCAAATTCTCTAAAATGACGTTGGAAGCGGTTTATGGTAGAGAAATTAACATTAACATATCTGGCAACAGCTCTGGTGGACATTCCTGCAGTCAGCATGCCAATTGCATGCTCCCTCAACTTGAGACATCTGTGAAAACATGTTTTCAGAAATGTTAGCAAATTTATTGAAAATAATATATATATAAATAAACATCTAATTTACATAAGTATTCACACCCCTGAGTCAATACTTTGTATAAGCACCTTTGGCAGTGATGCCAGCTGTGAGACTTTTCTACACCTGGATTGTGCAACATTTGCCAATTATTCTTTTCAAAAATTTTCAAGCTCTGTCCAATTGGTGTCTATCATTGTTAGACAACCCTTTTCAGGGCTTGACATAGATAAGTAGATTTAAGTCAAAACTGTAACTCGGTCACTCGGGAACCTTCACTGTCTTCTTGGTAAGCAACGCCAGTGTCGATTAGGCCTTATGTTCTAGGATATTGTCCTGCTGAAAGATGAAATCATCTCCCAGTGTCTGGTGGAAAGCAGACAGAACCAGGTTTTCCTCTAGGATTGGCCCCAGTCCTTAACGACTAGAAGCAGACCCATAACATGATGCAGCCACCACTAAGCTTGATAATATGGAGAGTGGTACTCAGTAATGTGTTGTATTGGATTTGTCCCAAACATAACACTTTGTATTCAGGACAAAAAGTGAATTGCTTTATCCAAATTTTTTGGCAGTATAACTTTAGTGCCTTGTTGCAAACAGGATGCATATTTTGGAATATTTGTATTCTTTACAGGCTTCCTATTTTTCACTCTGTCGATTATGTTAGTATTGTGGAGTAACTACAATGTTGTTGATCCATCTTCAGATTTCTCCTATCACAGCCATTAAATTCTAACTGTTTTAAAGTCTTTATTGGCCTCATGGTGAAATCCCTGAGCAGTTTCCTTCCTCTCCGGCAACTGAGTTAGGAAGGACGCCTGTATTGTTTTGTGACTGGGTGTATTCATACACCATCGAAAGTACAAGTAATAACTTATAACACTGTATTCAAACGGATATTCAATGCCTGATAAAAATACAAAAAAATCTACCAATAGGTGCCCTTCTTTGCGAGGCATTGGAAAACCTCTGGTCTTTGTGGTTGAATCTGTGTTTGAAATGCACAGCTCGACTGAGGGACCTTACAGATAATTGTGTATGTGAGGTACAGAGATTAGGTAGTAATTTAAAAAGCATGTTAAACACTATTATTATTTGACTTGTTAAGCACATTTTTACTCTTGAACTTATTTAGGCTTGCCATAACAAAGGGGTTGAATACTTATTTTAGTTTATTTGAAAAACATAATTCCACTTTGATATTATGGGTTATTGTGTGTAGGCCAGTGACAAAAAATATCTCCATTTACATTTTTATTTAACTAGGCAAGTCAGTTAAGAACAAATTCTTATTTACAATGACGGCCTACACCGGCCAAACTCGGACGACTCTGGGCCAATTGTGCGCCGCCCTATGCTACTCCCAATCACAGCCGGTTGTGATACAGCCTGGAATCGAACAAGGGTGTCTGTAGTGACGCCTCTAGCACTGAGATGCAGTGCCTTAGACGGCTGCGCCACTTGGGAGCCCGAATTCATGCTGTAACACAACAAAATATGGAAAAGGTCAAGGGGTGTGAATACTTTCTGAAAGGACCGTACCACCATTTGATCCAAGTCGTCAGAGTATTCACAGCAAATATCATGCTGTGGAAGGTGGGAAGAAAATATTGTATGTTTACCACACTTTGTTACACAGCAAAATTAGATTTGAATTAATCATCAATTCCATCTCTATGTGAAGTATGTAGTTTTGAGAAAAGTGTTTTTGCATACAAAACACACATACAGACTTGCTCAAATTTGTTGGTACCCTTACAGCTCATTGAAATAATGCTTAATTCCTGCTGAAAAGTGATGAAATTAAAAGCTATTTTATCATGTATACTTGCATGCCTTTAGAATGCCTCATAGAATAAAGCAAAGAAGCTTTGAAAAGAGATGAATTATTCCTTATTCTACAAAGATATTCTAAAATGACCTGGACACATTTGTTGGTACGCCTTAGAAAAGATAATAAATAATTGGATTATAGTGATATTTCAAACTAATTAGTTTCTTTAATTAGTATCACACATCTCCAATCTTGTAATCAGTCATTCAGCCTACTTAAATGGAGAAATGTAGTCACTGTGCTTTTTGGTATCATTGTGTGCACAACACTGAACATGGACCAGAGAAAGCAAAGCAGAGAGTTGTCTGAGGAGATCAGAAAGAAAATAATAGACAAGCATGGTAAAAGTAAAGGCTACAAGACCATCTTGAAGTAGCTTGATGTTCCTGTGACAACCGTTGCAAATACTATTAAGAAGTTTAAGGTCCATGCAACTGTAGCCAACCTCCCTGGGCGCGGCCGCAAGAGGAACATCGACAGAAGGATAGTGCGAATGGTAGAAAAAGAACCAAGGATAACTGCCAAAGAGATACAAGCTGAACTCCATGGTGAAGGTACGTCAGTTTCTCATCGCACCATTCATCGCTTTTTGAGCGAAAGTAGGCTCCATGGAAGAAGACACAGGAGGACACCACTTCTGAAAGAAAAACATTAAAAAAGCCAGACTGGAATTTGCTAAAATTTATATTGACAAGCCACAATCCTCCTGGGAGAATGTCCTTTGAACAGATGAGTCAAAACTGGAGCTTTTTGGAAAGTCCCATCAGCTCTATGTTCACAGACGAAAAAAATTAAGCTTTCAAAGAAAAAAAGCACCATACCTACAGTGAAACATGGAGGAGGCTCGGTTATGTTTTGGGGTTGCTTTGCTGCACCTGGCACAGGGCACAATGAAATCTCAAGACTATCAAGGCATTCTGGAACGAAATGTACTGCCCAGTGTCAGAAAACTCTCAGTCGCAGGTCATGGGTCCTCCAAGAGGATAATGACCCAAAACACACAGCTAAAGGCACCCAAGAATGGATAAGAACAAAACATTGGACTATTCTAAAGTGGCCATCTATGAGTCCTGATCTGAATCCTATCGAACATCTATGGAAAGAGCTGAAACTTGCAGTCTGGAGAAGGCACCCATCAAACCTGAGACAGTTGGAGCAGTTTCCTCAGGAAGAGTGGCCCAAACTACCTGTTAACAGGTGCAGAAGTCTCATTGAGAGCTACAGAAAACGTTTGATTGCAGTGATTGCCTCTAAAAGGCTGTGCGACAAAATATTAGGTTAAGGGTCCCATCATTTCTGTCCATGCCATTTTCATTTGTTTATTATTTACAATTTACAATTTATTATGTTGAATAAAAAAATCTAAAGCAAAGTCTGATTTCTATTAAATATGGAATAAACAATGGTGGATGCCAATTACTTATGTGAGTTAAGTTATTTCAGAGAAAATTGTGCATTATTTGTTTTTTGTTGAGGGGCACTAACAAATTTGACCACGTCTGTAAGCATTGGTAGGCCGTCATTGTAAATAAGAAATTGTTCTTTACTGACTTGACTAGTTAAATAAAAAAATAAGAAATATGATACAAAATAATTAGATGGATAATTAAAACATGGAACAGAAGGTTTATATATAACATTTAATTGGATGCCAAATTAGGATTAGAAGCCAATATCTAAAGAGCACATATGCTGCATGTTGAATTTGTTTAATGCCCTCTAACCTATCAACAAATATGTCCCTTTCAGGTAGCCTGTGTAAGAATACAACCCGGAGGCAGATGTTAGGTCCCACTTGCAGAGCGTGCAAATGTTGTTTTAATATATTCCAGGATCAGGAAAAAGGAGTAGTCAGATATACAGGCAGAGGTCGTTAACAGGTAATCCAAAGAAAGGCAGCAACGGTACAAAAGGGAGCAGGCTAACGGGTAATCCAAAAACGAGAACAGGTTGGTACACGGGTAGACTCAGGCTAAGGTACAGATAGGGATAAGACGGACTCGGAAACTCTAGGCAGGAAAAAAGGTCAAAAACTGGAATCACAATACTTAGGTTTACGAAGGGCTTAGTAGGGTTGCACATACAAACAATACCTCACACAGAAGGGAGAATGAAGCTGGGATATATACTGGTGGGGAAATGGAAAACAGCTGATTAGAATTCTGGTGATTGAGACCGGAGATGAGTGTTGCGTTCGTGTGGGTTGGGATCTTGGTGATTATGGGTTGTTTTGTCTTGTTGGTGTTGCGGAGGTATCGCTTCGTTTGCAGATCTTACAGCCTGCAGTATTCTTGTATGAATTGGATTGTCAGTGTAATACCTATAAGTTTCCATGGTCAATAGCAATATTAAATGATCTGGGAAAACACAGGCTAGCCAAAGACACCAGGTTTAGTGGGAAATCGAATTGCTACAAAGCCATTGCATCCGCTTTACAGGAGTTACTATTGTTTTTCAACCCACGTACAGCTGGACACGCCAAGAATAAGCATTTGCCATCTTGGTTCATGATGACATTGCTTTCAATGAAGGCCTGTAAGATAAAGAGTTTCTCATAAACATGGGCAAACTGTCTGAGGATGTATTTGATCCAAAAAGTAGGTAGGCAATCACCCAACTGTAACTCACACTCACTCAAGATTGTGTTTTCTGACAGAAGAGAGTCCCCACTGGGCACAACACCTCATTACAACGTGGATAATTGGGTAATATTTGTTTGAGATTACAACCTATATTCACCCAATCAAAAATTTAGATGAATTGTCAATGTGTGATCACTATACTTTCAACAACCACATTTCAATGGAAAAACTGTTTTTTGGTTTAGTTGTCACCCAAACGTATATCACTGCGCTTCCAACCATTTAAAAGCACAGCAAAGTTCCAATGGGAATACAATGTCAGATATTTTGTGTATATACAACAGATTAATGTGTTGTCACTGTGTTTCTTCTGCTAAACACCTGATACTACAGAAACTCAGTTCAGAGGTAATTGCTACTACCTCCCGTGGAGAGGTCAAAATATTAAATTATCTACCAAATAATCATTTTAAGATATTGATAACAGGTTATTGTTTAGAAACTGTTGTAATTCAACTTTTAACTACCTAATGGAAACCTGGTCCCACAATTACTTCCCAATGACATTACAGCATTCACTCATTGGTTGTGGTCCGCAACTTTTACGCATTCATAGAATATAAAACTTGTGTTGAATAGATTGTAGGTCTATATTTTTGCGGAATTCCATCCAATTAAACACTTTACCTTATTTCATTCGATATCTGAAATCCCTCTTAATTTCTTCAGAATACCTGCAGCTCGAATGTAATCCGCTCAAGCATCACACGGCATTGCACCTGAGGCTGTGCTCTCCAACGGCAAATTGTTCTCGCCAATCAGGCGACTTTTCATCTATCCATCTATAATTCCATTACACGAGAGCGGGGAAATAATTTTCTCCATAGCATATAATGTTCTGTACTCACACGTAGACACTGTGTTTCTGTTAATTTTGACTATTTTTAGACTCCAGCTATAAGAACTCAATTGGATTACGCAGGAGCGGTTTGACAAGTGGCAAAGCAGTGCACAACCAATTGGTCTGGCCAAGCGCTCTGAGCAGCATATACTGTAGCTAATGGTCGCGTTCCCCTGCTCAGACATAGTATGATTCAACCAACCACGTCATCAACTGACAGATTTCTATAACATATATATATATATTTTTACCTTTATTTTACTAGGCAAGTCAGTTAAGAACAAATTCTTATTTTCAATGACGGCCTAGGAACAGTGGGTTAACTGCCTTGTTCAGGGGCAGAACGACAGATTTTTACCTTGTCAGCTCAGGGATTCGATCCAGCAACCTTTCAGGTTATGGGCCCAACACTCTAACCACTGGGTACCTGCTGCCCCAATGTGATGTGATTAGCTAATATGTTTAAGCAATAAGGCACGAGGGGGTGTGGTATATGGCCAATATACCACGGCTAAGGGCTGTTTTTATGCACAACGCATCGCTGAGTGCCTGGATACAGCCATTAGCCGTGGTATATTGGCCATATACCACAAACCCCTGAGGTGCCTTAATGCTATTATAAACTGGTTACTAAAGTAATTAGAGCAGTAAAAACAAATGTTTTGTCATAGCCATGGTATATGGTCTCATATACCACGGCTGTCAGCCAATCAGCATTCAGGGCTGGAACCACCCAGTTTATAATACCTTATAAATACCTTTCCAGACGCTGGCAGAAGTCAAGACTGGCAAAATTCTGTTTTTATTCTGACCTCAATACTGAGCTTCTACTTCTTATCATTAAAGATATTCTGACTTACATGTACAGACTCGGAAACAGGCCATTTCACGCAGCGTTGGATCATTTAGTAATCTGCATATGGCGCAAGAGCTGATGAGTTTTGTCTCTATAATATCACCAGAGGACATGGGTTACGTTATTCTGAAATAGATCCAGCTGTTTACACCTAGACAAAGAAAACAAACAGATCTAGGCCTTGATATGCTATTAATTCCCTGATATGACCTGGTGTTCCTACAAAGCCCTATAGGAACGCGCCCAATATGTCAGTTGAACAGTGAGTTGAAGGGTGTTAATAATAATAGGTCTATTTTTTTTTTTTTATGAGAACTTTCAAAATCAATTGTTGTTCGGCTCTCTCTCTCTCTCTCTCTCTCTCTCTCTCTCTCTCTCTCTCTCACACACACACACACACACAAAACACATTCTTTAAATCAATGTCAATGTAAGGGCTTTATTTGTGTGGGGAACATATGTTAACATTGCCAAAGCAAGTGAAGTAGATAGTAAACAACAATATATTTCTCTATTTCTCTCTATCTCTCTCTCTCTCTCACACACACACACAAACACACTCGTCTCTATATCTAACTCTTTCTCTCTCTCAGTGCGTGTGTTTATTATGGCGAGATGAGAAGTAACATGACTACATGCCTCTAATTTGTCCTGCATCATGTTGCATACACTACAATCAGAGAATACCCACGGGAAGTAAGCTATACAACACTGCAGGGCGTTGCGCTCTTGAATATAACCTAGTTATTCAACCGGAAAACATCGCAAGGTTTCGACGACATCGGTATGAAATAGCAGAAACTGTTTGTGTCACGGAAGCACAAAGATTAGGTTACGTAGTACACATGTATTTTGCAGATCCAGGCCTGCCAGTGGAAGGAAACGCAGTGGATTCAGAGGTTGTCTTACTAAGGAGAAAATCATATAAGATATTCAAACATTCTGCTGCATATTTAAACGGAAGACCAGAAACCGTGGTTTGACCGTTTTGGAATTACTAACGCGGCCTTTTGGAGTGAGGTGAGTTCCATATGAAACCTTTATAAGACATGTTATTGTTAGCAGTGGGGGAGGGTATTAGCACTGATGAGTCGCAATGAACACATAAATTACAGTAAATAGCTGCAATCAGCTTGCTGGAGCATTTTGTCGAGTTTCGCCCTATAGGCCTATTGCAATTTTAAAGACGTGCACCGCCTTTAAAAATCTGGTTATTGGATACTTCTCAATGCGCGATGAATTTAAATGCACACGCGAGGCTATAAAATACGCTACATTACAACCAGACTGTAACTACCTGCTAGTGTTACATTGTAACAAACAACGCTACCTATCTTGCCGGCAGACACGTACAACATAAATGGCTTGATTACATTTGACATCCTACATTTCTGAAATAAGAAACACATGCCCACCATTCGGTGGAAAATAAATGGGCTATTGACAATTAGCCTACCACCAATTGACTAGTATAAACTTGTGTTTGCAGGCTTACTTATTTTGCTATCGCGCCAAGTCGATGTCTATTTAAACAAGTTAAAGGTATTGTAGCAGCTTGTGTAAAATGGTAACACTTTTGATGGATGATGTCGTCAACATATCTGGATCGAATACATTTCATCCAATAGACCTTAAACATTGCAGAATAATTCATCAACGTCGTTGTGGTCAGGAAGCTGTCACATCGACAACCGTCTATTGATAATAAGAACGCTATTAAAATAATTATAATGAGGGTAAATATGGTTAAATCATATCTTAATTTGACTGTCTAGCCATTCGATTAATGATTGATAACACTTGGGTAAAGATTACTGTCGCATTTTGTTTTGTCATTGGCCATTCCAGCCTAAGGTGTGTCGTAGAAGAATTACCTCCATAACAGATGCAGCCAGGCGTATTTGATAAATTGCTTATAATTCTGAAATTCTGAAACAGTGGTGATGGGCTTCAGTGTCTTCATTAGCTGGAGAAGTAGGCTGGTGAAAACCACATAGATAATGTGAGAAGTCATATTAATTTAGGTTAAATGTAGACCCCAACTGGGCATTGTGGCATGATCGAGAGACATGGATTGTTATGCATTTCAGTTATTGCTGTGAATGAAATGGACCCCATTTTACTGAAATGCCCACACCACGAACTTGTGATTTAGAGCGAGACCTTGAAACAGCAAGAGATGATGTAGCCTTCACCTGTGAGTAGGTGATGTTGTCCACGGCTACAAAATGCTTCATGGCTACAGTTCTCTGCCTCCTTATTGCATATTCTCTGTTTCACTCACAATCTCTGTGATTTGTAGGAGCACTGATCTATCCGAGTGTCACATCTAAAGACCAAATGTCATTAATGTTACACCATTAATGTTAAACATTGAGATTCTACTGCTCCATGGGTCCTGTTTTTAGTAAACCTTGTTGCCCACAGTATGTGTTAGTTTTTATCCTGTCTATTAGTTTATCAAAAATGAATTATAATGCAAATGCTCACATTTCCATTGATAATGTGAATCAAAATAGTGTCATTCATGTTGTTTTAATACAATGACACGCATATCATTCAATTCAGTCCCACTGTATAGGCAGAGTCATCCGGTTGTTTGCACCGCCATTCATTCTGCTCCAGAGTGCACAATTGCATGGAGCGATTGCACGGAGTGATTTCACTTCCCTTTGTGTCTGTAAAGCATTTTTGTTCAGGCTCCTCCAAACCTTTTTTTTTAGTCCCTCCATCTCATAGCACGGCTTCAGGCCGTTGACATGCCTTTCATCCGGGATGAAAAAACCCTGCTGAACGCCCCTTCATGTGGAGAGGAGAAAAGAGGAGGGTGGCTGTATAGGCATATGGAGGTCAAGTTATGGTCTGTCGACTGTGCAGCCATCAGCCAATGAAAATGGCCAAAATTTGAGTAATGATTTATCTTTCAACTCCATATCAAATCCAGCAATCCCTCCCTCTCTTTCTCTCTCTGACTCACTCCTTCCTTCCTTCCATTCTGCAGGCTCAAACGGGCATCGGATAGTGGTACTAGTCCCTCTCGACGTGATAGCTGTGGGATTTCTCTATTGGCTTGTGATAAACTTTTCTAGCGCTGCCCCATATCTTTTTATTGCGATGTTTAAATGCTAGCAAAGAACTTCCACAAATCTCAGGAAAGGGCTTTTTTAAAGCTGTAGAGAAAGGATGTATGCAATGGATTTGTTGACCTGAAGGTTTAACCAAGCTAAGACAAACACAATTGTGGCTGAAACATTGGTCCTTGTTTTGACCAAGCAGTTTGCGGGGCTGATATTGTGCGCTGGTTTTACATTTATGAAAGCTGTAATCCAAATCCTGCAATGGATTGTTACAGTATATTGTTTTATGATGGGATATTGTCAGTATGAATCTGCTCATACCAGCCAATCCTATAAACTCAGAACTATAATGTATTGTAATGCATTTAAACCTGTTTAGATTAACTGTATGTGTAATACAGTATACCCTATACTGTATTATATACTGGAAAGTATTCAGACACCTTCAGACTTTTTCCACATTTTTTACGTTACAGCCTTATTTTAAAATGTATTAAAACATTTTTTCCCCCTCATCAATCTACACACAATACCCCATAATGACAAAGGAAAAACTGTTTTTTTTAGAAATGTTGGCAAATGTATTAATAATAAAAAAAACTTTTATATCACATTTAAATAAGTATTCAGACTCAGTACTTTGTTGAAGTACCTTAGGCAGCGATTACAGCCTTGAGTCTTCTTGGGTATGACGCTACAAGCTTGGCACAACTGTATTTGGGGAGTTTCTGTTGGAAGGTAAACCTTGGCCTCAGTCTGAGGTCCTAACCTGCTCCAGAATGCTTTCCTTCAAGGATCTCTCTGTACTTTGCTCCATTCATCTTTCCCTCAATCCTGACTAGTTTCCCAGTCCCTGTCGCTGAAAAACATCCCCACAGCATGATGCTGCCACCACCATTCTTCACCATAGGGATGGTGCCAGGTTTCCTCCAGACGTGACGCTTGGCATACAGAGTTCAATCTTCGTTTCATCAGACCAGAGAATCTTGTTTCTCATGGTCAGAGTCCTTTAGGTGCCTTTTGGCAAGCTCCAAGCGGAGTGGCTTCCGTCTGGCCACTCTACCATAAAGGCCTGATTGGTGGAGTGCTGCTGAGATGGTTGTCCTTCTGGAAGGTTCTCCCATCTCCACAGAGGAACTCTAGAACTCTGTCAGAGTGACCATCGGGTTCTTGGTCACCTCCCTGGTCAAGGCCCTTCTCCCCCGATTTCTCAGTTTGGTCGGGCGGCCAGCTCTTGTAAGAGTCTTGGTGGTTCCAAACTTCTTTAATTTAAGAATGATGAAGGCCACTGTGTTCTTCAGGACCTTCGATGCTGCAGAAATGTTTTGGTACCCTTCTCCAGATCTGTGCCTCGACACAATCCTTTCTCGGAGCTCGACAGACAATTCTTTCGACCTCATGGCTTGGTTGTTGCTCTGACATGCACACTGTGGGACCTTTTATATAGACAGGTGTGCCTTTCCAAATCATGTCCAGTCATTTGAATTTGCCACAGGTGTACCCCAATCAAGTTGTAGAAACATCTCAAGGATGATCAATGAAAACAGGATGCACCCAAGCTCAATTTCGAGTCTTATGGCAAAGGGTCTGAATACTTAAATAAGGTATTTCTGTTTGGAATGTTTTATACATTTGCAAACATTTCTAAAAATCTATTTTCGCTTTGTCATTATGGGGTATTGTGTGTAGATTGAGGGCATTTTTTTATTTAATCAATTTTAGAACAAGGCTGTAACATAATAAAATGTGGAAAGAGGTCTGAATACTTTCCGAATGCACTGTAAATTATCCAAATGTCATTGCTATACAGGGAAGACTTGATTGCCCTCACATAATGAAACATTTTACCTCATGCATTTTATACTCTCAATGCAGCCTATGTCAATCAAATTCCCATAGATTAACAGCTATGGCTTGGAATGTCCAGGTAATAAGCTGATAATAATAATAATAATATGCCAATACTTTTTTCTTTTTATCTTCCCGTTTCTTTTCCCTCTGTCTTAGGTCTTGAGACGGAAGTTCCACTTGGATGCCCAAAATACACACTTTGTCCAGATTTCATCATGAATCGGAATAAGCGTGAAAAGGAGTTTTACAGTTTAGACGTCGGTGATTCCACTTTTACGGTTTTGAAGCGTTACCAGAATTTAAGACCCATAGGCTCCGGAGCCCAGGGAATAGTCTGGTGAGTAGACGGAGCTGTGAATTAGAAAAGAAAAGAGATGCGCTGTAGCCCAGTACTCATTATTAACATCTATCTTAACAACCTTTAGCTAGCTATTTTAAATAGCATTGGAAGTCAATATATGTTGTAAGCTGCTGCAGGTTGTTTGTATGCGGTTGGTCCAGTATTACACTTCGATCACTTGAACCCTGTTATTGATATTGATCTAGGATGTGGGAAAGTAGGAACGACTCCCATGCCTCTTAGTAACAACAAAATAATAAAAATAATTTGTTAAAGACATTGATGTTTGACTACGTTCGTCATCTTCAGGTTGCATAATTCAGTATGGACAAACCTGTTATATTTTGTGTTTCCAGCTCAGCATATGACCACAACCTTGAACGAAATGTTGCAATTAAAAAACTCAGCCGGCCTTTCCAGAACCAGACCCATGCCAAAAGAGCTTACAGAGAACTGGTGCTCATGAAATGTGTCAACCATAAAAACGTAAGCTATTTACCGTCTCTCTGGATCTGTGATAGCAGAAGGGAGTTGTCCGAATTCATAGAAAAGAAAGTCGACACTGCAGCGACTGTTGTACCATTTTAACCAAAATGTAAAATGCATTGTATTTTCACTACAGAGATCTTTCTAAAAACAAGCTTTTACATGAATTCTTGATGTAAAAATGTTTCTAACGTTCGTTGCCTATTTAATGTAGCGTTATCCGTTTAGAGAATAACCCTTCTCTAGGTTTAATGCGCCTTTTTAAGCAGTGTATTGTCAGCGTTAAATGCAATGTTCCGCCGTATGCTCCTCACAGAACCACAATGCACTGATGTGTTTTGTAACTCCACAGATTATTGGCTTATTAAATGTATTCACGCCACAGAAGACACTGGAGGAATTTCAAGATGTGTAAGTAACGTCATCGTCACCCTTGTTTATTTTATAACCAAGGGCATATTGCAATAGTATACTCGGTGTTCCCTGGTAGGCTGTAGTGCTGAAATGGCAAGAAGTATATAATACAATTGTTTTGTGCAGTGTGGGGTCGGGGTCTATTGTGGGATAACGGATGGAGTAGTACATTGCAGTGCATGGGACAAAATGCGATTTCATTCTCAGAGCGGAGGGAGGAACTGTGAGAATCTCTGTCAGCCTGATTGGAGCTAAAAATAAAAATGAACAAATCATAGCCTGAGGGTATACAGACCGTTTCACTATGACGGAGGAGCAGCCTGTGTGTGTGTGTAAGAGACGTGTGTTGGGTGTAGCTGTGTGTGTTTGCTTGTATATGCAAACGTTTGCTAGTGTGTACGTGTCATCTCACCCACCTTTCCTCTATCCTTCCCCAGTTATATTGTGATGGAGCTGATGGATGCCAACCTGTGCCAGGTGATTCAGATGGAGCTAGACCACGAGCGGCTGTCCTATCTGCTCTACCAGATGCTGTGTGGTATCAAGCACCTTCACGCCGCAGGCATCATACACAGGGTAGACACACACACACACACATGCCTTGCCTGACATTTGTAGAGTTATCCATCCGTCCCATATCTCTAAACCGTATCCTCTCCTGGCCCCCACCCTCAGGATCTGAAACCCAGCAACATTGTGGTAAAGTCCGACTGCACACTGAAGATCCTGGACTTCGGATTGGCCAGGACAGCGGCCACGGGCCTCCTGATGACCCCGTATGTGGTGACCCGCTACTACCGCGCCCCTGAAGTCATCTTGGGCATGGGTTACCAGGCCAACGGTGAGTGAGTGAGGCGATCATCGGAGCTGTGCGTGCTGCAGAACGCTGTCCGTCGCATGCTCCACAATGTCCTGAGTCTCACCCAACCACACAGCTACACCACCCTCCCGTGTCAGTGTCAGAGGGGACGGTGGCATGTCTGGCTATGCATTGTGGGTTCCCAGTGCACAGCAGTTGTGTTTTCTAAGAGGCCATCCGGAGAAGGTGCAGCTGGACTAGATGTCAGTGTGAATCCAGTCACTTAAGGATCCACTAGCTCACTTTAGTGCGCATGCCTTTTAACAGTTAACATTTTCTGCAAGAATGTCTTATGTGTAGATATGAAGGGGCTTGAAATCTCCAAATCATTGGACTTGGTTTGTTGTGCAATGAAATTCAGCGCTCAAATATGGGAAAAAAAGTTTAATTTCAACTGCCTGGAAATATGGGCCTCCCTGTACTCTTGACGTAAAATGACCCAAACTTTCCTGCTGAATTGTTGCTTTGCTTTTTTCTCCTTCTTTCTATGCTACACATATTTAGTGGATATATGGGCTGTGGGCTGTATTATGGCAGAAATGGTTCGCCACAAAATCCTTTTTCCAGGAAGGGATTGTATCCTTGTGCTGCTTGCAGCAGTTCAGTTCTGCATTTGAAAGTTTATTTTTGAAACCTTGTTCATTACTATGGATGGAAGTGATCATGTCAAAGAGCAACTGTCGAAATTCTATCTCTCTTCTGATATGCCTGTCACCTCCTCACCCCCCACACGTTCACTCTAGCTTGAAGCACCTCTGACTCACACATCAAGCACCTGAAATAGAATTGAATAATGGTTTGTGCTTTCATTTGTACCAAGAAATGCAATTGCAAAAGATACCCTCTTATCTCCTATAATTGTTTGACGTTGTACTTCAAAGATAGCTCAGATGGTAGAGCATGGCGATTGCAATAGCCAGGGTTGTGGGTTCGATTCCCACGGGGGACCAGTACGAAAAACGTATGAACATGTATGCACTAACTAAATGACTAAAATGTGAATGTTATAAACAGCCATTTGGGCAGAAAATATTAAATTGACACTGTCCTACCACAGAATATCTTATATGCAGTGCATTCGGAAAGTATTCAGACCCCTTGACGTTTTCCACATTTTGTTACGTTACAGCCTTATTTTAAAATGGATAAAATAAAAATAAATGTTCATTGATCTACACCCAATACCCCATAATGACAAAGTGAGAACAGGTATTTAGAAAAACATAAATGCCTTATTTACTTAAGTATTCAGACCCTTTGCTATGAGATGTTTCTACAACTTTATTAGAGTCCACCTGCAGTAATTTCAATTGATTGGACATGATTTGGAAAGTCACACACCTGTCTATATAAGGTCACACCGTTGACAATGCATGACAGAGCAAAAAAGCCATGAGGTTGAAGGAATTGTCCGTAGAGTTCCAAGAAAGGATTGTGCTGAGGCACAGATCTGGGGAAGGTTACCAAAAAATGTCTGCAGGATTGAAGGTCCCCAAGAACACATTGGCCTCCATCATTCTTAAATGGAATACGTTTGGAACCACCAAGACTCTTCCTAGAGCTGGCCTCCCGGCCAAACTGAGCAATCGGGGGAGATGGGGCTTGGTCATGGAGGTGACCAAGAACCTGATGGTCACTCTGACAGAGCTCCAGAGTTCCTCTGTGGAGATGGGAGAACCTTCCAGAAGGACAACCATCTCTGCAGCACTCCTCCAATCAGGCCTTTATGGTAGAGTGGCCAGATGGAAGCCACTCCTCAGTAAAAGCCACATGACAGCCTGCTGGGAGTTTGCCAAAAGGCACCTAAAGAACTCTGATTCTCTGGTCTGATGAAACCAAGATTGAACTCTTTGGCCTGAATGCCAAGCGTCACGTCTGGAGGAAACCTGGCATGATCCCTACGGTGAAGCATGGTGGTGGCAGCATCATGCTGTGGGGATGTTTTTCAGCGGCAGGGACTGGGAGATTGGTCAGGATTGAGGGAAAGATGAATGGAGCAAAGTACAGAGAGATCTGTGATGAAAACCTGCTCTAGAGCGCTCAGGACCTCCGACTTGGGGCGAAGGCTCACCTTCTAACAGGACAACAACCTTAAGGACCGAGCCAAGACAACACAGGAGTGGCTTCGGGACAAGTCTCTGAATGTCCTTGAGATGGCCCAGCCAGAGCCCGGACTTGAATAATATGCCAGAGTGAACCAAAAAACCCACACCGTATCATGATGCACTGCTTAGTTGGACACTGACAGCGGTTTGACATGAGAGTTGGCAGGCATTCATTTTCTTTGTTTGCATTCGCACACATCACCTTGTCTGCATCGTTATTTGTTCCTTGTATTTATTATTTTATTTTTTATTTTTATTGCTTTGAGTTCTGCATGCTAATTTTGTTCTCATTTCATTTTTCAGTTGATGTCTGGTCTATTGGCTGCATCATGGCAGAAATGGTCAGAGGTAGTGTGTTGTTCCCAGGCACAGATCGTATCCTTACCTGGACCCTCATCGTCCTTCCATTATGTGTGAACTTGTGTGTATGTGTGTGCACATTATTTTTGTTGTGTGTGTGTGTTGTGGTGGTGCTGAGACTGCTCTGCTACTGCATACAACTTAATTTCCACTGGGTTGGGTATTTGTGAATGTCTTTGTACAATAGAGATAGATTGAGGACTCTAGTGCCCAAAAGCCAGTTTTAGTATGGGCAGTGCCATTGAAGACTTACACCATTTTGAAGTAGTCAACTAGGTGGAACTTCCTATGGGTTAAGGAAGGATCCCATAATTCCATCCAGGTCACCAGGAGGGATCAGCCAATTAATTATACTTGTTAGGAAACATTCTGTAACTTCAGATGGAAATAAATCACCAACCTTGGCTTATACCTGTTCAAATAACTCACTCTAGGTGGCAGTATGCACCCGTTAAGTTTGTTCGCCAACTCATACAAATGGTAGAAGAAGAAAATGTACTACTTCAAAATGAAGATGGCCACAATGGCGCTGCCGTGCTCTCACCGATGCCATAATGGGACAGATGCGATGTCTATCTAAGTCTATGGTTTGTACCTGTCGGAGGCCATTTCAACTCAAGGGAAAACTGTTCTGATCACTTCACCTCATTATACAGTCCCAAACCGAGGTTTGTGGTTCTGTTTTCAGTGTTTTGTGTGTCCGTCTCATGGGAGAAGAGGCAATCGAACAGCTTTCCCTTGATTACTCAGAGATGCTCAACAAAGGAAACAGTGAACGAAATTAGCCTCCATGTGTCTGTCCAGTGTCCATAATCCTCCACAACAACCAATTTCTTTATCCTATCTACAAGCACAAAAAGAAATCTACAACCCCCTTCTGAAAAGCCCTGTGCAGCGTTTTTCTTACATGTTGGAATGTCAGATATTGATCAGTGGAACAAGGTGATCGAGCAGCTGGGTACTCCCAGTCAGGAGTTCCTGATGAAGCTCAACCAGTCGGTGAGGACCTACGTGGAGAACAGACCCCGCTACGCCGGCTACACCTTTGAGAAGCT
The DNA here is from genome assembly GCA_023634145.1 of Thymallus thymallus. NCBI lineage: Eukaryota > Metazoa > Chordata > Actinopteri > Salmoniformes > Salmonidae > Thymallus > Thymallus thymallus. The sequence continues at coordinate 11,879,625 of CM042387.1, forward strand.
CTTCCCCGACGTCCTCTTCCCAGCCGACTCTGAGCACAACAAGCTGAAAGGTAAGCGGGGAGAGCATACCCCCCTGGGGGACGCCTAAAGAATGTGAACTGCAGTATTGTGAGATGCAAAATGTCTCCTTCATGTTTGTGACTAAAATATGATGTGCCTAACACTTTCTCTGATATACACTAACTAATAGTCTGACTTACTTATGTGATCAATTGTTAATTCCACTGAAAGTAGCCAATTTTGATGATGGTTAATGCAGTCTTTTATGTAGTGTTTTGAAGCCTTACTTCGCTTTGATTCTGATCATGTTTGACTAAGGGTCTCTATTCTGGCCCACTACATTAATTTATCAGTACAGTGAAGGTCAGCTGAGTGAAGGAGGAGGACTTTTCCCATGCCATTAATTTTGTCTTAATTGCCTCGCAGCAAGTCAAGCCAGAGACCTATTATCAAAGATGTTGGTAATAGATGCATCCAAACGGATCTCTGTGTGCGAGGCTCTCCAGCACCCCTACATCAACGTGTGGTATGATCCAACTGAAGTGGAGGCGGTAAGTACTGATGTGCTCATTATGCGGGCGTGGAGGGGTGGTTCTTGTGTTGTTCACTCTTATGTTAGAAAATAACATTACTTTTCAGATCTACTGTGTGTGTGTGTGTGTGTATCTGAAATGCGTGCGCATGCTTCTAAAATACACATTTTGTGGTGGTCAATAAGAGGGCCCTGTGAGTTTGCCCGCCTGCGAAAGGCTTAGCCCACATCAGATGATAAACGTATCTGACTGTTTATCAGGCCGTCACTGAAAGCAGATGCTCTGGATTTGACATCTGTCGACAGGCATGTCGTCACCAGAGATTGCACTTGGATGTGTCAACGTGTTTTTCCTCAGTCACGAAATCACCACGTCGGCTACCGTGCAGTGTGTGTGGGTGAATAATTAAATGTTGCACTCGCCAGTCCTGAAAACGGACAAAAACGGCCTTGAGACGTGCAGATTTGGCAGCAGTGTGGCAGCGCCTTGCACACATTTTGAATGTGACTCAGCCAAGTGAAGAGAAGGTCATCAGTCCCCGTGTCACCCCACTTACAGTACACTCTGTCCTGTTCCTGTTGCAGCCCCCACCGCTGATCACCGACAAGCAGCTGGATGAGCGGGAACACACGGTGGAGGAGTGGAAAGGTACAGTAGAGAGAGAGAAGCCATTTTTCGTAACCATACACTCTGAGCACTTTTAAATGTTTGCACTATTGTTACATTACAGTTGCAAGTTATTCTACTAAGACTCTACATCTCACAATGTACTTGTGGGACATTTTAATCTTAATATTTGAGTGTTATTCAGGTTTTCCCCTTTTTGTGTGTCTGTCTGTCCTAACAAATCCCTGTCTCAAGTCTGAAGTGCGTGGCTAATCCTTGTCCTGCCTCCCTGTCTAACCTTGACCTGATGATTTAACCCTGATCCCTCTGGTGGGAGAGGGATAATGACACCCAGCTCCCTGTTTATTGGCTCTATTCTCAGGTCCCTGTTTATTGGCTCTATTCTCAGGTCCCTGTTTATTGGCTCTATTCTCAGGTCCCTGTTTATTGGCTCTATTCTCAGGTCCCTGTTTATTGGCTCTATTCTCAGGTCCCTGTTTATTGGCTCTATTCTCAAGTGTCGACTCCGTGTCACATCATGCTTGCTGTGTTGCGGTCTGTCATGCTCTTCTTAGGTTTATGTCTCTTCTCTAAGGTTGCGTAATTCCCAAACTTTCCCCAAATTCCCAGATTTTCCAGAAATCCCGTTTGTAGGATTCCCAGATGTCCTCCTTATTCCATCCTGATTCCAGGAATCTTCCAACCAGGATTTCAGGAAAACCTGAGTGTTTTGGTGAAGTTATCGGAAGTTGCAACTGTACTTGCTCTCTTTACCAAATGTTGTGTTCCGTCACAGATTTGATATACATGGAGGTCCAGGACTGGGAGGAGAGAACGAAGAATGGAGTGATCCGGGGACAGCCAGCGTCTTTAGGTTAGTTTAGAGTTTTCTCTACGGGGAATGAGCACTCCCACTGATTTATAGCATAAAACTATGGCCCAGCGTTTTTCCTGGTCAGTGCATCCTAGAGCACTAAGTGTGGGAGCAACAAATTGAGACTGAGACCGTCTCTCTGCCCATAATCGTCTTCTGCTCCAGATCTGTTTTGAAGGACCATGTTCATTTCTTTAAGAACCCTTCCTCTTTCTGTCTACTGATATGTCATTGCCTAACCAGAAGTAATTTGTTGTTCATGTCTGACTTGATGCCCCTTCTATGTTCCTCTATACATGTAGCACAGGTGCAGCAATGAGCAGCAGCTCCCAGCAGTACCCTTCCACATCGTCCTCGTCCGTCAACGATGTCTCCACCAACCCCATCCTGGCTTCCGACACGGACAGCAGCCTGGAGACAGCCTCTAACACAGACCCGCTGGGCTGCTGCAGATGACTATCACCCTGCCCTGGGCCCTGTCCCACTGTTCCCTCCACTTGTCTTCAATGGTGTAGAGTTTAGGCCAGTTTTACTGTTTGTTTTTTGTTTTGATTCCGAAAACTACTGCTACAGAGTTATTTGAGTTATTTTAGGCTGTAATTTATTGTGGCATATCAATATTTTTTTTAAACCTGAGAACGTTATGATTTCACTACGCTGTGGTCTCGACCGATGGTGAGAATTTGAGAACATCTGTAAAAGCTTTTATAAAAGCTTTTTTTTGGTGTTTTTATTTTCATAAACTTTTATTTAAAGTTTCTGTTATTTCAACTGGCCATATCGATGTAGAATGAGTTTGTACAGTTTTTATGGTAAATATATTTTTTTCAATTTGAGTTCGCAGTAAGCCATTTCAACCATCATTTAATTAATGTATCATTTTAGTACTCCCTTTCAGAATAGTAATATTACTTTGCCTATTTTATCTCTTTCATATAGGATTTTGTGTTTTAATGCATATATCCATTGGTTTGAATTTTGAGAAACTTTAGAACCGTTTTCCTCTTGTGAGGCACTACTTCCTTGTAAAAAAACAAAACAAAAAACTTTGTTCTTTATTAGTTTAGACTCAAAATATGCTGTTCGTTTCCGGAACCATTTTCCCTTTTGGTAAGAGAAGAAATGTTTATTTTTTTCAGTAAAATGTTTGCCTGAATTTTCTTTACAATTTTATGGGTATTCCAGTATATGATAAAAATGATGCAGAAAGAAAAGTAAGGAGCTTTTGATAATTGTCTTTATTTGTCAGAAAGCTTCCTCTGCTATGGTCAGTTATTCTCCAGTGATTTATTTTCTCCAGGTGGCTCTTGCTTTGATATTGGGGTTATGTTAAACACTAGGACTGAGAAATGTGGCAGTGGCACTACTGTACAGGTGTATGCTGAGAAACTTTGTGAGAAATGGGATGTGGAAATGGGATGTGACTAGTTAGAACACATGACTTGTGAGGAGTCCAATGAAGAATGTGCTTCGATTCACTCCAAACATGGATGTAGAGATGGATTGTGTATGTGGTGATGTTGGTTGTCATTGGCGGGAAGGAGATTTTGCAGGCTGCAAGCGCAGAAACACAAACAATATAAAAAAAATCTAATTGTATTCATGTAATATAAATATACCTTAGTGGTGATGTTTTTTTTCTGTCACAACATGCAGTGTATTGAAAAGTTCTAATTGGGAGTGTACAATATGTAAGTTATAAGTAAGCTGAATCTCAGAGAAGGTATTGGCTAAATCCTTTGCAGAAGGTGTATGCATGTGTGCAATAAATCTATTTCACACTAAGCTTAGTACAGCACATCACAAAATGGTTACAGAACCACCATGAAATCCAAGTTAATCAAAGATTCTTAACTGTATGCAATAATAGTGTCCCTCCAGTGTATATAGATTCATTTTGCTTTTAAAAGGAAAAAGTGCCTGTAGCTTGTCAAGCATTCATTCCTGAGTATCTAGGAAGAGGAATAGTAGTCATGGTGTGTATAGGTTATTAACGGTTTCTGATAATGACTATAGTAGTTTCCACAAATAAGTCAATCACTCGCCTCAAAATCACATTTGAGGCGGTTATCACAAATGTATTGTATATTTTTCTACGGCTTTGGTATGACCCTAAAGTTGGAGACTATGTTTTGTCAAGAGGATGATGTATGCTTTGAAATATTTTATCACATAATATACATTTGAAATTGTTTCGGAAAGGGGCAGTTTTAGGTAGGTCTTTCATCAAAGTAAAATACTTTAAAAAATAAATATATATATTGTTATATATATATATATATATATAGTTTTATTTATATATATATATAGTTTTATTTATATATATATAAATAAAATTATATATATATATATAAAATAGTTTGTTATATATATATATATATAACAATCACTGGTAGGCATGTATGGTTTGCGGCTTTACTTTTAATGATAATGTGCTTTATGATTTTAGGATGGTAGATTTTTTTTTTTTTCCCTAGTTTCCTCAATTTAATATTAAACCAAATGTATTTGCGCTGAGCGGTTTCTGTGGCAGTGTAGAGGTTATGTGGTGGTGGTGAAGAATTCCTGTCCTAAATGATGGAGTCATTTCAGAATGTAAAATGTAATCTTGTGGATCATTTGGCAACATGACGTGTTGTGGAAGGGAAAGGTATGCAGAATAACAGCCAATGATATCTATTCATTATTATAGTAACTGAGTTAAAACAAGAAAATAATTCATCCCAAAAAAAGGCTTCCGTTTTTTTTGGGTGTTATTTTAAGTGGTCTTAATTTTGTTAGCCCAGCATTATTGGGGATACATTTGGAATTTGTAGACTTTCTTTTGCTTTTGTTTCACCTCTCGGAAAAAAAAGTAGCACCATGATTTTAAGTAGGCTTTGATGAACTACCTCACTAAATTTCGATAAGTTCTTCGATACTTAGTTGCCCACGTGATTAGCTATTGAAGACGTGTGAATACAGATTCCGTTATTTATTTATTTGAAAGTGTACTATTGTCAATGTCAGGAAACTTCTAGTTTTGTACATTATGAATACTTCACCTAGAAGTAAAGATAATTGTTTATGTACATTTCCTTTAAACATTATTTTTATTTTTTTTACAGTTCATGTGCAATACCTTCTGCAAATTGTGCTAGGAGTAAACTAAGTGATGGATCTAGCCCATGTTAGTTTGTATGTTTCTGAAGGTAGAGAAATGTTTGGTACTGTCAATCCATGTTTTCCTTTTTTTATGAATTAGGATGATGCTCTATGACTAATCTAGTCATGATGTTACATAATCGGTCCTATACCAGTCCAATCTGTGACCAGAGGGAGCAGAGAGAGGGGAGTACATCATGCATGGCCAATTAGATTTTGATCAGTAAGGCCAAATAATGATAAATAAAAAAGATAAGTAATGCCTTAAAACAAAGTCATATGTATGGTGCTGGTTTTATGTTTGCTAGTGAAACCAGCCATGCAAGTAGTTAAGAATTCCTGGCTCTGTGCGTATCGGTCCGCAACCAATGAGAAGTGCACTATTATAATAAATACATTGGGATCTGATGATGAAAACATGTACTGCAAATAAAATAAACAATTTGAGTTTGCATTTGTAGGTTGTTTTTGTACATGATCTTGATACTTGGTATAATTTGTTGGTATTATGAGTAAGACACACCAAGGTGCTAAGTATAAGATGAACTGAACACAAGCTTGTTGACCCATATAAATATCAGCCACACAATTACACCTGTCTTCTTTATTTACTTAATTGCCATAATACCATTCGTTACCAGTGTGTAGATTCATAATAAATAAGCACCTTAAATCTTAATCAAAGACTAAATATTTGTTTGTTTTAGGAGAAAATAAACAATAACTGCTTTCATTGACAGGACGACCACAAGACACTTGTCTAAATCAGTCAAGTCTTTCAAAACACCACCTTGTAAACATAAGCATATGAACAGCATATGAAAGGGGTCATCAGAGAACGTTAGTTATATGATTCTGTATAAAATGCAAAAAGAAACCAAAAACTACAGTCACATTGCCTTGAAACTAATACACATTGTCACAATATTATACTGATTATAGGGGTCTTCAAGAACCAAATCATGTTTTGTGTTCAGGCCTCCAGACATTTCTATGCAGTATCAGTAATCATTTGCTGAAAATGGGGATTCTATCAACGGTTTTACCACATGCAACGCTCACATAAGAATTTTCTGGGAAATGTATATAATTGTTATGCATTCAAATCTATATAATTGTTTTAATAATTAATTCAGACTCAATTTACTGGCTTGATCAACAACACATTACATTAACTAAAGTACACTGTACGCTCTTTTTCAACATTTTCATTCAATGAACTATTGGCACCTTATTGCAAGTGACTCAGGATAGTAGTGATACAGTAAGGTTAAGCAATACATGAACCATTTGAGTATTATTGATGGAAATGTACTAACTACACCTCTGGACAATCACGCAACATTTTCTTTTTTAAATTCAAAAAGTCCCTGAAGGCACAGCCAGGATACCTTTGAATTGTTTCTTTGAGGGCAGTGGTCAGCTTCATGTGCCCCAAACTGACATGGCGGCTTCAACACTGGTCCTTAGCAGAGTCCAGCTTTGGTATTGTTGTATTTGCACATTGTGTACTGTAGTAGGCAGCACATGATTAACAAAGCAGTGATTATTGTACAGTCATAATGATCTTGGTTGACCCCTTTGCTTTACGTTAAAGGTATACTGACATTAGAGTTGACCAGAGTAAACCAAGGACCAAGGCTTTGTCACCAAACGACAAGGAATTCCATCCAGCTAGATACTCATGGTAGTTATAGGCACACTTAGAGGCCTGAGGAAAGATAGAGATGCAGCTGCCTGCGTTGGACAACTGCAGTATTATTAATTGAGTCCATGTAGTTCGTAGTCTCCCTTGCCAGACTCATGGCACTCGGCTGTGGGAAGAGACTATAGAGGTCTATGACTCTGACCAGGGCTATTAAATGTCGCTAGTCCTTGCTCCCAGAGCCAGGTCTCCCAGAGTGGAGAAGAAGTCCTCCATTTCCCTCTCCAGGAGGCGGTTCCTGTTCTCTGCGTCGTAACGGGCTCGGTCTGAGTTGCGGAGCTTGATCTCCAGCATGTGCTGCTTCTTCCTTTCCTGCTCCATCTCCTGCTCCAGACGCTCCATCTGAGCACAGAGCGCAGCACTGGACTCTTCCAGCCTGTAAGGGGCACACACATATGTAGGTTGATTTACACTAACTATAGAGCTGGCACTCCTCAATGCCTGCAAGTAACCTGAGTAAGATTGTTGACTGATTTGGAGCCAGCAGACTTACTTTTTGATGATTGTCTCGTAGGCCCCCTTCTGTTTCCTCAGCTCGTCCTTCAGACCCTCCACCAGGCTCGTAAGTACTTTGGAGCCTCCGTCAAGGTCTTCCGGCGTCACGATGGATGGCACCAACTCGTTGGCTATGGTGTTCCCATTGTCACTACAGCCTGCGCTGCTAACACACAGCTCCATGGCTTCACTACTGTCCTGCTCCTGCTCTGAGACCCTATCTCCAACTCTCTCCTCCTCCCGGCCTCCCATCTGGCCCTGGCCCTCGGGTGAGACTAGCTCCTGCCACTGGCACTCCCCTGGACCCTTCCCATTACCACAGTTAGGCCCTGAGGGCTCGCTGCCTGAGTCAGGTGCAGAGATCTCACAGGAGGAGGTGGACCAAGGCGTGCTGGCTACGCTAGGGACACTGCCCATGCTGGAGGAAGAGGTGACGTTGTCATAGGTGGACAGTCTCTGGGAAGAGCTGGTGGAGTCCCTGACACGCTCCCCTGAGGCGGTGCGCCTGTGGCTCCTCAGAGAGGACAGCCCGTTCATCAGCCAGTTCCCACTATAGGACACGCTGGTGACGTCAGCCGTGGAAACGGCCGGCTTGGCCTGAGGAGGGGGCCGCGCCGTGGAGGAGCCCTTGAAGGAGTATTTCCAGGAGGGGACATTCTTGGTCTGCTTGCTGGGGCTGACCACCGTCTCCCCCTTCCCTGAAGGAGCGAGTCTGGGTGGAGGGGTGGCGGCGGCGCAAAGTTTAGCATCCAGAGAAGAGGCGCTGCTGCAGGTGAGCTCCTCGTTGTGGTTGCTGGGGCAGCTCTGGAGGTCCTCCTCGGAAATCCAGCCACCGATGCTGTGCTGCTGGAGCTGTTGGCCTTGGAGGGTCACCTCTGGCTGGGGAACAGGGACCTCCAGCTCCTCGCTCCCCGAATACAGACGTTTATGCTCACTGATCAGTACGGTCATGAGGCTCTGGACTAGGGATGTCCCTTTACAGGAAACAATAAAAAGGAATAAGGAACCATACTGTATAATGTGGTTCTAATTTGAATTTGTATATGTTTTATGAACTGGACATAGAGTAGATGAGTGATGAATAGACAACATGCAATAGTATAGTGTGTCAGTACTCTGCTTTCCATAAGCTAATGTACTGTATCTACTCTGTATCATACTTCCCAGCCATTTGAATGGAAAGAAATATCAGGAACGTCTCAGATGATTAATACAGTTCCTATTAATATCAGTATGACATAAAATTAATGAGAGTTCATACCTTCCATAATAACCACTGGGTCCTCCATTTTGGGCCGGAGTATATTTGGTCCAAATACAGTGGCCAGGTTCTGTACACTCATCTTGTTTTTGATTGCGTGAGACTGGACCTCATCAAGGAACCTTTAAAGAAAGGCACGGCATGGCGGGACAGAATTACAAAGATATGAAAATGTCACTGTGATTAAAATAAGACATTTGTGATCTTCAAAGGAAGGGAGTTGGATGTTTGTAGACATACTTGCATATGTACTTCAGGAGATTGTAGTTGGCTGGAGGAAGATTGCTCACTTGCTTTCCCAGCTCCTGTACACCCTAAGAAGATAAGATGAGAACCTATGACATACAGTATCGCCACAGCTCTTGTTTCTTCACACAGACGTCATGTACTTGAACACTGTTTTTTTATCCAATGACAGAGCAGTTCTGCTCTTTTGCTTCAGTCATAGTGTGAGTACTAACATGACAGGGACTAGTGCGGAGAAGTATCTCTTACCACCTCTGCGTCTTTGGCCAGCAGCTGAGCACAGGAGAGGAAGTCCTCATACTTGGAGAAAGGGACCACAGGCTCAGGCAGTTCACGGAGATAGAGCTTCAGCAGGGACGCCACCGTGTGGATATCAGTGTTACTGCAAGAGGGCACAAAGAGTTATATAAAGTTGTCTACTAACTGTATGAATCACAATATCCAAGTGCTAAAGGCCTCGTGGCCTACAGTATTGTAGTGGAAGTATTTAGTCTAGAGTATACGTAGGCTTACGGTGTACGCACCATCACAGCTATTGTCAATAATTGACCACCACCACTACTGCCACCACATCTACTTCCAGCTGAACAAATCGGCATTTATTTTGTATTCAATAACAGGTGATGCAGATGACCTTTCATCTACCTGTCAAATAGAGGCTTATCCCCACAGTCAAAGGCTTCCTGTAGATCCTTTACCAGGTTAGCCTGCCCTGGCATCCGAAAGAGACCCTCCTCATCCAGACCTTGTTCCCTTATGAAGTCCACACACTGCTCCACCAGAAGAGGTGCCAGGCGCAGGCCAAACTTCTTTTCATACTGGACTGTGTCCTCTAAACTCTGGCCAAATATCCCTGCAGGCAAGAAAAATGTATTACATACTGTATTTCAGTATTAAATAATGGTTGTCATTCATTCAGTAAAAAAAGGGTTACAGTAATAAAATGCCAAACCAATGGAAAGTTATGTTCCTTAATGTGCAATCAGTGAAAGCATTACCATGTTATCTTTCAGAACCACAAAGATGACGCAAGTTAAGTGTAGTCTAGTGCTGTAGGTTGCTTATCTTTGAATTCAGCAGGTAGTCATTATTTAAGTCATGACTTAATATATTGAGTTTATAAACCATTTCTGGGGTTAATTTGACTAATGGTTTATGTTAAGATTTGGGAAATGTTTTCAACGGTTTTCTCACTATATTTCACATATTTCGTCTGCATACTTTAAATCTAACAGGAATTTGGTTTCCATATGTTTGATGCCATTCCATTTGCTCCGTTCCAGACATTATTATGAGCCGTCCTAAGCCTTTTCACCCTCCACTGATATATACATAAGGTTTATATACCAGATTTCATGGCCCAATGTCCATCGGATCAGTTCTTATAGCCCTGGTGTGATATGTGGCCATCTAGTGGTGTAGATTCTAATTCATTGAGTATAAAACCTGGCTGAGAAATTCTCCACAGTGTTAAACGGAGAGCCATATCAACAAACCAATGTTTTATCTAAGCTAGCTAGCTATCTATTTAGAATATTTATGTGGCCGTGAGTAAGTGAAAGTTTGTTGACTTATTAGCTAGCTAGCTAACTGACGGCTGGCAGTGAGTGTGCAAGCTAGTAAGCTACAAAGCTAGCTAGCACGCTAACTTGTCTAAATTCAATTTATAGAGGAATATCTACTGTAGCTTTTAGGTATAATGCAATCCATTATTGTTGACATTAAAATGTATTTATCCTGTTTAACTTGCCAATGTGTGTGTGTGTGTGTGCCCACCGAGATGTATAGCACCGTGTGTCCTGGAGGCAAATTTGTTCCACATGAGGAAAGACACCTACATACAAAGTTTCAAATATCTAGGACAGGGCGATGGATATGAGGGTTTAAGTGAGCGCCCCCTATAGGCCAATTGGCACCATTATCTTTGACCAAGTTACTCAGCTTCGCTGTGAACCCCTAAAAAGAAGAAACAGAGAGGGCAAAAAATGATTGTAGCCAATTGATTGTGCTCAACACTGCCTCTCAACACAGTTGCAACACAACCACTAGGGCCACAATTCACCCAACTTATTGTGGGAAGCTTGTGGAAGGCTACTGAAACGTTTGTTCCAAGTTAAGCAATTTAAAGGCAATGGTACCAAATACTAATTGAGTGTATGTAAACTTCTGACCCACTGGGAATGTGATTAAATAAATATAAGCTGAAATAAATCATTCTCTCTACTATTATTCTGACATTTCACATTTCACATTCTTAAAATAAAGTGGTGATCCTAACTGACCTAATACAGGGATTTTTAGGATTAAATGTCAGGAATTGTGAAAAACTGAGTTTAAATGTATTTGGCTAAGGTGTATGTAAACTTCCGACTTCAACTGTAAAAATGTAAATAGGAGACATGGGTCACAGGTTATGCCTGCAGTATTCCTGTTAATGACAGTTCTATAAGTTGGCAACAGTTCTATTCTTGATGGAGAGTGAGAACTCGAAAGCATTACTGCGGCCTTGTAAATTTGGGACGATGGAAACTAAATACACCCCTGTGCAACAGAGCATTCAAGGGACAATATAGCCAAGCACCTCAACTCCCTGATGATTTCATCAACGGAGTTGAGCGCAGACTAGAGTTTTTGAAAGGAACCACTGACTCTTTCGAGTCGCTATGCGTCGATACTTAACAAATGTACATTCTTAAACCCTTACCATGTACTTATGTTTGTCCTCTGTCCTGTCTTAGTTTGTTGAAATCCATACTTTTTCATAAAACTTTTATCAAATACAAAAACCGACTGTTTCCTTGTTCAATTCAATTGGTACATGCGCATTGTCGAGTTGCCATCTTAGAGCAACAGCAATGAGGAAACAGTCGGTGGTTTTATTACGTTTTATTAAAAAGTAAAAAAGTACAAGGGTTTAAGAATGTTTAGTTTTTATGTATCGACGCATAGCGAATCGAAGGAGTTGGACGTTCATTTCAAAAACTCTATTCGGCGCTCACCTCCGTGAAGGAGTTGAGGTACTTGGCAAGGGCCAATACAGAACATGTCTATAGGTCTCACATACTGTATGGAATCTTGCTGTTATCAGCCATTTTGTGTATATCCTCCCAATGTAGGCCCTCTTGACATGAATTAGACATGGGCTAAAGAAGTTCTCTTCATCATTGCACGCTCCTTCCAAAATGTGATGTATGAAGCCACAAGTAGCCTGCTGACTACATAGAAGGTTGGTGGCACCTTAATTGGGGAGGACGGGCTCGTGGTAAAGGCTGGAGCGGAATTTGTGGAATGGCATTAAATGCATCAAACACATGGTTGGAAGCCATTCCATTCGCTCGGCCGTTCCAGCCATTATTATGAGCCGTCCTCCCCAGAGCAGCCTTCGCTCACCGACTACATTTGTGTGCCTCCCTTCCAGTTCCAGTGTAGGATGGGTTTATAGTTACGGCTATGATATGAATGCATGGATGTCACTTAGACATGCTATGATTCTCCTATTTATAACGTCCTCTTTGTAACATAATATCTCGATATCCAGCTCCCTAGCCTATATTACATGAAGTGCTTTGAGAGGTTGGTTATGGCACACATCAACACCATCATCCCAGACACCCTAGACCCAACAGATCCATAAGCGACGCAATCTGAATTGCACTCCACACTGCCCTCATCCACCTACAGTAAATAAGAGGAATAACTACGTGAGAATGCCGTTCATTGACTAAAGATCAGCGTTCAACACCACTGTCCCCTCCAAGCTCGTCACCAAGCTTAGGACCCTGGGACTGAACCTCTCCTTCTGCATCTGGATCCTGGACTTCCTGATGGGAACATCACCTCTGTCACGTTGTCTCTCAAAACAGGGGCCCCACAGGGGTGTGTGCTTAGTCCCCTCCTGTACTCCCTGCATGGCCATGCACAACTCCTAGCAGTGTGGTGCCAGAACAACAACCTCTCCCTCAAAGTCAGAAGACCAAGGAGCTAATCGTGGACTACAGGAAATGGGGGGTGAGCACACCCCAATCCACATCGATGGGTTCTACAGCTGTACCATTGAGAGTATCTTGACTGGCTGCATCACTGCTTGGTATGGCAATAGCATGGCGCTACAGAGGATGGTGTGCACAGTACGTCACTGGGACAGAGCCCCTTGCCATCCAGGACATCTATATCAGGCAGTATGAAAAGACTCCAGCCACCCAAGCCATAGACTATTCTTTCTGCTTCTGCATGACAAGCGGTATCAGTGGATCTAGTCTGACACCAACAGGCTACTGAACTGCTTCTATCCCCAAGCCATAAGACTGCTAAATAGCTAACTTAATAGCTAACAAAATGGCAACACTGACTACCTGAGTTGACCCTTGTGTTTTATTTTATTTAAAAAAATGTGCTGTCTCTATACATACTCACAGGGCCCTACACACTCACAGGGCCCTACCCACTCACAGGGCCCTACACACTCACAGGGCCCTACACACTCACAGGGCCCTACACACTCACAGGGCCCTACACACTCACGCACACTGACACTCCAACACACACAAACACTCACTCCATAATTTGCTCAAACACACATAATGTGTATGTAGATTTATACTGACTCTACACACACCCACTCAATCAACATATATGCTGCTGCTACTCTGTTTATCATATATCCCGATGCCTAGTCACCTTACCCCTATGCATATCTACCTCTATCACTCCAGTATCCCTGCACATTGTAAATATGGTACTGGAACGGACTGATAGTACTGTATATAGTACTGTAGATAGTACTGTATATAGTACTGTATATAGTACTGTATATAGTATTGTATATAGTACTGTATATAGTACTGTATATAGTACTGTATATAGTACTGTATATAGTACGCTCACTTACTTTATCGTGCTTTTCTTATTTTCCTATTTTTATTTCTTATGTGTTTTTGTTCCAATAAAATCCAATTTTATTGGTCACATAAATGTGTTTAGCAGATGTTATTACGGGTGTAACGAAATGCTTGTGCTTCTAGCTCCAGCAGTGCAGTAATATCAAACAAGTAATATCTAACAATTACACAACAATACACACAATACACACTGCCTTACGTTATTTTTAGTATTACATTGTTATTGATTACTGCATTGTAGGGGTTAGAGCTTGCCAGAAAGGCATTCCACTGTACTTGTGCATGTGACATTAAAAACTTGAAACTTGAAACTTCTGGATACACGACAAGTACAGTAGCCTACAGTAGACTAGCCTTCAGTGCAATGTTAGAAACTGAACAGAGTGTAATGACACACTAGTAAGGAAATAAAGACTGCTTTGAAAGAGTGCTTTCAAAGAAAGCTTTGAAAGAACCTGTTAGTCTGTTCTGAATATATTGTACACCGTGCAATGATTTTCTTTCTGTCAAACCGCTGACCTTGTACAGCACAAGTCGAAAACGTTTGAGTGACATCAACAAAGAGCATAATGTGAGCCTTGACCAGAATCTGCTTTCACTGAGCATTAGCTGAGTTTTGTAAATAATTGTATCTAGTAATATGTCTGGGCAAAGCAGTTTACTTCTAGCCTGGTAAAACCAGACTGAACACTGCAAAACAACAGTGAATCATAGCAAAATCACTTTGAATGCCAGCCTAGTTTACCTCCTCCAAAGGGTGCCCAGATGACCCGTCGTATGGCCTTGACCCAGTCATCCATGTCACTCTGGGAGTTGGCCATGAGCAGAAAGGCCTCATGACTGATAGCAGCGCGGTCCTTTTCTCCTCCTGTACCACCTGAGAGAGAGAGAGAGAGAGAGAGAGAGAGAGAGAGAGAGAGAGAGAGAGAGAGAGAGAGAGAGAGAGAGAGAGAGAGAGAGAGAGAGAGAGAGAGAGAGATGGGTCAAATGAATCCTCTTGTTGGCAGACTTTAATCTGGGGGAAAACTGTACTGAAGTTAATGAGAGGTCGATGAGTCCAACAACTTCAATATCCTTTCATGTTTTTTTCCATACCACAGCTCGTCAGAGGGAGATGATGTCCTTCAAGATCCCCATCCCAGTACTTGGCTACAATATAAGATGTTGTGCATCGACAAGAACCTCTAATCAGGTTCCTCAAAGATCAAACTGTCTAAATTCAAAATCTGATTAGATTTTCAACCAGCAAATTAGCCGTCAACTACCCCATATATTATTGGTAAATAAAGTTGTAACTGGCACTATTACCACTAGATGGTGTAGTTGTTTTGTTTAGAATACAATGACAGCTACATCAAAGACGGTACACTACGAAGAAAGGCTAAAACTGCTTCTCCAAAATAAATCCACGATCACACTTGTAGGCGATATGGCGACGTTGGCTAGATAAACTCGTAATTGAGTGTAATGGTTGTCTTGCGCCGAACTGCGCATTTGCAGGCCGTCAAATCAAAAAGGCAGTCCTTCGATATAAAGTTGTTTTTGACGGAAATGAAAACGTATCAGTTTGACACTTTTATGAGGTTGGAGTATTAACATGTTCAACTACTTAAGACATTGGCTCGAATCTAGGTTGTGCCTTTAGATTTCGAGAAAATTAACAACTAAGGAAGAATTTGTCACTTCACTCATTGACTTCTCAAACCCCAATCCCCGGCCTGGTCTGTTTGGCATTCTCAGAAGTCTAGCGATGTTGCACCTCTGGGTTTAGAAACTCTGTTCATACGTAACAGACTTACTGAACAACCGAATGTAGACTACATGTCTCAATTGATTGACCCTATAGGATTACAATCACA
Source organism: Thymallus thymallus (assembly GCA_023634145.1). NCBI lineage: Eukaryota > Metazoa > Chordata > Actinopteri > Salmoniformes > Salmonidae > Thymallus > Thymallus thymallus. Next base: position 11,895,246 of record CM042387.1, read on the forward strand.
TTTAAGTGATTCATCAGATAGTATTCTTTAGACGTGATTTCACTGTGATCCAGTAATCCATGTAATGATATCTCGTGCCATGTTACGCAATGCCATTTAGCTTTGGGAAGGTAAACCACATATAAACAGTGGTGCCATAAAGCTAAGTGCCATTATTACCCAGCTCAGTAAACTTACACCACTGTGATTATCACTTAGCAGCCCAGTCACATTGACTGCTTTGGGCTCTGTGTACTCATGTGACCCTTAGATACAGGTTTGTAGTCTAGTGTCCAGGCTGAAATGCTTTGGTCATCATTACTTTGATCATTATTGCCATATGCAGTAATCTTATTCAGTCAGTACTTCATAAACCTAATATTATTTTGATGGAGTAGATAGAATTTCTGTCAGTGCACTAATGTGTCTATTCTCGGAATCAGTTGAAACCCCCTATGCGAGTACAAAATAACGCTGAGAATTCTCTTGCCTTCATCAAATATTAAATTAGGATCTTATCATTTGACTGGTGGAATATTGGCTCTGTCAAGGTACACTGTATTTCCTACATGCCTTCTGCTTCAAAACATCTTACTCATATAGCAGACAGGCAGAAAGCAATAATGCTTAGTTAACTGCTGCCATCTGATATGAACTTCAAAAACAAAAATCCCAATGTAGGAGACACTCATATCATTCACAAAAAAGAATACCTAATACTTTCGGTTCCAAACATAATACTTTCCATTCATTTGAAAGATGAAAGTGTTAATATTGTTACAGCTTCAAAAGCACGTCTTCGGAAAGCTGTTCCTTTATGTGGTCTGATAGGAAGGATAAAGCTCTTCAGTCTTAGTTTAAGTCATAAATAACAGTGTAAACCAGATCCCTTCCCTCCAGGTCGCCCACATAAGTGATCTATCCAGCCGCCGGAAAAGGGAGAAATCAAGCAAGCGAGTGATAAAGATGTCCTGCCGACGCAGACATAAAGGAGCCTGGACATAGTTAATACTTCCTCTTCCAGCCCACCGCCAGCCAGATAAGACAGCTTCACAAAATTATTCAAGAAATGGCAGACTGTCAAAAAGAGAAGAAAATATGAAAAATCTGTCTGAGGAAAGGAAGTGCAAAGACTTGATTTGGAGACAATTAAGATAAACCAGAGCTCTGGGATTGAATGTAAGTCTCACTCCTACTGAGCACATTAAAGGGCTGGTATTTTGATTAGGACATTTCATGTTCCACAGAAAACTGCCTTGAAGGTTATTTTTTGATGATAATAATTCCCTCTGGTCAGTAAATGTCAGACTGCCCACTGTGCTTGTGGATGGATGGATTCTTAGTGGAATGGAGGGGAGATGAGGGATGGGTTTTACTGCAAAAAAAATGTTTCTTCTTATTTGTGTGCAGTGGTGTAAAGCAGTGTGTGTGTGTGTGTGTGTGTGTGTGTGTGTGTGTGTGTGTGTGTGTGTGTGTGTGTGTGTGTGTGTGTTTCCCACGACACATTGGTGCGGCTGACTTCCGGGTTAAGCAAGCAGTGTGTCAAGAAGCAGTGCAGCTTGGCGGGGTCGTGTTTCGGAAGGACGCACGGCTCTCGACCTTCGCCTCTCCCGAGTCTGTACGGGAGTTGCAGCGATGGGACAAGACTGGAACTACTAATTGGATATTCAAAAAAGGGGGTAACATTTTTTGGAATAATAATGATCCAGATGATTTTTCATCTGGATCAACTCCTGTTGACCTTTCTGCAGCAGTGTTTATGAAGTGCAGCACACGTGTTGTGTTCAACGTTTCCCAAATAACTGTGTGTCACCATGGAGAGGGAACATCATGATATTTCTGGCATATAGTACGTTTCTTTTTGTATTTATTATAGTATGTACGTGTTGTAATAAAACATGTCCTCTGGAGCAGCTATGATTGGTTCAAGAACATGCCCTATGTCTATGTTTTCTACCAACCTTTATTGGATAATTAGAAAAGCTTGCCCTGAATGCAGTACGTCATACAACAACAGAAGAAAACACTTTTTTGAGCCCCTCTAGCACCCCTACTAAAGTACACCTTTTGTTGTGGTATGGCATACTGCATTACGGACAAAACAAGTGAAATCCACAACAGACAGATGAACATCAACAGCCAGTAGCTGTTCAATGTACATTGTAATTGCAGTGCATTACATGTAGTCTAATGACATTGACTTCCATTTACAATATAACTCTAAAAAGGTAGCTAGCTTTACCTTGCTGGTGTTCCTGTTTTTGCCTGGTGGCCTTACAGCAGGCCAGCCCCATTCCCATGCTTCACTGAGGGGAGCTGGCAGTGCTACAGCTGGGGCATGAACGGGGTACGTGCTGCCCTCCTGGAGGTTGTGTATCCTTATCCACACGCAGGTGGTGCCAGTGAGGCATGCTCGATGTCAGGAAAAACAAACCCCGAAAAAACAAGTCCCACTCCTTCCTCTTCTTCATTTATACATTATCTCATTAACTAACACGGGCAGCAGCAGTTCTCTCAATCCCCTGGCTCCCCTAGGGAGAGGCAGATCCCAGAGGAGGAGTGTAGGCTAAGCTCTCCTTGTGTTCCCTTGCCTTGCTCCCCCTCTCCCTCCCTGGCAGTTGTGCTGTGCGTGGAGGGATTAGGAGACGGGCTGCTCTTCCCTTCCTCACCAATACAAACCTCCCCAGTCCACACACACACACTCTAGGAAAACAAACAGACGTTGCTAATCAATCGTGAAGCCTCTAGTACACTCTTAGGAAAAAGGGTTCCAAAAGGTTTCTTCGGCTGTCCCCATAGGAGAACCATTTTTGTTCCAGGTAGAACCCTTTTTGGCTCCAGGTAGAACCCTTTTGGATTCTACACGGAACCCATTACGGTTCTACCTGGAACCAAAAAGGGTTCTTCAAAGGGTTCTCCTATGGGGACAGCCAAAGAACCCCTTTAGGTTCTAGATAGCACCTTTCTTTCTAATAGTGTATGAGTCTAAACGGCAATGACCGGTATCATTGTAAACAACAATTGTTGGATCCCCCACTGCTGTTGGCTAGTTTGTCCTACTCACCCATATTTACAGTAGGCCTTGATGTTTTCCCTTTGCTTTAAGTGACCAGAAAGAGTAATGTGTGTAGGTTTTTTGCTCGCCTAATGGTCACAGTCACATGACCACAAAACCCATGGAAATCCTCCATCACAAATTCCAGCATGCTGTCCATAGACGTGGGACTATAACCAACAAAACGGTGCTTAGCTACTTTCCATTGCTGTCTTTCGCAACACTGTCTAGGGGTCATGAAGTGAGCCATTGTTGTAGTTACTGACAGTTTATGCATATCAAGTACGGAGAGCCCACAACGAAGCTCAGATGAAAGGGAGGTATGCATGAACATTTTCTACTTTTTCAACCTGGATCACATTACTCAGGTAAACAAGATCATAAACCTTTCTACTGCTAGTGCCACAGGGTAATATGCAAATGTCAGAGGGCACCAAGAAAACAGTTTTATACTGTGTACAAAGATCTTGTTATTACCCTCATTCAATGTTCCGAGCCAGCACGGTGCTCTACAAGCAACGAACTGACAACTAGCAAGTCGTGCAAGCCTAGAAAGACAGGACCAATGTCATTTGTCTAGAACTGTAAACCCTCTACAGCAAACAGCTATTTTTTATAAGGCTGAGCTTGTCTGCAAGGCTTGGACTGGTGCTGGGGGTAGGGGGCAGTGTGTGTGTGTGTGTGTGTGTGTGTGTGTGTGTGTGTGTGTGTGTGTGTGTGTTTGCACTGGCTAAACAAGTGGCCTGTAATAATTAATTAGCTGAAATTGTCACGTTTACCCAGGCTTGTGTATATGTGTGTGTGCACCATCCTTTACTGGCTGTTGTTTCCCAGCTGGTTTTATGGCTAGAGACCAACACAAAAGAAAGCTTAGCCTTGAGTAGCCTTAAGCACAGAGAGCATTTAAAAAAACACAGATTATTATTACTGTTTCCTTACTCTGATAGGCTTTTAGTCATAGCTATATAGCCTATTTCAGTTTAACGGATTTTGAAAAGGGTTGTTGGATTTGGTTTTGGTTCATTGCTTTCTTGGTCCCAAGGATATTAGAGGGAAAAGAAGCAGGATATTTTACCTCCCAAACCAGTTTAATTGTACCCTTGGATATGAGGACATAAGAAATGCTATCAGATTAATTTGGTCATACAGGATGTCTATCATCGTAGATATTCCTGAGGAAATTAATAGAGATGTATCATGTATCAGTGTATCATCTCTTGCCAAATTCTGGAGGGAAAAAAAAACAAGCTAGGCGTATTTGTACCCTTGATGAGTTAGTGTCAATTTGCAGGGGCCTTTTCTTCTCTTGCAAGGACCTTAACGTGTCCACATCAAACACAACCTGCAAGGACCTTAACGTGTCCACATCAAACACAACCTGCAAGGACCTTAAAGTGTCCACATCAAACACAACCTGCAAGGACCTTAACGTGTCCACATCAAACACAACCTGCAAGGACCTTAACGTGTCCACATCAAACACAACCTTCAAGGACCTTAAGGTGTCCACATCAAACACAACCTGCAAGGACCTTAACATGTCCACTTCAAACACAACCTGCAAGGACCTTAACATGTCCACACAACCTGCAAGGACCTTAACGTGTCCACATCAAACACAACCTGCAAGGGTGTTTTTGCCAGAGGTCATGAATAGAGAGAGTCAGTGAAATGAGACCCAGGAACATCCTAGTGCCTAGTCTTGCTCTGAAATAGGGATGCACGATATATATATATATATATATATATATATATATATATATATATTATTTTTTTAAACCATTGTGATTTCACTTGCGATATAGATCAAAACACATAAAAAACTAAGTTGAAAGGGGCATTGTTCTTGTTTGTAACAATCTCTTGACTGCATTTGAACAGAATCGGATGCAAACTTATAGTGGATCTACCAGCTAGGAATGTGAACTGCGCCGCTGAGTAAACTATACAAGCGGATGTTAAACGTGTATGTTTAACATCCGCTTGTATAGCGGATGTTAAACATATGAATCTCTTGCATATGTTAAACATATGAATCTCTTGCGATGTGGATATTGCACGTCAGTGTTGCGATTTCGATGTGAAATCAAATAATTGTGCAGCCCTACTCTGAAAGGATGACGTGATGTGGTAACAGAAGACAAAAGATGCTCAGAGGGATTTATCACGAGTGCTAGGAGAATCTTACAGCCAGTAGCCTCAGAGGTCATGGGCTCTCTAACCCCCTAGATGGCACAGTCAAACGCCAAAGGGGACAATGAATTGCAGGGCACTGCTCTTTGCCAAAAACGATTTTGAAATGGATAGTATGAATGAGAACATAGGACCATCAGTCCATCAGAGTGGATCTGACTCCATATGGAGACATTTTGGATGATATGGGTGAATGTAGTGGTCCCCTACTTGACCTACTGTAAGAAGTGTTCAAAAAGCTTCCCCACGCCTCTGTTGAAGCCTTACAGTAATATTTGTTTACCATGGTCCATTGTTTCCCCAACCCCATTACCAGAGTGGATCTTTATCGTAATGCAATAGTCAACCTGAGCCCTCAGTGGTTGTTTATTTCAAAGCTGAGAAGCGAAAAGCTTTCATTTAAGCTGATTAAGAGTAAAAGCAGGAGGCAGACAAACACCTAGTTTCTCTCAAGGGCCTGAGAATTGAATATCTTGTAATGGGCATAGGAGGGGCTGAGTTGGGTTTGACAGTGAGAGATATGTAAAGTGCACAACCCCCGATTGGCTTGCTGTCCCACTGTTTAAATGGTCTTCAGAAACGGCCTTGCCTGCCTGTGTGCTGCCTGCCAGGCTCATCCACACTTTGCCAGTAAAGGCTGATTGGGGTCACACTCTCCTGCAATATTTACTCGGCATAAATAAAACACACAGAGACCCGCTGGCCCGTCAGTAACAATAAACAGCGGGGAGAATTCAAATGCCCTTTAACTGAGTGATATAGCAACCTGGTACCATAGAATTAGGAATTAGCATTTAATGCGATCTCTATGTCTAGCTCACTTTAATTGAAAATGACCATTCGGCTGAATTGAGCTAACCAATAGCGTGAGGAGCTGACTGAGTAGGGTCTTTCCGGCACACTCGCCCCCAGGCAAAGCTGCGTATTGTCTGTGTACATGTAACCGTGTTGCTTCCGTCCCTCTCCTTGCCCCAACCTGGGCTCGAACCGGGGAACCTCTGAACACATCGACAACAGTCACATGCAAAGCATCATTACCTGTCGCTCCGCAAAATCTGCAAGGGAAACAACTCATCTCAGAGTGAGTGACGCCACCAATTTAAATGCTACTAGCGCACACCGCTAACTAGCTAGCCTTTTCACACCGGTTACATATAGATGGATGTCAACTTTAACAGACTCCTGATAGTCATGAGACCCAGCTATTGGGGTCAATATGCCTGGGTGAGATTAGAATATTCTCTTCCCAGTATTAAAAGGTCATTAGCAGGGTATCATGTATCCTGTATCAGTCTTTTGTGTAATTCCTTTCTGGGATTTTGCACCTGCCCTGTGTTTTTTCAAAGCTGCTTGACGAAGAAATTTCCCCTCAGGGATCAATAAAGTATCTATCTATCTATCTATCTATCTATCTATCTATCTATCTATCTATCTATCTATCTATCTATCTATCTATCTATCTATCTATCTATCTATCTATCTATCTATCTATCTATCTATCTATCTATCTATCTATCTATCTATCTATCTATCTATCTATCTATCTATCTATTCTGATTCTGTCTTGGTTTGGAGATTCTGGTATGGAAGAGATTAACATCCACAGGGATGCAATTCTTAGGGTGTGACAACACTGCTCTTTCCATGACATAGACTGACCAGGTGAATCCAGGTGAACGCTGTGATCCCTTATTGATGTCACTTCAATCAGTCTAGATGAAGGGTAGGAGACCGATTAAAGAAGGTTTAAGTCTTGAGACAATTGAGACATGGATTGTGTATGTGTGTCAAGAATTACAAAGCTTCTGGGTTTTTCACACTCAACAGTTTCCTGTGTGTATCAAGAATGGTCCACCACCCAAAGGATATCCAGCCAACACAACTGCAGGAAGCATTGGATTCAACATGGGCTTCCGACACCTTGTATAATCCATGCCCTGACAAATTGAGGCAGTTCTGAGGGAAAGGGGGGGGTGCAACTTAATATTAGGAAGGTGTTCCTAATGTTTTGTATGCTCAGTGTAATTGCACAGTATTGAGTGCAAGCTTATCTACCGGTCAGTATGGCGTCTGTGTCCTGCATCTCCAGTCTCCAGTGAAACATCAGCATTGCCCCCTGCTGGCTTAGTGTGGTATTGAGGAAAATGCAATATGCTAAATTCCTCCTCATAAAAATATTGAGTCAGTCAGCCCTGTGCAGTGATGCCTTACTTTGACAACACATGTATTTTCTGTGAAAAGAGGAGAAGGCTTGGTGTTGATGGATCACCTCACCTGGAACGATTTCAAAAAGATGTCTCCCTGGTTCGTCTGGGTTGGCGGTGAGCTCGTTCACCTGACAGCCCTGCAGAGGTATGCAGCCCTGGAACAAACAAACAGAGAAGGATTTCACTCAAACACAGGAATCAGCAGCATTTGGGAATCCATCCATTCGAAACCAAATAATAACGACACCTCAGTGAAATTAAACTCTAAATCGGTTAAATCACAAATATTGATTAAATCCTGATGAGACACAATAGACAGATGATCTCTCTATCTCTATCTATCTCTTTCATCTCTTTCATGATGATTGAATGCAGATCAATAATCATTAAGCAACATAATCAAGGCCTGTTCATTTAGAGACTACTCAGAAGGAAAGCCGGTTTCATTCTACCAGTCTGGCAGCATCCCTCATCATCCCTCAGCAAACAGGCTGGGATCTGAAAAACCAGAGGCCAAGCTGTCCACAGTAGTCACCATGGCAACAAATTGGTAGAATGTCGCGGCGGTGCTAGCAGCCCAGCAGAGCTCCCAAGGGTACAATGTGCCGTGAATATAGGGACAAATGCCTGAGGAAAACCAAGACGTAACTCAAGATCTGAGATGATGTCTTGTAGCAACCTTTATGGCTCCAAACACCAATCCATTCCTTAACGGCCTGCTCTGCATGATAAGAAATGGCTATAGATTGCCTCCATGCAAAACCTCTTCCTTCAATTATAATTTCCTTTCATCTCAGTGCGACGCCTTGCTGTGTGAATTGCTTACACAGCCCCCTGCTCCAATTCCTATTGATTAGACAGGAAAAAAGCAGACAGATTGACACTTTCGCACACATCCTGGTTACCGCGCAGACAGGGGGGTGTGCGTGCGTGTGTGTGGAGAAATCAATACTGGCTGGATGACTATTGACAGCCTGTGATTAAAAGGTGCCTGTCAAACCCTTCCGTCATTCAGCCAGGCCTTAATGCAGAGCTTCTCCAGCCTGAAAGGCATCGATGGTGTGCATGTGTGTTTGTCAAATCAAATCAAATTGTATTTGTCACATACACGTGTTTTTTGCAGATGTTATTGCGGGTGTAGCGAAATGCTTGTGTTTCTAGCTCCGACAGTGCAGTAATATCTAACAATGTGTATGTACTGTACGTGTGTGTGTGTGTGAGTTTGTTTGTGTTTGTGTGTGTGTTGGGGAGACAGGTCGGCATTTAAAAGGGCAGCAGTCAAGTGGGAACGCCTGTGGAAATCAATGGAGGTGCTTGGATATCAGGCCGGGAATGTAAGAAGATGATCACTGAACACTGGAAGCATGGGGCCACTGCCTTCCGCCTGTTGTCTTTCATTGGCTCACTTCATTACCCTTTCCTGGCTTGATGCTGTGTGGTAGTCCCGAAACAACTCTCTGCCTGATTACCTCGTAGCTCTTTCATGACCATGTCAATATCTCATGACCAACAGTGAGCAATGGTATCAAAATTATGTTTCATCCTGATTGTCCTTCTAGGCAGGGCAATCTATCCATGCTAGGTGGTGATATAGACAATTCTTTATTTTCTATTGGCCATTTGACCTGTCTGTCTAAGCAATGTATGAAAAACCACAGCAAAGTATTATTGGAGAGGATCTAAACCAGCCACAGTAGCTACTATAGCGAAAGTCCCACATTCAACCAAATAAAGGACTTCAGCGAACCTCTGCAATGAACTGAAGAAGAGCTTAGGTGTAAATGTTCAGTACCTGTGGCTTGGTCTCCTCCTCGTCTTTGTAGAAGTAGAGCTGGTCGGAGCGCAGGACAAACCATCTCAGTTGCCAGTTCTTCATGATGCTCCTCTGTTTCTTTAGCCAGCCAGCCTTCAGAGCCCCTTCCTGGAGACTGGGGGAGGACGGGCGGCACGGGCCCCGGGACACATCCCCCATCACCATGCTCTTGGACCGGGCTGGAGAGTCGAGACACACACACACACACACACACATGAATACAAATACACATGTAAGCAGGGAGGGAGACAGGCAGGGAAACAGGCTGGGAGGGAGACAGGCAGGGAGGGAGACAGGCAGAGAGGGATACAGGCAGAGAGGGAGACAGGCAGGGAGGGAGACAGGCAGGGAGGGAGACAGGCAGGGCGGGAGACAGGCAGAGAGGGAGACAGACAGAGAGGGAGACAAGCACATGCACATAGTGTGTGTCAGCTCCAGGGTTGCCATGGTGAGGCAGACACCACACACACCACGTTCTGCCCTGGAGGCTGAGGCTGAGGCCCCCCTCCCCTGGGTAGAGGTGGCTGGAGACCCACCCGGCACAGTGAAGAGAGGAGAGGCCTCAGGTGATATAAGCGATTCATTTAAAGCCCCTGGAAGAGAGTTACTGTCTGTTCTGGCAGGCAAATAGAACCAGGAACCCGTTTGAACTGTGATAATAAGACCTCCTGGGATTGACTCTGGGTTTTAGTGTAATGTGAGCTCAGTCAAGGACTGTTTCAGATGCAGTTTAACGGCTTCCTCTGTCTGGAGGCTCTGGACTCACACACTGTCCCTGTATCAGTTTCAGTCTGTCCTCTATGCAATGCAGTTCATAAAATTAGCAACAGTATCAAGTACAAGAAACACACAAGATGACTCAACACAGTACAGCATGTGCAGAAGGTGAAATCTGGTCATTACTAGTGCATGCATTAATCATTACATTTTACAAAATTAACAAAACCCTAATTTCAGCTTCTAGAGACCTGAGCATCCTGACAGAATAGCCGCTCAGCAACACCTCTCACAGAGCCAAACAGCAGCAAAGGCAAACAAGACAAGCAATTTGATGATCATGTATAATTTATAGGAATCAATCCGGCAGACATCCTCTCTGCTGGACCTCCTGTGTGACACACCTTGGGATCATTTCTAAGCTTAGAGGGGGAAGGGGGGATGAAAATCAATGTTTATTCGGCCCTTTTCTCTCTTATTCTCCCTTTCTTCTCCTTCTTGCGATATGGGATGGGTATGGACGCCCAGGAGTTTCTCACGTGGTCAGGGAAAACTCCCGACCCTAAGGATGGGGAACGCTATAGTATATGTAGTATGATGCAGACCCCCTGGAAAGACACTTCCCAATATCTCCCTGGCGTCACCCACCATGGTTTATTGCAATAAATTAATAGTTCAAACTGTCCATTAATTTACAGTCATTGGATATTATACACTGTGGTTATGGGTTGGGCTGTGGATCCTTTGCCCCCAGCACCAGACACAATATAGCATGGCCGCTGTAGGCTAGTCGTCATGGTCCCATTCCTAATGGGTTACACTCATCAGAGGAGCAGGGGCCATATATATACCATTTCTCTCTCTCTCTCCATCTACAACCGTCCCTCCATCTCTCTCTACCTTCGTCCCTGTGTCTTGGCGCACTGCTGGCCCCGCTCAATCACAGCCATGTGTTCTACCCTGGAAGCCCTATTAGAGTAAGTACATACTGTACACACACTAGGGTTGAATATATTCCCGGTATTTTACAAATGTTCCATCCCGAGAACAAATCCCTTTTCTCCTGGGTAACCCAGTTCTTCCCGCCAAAACCGGAAGTGTCATTCAAAAACATTTATAAAGCATATAAATAGGCCTACAGTGCATTCAGAAAGTATTCAGACCCCTTGACTTTTTACGTTGCAGCCTTATTCTAAAATGGATTAAATCATTGTTTTCCTTAATCAATCTACACACAATACCCCATAATGACAAAGTGAAAACAGGTTTTCATTGATCATCCTTGAGATGTTTCTACAACTTGATTGGAGTCCACCTGTGGTAAGTTCAATTGATTGGACATGATTTGGAAAGGCACAAACCTGTCTATATAAGGTCCCACAGTTGACAGTGCATGTCAGAGCAAAAACCAAGCCATGAGGCCGAAGGAATTGTCCATAGAGCTCCGACACAGGATTGTGTCGAGGCACAGATCTTGGGAAGGGTACCAAAAAATGTCTGCAGCATTGAAGGTCCCCAAAAACACAGTGGCCTCCATCATTCTTAAATGGAAGAAGTTTGGAACCACCTAGAGCTGGCCGCCCAGCCAAATTGGCCAATCGGGGGAGAAGGGCCTTAGTCAGGGTGGTGACCAAGAACCTGATGGTCACTCTGACAGAGCTCTAGAGTTCCTCTGTGGAGATGGGAGAACCTTCCAGAAGGACAACCATCTCTGCAGCACTCCATCAAGGCCTTTATGGTAGAGTGGCCAGATGGAAGACACTCCTCATTAAAAGACACATGACAGCCCGCTTGGAGTTTGGACCTCAGACTGGGGCGAAGGTTCTCCTTCCAACAAGACAACGACAAGCACACAGCCAGGACAACGCAGGAGTGGCTTCGGGAAAAGTATCTGAATGTCCTTGAGTGGCCCAGCCAGAACCTGGACTTGAACATCCCGATCAAACATCTCTGGAGAGACCTGAAAATAGCTTTGCAGCGACACTACCCATCTAACCTGACAGAGCTTGAGAGGATCTGCAGAGAAGAATGGGAGAAACTCCCCAAATACAGTTGTGCCAAGCTTATACCGTCATACCCAAGAAGACTTGAGGCTGTAATCGCTGCCAATGGTGTTCAACAAAGTACAGAGTAAAGGGTCTGAATACTGTAGCTAGCTACAGTGGGGAGAACAAGTATTTGATACACTGCCGATTTTGCAGGTTTTCCCACTTACAAAGCATGTAGAAGTCTGTAATTTTTATCATAGGTACTCTTCAAATGTGACAGACGGAATCTAAAACAAAAATTAATTAGCACTTTATTAGCACCCTAATGTTACCAGCCTACCTCCTCTTTTTCTCCTTATTGTTCATTTCTTCCTCGCGTTCAACAGTTTAATGAAATACGTTTTGTTGTCCTTATCTTTATAATTCTAATGAAATCCTTGAATAATATAGGACTAGAATTATTTGCAGAAGGCTTTCACTTCTCTTCAGGAAGATTGAATGGTTATAGGTCTGAATAAATAACTGCCATAGCCTAGCGCCATTGCACGTTCACTCTTCTTTCAAACTACCCAAGTTCTATTTGCTGCTGTATTTAATATTCAGCAAACAAGAGCTTGCAACCCTCTTCAAATAGTCTATTGGTATAAGAAATGCTAAACAAAATGATGTCTCTCTTTTCCTGCATGGGACTCCAAGAGCTGAGGAGGATTTTTTTTGCCAGGTTTCCTCCAGGCGTGACACTTGGCATTCAGGCTAAAGAGTTCAATCTTGGTCTCATCAGACCAGAGAATCTTGTTTCTCATGGTCTGAGAGTCCTTTAGGTGCCTTTTGGCAAACTCCAAGCGGGCTGTCATGTGTCTTTTACTAAGGAGTGGCATCTGTCTGGCCACTCTACCATAAAGGCCTGATTGGTGGAGTGCTGCAGAGATGGTTGTCCTTCTGGAAGGTTCTCCCATCTCCACAGAGGAACTCTGGAGCTCTGACAGAGTAAACCGGATTCCCGCCATTCAACTCTAACACACACCTGTCCTGGAGGGACCATAAGCACGGTCGGTAGAGACTCGTTTGAGCTCTTTTGTTTTAATATTGTAAATGGTGTATTGCGAGATCTCAAACATCGTCTTAATTGAAACTATAATGACAAAGTCTTTCATTACTGTATTCATTATTCTGTCATTCCAGCCAGATGTATTTCATCAGTAGTGTTTCAGACCATAACACACCTTGGCATTGTGGGTTTTCTAAACAGACATTTGTGGGAAGCCTTGTGAGTCTTGTTTTCCAGTTTCTACACTTTTGAAGGGTTCCAAAAGGGTTCTTCGGCTGTACCCATAGGAGAAGCCTTTTTGCTTCCATGTAGAACCATCTGTAGAAAGGGTCCTACATGGAACCCAAAAGAGTTCCACCTGCAACCAAAAAGGGTTCTTCAAAGTGTTATCCTATGGGGACAGATTCTAGATAGCACCTTTTTTTCTAAGAGTGTAATGTAGCTTGCATCAGAAGTGGCAATCCGTGGGTGCATTGGAATACACTGCCCAATTATCTGAGTCAGTGTGTTTGTGTATGTATGTCAGTGTGTGAAGGACACATGGTACACTGAGCCAGTGTGGAGATTTTTCCTATCAGTGATTCATTTCACGTTAAAGTCTGCACCAGTTGTATTCGGCGCATGTGACAAATAACATTTGATTTGACTCCCTGTGTTGTCATGAGCGTAGCTACAATGTGGAAACTCCCAGTCTCTAAGTAGGTCTAACAAACAACATTGGGACTGTTGTGTTTTCACAAAATACTAGCAATTCATTTAGCTAATGAGTGCGCATTCATAGTATTTCTTTGTACGTTTATGGTTAAGTAAATGGATGATTCACACTCACAGTAGCTCTGAGATTGTAACCCAAACATACTATTCTCCCCCATATAATTGATAGTTATCTTCAATGAAAGATTTAGTAGATTGGTGGTCCTCCTCATTGTGTGTGGCATGTACTCCCTGACCCTAGAGAATAGTCTGCCAAGGATGTTCATCATGAGTAATGTACTGTATATTGTGTACCAGCTTTACTAATACCATCAATCAATGAGCTAATGTCTAAAAGCATGATATCACGCCAGCTAAGGAGATGTGCTCTATATAACTAATCTATTTATCATGTTCTAATGTGGTGCTACTAGAATATGGTCTATATGTCTCTAACCCATAGTAATGAGACTCTGTATGATTCATCCATAGTAATGGCATATGACTAAATGTGTCTGTTTTCCTGTGGCCCATACGTCATACCTACCTTATTGTGTTTCAAAATGGGTGAAAACTCATCCAGAGATAGTCCTCATCACCATAGAGAAATAACGGCGGCATGATTCCATTGCGACCCTGGACCTGTAGTGCCGCAGCTCAGTTGGTCAGGTGAGGTGCCTAGTTGGAACAAAACCCTGCAGTACCTGCGGCACTCCAGGGACAGGGTTGCCTACCGCTGAGCTGTGTATTCATCATCACACGGTACGGATGTATAGTCCTCGCCTCCAAATCAGAGAATAGCTATCCGTTAACCTGTCACAATGGGCAGACTTATCAGCCACAGAGTATATTACCTGTCTCTTTTCTCCAAGCATGGAATCCATTTGAGTAATTCCCTTTAATGAATATGGTTGCTGTTTGATTTATGATGCATGTTGATGAATGTATTAACCCATTGTTAATCAGTGGAGAGTTTGCGTTGCCTAAGAAACTGTTGTAGGCGTCGCTCAGATTAGGGGGAGGGGGTGTGAGTACTGTGCTGTGATGTTCAGCTGCAGTGAGGTGTAACACTGCTGTACTGGTGTGTGTGTGTGTACTCTGTGTTCTAGTGATGGGGGGAAAAAATGATTACAGTTACATATCGCAATATTATTTTGGACGATATTATATCAATACTTGACTTTTAGGTAACGCTAGCTATCCCTAGTCGGCTATACCTGTGCCAAAACTCTGGTATTTTTCATCCTATATCTTGTTCTCCATTTTCTTTTCAAATATTGAGCCAACATGTTTTCAGCACTTTTATTTTCTCATGCTCTCTCTTGTCTCTAAGACAGCAGACACATAGTGAGCAATATGTCTGGAACATCAAATTGCAATACAACTGCAGTATCAAATCGCAATCAGGTAGCCTGGCGGGTAGGAGTGCTGGTCCAGTAACCGAAAGGTTGCTGGATCAAATCACCGAGCTGACAAGGTAAAAATCTGTCATTCTGCCCCTGAGCAAGGCAGTTAACCCACTTTCCCCCGGGTGCCGATGACGTGGATGTCGATTAAGGCAGCCCCCCCGCACTTCTCTGATTCAGAGGGGTTTTGTTGAACGCGGAAGACACGTTTCAGTTGAATGCATTCAGTTGTAGAACTGAACTAGTATCCCATTCCCAATTGTGAGAATCACAATACATATTATATCGGCACCTAAGTATCGGGATAATATCGTATTGTGAAGTCCCTGGCAATTCCCAGCCCTAGTGTGTAGTGTATCTATGCTGTATGTTCTGTTTCATAGTATGTGTGTGTACTGCTGTGGCTGTAGCTCATCTGTCAGTACTGTCAATGCTGTGTAGTATTACTACAGTAGTGGGATTTCTCATCCCAAAAACATGGCAATAAAACTTCAAAGGCATGTCGATAAAAAGAGTGAAATAGCTGTGATGTGGGTTATTTAATGAGATTTCCATGGACCAGAAACTAGATTTAAAAGGACACGAAAATGTAATTTCTTCATGTGTTTTGTTGAATAAATAAATAAAAAATCTATTTACATACTAAATTACAAAAGCTATGCAGAGAATGTGTGCATCTTAGAACCACAAACCTAATTGAATCTATTTTATTTGTATCTATATTTTAATTGATGAATTCATCAATTTAATTTCTAATGCAACTTATTTTAGAGAGAATAAATGAATATGGATAACAAAGTGATCTATCCTTACATCTAGTACTGTTCATCATTTCACATTAACTCTCATGAAGACTTATCACACCTGCATCACTTTGCCATTCACATTCTACTGTCAATGCCGCACACATCAAAAGCAACAACTGACAGACAAGCATCTGGCCAGCATCATCAAGATGAAAGAGGAGATGATGATGATGATGTCACTCACAGCATCATAGTAGAACGATCTATGTGTACCGACCATGTGCTCCATGCACATACAGTATGTAGTAGTAGCGTAGTGAGATAGTAGTGGTAGCAAAAAAAATACATCGCCCTCGGCTCGCTCACCTCTCCTGGTCTGTCTGATCTTGGGACTCAGCATGGCTGTCATCGCTGGAGGACCACACTTTCCCCTCTCAGCATGTTCATCTGTCCATCCGGCACCCCACCCCTCTCGATTTTCTCTCTCTCTATCACTCTTTCTCAACACACCATCCTCTCCTCTCCCTGTCTATCCTCTATTCTCTTCTCTCGCTCACTGACCTTCTGTAGTAGGCAGCACCAGCAGCATCAGGCTAGGGGGCTGGGGCTGAGGGGGGAGGGATCCCTCGTCCTCGCACACGCTCAGTGGCCTCCACCCCTCCCTTCTACATTATTCATCGCCGGGGCGACCACGCTGGTGGGTAGGGGGGAGGGAGGGGGGATCTCATCCCATTACCACTATACTACACTGACCGGTAAACGCCTGTTTGTGGTTGGATTCCCCTTCCCATCGCATGTTCAATGGGGCTGAAACACACAAGGAGGAGAGCTGCTGTTTCCCTGTCGCTTTCTCTCTCTCTAGCTGGCAGCTACACTCTTAATTAGCTAAAGCTGTGTGTTTCTCTCTTTTTCACTAATGTTCTGTCATTTTCTCTCTTTCTAGCTTTTTCTCCCTCTGTCTGTGTTCTTCCTTTTCCTTCTTTTTCTCTCACTGGTGTCTACCTCTTCCTCATCATGTCGTTTACGGAGGTTCAATCAGGAAGGCTACTCTGATCGCGTGTTTAACATCATCAAGTAGCATAACATAATTCACTCGGTTTCCTATTATACAGGCATAGTGGGAATGAATACAAACTTATTATCAGCATAGCGTCTCGTTCTTCTCGTTCCTAGTAGCAATTATCACTTTCCTCTCTCTCAACCAGTGGGTGTGAATCTTGGGATATATTAAACCTTTTCGGGGGTAGATCAGCTTTAATATTGCAGATAGATTGTGGCTTCCATCAATGTAATTGTTTGCAGAATTTCCAATCCCCCATAAATTTTTTTGTAAATATAAATATAAATGTATATATTTGTAAAAAAATATATTTTCCTTTATTATTTTCCCCTAACCCTACCATCCCTCCCCTAATTGGAGTAAACTAATGGACAACAACTCTTAGGCTTTTACAGCTTATACACACTATACACATTTTACGGACACAGTATAGTTTACAATAGTTATCTTTTCTTAGTTTTTTGTCCCATCCTTCAGCTCCACTCAACCCCTCGATTGACTATGACTTTTTAAATCACCCAACAGTGCTATTTGCAGAGTAAATGTTGCAAATATTCAGCCTTTCCTGAAAAACAAGCTACATATGGACAGTACCAAAACAAATTATCTAATGATTCTGTCTCTTCGCAGCAAAATTTGCTGAGCTGGGATGGTTGTACCCCCCATATATATAACGTTTTATTGGTTGCAAGAATTTTGTATAATAATTTAAATTGAAAAAAGTTTTTGATCCAGCGTTATTTTGTGTATCAGTTCCCAACTATTTTGCAATCTATATGGCACAGCTGTCAATTTTTTGGTCCTTAAATTAAACTGTTATACTTTACTTTTATTTATCACAATTTTCTTTAGCCAATTCTGGTCTTCAATGCAGGGCCAACAGACAAATTCTTGGGATGTATTTATGTCAACTTACCCATGTTCTCTAACTTGTTGTTTTTCATAACAGTTTTCAAATGTCTCTGCTTTCTGTGTTGTTTAAGTCATGTCATACCCCAAAATCTCCCATGAGGAAGAAGATTCGTCTCTTGTTCCAGCGATAGATCTACACCCACTCCCAGGTGATCCAGGTGAATCCTCCATGACTATTTTCCTGAGAAGAAGTTAAGCCTTGTCCACACTGCAGGCCTTAATGCTCAAATCAGTTTGTTTACAACTGATTCCATATGTGTTATTTCATAGTTTTGATGTCTTCACTATTATTCTACAATGTAGAAAATAGTAAAAATAAAGAAAAACCCTTGAATGAGTAGGTGTTCCAAAACTTTTGACTGGTAGTGTAGGTAAAATAATTTTCATTGAAGAAGACATCGTATAGTCTTCTGATAACAGTGATGGTGAAGAAAGGGCAATTAACAGTGTTGTTGTCACGGAAGAAGCTTGGAAATCAGTGGAATGTCTGCTAGATGCAGAGTATGAGAAGGAGATAAATAAAATGCTGTACAAACAAAACGGAAATGACACAGGACGTCTTATTTCATGAAAAGTGTTGCATTCTGCCGTGAAGCGTTCATCCATTGTCACGGTTGTGTGTATACATAGACCAAGGCGAAGCGCAGTCGTAGTTTGACATTCTATTTATTATATATATAAATATACTCAGTGACGAACTGACCAAAACAACAACGTTACACAAAACAGAAATACACTTACTTCAACCGTGCACTGAAGATATACAAACAATGACCCACACAGCAGGTGTGGGATAAGGCAACTTAAATAGAATCCCCAATCAGAGACAACGGCTCGCAGCCGTCTCTAATTGTGGATTCAGCACAAAAAGGAAAACATAGATCTAGGCCTACTAGATCTGTCAGGCTCTGACCCTGGCTATCTAGAGGAGCCAAAGAGCTCCCTATGGCCAGAGCCTGACAGTACCCCCCCTCTAAGGCGCGGATTGGAGCAGACGACCGGCCCCATACTGGGCACCGGTGGAGCGGACTGCTCCGGCATGGGATTGGAGCAGACGCCCGAACCCGGACTGGGCACGGGTGTGACAGGTGGTTCCGGCTCTGGAGCTGGGCAGACGTCCGGACCCCGACTGGGCACCGGTGGAGCGGACTGCTCCGGCATGGGAATGGAGCAGACAACCGGCCCCGGACTCGGCACCGGTGTGACAGGTGGTTCCGGCTCTGGAGCTGGGCAGACATCCGGACCCCAACTGGGCACCGGTGGAGCGGACTGCTCCGGCACGGGAATGGAGCAGACGACCGGCCCCGGACTGGGCACCGGTGGAGCGGACTGCTCTTACACTGTAGTGAAGCAGATGACCGGCCCCGGACTGGGCACCAGTGGAGCGGGCTGCTCTGGAGACTCCGGGCTGCTGACCTTCGCTGGAGGCTCCGGGCTGCTGACCTTCGCTGGAGGCTCCGGGCTGCTGACCTTCGCTGGAGGCTCCGGGCTGCTGACCTTCGCTGGAGGCTCCGGGCTGCTGACCTTCGCTGGCGGCTCTGGGCTGCGGACCTTCGCTGGAGGTTCCGGGTTGCTGACCTTCACTGGAGGCTCCGAGCTGCTGACCTTCGCTGTAGGCTCCGGGCTGCTGACCTTCACTGTAGGCTCAAGGTTGCGGACCTTCATTATAGGCTCATGGTTACTGACCTTCGCTGGAGGTTCCGTGCTGCGGACCTTCGCTGGCGGCTCCGTGCTGCGGACCTTCGCTGGAGGCTCCGGGCTGCGGACCTTCGCTGGAGGCTCCGGGCTTCGGACCTTCGCTGGAGGCTCCGGGCTGCGGACCTTAACTGGAGGTTCTGGGTTGCGGACCTTCACTGGCGGCTCCGTGCTGCGGACCTTCGCTGTAGGCTCAGGGCTACGGACCTTCACTGGAGGCTCCGAGCTGCTGTCCTTCGCTGGAGGTTCCGGGCTGCGGACCTTCGCTGGAGGTTCTGGGCTGCTGGCCTTCGCTGGAGGTTCTGGGCTGCGGACCTTCGCTGTAGGTTCCGAGTTGCTGACCTTCGCTGGAGGCTCCGGGTTACTGACCTTCACTGTAGGCTCCGAGCTGCGGACCTTCACTGTAGGCTCAGGGTTGCTGACCTTCTCTGTAGGTTCTGAGTTGCTGATCTTCGCTGGAGGTTCCGGGCTGCGGACCTTCGCTGTAGGTTCCGAGTTGCTGACCTTCGCTGGAGGTTCCGGGCTGCGGACCTTCGCTGGAGGTTCCGGGCTGCGGACCTTCGCTGGAGGTTCCGGGCTGCGGACCTTCGCTGGAGGTTCCGGGCTGCGTACCTTCGCTGTAGGTTCCGAGTTGCTGACCTTCGCTGGAGGCTCCGGGTTACTGACCTTCACTGTAGGCTCCGAGCTGCGGACCTTCACTGTAGGCTCAGGGTTGCTGACCTTCTCTGTAGGTTCTGAGTTGCTGATCTTCGCTGGAGGTTCCGGGCTGCGGACCTTCGCTGTAGGTTCCGAGTTGCTGACCTTCGCTGGAGGTTCCGGGCTGCGGACCTTCGGTGGAGGTTCCGGGCTGCGGACCTTCGCTGGAGGTTCCGGGCTGCGGACCTTCGCTGGAGGTTCCGGGCTGCGTACCTTCGCTGGAGGTTCCGAGTTGCGGACCGTCGCTGGTTTGGTGCGTGGAGCTGGCACTGGCCTTACCGGACTTGGAATCGGCACAGTCTTAGAAGCCCGCTCTCGTAGAGACATCAGCTCCGTCACGAGTGCCTTTCGGCGCTCGAAGTCCTCCTCTTCCTCTATTTTCCTCAGGAACGGTTCCCACTGCGTCTCAGGGGGAAGAGCAATCCAGGCTCTCCACCACCTCGCCTGTTCCTCCAGTGGTCGATCGAAAAATCCCTCAGGCCTCTCTCGATTATCTACCGTTGGAGGACGAAGTGGTGGGCGATCCTCTTCCTCCCAATCCTGACGCAGACAATTTCCTCCTCTCCGCTCCGACTCTCCATTATAGCGCTGCTTGGTCTTCACAGGGTGGGTCATTCTGTCACGGTTGTGTGTATACATAGACCAAGGCGAAGCGCAGTCGTAGTTCGACATTCTATTTATTATATATATAAATATACTCAGTGACGAACTGACCAAAACAACAATGTTACACAAAACAGAAATACACTTACTTCAACCGTGCACTGAAGATATACAAACAATGACCCACACAGCAGGTGTGGGATAAGGCAACTTAAATAGAATCCCCAATCAGAGACAACGGCTCGCAGCTGTCTCTAATTGTGGATTCAGCACAAAAAGGAAAACATAGATCTAGGCCTACTAGATCTGTCAGGCTCTGACCCTGGCTATCTAGAGGAGCCAAAGAGCTCCCTATGGCCAGAGCCTGACATCCATGTATACGGCTAAGAGTCTAGCTACAGTTTCAGATATTATGTAATTTCACATTGCTAGTAATAGCCTAATGTTAGCTACCTAACTAGCTAACATTGAACCTATTTGGTTCAGCTAGCTACATGTCTAAACAAAAGACCCAAAGTTAAAGCTTACTGTTAGCTCGCTAGCTGACGTTAGTTAGATGGCTGGCTTTCTAGCTAACAATGTCTTAATATTTGTTGTTATTTCCTGTTTTACAGCCTCAATGCTCTGGAGCCTGGTGTTGTTGTCTCCAAGGAGCATTCGGACTCAGTCGGGACCAGGTTTCAGCTGCTGCTCAACGCTGACATCCTTCCTCCCACAGATGGTCTGCCTGTACAAGCACCACCTGGACTGGACACAGCTAGACAAACATATATTTTTGAGAAGATCAGGGAGTTTTGCGTCGAAGAGGCTATGGACATAACATGCCCTGCACCAAAGTCAAGGGCAGGACAGAAACAAGCTATGCGAATATATAGATTCCCTTGTTCATGCGTGGTTCGGACGGACCAGTCATCAGCACTATCTGCAGTGCCTCTATTCAAATGACTCTCTCCTAACACACACGCCATGCTCAGCCACTTTACCCCTGATTGTATGCATATAACTACCTCGTCTATCACTGATATCGTTATTGATATTGTTCTTGTACATACTGTATATTACTTTATTTATATTGACACTATCTATTTCTGATATTGCTACTATGCAAGTAACCATTTGGCTGTACCGTTTACACCTTCTGTAGAGACCCATTGTCACGGAAGGGTGCAGAGAGAGACCTTCGCTGGAGGTTCAGGGGCCCCGACCTTCGCTGGAGGTTCAGGGGCGCCGACCTTCGCTGGAGGTTCAGGGGCGCCGACCTTCGCTGGAGGTTCAGGGGCGCCGACCTTCGCTGGAGGTTCAGGGGCGCCGACCTTCGCTGGAGGCGCAGGGCTGCTGACCTTCACTGGAGGTTCAGGGCTGCGGACCGTCGCTGGAGGTTCAGGGCTGCGGACTTTCGAGGAGGTTCCGGTCCAACCATACGCCTCGCCACGAGAGTCATCTGGCGCTTGAAGTCCTCCAACGCCTGTATAACCAGCGGATCCCTCTGCTTCTCCAGAGGAAGAGCATTCCAGGCTCTCCACCACCTCGTCCGCTCCTCCTCCGGGTATTCCTCGAACCCCTCTGGCCGCTCCCGATCCAGATCTGTGGGCATCTGAAGTGGCGTGCGACTCCCCTTTTTCAGCCTCTCCGGGCTCTGGCCGCGCACAGATGGTGTGGTGCTCACAGCCATGACAGATCTTGCCTTCTCCATCCTCCTCCATAGTTTCATGAAACTACCCCGGTCCTCCGGCTTCACCCTAGGCCACGTGGGAATGGGTACTAATTCCTCCGAGTTAGTCTCTCCCCAGTTGCGCTGCTTGGTCTCAGTGTGGTGGGTCGTTCTGTCATGGAAGGGTGCAGAGAGAGACCAAGACGCAGCGCAGGGATAGTAGTTCGACATCTATATTTATTTATACTATGTAATATCTTTTATATACTATGTATAAACAACAAACACAAATGACGAACTACAGAACAAAACACGAATAGACTAAACGTCACGTTCCCCGAAACAGACACGAACTGAACGGACGTAAAAAAAGGCACACTTACTTTTCACCGTGACTGCGACATATAGCGAACATATAACGATATGTAACGATAACGACCCACACCAACGTGAAGGACAGACTCAACATATATTGGATCCTGTCACGGTTAGGATTGATGGGACGGTAAACGGAGCGCTGGTGAAGTGTCATCCTTTTTATTTTAAATGAGATGTTCTCACGAAGCATTTAAAATAACATAAGGAGAGTGAAAACAAAAACAGACTACAAAACAAAACACAGTGACTTACTTTGTGACGCTGCTGGCAGTGCAGACAAACACAAACGAACAATGATCCACACACAGGTCGAAATGTGTGGAGTCTAAATACTATCCCCAATCAGAGACAACGCTAGACAGCTGTCTCTGATTGGGGATGATAATCTCCCTAGTTAGGGTGTGAGGACTTGGTTGTGTGCCTCTCTCCTCCCCTAGGTGGGAGTAAGAGGCCTTACCACAACCAAGCCCTCACAGATCCCTAATTTGAGACAATGCCGTGCAGCTGCCTCTAATTAGGGATCCAACCTAAACCCCACACAGAAACAGAAAAGAACGACACTGTCAGACTCTGACCACAGCTACATAGAGAAGCAATTAGGCTTCTCTATGGCCAGAGCCTGACACACATCCACTTAGCAAGATGTTGCTGGGGGTTAAACCATTTCTTTCAAATGACCCATCAATTTAGACAAGTGTGTCTGGGTAAGCGTCATTTAATATTTATTAAATATTTTTTATCTGGACACATTCTGTTAACCTGGAATTTGTCCTACTACTTTTAGTCTTAATCTTTACTAAACTACTCACTGTTTAGCACATGATCTCACATGTGAATCCTTAAAGAGATGGGTGGGGCTAAGGCTTAAGAGGGTGTGAACGATGCTAAATGGGTGTAGACAAAGGAGAGCTATCCAGTAGGGACCAAAACATTCAACGTCCGTTTTCTCAAAAGCGAGATTACAAGTTTATCAACGTTCAAAGCGGAATTACTTTCCCATTGTTCCTCAAATGCAGTGTATGATATGCCATTTTGTAGCTCTGAGTCTATACTTTTTTCCAATGTAAAAAACACAATTTCAAATTTTGCTACATAAGACCGATTTTAGCCAGTCGGTCACATATGGTAGCAGCACTAAGGCAAGGCGTTTTCCCTCCACATTTACGTTTTCGCGAGGCTGTCTTCTTACCGGTTTTCTATTGTTTCCTTCTAATGGCGAGTTCACAACTCCTATCGCTTTTATTCCTTCACGTGATTTCAATTTTTCTGATCCGGTCTTTTCACTCTAATCACTATTTGCCTAACTTATTTATTTTGGGGGGTTTTGATGCCAGCTGCCCAGCAAAGGGTTACCTGTCATCAGCAACTGGCTCTGAGGAGCGTTCCTCGGAGATGAGGCCATACCCCTAACTAATAAAATTCCATATTGCATTCTGTCTCTGTTGTTCATTCACTTAAGCCTGTACTCGATTGAAAATGTAGTTCACGAAAGTTCAATCAGGAGGCTGGTCTGAAATCTTGTTTAACTTCATCAAGCATCATAACATAATTCACTTGGTTTCCTATTATACAGGCATAGTGGGAATTAATAAGTATCATTATCAGCATAACGTCTCGTTCTTCTCCTCTTTCCTAGGAGCAATGTGTGGAATGTCATTCACCTATTTACCTTTAGCCTACAAGCACAGCCCAATAACGCTTGCTGTTTAACCTACAGGCTCACTCATGCAATTATGACTTACCTCTCTCTCAACCAATGGGAGTAAATCTTGGGATGTAGTTATATGTCAACTTACCGATGTTCTCTCACTTGCTGTTTTTCCGCAACAGCTTTCAAGGCCCGTCATTGCTTATGCTTCAGGTGTAACCCTCTTTCTCTCTCTCTCTCGCTCTCTCTCTCTGGCTCTCTCTCTCTCCCCCTCAAAATCTCCCTCTTAGTTCCCTGCATCCCTCTAATATTATTGCATCATTGTGGGAGCAGCAGCCCAGGCATCCTCCTCCATTCCTCCTCCTCTCCTCTTCTTCCCATATGGAGTATAAAAGCTTTAAGTCCTCCACTGCAATTGAATCAGCATTGCCCTGAAGACCACAGCTGCTCTTACTACAGAGACCAGAGGGGGAAGGGCCACACAAACCTCAGTACAAGCCAAAATGAGACAGCAATAAAAACCTTACGGCCATGGATAGTGGATAGGGCTAGGGTTAGGGTTTGGCTGGGCACTGCTGTTTTTGTTCAGCCCTAACAACTGAGCTGCTCATTGTCACTAGGGTTGCAAAGCTACCGGCAATTTACCAAAGTGATCAAAATCTTCGGTAATTTGGGTATTAACAGGTAATCTATGGCAATCTATGGTAACTTTAGTAATTTATACTTGAATAACTTTAAGAAAATGTATTAGTATTCATTTTTTATGAATCTCTAGTGCAGTGGACACCAACTGATTTATCGCGATCGACTAGTCGATCTCCAAGGCATTCGTAGTCAATCACCAAAAAACCCCAACAACAATAAAAAACAACAACGATAAAGCCTTGCATTCCTATGTTTTTATTTTATTTTGTTTAGCGTTGCTAGCTTAATTCAGCAGCCCTACTGCCTGGAAAGCAAGGTGTTCCCATTTTGAATCATTTCATGTGTCTGAAGGTAGAACTCTGCATACCCGGCAGGCCCAGAGAGCCAATCAAGTGCACCTATAATAGGCCTATGCACGTTCTCCCTAATTCCACTCACGCTACAACTGGCACTGCAGCTGCAATGAATGAGTAGGCCTATAGCAAAGTGTTTCGAAAAGCTTGTGCTGTTCTTATTACCGTCTTGTCTCTTTTTTAATGTCAAGGAATATGTCACTTTTTCTGGTCATAGGAGTAACAACATGAATTGGTGCATGAGGCAGAAATAATGCAGTGTGACTTGTCCCCTTTTATCAGAGAAGGGCCAGAGAGTGGGGGGACCATGAGCCGGGTGAGAGGCAGCCTCACCTCTGTTCACTACCTCCCTCCTCCCTCCCTCCCATCAGATTGACCATCAGATGCAGGCCACCAGTACAGTATAGTAAAATAAAAAAAGCAAATGATTATGCTCACTCATCTGTGCCTTAAATGTAATACAACAAATTATCTATTACCAGTGTGATCATATACCTACAATTTTTAAATATATTTTCTAAATGGTCTGAGAGGAACAATATTCAAGCATAGCCAATATGCAGTGATAATGTATTGGGCCTACAGCCTACTGTACAACCCTCATTGCTGCAGAACTGTTTTTTCTAGGTTCATGTTGCATAGGGTTACTGTATGTTTTTTTGTTGAAAAATCGGAACGGTAGATCTCGGCTTGCTTTTGGACTCAGAAAGTGATCTTGACTCAAAGGTTGGTGACGACTGTTTTAGTAGATAGACCATATGGTTCAAGAGAAAATAGCCTAATTAATGAAAAAAGCATCTATATGTCAGGCTCTGGCCATAGAGAAGCCTATTTGCTTCTCTATGTAACCATGGTCAGAGTCTGACAGTTCTTTTCTTTCTCTTTCTGGTGGTGGTTTGTGTGGGATCCCTAATTAGAGGCAGCTGTAGCGCATCGTCTCTAATTAGGGACCCTACATAGGTTTGTAGATTTTCACACTGGGTTGTGGGTCGTTGTCGTTATATGTCGCAGTCACGGTGAAAGTAAGTGTGCTATTTGTTTCGTCCGTTCATTTCGTGTTTGTTTTTGGGAAGGTGACGTTTTGTCTATCGTGTTTGTTTTGTGTTGTTTAGTTCGTCATTTGGTGTGGTACTATTACATAGTATAATAAATCATGTCGAACTATAATCCCTGCGCTTGCACCCTCTCGTGACACTATAATGGCATTATTTTCAATTAACTCTGCAACTCTTCCAAGTATTTACTTTTTTTCACAACTTCCACCAGTTTCGCAACAAAACATTTACAACAAATACATATTGACATAGTAAAATAAATAAACAGTAAAATGTAAAAAAAGCCATAAATTAATTAATTCCCCCCCAAAACTTGAAAGATACAAACATTCTGGTAGTTTACTGGTAAACATCAAAGTTTGCAGTAATATACCCTCCCTTTGCAATGCTAACACTAACACAACATACACCATGAAATATGGGCCCCTTCGTCAATTTCTGAGGTGTATTATATGCTGTGTTGTTTCGTGTTTTAGGATGGATTGTTTTAAATTGGGAAAATCATGGTTTAGCACCATCTGTGTGAAAAACCAGCAGGCAATGCTGTACAACAGCGCTTGTAGCCTCTCTTCTTGGGTCAATGCATGTCATTGTACTGAATTAGAATATACTGACTGCTGACTGTCTAGAATAGGAATCCAGAGCTTTGTTGCTCTCTTGTTAAATATTAATAGTAACTTAAGTAGATTTTCATAATGGATAGGTGTGGCAGATGTTGTGAGATTGGGTGTCTGTTGAAGGTGTGATGTTGATTTAGCATTAGATTTACGGTGTGTTCAAGAATCAGCCATCCATTCGTATGGGGGCGTTTGGTAGTGACAAAGTGGCTGTATTGACAGAAGGCTTTGCTACAAATCTACATAATTTTATCGATGGTTGACAATATGCCAAACATACTATTCATCATACTCAATTTAGTGTTAGTGGGAATGCTAGGGACTTCCTATACTTCATTATATATCTGGCATCTTAAGAAATTAATTGGTTGTTTACTAACAGGTACAGACTGAATTACTTTACAGATTGTAGTTATACTGACAGTTATTTAGGATGCGATGAATGAAAACCTGGGTCATATCTGGGGTGGACCCTTACTGTAAATCAGGGATGGGCAACTTACTTTGGTGGGGGTGGGGGCCACAAAAAAAACTCACCATGAGGGGCCGCAGTGGCTCGCGAGTCTGCATACCCAAATCCATACCCACACAGGTAGTCAACTGATTTATTCAATCAATCTATTTGTGCATTTAAACTACTTACCTCTCTTAACTAAATGCACTATACCAGTATCCATTGTGCCTTTTGGGGTCACTAAGCGAGATTTGGTTTGGGGGTGTCCCCACCTCACGGGCGGAAAACAATTATTTGCTCTTGCGGCGACTTCTTGCAAACAATTCTGTTAAAACTTGTGGCATAGATTCTACTGTTTGCGGAGAATTCGCTGCAAACTCATTATGTATGCAAATTAGATCAGGTTTTTGGTTACATTTGACATTTTAGTCATTTAGCAGACACTCTTAGTCAAACCGACTTACAGGAGCAATTAGGGTTACAGTGCCTTCAGAAAGTATTCACACCCCTTGACTTTTTCCACATTTTGTTGTGTTACAATCTGAATTTAGATACAATACCGCATAATGTCAAAGTGGAATTATGTTTTTAGACATTTTTACAAATTAATAAAAAATGTAAAGCTGATTTTGTCTTGAGTCACTGAGTATTCAACCCCTTTGTTATGACAAGCCCAAATAAGTTCAAGAATAGAAATGTGCATAGCAAGTCACATAATAAGTTGCAATAATGCTGTGTGCAATAATACTGTTTAACATGATTTTTGAATGGCTACCTCTAACTCTGTACCACACACATACAATTATCTGTAAGGTCCCTCAGTCGAGCAGTGAATTTCAAACAGAGATTCATCCCCAAAGACCAGGGAGGTTTTCCAATGCCTCGCAAAGAAGGGCACCTATTGGTAGATGGGTAAAAAAAAAAAAAAAAGCAGACATTGAATATCCGTTTGAGCATGGTGAAGTTATTATTTACACTTTGGATGGTGTATCAATACACCCAGTCACTACAAAGATACAGACGTCTGTATGGCTGTGTTAGGAGAACTGAAGATGTGTCAACAATATTGTAGTTACTCCACAATACTAACCTAATTGACAGAGTGAAAAGAAGGAAGCCTGTACAGAATAAAAATATTACCAAACATGCAATAATGGTAATAATGGCAATAATGGTACTAAAGTAAAATGGCAAAACATGTGGCAAAGAAATGAACTTTATGTCCTGAATACAAAAGTGTTGTTCGGGGCAAATCCAATACAACACATTGCAGAGTACCACTCTCCATATTTTCAAGCATTGTCGTGACTGTAACATTTTATGAGTATGCTTGTAATCGTTAAGACTGGGGAATTTTTCAGGATGAATACTAAACTAAATGGAGCTAAGCACAGGCAAAATCCTCAAGGAATTCATTCATCTTTCAGCAGGACAAAAACCTAGAACACAAGGCCAAATCTACACTGGAGTTGCTTACCAAGAAGAACGTTTCTGAGTGGTCGAGTTTCAATTTTGAGTCTAAGCTGTTGGAGGGTTGGTGGGATACTAAAGCTAACATATGGAATTGTTTTAAGATTGTCATACCATGGATCATTTAAGCTATTTGATTTGGAATTTTTTAGGTACGAAAAAATATAAATATTTGATAAAATATAGAATTTTGCCTTTACTACTATAGCCCATTGAAACGCATTAAAAAACACATTAATAAAAGGCAAAAAAGACAGTATGTCCTATATCTAAGAGATATAAGAAAGCTCAGGAAATATTTTTGTTTTTTTGGCACAAAAATACCTCAATACTTCCATTACTTTGTATGGGTTACCTTCAGACTAGCCCCGGAGAACACCATGGTGTTTGTGAGACTCTCCCCTTTCCATAGTGGGGTCATATTGGTTTGTAGCTCAAACGGTTCGGACGCTACAGATGTTTTCATGAGAATACTGATTTTCAGGATGTCTCATGGTCTGATAAACACTGCTGTAACTCGGCCACCTTCCACCGCAGGGGCTGACATAGGTGGATGCGGTGGATTGAGACGCAGTCCATGTAAAAAATAAACTGATATGTCTAGCTGAAACTGATGGATTTTAATGGTGATTTTCTTATTATGCTACTTAGATTGACACAGGGGCGCAGAAATTGATCTTAGGGGGTTTTAATACATTTTGAGTTCAATCTGTAACTGTGGAATAAGTGAATTTTCATTTAACTAGGCAAGTCAGTTGAGAACAAATACTTATTTACAATGACAGCATACCCCAGCCAAACCCAGACAACAATGGGCCAATTGTGCACTGATGGGACTCCCAATCACAGCCGGATTGTGATAAAGCCTGGAATCGAACCAGGGTCTGTAGTGACAACTCTAGCACTGAGATGTAGTGCCTTAGACTGCTTCACTACTCAGGAGTATGAATACTTTATGAAGGCACTGTAAGTTTCTCACTCATGGGCACATCAACAGATTTTTCACTTAGTCGGCTCAGGGATTCAAACCAGCAACCTTTTGGTTAACGGACCAACACTCTTGCTACCTGCCAGCCTGATTATGTTGTGCATTAAACCACATTGAAGTGTTGTATCTATAGTGAACAATAATATAATCGCAACATGCAACAGTTATACTGAGTTACATATATTGAAGTCAGTCAATTGAAATAAATAAATTAGGCCCTAATCTATGGATTTCACATGACTGGGCAGGGGCTCACAGCCAATCAGAATGTGTTTTTCCCCATAGAGACAGAAATACTCCTCAGTTTCCTCAGCTGTCCGGGTGGCTGGTCTCAGACGATCCCACAGGTGAAGAAGCCGGATGTGGAGGTCCTGGGCTGGCGTGGTTACACGTGGTCTGCGGTAGTGAGGCCGATTGGACGTACTGCCAAACTCTCTAAAATGACGTATACATAAACCAAATCACATATAGCTAACATAACATAATGACCAGACCAAGGAGTCACTAGAGGAATGGGACAAGGACATCCCGGCAGGCCAAACCCACCTCTAACCCAGACAACACAGAGCCAATTGTGCACCGCGTCATGGGTCTCCCGGTCATGGCCTGCTGCGACACAGCCTGGGATCAAACCAAGTGCCCTAGACCGCTGCGCCACTTGGGACGCAACATATACCTTTAAATGAGCTTGCTTCTCACAGAGAAAACTATACATACTAAATGTACAAAATATACTAAACAACATGTATTCAAAGTCTTGACAGATAAAAAATAAATCCAATACAACTTGATATCATCAGCATGCTAATTATGAAAAAGAGCAAAAAATGATTTTTTTCCCAAATAAATTGTTTAAATAATCTTTTTATGTAGCTACAACATTTACATGAGATAATTGTGAAAACTATGGGTATAACATAATGACCAGCATTGCGTGCATGCGTGAGTGTTTAAAAATAAAATGACACATACATTTTATTCAATAATTTAATCCACACTGCAAGTCCTACCTCATCCATCTAATGATTGGTTTTTATGAGCATATACTCACGTGGGTGATTGAAGGATGAACGAGGTCCACACTCCAGTCCAGTTGGTGGTGTACCTTAAAGTTGGTTGCCATCTGTCACATAAATCCACAGAATACCAATGAATGAGGAGAGATTAATAAAAAACAAACTAAAAACTAGCTAGGTTTCTCCTTTAATCTGTGGATTAATTGTCGGAGTAGAGAACACACAGTTTTGTGTGACTCAAAATGTGTACAAATTCTACAAAGATCCAGAAAAAAAGGACCATATGTATTTAATGTAAAATTGAAATTAAACCAACAAAAACAACATTAAACCCAGTTCAGAACTTTTATGTTGGTGGCCCTGTTGAAATCCTTCGCCCAAAGCGTGTTGAATGCATGCACTGAAACAATCCGAACACACAAAACAAAAAAAACATAAGGATACTGAAATCAATTACTGAAAATATTTTATATTTTAGCATCTTTTAATAACAGGTAGACTTTGGAAAAATGACTTCATCTGTTACAAAGTTGCCTTGATTTTGCTATGCTTCTCTCTGACACTGGCATTCTATATATTTTTCAGCAAGGAAACAATGTTTCTGCCTTGTATAAATTCTATATAAACAAACAATGTAGCTAGCGTAAACTGGGACTCAAGCCTACTATGTGTGGCCAACTGTTTCTAGAGAGCCACAGTATACAGCCAAGCTTCAACACAACTGATTAAAACGAATCAACTCATTATAATCTTTAATCTAGACTGGGAACTTCATCATTATGAGACAGTTGTCAACTAGTTGTCTTTTCTTCCTAACTCTGGTGTAGAAGGCTTGTGTGGAAATAAAGCAACATTAAGTTGAGCTATGTCTAACATGGCAATTCATATTATATTTCCAAAATGAAAATGTTGTTAACTTCTCAAAGCCATGCTTGCATGAAGAAAGAAAGAGAGAAGGAACAACACATGATCAAGGTGAGCTAGCTGCCCGGAGTATCTGCATTGAACCCCCTTTGCGCTCTTTTGACTCATCACTTACGCTGCTGCTACTGCTTACTATCTATCCTGTTGTCTAGTCACTTTACCCATAACCATATGTACTGTACATATCTACCTCAATTAACTCGTACCCCTGAACATCAACTCAGTACTGGTACCCTGGTATATAGCTCATTTATCATTACTCATTGTGCATTGTGTTTTCATTATTATCTTTCTAAAGTCTCTATATATTGATGGGAAGGGCACGTAAGTAATAATTTCCCTGTAAGTCTACATCTGATGTTTACGAAGCATGTGACAAATAAAATTGTATTTGATTTAGATTTGACTAGTTTAAAGGAATATAATCGAATTGCTACAAAGAATTGTTACATTTATGAGAATAATACATACATCTGCTTACCTTATCAAGCTTGAGGACGATACACTCATTTATCACAAATAAAGTGTTTCCACGGTGTTGATGCATCCTCCCAATGCAGCCTCTTCCAGCATCATGGGTAGGGGAAGGGTATCCATCTGCAAAAGTGAAGTTTTGCTTTGATGTCATGTCAGCTCATATTGTTGCTAACTTAGCTGTTGTGCTAGCTCACATGCTACTGAAAATTTTTTTTGGGGGGTGGGGTCCCCGCTTTTGGAAATTGATCTACGGGCCTACAAAAGGGGGGCCAACCCACGGGCTGCCAGTTGCCCATCCCTTCTGTAAATGAATGATGTCATTGAATACAGAAATCAAAACCTATAACCACTGTTTTGAGCAATTTTTTCAAGCCAGTGTCACTCATCCTTTTATCTTCTTCTAAATATTTAATGCTATATATTAAATTATACCACAATACACGTATCTGCATAGCCTACATAGTAATCATTTGATTCCAAAGGTCTGGGAGGTGGTTCAAACCACACTGAGTGCATTCCACAGTCATAATTGACCTGTGAAAGATCCAATTAGGGCTTATTAGTTAAATACTGTGACGTCTGTAAAGATAAAGTTAATTCCTATGTGCCCCTGCAGACCCCGTTCTCCCTGGCACCATGCCTGAACCGAACCCCCATTACCCTGTCACTAGCAATTATCCATCTGCTAATTGTTGTGATGGGGAGCGTATACACTGGTTGCCAGGTCTGTCTGAATGATGAGTGTTAAAGTCCATCACAGTGGTACAGAAGACACGCACACAAAAAATTGTAACTCATCATGAGGAGCTGCAGTGGCTTGTGGGTCTGCGTACCCACATCCATGCAATTCTACACATTTTGCCATAGGGTGGAGAGAAATGTTTGCCGTTTTTTATAAGATATCTGAGTGAGAATGCCTAACAAAATCAATGGGGGCCTCCCGGCCGGTAATTCGACCACGAAAACAAGTTTAAATATAAACTATCTTAGCAATCTAAAAAATGTTAGCTGACATGGGCTAATTGGCTGACTATCAGTGACTGACATAACAAGAGGAAAACTGCTGATGCACAGCCAAGTTTCACCTTATGCATTCTACTATTCTAGCTCACAACAGTAAGTTGAGAGTGCTTTTAGGGCTGCTACAGCTTCGGCTCCACTGCATTCTGCTTGCCTGACTGAGGAGTGTGTGTGTGCACTGGTGCATTGATTTCCTATAGCACTGACACAGTGGTGAGCAGTATGTAGAGTAAAGCTTGTTAGTCTGGTCACCTGTGACGATGCTGCATGGGGAAGCTATTTTAGACATAACACAGATAGGAGGATTGATAAGTTATTGATCAGTGGAGACTAAGAATTATAACAAGATGCCGTCTCATAACATGGATAGTGACCAGATCTTATAATGGTCAGGTCAATACTGTGTTGTTTCTGTTGGGTTCCTAATGAATCTATTGATTTAGCATCTTCATCTTCTTGTTGATTCAGCACTTCTCTGGTCAGCATCAGCCCCAGGTAGGAGAAAATACTGTGTATTGTTGGCAACACAATCCCACACTGAGTTTGTGCAAACATTTGACCAACCGCCTTGATTCGGTCTTATGTAGCAACATTTTAAATGTTTTTTTGGGGGGATAAAAGCAGAGACACAGAGCTACAAAATGGTATATCATACACTGCATTTGAGGAACAATGGGAAAGTAATTCTGCTTTGAAAGTTGATAAACTTGTAACCTCACTTTTGAGAAAATGGCCTTTTAACATTTTTGTACCTATTGGAGAGTTCTTCTTTGTCTACAACCATTCAGCATCGTTCACACCCTCTTAAGCTTTAGCCCCACCCATCTCGTTTCGGTCTCGCAGCGTTCATAGCGCTTCTAGCGCTAGGAAAACTCGCAAGTGGCGCAGTGGTCTAAGACACTGCATCTCAGTGCTAGAGGTGTCACTACACTGACTTTTTTGTGTCCCACATGTATTTATATATAAAACAAACGTGTTAACAACCCAATATTGTTAATCAACCAGGTTGTCACCAAAATACTCATAATATAATAGTAGCCATATGTTTGTATTTTTTTTTTAATGCAAATGGTGATTAATACTTTGGGATGCTGGTGCTATGTTGGATTTTATTAGGGTTGCCAGATTGAAGTAAAAATGTGTATTTCTTTTGTGGTATTGATGAAGGTATTTGATTGTGGAATGGGGATACATGTTTATGATGGGAAATTAATTCATCAAATCAATGATCAATTAAGCCATATCCATTAAGTTAAACAGGTTAATGTAACATAATTATGGCACTTCCAATGCCGTTTCATGATGATTATTATGGTTGTGTCAATCATGTTATATACATTGCATTCGGAAAGTATTCAGACCCCTTCCCTTTTTCCACATTTTGTTATGTTATAACCTTATTCTAAAATGGATTTCATAATTTGTTTTATGTCATAAATCTACCCACAATGACAAAGGAAAAACTTTTTTTTTTTTTTTTATGTTTGAAAATGTATAAAAAATCGAAACTGAAATATCACATTTACATACAGTGGGGAGAACAAGTATTTGATACACTGCCGATTTTGCAGGTTTTCCCACTTACAAAGCATGTAGAAGTCTGTAATTTTTATCATATGTACTCTTCAACTGTGAGTGACGGAATCTAAAACAAAAATCCAGAAAATCACATTGTATGATTTTTAAGTAATTAATTTGCATTTTATTGCATGACATAAGTATTTGATACATCAGAAAAGCAGAACTTAATATTTGGTACAGAAACCTTTGTTTGCAATTACAGAGATCATACGTTTCCTGTAGTTCTTGACCAGGTTTGCACACACTGCAGCAGGGATTTTGGCCCACTCCTCCATCCAGATCCTTCAGGTTTCGGGGCTGTCGCTGGGCAATACGGACTTTCAGCTCCCTCCAAAGATTTTCTATTGGGTTCAGGTCTGGAGACTGGCTAGGCCACTCCAGGACCTTGAGATGCTTCTTACGGAGCCACTCCTTAGTTGCCCTGGCTGTGTGTTTCGGATCGTTGACATGCTGGAAGACCCAGCCACGACCCATCTTCAATGCTCTTACTGAGGGAAGGAGGTTGTTGGCCAAGATCTCGCGATACATGGCCCCATCCATCCTCCCCTCAATACGGTGCAGTCGTCCTGTCCCCTTTGCAGAAAAGCATCCCCAAAGAATGATGTTTCCACCTCCATGCTTCACGGTTGGGATGGTGTTCTTGGGGTTGTACTCATTCTTCTTCTTCCTCCAAACACGGCGAGTGGAGCTTAGACCAAAAAGCTCTATTTTTGTCTCATCAGACCACATGATCCTCTGGATCATCCAGATGGTCATTGGCAAACTTCAGACGGGCCTGGACATGCGCTGGCTTGAGCAGGGGGACCTTGCGTGTGCTGCAGGATTTTAATCCATGACGGCGCAGTGTGTTACTAATGGTTTTCTTTGAGACTGTGGTCCCAGCTCTCTTCAGGTCATTGACCAGGTCCTGCCGTGTAGTTCTGGGCTGATCCCTCACATTCCTCATGATCATTGATGCCCCACGAGGTGAGATCTTGCATGGTGCCCCAGACCATTTTCTAATAATTGCGCCAACAGTTGTTGCCTTCTCACCAAGCTGCTTGCCTATTGTCCTGTAGCCCATCCCAGCCTTGTGCAGGTCTACAATTGTATCCCTGATGTCCTTACACAGCTGTTTGATTGAGTGTGTGGAGTCCGTTTGATTGAGTGTGTGGACAGGTGTCTTTTATACAGGTAACGAGTTCAAACAGGTGCAGTTAATACAGGTAATGAGTGGAGAACAGGCGGGCTTCTTAAAGAAAAACTAACAGGTCTGTGAGAGCCGGAATTCTTACTGGTTGGAAGGTGATCAAATACTTAAGTCCAAACTCTAGAGGGCCTTAGAGTACAACAAACCACATACCGAGCAGTTTATTTACGGGTGTGTGACTGCAACCCCTGTATTGTTTCTTCTTCCAGAATTCATAATATACCTAATATACATTGTCAAGTAATAAGTAGCTATTGCAATAGAGCACCTGGACTGTTCTTATCCTAAATAATCTGTCCATGATGACCTTTTGATGACCTATAGATGACATCATTGAGGACCTAGTTCCTCCATCACCTCCAGGTGGCCTGGTCCTTCTGCACCACCGAGTTGGGTGTGTTCAGGCCAGCGAAGATGGACTTCCTGTGGGCGGGGCCTCTTCTCAGCCTGCTGTCCACCCTCTGCCTGTCGTCTTTGACCTTCTGGAGGCAGGAGGCACACAGCCCGATAGCTGGTCCAGCCAGCGGAGGTTGACAAATTTGTTGATGGAGTCTGGGATCTTCTTGAGCAGGTTGTGGCTCAGGTCTAGCTCGTCCACATCGCACAGCTTCAAGATGCACTTGGGAAAGGTGGCGATCTCCATGTTGCTGAGGTCCAGCAGACGCTTGCCATCCACGGTCAGCTTCAGTGCCAGCATAGCCATCTTCAGGGTGATCTTCCGGCTTTTCGGCCCGCTTGACCGCTTCTTGCCCTTGGCCATCGTGCGTTAAAAAATAAATAAAATGTTCAACATGTTATGAGTTTGATTATAGGTTGTTTCCTTGGTTAAGATTTGACCTTTTCCATCAATATATTATTAATCTTTCCATGGTTCTACTACTTCAAGGATTGTAACATTTCTGTTAGTTTCTCCTTTACACATGAAGTAGGCAGTAGAAAAATGGAATTACTAGAAGGTGATGTAATAGATATTGTTACGTGTCATAATCCCTTGCATGAATGACAATAGACTCATCTCACTGTATAAACTCATCACATTACAACAAAGGACATGACACAGCCAATGAACATGCACCTCGACCATAATCAATCCCACCTTTAGTAGAATAAAAGAGTGAATAGTCATATTGTTTTACTTCTTCAATCTTAAAACAGTTTGACCTATTCTCACATTCACCCTATTCAACCTTTTAAAACACTTTAACATCACAAATTGAATCTACTGTAAGACCTATTAGCAATAATCAAGTTAAATTTATTCTGAATTTACGAGCATTGAAGTTCGTCCGCCACCCAGATCAGTGCAGAGCCGGAGCAGGTGCAATCTCCAGACCTAAGACACAGGAACGCTCTACCAAGGTTTATTGAGGATCCTTCCATCTCCCTGGCTGAATTATACATAAGAGCCACCAATAGCCATGTAAATAAAAACCAGGAAGGGCACTGCTCTGTCGTTTTTAAGTGGATATAGCAAAGGACCTGTGTTTTAGGAATTTTCTGTCAGCCTGGCCTGCATGCCCTGTGAGTGCTGCTAACTTTCTCTTGTTTTTTCTTGTTGCCAAGCAACATAATTGTGTGGTCTCTGTAGTTTATGGCTAGGTCTGAGGCCTTCAGGGGAAAAAGCTATTGTTGTTGCTGTTGCTTTCTTACTGTATGCATTATGTATACATTTAGCATACAGTTGAAGCTCAGAACAAATAAACAAAACACCAAATAAGCCTGTCATCAAGGCCGGCCCTGGACATTCTGCCGCCCTAGGCAACACAATTTTGACAATTAGCGCACGCAAGGTCCCCCTGC
This sequence comes from Thymallus thymallus, assembly GCA_023634145.1. Taxonomy (NCBI): domain Eukaryota; kingdom Metazoa; phylum Chordata; class Actinopteri; order Salmoniformes; family Salmonidae; genus Thymallus; species Thymallus thymallus. The sequence goes on from CM042387.1 coordinate 11,933,323, forward strand.
TCAAGCCAGCGCATGTCCAGGCCCGTCTGAAGTTTGCCAATGACCATCTGGATGATCCAGAGGAGGAATGGGAGAAGGTCATGTGGTCTGATGAGACAAAAATAGAGCTTTTTGGTCTAAACTCCACTCGCCGTGTTTGGAGGAAGAAGAAGGATGAGTACAACCCCAAGAACACCATCCCAACCGTGAAGCATGGAGGTGGAAACATCATTCTTTGGGGATGCTTTTCTGCACAGGGGACAGGACGACTGCACCGTATTGAGGGGAGGATGGATGGGGCCATGTATCGCGAGATCTTGGCCAACAACCTCCTTCCCTCAGTAAGAGCATTGAAGATGGGTCGTGGCTGGGTCTTCCAGCATGACAACGACCCGAAACACACAGCCAGGGCAACTAAGGAGTGGCTCCGTAAGAAGCATCTCAAGGTCCTGGAGTGGCCTAGCCAGTCTCCAGACCTGAACCCAATAGAAAATCTTTGGAGGGAGCTGAAAGTCCGTATTGCCCAGCGACAGCCCCGAAACCTGAAGGATCTGGAGAAGGTCTGTATGGAGGAGTGGGCCAAAATCCCTCCTGCAGTGTGTGAAAACCTGGTCGAGAACTACAGGAAACGTATGATCTCTGTAATTGCAAACAAAGGTTTCTGTACCAAATATTAAGTTCTGCTTTTCTGATGTATCAAATACTTATGTCATGCAATAAAATGCAAATTAATTACTTAAAGATCATACAATGTGATTATCTGTAAAAACAATTTTTGATTCCGCCACTCACTGTTGAAGAGTACCTATGATAAAAATTGCAGACTTCTACATGCTTTGTAAGTGGGAAAACCTGCAAAATCGGCAGTGTATCAAATACTTGTTCTCCCCACTGTAGATAGATCTTTGGCTATTGGAAGCCCTGCGAGAGTATTGGCATTCAACATAAAGAATTAGTCAGAGTAAAAAGTAGGCCATATAAATTAACTTGAAATGTCCCCTTTCGTCTTATCGCCTTCCTATGTTTGTAAATAGCATACACTATGACCCACATCTCAGACTAGACTTGACCCAATAGCTTTATGAAATTTGTCACATAGTCCATAGGATAACTTACAGCTACACACATACTGTACCTTACTATATTACTCAACGCTGCCAACAAGTGTATTTTTAGCAGATAGGCATTTCATGCAACACTTCCAAGACACAGTAATGCCAGTCAGTATCATTTAGTACCAGTAGATGGCACCATGCTAATGAGGGATGGAAAATAATTGAATCTTACATTGATTCAAAATTCCAGCATCTTACATTGATTCAAAATTCCAGCAGCAAATATTAATAAAGCTCTCCATGGCTTGGTATTCTACTGAGAATGGTTCTAAGAATGGAACAGATATTTATAATGTCACTCATTATTGTAAATACATAGGGAAGAGTGGGTTAAGTGGAGCCAAATTGGGTAAGTTGAGACACATTTGTTTCTAGGAAACATACACAAAATTAATAATTTGACCAAATACACCGTAATAAAAAGTATGTGGACACCACTTCAACTTAGTGGATTCCGCTATTTCAGCCACACAGGTGTATAAAATCAAGCACACATCCATGCAATCTCCGTAGATAAAAATTGGCAGTAGAATGGCCTTACTGAAGAGCTCAGTGACTTTCAACGTGACACCGTCATTGGATGCCACCTTTCCAAGAAGTCAGTTCGTAAAATGTCTGCCCTACTAGAGCTGTCTCAGTCAATCGTAAGTGCTGCCATACTCAAGTCTAAGATCACCATGTGCAATGCCAAGTGTCGGCTGGAGTGGTGTAAAGCTCGCCGCCATTGGGCTCACGCTTCACCATCTGGCAGACCGATTGACAAATCTGGGATTGGCAGATGCCATGAGAACGCTACCTGCCCCAATGCAAAGTTTGGTGAAAGAGAAATAATGGTCTCGGCTGTTTTTCATGGTTCGGGCTAGCTCCCTTAGTTCCAGTGAATGGAAATCTTAACGCTACAGCATACAATGACACAATAGACAATTCAATACTTCCAACTTTGTGGCAACAGTTTGGGGAGGGCCCTTTCCTGTTTCAGCATGACAATGCCCCCGTGCACAAAGCGAGGTTCATCCAGAAATGGTTTGTTGAGATCATTATGGAAGAACTTGACTAACCTGAACAGAGCCCTGACCTCAACCCCATCAAATGCCTTTGGGATGAATTGGAACGCCGACTGCGAACCAGGCCTAATCGCCCACTATCACTGCCCGACCTCACGCTAAATGGAAGCAAGTCCCTGCTGCAATGTTCCAACATCTAGTGGAAAGCCTTCCCAGAAGAGTGGAGGCTGTTATAGCAGCAAAGGGGGGACCAACTCCATATGAATACCCATGATTTTGGAATGAGATGTTCATTCGAGCAGGTGTCCACATACTTTGGTCATGTAGTGTATTTAGGAAGAGGTCACCATTTCATGTAGTTTGTGAAGGAAGAAACCACATGGAAGAAGTGGTAAGCAAGTTAGGTAAAAGAAAACAGTTTTTCACGAAGTCAAATAAATGTATTATTTTATGATGCTTCTATATAAAATAAATATGAAGTCCTAATCCTAGTATGAAAGGTCATCCTTGTATATGTGTGGGCTAATATAGTCAAAATGTTTGCCTTAGGGTAAGTTGAGACAATGGATGAGCCATTTTAAGCCAATTTAAGTGTTTTCTTCCCAGGTGTAATGCAAGGCATTATCGCTGGGATATGTTAAAAAATGTGGTAATTTTTTTTAGGTGTTAAGCCTGTGCTAAAATATGCAATTGTGTTGAATTGAGTTTGGGAAATAAATATAGACATGATTTAAAAAACGTTTGGGGTAATATTTCATTCAGCACAGAAATTTGTGGGGCCTTAATTTACCCTGTCCCGTGGCTCAACTTACCCCATACCCGAGGCAAGTTGTGCCAAGAGACCACTTTTTTTGGACGTGCTATGTTTTCAAAACTGTAATCTAATTATTTTCAGGGATACATAACATCCTGAAATATATGTGTATATATATATATATATCTTTGTTAGAAAGAATACTATATTTACCTTGAAGGAATGATGCTGAATGTAAATCTCTCAAATTACCCCACTCTCCCCTACATTCTAATTCTACACTCTTAGAAAAAAAGGGTTCTAAAAGGGTTCTGCGCTGTCCCCATAGGAGAACCCTTTTTGGTTCCAAGTAGCACTTTTTTGGTTTCCATGTAGAACCCTCTGTGGAAAGGGTTCTACATGGAACCCATAAGGGTTATACCTAGAACCAAAAGGATTCTACCTGGAACCAAAAGGGCTTCTTCAAAGGGTTCTCCTATGGGAACAGCTGAAGAACCCTTTTTGGTTCTAGATAGCACCTTTTTTTCTAACTGGGTATGGCCAGTCTTATATTAGTGTACATTATGTCAAATATTTTGAGGTCATTGTTGATAGAATTTTAATCTGAAGTAGGACTAGCAGTATGAAAAGTGATATGAAAAGTAATAAAGTCTCTGTTGCTTGCAAATCCTTAAATGTACCTAATAAAGTATGCCTTTCCATCAAAGCTGTGCTTTGACATTTACCATGGCACCTGTAGATTTTATTTGTTAAAGACAACTGAATCTGTTGTTAATAAATGTAGGCAATAGTTTAGTCTAGCCAATTAAACAGAGTCAATTTCCCTCCAGTGCCTGAATTACACATAGACCATATGCAGCTACATATGTGCATGTAATGAAGAGAGACAGAAATACTGACCTAATTGAGCATGGCCCAGGACTGTATATATGAGAGAGAGAGAGAGAGAGAGAGAGGAGGGCGAAGGATGTCGAAAGGGGAGGGGGGGTCATTGTATTCAAGTTTATTGGGTAGGTAGACCGATTCTCCAGGTAGGTGCGTCTTTCAATGGAATCCTGTTTCTGGTCCCCAGGAGGACACCACATTACAATAGCCTCTTGTTTACCTGTGTTCAGTCTGTCATCCTCCCCTGTAAAAAGCAGCCATGTCACCCGTGATACAAGTCAGTATTCAACGTCCATCCATGTCTGAGGACGTCAGGAGATGTCATGGAAACCGTCCACTAGGGGCAAAAATGAGTGCTGTTACCTTCAAGTAGGTTTAAGTTTTGGGCGTTGTGAACAGAGATGGAAGCATCTGTCTGTTGTGCTTAAGGATGCATGTTTGAATCCAGGGATATAAAGTTATTTGTTTTAAGCCTTCCCAAACCTTAACCCTTATCTTAAAAATCAGGAGTTAATGCCTAAACTTAACCTTAAACACTTTGGAACAACTTTGGAACAACTTCGACATTTTACGTTTGAGAAACATGGATGAACTGTGAGAGCGAGTTGGAGGGTGATTATTCCTCTGTAACAGCATGACCAGCAGCTCAGTATAAACACACATACCTTCATATCATTCACTAGTGTTAACAACTAACCTAATAACTGTGTTTATTATGGGTTTATTCCATTGTTACAGTATGATTAAACGTATTGCTTCATTGAAGGAGCATTCCATGGAGTATGAAAATCCTTCAGTAGTTGATAACGTCAAACACTAACACTCAATAATCAATCACAGTGGGCTATCCACTGCTTCACACTGGGCTCCTGAGTGGCGCAGTGGTCTAAGGCACTGCATCTCAGTGCAAGAGGAGTCACTACAATCTCTGGTTCAAATCCAGGCTGTATCACATCCAGCTGTGATTGGGAGTCCCATAGGGCGGTGCTCAATTGGCCCAGCATCTGGGTTTGGCCAGGGTAGGCCTATCTGGGGTAGGCTTTCATTGTAAATAAGAATTTGTTCTTAACTGACTTGCCTATAAAGGTTAAAAAAATATAATAATTTGCTACTGGGACGTTGGCCATGTGCTGAGGCTGGATCGCTGGACACATCTGTGTTCACAACCTTGTTAGTAGGACGTCCGGTCTGTCTGGTCCAGCTTTCCTACCACCAACCCTGTGTCTGTTATAGTCTCTCTTTTTCCTTCCTCTTCTATTGTATAACTGCCCCACTTGGTCACCAGGTACAGAGGTGGCATTACGTGTTAACTACGTAATGCCCCGATTGACTAATTATCTAATTATATGGTGATACTCACAGAAGATTTCTGTAGAATTCTAGTTTCTATTGATGGCAAGTCTTGTATTTCTTTGACTGTGGAACTGTTTTCTTTTGGATTGTTTCAGTATTGAAATTCATTTCAAGGATAGCCAAATTAGCCATGTAGCCTATTCAAGGGATGAGTTATAGTTTGTTGGACATGTTTAGGAAAACTGGCAAGAGATGGCAAAAACATGTCATCCTGTTTATTCAAGTCTTGAATGGATGTGGTTTTGTTCTTCACTGACTCAATACAACCCTGTCATACAGTCTAAAGATCAGAAATTCAAAGAGCTCTTTATTGTATAAATGTTTGTGTGGAACTACTTCAAAGGTACTTGACTGAGTATCAATTGTAATTCGAGTTCGAAAAGTTATATGTATAATGTGTCTAATGGTGTTATGATTCTACAGGAAAATGTGAGGGCTTGGTTGTGAGAGAAGTTGGACCCTTATAGAAAAACCACATGATTTCACATGTGGAAAATCACATGTTGAAAAACAACATGTTTTTGAAACACTACACATGTTATCACATTAACTTCACATAAGATCACATGAAACATGTTTTTGGAACACTTTGCAAGTTCACATGTGAAATTCATGTGTTTCTTTCCATAAGGGTATACTGTGCTATTGCTTACCAATGTGATTGTGGATTAGGGTTCTAAGCTAAAATATATAATTGTTTTAAGATGGTCATACCAAGGATTATTTAGTTATTTGATTTTGAATGTTAAGACCCCTTAAGGTATAAATGTAATGGTGAGGGTGGGTGGAAGCAATCGCACGGACACACACGAAGTCTCCAAGGATAGTAGATTTAATAAGAAAATCCAAAAAACCAAACGGTACCCAAAAGGGAAAAAGGCACAGCACTGGGCCGAACAAAATTACTACCCTACAAAAACAAAATCCAAAAACACGCAGGTAGAATACCAGAACTCCGGCGCAGACTGCAAAGTCTGACCGTAACAAGGTTTAATCCCCGACATCACACAGTAGTATCCTACTTCCTAAATACCCCCCTTAACTACCCAAATAATAAACAGGTGCGTAGCTGCGTAGTTCAGCTCCTCCTGGGATTTAGCACCCTCCATTCCCCCAACACTAGTTAATAGGAGGGAGACGCCGAACGCTGGATGGCGGAGGGTGGATCCAGCGTTGGTGTTACAGAGCCCCTCTCTCCAGGCGCTGCTCCAGGCGCTGCTCCAGCCGCGCCTCTGCGTCTCCCACAGGGACGGCCCCGAGGGTGGGGAGCTGGGCGGTCGGGACGGCGCCGGTGGAAGTCCTCCACTAGCGAGGTGTCCAGTATGTCGCCGGACGCCTCCCACGATCGTTCCTCGGGGCCGCACCCTTCCCAGTCCACCAGATATTGGAGCCTCCCTCTACGACGCCGGGAGTCCAACAACGAGCGGACTGTATACGCCACCTCTCCCTCAATGTCCAGTGGAGGGGGTGGGGCGTCGTGGGTGACTGCGAGGGGCCCCGCCACTACCGGCCTAAGGAGTGACACATGAAAGGAGTTAGCAATTCTATAGCCCGGAGGCAACTGTAGCGTGTAGGTCACGTCATTGACCTGGCGGACCACCTTGAATGGTCCCACAAATCGTGGGCTTAATTTACGGCAGGGCAGTCGAAGCGGGAGGTCACGTGTCGACAGCCAAACTCGATCGCCCGGTCGAAACTGCGGAGCATCCATACGCCTTCTGTCGGCCTGGTCCTTTTGTCTGCGTACTGCTCGCTGGAGGTGAGTGTGCGCAGCATCCCAGACCTCTTCCGCTCGCTGGAACCATGCATCCACAGCTGGGGCGTCAATTTGGCTTGGATGCCAGGGGGCTAGGGCGGGTTGATACCCTAGCACACACTGAAAGGGAGTCAGATTAGTCGAAGCATGACGTAACGAATTTTGGGCGTACTCGGCCCAGGGTACATACCCAGCCCAGTCCAATGGCCTGTCGTGACAGTAGGTCCGTAGGAACCTCCCCAACTCTTGATTCTGTCGTTCCACCTGTCCGTTAGATTGCGGTCTATAGCCTGAAGTCAAACTCACCGCGACCCCCAGTCGTTCCATGAAGGCTCTCCACACCCGCGAGGTAAACTGGGGTCCGCGATCGGAAACGATGTCCTCAGGTATTCCATAGTGCCTAAAAACATGCTGAAACAATGATTCTGCTGTTTGGAGCGCTGTAGGAATACCTGGCAAGGGGAGGAACCTGCAGGCTTTAGAAAACCTGTCCACGATGACCAGGATAGTGGTGCATCCCCTGGAAGGAGGGAGGTCAGTAACAAAGTCAATGGATATATGAGACCATGGTCTCTGGGGAATGGGCAGCGGATGGAGCTTTCCGTATGGTAAGTGACGGGGAGATTTGCTTTGAGCACATATGGCGCATGACTGTACATATTCCCGAACCTCTCGACTGAGATGTGGCCACCAATATTTCCGGGATAACGTATCTATGGTGCGTGCCATACCTGGATGTCCAGTAGCGGGTGACGTGTGAGCCCATGCAATGAGTCGGTCCCGGATCTCAGGAGGGACATACGTGCGGTCCGGAGGACACAAGGCGGGTGGTGGTTGATTGGCCAGGGCTCGTCTGATATCCTCGTCCACTCCCCAAAGTACGGGTGCCACAATGCAAGATGCGGGGAGAATGGGCGCGTCATCTGACACTCTCCCTTCACCTTCATAGATGCGGGACAGGGCATCCGCTTTAGTGTTCTTGGACCCTGGCCTGTAAGACAAGGTAAATTCAAACCTTGAAAAAAAAAAGAGCCCACCTGGCTTGACGAGAGTTGAGTCGTTTGGCCGTTCTGATGTATTCAAGGTTTTTGTGATCGGTAAGGACGAGGAATGGGTGTTTGGCCCCTTCCAGCCACTGCCTCCATTGCTCCAACGCCTTCTTCACCGCCAACAGCTCCCGGTCTCCAACGTCGTAGTTGCGTTCTGCAGGGTTGAGTTTATAGGAGAAGAAGGCACATGGAAACAATTTGGGGTTAGGGTTACCTTGTCTTTGGGATAGCACGGCTCCGATTCCTACCTCCGATGCGTCCACTTCAACCTCAAAAGGCAGATTTGCGTCAGGATGTTTCAGGAGCGGGGCGGACGTGAACTGTTCCTTTAAGCCCTGAAAACTCTGCTCTGCCTCTGGATTCCAGCGTACTTTCCCTGTTCCTCCCCTGAGAAGTGAGGTCAGGGGGGCGGCAATACTACTGAAATTGCGTATAAAACGCCGGTAGTAGTTGGAAAACCCCAAGAATCTTTGCAAAGCCTTGACATTGTGGGGAACAGGCCACTCCCTTACCGCTTGGATTTTTTCCTGATTCATGGTGACCCCTGCCGGGTTAATATCATACCCCAAAGATTTCCTTTTGATGGAAAACGCACTTTTCCGCCTTGGCATACAGGTGATTGTCGATGAGGCGCTTCAGGACGGTCCAGACGTGGTTCACGTGTGCTTCATAGGAGGGGGAGTAAATCAAAATATCATCGATGTACACGATGACGTAGCGACCAATCAGATCTCTGAACACATTGTTCACAAAAGCCTGAAATACAGAAGGAGCGTTAGATAATCCAAAGGGCATGACCAGATACTCGTAATGGCCCGTAGGAGTGCAGAAGGCAGTTTTCCATCCATCTCCTTCCTTTATCCGAATCAAGTTGTAGGCGCTGCGCAAATCCAATTTTGTGAAGATACGGGCGCCATGCAACTGTTCGATGCTAGCGGTGATAAGCGGCAGAGGATACTTGTATTTGACTGTGATGTTGTTCAAACCGCGATAGTCTATACACGGTCTCAGTCCTCCGTCTTTCTTCTTAATAAAAAAGAAGCTGGATGAAGCAGGCGAAACTGAATGCCTAATAAACCCCTGCTGAAGGTATTCCTGGAGGTACACCTCCATGGCTTGCGTTTCTGCATACGACAGCGGGTACACATGACCCCTGGGCAGAGGCGCCCCTTCCAATAGCTGTATAGCACAGTCTCCACTTCGGTGTGGGGGTAATTGCGTGGCCTTAATTTCCGAAAAGGCCTCAGATAAATCCCGATATGGATCTGGTAACCGAGGGGTAGACGTGTTATACGGACTTTCCATGGTATTGGTATTTACGGATACGGCTATACATCGTGATTGACACGTAGGAGACCAGTCGAGTATAGCTCCTTGTGTCCAAGAAATAATCGGATCGTGTAATTGTAACCAGGGCCTTCCTAACACTACTGCATGGCGGGGAGTGTGTAATACCTTAAATGACAGGTTTTCCTGGTGCTTGCCAATTCGTACCTGTAAAGGGACAGTCTCTTGCGTAACCGTTCCGCTCCCTAACGGTTTGCCATCTAAACCTTCCACTGCTAGGGGCTTAGCTAAGGGCCTCAATGGAATCCCCCATATGGCCACTACACGTTGATCGATAAAGTTGCCCGCGGACCCGGAATCAATCAATGCCTGTAGACAGGGCTGTTTATTAATGCCCTCTAGTACCACATCCACCAACACAGGCCGACTCTCAGAGCAATTAGCAGAATTAAGTGCTCCTACCTGGGTTGGCGACTGTAGTGTCCTCTCTTGTTTGAAGGAGTCGGTCCGTGAAGCGAGCAAGACGCACTGTCTGCTCCAATGTCCTTGTTCTCCACAGTACAAACAGAGGCCGTTTCTGAGTCTCCTCTGCCGTTCCAACGCCGACAGATGTGTGGAATCCACTTCCATAAATTCATCTCGCTGCTCCATAGGAAGGGTGGTCATGATCGGAGTTCTCCGGCCCCTCCGGCGTCCCTGGATGAGATTGTCCAAACGAATAGCGACTCGCACAAGCTGATCTAATCCCATATCCTCGTCACGGCAGGCTACTTCGTTTTGGATGTCTGGATTCAGACCTTGCCTAAAATGCGCTATGAGCGCCGCTTCGTTCCATCCGCTTCCTGCCGCCACCGTACGAAACTGGAGCGCGTAATCTGCCGCGGATCGAGTCCCCTGTTCCAACTGTATCAAACGTTCACTCGCTTCTTTACCCTCCACTGGATGATCAAAAACAGCCCTAAAGAGTGTCTTAAACTCATCATAGCGTAGAAGCGCCTGATGACCTCGATCCCAGAGCGCGGTAGCCCACTCCGACGCACTTCCAGTGAGACAAGATATGATGAAACCCACCTTCTGTGCGTCTGTGGGGGGAAGGCCTTGTTGGGAAGAAAAATGTAATTCGCACTGGAGAAGGAAGCTCTTACAGGTCGCTGCGTTGCCTGCATAACGCTCCGGTGCTGGAATTCGTAGACCTGTTCCGCTCTCCGATCCCCTTTCCCGGTCCGCCAAGTCCGCCCCCGCTGAAACTGGACCCGTGGGTAATGCCTGATCCAGCCGGTTCAATGTCGTCAGGACCGTGTTCATAGCCTCCGCTAACTGGGAGAGTTGTTGCTCGTGCCTCACGAGAGCCTGGTCTGTCCCCTCGTTCGTCGGGGAAGGTTCGGTGGGTCCTGCTGCTTCCATGAAGAAGGTCGGTGATTCTGTAATGGTGAGGGTGGGTGGAAGCAATCGCACGGACACACACGAAGTCTCCAAGGATAGTAGATTTAATAAGAAAATCCAAAAAACCAAACGGTACCCAAAAGGGAAAAAGGCACAGCACTGGGCCGAACAAAATTACTACCCTACAAAAACAAAATCCAAAAACACGCAGGTAGAATACCAGAACTCCGGCGCAGACTGCAAAGTCTGACCGTAACAAGGTTTAATCACCGACATCACACAGTAGTATCCTACTTCCTAAATACCCCCCTTAACTACCCAAATAATAAACAGGTGCGTAGCTGCGTAGTTCAGCTCCTCCTGGGATTTAGCACCCTCCATTCCCCCAACACTAGTTAATAGGAGGGAGACGCCGAACGCTGGATGGCGGAGGGTGGATCCAGCGTTGGTGTTACAAAAAAAATGCATTTGGCATTACTGCTATTAGCCAATAGAAACACATTGAATAACAGATTCACTACAAGGAACAACAGATAGTCAAAAAATTAGGAAGTTTGATCTGAAGTGTCTCTCCTATATCTGAGAGATATAAGAAGAATCAGGAAACTATACAGTGGGGAGAACAAGTATTTGATACACTGCCGATTTTGCAGGTTTTCCCACTTACAAAGCATGTAGAAGTCTGTAATTTTTATCATAGGTACTCTTCAACTGTGAGTGACGGAATCTAAAACAAAAATCCAGAAAATCACATTGTATGATTTTTAAGTAATTAATTTGCATTTTATTGCATGACATAAGTATTTGATACATCAGAAAAGCAGAACTTAATATTTGGTAGAGAAACCTTTGTTTGCAATTACAGAGATCATACGTTTCCTGTAGTTCTTGACCAGGTTTTCACACACTGCAGCAGGGATTTTGGCCCACTCCTCCATACAGACCTTCAGGTTTCGGGGCTGTCGCTGGGCAATACGGACTTTCAGCTCCCTCCAAAGATGTTCTATTGGGTTCAGGTCTGGAGATTGGCTAGGCCACTCCAGGACCTTGAGATGCTTCTTACGGAGCCACTCCTTAGTTGCCCTGGCTGTGTGTTTCGGGTCGTTGTCATGCTGGAAGACCCAGCCACGACCCATCTTCAATGCTCTTACTGAGGAGGTTGTTGGCCAAGATCTCGCGATACATGGCCCCATCCATCCTCCCCTCAATACGGTGCAGTCGTCCTGTCCCCTTTGCAGAAAAGCATCCCCAAAGAATGATGTTTCCACCTCCATACTTCACGGGTGGGATGGTGTTCTTGGGGTTGTACTCACCCTTCTTCTTCCTCCAAACACGGCGAGTGGAGTTTAGACCAAAAAGCTCTATTTTTGTCTCATCAGACCACATGACCTTCTCCCATTGGCAAACTTCAGACGGGCCTGGACATGCGCTGGCTTGAGCAGGGGGACCTTGTGTGCGCTGCAGGATTTTTATCCATGACGGCGTAGTGTGTTACTAATGGTTTTCTTTGAGACTGTGGTCCCAGCTCTCTTCAGGTCATTGACCAGGTCCTGCCGTGTAGTTCTGGGCTGATCCCTCACCTTCCTCATGATCATTGATGCCCCACGAGGTGAGATCTTGCATGGTGCCCCAGACCGAGGGAGATTGACCGTCATCTTGAACTTCTTCCATTTTCTAATAATTGCGCCAACAGTTGTTGCCTTCTCACCAAGCTGCTTGCCTATTGTCCTGTAGCCCATCCCAGCCTTGTGCAGGTCTACAATTTTATCCCTGATGTCCTTACACAGCTCTCTGGTCTTGGCCAGTGTGGAGAGGTTGGAGTCTGTTTGATTGAGTGTGTGGACAGGTGTCTTTTATTCAGGTAACGAGTTCAAACAGGTGCAGTTAATACAGGTAATGCGTGGAGAACAGGAGGGCTTCTTAAAGAAAACAGGTCTGTGAGAGCCGGAATTCTTACTGGTTGGTAGGTGATCAAATACTTATGTCATGCAATAAAATACAAATTAATTATTTAAAAATCATACAATGTGATTTTCTGGATTTTTGTTTTATATTCCGTCACTCACAGTTGAAGAGTACCTATGATAAAAATTACAGACTTCTACATGCTTTGTAAGTGGGAAAACCTGCAAAATCGGCAGTGTATCAAATACTTGTTCTCCCCACTGTATATGTAAATGTATTTATACCCTTATTTTAGGCATATACTGTATACTTACACTCATTGTTTATACTGGTACCAGGGACCTTCAGACGAGTCTAGTGAGGCTTGTGATCTTCCTAAATGTCAGGCTCTGGCCATAGAGAAGCCTATGTAGCTATGGTCAGAGTCTGACAGTGTCGTTCTTTTCTGTTTCTGTGTGGGGTTTGGGTTGGATGCCTAATTAGAGGCAGCTGCACCGCATTGTCTCTAATTAGGGATCCCATATATGTTGAGTCTGTCCTTCACTCGGGTGTGGGTCGTTGTCGTTATATGTCGAAGTCACGGTGGAAGTAAGTGTGTTTTTTACGTCCGTTCATTTGGTTTGTTTTTGTGAACGTGACGTTCGTTAGTCTGTTTGTTTGGTGTTATTTTAGTTCGTCATTTTTTGGTTTTGATTATACATAGTATATATATATGAAGATACATCGTATTAATAAATAAAGAAATGTCGAACTACTATCCCTGCGCTGCGTCTTTGTCTCTCCACATCCCATCGCGTGACACTAAAGCAAAACAATCAACATCTACATGTTTATAAGAGCTTTACATAGGGTGATCATAATAGTTTTGTGAGAAGTTTTCTCCTGGTCTGACAAACACTGCTCTAGCTGTGCTACCTTTCACCACAGATGCGGAAGAGCGATATCGGCGGATGCGGTGGATTAAGAAGCAAAAAAAGATATCAGATGTCTCTACCTTAAACATATGGATTTTGATGGGGATTTTTGTATTATGTTAATTAGATTTCCACAGGGGCTAGGACATTGTAGGCCAAGGGTTAAGGAGCCTTTTGAAACCTAGACTTGGCGCATGCCAAATCTTTTCAGTCTCCTGAGGGGGAATAGGCATTGTCGTGCCCTTTGTCACGACCGTCTTGGTGTGTTTGGACCATTCTAGTTTGTTGGTGATGTGGACACCAAGGAACTTGAAGCTCTCAACCCGCTCTACTGCAGCCCTGTCGATGTGAATGGGGGCGTGCTCTACCCTTCTTTTCCTGTAGTCCACGAACAGGGAGTACAGGAGGAGACTAAGCACACACCCCTGAGGTGCACCCGTGTTGAGCATCGCCGTGGCAGATGTGCTGTTGCCTACCATTACCACCTGGGGGTGGCCCGTCAGGATGTCCAAGATCCAGTTGCAGATGGAGGTGTTTTAGCTTAGTGATGAGCTTTGAGGGCACTATGGTGTTGAATACTGAGCTGTAGTCAACCAACAGCATTCTCACGTAGGTGTCCCTTTTGTCCAGTTGGGAAAGGGCATCTGTGGATCTGTTTGGTCGGTATGCAAATTGTAGTGTGTCTAGGGTTTCTGGGATGAAGGTGTTGATGTGAGCCACGACCAGCCTTTCAAAGGACTTCATGGCTACAGACGTGAGTGCCATGGGGTTTTAGTCATTTAGGCAGGTTACCTTGGCATTCTTGGGCACAGGGACTATGGTGGTCTGCTTGAAACATGTAGGTATTACAGACTTGGTCAGGGAGTGGTTGAATATGTCGTGAAGTGAAGATACTTGCCAGTTGGTCAGCACATGAGTACACGTCCTAGTAATTCGTCTGGCTCTGCGGCCTTGTGAATGTTGACCTGTTTAAAGGTCTTTCTCACATCGACTATGTAGAGCATTATCACACAGTTGTCCGGAACAGCTGGTGCTCTCAGGCATGATTCAGTGTTGAATGCCTCAAAGTGAGTATAGAAGGCATTTAGCTTGTCTGCAATAGTTTGAAAGCCCTACCACATCCGATGAGCATCAGAGCCGGTGTAGTAGGATTCAACCTTAGTCCTGTACTGACGCTTAGCCTGTTTGATGGTTTGTCAGAGGGCATAGTGGGATTTCTTATACGTGTCCGGATTAGTGTCCTGCTCCTGTAATCCATGGCTTCTGGTTGGGATATGTACGTACACTCACTGTGTGGACAATGTCGTGGATGCACTTATTGATGAAGCCGATAACTGATGTGGTATACCCCTCAATGCCATCGGATGAATCCCAGAACATATTCACTGCTACTTCCTGCTTGAGATTTTCCTTTAAACAGGAGTTAGGAGGATATAATTATGGTCAGATTTGCCATTTGGATGGCGAGGGAGAGCTTTGTACGCTTCTCTGTGTGTAGAGTAAAGGCGGTCTAGAGTTTTTTTCCCAGTGTTTTTTCTCCAGTGATTGTACGTTCGCCAGTAGGATGGATGGTAAAGGCAGATTATCCACTCAAAAACGAAAGCACCCGGATCTACCACAGATCAGGTCAGATTATCCACCCCCTGTATCTGCCTCTCCTCTTCACGCAAATCACAGGGATTTGGGCCTGGTCTGGGAGGAGCCGTAAATCTTTGTCCAGTTCGTGGTGAGTAATCGTTGTTCTGATGTCCAGATGCTCTTTTCGGTCATAAGACACGGTGGCAGAAACATTATCTACAAAAAAAGTTACAAACAGAAGTGCACAATTGGTTAGGAGCCGGTAAAATGGCAACCATTCCCCTTCGGCTCCATTATCAGATGTCAGACTGGTACTTTGACAATCGCAGGTACCAATTTATCTAACCACACAGGATACGTAGATAACATCTACACCAGTGGCTTCCAACATTTTCTAGCATGAGAGCTACTTTTTAAAAAATGTACGCTGCGAGCTACTCAATTTTTTCTAGCGTTCAAATAGGCATATTCTTCTTCTCCTCTTTCTCATGGTCTGAGTGTTTAAGGTGCCTTTTGGCAAACTCCAAGCGGGCTGTCGTGCATTTAACTGAGGAGTGGCTTCCATCTGGCCACTCTACCATAAAGGCCTGATTGGTGGAGTGCTGTAGAGATGGTTGTCCTTCTGGAAGGTTCTCCCATCTCCACAGAGGAACTCTGGAGCTCGGTCAGAGTGACCATCGGGTTCTTGGTTACCTCCCTGACCAAGGCCCTTCTCCCCCAATTTCTCAGGTTGGCCTTGCGGCCAGCTCTAGGAAGAGTCTTAGTGGTTCCAAACTTCTTCCATTTAAGAATGATTGAGGCCACTGTGTTCGTGGGGACCTTCAATGCTGCAGACATTTTTTGGTACCCTTCCCCAGATCTGTGCCTTGACACAATCCTGTCTCAGAGCTCAACAGAAAATTCCTTCGACCTCATGGCTTGGTTTTTGCTCTGACATGCACTGTCAACTGTGGGACCTTGTATAGACAGGTGTGTGCCATGTCCAATCAATTGAATTTACCACAGGTGGACTCCAATCAAGTTGTTGGAACGTCTCAAGGATGATCAATGGAAACAGGATGCACCTGAGCTCAATTTCGAGTCTCATAGCAAAGGGTCTGAATACTTATGTAAATAAGGTATTTATGTTTTTAATTTTTTTGATAAATTTGCTAACATTCTAAAAACCTGTTTTTGCTTTGTCATGACGGTGTATTGTGTGTAGACTGATTGTAGACCATTTTAAAATAAGGCTGTAATGTACCAAAATGTGGAAAAAGGGAAGGGGTCTTTAATTGTGCATCTAGCAAGTGAGGAATGTGCCTTCTAATGTGCCGGTCTATTGATGCTTCTGTAGTTAGCAAATAACAAATAATAAATACATATTATAAATTCATATTATTTTACATATTTGTACAGATGGATATGTAATCTTCACTTCAACACTATTGACAGATAAAGGTTACCCAATTTAACAAATAACACACACAAAAAAAACAAAAGTTAGTACACCCCTACCTTTACCATCACATAAAATGGCTAAAATTAGAATTCGGTGTATCAAAACAACCATAAAGATAAGAAAATTGGTCTGGTTTGGTCTTAACCATATGGGTGTGTGGTAACACCTCATTCAAAGATCAAAAGACCTACCCGAGGCCCTCAGAAGAAAGATTATTGAGTCTGGGAGGGGTTACAAATCTATAAGTACTAATTGGTCATTGGTTAAATCTGTCAATAGTTTTGAAGTGAAGATTACATATCCATCTGTCCAAATATGTAAAAAAAATAAAAAATAAGAGGGGTGTACTCACATGACTGTACTTCTACCAGGTAAGCCTACTTTGCAGATAACATTTAATTGAGGTTTGTTGTACAAGTATTTCTGTCAACCCACAAGATGGATATCACATCAACTGGCTACACACAAATGTGCGCACAACACAGACAGACAGGGGCAATATTGCTGGAAATTAATTGGCAGATATTGTGTTAGGTTTGGCTTTCTGAGCCAATAGTGGCTAACCAAGGGTGGGATGATGTCAATGTTGCATTGATAAGATAGTAACTGGGAACTCTCATTTAGTTTCTCTCTCTCTCTATCTCTCTCTTTCTTTCTCTCTCTCTCTCTCTCTCTCTCTCTCTTTCTCTCTCTCTCTCTTTCTCCTTACCGCACCCTCCATTTCCCCAAATTAAGCAAACATGGAAGCATGATCAAACCACAACATCTCTATTTTGTCTGCTACTCCTACTCCTTTCATTTTTCCTTATAACATGTCATTAACTATCACTGACTTTCACTGATGTGATATCCCATGGTTTGAAAGAAAGCACAAGGAAAACACGTGATTAATAACCACTGACCACACATATCCACTTTATGTTTATATAGCACATGGTACATATGATACATTACATACACAAACACTCATATGTCAGTTAAAAAAAATAAAATAAAGTTCAACAGAGGAGCTCCAAATGGAATGAAGAGGAATGTTTATGAGTGCGAAGGACGGCACGCTCTGCTTGAAACAAACGGCAGAGGAAAAGTGCAGAGGAAAGTGCAGAGTTCAGCGTTCACACATGGTTGTAGTTAGTGGTCCATGCAGTGGCCTCCCATTAAGTCCAATGTTGTTTGGAAGAGACTTTCATTTTTTTCACAGCTTAAAAAGGTTTTAAGAAGTTTCTCTCACATTGAGTCTTTGTGTAGATAGATTTAGATAGAGTTCGTTGTGGTTTTTCCTACATGGAATCATCTCAATGCACAATTCCACTCTGGGGATTATCGATGTATAGATCTTCATGTATGATAGCGAGAGAGAGTTGGGGGAGGGGATGGTTATGGTGCCTGGATGTTTGGCGTTTCAAGTTCACTGGGGGAGAAATAAAAATCCTGGTGTTTTCCTCGCTTTTCCATGGTTAAATCCAAGGGGTCATTAAACAGGGACAGCATTTTTACACACACTTAAATTCACGGAAAAGTAAAAACCAGAAGACAAAATCTCAGCTGTTGTACAGATCTTGAGAGATACCGATACTGTCATTTGGTCATTGGCGTAGTTCTAATAAAAAATACAAACAAAACAACCTTAATTAATTATGTGCTATGTAATCATAAGGTGAGAGGTATACACTGATGCTATAAACAAGTCAATCCAAACAAGGCCTTTAGTTTGCAGCCAGTTAAACTGCTCCATCACAGCTGACCACAGCTCTGGGTACAGTGTGTCCAAAGAGCCCGTTGAGTATGGCACCAGTTGAAAACGCTGGCGTGATAACACAAACTTATCAACTTAGGGCGGGCGGCTAATTGTTGCCTTAATGTCAACCTTTGCAGCTGCAGTACATAAAAATATAACAATATTAAATGTCTTATGTAAAACAACAATTCAACATTTCAGTATAGAAAACATATTTGTATCTCATCTCATTTGGGCTTTGTAAAGAATAACAACTTTCCAACCATTGTCTGTAATACACAATATAAATAGATAGATAGATAGACAGACAGACAGACAGACAGACAGACAGACAGACAGACAGACAGACAGACAGACAAAGAGGATCTCGGTGTACACTGTACCTGTGCACGAGGCTTTGGGGTGCTTTGTTAACCCCAGCAAGTGGCCAACTTCATGCTGTTTTCAGTTTGTTTTCCCTAAATCATCAAACCCTGTGACATTTTGGGTTGTATACCATAGCCTACCATTTCTCTGGATTTGAGGCAGAGTAGGATGTATGGCGTAAGACCAAAGGAATGCTCAGTATGCTAGCTTAGCAGTATTAGCTTCCTCCCTCTCTGAGTACAACTCAGGGTAAACTGATCTACCACGCCTCAAACCTGGGGCCCTCCGCCTCGCCAACACACGTGACTGCCTGTTTGACAACATACAAACCAGTTGAGCTAGAGAAAAGGATCCAATTCAATCACACCATTGCCAACATTTCAAGCTAGCTGTGGAGTGAGGTTACGGCACGTTCTTCATAAAGTATTCATAAAGTATAAAAGACAGACAGACCAGACAGACCAGACAGACCAGACAGACAGACAGACAGACAGACAGACAGACAGACAGACAGACAGACAGACAGACAGACAGACAGACAGACAGACAGACAGACAGACAGACAGACAGACAGACAGACAGACAGACAGACAGACAGACAGACAGACAGACAGACAGACAGACAGACAGACAGACAGACAGACAGATAGATAGATAGATAGATAGATAGATAGATAGATAGATAGATAGATAGATAGGTACTTTATTGATCCCAGAGGGGAAATTTCTTAAATATAACATGTACATGAGCAACAGCCTACAATTATTAGTGGTGTGTTTCGCACACTTGCCTCTCCTTAAAGAGGATCTCGGCGTACACTGTGCCTGTGCACGAGGCTTTGTTGTCAGGCAGAGGCTTGACCAGCTCCAGCTCTGCATATGTCAGGCTCTCCTCTGCAATCTTGGGCTGCAAGGGAACAGGAGAAAAGGTGTGAAGACCAGACTCGTAAACTGAGTTATTCATGTTGTCTATTACAGTATGATTCTGGACAAAATGAACAGTTACATATACATACTAATAAAACAAAGTAAAACAACTTGAAGGAAAATGTTAGATTTCTGGACAGCCCTCTACAGAAATAATGTACCTGTTGCCTAACAAATTGTATGTAAGAATCAGGAGACTTACCAAGATCACTTTCCTCGGCTGTGCCTTTAAAAGTTTGGGTTTTCGGATTTTGTCTGCAATGGGTGCTGTAGAAGAATGATATGCTCATTATACAGTATGCAGAGAGGGAACACATTGTCTGTGTAACAAGAAACATGTTTCCCCTCAAACCAGAACCCAGAACCGTCCACAACGTTTACATGCCTCTCCTGTCATTGATTAGTGATGATTTGGAAGCAGACATCAAAGCGGAGTTGAACATACATACAATGCTTGAAGTACAGGCATTCAGACTACTACGACATGACATGAACTGCCTGTGAGACAGAGGAATCCAAACCTATTAATCTCAAGGGTGAACCAAAATATTATCACCAAGAACAACTGTTACTTTCTTAGAATCGGCTGTCTTGCGTGTTAAATTGACCATAAACAGTGCACTATTTCTAGTAACAAACTGTGATATCACAAAGAGGGATCGAGAATTTGCTTCGCTCTTTGGACAGTTTATCTATGCCAGCACGTACAGTACAGTATAGGGTAGATCCATATCTACACTCAAAAGGTACAGCGCGATAGTAGCACGTAGAAGCAATATCAGGAATCTAATATCAGGAATCAGACACATTGTTCAGTAAACTCCTCTATGATGGCCACTTTAACCACATTCCCTCCACCCAGGCCACATACCCAACTGTGGGTATGAAGGTAGTTTCTAAGAAAACATCCCTATGTGGAAAATATGGTACAAATGTGATGGAAGTCCTGTGGTAGAGAGGCTGTCTGTTTACCTTTAGCTGGTATCTCTGGTGGTATCTCAGACTGCTCTTTGCTCCGTTTCCTCCTGTACCTCCTCTGCTTTTTGGGCAGGGCAGGAGACACACTGACTAGACTGGTCACCGTCTCCCCTGAACTGCAGACAGCAGGCAGAGATGTTTATAGCAGAATTAGGTCAGGAAAATTCATACCACTTATCTATGGCAGATAAGATTATGTGTATAGGCTACCATAGTATCTACAGTAAAGCTCACATTTGATTTGGATTATAAAGATGCCTACCTGTTCTGAGGGCTCTTGACCAAATGGTAGTTGTCTATAAGACAATGAGACAAAACGTTGGTGCATGATGGGTAAAAACATCCTGGATGTCATCAAGAAGCAGTTCCGCTTGCCTTGTCCATTCACTTTAAATTATCTGTTAATGTGCCCCAGATGAGTTAATTCATGGTGTTTTTACTTACCTTTTAACCTCTTCTTCCTCTGTACACATTGGCAGGTCACCACCACGGTGAACATACACATGCACACCAGTCCCACAGAGCAGATCAGCACAGCGCACAGGTACACGTCTGAAACACACAAAACCACAAAACCAACCGGATTAGTCATCCTTCCAAGTCAGAAGGCGTGCTACCCTGAAGACCCATGTTTCTGTTGTTAGTCACTTGTTTAGAAATATCCTTAAAATATCCACGTCCATCCATTTATGGCATGCTTCTTGTGGTTGTGCTATTTTAGTCAAGGACACTGCAGAGCACCAGAGTCACGTTCTTACCTTCAAACAGACTCCACAGACTCTCCTTGGCCTTGGTTGCTGGTAGGACATGCACTGGAAGGACACAAGGGAAAGTCCATAGTCATCAGTGTGGCTATTGTCCCACCTGATTATACAGTGTACACAGTTTAAAAACCTCTAATTGTAGATGGGTTGGAGTAGGATGACAGTATTGATGTTGTCCTCTCCTCTGGACCCACTTCCTGAATCACTGGCTCGTGGTAGCTAACACCCACCAAGCCATCCTGAAATACCCCAAACCGCCAGCAGCTGACGACAGCCAGGCTAGCCTCTCCCACCCACGGCAGCCATACTTAGCTTAGCTAGCCGCCAGAGCTACTGGGCTGAAGCCTGGCTGAGTGTCTGCCTGTCCAAAGGGCTTAAACTGGGGTTATCTCTAGAGCATTTCCCTCGATGCTAAACGACCAGCACTTGCTTTGACTGGGCCAACCATACGTATGACCCACATTCAACTATTTGCTAACATTAGTCTGACATAGATGAGAGCTAGCTATAAGACTTGGCTCTGGATTTTATCTAGTTGTGTTTGCCAAGTATGTACTTGCTGTAAATATAGGTCACAAATGATTTAGCACATTACTATATAATTCCAGGTAAAGCAACTCTTGGTCATGCATTTTTTTGTTCAAAAATCAAGCATACAGTATTGTGGTGCGGAAGACTCTTCTTTGCCATGAATCATACAGTATGACTTGAATAGGACATTATGCACAGTGCCAGAAGGCCATCTGCACATGCTTTGAATAATATAAATAATATAAAGCTTCAGCACTGCATGGAGCCAAAGAAGTGTCTGAAAATGTCATCCATTTATGGCTGGCTTTGAATGGCAGTGGAAACATTCAACCAAATTCACTCTCTGTTCAATTGATTCCATTCATATATGCTCTCCCTTTCTTTCTGGTAGGAGGTCTCTCGTATATCCTCATTGTGACATCACAGAGTACACATATCCAATGAACAGCAGCCCCTAAGACAGATCTGTATTCTGTTTAATAAGGGATGAAAACTGTCTTCCGCAATCAATAGACACATTCAATGGGCTCTTTGGTCCTCTTCATAGTATTAATGAAACTTAAAGAAAAAAAAAAGATAAGTGAATACTAGTATGTAGTGATAATCCATACAACCGCCACAACAAACACTGTCACAACATCCTTCGCTTTCACATCCTCTCTCTTCCCTTCTCCTTGCCCTCGATTCATCACCTTCTTTCTCAATGTGAGACCCGTGAAAAAAGTAATGGTGGCATCCTTCTTGGAGCTCTGTTTTTACATTTGCACATATTAAACCCTGACCACGGAAGACCCAGAGCACTAGATTACCCTGATGCTCCTATACTTGAACCCAAACCGCATCCGTTTCACCACCGTTCACAACATCTCCCAGCCCACACACACGTTGTCCAAATATCTCAGGGTTTAAAGGGGTGCTTTGTTAACCCCAGAAAGAGGCCAACTTCATGCTGTTTTCAGTTTGTTTTCCCTAAATCATCAAACCCTGTGACCTTTTGGGTTGTATACCAAAGCCTACCATTGTCCTGGATTTGGGGCAGAGTAGGATGTATGGCGTAAAACCAAAGGAATTCCTGCAGTGTTGGACACATCAGGTGGCCAGGTATTGAGCCTACGTGAAATCAACGTCAGTGTGCTAGCTTAGCAGTATTAGCTTCAACACAGGGTAAACGGATCTACCACGCCTCAAACCTGGGGCCCTCTGCCTCGCCAACACACGTGACTGCCTGTTTGACAACATACATACCAGTTGAGCTAGAGAAAAGGATCCAATTCAATCACACCATTGCCGACATTTCAAGCTAGCTGTGGAGTGAGGTTACGGCACGTTCTTATCTCTGTTACATTCGACCAACCCCTTCGACACCATAGACGCTCTGATGTTGGGGAGCCTCATACTACAACTATCTCTTGTTCTCTCACTCTCTAATTCACTCGCTTCTAGCCACGATTGTATGTGTGTACAATACTTAGGGGAGGGAAACTCCTGGCAGTAGCCAAAGACAATATGTGTTTGGTGGTGATGGTGCCAGTGTTCCCTTTCCTCTGGTGTTGCTCTAGTCTGTCTGCTCTGGCTCAACCTTGGCTATAAACAGAGTCAAATGTCACAGCCGGCACAAATGATTCCATGGAAAATGGAAAAAGTGATTCAGTCTGAATTTACTCAAAGCAACATAGTAATTGCTTAGAAAGTGAAATTGCATCTGCTTTGCTACATCTGCTTCGCTATATCTGCTTCACTACTGTGTATGCTGCTTAGATCCTTTCACAGAATGTTATGTGCATCGAACTGGCAGAACTGAAGGGCTGACATTGGGCTTCAGAGAAGAAAATATACTCTATCTTCTCGTTCCAAAATCCCTGTAACCACTAGCTGCCATATAACTTATTGCAATGAAATATTGCTTCTTCTCAAGCTTGTTCAAAACCATAGAACTCCCTTCCACAATAAAAAACAGGACCTTTCATTACACATGACACGATCTCCTCCTTCTCAAGATTGATGAATCCTAAATTAGGTCAGCCAGTTGTCGTTCCTGCTTCTGGTTCTACTACTACTGTTACTGCCACTGTACTGCTACTGCTACTACCACCGCCTGCATCAGTTGTCTTCTACTACACACAGTGCTACACCTAAATTCATAGTTACCTCTAAGCTCGGTGGCGGCCGTACTGTTCGTTGATGCCTTCCATCGGCTCTGGTGCTTCTTAAACTCCTGCACCCGGCATATGTAGAGTCCTCGGTCCCCCGCTGAGATGTTCATAATGAGCAGGTCGAAAATCTTCCCTTGCTTGACCACTGTCAGCTTCAGCTTAGGCCAGGGGAAGCTCTTGGTATAGTTCCCATAGAACCTGGCCTTTCTCATGTTGACCCTGGCGATGAGGATCTCTTCGTCGCTGGAAGAACGTTCGGGCAGGAAGGTCCATTTGACCACGGGCAGGCTGCTGGAGCGGCGTCTCTGGGACACCTGGCAGGTCAGGGTGATGTTCTCGCCCTCCTGGGCCACCGTGAAGGGGGAGGGGGTGATGGTGACATTGATGGCCTGGCACACTTCTGAAAGTTTTAGTACACGCATAAAGAATATGTATGTAGATATAGATATGACACCAATACCCTTTTGAGCTGAACCCATAGGGTTCGGGTTGGTTCATAGTGTGCAAAGCTGGTGTATGAAGACCATGGAGGAGTTGGAAGAAGACATGTTGACCAAGATTCATAGCTAATCCATATCAGTATCTCTTTCCTACTGTATTAATGTCTGTGGGTGAGTCATCTGAAAGTGGAGTTTGGCTTAAGAGCAAGCATATGTCATTTTAAAAATAAGAAATATTAAGGGACGTACTTTATGGCCTAATTTGTTGCATGACAAAAGCAACATATGCTTTCTCAACCTAGAGTCATAACTTTCCTCTAGCAGTAAGCATATTTTTGTGACACTCAAAGCCATGAAAACACTATATAACAATTCATTTATAGATTAAAATGATATTTTGTGAGTATAATTTGTTTAGCTAGAGTATTAAGCTGCACACAAACCACAGTAAATGGGTCAAAATCAAACTTCAAACCTTGCAATGTTTTGCTTTCAACAAAAATATGGGAAACCACCAATTTCTCAGTTTTCAGTTATTTTTCATCATTGCACAAACATAATGACTATAATACACTTGCAATTATCCTGTCATAACAACTTATTATTTTACTGCACACTGTTTATTTACTGATTCAAATGCATTTTTTTTCTTCGGAAAACTCACTCGTTTAATAAAAAGTTAACCAGCCCTTCAACAAGTGTTTTTCAAATCTTTTAATATTTGTATGACCTTACTGTAGTTATTTCTCTCTGTCTCTGTCTCTGTCTCTGTCTCTCGCTCTCTGTGTATTCACCACCAGATACCATTTCAAAGTATTGCCAAATTTCATATCATGACATACTGACCTAAAAACACAGTTTTCCTTTATAACCCAGTCACCTAAATAGTAAAATAAAGTTGCTTACCGGCAATGAACGCTCTAGTCAGGAGAAGTATGACCACTGAAGAGATCTTCATTTTCCAGACCATCAGGCTCCATAAAAAACAGTTAAATGTCTCCCAAAGAACAGAGCCTCAGCTCAGGATTCCTCTTCCCTTCTCTTTCCTTTTTTTTTTACGGCATTTGTGTGTAATATGAAACAGGACTCTGTTTCTGCTTGGAAACACCCCCCCTGGCTCCCCTCCCCCTGGCACACTACCCCACCCACTTTACTTCTCTGCTTGGCAGAATGTGGGAAATATAATTTCCTGTGTAGGAGGGAATGAGGGAGTGAGTTGTGTGCTGTGGCTTTGACGCCAACGTTTTTACACTTCCAGCTGTGGACTACAGCAGAGCAGACTACTCTGGATGGTTTTTTATTTCCCCCACACGCTGATCCACACACACACACAATTACACACACACAAACACACACACACACACACACACTGACAGATAATGAGGGAGGATGGAGCAGCGCTGTCTCTGTATCTGTCTGTGTAACTGGAGCCCACAGAGAATCTTTGTGCAGGATTTTGTGAGGGCAGCTCTGTTTTGGAACATAGTCGACTCCTCTCTTAGGGAAAGGCTTTATAGACACAAGAGTTTAGTTCAAACGTTCTGGGGATCTGGGGATGCTGCCTAGAGGGGATGCTGCCTAGAGTCTGAGAAAACACTATTTAGAGCACAGTTACTGTATATTCACTGTTCAAGCGCGTCTATAAAGGATAATTATTAATGCATCTGACATTTGCGTAGTTTTCTCTGTTAATCACACACTCTCTCTATTTTCGCTGAGAGACTGAAACCATTGCGGGGTGTGATGGAGAAATCAGAATTAGCTAAGTAACATAGATAATTAAGATGTCTTATCTGCAGAATATGCTTATATGTTTGAACTGTTGAACTCTTGTTATTAGAATGTCTCCTTTCGGACTCTGGTGTTGGCAGCTGCACTTCCTCCCTCATATGGGCCCCAGTCACCTGGTGATCAGAGAGGGGGAGAAGTCAGGCTTGTCTATCACATGTCCATGTTGCTCTGCAGAATATCAGAAAGAGAATAGGGCAAAGGAGGTCAGAAGGAAACATTGTTTCCATATTTGAATATGTGTCTTTACCTATTGCAAACCACGTAAAGGGAAGGCGTGAGTAATGGGAACCAATCACTTGTGTCCACAATGTCTGTGCATCAGCCACCCCCTCCTTGGGCCTTGGGGGAGATTGTTCTCTCCCCTGGTTCCCTTTTTAGCAAGGTAGAACCTAAGTAACAACAAATGACCTTAGCACTGAACAAAACAACAATTCTTTGTATATTGGGCCTAAGGTCTGGCACAGGATGTGTGGGGTTAGTGTCTGAGATGTATGTCATCTCTGAGGTTGCACCTATCCTGAGATATATAAGACTGCTATATTATCAAATCGATTCTCTAGGCTTAATGATTGTGATTAAACTAACCACCTAAACATTAATTAACTAGGAAGTCGGGGCACCACTGGAATCTGTCTTTTACAGAGTTATCAATTCTAGACAATAACTCTTCGGATATTTTATATATATTTTGATAAGTCAATTATTAATTAATTTTACCTTATCTCTGAAAGTCAGAAAATCATAGTTTGTACAAACCCAGTTTAACTTATGAATCATCCATACACAAATTGGCTCAATTATTTATTTACTGGCTAATTAAACAATTACAGAATATACAAATACAATACATACATTATATTGGAAGATATAGGGTGTGGGGGGACACAGAATTTGGCTTCTATCGGACATGGGAAACTAATGACACATACATCTGACTACATACTAGATTTGCGCACAGGTTCAGCTGCTGTCTGACATATGCTAATCTAGGATGCACTTCTTCTTTAGTGAAATAGTTCAGAGTTCATAATCTCACGTGGGGAGCAAGCTTCCTCGTTTTCTGGAACTGTGGAGTTGAAATTAAATAAGCCTTTTTTAACGCGGGGACAAGTCCTCCGGTTATTTGGAACACAATGTGACTTTCCGTTACGAGGGCTTTTGTACTGGGAAGAGAAGGGGCGTTTCATCCTTCCAACCCAAGCGTGGCCACTGGCTGGTCCTGAGTTACCATTAAACAAACACTTTTCATTTTAGAAGGCTTAAATCACATTGCAATCTTTTCAAAACTATTCTTACAGTGGTTTCATGCTCTCAGCATTGAAGTGTTCAAGTGTTCCTATAAATCTAAGTCTATGTCTGCTCAACAGAAGGCAGTTTGGTTGGAGCTCAGAGAAATGACTTGTGGAGTGGCAGTTTAGGCAAGCTGCTTTGTTATGGAGTGATATACTGCCCTACCGAGCAAAAAGGCAGTAACTGAGAAACTGAGAAAAATGGCTTCAAAAAATGGCTTCATTGTCCAGCCAAATGAATTCTATGGAGATCATTGGAGATGTAGTGATCTGTTGTCTTACCATGAGTTAATGTTTTATTCATGTTGACCCTTAAATGGCAGTTACTGCCTTCTTCCTTGGCATGATATCCAACAAACTGCAGGGTATTACCAAAGCAAAGAGCAGTATCTGCCGTTTTCATTTGTTAGTTTACTATACTTCTCATTTATGCTATTAATAAAATAGCAGTGTAATTGCTGACAGTGTAACAGAGTTGAAACTGCAGCCTTTGTGTGTCTTCCACTACCAGTTGCATTTACATGGAGATGTAGGTTCTGCGTCAGTCACAATACATACTGTGTTTTACATGTAGCCCATGTCTTGTTATAGGAATAAATGTGAAAAACAGCACTGCAGTTGTTTGAATTACATTGAATGATGACCTATCTTGTATTATAAACTGGGTGGTTTGAGCCCTGAATGCTGATTAGCTGAAAGTCGTGGAATATCAGACCGTATACCATGGGTATGACAAAACATGTATTTTTACTGATCTAATTACGTTGGTAACCATTTTATATCAGTAAGGCACCTCGAGGGTTTGTGATATACCGCCAATATATCACTGCTATGGGCTGTGTCCTAGCACTCCACGTTGCGTCATGCGTAAGAACAGCCCTTAGCCGTGGTATATTGGCCATATACCACACCACTTCGTGTCTTATTGCTTAAATATATAATGATGTATTGGAACATCATAGAAGTATGACGTAGGGTAATACTAATTATAAAAAATTACCATGAGATTTGAATTACACTTACATAGACAAATAACATATTTAAGAATACATTTTCATAAGAGGACACAAATGACATTTAGCTACAATTGATAAAATGCTGAATAGTTACATTTTAAAGTAAAACTTCTTCAGTACTCTTCCATATCACTCCTCATACTCAGCAATGCTGTTCACAGCCAAGGCATTCCAGAACTGCCTTCGATTCGCAGGCATCAGAGGACACAGCTTTGTGATGATGTCCATCTTCTTGGACTCTTATAGCCCTAATGCTTATTTAGATTGCATGGGCAGACATTGACAGTAATAAAACCTAGTATTGACGTGGTTGTACAGTCCTAATAGAGCCTCACATGGCAACTTTGATCCGCATAGATACTATAATCTTCTAGGCCACAGGGATTGGTGGAAGACATTTTGGAAAAACAGTTTTTTACCGTATTCACATATTGATGGCACAGAAGCAGACACATTGAGCACACATTTGGCATGCCAAAGCTTGTTGTGCTAATTACATATGCCACCAACAAAGGTGATGGATAGAATTTTGGATTTTAACTTTCCTGACCGGCACAGTCACTCAATACTGGAATATAAAAGAAACCCTGGACATGTGAGTAGATATATTATTAATGAGGTAGCAATGCCATGTGTGTGCTCAACCGGGAAACGAAGGGGGCGTGGCTTTTGACAATTCAGTAATGTTATAGGTTGCACGTCCAATTTACTGTCAGCTGGCTAGAGATCGCATGTGCGGTGTAACGTTACTGATTAAAATAATCCATGCAATGTCAGAATAAAATTACAGGGATTATATTCATTATAGGTATAATAGATTGAAGCTAGTATAAATTGCTGATCACCTCTTATGGGAGCAGTGCTAGCTAGGTAGGTTTGCTAATGCTAGCTAGTTAGGTTTTTACATTTTGGTAGGGGCACGTCAGTTCTAGCTAGGTGGCTGCCACTAGCTAGAAATTGTGTGTCTGGTGTACTGATTCAAAGAATCCATCAGATGAAATTTCAGAATATAATTCATTATAGGGCTAATAGATTGAAGTCAGTATCAATTGCAGATCTTCTGGGATTCGGTAGCATTGTTAGTCTATGCTCGCTAGCAGCTAGCTAGCTAATTAATTATGCTCTCAGATCTACTTAGCTAGCTAGTTCTTACCAGTGTCTGGGTGTCAGCGTTTCAGAGCAAGTTCAACCATCATTTTCTCCAGGGAATGCTGTGCCATGATGTTGTGTCCCTAGATTAGCAATGTATGTGTGTGTAGCTTTCAGTCAGTGTCATACAGGTTCAATTGTATCACTATCAGAATAAAATGATATGATACCAAGGTAAAAGGCAGTAACTGCTGCCAATGGCAGGTTAAAACCAAGCTAAAAGGCAGTACATTCAGTTAGTGACATTTACCTTGGTTTCGCAGTAACTTTTTGCAGTTACTGAAGTATTGATAGATGGGTTGTGTACCTCCTCCTCTCCAGCGCTCATCCTCGCCGGCGTTCTAACCGGGGGTCGTGGGAAGATGGTAGCAACATCATCAGGGTCATCAGGGTCAATGCTCTGTATGTTTTGGTTCACCCCTCGCAGGTTATTGTCTTTCTATGTGTATTGCTGTCTTTCTTATTAAATCTATAATTTCGCTAAAACTCTTTGACTATTTCGCCTCCTCTTTCACTTTCACCCCTCGCAATATCACAGGTTGGCTGACAACATCCAGAAAATGTGGCTGGAAGCTGTGTGTTGTTATGGTTCTGAATTGTCATATAGCTAGCAACAATGACAAGTTGCAATGTGGGAAATCGTAGGTGGCTCGTTTCACCTCATTATATCTTGTTATTGATACCACGTCTTGTTTTGTTGACTAATTTCATGTCAATGTTAATATGGCTAAAATTAGCTAGCTAGCCAACCAACAAATGTAACAACGTACAGTATTTGAGAGTATTTGCAAATGTAGCCAACCAACAAACAATGTAGCCAACCAACAAACATTTGGAAACAAAAAATAGTTTACATGTAGTCAACAATCTAAGCCAACCCTGTCTGTTTTGCCCCATAGTTGCGCACATGTCAGTTTTGTTGCTAAACAACCAACTCTCTGTATTGTTTCTCAATACAAATGAGACTGTGTGTCTGTGTTGTGTCATTAGAACAGTAGTAGGTTTAGCTGAAATAGCAAGCATCAATGAAGTCAGGGTTTCGGATATTGTGTTTGAACGTAGTTGATAATTTATTCGTCCATCAATTTTACAGATATCAAGTAAATTTGAACTGGCTGCAGCTGAAAACACATTTTATGTTCATAGAGTGAAATTCAGAACTTCCACCATTATATTTCCAAACATGGCCAATAATGAACTACAAGTTGGAGGGAGAAGATTTGGAAGTTGCGTGGAGCGCAGCAAAGCGTGAAGAGAAGACCTCAGAGCTGCTTCTGGGGGTCCCATTCCACTCTGCTCACGCCAATCCACTCTCCCTAACCTCTGACCATTGTCACTGGACGTACTCATTGGTCCTGTCTATAGGCCAAGGTCAATTCCATATGTGGTTGAGAAGGTATAAAAACAGCACTGAACAACACATAAATGCTACCAAGTGTTTAGTAAGGTACTATTATACAAACTGTAAATGCTGCAGCATGTTTGGCATAATGTTCTGGAACAGGGGAATAACCACGGAAACCCAGTGCCTTACTCCCAGTCATTATTAGATAGAACGTCATGGCCCCGCCCAACCTGTGGTTACCTTGGTGACTTAGAAAAACGTAATAGAGTAGGGCTTCCAGAAACGAGCTGGAATAATGATGGTGTCATACACCCCGACATCTACTCCTACCTGATATATCCAGACCTTATATAATTGTAGGCAGTGGCTGGGGAACAGATCTTTTCGTTTTCCGACGTTTTTCATGGCGGCTCTAGCTACCGAGTGAGTGAGTGTTTCAAATGGACTATACTAAACAAGTAAAATGTCTTATCTTTGATGAAATGTTTTCTGCACACACGTGTACTTGGACACCGGGTCCCACAATTTCCCACTCTCCTCACGCCTAGTAATAGCCTGAAGCTAGGCTTTATTTCCCTAATTGGGAGCATTGCAAACCGTAGATGGGGATTTTTTGACCTGGTTTGATGTACATTGTATAACACAGCAGCTTTTCGAACATGGTTTTTAATTTCTGTATGTAACAAAAAATCTACGAAGATGTTGGCTCTTTTTCAATGGGGTTCAACGGGGAAGATGGTTTGTTTTCCTCAATTTTTGGGCGTGGTCATGGGAATTTATTTTTATGACCTGAATATAGATTAGAGTATACTGTATAGCTATCCTTGACCACAGGCACACTGTGTAGCCAAATGAAAGGCTGAGTTCCACTCTCATATGTTTATAAACACTTCCAACACACACATCACACAATTATTATTTACATTTCCATGCCCTCTAACGTTTATATTTATTTTCAGTATTCTTTGGTGTCCTGGTCACTTCATGTATCCCTTACTCTTCTTAAGTCCTTCATTTCCACAAAATCAGTTCTATTAGCAAAAGGAATAAAACCATACATGGGAAGTTTAGTACAAGGTTGTTGTATATCGATACTACAATCATGTTTGATTTATTTCTACACCGAAGGACTACTTATTTTCAAAACCACCCACTTACTTAAGAGATGGTCTTTTTACCCATACCTCTAAAAAAAAGTAAAGAATGCTTTTCAGTTTCACAAATATCATGAAATCATATTCAGTGTAGAAATTTGGAAAGGTACACTACCGTTTAAAAGTTTGGGGCAACTTAGAAATGTCCTTGTTTTTTAAAGAAAAACACATTTTTTGTCCATTCAAATAAAAACAGTGTAGACATTATTAATGTTGTAAATGACTATTGCAGCTGGAAATGGCTGATGTTTAATAGAATATCTACATAGGCGTACCGAGGCCCATTATCAGCAACCCTCACTCCTGTGTTCCAATGGCACGTTGTGTTTTTTATTTTTTATTTCACCTTTATTTAACCAGGTAGGTCAGTTGAGAACAAGTTCTCATTTGCAACTGCGACCTGGCCAAGACAAAGCAAAGCAGTGCGACAAAAACGACACAGAGTTACACAGTAAACAAACATAGTCAAAAACACAACAGAAAATCTATATACAGAGTGCAAAATGTAGTGCAAAATGCAGTAAGGTTAGGAGGTAGGACAATAAATAGACCAAAGTGGTGAAATAAATTACAGATTATCATCATTAACACAGGAATGAAGGATGTACAAATTATGATGTGCAAATAGAGATACTGGAGTGCAAGATTAGTGAAAATAACAAAAATAAATTTATACAGATTTATACAGAATGGTGTCATCTGCGTAGAGGTGGATCAGAGAGTCACCAGCAGCGAGAGCGACATCGTTGATGTATATAGAGAAAAGGGTTGGCCCAAGAATTGAACCCTGTGGCACCCCCATAGGGACTGCCAGAGGATCGGACAATAGGCCCTCCGATTTGACACACTGAACTCTGTCTGCAAAGTAGTTAGAGAACCAGGCAAGGCAGTCACTTGAGAAACTAAGGCTGTTGAGTCTGCCAATATGAATGCGGTGATTGACAGAGTCGAAAGCCTTGGCCAGGTCGATGAAGACGGCTGCACAGTACTGTCTTTTATCGATGGCGGTTATGATATCGTTCAGTACCTTGAGCGTAGCTGAGGTGCACCCATGACCAGCTCGGAAACCAGATTGCATAGCAGAGAAGGTACGGTGGGATTCGAAGTGGTCAGTTATCTGTTTGTTAACTTGGCTTTCGAAGACTTTAGAAAGGCAGGGCAGGATGGATATTGGTCTATAACAGTTTGGGTCTAGAGTGTCTCCTCCTTTGAAGAGGGGGATGACCGCGGCAGCTTTCCAATCTCTAGGGATCTCAGACGATACGAAAGAGAGGTTGAACAGGCTAGTGATAGGTGTTGCAACAATTTTGGCTGATAATTTCAGAAAGAGAGGGTCCAGATTATCTAGCCCAGCAGATTTGTAGGGGTCCAGACTTAGCAGCTCTTTCAGAACATCAGCCGTCTGGATTTGGGTGAAGGAGAAGCGGGGGGGGGCTTGGGCAAGTAGCTGCCGGGGGTACAGAGCTGTTGGCCGGGGTAGGGGTAGCCAGGTGGAAAGCATGGCCAGCCGTAGCAAAATGCTTATTGAAATTTTCGATAATCGTGGATTTATCGGTGGTAACAGTGTTTCCGAGCCTCAATGCAGTGGGCAACTGGGAGGAGGTGCTCTTATTCTCCATGGACTTTACAGTGTCCCAGAACTTTTTGGAGTTAGTACTACAGGAAGCAAATTTCTGTTTGAAAAAGCTGGCCTTTGCTTTTCTAACTGACTGTGTGTACTTGTTCCTGACTTCCCTGAATAGCTGCATATCGCGGGGGCTATTCGATGCTAATGCAGTGCGCCACAGGATGTTTTTGTGTTGGTCTAGTGCAGTCAAGTCTGGGGTGAACCAAGGGCTATATCTATTTTTAGTTCTACATTTTATGAAAGGGGCATGCTTATTTAGGATGGTGAGGAAAGCACTTTTAAAGAACAACCAGGCGTCCTCTACTGACGGGATGAGGTCAATATCCTTCCAGGATACCTGGGCCAGGTCGAATAGAAAGGCCTGCTCGCAAAAGTTTTTTAGGGAGCGTTTGACAGTGATAAGGGGTGGTCGTTTGACCGCTGACCCATTGCGAACGCAGGCGATGAGGCAGTGATCGCTGAGATCCTGGTTGAAAACAGAGGAGGTGTATTTGGAGGGCAAGTTAGTCAGGATGATATCAATAATGGTACCCATGTTTACGGATTTTGGGTTGTACCTGGTGGGTTCCTTGATAATTTGTGTGAGATTGAGGGCATCTATCTTAGATTGAAGGACAGCCGGGGTGTTAAGCATATCCCAGTTTAAGTCACCTAACAGTACAAACTCTGAAGATAGATGGGGGGCAATCAATTCACATATGGAGTCCAGGGCACAGCTGGGGGCTGAGGGGGTCTGTAACAGGCGGCAACAGTGAGAGACTTATTTCTGGAAAGGTGGATTTTTAAGAGTAGAAGCTCAAACTGTTTGGGCACAGACCTGGACAGTATGACAGAACTCTGCAGGTTATCTCTGCAGTAGATTGCAACTCCGCCACCTTTGGCAGTTCTATCTTGACGGGAAATGTTGTAGTTGGGGATTTCCGAATTTTTGGTGGCCTTCCTAAGCCAGGATTCAGACACAGCTAGGACATCCGGGTTGGCGGAGTGTGCTAAAGCAGTGAATAAATCAAACTTAGGGAGGAGGCTTCTAATGTTAACATGCATGAAACCAAGGCTTTTACGGTTACAGAAATCAACAAATGAGAGCGCCCGGGGAATAGGTGTAGTACTGGGGGCTACAGGACCTGGGTTTACCTCTACATCACCAGAGGAACAGAGGAGTAGTAGAATCAGTATTCGGCTAAGGGCTTTAAGAACTGGACGTCTAGTACGTTGGGTACATAGAATAAAAGGAGCAGATTTCTGGGCGTGGTGGAATAGATTGAGGGCATAATGTATAGCCAAGGGTATAGTAGGATGTGAGTTCAGCAATCCAAGTTTTAAAAGGCTAATTGATTATTAGAAAACCATTTTGCAATTATGTTAGCACAGCTGAAAACTGTTGTGCTGATTAAAGAAGCAATAAAACTGGCCTTCTTTAGACTAGTTGAGTATCTGGAGCATCAGCATTTGTGGGTTTGATTACAGGCAAAAAATGGCCAGAAACAAATAACTTTCTTCTGAAGCTAGTCAGTCTATTCTTGTTCTGAGAAATGAAGGCTATTCCATGCGAGAAATTGCCAAGAAACTGAAGATCTCGTACAACGCTGTGTACTACTCCCTTCACAGAACAGCGCATACTGGCTCTAAACAGAATAGAAAGAGGAGTGGGAGGCCCCGGTGCACAACTGAGCAAGAGGACAAGTACCTTAGTGTCTAGTTTGAGAAACAGACGCCTCACAAGTCCTCAACTGACAGCTTTATTAAATAGTACCCGCAAAACACCAGTCTCAACGTCAACAGTGAAGAGGCGACTCCGGGATGCTGGCCTTCTAGGCATCGTTGCAAAGAAAAAGCCATATCTCAGACTGGCCAATAAAAAGAAAAGATTAAGATGGGCAAAAGAACACAGACACTAGACAGAGGAAGATATGGCTTTTTCTTTGCAACTTTGCCTTTTAAAATGATAAACTTGGATTAGCTAACACAACGTGCCATTGGAACACAGGAGTGATGCACTCCAGTATCTCTATTTGCACATCATAATTTGTACATCCTTCATTCCTGTGTTAATGATGATAATCTGTAATTTATTTCACCACTTTGGTCTATTTATTGTCCTACCTCCTAACCTTACTGCATTTTGCACTACATTTTGCACTCTGTATATAGATTTTCTGTTGTGTTTTTGACTATGTTTGTTTACTGTGTAACTCTGTGTCGTTTTTGTCGCACTGCTTTGCTTTGTCTTGGCCAGGTCGCAGTTGCAAATGAGAACTTGTTCTCAACTGACCTACCTGGTTAAATAAAGGTGAAATAAAAAATAAAAAACACAACGTGCCATTGGAACACAGGAGTGATGGTT
This sequence comes from Thymallus thymallus, assembly GCA_023634145.1. Taxonomy (NCBI): domain Eukaryota; kingdom Metazoa; phylum Chordata; class Actinopteri; order Salmoniformes; family Salmonidae; genus Thymallus; species Thymallus thymallus. Next base: position 11,969,338 of record CM042387.1, read on the forward strand.
GCTGATAATGGGCCTCTGTACGCCTATGTAGATATTCAATTTCCAGCTACAATAGTCATTTACAACATTAACAATATCTACACGATATATCTGATCAATTTGATGTTATTTTAATGGACATAAAATGTGCTTTTCTTTCAAAAACAAGGACATTTCTAAGTGACCCCAAACGTTTGAACGGTAGTGTATATAGGTATGTTACTAAGCTTGTGCACTTACCTGAAACTTCAATATCAAGCATGTGTTTTTTTATCATGTACAGCTTGCTGCCAATAAAACATAAGGCAAAGAAGAGCCCGATTCCTGCTCCAATCAAAGCATACATAGCATCTAAGAACAAATAAACAGAATAAAGAATGTAACATGAATCAAGCCACCAACAGTCTGTACATATCCAGTTCCCTGTTTTGCTCAATAGGCCAGTTCACACGTGAGAATTGATTGATGCAATCTGTTGCAATGTGTTTACTTGTTCCTCAGGCTGATGAAAAATAGGTCAGTCATGTCCCCACCCACTGGTTTAACGAAACAACGCTGATTCAACCAGTGTGTGCCTAGCGGGCAGTCTCTGTCTGGACCTGTGTTGACTTGAAATGCTGCACTTGCATAAATTATGCTTGGAATGGAATTGTAAGGCCTGGGATTATAATACGTGAGTGGCTTGGTTGACATGTCAGTGTTTGAGCTGCATCAGTCACTTACAGAAGGAGCCTGTTGAATGTTCTCAACTGACAGTCTACTGACTGAAAGTCAAAGGACTCAGTATCGTATATGTATAATGATTTCGAGGGAGCAACATATTTCATAACTACTTTTTTTTACCTGGTTCATCATTGCTTTCCAGGTCATTTCCCCTCACATTCGTCAACATAGACTCTGAAACACAGGGATAAGTTAATGCACTTCTCTAATATCTGTCTTAGACAGTCCCCACAACTTCCTGTAAGACTGAAACTGATCTTTGAAAACAGGATGCTCATGCAGACAAGACAGATTAGACCAATGCTATCTAACCAAAGATGAAACAGAGCAGACAAACGCTTGCACTGTATGCGTCTTTGTAGCTTGAACTTGATGTCGGTAGTAGTAAGTAGCCTAGCGGTTAGAAGTGTTGGTCCAGTAACCAAAATGTTGCTGGTTCGAATCCCTGAGCTGACTAGGTGAAACATTTGTTGCTGTGCCCTTGAGCAAGGCACTTAATCCTAATTGCTCTGGATAACAGCATCTGCTAAATTACAAAAATGTAAATTAAGTAGTAGTAGTAGCACAAAGGTTAAACTGTTATATTTAATGGCCTACATTAAGTGCCTTTGCTATCTAGGTCATAGCCTTTCCATCCAAGAAAAGTATGTTTACCATCATCTATCAACTCCAGTATTTGATAAAAAACTAATCACAAAAATAACTGAACATATCTAATCAATTGCTAACTGCTTAAAGATGATACTCAACACATACACTATATATACAAAAATATGTGGACACCCCTTCAAATTAGTGGATTTGGCTATTTCAGCCACACCTGTTGCTGGCAGATATATAAAATCGAGCACACAGCAATGCAATCTCCATAGACAAACATTGGCAGTAGAATGGCCTTACTGAAGAGCTCAGTGACATTCAACTTGGCACCGTCATAGGATGCCACCTTTCCAACAAGCCAGTTCTTCAAATTTCTGTCCTTCTAGATCTGCCCCGGTCAGCTGTAAGCTCAGCCGGTAAGTGGTAGGCCACACAAGCTCACATAATGGGACGGGAGTACTGAAGTGCGTAGAGCGTAAAAATCGTGTGTCCTCGGTTGTAACACTCACTACTCTGTTCCAAACTGCCTCTGGAAGCAACATCAGCACAAGAACTGTACATCGGGAGCTTCATGAAATGGGTTTCCATGGCCTGAGCAGCTGCACACAAGCCTAAGATCACCCTGCGCAATGCCAAGCGTCGGCTGGAGTGGTGTAAAGCTCTCCACCATTGGACTATGAAACATTGGAAATGCATTCTCTGGAGTGATGGATCACGCTTCACCATCTGGCTGTTCGACAGACAAAACTGGGTTTGGCGGATGCCAGGAGAATGCTACCTGCCCGAATGCATAGTTACAAATGTTAAATTTGGTGGAGGAGAAATAATGATCTGGGGCTGTTTTTCATGGTTCGGGCTAGGCTCCTTAGTTCCAGTGAAGGGAAATGTATAAACAGAGCTCACATCTATTTTGGAGCCAGTCTTGTTAAGGCCGAATCTGTTGACACCTTGCGATTGCCAGATCGATTGAACAGTAATGTGGTAACATGGGGCACATGACACTATCCCACCACCCAACACCAGATACCCAGACCCAACGCTGTCACTGCCACACCACTAGCACTGGGAGACCGTATAGTCAATAATGCACACAGCAGACCCTCCTTGGTCACATTCTATTGGCAGCCATGAGGGGACCAAGATTTGACCTAATTAACTCTCTGCTCTGTACTGTAGGCAGGTAAGCTCCTGGAAAGTGCCTGCCGCAGATCGACCGTTACCACAAGGCAACAAAACATTGTGTTAAAAGCACTCTCAGAGCTTGATCATGAATTATGGAAGACAATCACATTGCTACCAATCTGAGAGCGGTGGAAAGTTGATTTTCTCTCTACTCAACAGACAAACAAATGCAAGCAGTGTCTGTTGCAAATCGAACAGAACAACAACCAGGCTGTTTTAAAAGCATTGTTTAAAAGCCCTCTCCAAGCTTGATCATTTAGGCTAATTAACTCGTAAAATATTCAGGAAAACCATATTCAAGTTATTTGCTATCAATAAATTATCCAAATCCAGTTATTGAATCATATACCCTGCGCACTAAGGACTGTATTTTAAGGGAATTACTATTATTACCCCAAATTAAATCATACACACATTTAGCTATTTAAGTATCTCCTCCTGTCATTTACCTGTACAGTTTAGGTAACCATGCAAGTATTCACTTACCTGTTCATTTAACCAGTCTGTCTATTAAGTAAACTATTATTACCCTCGCTCATATCATATGCATTTTTAGCTATTGAAGTATTTCTCTGCCATCGACCTGTATAGTATAGTTAACCATCCAACATCCACCAATGTATAGTGTACATATTCAGCCAACCACCCATACTATGCAATGTCTTTTTATAGCTTTTTTGCACTCCAGATATCTTGTATTTCTATACTTTTTCATACTGCCGCTCTACGTATCATGTACCGTGTATCTGTCTTTTGTGTACTTTCGTTGTGGCATTTTGCACCTGCCCTGTGTTTTGTTGTTGTAGCTGCTTGACAAAGAAATGTCCCCCTTGGGGATAAATAAAGTATCTATCTATCTATCTATCTATCTATCTATCTATCTATCTATCTATCTATCTATCTATCTATCTATCTATCTATCTATCTATCTATCTATCTATCTATCTATCTATCTATCTATCTATCTATCTATTTTTTTATTCATTGTAGTACATGTTTTTTTTGTGATTCAAAATACAATCATACAGTATTTAAGTACACAGTAATCATATACAGAACTCACTCACCAATTGTAAAGATAATTGTGATGACAGACCAACACTGACCATTCTGAAGCGTCTTCATCTCTTTTGTCTTTCTTTATTCTTTACTATTTTCTTTTGTTCATTCTGATAGCTGCTTGGAAGGCACTGGCTCACTGAAAATAAACATTTCCTGTATCTGGCTCAGAACGTGGTTGATGATAAGATGAGATAGTACGCCTGCGGCTCAGCACATCTTGCTACACCCAATTATAATCATTTGGACTAAGTATTTGAGTGTTAGCCAGTGGTTGAATGTTAGAATACGGGAGTCTGTTTCTGTTTTATTTTTTCTTGCCAAACAAGGCAAGATATGGTTTCAAGTTTCAAAGTTTATTCGCCACCTGCACAGGATACAACAGGTGTAAAACAGTACAGTGAAATTCTTACCTTGAGAACTCTTTCCCAACAATGCAGTGATGATAATAATAATAATAATAATAATAATAATAATATTGTTAATAATAGAAAATTGAATAAAAAAGAAAAACACACACAAGAACTACAATGTGAGTTAAAAACACAAGAATGCAAGTATATTCAGGTCAGTGTCAGTACCTTATTCAATTTGAGGTGGGTTTATACAACTGAATGCACTCAATTGAAATGTATCTTCCTCATTTAACCCATCCCCTCTGAGTCAGAGAGGTGCGTGTGGCTGCCTTAACCGACATGCACGTCATCAGCACCCGGGGAAAAAAGTTACTGGTAGCAGGAATATATAAATACTTATGGTAATATACTAATGGTATTATGTACGTGTAACAGGAGTAATAGTAACTAGTAACAGGATAAATAGATAAATACTAACGGTAATCAATATTCAATGGACAGCAGTGAAATGGAGTAATACATCTAATCAATAATCATATTAGCCACAGCATAGGTTGTGTCTGAGTGGGTAAAGACCTGTGGATGGACATAGAGTCCATGTGGATAGTCTGTGGGAGAGCAGTAATTGTTAGCAGTCGTACTGCCAGGGGATTTTAAGCTGTTTAGGTGTCTGTTTGTCTGAGCCTTGATGCACCGGTACCGCCTGACGGGAACATTGAAAACAGCTCCCTTCTGGGTCTCCAAACAAGCTAAAATCACTCTTCACCCTCTAGTTTTCCGCATCAACCAGTTACCTGATTAAACTGTGGAGTGAATTTCTGGGTCAATCCTAATACAATTGGATTAAATTAACTGTTATCAGAGATCTACTAACCTAATCAACTGTCAGTGCATCTCTGAAAACAATTTAACAACAACAGTTAAAATAGCTAATGCATTAGGCTTGACCCTGAAGTTCACTTAATTTATGCTTGATAATGGTAAGTTTGTTTTGAAATATAATGCTGCGTATGATTATGAAAATACAAGTGATGATCTTGTTTGTAATGTGTGATGCAAGACCTTGACAGAGCTCCCAGCCGCATGTTATTTAACAATGCAGCCAATGCAGGGATGTAGATTCGTGTTGCCCAATGGATCAACAAGTTACAGCTTGACGTTTGTTGTAAAATATTATTGGTTCATACTGGTGTGGTGCACAGGAGGTTGGTGGCACCTTAATTGGGGAAGACGGCCTCTTGGTAATGGCTGGAGCACAATGAGTGGAATGGTATAAAATACATCAAACACATGGTTTTAAATTTAATTAGCTCTCTTCCAACTATTATTATGATCCGTCCTCCCCTCAGCATCCTCCTGTGGTAGGGTGTATTTTCCAATAATATGCATTAATGTTTATCTGGATCAAAGTCTACATGCCTATACTGCAATTGTTAAGTCTTGCCATAGATTTTCAAGCAGATGTAAGTCAAAACTGTAACTTGGCCACATCATTTAGATGAAATTACATTGAACCAAGGTGGAATAGACATTGAATTGACGTCAGTGCCCAGTGGGGACTGAAGCAGGTTTTCCTCTAGGATTTTGCCTGTGCCACCCCGTTTCTATTTATCCTGAAAAACTCTCCAGTATTTGCCGATGTCAAGCGTACCCATACCATGATGCAGCCACCACCATGCTTGAAAATAAGGAGGCAGTTACTCAGTGATGTGTTGTGTTGTTTTTTTGCAGTATTACTTTAGTGCCTTGTTGCATACAGGATTCATGTTTTTGAATATTTTTGTATTCTGTATATTTCATTTAGGTAATTAGTGTGGAGTCACTACAAATTTGTTTAAAAATCCCCAATGGCCTCATGGTGACATTCCTGAACAGTTTCCTTCCTCTCCTGTAGCTCAGTTCAGATGGATGGACTATATCTTTGATATGTCTGAGTGGGTTAATACATTATCCACATGAATATTAACTTCACCATGCTTAGAGATATTCATTGTCTGATTTGTTATTGATACCCATCTACCAATCTTTACAAGGCTTTCCAAAGCTCCCTGGTCTTTTTAGTTGAATCTGTGTTTGAAATTAAATACTTGACTGAGAGACCTTACGGATGTTTTATGTATGGGGGACAGAGGAAGGGGTAGTCAGTCAAAAATCATGTCAACCCCTATTATTTCACAGTTCATGTAAGTTATTATGTGATTTGCTAAGCCACATTTTACTCCTGAACTAGGCTTGCCTAGACAAAGGGGGTGAATAATTATGCAACCTCTTTAATTTAGTTATTTAACTTGTATTAATTTGTACATTAATACATTAATAATTTGTACATTAATACATTAATTTGCATAGGCCTAAAGAACCTAGTTTGAGACAGAATATCACCTGTCACGCAGCAAGAGCTCACACAGCTCATCAAACATGTGTTTTTATAAGCCCAGTCATTGCGCAACATTTGTACATGCGATCACATTTACGTTACGACCGTAACCCCGGTTCTCTGATAGTATGAGTGAGGTATTTCATTTATGTGATACGCCCCCAGCGTATTCGTCAGAAGCCTTTATTACACTAGACTAGCCATGATTGACTGGACGTTGAGGCGTCCTACCAACACCTCTTCCTCGCTCAATGCAAGGTAGGTGGTCTGGTGAAATACCTCAGTCATACTATCAGAGAACTGGGGTTAAGGTGGTAACCTAAAGTTCTCTTTCAAGTATTTCACTTATGGGATGTACTGACTCCTGTATTGCCAGACAAGCTTATCCTGACGACCGACTGCCCTGTGTGACTCACACAAATGGGCCCCTCAGAAGATCTGGGCTCGGTGCAGTGACATCAAGCCTACAAAACTTTGCAAATGTATGAGGTGAAGCCCAACTCGCTGCTGAGCAAATATCTTGGATAGATAAGCCCTTAAATAAAGCCCAGGACGTAGCCATTCCTCTAGTGAGCCCTTAGGCCAGCAGGAGACTGAAGACCCTTACTTGTGTAGGCCAAAGCAATAGATCCCACTATCCAGTGGGAGAGGCGTTGTTCAGTGAATGCTTTACCAATGTAAGGTTTTGCCCACCAAACAAACAACTGAAGACATTTTCTAGACCCCTTAGTCCTGTCCATAGTAGTCGAATGATCTCAGCTAGTCAGTGTTTCTCTGGCCAATGCGGCGCCATTAGTATGAGAGAGACCCTTCTCCCGCACCCTGGCTAGGGTGGGGAAATCAGGGCCAATGGGGCGAATGCATAAAGGAGGACTCGTGGCCACTCCCATTGGTGCATCCCAATCCCTCAAGGAAATAAACAGTGGACACTGTGTATTCTTCATCGATGTATAAAGATCCCCTGCTGGAATGCCGAAGAGCATTCAAACCTGATTGGGTACCTCTGGGTGGAGCTTCCACTATCCATATAGAGATAGATAGATAGATAGATAGATAGATAGATAGATAGATAGATAGATAGATAGATAGATAGATAGATAGATAGATAGATAGATAGATAGATAGATAGATAGATAGATAGATAGATAGATAGATAGATAGATAGATAGATAGATAGATAGATACTTTATTTATCCCCAAGGGGGAAATTTCTTTGTCAAGCAGCTACAACAACAAAACACAGGGCAGGTGCAAAATGCCACAACGAAAGTACACAAAAGACAGATACACGGTACATGATACATAGAGCGGCAGTATGAAAATGTATAGAAATACAAGATATCTGGAGTGCAAAAAAAAGCTATAAAAAGACATTGCATAGTATGGGTGGTTGGCTGAATATGTACACTATACATTGGTGGATGTTGGATGGTTAACTATATTATACAGGTCGATGGCAGAAAAATACTTCAGTAGCTAAAAATGTATATGATATGAGCGAGGGTAATAATAGTTTACCTAATAGACAGACTGGCTAAATGAACAGGTAAGTTAATATTTTGCATGGTTCAATTAGCTGTACAGGTAAATATACAGTTATATGTACAGATAAGTGAATACTTGCATGGTTACACAAACTGTACAGGTAAATGACAGGAAGAGATACTTAAATAGCTAAATGTGTGTATGATATAATTTGGGGTAATAATAGTAATTCCCTTAAAATACAGTCCTTAGTGCGCAGGGTTTAATTACAGACAACTGCACGTATTGCACATTCGATATACTAAAAGCAATGAGAAAAGGTGCAACTGACAGGATACTAATATGCATTCCAAGAATTACTAGCAATATTGCATGTGATATGATAAACAACTGTACAGGAGTATGTATATACAGACCTTCATGAATAAATAGGTCCTGAGTGAATGAGTGATGACGGACCAGAGTTACTCACGGATGGATGCATAATTGTTAAACTAGGTCCTAGCACCCCAACAGTTCCAGATCTATGTTGCCGACGGCACGGCACCCCGGTGAGACATTATATAGTCTAATAGCCGCCGGCAGGAAGGACCTCCTCTCTGGCACACCGTGGTGGGATCAGTCTGTGACTGAAGGTGCTCCTCTGCGTCATAACCATGGCGTGCAGAGGGTGGGTGACGTTGTCCATGATGGCCAGCAGTTTGGCCAGGATCCGTCTCTCCGCCACCTCCTCTAGAGTGTCAAGGCTCATCCCGAGGACAGAGCTAGCCTTCCTGATCAGCTTATTTACCCGAGAAGCATCACCGGCTTTAATGTTTGCTCCCCAGCACACCACTGCAGACTGGTAGAAGGTATGCAGTAGTTTACTGCACACGTTGAAGGACCTGAGCCTCCTCAGAAAGTAGAGTCGGCTCTGGCCCTTTTTGTACAGGGCCCCGGTGTTACCAGCCCATTCCAGCCTGATGTCCATATGGACTCTCAGGAACTTGTATGACCCAACCATTTCCACATCCATCCCCTGTATAGGGACTGCAGTCAGTTGTGCCTTGGTTCTCCTGAAGTCCACCACCATCTCCTTTGTTTTGCTGATGTTGAGCTGAAGGTGGTTCTGCTCACACCACAACACAAAGTCACTGATTGTGCTCCTGTACTCCTCCTCCTGCCCACCCCTGATACACCCTACAATTGCGGAGTCATCCGAGAACTTCTGTAGGTGGCATGTTTCAGAGTTATATCTGAAGCCCGAGGTGTAGAGGGTGAACAGGAAGGGGGACAGGACCGTTCCCTGGGGGGCCCCTGTGTTGCTAACTGCCCGTTCTGACACACAGCTCTGTAGTCGCACAAATTGTGGCCTACCGGTCAGGTAGTCCGTGACCCAGGAGACTAAGGGTGCTTCCACTTTCATCCTCCTCATCTTCTCACCCAGTAGCAGGGGCTGAATGGAATGGTATTGAAGGCACTGGAGAAGTAAAAAAAATAACCCTCACAGTGCAACCTGCGTTGTCCAGGTGAGAGTAGGCCCTCTGCAGAAGGTAGATGATTGCATCATCCACCCTGATGTTGCGCTGGTATGCAAACTGCAGGGGGTCCAGTGATGTACACACCAGGGGTCTGAGGTGAGCGAGGACTAACCTTTCCAGGGTCTTCATGATGTGGGATGTTAGCGCTACAGGTCTGAAGTCATTCAGGACAGTGGGGTGTGCCTTCTTGGGCACTGGGACGAGGCAGGATGTTTTCCACAGCACAGGGACCCTTTCTAGGCTCAGGCTAAGGTTGAAGAGACGCTTGAGTATTCCACACAGTTGGTCAGCACAGACCCTAAGCACCCTTGGGCTGATGCCATCAGGGCCCGCCGCTTTCCACTGATGTAGTCTCTCCAGCTCTCTCTTCACTTGGTTGGTGGTGAAAGCCTGCCCCGGTGGGGAGGTGGGGGGAAGGGGGGTGTTGAGGATCAGTCCAGGGGGAGCAGCGGTGGAGGAGGGGTCACTGATTGTCTCAGCAAAGGTGTTGTGAGCAAAGTGGGGGTGGGACAGCCGTGAGGGTATGTGGTCTGGGGAGCTGGAAGGGAGGTGGACAGAGCCAGTATCAAACCTGTTAAAAAATTGGTTCAGCTCATTGGCTCTGTCCTGGGTCCCCTCCGTCTGCCCACTGTTTGACTTTTTGAAGCCAGTGATATTTCTCATACCCTTCCACACCTCTCTCACCTGGCTCTGCCTCAGCTTGTCCTCCATCTTCTCCTTATACCCTCTCTTCCCCTCAGCAATCCGCAACTTCAGCTCCCTCTGGACGCATTTCAATTTGTCCTTGTCCCTCTCCTTGAAGGCCCTCTTCTTCTCATTCAGCAGGGCCTTCAGGTCGCTGGTGACCCAGGGTTTATTGTTTGGGAAACAGCGTACCTTCCTGGTGGGTACAGTGTTGTCTACACAAAACTTAATATAGTCTGTTATGCAGTCAGTAAGTCCATTGATGTCCTCCCCATGAGCCTAACAGAGCACATCCCAGTCTGTTGTTTCAAAGCAGTCCTGTAGGGCCTCATTCGCCTCCGGGGACCATCTCCTAATGGTCCTGGTGGTCGCAGGCTGCTGTTGAACCATAGGCCTGTAGAGTGGAGTGAGGTGGACAAGGTTGTGATCCGATCTACCGAGGGGAGGGAGTGCAGTGGAGTTGTATGCATCCTTCACATTAGCATATAACATGTCCAGAGTTTTATTATTCCTGGTTGGGCACTTCACGAACTGTTTGAACGTGGGCAGCGTTGAAGAGAGAGATGCATGGATAAAATCCCCCGAAATGGCAAAGAAAGCACTGGGATGCGCTGTCTGTAACCTCGTGACAACAGAGCGGATGACGTCACATGCTGTGTTTGCGTCCGCGGAAGGCGGGAAGTAAACAATAACAGCAATGGCCGCCGTGAATTCCCTCGGCAAATAGTAGGGTCTCAGGCTAACGGCTAACAGTTCAATGTCCGGGCTACAAAACTCTTCCTTAAGAGTAATTTGGTTCGGATTACACCATCTGTTGTTAACTAATAAAGCCAGCCCACCACCCTTGCTCTTACCGGAAGAGACGCGATCCCTGTCCGCTCTGATGGTCTGGAAACCGTCGATAGTGACATTCTCTATAGGGATGTTATCGTTCAGCCAAGTCTCCGTGAAAAGCATTAGGCTCGTTTCCCGATAATCCCTTTGTCCACGGACAAGAGCCTCAAGCTCGTCCATCTTGTTATTTAGTGACCTCATGTTGCCCATAATGATAGACGTATAGCAGGCTTGTATTTCCTCCGCTTCGCCTTACACTTCAATTCCGCCCTGCGTCCACGGCGTCGCCTTTTCAACTCGTCCGGAATATCAAACTTTTCCCTGGGGTGCAGCAGCGCTGCGTGTGCTAAATCCAGGAGCTCGGCTCTGTTGTAAATAATAATAATAGACTCCTGTCGACGTTCAGCTGCGAGAAAATCCATAATCCTGAACTATTATACTATTATAGTTCAACTGTAGCAAAAAAAAAAACTAAAGAAAAGTGACGAAAAAACAAACTAAACCAAACTAAAACAACAATTTATGCATGGACAACGGGAGCTGCTTAACAGGCGACCACTCAGGGCGGCGCCAAACATTCTCTAAAGAGTGAAACCTAGATATGTCAGGTGTTCCAAGAGAAGGTGACTGTGTTCTAAGACATCCTATCTCGATTGAGCGCACAGCAGACAATTGTCTATGTACGTCATCAGCCGATTGCCCCTCTCTCTGAGTGGGGTATGGCTGCCTTCCTAAAAACCAGAGTGACCGAGGCCGAAAGGGAAATTACGCCTTGAAAAGCGAATCTGAGAAATTTCCTGTGAGGAGGGTATATTGAGATGTGAAAGTAGGTGTCCTTCAGGTCGATGGATCCAAACCAATTGCCTGGGCGCACAGAACATAACAGAGCAGTGTGTGTCATCATTCTGAACGTGTACTTTCTCATTTGCCTGTTCAAAGCACATAGATCTAGGATCGGGCGTATGCCGTCCCCTTTTTTGGAACCAGGAAATATCTTGAGTAAAAACCGCAATGGCTTTGCTTGGGAGGAACAATTCTTATTGCCCCTTTTCCCTATTAGCAATGTGATTTCCTCCTGGAAGACCCACGCTGATTCCCCCTGAACCTGAGTGTGTATGATTCCTTTGAATCTAGGTAGGGGTGACAGTGAATTGTAGTCTGTATCCCCTGTCTATTGTGCCCTGCACCCAGTTTGACACGGCACTGGCTCTTTGGGGCCATGGGTGGGAAGGGAGATTTCTTAGACCAGGAGCCTTTAGGGTCTGAGGTTCATTGCTGCCCTGGGGGACTCTGGGGATTGTTGATATACTCGAGTTTATGTTTTAGCGCGAAATGGAAAATGTCTATATTGCAAGAATCGAGTATCTGTTAGAATGTTGTAACGTTTTACAAATACATCATCTCACAGTCTCCTCTGTTAGCCCAATGTCGAATCATGCCCCAATTGCGTGACAGCATGTGCACAGAGGTTATCCACCAATCACAACCCTAAGCCTTTCACAAATTGTAACTGCGCCAGAGAAGTGTAGCCGCGGTAAAAGAGTTCCGCCAAAATGGAAAGTGAGGAAGCTAGCTGCAGCTCGGCCTCTCGTGAAGATGAAATCATCCCGAAAATGTGTCTTCGGTAATATGGAAGTGGTTCGGGTTTAAAAGGTCTGATGTTCAGCAAACAAATGTTTTATGTAAAGTTTGTCGAAAAACTATTCCTTCGAAAAGCAGCAGCACAACCAACCTCTTCCATCACCTGAAACAGAAACACGCGGTGGAATGGGAAGAATGCGTGAAACTACGCAATGCGGATTCTCCCAGTCGCCCGATTCCGAAAACGTCTGCTAAAAGACAAATTACCATATTACGGGTGCAGTGTCCTATTACATTGCAAAAGATATGGTCCCAATCTTTACTGTGGAGAAGCCCGGCTTTAAAAAGCTGCTAGATGCAGTTGACCACAAGTATCAGCTGCCAAGCCGCAAGTATTTCACAGAAGAAGCCTTACCGCGATTATACACTGCTACCTGCGAAAGAGTCGCAGAGAAGCTGACTAGTGTTTCTTATTTTTCCACCACATCCGATCTATGGTCGAGCAGAACGTCAGAGCCTTATCTAAGTTTGACAGTCCTCTACATAGATTAATACTGGAATTTGCAAAATGTCTGCCTCCAGACGTCTTACTTCCCCGATGATCGTACAGGTGAAGTAATAGCACAGGGTCTGAAAGATACTCTGGCTTCGTGGAAGATGAGCAAAGACCGACAGGTGTGCATGACAACAGACAGCGGGAGCAACATGGTAGGCTAGTCAGGTACAGTAGCTAACGATTAGTGTGTTATCTCTGACGGTGTTACTCAGTGTGATGGCCAGATACTGTTTCCGAAAAGACAGATTAGAAAAGATAGCTCGGTGTAGCTATTAAAAAATGTTTCTTGCCGAAGTAAAACCACAAAAGCTAGCTAGCATGGTTGCTAACTTGCTACCGCTATGGGCGTATCCCATAAGTGAAATACCGAAACGAATACTTGAAAGTAAGTTTTACTGTATAGCCAATTACGAGGCATGGCATACCTTGCTTCAAAGTATCCTAAAGCCACAATCCAATCATAGAAAGATATTCATAGAATATTTTATAAAGATTCCTCATTATACTATTAAAACCAGCATTTCTCTCTTGTTCTATTCATTTTCGTACCAACTTTCTTTTTTTGTCGAGAAGACAAAGGCACAATCCTAGTCATATTAGCAACCCATCCTACTTGTTGCATCTTCAGATTCCTCCTCCTTTTTTACCTTTGTCACATGTGACCGCTTGCATCAGTTGTGCTTTAGAATGGAGTTTTCCCGCTAATAGCGTTTTGGATTTTTTAAATGTATTATGTAGCTTATTACATTGGCTGCTTCATTATAGTACTAACATGTTCAGTAACGGCCTATGTTAGCCTCTTGGCTGTGAAACGGATTAACATGGAAAAGGCTTGGCTAAACAATCTTTTACATTTTTTAAAATCATTTTATAAAATCTTGTTTTTATACTGTATGAAGTAAGCTATTAGTAAGGCACCAAAAGTAGTTTTAAAATAACAAACTTACTAAATAAATAAATAATGATTTTGAAGATCCTGGTCCCTACCATCAGCATCATGGCCACTTGTCCTAATTTGCAAACATTTCTTAAAACCTGTTTTTGATTTGTCATTATGGGGTATTCTGTGTAGATTGATGAGGGGAAAAAAATATTGAATACATTTCATAATAAGGCTTTAACTTAACAAAATGTAGAAAGATCAAGTGGTCTGAACTGTATATACATTTTGCCATGGCCCTCGCACTAGCTCCGCTTCTGGTTCAACCATAACATACAGTACATAAAACCCAGTACATAAAATCCCAGAACAATCCTATTTGGCAGTAAACAATTTCTGAGCTGTTTGTTCGTGTTGTGCTAAACAACAACCAGACCGGCAGACAATCCACCTTCAAGGGGGGTTTATAGTAACCCAGAAACGTAACAGCCTTACCAAGGCCCCCTCTCAACCTTCCCTTTCCCTTCTCCCTGAGACTGGAGAGGCACTGGGTGTCAGATTCATAACACGGGCCCTTTCAGGGTGCTCCAAAGAGAGCTGGCCCCTTCTCAGTGCTCGGATACTGGTTGGGTTTAATAGCTGGCAGCCCTGTTCAAAATCCCCCAGCTTTGCTTTGTAAAAACACATTATACTGCTCCATTAATAGCAGTGGCCTAGCCCGTATCACCAGGCTCAACACTTGAGGTTGAGTATGCATTTTAGTTTCTTGATCCATAAAATTAAAGGAATGAATAAGGTATCATGGTTTCTATGGATTGTGCAGTTAGCTGTTGTTTGCCCCAAAATAGATCCAAACGGATCTATTTTGATATAAAGTGTCTCTATAAAGGTAAAGAATGTGTTTAGAACCTCATATACTTTCACTGACCAGATCCAACTTGCTTAATACAGTAATGGTGGCCTAATTCCGAGCTTGTCATACACTCTTAGAAACAAGGGTTCCAAAAGGGTTCTTCGGCTGTTCCCATAGTAGAACCCTTTTTGGTTCCAGGCAGAGACCTTTTTGGTTCCAGGCAGAACTCTTTTGGGTTCCATGTAGAACCCTCTGGGGAAAGGGTTCTACATGGAAACCAATAGGGTTCTACCTGGAACCAAAAGGGTTAAACCTGGAACCAAAAAGGGTTCTTCAAAGGTTCTCCCATTTGGACAGCTATTTCACCTCAGAGGTGTTGGGTCAGAATGTCTGGGCTTTGTCCTTGGCCATTGGTCTGGCTGATTAAGTAACATTGTATGACGACTCTCATTTTCTATCTAAACCAGGGAGCCATCGGCCAACTGTGTGAGTGCCGACTTGATGTATCCAAGAGGAACTGAACAGGTTATCAGGCTAGCTAACCCCAGGTGTGCTAGCAACATCAGCGGACAGGAATGAGGGGCATTCCACCAGCTGTGCACCTCGTCCACATACTGCGACCATCCAAACAGAAATGCCTGCTTTTACTGGGCTGCTATGACAATCAGTCAGTTAGTCATGTGCCTGCCTGCATGGTCCCCAGTGGCTGTGACTAATAGCCAGCCAGCCCCCCACTGCTGCCAGCACAGGCCCATGTGTGGGTGTCCATCAGATAGGCTATGGGCCCTGCCTTCCTGCATGATTCCCTTCCTTGACTATCTGCCACACTCCAGGGGAAAGCGGCCCGCCGCTCCAGTTTCCTATTATAGCATTGGCTGGCTGCAGAGAGAAGGGCAACGGGAGGAACTGACACCGTTTGGATCTGGGTTGCAAGGGGAAGAGACCCTCCTGCTGACACCATGTGACCTTATTCTGGGAGAGGTGAGTGGCTGGCTACAGATAGTAATTGGGAAATACAGATAGTAATAGGGAAATACAGATAGTAATATGAAATACAGATAGTAATAGGGAAATACAGATAGTAATAGGGAAATACAGATAGTAATAGGGAAATACAGAGAGTAATATGAAATACAGAGAGTAATATGAAATACAGATAGTAATATGAAATACAGATAGTAATATGAAATAAAGATAGTAATTGGGAAATACAGATAGTAATAGGGAAATACAGATAGTAATAGGGAAATACAGATAGTAATATGAAATACGGATAGTAATAGGGAAATACAGATAGTAATATGAAATACAGATAGTAATATGAAATACAGATAGTAATATGAAATACAGATAGTAATAGGGAAATACAGATAGTAATAGGGAAATACAGATAGTAATAGGGAAATACAGATAGTAATAGGGAAATACAGATAGTAATAGGGAAATACACTCAGATTGCGCTATACTTTTAAGTGATTCCATGAGTGCTGATGGCAAAGTAAAACAATCTCTCCAAAACAATGTAGGGACTTTCCTCCTCTAAGAGGGATACAGCATCCAGTATATTATGTTAAACCATCTAGGTAAAAAAAAAAAAACTAAATTGCTCATTTTATTGTCTAACATTTAGATAAAAGTATGTGTCCCCTTAGCTTGCAAACAGAAAAGTTGTCAAAGTCAAACATGTCTCAAATATTCCTTGAAATACTGATTTTTCAAAGATACAATACTTCCCTGCTTCTATACTTTCTGCAACAACCCTTTACTCTGTACACGCTTAGATAAAAATGTTTTTTTTTGTCCCAGGCAGAACTATTATGTGTAAAAGGATTCTACATGGAACTCAAAAAGGTTCCGCCTGGAACCAAAAAGGTTCTGCCTGGAACCAAAAAGGATTCTTCAAAGGGTTTTCCTATGGGGACAGCCTAAGAACCCTTTTAGGTTATAGATAGCACCTTTACTTCTACGAGTGTATCTGTCAAGTCAGCAAAGGCATTGAAGCCACTTTTTCCTCCCCCTAGAATCACATTGGACCTTGCTAGCTGCCAGTAACAGGTGTTGGCCTGACTGACTGATTAGCTGAGATATGGAAGGTGTGACAGAACGAGAGACAGGCCGTTACTGTATGAAATACAATGTGACAAAAACAGACCTGCTTAAATAGAGCACAATGGAACAGTAAGGAGTGAATACAATGAAAGTGTATATTCTAAAATAATATGGGAAAACGTCTTAATGACAGGAACGAAAAGCAATAATCTTCGTTGGAGTATTATAATCTATATCTGTTTGCAGGATATCAGCACTTTTTAATGACATTATGTATTATAACCAACTTCTAATTATTATCAAATAATCAAGGTCAAGAAATGTTTGTGAACTCACTTGAGAAAAGTCAACTAGACACAGTATATCTCACTTCAATCTCACTGAAACAACAACAGCTTCAGTGACAAAGACAGACCACACATCTGATCCCAGACAGTAAACAAAGCATGGACAGTGTGTGTGGGAAAACCAGTGCTAACCCATCATGGTAATCAGATGCCATTTGCCTCTCATTCTACGCTTTAATAATTGGTGATGCAATTAGCTATTTTTGATACCTTGTTTGCATGGAGAGACCATGGGAGAGACAAGTGAGTCACAGGCCAAAAGTTAGCCAGGCACTAAGCCATGAGTCCACCAGGAGCTAGAGACTGTCTCCACCACTCAACCCCTCACACGAATAGCCACTGTAAGTCTTTGAAGGCGCTTAAAGGCAAAGCTAGCGGGCAGCTATGGGCCCATGCTCCAAAATACTAAAATTAGCCAATGAGCGTTTCCATTTCATAGGTCTGCTGCCACTCGACACCAACATGGTTACTCCAATATGCTGGCTAGCTAGCTACTTCCTGTGTTACTACTCAGTTTGGCCACACCGGCTTCTGCGTCTATTTTGGTATAACCACTTTTCCGTGCTCAACTTTTAGTGTCCTTTGCCCAGCTGCATTTACCACATGGATCTCAGGGTTTGAGTACGTTTGAGGACTTATCATTGGTTATTTTTTTATTAAAACAAAACTTGTTACCTGCTTGTGAAGTTGTAAAGTTGTTGTTACTCACGCCTATGTTTTTTTAGCAGGTGCTGTGGATTCATCTCTCTACCCCAAACATGGAATACACAATCGAAAGGTAAAACAGCATTTTATCTTCATATATGGTAATAACTGTCAAATGCATGGACATGTGAGGGGATGATTGGATCACACAGCCAGGGTCGTTTTTTATATTTTTGGTGAAGAACTCACAATGTAGACCTTCTACAGTAATACCTAAACATCACATACGGCACAGAGACATGACAAACTTAATGTCATCCTTTACTGTCAATATTCAATACTTTTGAAGTCAGAAGTTTACATACACCTTAGCCAAATACATTTAAACTCAGTTTTTCACAATTCCTGACATTTAATCCTAGTAAACATTCCCTGTTTTAGGTCAGTTAGGATCACCACTTTATTTTTAAAATGTTAAATGTCAGAATAATAGTAGAGAGAATAATTTATTTCAGCTTTTATTTCTTTCATCACATTCCCAGTGGCTCAGAAGTTTACATACACTCAATTAGTATTTGGTAGCATTGCTAGAGGACATTTCTCCAAAAAGTACGATCTTTGTCCCCATGTGCAGTTGCAAACCGTAGTCTGGCTTTTTTATGGCGGTTTTGGAGCAGTGGCTTTTTCCTTGCTGAGCGTCGATATAGGACTCGTTTTACTGTGGATATAGATACTTTTGTACCTGTTTCCTCCAGCATCTTCACAAGGTCCTTTGCTGTTGTTCTGGGATTGATTTGCACTTTTCGCACCAAAGTACGTTCATCTCGAGGAGACAGAATGCGTCTTCTTCATGAGCGGTATGACGGCTGCGTGGTCCCATGGTGTTTATACTTGCATACTATTGTTTGTACAGATGAACGTGGTACCTTCAGGAGTTTGGAAATTGCTCCAAGGATGAACCAGACTTGTGGAGGTCTACAATTTTTTTTCTGAGGTCTTGGCTGATTTCTTTTGGTTTTCCCATGATGTCGAGCAAAGAGGCACTGAGTTTGAAGGTAGGCCTTGAAATACATCCACAGGTACATCTCCAATTGACTCAAATTATGTCAATTAGCCTATCAGCAGCTTCTAAAGCCATGACATCATTTTCTGGAATTTTCCAAGCTGTTTAAAGGCACAGTCAACTTAGTGTATGTAAACTTCTGACCCACTAGAATTGTGATATAGTGAATTATAAGTGAAATTGTCACGACTGGGTGTGTAGATCGACCAAGGCGCAGCGCAGTAGTAGTTCTACCTAATTATTTAATGATATAAATAAACTTGATGAAGAACTATACAAAACAAGAACGACATATAACAAAGACGTACACTTACACTCCTTCACCTAGACTGACATACAAGACAATGAACCTTTGTGTGGGACATGACAACTAATAAAGGAACCCCAATCAGAGACAACGCATAGCAGCTGCCTCTAATTGGGGACCCAACACAACACTACATAGAACTAGAATACTAGATCTGTCAGGCTCTGACCATGGCACCGGTGGGGCAGGCGGCTCCGGCCATGGAGCGTGGCAGACGACCGTTCCGGGAATGGGCACCGGTGTGGCGAATTGCTCCGTCCATTGAGCATGGCAGACGACCTGGCCCGGACTGGGCACCGGCACAGCGGAAGCTGTGGACAATCACAGGAGGCTCCGGGCTGTGGGCCATCACAGGAGGTTTCGGGCTGTGGAGCCGGCACTGGAGGCACCTGGCTGGGCGCACGCACTGGAGGTCGGGTGCGGGGAGCCGGCACTGGGCGTATCGGACTGGGGAGGCGCACCGGAGGTCGGGTGCGTGGTGCCGGCACTGGAGGCACCTGGCTGGGCGCACGCACTGGAGGTCGGGTGCGGGGAGCCGGCACTGGGCGTACCGGACTGGGGAGGCGCACTGGAGGTCGGGTGCGTGGGGCCGGCACTGGAGGCACCGGGCTGGGCGCACGTACTGGAGGTCGAGTGCGGGGAGCCGGCACTGGGCGTACCGGACCGGAGAGGCGCACTGGAGGTCGGGTGCGTGGAACCGGCACTGGAGGCACCGGGCTGGAATCACGTACTGGAGGTCGGGTGCGGGAAACCGGCAATGGGCTTACCGGACTGGAGAGGCGCACTGGAGGTCTGTCCTCCTCTCCATGCTGCCTTCATCGCTCCAGCACTTCCATCACCCTCTCCTTTAGGTACTCTTCTTCTTCCACTGACTTCGACCCCCAGTCATACTCCTCCTCATAACCCGAACTCGCCCCCAATCGGTCCTCCACACCTCCGCGATACCACATGGAGAGTGGTACTGGCTCTTCCTCCTCTCAGCCAGACCACCCCCAAAAATTTCTCTTGGGGTTGCCTCTGTGCAGCTCGGCGTCTTGAGCCCCGATGACGACGCTGTCCTCCTCGCTTTTTCTTTGGCTCCTTCTCCCCAGTATAGCGCTGCTTGGTCTCGTGGTGGTTCATTCTGTCACGACTGGGTGTGTAGATCGACCAAGGCGCAGCGCAGTAGTAGTTCTACCTAATTATTTAATGATATAAATAAACTTGATGAAGAACTATACAAAACAAGAATGACATATAACAAAGACGTATAACAAAGACGTACACTTACACTCCTTCTCCTAGACTGACATACAAGACAATGAACCACACTAAGGTGTGGGACATGACAACTAATAAAGGAACCCCAATCAGAGACAACGCATAGCAGCTGCCTCTAATTGGGGACCCAACACTACACAGAACTAGAATACTAGATCTGTCAGGCTCTGACCATGGCTAAATAGAGTAGCAAAAGGCTTCTCTATGGCCAGAGCCGGACAGAAATAATCTGTCTGTAAACAATTGTTGGAAGAATTACCTGTGTCATGCACAAAGTAGATTTGCCAAAACTATAGTTTGTTAACATGAAATGTGGAGTGGTTGAAAAATGAGTTTTAATGACTTCAACCTGTGTATGTAAACTTCCGACTTCAACTGTATATATATATAAATTTAATAAACCAACTGAAGCTTTTTTTTTTCATAAATGGTGCACTTTTTTATGAAAGTTATGAGGCAGAACTTTTAAGACAGTGTCTATAATGTTGCCGGCAGTAATGTTACATTTACTGTAAATTACTGTACACACAATGCATATTCCTGTACATTTACTGTATATTAATGTACACACGATGCATATTCCTGCACATTTACTGTATATTACTGTACACACAATGCATATTCTTGCACATTTACTGTATATTACTGTACACACAATGCATATTCCTGTATATTTACTGTATATTACTGAATAGTTACCTTGGGGTGTGATAGGTGTGATAGATAGCCTCTGTGCTGTAGTTCCTCCTCTGCTATTAATAAACCAACCAGATGGTGGGAAATCACCCTGTCTCTCTAACTGATATTACATTATAAGCACTGGAAAATAGCTTACTGCTGGCCAAATTCTCCTGGAAAGTGGATGCATTCTTTAATCTTAACTCATGAATATCAGTTACAGTTACTTAATACAGTATATTGTTTTATATCGAGGACAAAGGACTGAAAATGCGTGTGTCTGACTTTGGTAAAGTTGTGATGACCGTCCGCAGAGCTAGGCCTATAAAAAGCTGGGTAACTGTTATTGGTCTTGGCATGATCTTTGAAATTGGACATGAATCTGAATCATGTCTCTTCTGTGCTTTTGAATCAAGTTTTACTCCGGGTTTTGTATTGAGTACACCTCTAAGGCCTATTCTATACGTTCAGTACCCTCACTTTGTTTTTTGTATATTTATCTCAATCAGCTGTAGCTACTTTTAAGGAGTGTCACAGTTTTGTATTATCAGTAAAGAGTTGACCAATATTCCAACTGTTAAGCTCCCAGGTCAGAATATCGAAGTGGGTTAATGAGCTATTCTAGGCCCGCACCCAGATAGCTAAACCAAGCTAAGCAGCTGCTGAAATGTACACTGTGAATGATGCTGTGATTTAAGGGCATTCTCAGTGCCCTATGTAAACTTAGTCTGCATCTAAAATGTTTATAAGAGCATTGTGGTGTGTGGTTTGCAATATTCACAATATGAACATATATAACAAGTACAGTACTGTATGTACATTGTGAAGGTCACCACATGTAACGTACTAACGTGCTAGCAACATGCTACCCACATGGTTGTACACAGACCTATGCTGATTTATAGGAATGGTGCAAACAATAACAGTGATTACAATGTGATAATAATGCCTATATATGTAAAGACTAGCATGTAGATACAGGGCAGTACAGGATAGAATGGACATTAGCCTCCTATAAAATTATTTTATTCTCATGCTGTTCATAGCCATGGTCATGCTTGGTTTTTAGTAGAGGGCCTAGAAGCATCCTCTTTTCCTTAAAATAGCCTGCAGTACGGTATGTGTTTGGGGTGTACATAGTGACGAGATAGTTGAGTTCATGTCATATACACAAAGGTCAGAGCAAAATATATGTTATGCCAAACAATTTATAGTGCTATCAAAATGGACACTGTCTTTTTTTATAGCGTTAGGAGGAATCACATAAAATAAATACCACAACGTCTAGCTGGTAATGTATTAAAATGATTAGGCTGATGAAATGTCAACTCTTGCTTCTCAAAAAAAGCCCAGACCGTTCCTTGGGCAAATACTATGCAAAGTTCCATTGTTTCCTCTTTGATTGTGGCACTGTATCTCTTTCCCAGGAAGATGGTGAGCTGACCAAACTGGGGACCATATAGACTCAACCATCTACAACCTACTGCCGAGGTGTGACAGGTGTCAACCATCAGCCTTCACTATGACCTGCGTGAAGAAGCGTCAACGCGCGAGCCACCGGAGCACCATGCTCCACCACCGCTTCCCCAACGGCTTCACTGAGATCTTCATGGACGAGACGGACCGGGAGGTCAGCACGCTCACCGACCGCGCCTTCCGGAGCCTGTGCATCGGAGACGAGGCCGCCTACAATGATGAGGTCTCATACGGATACCCTTCCAGCTGTCACAAGCCCCTAGTGGAGGAGCCCCTGAAAAAGACTGAAGACACTGGTAAAAAGCACCAAATCAACGGTGCCATTGACACTCAACCCTGGAAGCAGCAGAAGGGCATGTCCAATGTGACTCTCCTCAAGGCATTTAGTGCTACAGAGGAGAACTGTGAGGGAATGCTGATTAAAAACTGTGATTTTAAGGACACTAACAGGGACTTGTGGGATAAGTCGGCCCTCCTTAGCATCGAAAGGGAACTATCGGAATTCTCCTCGGATTATAACAACCTCGTAGCCCAGAAATCAGGCAAGGATTCAAAGTCCTCCAAGACAAAAAACTGCAAATCCAACTTCAAGCTGCGGAAGCTGAACATCAAAAACCTTTTCCTCCACAGCGAGTTCAGCCCATTCCAGTCATGGAGGGATTTTAACCGCTTTCCGTTCGGCCAGGAAGACATCACCTCCATTCTCTGTGTGGTGGACAACATCCCTAAATGGTACGACTCCCCTTTATACAAAGAACTGACTGAGGCACATAGAATAGAGTCTCTGCGTGCAGAGGAGACGGAGCAGCAGTGCCAGAAACCAGTCGAACCTCCTCCTCCTCCTCCTCGTCCTCGTCCTCCACCCAAGGTTCTGCCAAAACCCTCTGCCTCTGAGAAGAGGTGTGCATCAGACACCTCTTCTCAGGGTGAAACCAGCGCCCCCTGGAGGAGAAACAGAGTGAGAGCCAAGAGTGCTGTGCCTGTTCACCAACCAGGAGCACTTTACCCTCCCACTGAAACCCTCAAACCAGTGGAGGAGAGTCTTCTTCCATATAAAAAGGAAGTCAAGTCGGTAAATGTGAAAGAAGTCGAGGAGCCATGCTCTTTGACCTCTACTCCATTCAGTATTTCTCAGCTGATGACACCCATAATACCATCTAGACAGGCCACAGACACCTCAGAGATCCTGTCAGCAGTGCTCTCTCCCTCTCTCCTTGATCTCCCCCGCCTAGACATAGAGCAGGTGTCGCCAGTCAAATCTAGGTCGACCAACGAGGTCATCAAACGAGATAGCTACAAATCCATTGCGTCCAGTTTGTTGTTCAACCTCAAGGATAACAGGAAGAGGGTCAAGAGCAGGTACAGCCCGCCAAAGTTCAAAACCGAACAGGCGGATCGTCGTACTCTGTCTCCAAAGCTGCTGGAACAGAGACTCCTCAAATATGCACAAGCTCCTTCTGACGTTACATCCTCTGGCTTCAGTACACCTGCCATTCTAGCTTCTGGTTTAAGTACACCTGCCATTTTATTAGATGGACTGCCTATCTGTAGCCCTGCTGTTTCAGAATCTAGCATTGCTGGTCTTAGGAAATATCTAGATTCTGATATATCAGACGATTACTTGATTTCCAACTTATTGCAAACCAAAAGAGAGGGTGCGGGTAGCAGGAGCCCCGGGTCTCCCTTTTCACACTCAAAGGTGAACAAGAGCCCACTGACTAAGAAACACATGTACCCAACTCTGAACTTGTACAAAAGTCCTGCAGAGCCAGAGATTAAACACTTCTCACCACCAATGAATAAGGATACTTTGTCCATTACCACACCAAACAAAGGGCTTTCTCCGAATATGTCAGACAACACAAAAGACCATCCTACTACACAAAAGGAAGGGATTTCTCATAATATATCAGAAAAGCCAGCGAAAGATATGTCGGAGCTAAAGGAGGAAGTCATTGGTGACCAGCATGTACATACAACAACGAATATGGAAGCATTACCTACAGCACAAAACAAAGGCTTATCTCCAAATATATCTACACCACAAAACAAAGTGTTTTCTCCAAATATAACAGACAATGCGAAACAGCCTATAAAAGACACAGTGGGATTTAAGGAAAAACATATTTATGAACAGACTGCAAATACAAGAGAAGCCATCACAGCTACTAGGGACAAATTAATAACAGCCCAAAATAAAATGCTGTCCTCAAATAAAACAGACAACACCAATAGGTCAACAAAGGACATGACAGAGTTGAATGTCAAAGGCACTGTTGAAGAGGTTATGAGAGCCGGTATAGAAGCAATATTTACCACCCAAAACAAAATATTCTCTCCCAATAGAACAGAAGCTGTGGAAGCATTAACCAATAAGAACAACATCGTCAAAACAGAGGCCCCTCAAGTGAAAGACGAAAAAGGAATTGTAGCAGAGGATAGACATTCGTTTTATTCATTTTCAGTGCCAAGGCCAAGATGCAGACAGATAGAGCCACAGTCAACACGTGAAATATATCCAACAGAAAACATAATCACCAACGGATTTACAGAAAGTGCAGAAAAAGAGGAAGAAAGTATTGTGGCAGAAAAAGAGAAGGAGCCTGTTAAAAAGCAAGACAGGTTTAAACATGCCTTTTCAGCGAGACAGAACAACTATATTAAAAGCCAAAGATATGCAATGATGGAGAATGGTGACAAAGAGGAGGATGAGGAAGATTTAGAATCTAAAATGGAGGTGAATAATAAGAAAGACATGGATAAAGAAGTACAGTATACAAAGAAGTCAGTGCACAAAGAAATGAAAGATAGTGAACATATAATAAGTGACTTACACGCACTTAAAGAGCTGGAGAAGGCTAGATTGGGTGGACGCCATGTCAAGGACGGTGAAAATTTGAAGCCCAAACCAGTGATAGATGGGGAGGCAAAGACAAAAAACTATTTAATTTCAAGGGAGCTTAGGAACATCA
This sequence comes from Thymallus thymallus, assembly GCA_023634145.1. Lineage (NCBI taxonomy): Eukaryota > Metazoa > Chordata > Actinopteri > Salmoniformes > Salmonidae > Thymallus > Thymallus thymallus. The sequence goes on from CM042387.1 coordinate 11,994,804, forward strand.
AAAGGGGTTTTCTGTCTATGCGAGGAAACACATTTGCTAAAAAAGAGGTATTTGCGAATAAAGACAAGGAGCAAACTAAGCATGACGTATTCTCAAAGAGAGACAACGTTGTTGTAAACAAATCTTTGATCAATGACAATTACGACAAGGCTAAAATGGCACTTGAGGAAATCATATCGGATAGAGCAGAGAAACGTAAAAATAAAGTATTTCATAATGAACAACAGGACAACAATAGAATCCCTGATGAGAACCCTGATGATAGTTATAATGTCAGAGTGCAAAAGAGTAGACCAGCTAGACAGGATTCTAGACAGGATTCTAGACAGGATTCTAGACAGGATTCTAGACAGGATTCTAGACAGAATTCTATCTGGGCAGCAGCAGAGGGGAAACAAAAGGAGGTGAGAGAGAGGCTAGGAGATCTGAGGGATCATCGTCAGATACAAGAAATTCTTTCCCAGACTGAGACAAAACTTGGTGAAAATCACAGATTAGGTGCGACAATCTATACTGAACTAAATAAACTTGCAACAAGATCTATCAGGGAGGAGCAAGTGCATGGAAATATAATCAATAATGTCAGTGACAAACAAATATACGATATTAGATCCAGCAAATACTCAGCAGAGGAGGGTGATAGAACTGTAGCTAAAACATTATCGGCTGAAACAAGAGATGACACCTCTAAAAATGACGAGGTAGTCACAGAGGAGAGTCAACTAGATATACCAGTTATCAAACCAAAGGTACCACTGAGGAGCAAGAAAGGGAACACTAAAAAAGAGGACAGCTCAGAAAATGAGAAAAAATTTGCAAATATTATGGATATAATTGAGGAGGATGTAAAGACCAAGGACGTTTCAGTCAGGGATAGTGAAAATTACAACATTCTACAAAAAGAGAATAAACACGCAAGGGGCAAGGTCTCAAATAGGGAGGCCCTCGATGCAAAGATACAAGCTGATAAACAAACAGCTGCACTTGAAACAGAGAAGACAGCTGAGCAAGAGAAGCGTTTTGTACAAACTAATCACCATATTTGTCTGACAGGAGACTATTCAAAATATCCACAGGAGGCAAATACCTGTTTTTCCCCCAGTGAAGAGAAGGAAAAAGAAATGAAGGCTCTATTAAATGAAAAGAAAACGAATATACTTTCTCTGAAGAAACCCAAAGCAGAACAAATACAGTACAATATTGAACAACAGGAACAACCGTGTGTGAGAAGGAAGGTCCCTTTAAAACCAGACAAAGATAATTCAAAACCTTCTAACCAAGTAAACATCAGTACTAAGGATGAATCAATTATGGAAAAAGACAGCATGAAAAAGATTCAAACAACTGACGAGTCTGACAAATCAGTTAGGATTAGAGAAGATATTGTACACGTTGATGAAGAACTTGACCAAGAGATTAGAGAAACATTAGTGTCCCCGTTGTCAAATCTCAGTAGTATAAATCCAAGTCAACAGGACAAAACCAGTATGTCATTGCAAAGAAACCTTGAAACTAACTCAAACATCTATCATTCTTTGGAGAATTTGATTGCAAAATTAGAGGAGGTTGAGGAAGGAGTAGAGGATGTGCCAGAACATGTGAGAGGGGATTTGGAGAGGAGGACAGAATTGGAGTATTACTCTGTAAGTGATAATGAAAATGAGGACATTGAAGACAAGCCAGTAGTCCATCCCAGGCGAGACAGAGAAACGTCCCTGAAAGAGGACAACGAGCCGAGAGCCAGAGAGATGGACAAAAGAGGATGGGTCCAGAGCCCGATGGATAACACAAACAATCAAACACCAACATCTCAGTCCAACGTCTCTTCACCCGTTCTGGGAAAACCGTCTCTATTCAAAGTGAAAGACAACACATTCAATCATCATGTCTCGCCCGTAACCAAGACAGTGAAACCGGTTCTGCACAAGACAAACCATGACCCATTGCAGAGTGCACCGTGGTCACCCAGGGAAAGCTTGAGTGGCTCTGAGAAAAGCGAGGAAGATGGATCATCTAAAAACGATCATCTAAAAACATCTATTGAAATACCGTCACCCTATCATACCGCCACCACAACAGACAAACACTTCAAACCCAAAGAGATGGCATCTCCCCATTCTTCACACTCACCGCTGTCTGCCTCAAAACTAACCACCGAGCACAGTCGGAAAGGCCAACATGCGCCGTGGTCACCCAAGGAGAGCTTAAGTGGCTCTGAGAGGGGTGAGGAAGGCCATCTTGCAACCCCTGAACTCCATGCTGCTACCATCACACCAGACAAACACCTCAAACCCAGAGAGACTGCATCTCACCATTCTTCACACTCCCCACTGTCTCCCTCAAAACTGACCCCCGAAAACAGCCCAAAAAGCCAACAGTACGGGTCTTTCCTCACAGTCACACAGGAATATAACAGACATTCAGGGCTGAGTCCATCATCAGAAGGCGGGACAAGCACAATGGATACAGCTGATGACACCCCAGAAGTTTCCAAGGTGCCCAGCAAGAGGTCTGGTTCTGTCTGCAGCGGGAACGATACCCAAGGCCCCGGCAGGCCCCCTGTGGTTCTTCCCAAGTCAGAGAAGGCCCTCTGCAAAGCCATAAAGCTGACCACCAGGAGGATCCGAAAGGAAGAGAAGGAAAGTCAAACGCAAAAGAGCAGTAGTAGTATGAGCCGTAAGAGTAGAAGTGAAAAAAACAAGAGTGATAAATCATCGGAGCAGAAAAGTAGTAGTAGTAATAGTAGTGACAAACACTGTACTAGAGAGAAGCATCATCAGGAAAGGACAGAACACATCAGCCGTAGCAGTGAGAAGCACAGGCACAATGAATCAGAGAGCCAGTACCGGAACAGTGAGAAGCACCACAATGGTGTACCCGAACATCAAAGCCATAGCAGTGAGAAGCCCAGGCAAGAAAGAACAGAGCACAGCAGTCGTAGTAGTGAGAAGCACAGGCATGGGGAATCGGAGCGTCAAGGACGCAGCAGTGACAATCAGAGGCATGGAGAATCCGAGCGTCAAAGCCGTAACTGTGACAAACAAAGTTGTGGCAAAACCGAGCGCCATAGGAGTGAGAAACACAGCCGTGAGAAGCCAGAACAGAGATTCCGTAGCAGTGACAGAGCGGTCAGTGAGCATAAAAGTCAGAACGATGAGAGATCCATGACAGGGAGACAACAGCGCCATAGAGCTCAGAGCATGGACAGATACATTGGTAATAAAGCGGAAGAGAGAATTCGTAGCAGTGAGACATCACCTAGGGAAAGACCAGAGCTGAGGAGTCAGCGTATTGAGAAGTCCATTAGGGATGAGCTGTCTCAGAGGGGCCGAGCCCGCGAGAGATTCAACAGAGAGAAACAAGAACATAGAAACCATAGTGTTGATTCCTATGCCAGTGACGTTATAGACTTGACATCACCTCACCCTAATCTATCCCGCCAGTCAAGTTACACTAGCCAATTCTCTCGTCAGTCCAGCATCGAGCACTGTTATGCTTCCTTCCCAATGACCCAACGGAAGTTATTGCAGGACCCAGACACAGGGCAGTACTTCGTAGTAGACATGCCCGTCCAGGTCAAGACGAAGACCTTCTTTGATCCAGAAACTGGGAATTACGTGCAGCTACCTGTTCAACCTCCAAAAGGCCCCGTGCCTCAGGCCACCATGGAGGTGATGAACGCACCAATGGTGCTCTACCACGGTTCCTTTGTCCCAGTGCCTGTCTCATCCATCCCATCACAGAAATCCACTGTCCACGCCTCACAGCTGGACCAGGAAAACTTTGAACAGACACTGCAGCGGCATAAACACAACATCAAAGGTCATCCCTACCTAGAGCCAGTGTGCGGATCACAAGATCACATGCTAGGGGAGTTCTTAGGCACTGAGGACCTCTATGACTGTATGAACTGATAAGGCTTTTATCAACTTCGTGAGAAAAGTTAAACAGTGTTAAAGTGGAGTGTTCATTTGCATTTGAGAATTTGTGGTTCATACAAGCTACTGTAGTGTTAATATGTAATTGGCATTTGGGAGTGTCTGACTTCAGGGATTCATGTATGATAAAGATATGATTCATTAATGTTTTTGATGGAAAATGACAGCATAAAGAAAAAAGACATGGATATTCTATGTACATATGTATTTTCACTTGTAGACAGGAAGTTTGGTTGTAAATCTTTAGAGGATTTTTATGAATATAATTGAAGTGGTATTCTACCTCCTTTCATGAATTGTTGTAATCTTTTATTGATATGTAAAGTTTAGCTTTTTTAGATTTTTTTCCACTAAGCTGCCCTCACAATTTATTTTTTTATATGAACAAAAAGGATACATTATGTTTTGATCTACGTTTCAGTAGTCAATACAATATCAATTTTGTTATTTTCACTCTAATATAAAGTATGTACTGTTTTGCATGCACAAGTTCAAATATTTCATGCCACTGAATATTGAAAGTCGCATATTCTGTTTTATACTAATATCTAAATGCTTGAAATACCATAACATGGTTATCCTTTGTTGTAGTTTCATAATCTTGATGATGGATATTTTTTATTTTACATTTCATAAAGTGATTTTTATCCATTTTAAAAAGGCTTACCTTTTCATAGGTACCAAGACCTGGTGATTAGGCCTACAGTGCACACATTAAACCACATTATAATTATTTTCCATTTTGTTTTGTTCATCCCAATTTATGGTGAGAGATCTTTTACTGTGCGTGCAAGGTTTTTTTAAAATGTGAAACTCAGCCCTCTGGCATCATCTAGTGTGTATTGTTCATTACAATGAAGAGGGAAATCAACAAACAACAAGATGAAACCAAATTCGTAGCGCTACAGTACACGATATAGTAACTTGGGCATCAGACTTTCATATAGTTACATATCCATCCCATAACAGTGTTTCTTAATCCTGGTTCACATTTGTGTTTTTTTCCCTAGCACTACTCAGCTGATTCAAATGATTAACTCATCATCAAGCTTTTATGATTTGAATCAGGGGTGTACAAAAATATGGGATCTTAATTTAAGCCAGCTTGCTACAGCACGAAAATAAAGCAACAGGAAATGTTGCATTATGTGAAATGTGAATTATTATCTGGATTATAATGGACATTTGTATAGGGGTTGTATTTAATTAAAATCAAGTCTGAAATGTAAAAGTTTGTAATAAATATGTTGATAATGCATGTGCTTGTAAGGAAGGCCAGCATTCTTAATATAGCATTACTCTTTAATTGTTAAATGGTTATCTTTCAGGGCAATTTTAAACCAGCCAGACGCTTAATTTCAGCACCTTGGTCGGCGCCACGGCGACTTCAATTAGGCTTACTGCTAGTGCCCGTCCTCCAAAGCGTTATCAAATATCAATATAAACTTGTTGAATTGCAACAACCGACTTTTATTTCTAAAAGAATAACGTCCATTTATTCATGAATCACTGAGCATACTGTACATATTTTCAATTCAGTGAAGATTTCTGAAACTCGTTCAAAATGTTCACAGAGAGCAGCTGGCAATGGGCTCCCGAGTGGCGCAGCGGTCTAAGGCACTACATCTCAGAGTTTGAGGCGTCACTACAGACACCCTCGTTCGATTCCAGACTGTATCACAACCGGCCGTGATGGGAGTCCCATAGGGCGGCACACAATTGACCCAGCATTGTCCGGGTTTGGCCGGTGTAGACCGTCATTGTAAATAAGAATGTGTTCTTAACTGACTTACATAGTTAAATAAAGGTTAAATAGCATTGTAGAAAATAGCACTGTAGTCAATGACAGCCACAGCTGACTGCCACCATATCGTCATACTGTTTCAGAACCACGTTTTCCTCGTCGTCAAAATAGAGAAGGCTGATGGACTGGAGTTTGTCGGGCACACAGCATGGCGTATCCACTTCGTTGGAGAGCTTTAGAGCGTGCATGACGGACTGCACAGTCGCATGATTCGTGGGACGGAGACTCTCTCCGAGTGGGAACGGGCAGGAGCCCTTGCAGTGGTAAGCATTGTACCCCCGTGGAGAAATTATCCAGCCAGCCCAGCCGATCTCCTCAAAGTCCACAAAGAGGGGGATCCGCTGGCAGGACATGGGGCGGCTGCGGGGATAACTTGGTGCTGCGCGTTTCCTCCTGTTGTTTTGAGGCAATACCTTCGCAGGACTGTCAGGTGTTGTGGCGTGGCCGACATGTCCTACAGATATTTAAATGAGAAATAAATATATTAGTATTTCAATAATAATTTACCGTTACAACAGCAAACCTTCACATTTCTCAGAATATAATTTGATAATTGACAACTTTGCAAGATGGTTGTATAAATGTTTGTGCTAAATGTTATATGATGAACGAAGTCCAATTCATATCCTAGAATCAGAGAAACATGTATTTTCAATGACAAATAGTCATATAGGCCCATTATTGAGTTCAAACATCCCGCACACCAGATAATAAATAAATAAAAATAACGAAAATGCAAGACCAACAAAAGTTATCTGGTCGAAAAGCCGTGATTGAAAATATGAGGTCATGTGGCGTTTCATTACGACGGAAATGACTACAAAACCTATAAAAGCGGATTGTCTTCATAAATCTATCAGACATGGACACCTACTGCATCAACTTGTTTTATTCATTGCTACAGAATGTTGAAATGGCCATTGCTGAGAAGATGGCTGCCCGGCCTCAAGACAGCCCTGCTGATGACATCTACGAGATGGTGTTAAGGCTCGTGGGGACCTTCCTGGAGAAGAGCACCGGACCTGAGGATTGGAGCTTCGAGGTCACACTGCCCCCTGCAGTGGACCCAGTGCATCTCCAGATACCCTCACAAAGGGCCTGACTAAAGAGATCCAGCAGATGATTAAAGAACTGCTGGACTCCCGCGTGGCCACTGGCATCTGGCGCAGCTCCCAAGGTCCACGACATTAAGCTCACTCCAGAGGTGATTGAGACCCCCTGTGCACGTGGAACCGGCTCCCTGCCCAAGAAGTTCCTGTCCAGCCTATGTATTGCTGCGGCTGCCTTGCTACTATGCGCCAAGTCAGATGTACCTACCAGACAGTGGTGGTTCTAGCTTGTATGACGCCCTGCCCATGTCGCCCGTACCTAAATCCGCTACTGCTACCAGACCTACAGCTGGATGAGATACACAGTGCAGGGTACGTTTAAGGCCGAGGAGGGAAGGAAGACCCTCGATTATAACTATTAATCGGAAGCTACAGAAACTATATTCATCAAGACCGATTAAAAAAAAAAAATATATATATATATATATATATATATGTTTTACATGAATTATAGAAAAATGAAACTCTGAAAAGAGGAAATAAGTTTATCTTGATGAGAGGTTGAAGGTCTGTAGGCCTTTCACATGGAGTGGGGTCCACAATTATGATAAAGATGGAGCAAAAAACACTGTATAAAACTAATAATACAAATACAGAGCTATATTGTATTCTAAAAAACAAATTAATGTTATATTATTTTATACTGATACAATTGCTCAGAGAAAGAGATTTAAGACCTTATCAAGTCATTTAAAAAATCGCTAAAAGATAGTGGTCAAAATTATTGACACCCCTGTTTTCAATAGTCTTTAGCAAAAAAAAAATATATATATACGTTTTATTTTTAAATACACCAGATAGATGCAGTGAAATGTGTTGTTTTACAGCGTCAGACATAGTAGTATAGTGCCCCTGGAACAAAGTAGGGTTAAGTGCCTTGTTCAAGGGCACATCGACAGATTTTTTAACTTTGTCGGCTCGGGTATTCGAACTAGCCACCATTCAGTTACTGACCCAACGCTTTAATGGCTAGGCTACCTGCCGCCAATCCTGAACTTCACCAAGTACCAGGACATTTTAGCCAAAAACCTGGTTGCCTTTGCCAGGAGGCTGACAGTAGGCCGCAAGCGGATCATCCAGCAAGACAATAACCCCAAGCACTAATCAAATTACGAAAATAAACGTTTAATTGACCACAAAATAAACATTTTTTAATGGCTATCTCAGTCTCCGGACTTGAACCCAGTTGAAAACCGGTGGTTTTAATTGAAGAGGACAGTCCATACCCGTAGACTAAGTATATCAAGGATCTGGAAATAATCTGTATGGAAGAATTTACCGCCCATTGTGTCTCCAATCTCATAAAACATTTGTAGAAATAGGGTCAGGATCGTTATCCTAACAAAGGGACGGTGCTAGAGTATTAAAAACAGGAGTGTCAATAGTCAATAATTATTTTTTAATTTTGTATTACTTGTTAAACAAAAGCTTTTTCTTTGTGCAATCGTATTAGTATATGGACAAGGTTCCACTGTTATTCTGTGTCTGAATATATATTTTAAAAAACGGAAATTCTGACCAGCTAGTTTACCTTGATTTAGTGATCGATTAGTGGTCGAGCATCTTCTATCGTCTGAGAATATAACCAGGTAGGCATTCTCCTCGGGCGATTTTCCCTGTCTCTCTGAAGAAGGCAGCACTGACTCAATCCTTTTCCTCGTTGGCAGAGTAATAACAACCTGAATACCATTATTCTCTTCGCTGTTGCGAATCCTGTGAATCCACTTGGACACCTGTCATTGGGAAAACAAATCATTGGATTAAAATATTGAAAAAGTAAAGTTGATAAATGATTTGTCGTGATAAAACGTGAAGAGATATTCTTACTGTTTGTGTGACGTTGAAGACTTCCCACCCCTGAGTGTATAAAGGCAAAAGTCTTGACGTGATTAGATTCCCTCTCCAAGGTTTCACTCTGCTGTCTAATACCTCATAGAGGTCCACCTGTGCGCAAAACAAGCATTAGGCTAAACAGCACAATAATTATATCGAGTTATTTCAACATACGTAAAAGTATATATTTCCAACTAACCTTGTAGAAATGGGGTCCATATGACTTCCCAAAGAAAAGTCGTTGTTTTTGCCTGAACCAGCGAAATTCTGTTTTGATCATTCTCTCATCTCTGCCAAATGAGGATAAGTTGAACAAATTAAACCTTCCACCATGTCCTGCGTAAAAATAGAATAAATTGTGTTAAAATAACAAGTCTGCAAGTTTTCCCCTTTAAGATAATTTAAGTATTATTTTCTTCATTATTTTCAAACATGCGTGGGCACAAAAGTAACATCAGTCGTGCGTAATTACGCCCTTGTTGATAAAGCACCTCTGTCCCCGAAGCTCCGCACCACATTGCCCTCTAGTTTATCCTGGTTCCCGGGGATTCCATTGGAGTCCGCCACTGCGTTGAACAAGTCGAGCATGAACTGGGGTGCCTTTCTATGAGGCACTGTAGAACTCTGAGGCAAATCCTTCGGATTGAACAATTCGTCCATCTTCTTAGCCGAGTTTATTATATTCAAATGGTTGTCTTTCCCAACAGTTTCTTTGGATTCTTCGTCAAATGATATAGTGAACATAGACACGGTTCTAAGCTGTAATATGAGGACGAGACAGACCCATAAAGCTTGTAATATCATTCTAGCGATAGCCTACTGAGCCCGAATGGTTAGGGGTCAGTGATCAGGCTATCGCCGCTGTTGATAAGCACTGTCCTGAGTGTGATGGGCGATTGGACCATTGAAGCTCCATGAAATCATGTATAGTGGATTTAAATACTGAAGCAGCCCCCCCTCCAGACAAACAATGAATAATTTGACCAACAAATTGCAGGTTGGCCCAAATAAGAGGGCAATTTGACCTATTCGTCTAACCCGACCGCTCTCCCTTTTCACAAAAGATAAATTATTCAATTGTTATGAAATCGAATGGAAATGGAAAACTAAACTAGATAGACAGGACGTGATAAGTAAGTCACTAGGCCTATTGATTTCTCAAATTATACCTTAAATGAACGTTATGAGTAGCAAAAATACCGATGACGTCCTCACATCATGAACTAGAAGACAAAGGTTTTCTCAGTATGTCCTCGCTGGTTTCTGTATTGTGTTTTCCGTTATCTGTATGAGGCCAGTTGGCCCTCAAATGGACTAGAGCAAACGAGTACACAAACCTATGACGCAAATGAAAACGGAGGTTTACTTGTTCTTACCCAGACTCTCCATTGGACATTGTTTGTTGAATGACTCACAGGATTAAATGCTAATGAATGGAGGTGTCACCAAATCCAATGACCTGTGTATTCGCATTTTAAATGACTCGGGGATTATATCCAATCAAGGGTGAGAAGCAAACAAATTCCTAAAATCATCTCAATGATCAATGGGGCTTCCACTTATAATGTATTTAATCAATTCAAAATCATCTGCTACAAAATGATGATCCCCTCATTTGGAGGCAATTATTATCAGTCACGGGCGTTGTTATTACGCACGTGAGCCCGCACGAGGATATCCATGGGCATATTATGTATTTGCGAATTTATTCCATTGGATGTATCCCTCATTTCACCTTGTGAATATTTTTCATTATACATATCGATTATGATACCGAAAAGCATATTTGCCAGACAGCCACAACATGGGCATAAAAACGTTTTAACCGCAGTGAAAGTGGACGGTTGCACATACAGGGGACCCTGCATGTGCGTCATCGACAGCGCAGGGTACATGGAACCCCCCTCTGTGGCCAATAAACTGTGTTTGTGGGATCACCTCAAATGTTTTGATTGACCATGTGCATATTACTGATAAACCTGAAGAGAAGCCATTGCACGTTGTTCTGTATTGTATTGTATAACAGCGACCTCACTTCTGCCTTGGTTCTTGGTTGAATGCAGTAGTCTCATGTATGCAGTAGATAGCGCCATTGGCCAAAGCATGAATTGGTACTTGTTACCCACTTTGCGTGAGCCTCTGATGTAATCATGTTAGGGGTTCCTTGTCACGGAGTAGGCAACCACTTTGCAAAAACATTGCACATTTCCCTCATTAACCGATTTGTCAATTCATGATCATTCATGTTAATAACATAACTCTTTATTCTTTTTAAATGAGCATATTTTAGCACATTTGGACAGCCTGCTTGTAGGAGAGATGAGATTGAAAATGAACAACAGTTACAGACCTGTCTATGGCAAGGTCCAAGGTGAGGGTGTGGACCTGTAACAGTCAGGAGTCTCCCACAGGTCTGCAAGGTCTAACCCCCAAAATAGGGGCACTGGGGCAGGGTGCTAGAGGCTACATCTGAGAGCACTACTCATGTGTGAATGACCTCCCCTGTCCCCTCTATGTTATACACTTCTGTAGGCCAACCAAAAACACATGGAAATAATTGTAAAACCAATGTGTGCGCTGATGTTGTTCTATTAGATATGTGAGTAGAAAATACAATCGTTGCTAAAGTGGAAACATACCTCCACGGCATGGTGTTGTGTGTTCTTAGTGACTCCATTCTCTGTGACCTGAAATTGAGTGCAGGACAGAGGTGTGGAGGTCAAATGTGGTTCAATGCGTTGAGGGAAGCTCATTAGGTTACAGAAGCTACAGACCGTTTTCCTCATTGCTCTTTGACAAAGTTTCCCCTTTTGTTTGTATGTTGAGCAACTTTCCTATGATTAGTCTCCCTTATCATATAAATGTGTTTATATGTTTATGAAGGTGTTTCCTATGAGTATATATGTACTGTATTTGTGACTGTGTGAAAATAGTAACGTCTCTGGGCATGAAGCAGCAAAGTTATAGAATGCAAAATCAGGTGTAGTTTGATTAAACGAGGTGATACAAAATTAAGCTTGGCAAAATTATTTTGGAACATTTTCAAAACAACAGACAAAACAAAACAAAAAAAACACCAAAAAACGTAATGGTTCAGGCCTAAACAGGCATTCCTGCCAATACAGGTGGGGCCTAACAGGACCTGACCAGCTTCCCCATGAAGAACTTATTTCAACACTGGTAAAAGCCAGATAACAGCAAAACACAGATATGTGGAGCGTGCGCAAAAGAATCAACAAAACAGTATGGAAGGAGATGACATGAGATCAAGGAAACCTCTCCCTGGTAAGTGTTTGAGAATGTTAATGAGCCTCTAAACGCCGTATCCACTCAGATCATCAAAAAGGCAGATTAAAATGACATAGAATAATGAAAGAAACAAATGCTTGCTCAACAAAATAAACTGGCAATGTTAGCGAGCTGAAAACATGTAACTTACAATGAAACAGGTCTGTAAATAATGTCTGGCCTTTTGGAAAACGACAATGGTCAATGCATGATGTGCAGCGGGGAAATTAATATGCTACAGGATGTGCATTAAACAATTTAGAGGGAAAAATACACATCACGGACGGAGTTGCTAAGCCTCAACTTGCATTCTCACCTCCAATCACCCAAATCAGTTAATTTGAATATGAGAAAGTGGCCAACCCCCAAGTAAACATCTTGTCTATGATTTATGATTGAACTCTGTTCCCAGTGGTCATGTGCTGTCAGTACAATCAGTCCTACACCACATCCCCACACCTCTGACTGAACAAAATCAAGCACATGTAATTGCCTTGTTATGGTAACATGATAGGCTACTTGAGATGCCTCCAAAACCCCCTCTACATTCCCCAAATATCAGCGCTGGCAGGGGTGCTGCTGTATTATGGTGCACTGTGGGGGCTTTCTGGCATTAGGTAACCTAGTTTCACTGAGCGGGAAAGCCTAGCTCTGTCTCTTACCCCAACACTGCACCACATAAATGAAGAAGAGACATTGGATCCAGACATCATCCCTAATCCCATTTTTTTTTCTAGTCCCCATTAATCTTGATTATATTGAAGAGGGAAAGGCAGGAACACGGTGCGTCTGAAAGCAGACAGAAGTGGAGAAGGGTTGTCGTTTTTTTTACAGGGCTACCGAGACAGAGTTACTCTCTCTCCTCTCTCCTGTCTGTCTTTAGCAGCAGACTCTGGGACAGCCATGGGGATCAGTCTTGCCACCTAATACGGCTATATTTAAGACTGGGACCAGCCACTGACACATTAATGAGATAGAGATTAGGAGTATTTATTATGACCAAACAGCCTGGAAATGGAAAAGAGGGGAGACTGTGGAATGACTTTGGAATGATGGGTTCAGAGTGAGACCGTATGCACCTAGTATCTCCATTTCAGAAGAGCCTAAGAGTAACCCCTATAACCATGTTAACCCTTGCCCACCTATACTAATCGAAGTGGACATATGTGGACTGTCAGGACTCAGGAGAGCCTTTTAAAAATGTTGTGGCTGTCTCGTCTCCACCTCCCTGCTTTGACTAGTTCCTCTGCTTTCGACAGACCATCTGCTCCAGTGGGTTAGAGTGGACCCACTGGTATCTCTGTGTCTGACCCACCTTTCAACACCTCACCCCTGGCACAGGAGCAGCCCCCTCAAACACACACACACACACACACACACACACGCACACACGCACACACGCACACACGCACACACGCACACACGCACACACGCACACACGCACACACGCACACACGTACACACGCACACACACGCACACACACGCACACACAGACACACTTGCTGCTGACCACCCGGTCGCTAATAGACGGCATATGGTAAACAAACAACCCTGAGCGATGCTGACAGAGAAGTGCTGGACCTCTGCCAGGCTGAGCGGGTGACGAGGTGTGTGTGTGAGGTGTGAGGAACGCCAGTCCAGTGAGGCCCTCCCTACTTCTCTCTGAGGCCTATGCTCACTGCTGCTACTGTGTAACACTACTCACATCTCGCCATTCACTAGAGCCAGCATTGCCATGATGTAGAGATACATGTTCTGTGTTTATTGGCTGTTTGTTGGGGAACTGTGGAAGGATGATGTTGAGGGAGATGGACTATTTTAGCTGTATGCTGACTACTTGTTGTGGATGCCACTTCTTCACCTACTACACTGTCCAGTGGCGATTTAAATGTACATCTTAGTGGGACAAACTCTCATTTCTTTTCACTGAATCCTTACCACCGCTACACCTGGCTATCAGCGGAGCCTTGTCTGGCAGCGAAAAACAGTTCATTCAGCCTTGATTACTGCCTTTTGAAAAAACATAGTAGCTGATATGGCTGACTTGTTTAAACAAATGTGGTTTCTACTGACAATTGAGATGTACAAATTATCGGAGAAGGGGACAATAAGTGGATAAGAGGCAATCTGTAATTTAGATTAATTAATGAGCAAGCTAATACTTTTGAAATGTACAGCGTCAGAATTCAGAACATGGGCCGTTCTTACAGTGTTCTCCTTGTACACCAAGTCAGAACCGTAGGATAAATATAAGAGGCATATAAGCAGACAATGAAAGCTCTTACAATATTCAATGATTACATTTCTCTGAAACAGGCTATAGGCTACATGTGCACCACCAAGTCAGAACAGTAGGCTAAGTTATGAGGGGGAAAGGGACCAAATTATTAGGTGAGGTACATAGGCTACTAACAGCTTATTACACAACATACATTTAGTATTACTTTCTTAGTGTCACGGATCCCCCGGTACTGTTGCTCATTCCGTGCATCAGTTCCGGAGTTCTACGTCACCGTGCCATTGCACACACCTGGTTCCCATTCCCCCCTGATGAGTTTTGTATATATGTGCCCTTTGTTCACCATTGAGGGAGGCGATTATTGTTACAATGTCCGTTGGGCCTGTGAGTACCAGTGCTTTGTTGTTTTGGCTTCCGTGCTGCGTGTATTATTGTGCATATGTGATTATGGGTCTCGTCCTGCGTCATAATGTGCACTTGTTGTTTCTGGTCTCGTCCCATCTGTTTATTACAGGTCTCGTCCCGTGTATTGATTAGAGGTTTACCTAGCTCTTTTGTTTGGGTCACAGTCCCGTGTATTTATTTGTGTGTTTGTATACGTGTTTGTTTTGGGCTTCGTCCCCGTGCCGTTACATGGCACGATGTAATTCTGGGTGTTATTAGAAACTCCTATTCCGTATTCCTGCGCCTGCCTCCCGATCATTGACACAACGTGACACTTAGCTACAGTATACATATCTCCCTGGCATATTACATCAATTACAGTGCATTCGGAAAGTATTCAGAGCCCTTCACTTTTTCCACATTTTGTTACATTACAGCCTTTTTCTAAAATTGATTAAAAAAAAATAAAAATAAAAAATACCTTATTCACATAAGTATTCAGATCCTTTGCTATGAGATTTGAAATTGAGCTCAGGTGCATCTTGTTTCCATTGATCATCCTTCAGAGGTTTCTACAACTTGATTCCACCTGTGGTAAATTCAATTGATTGGACATGATTTGGAAAGGCACACACCTGTCTATATAAGGTCCCACAGTAGACAGTGCATGTCAGAGCAAAAACCAAGCCATGAGGTTGAAGGAATTGTCCGTAGAGCTCCGAGACAGGATTGCATCGAGGCACAGATCTGGGAAATGGTACCAAAACATTTCTGCAGCATTGAAGGTCCCCAAGAACACAGTTGCCTCCATCATTCTTAAACGGAAGAAGTTTGGAACCTCCAAGACTTCCTAGAGCTTGCCGCCCGGCCAAACTAAGTAATTGGGGGAGAAGCCTTGGTCAGGGTGTCATGGTGTGATTGAGTCAAGCGCAGGAGAGTGGTTCCAATGAGAGTGTAGTTTAATGAAAGCAAACGAAAGGCGAACAATAGCCTAAATACAATAGGCTCATGGAAAAGGCCTGAGCCAAGAACACGGGTATAAAAATCCCGGAGAGTAACGAAGTGTAATACTGATACACGACACTGACATAAAACAATCACACACAAATGACATGGGGGAACAGAGGGAAAATATATACACAGACATGATGAGATAATCTAAACCAGGTGTGACGGGAACAAGACAAAACAAATGGAAAATTAAGAGTGGAGCGGCAGTGGCTAGAAGGCCGGTGACGTCGACCGCCGAACGCCGCCCGAACACGGAGAGGGACCGACTTCGGAGGGAATCATTACACAGTGATGTGACCAAGAACCCGATGGTCACTCGGACAGCTCTAAAGTTCCTCTGTGGAGATGGGAGAACCTTCCAGAAGGACAATCATCTTTACAGCACTCCACCAATCAGGCCTTTATGTTAGAATGGCCAGACGGAAGCCACTCTTCAGTAAACAGAGCGCTTGTAGTTTGCCAAAAGGCACCTAAAGACTCTCAGACCATGTGAAACAAGATTCTCTGGTCTGATGAAACCAAGATTAAACTCTTTGGCCTGAATACCAAGCGTCATGTCGGTAGGAATCCTGGCACCATCTCTACGGTGAAGCATGGTGGTGGCAGCATCATTTTTCAGCGGCAGGGACTGTGAGACTAGTCAGGATCGAGGCAAAGTTGAACGGTACAAGTACAGAGAGATCCTTCATGAAATCCTGCTCCAGAGCGCTCAGGACCTCAGACTGGGGCGAAGGTTCACCTTCCAACAGGACAAGGACCCTAAGCACACAGCCAAGTCAATGCAGGAGTGGCTTCGGGCCAAGTCTCTGGATGTCCTTGATTGGCCCAGCCAGAGCCTGGACTTGAACCCGATCGAACATCTCTGGAAAGACCTGAAAATAGCTGTGCAGCAACGCTCCACATTCAACCTGATAGAGCTTGAGAGGATCTGCAGAGAAGAATAGGTGAAACTCCCCAAATACAGGTTTGTCAAACTTGTAGCGTCATACCCAAAAAGACTCAAGGCTGTAATCTCTGCAAAAGGCGATTAAACTAAGTACTGAGTAAAGGGTCTGAATACTTATGTAAATGTGAGATTTATTTTTTGTATTTTATAAATTAGCAAACATTTCTAAACCTGTTTTTGCTTTGTCATAATGGAGTTTTGTGTGTAGATTGAGGGAAAAAACTGTTTAATCAGTTTTAGAAAACTGTAACCTAACAAAATGTGGAAAAATTGAAGGGATCTGAATACTTTCTGAAGGCACTGTATGCAGCAGCATACAAGACATTTTTGGACTCCCCTTTTTGTGCTGTGCTTACTTGAACAGGAAGGTGGTGCGGAGGTCCTTGTGGGCAAAGTTTGTCATCAAACTTGGTCATCAAAGTCTGGCATTTTCTGGATTTATGTTGCTTTCACGACAACTGGGAAAAAAAAACAAGGTTGAATCATGACGTCAGTGATCTTCAGGTCGGAGCTCTAGAAAGTGGCCAGAGTTCCCGACTTGGAATTCTGAGTTGGATGACCATTCAAAACGTATTTTCACAGTTGGAGATTTTTTTTTTTTTTCAGAGTTCCCAGTTATCTTGAACTCACTGAAGTCTGAAATTTCCCAGTTCCGAGTTTCCAGTTGTTTTGAACGCGGCAGAAGTCTTGCTGGATTGACAGCATGGCCGATGTATTCAACCTTTTCTGGCCCATGGAGCTGAATATTTATCCTTTTAAGCTGGGAAAAGAGACCCTTAAACCCAGACTTGGACCCACACCCACTCCGCTGAATAACAGGCTAGTGATTGCTTTGCAACGCTTGCAGTTAGCCTCTGATCCCTTCCAAACCACGAATTGTTGAATTTGCGATGTAGTGTTTATGTCCAATTGCCGATCAGAACCGATACGTTTTATCTATAATTTCTCTTCATATGACAAGGATGGATAAGGATTTGCCAGTAGATTGTCGACATGATTCATGATGATGACTGCTTGTCTAGCTTGCTAGCTAAGATTCTGAAAGTATAATGTTGACATGATCAGTCCAATCAAAGTTATGGTAGATATAACTTGATTTGACGTCATTTTATCTGTGACCATTGACCTTGAGCCTTCTTGGATGGGCACTTCTAATGTAACTCTATGGCAGCACCCAAGGGGCTTGAATTTTCGAGCTCTCCCCGTAGAGTTTGCATTGACGTAGTGTCCCCATGAGTGACAGAACACTGAGCCAATCACTGCGCAACTAGAGAACATCACCAACCCCTACGCTCCGTATTTTCCACATGCATTTTGGAGCTGCCTTACTCAAGAAAACAAAAAAGAGACCATGTTTGTATACGGCTTTATTAACTTATTTATTTTTGTACATTGTTTGCAAACTATTATGTAACATGCATTAATGCCAAAACAACATGCAAAACAGGTGGGACTCAAAACAGGTAGTGCTCTGCCCCACCTGCCCTGAATGACAAGTCGCCACTGACACTGATCCATGCTGGATGATAAGTATGATTCTTGTTAGTCATAACACGTGTCTGGCTGTGTCTCCTATTCTCCCTCACTACCTCGTTCAGTATTAAGCTTGGTTCTGTTATAGGTGGATAGATACTCTATTCTAATGCCTAGAAAGAGACAGCCATCCCAGACAAAGAAGGAGAGATGTAAACCCCAGTGCCTTATCCTCCATGGACAGACTTCCAACAGGAGCATTAGTGTAATGCTCTCTGCTGCCTTAGCATGAATATCACAGGAGATCCTAATAAGCTTCAATATATATGATTAGTTCTATTATTGGGAGAAAAGAAAGAAAGCCAGCCTGGACATATGTTACTTTTGACCTTAGCATGACTGAAATAAATGCCAAATTAGGTGTTTTAGAACAAGGAAGCCTGCCAGTGAGAGGGAGGATACGAGTGAGAGATAAATACTTAAGAGTCTGTAAGAGAGAGAAAAAAATTGAGAGAAAATGTGTAATTGTGTGTTTTTTTTTTGTCTTGGAAGTTCCTCATTAACTTACATCCTCTACCTCACCAAAATATTATTACTCTTTTGTGCTTAGTGACTGGGACAAAGAAGCTAGTGAGAGGTCACCGACAAGTGAGCACACTCCTGTCACAGGCATTTTGAACCTGGGGCGAGAAGGAGAGAGGGAGGTTGAAGGGGCATGAGTGTGTGTGCACGTGTGTGTGCTTGCGATTGGTCACCCTTACAGCTTCCAGACCGTTGTCTATCCCAGCTCCTGCACAAATAACGAAACGTCATATCAGATATCGGTTAATAATATTTATCCTCAATAATAATCTCAGTACAGATCCTCCTCTGGCTCTGGATCCAGGCCTTTGCGTGTCAGGGAGGGTTTGGGTTCCTTATGTGGCAACTCACAATGAAAATAATCTGATTGTCCATTAAGAAATCTCACTTTATTTTTCATTGTTTAATCAGAAAACCAATAGGTGGGTAGGTTAGTGGCAGTGCTAAATACAGGATGAGTCTGTTCCAGGATAGTGTATATTTTATTTTGGCGAGTGTGGGCTAGGGATTGGTGCTCTATGATAAATGAGAGTCAAGGGTAGGGGACCCCTGAATGAATGCCACGAGCTTGTCCTCGAGCTTACTGATAAATCTTTGAATTCTTTAATTAAATCAAACTTTCCTGTTGTGTGTGTGTGTGTGTGTGTGTGTGAGAGAGACTGTTTTACTTTTTGTTCCCCTTTTTGTGCTCATTTCTCAATCTTCGGAGTAGCCACCTCACCTTTTTACAATTTAGAAGGGCTAGACGCTACTTCATATGGGAAATTGTTGTGGTTTAGATTATATCCCCGATCGCCGAAATGTGCAGTGTTATTATTTTCTGCCCTGTTATTATTTTTTTCAATATCAGCAGAACAGGGGAGTTATTACATTTTCCTGTTTCTAATTACATTGGTAATTACTCTATCCAGCCAACAGCAGCCAATGCCCAGCACACTGACTGGAGGACTGAGAGCAAGTATGTGTGTGTATAGGCCTGTGTGCCAGTGGGTTCAGACTGGTGCCAGTGCTGGAATAGAGGGTTTAGCAGGGGAAGAAGGGTGGTGGGGTGAACGTGGAGAGTCGTAGGGTTGGAGCAGTGGGGTGGACAGGGTACAGGCCACTGATGTGCCAACATCCACAGAGCACTGTGGCTTTTAGGTCTGCAGCACTGCAGTGATGTGGATTAAAGAGAACTTGGGCAAATATACTAAAGTACCCTCATTATCCTTTGTGTGTCCAGTGGCTACACTGACTTTAGGCCTCTAAGACACGTGTAGTGGTTAGCTGGTTATGTTTGCATGTTTTTATGTACTATAGGCAAGGGCGTACTGTACTGACTTGTGTGTGTGAGTGTATTACAGCTGGCACTCAATGAATTGATCAAAGATCCCTCAACTATACAAGCTATCTGAAATACATCTCTTACTCCTTTTTGTGAGACTTTTAAATGGTTGTTTAAATGAACTGGTCAATGACGTTTTGTTCAAATGGCCTTTTGTTGAGAATTTGGAACCTTGCCGTTAATTTATTATTATTATTTAAATTGTATTTCTTTCACGTCTTAACAAATGCAATGGTTGTAAACGAAACAATATTTTTTGTATATTTTGTTGCATTTTATTAGGATCCCCATTATCTGTTGCTGAAGCAGCAGCTACTCTTCATGGGGTCCACACAAAACATGGAACATGACATAATACAGAACATCAATATACTATATGAGCTTGGAGTGGGAAAGACCTGGGTTACACTAGAGAGCAGGAGGTGAATCAGAGAGTGAAAATAATGTGGATCTATACATTATGCAAGACAAATATACAAGATATATACAGTGCCTTCAGAAAAAAACTTATTGAACAATCCAATTCACAGATAAATTGGCCACATGGAAATCTAAAGGCACAGAAACCGTAAATGATGAGGTAATAGGTGGTGGTAATAGGAAATACAATTATTTAAATGATGAGGTAATAGGTGGTGGTAGTAGGAAATACAATTATTTAAATTATGAGGTAATAGGTGGTGGTAGTATGAAATACAGTTATTTAAATTATGAGGTAATAGGTGGTGGTAATAGGAAATACCATTCTTTTAAGAAATTTTGCAACTTAACTTAAGTTTTATATAACAAAATGTCTACCTGAAATACAGAAAAATCTCATTTAAATAAGTATTCACACCTCTGAGTCAATACTTTGTAGATGCACCTTTGGCAGCGATTAGTGCTGTGGGTCTTTCTGGGTAAGTCTCTAAGAGCTCTGCACATATGAATTGTACAATATTTGCCCATTTAATCTTTTCAGATTTCTTCAAGCTCTGTCAAATTGGTTGTTGATCATTGCTAGACAACCATTTTCAGGTCTTGCCATAGATTCTTTCACTGCCTTCTTCATAAGCAACTCATATATAGATTTTGCCTTGGGTTTTCGGTTATTGTCCTGCTTAAAGGTCCAGTGTCTGGTGGAAAGCCAACTGAACCAGGTTTTTCTCTAGGATTTGGCCTCTGCTTAGCTCCATTCCTTTTTTATCCTGAAAAACTCCCCAGTCCATACCCATAACACGATGCAGCCACCACTATGCTTGAAAATATGAAGAGTGGTACTCAGTAAGGTGTTGTATTGGATTTGCCCAAACATAACACTTTGTATTAAGGACAACATTTTTATTGCTTTGCTACATTTTGTGCAGAATTACTTTAGTGTTTTGGCTTCCTTCTTTTCACTTTGTCAATTAGGCAAGAATTGTTTTCTCCTATCACAGCCATTAAACTCTGTAACTGTCCCTGAGCAGTTTCCTTCCTCTCCGGCAACTGGGTTCGGAAGGACACTTGTATCTTTGTAGAGACTGGGTGTATTGATAGACCATCCAACATGTAATTAATAACTTCACCATGCTCAAAGGGATGTTCAATGTGTGCTTTTTCTTTTACGCCCATCCATCAATAGGTGCCCTTCTTTCCGAGGCATTGGAAAACCTCCCTGGTCATTGTGGTTGAATCTTTGTTCGAAATTCACTGCTCGGTTGATGGACCTTACAGAGTTTTATGTGTGTGGTCCAGAGACGAGCTAGTCATTCAAAAATCATGTTAAACACTATTATTGCACACAGTGAGTTCATGCATGTCACGATGTGGGTATGGGAATGACCAAGGCGCAGCGCAGGGATAGTAGTTAGACATTTTCTTTATTTATACTATGTTCTAAAGTTATGTGGTACTATGTATAGACAAAAACCACAAATGACGAACTACAGGACTAAACACAAATGGACTAAACGTCACGTTCACCAACACAAACACGAATGAACGGACGTAAACAAAAAGCACACTTACTTTCACCATGACTGCAACATATAACGACACACACCAGAGTGAAGGACAGACTCAACATATATAGGATCCCCAATTAGAGACGCGGTGCAGCTGCCTCTAATTAGGGATCCAACCCAAAACCCACACAGAAACAGAAAAGAAAGACACTGTCAGACTCTGACCATAGCTTCATAGAGAAGCAAATAGGCTTCTCTATGGCCAGAGCCTGACAGTACCCCCCCCCCCCCCCCCCCCCCAAGGCGCGGACTCCCGGACGCCAAAAAAAACCACACAAATGGAGGGGTTAATAGGGAGGGAAGACTAGTCCATCGGGGGCGGCTCTGGCTCCGGCGAAGTGGACAGTTTTCTCCCATGCCCCTTCCTTATAACCGGGCCCGGACTGGGTACCGGTGGGGCAAAAGGCTCCGGCCATGGAGCGGGGAAAACAACCGGCCCCGGACTGGGCTGGGCACCGGTGGGGGCCAACGGCTCTGGCCATGGAGCGGGACCATTAACCGGGCCCGGACTGGGCACCGGTGGGGCAAACGGCTCCGGCCATGGAGCGGGGAAAACAACCGGGCCTGGACTGGGCACCGGTGGGGCAAACGGCTCCGGCCATGGAGCTGGGCAATTAACCGGGCTGGTTAACCGGGCCCGGACTGGTTAATTGCACAGAAACATAAAAGAAAGACACTGTCAGACTCTGACCATAGCTACATAGAGAAGCAAATAGGCTTCTCTATGGCCAGAGCCTGACAGTACCCCCCCTCCAAGGCGCGGACTCCCGGACGCCAAAAAAAACCACACAAATACAAGGGGGGGTTAATAGGGAGGGAAGACTAGTCCATCGGGGGCGGCTCTGGCTCCGGCGAAGTGGATAGTTTTCTCCCATGCCCCTTCCTTATAACCGGGCCTGGACTGGGTACCGGTGGGGCAAAAGGCTCCGGCCATGGAGCGGGGAAAACAACCGGCCTCGGACTGGGCACCGGTGGGGGCACCGGTGGGGCCAACGGCTCCGGCCATGGAGCGGGACCGTTAACCGGGCCCGGACTGGGCACCGGTGGGGTAAACGGCTCCGGCCATGGAGCTGGGCAATGAACCGGGCCCGGACTGGGCACCGGTGGGGTAAACGGCTCCGGCCATGAAGCGGGGAACACAACCGGGCCCGGACTGGGCACCAGTGGGGCGGACTGCTCAGGCTCTGGAGCGGAGCAGACGGCTGAACCCGGACTGGGTACCGGTGGAGCGGACTGCTCCAACCTTCGCTGGAGATTCAGGGCTGCTGACCTTCGCTGGAGGTTCAGGGCTGCTGACCTTCGCTGGAGGTTCAGGGCTGCTGACCTTCGCTGGAGGTTCCGGGCTGCGGACCTTCGCTGGAGTTTCAGGGCTGCGGACCTTCACTGGAGGTTGCGGGCTGTGGACCTTCGCTGGAGGTTTCGGGCTGCGGACCTTCGCTGGAGGCTCCGGGCTGCGGACCTTCGCTGGATGTTCCGGGCTGCGGACCTTCGCTGGAGGTTCCGGGCTGCGGACCTTCGCTGGAGGTTCCGGGCTGCAGACCTTCGCTGGAGGTTCCGGGCTGCGGAGGGCCGGCACATGATGTACCAGACTGGGGAGGCGCACCGGAGGTCTGATGCGGGGAGCCGGCACGGGTCGTACCGGACTGGGGAGGCGCACCGGAGGTTGGATGCGTGGAGCGGGCACTGGAAGCACCTGGCTGGGTGCACGCACTGGAGGTCGGGTGCGGGGAGTAGGGCAGAGGTCCGGACCCGGACTGGACATCGGTGAAGCGGATTGCTCTGGCCTGGGAGTGGAGACGACGACCGGACCCGGACTGGGCACCGGAGGAGCGGATTGCTCTGAAAGGGAGGTGGAGTAGACAACCGGACCCGGACTAGGTACCGGTGGAGCGGACTGCTCCGGTCTGGGAGTGGAGTAGACGACCGGACCTGGACTGGACCACTCCGCCATCTCCCTCTCGACCTCTTCCTCTATCTCCACCAATTCCTCCAGAACCTCTCCAAAATGCTCCTCCAGATACTCCTCCTCCACCCTGCTCTGAGCCCCCCATCTGTACTTCGGACTCTCCATGCTCCATATGGGGAGTGGTACTGGCTCGTCTTCTTCGCGGCCAGACCACCCCCATAGCCCCTCCCCGAAATTTTCTTGGGGTTGTTTGCGGGCGTTTCCCCGTCTCGCGCGTCGCGCATAATGCGGCGGTGGCACCTCTCTCTCGTCTCTCCCCAGTTACGCTGCTTGGTCTGGTAGTGGTGTGTCGTTCTGTCACGATGTGGGTGTGGGAATGACCAAGGCGCAGCACAGGGATAGTAGTTCGACATTTTCTTTATTTATACTATGTTCTTAAGTTATGTGGTACTATGTATAGACAAAAACCACAAATGACGAACTACAGGACTAAACACAAATGGACTAAACGTCACGTTCACCAACACAAACACGAATGAACGGACGTAAACAAAAAGCACACTTACTTTCACCGTGACTGCAACATATAACGACACACACCAGAGTGAAGGACAGACTCAACATATATAGGATCCCCAATTAGAGACAATGCGGTGCAGCTGCCTCTAATTAGGGATCCAACCCAAAACCCACACAGAAACAGAAAAGAAAGACACTGTCAGACTCTGACAGTGGCCAGAGCCTGACAATGCAACGTATTATGTGACTTTATATTTACTCCTTAACTTATTTAGGCTTGCCATAACAAAGGGGTTGAATACTTAATGACTCAAGACATTTCAGCTTTTCATTTGTAATTCATTTGCAAAATGAACTACTTTGACAGTATGGGGTATTGTGTGTAGGCCAATGACCCAAAATTCTCAATTGAATCCATTTTAAATTCAGGCTGTAACGCAACAAAATGTGGAAAATGTCAAGGGTGTAAATAGTAAATCGTTTCTGAAGGCACTGTATATATAACCTTGATAAAATATATAACCTAATATATAATGTAATATATAACCTCGTCAGTCAGGGGCCAAGCTATAAGAGAGAGACAGTGGACCCCCCCCCCCCCCCTTCCCATAATGACATCAGCAGCTGTTGACCAATGGCCACGCTGGACCCATCTCCCTCTGCGTCCCCCAGCTGGGCTCATCGCTCACAGCCCGGGGCAAGGGTTGATCACCCGTGCATATGGAAGACATACACCATAAACCTCAATATCTCATCTCTTCCCAGCCTCTCCTCCCACTGATGTAGTGCTGATTTCCTGATGGGGCCCCAGTCGTTTGGACAGCAGTTTATACGCCATGTGTTCTGTTCACTTGGATCCTCATCAAACTTTCCCACCTTCGGATGGGACTTCAGTTGGGAGAGAGATTGTCAATCACTCTACATTCATGCCCTACTTCTTTGTGTGTGTGTGTTCATCATGAATTGCGCAATGAAATGCATACATTGCATGTGTGTGTGTGTGAGCATGAGCTTGTGTTTGCATGTGATAGATGTTTGGATTAATCAACAATTTTATTGTGTTTCATTTCTCAGTAACCATGAATCTAAGAAGAATAATGTTTATAATTGAATATGCCCATAAGGTTGTATAACATCTTGTAGGTTGTAGTTCGTGTCTCTTGCAGAACTCTGAGAGGTGTTACATGGTGATTCAATCCAATTGCACATGGACATACGATGACTTTGCAACACAATGCGATTCCCAGGAATATATCTGATGCCCTCTTTTCAGAGAGATAGAGAGAGCGATGCAGACATAGAAAGAGAAATAAATAGAGATGGAGACCTGCTGAGGGACTTGGGCCAGCCTTTTTCCCAGTAACCTGTGGCACACACAGAGAGGGTTGTGTTTGGGGCAGTTACAGTTATGCTGCCTGGCAGCCAGGCCATTTGGAGGGGCCCCGTTAGGTACACAGGTAGGACACGGTTGTCTGAAGGGCGGATTTGTAATTTCCTGCCAAGCGGAGCCGTGATTTTCTGTAGCGCTGCCTCTCCTCTCGCTGCTGGCAGCCTCCCCTCGGCTCTGTCTCTGATTTCCCCCCCCAAATGAAACATGTATATTTTTCTTACTGCAGACAAAGGCAATAATTCCAAAAGGCAAATCAAAAGATCATGATCCAGGCTTTTTTTCTCTCTTCGCTCTGGCGGATTGTGGTTTGTTATAAAGCCCATGAAACATCTGAGAAGGCCCCTATTTCTATATAAGCCAATACAGAGCGAGAGAGAGAGCGCGAGAACACTCCAGGCAGGAGAAACTTTCCCTGAATGTCCCTGGGCTAGCACTAACGACTACCTCATATGGAGGATTTATAAAGTGTTTATATAAAGTGCCTTCAGAAAGTATTCATACCCCTCGACTTCCACATTTTGTTGTGTTACAGCCTGAATTCAAAATTGATTCAATTGTTTTTTCCTCACCCATCGACACACAATATCCCATAATGACAAAGTGAAAACATGTTTGAAGAAAGTTTTGCTAATGTTTTGATCATTTAAATTCAGAACTATCTCATTTACATAACTCTACTCCAGTGTAGATTTGGCCTTGTGCAACTCCAGTGTAGTTTTGGCCTTGTGCAACTCCAGTGTAGATTTGGCCTTGTGATTTAGGTTTTTATTCTTTACAGGTATTGTGGAGTAACTGCAATGTTGTTGATCCATCCTCAGTTCTCTAATATCACAGCCATTAAACTCAAAGTGTTTTAAAGTCACCATTGGCCTCATGGTGAAATCCCTGAGCAGTTTCCTTCCTTTCTGGCAACTGAGTTAGGAAGGACGCCTGTATCTTTGTAGTGACTGGGTCTATTGATACACCATCCAAATTGTAATTAATAACTTCACTGTGCTCAAAGGGAAATTCAATGTCTGCTTTTTATTTGTATTTTTACCCATCTACCAATAGGTGTCCTTCTTTGCTGTGAAACCCCTCCCTGGTCTTTGTGGTTGAATCTGTGTTTGAAATTCACTGCTCGATTCAGGGACCTTATAGATAACTGTATGGGGTACAGAGATGGGGTAGTCATTAAAAAATCATGTTAAATTCTATTATTGCGCGCAGTGAGTCCATGCAACTTATTACGTTATTTGTTAAATAAATCATTACTCCTGAACGTATTTAGGCTTGCCATAACAAAGGAGTTGAATATGTATCGACTCAAGACATTTCATCTTTAAATGTTTTATTAATTTGTAAACATAACATTCCACTTTGGCATTATGGGGTAATGTGTGTAGGCCAGTGACAAAAAATATCAATATAACGCATTTTAAACTCAGACTGTAACAACAAAATGTGGAAAAAGTAAATGTGTGTGAATACTTTCTGAAGGCACTGTAAACTGTGCACTGACCAACACTGGCCTAATTGAGAGGATGATCTTGAGTTTCATACAGCAGAGCTTGTTTAAGCGCAGGCCGATAACAGCTAGGTTAACTGCCATTATGCTTTATTTAAACTCTCTGAGTTCCCCCAGCCCCAAATAACATACAGTACCTGTGCTTGCTGCCAAAACTGATGCTGGCTGGATCACGACTATCTTCACTCCACCTTAAAAAAAACACAGAGGGAAAATATTCCTGTTTATTTGCTTACATAGTAACCTCTTTGAGAGAACCACAGTGTTTTATGAAAGCTAATATCAAGTAAATTCTCCGTGAAGTAGCCTGCCTTTCCCCAGGGCCGTTTGGAGGAGGCTGTTTAGCCCAATACCTGTGATTACTTGGCCTGAAAACAAACAGTAGTTGTAATTTGTCAAATGAGGAAAGTTTTGCTTGATTTCTTACAATTAAATAGAGGGCTAGCGCAGTGCCAAAAGCAATAGAAAACCCTGCAATTCTGATCTCAACACAACATTACCACAGCGTATAGATCAAAATGAGCCTGTAACGGGAGAGACCACAGAGAGGCCAAAGAGAGGGGCTCTAGCCATGCACCATGCAAAGGAATCACCTCTCGTTAGGACTAATGACTTACAGTACAGCAAGTGACATATACTCTGGGTTACAAGCTCATATCTACCACCATCTACTTAGGAGGACAACGGTGACCACAATTTCTCACTGAGCTAGATAATCTTGTGTCTATTACATTTATCTGTAATGGTACTTGAGAATTTAAGATAAAAACAATAGTTACCTGTGTATAATCTGAAACTACAGATGTAGGATCTTAATTTGAGCCAGTTTGCTACAGCAGGAAAATCATCCTGAAGTAACAGGACATTTTAATTATGTGGATTATAATTAATGGAAATCTTTTTAGGGGTTGATATGTTTCTTTAGAAGCCTTTATAAAACTCAAAAACACTACAAGTTTGCATTTCCTGCTGTGTAGAATAATTCTCAGCAACAAAAGAGTGATCAAATTAAGATCCTACATCTGGTAACTCTGTTTCTCATAGAGCTTATCCGAATAGGCTTTAACCACGAAACAGGCTTGCATTTTATCTTTCAATTTGTCTCCCCTCC
This sequence comes from Thymallus thymallus, assembly GCA_023634145.1. Taxonomy (NCBI): domain Eukaryota; kingdom Metazoa; phylum Chordata; class Actinopteri; order Salmoniformes; family Salmonidae; genus Thymallus; species Thymallus thymallus. The sequence goes on from CM042387.1 coordinate 12,023,154, forward strand.
TTTCTTTATCAGTTGTATTTATGTCCTCCCTGTCTGTTTCTCCCACATGAGAACATTTGCCAGGACAGATATGCCAATGTCAGTAAAGCCCCAACACTTGTAGTATTATCAAAACTTTTCTAATGGCCAACTAAGAGTGTCTTTGACAGAGCGAAAGAGAGAAGGAAAGAGAAAAGATCCATCGGTTTGTTTTTCTTTCACTCCCTTCTTCCACGTGTAGGTCCGTCTGCTCTGTTTCACTCCAAGGAGAACAAGGGATATAGTTCTTTCAACATCAAACCATGACAGTGTTTTAGGGGATTTTTCCTGCAGTTCCTTAGTCTGTTGCTTTGTGTGTGTTCGGGGGGGTCCTGCTCCGACATCTTGGTGGGGGTGCAGGCTCGCCCCCTCCAACACCACCAGCTGGCCTAATAAACAGGCGTGGGGAGGGAGGATGGATGATGGGAGGACCGCTGATGGATATAGGGTGGCGGGACAGAGCGTGAAGTCCATCTGTACCTGTCAACACTCCTGTAAATCAGACTCTGCAAATAAACACAATGTCCCTCGTAGTGAGTATACCACAATCACCTCATGCACCCTTCTTCTATCCCATACTGCCTCTCTGCCATCACTGGGTCACTCAGGTCACAAAGCAAGGATCAGTGTGTGTGTAATGGGTGTCTTAGGAATGTTTGGCAGAATTTTTCTTTCCCTGTAAATTCAATATTCTCAGCAAAAATGTAGATGTACATATCGAGATGTATTTGTCACATGCGCTGATTACAACAGGTGTAGACCTTACCGTAAAATGCTTACTTATAAGCCCTTTTCCAACATTGCAGTTAAAAAAACTGTGTAAAAATAACTGACAGAGACCGGGGGAGGAAAATCACATTTCATGCACCTTACGTTAAAAAGGAATCTAAAATGAATCGAAATGAATAGATTTATCTTTTCACTTTTCCTTGGGTCTTTAAACCGAGGTTCAACGGAGAATAAACAACAAAAAAATAAGTATCTCATTTCCCTTTTGAACGGGGGGAGAGAGGGGGGAGAGTTGTGGTCTGACTCCTGAACGACATCATGTGTCCTGATGACTTTAGCATGCCTCGGCGGGTCCCGACGGGCTCGTTGGACTGCTACAACCGACTGTGGGTACCAGTGGCCGAACCGTGGCTATTGGACCTAGGCCTTCAGTAGGGAATAAAATCTTCCACCACGTTGTATACCAAACTCAGAAATCAAGAATAACATAGCATCACTAAATGCTGACAGGCCTGAGCCATGCTTTGAGCTGCCACTCCCACAGAGACAGCACACGCATGGATAATGCTACCAACAACAATAACCCAACTCCTTACATAACCTATGGTAGTCTAACGCCATCGCTAATACATTATTACCATAAGTGACAACAGTGACACATCAAAGGATGTGAGTGTGACCCGGCTTGTGATACTAAAAGGACTGTGACAGTAATACCAGCGCCACTTTTTGGGGGCAGGTGTCCACATACTTCTGGCCATGTAGTGTAATTAATGAAATGCAACATTGTTTCACACGCATAATGCATTATTTTCAAATAGATAGCTAACAACAGCAAGTGAGCTGCAATAAAAACACAGTTCCAGATGATGATCATTTGAAACTTAACTTCTTGTTGAAAATTATTCTTGAAATAGGCGAAGCTAACAAATTAGCAACAGCATCCTCTTTGGTAACCCCTGCTATTGCTGCAGCCGCAGCACACTATCCTTCACCAAAAGCTAGCTAGCTTGTAGCTACATGGGAAAACTAATGCTCGCTATTGCGCAGGGGAAGTTTCCTTAAGTTTTTATAAAAACGGTCCCACCCATTACAAGTCAAAATGTGATTGGTTGATTCCACTGTCACTCAAAAATTCTGCCCTAATACAGTTGAAAGGCAGATGCCTTCTATTTCGCTTCTGAGGGCCTAGCCAATTGCTGAGCTAGCTAGCTAGATTTATCTCCGTAGAGACCACCAAAGAAGAAATTTTTCTTAAATGAGAATAATATAGAATAACATAATCATAATATAATTTAAATATTATTGAAAAGATTAAATCTAAATTTAAAACGAAATGTATATTTTAAAACTACCACACATTTATTTTTAAAACAATACTGAAGCCTTCTTTGAAAGCCTAGAAGGCCTTCACTGTTCCCTACTGGTGGGTACAGAGGAGAAGAGGAGTGGGGATAAGGAGAAGCGGACAGTGATGAATGGTTTAACACACTCCCAGACTTGACAAGGACTTGCTCCAGCCCTCCATCCCCCCTGTCAGTCACTCAGCGATGGAGGGGGTGATGGAGGGAGAGATGGAGAGGGAAGCAATGGAGGATGGAGCGAGAGATTCATGGAAGTCACTAATGTGTGGAAGTTGGTACCTAAGGAGCGGTCTGAATTGTTGTGAGTGCCAGAGCAGAGCAATGTCACAGGATGGGAGAGAGAGAAAGAGAGGATAGGAGTCTTTAAGTTAGTGTGAGAAGATATGAATGGATGGGAGAGAGAGAAAGAGAGGATAGTTGTCTTAAAGTTGGTGTGAGAAGATATGAATGCGTCCAGAAGAGGATAGGAAAAGAGAGAGACAGATGAACGTGGCGCAAATAAAATCTGGAAATATCTGTAGAATGTCATTGGAGTGATATGCGCTCTTGGGCCAAGACAAACTGAACATAAAACCACTCAGAATGGACAGTGACACGCTATTCTTCATAGACTCACTAAAAGGGGGCCCATGGCCAAAAGCCCCCACCATAGGCATAAAATATTAAACAAGAGGCCTCTCTCTCTGGTGGAGCGGGCCAATTGTGTAATCAGAGAAACTTGCAAATGGCCTGTTGACAGTTCTTCATCGCTTCGAGTCGTGCGGGCTTCCATAAAATGATGCAGTCCTTTGCGAAGTGATAAAATCAAAAATGTTAACTATTCCGTATGTCTATGATGGTACGTACTAGCTCATACTTTGTATGAAGCTCCCCAATGCTCCATTCCTGTGGTTAGTCCTATCAAATCCAGTTTGAAGATGCTATGTACTGTATCAGGTAGCTGTATTTTTCTGTTTGTAATGGCTATGAGGAAATCCACAGTCAAGGAGCCATCTCACTAGAGATGATGGTTGAGTTCAAGTCCATTCGGAGTTTCTATACGTCTGTCAATAATGGGACCTATGATACTTCCACTTCTCTACACTCTTAGACAACAAAGTGCTATTTAAAACCTAAAAGGGTTCTTCGGCTGTCCCCATAGGAGAAGAAACGTTTTTGGTTCCAGGTAAAACCCTTTTGGATTCCATGTAGAACCCTTTCCACAAGAGTTCTAAATGAAACCCAAGACGGTTCTACCTGGAACCCAAAAGGGTTCTCCTATGGGGACAGCCGAAGAACCGTTCTGGGACAGATGGGCTGTCAACATTGTGTGTGTGTAGACAGAAAGGTGAGTGTATGATGGGCGTCTCGACATCCCATTAAGATTCCTTTGGTTTATTTCACCATGGTCTAAGTCTCTGACTGGCTCATCCTGTGGAGCTGTCCTAAGAGAGAATTTGTATAGGGGGTAGGACATACATCTGATTTAATTCAGCATCCATACAATACATCGTTCTTTCTCCACTGAGGCTATTTTTGTCATTCTTCAATAGCAAACATAATGTCACACTCAACTACCAGGACATATAGGCCACAATTTGTGCGACTACAGAGCTGTGTGTCAGAACGGGCAGTTAGCAACACAGGGGCCCCCCAGGGAACGGTCCTGTCCCCATTCCTGTTCACCCTCTACACCTCGGACTTCAGATATAACTCTGAAACATGCCACCTACAGAAGTTCTCGGATGACTCCGCAATTGTAGGGTGCATCAGGGGGGAGTACAGGAGCACAATCAGTGACTTTGTGTTGTGGTGTGAGCAGAACCACCTTCAGCTCAACATCAGCAAAACAAAGGAGATGGTGGTGGACTTCAGGAGAACCAAGGCACAACTGACTGCAGTCCCTATACAGGGGATGGATGTGGAAATGGTTGGGTCATACAAGTTCCTGGGAGTCCATATGGACAACAGGCTGGAATGGGCTGGTAACACCGGGGCCCTGTACAAAAAGGGCCAGAGCCGACTCTACTTTCTGAGGAGGCTCAGGTCCTTCAACGTGTGCAGTAAACTACTGCATACCTTCTACCAGTCTGTGGTGGCCAGTGCCATCTTTTTTGCAGTGGTGTGCTGGGAAGCAAACATTTAAGCCGGTGATGCTTCTCGGGTAAATAAGCTGATCAGGAAGGCTAGCTCTGTCCTGGGGATGAGCCTTGACACTCTAGAGGAGGTGGCGGAGAGACGGATCTTGGCCAAACTGCTGGCCATCATGGACAACGTCACCCACCCTCTGCACGCCATGGTTATGACGCAGAGGAGCACCTTCAGTCACAGACTGATCCCACCACGGTGTGCCAGAGAGCGCTACATGAGGTCCTTCCTGCTGGCGGCTATTAGACTATATAATGCCTCACCGGGGTGCCGTGCCGTCGGCAACATAGATCTGGAACTGTTGGGGTGCTAGGACCTAGTTTAACAATTATGCATCCATCCGTGAGTAACTCTGGTCCGTCATCACTCATTCACTCAGGACCTATTTATTCATGCAGGTCTGTATATACATACTCATGTACAGTTGTTATATCATATCACGTGCAATATTGCTAGTAATTCTTGGACCTAACTTATGTAGGCATTCACTCAGGAATGCATATTAGTATCCTGTCAGTTGCACCTTTTCTCATTGCTTTTAGTATATCGAATGTGCAATACGTGCAGTTGTCTGTAATTAAACCCTGCGCACTAAGGACTGTATTTTAAGGGAATTACTATTATTATTTAGCTATTTAAGTATCTCTTCCTGTCATTTACCTGTACAGTTTGTGTAACCATGCAAGTATTCACTTATCTGTAAATATAACTGTATATTTACCTGTATAGCTAATGTAACCATGCAAAATATTCACTTAACTGTTCATTTAGCGAGTCTGTCTATTAAGTAAACTATTATTACCCTCGCTCATATCATCTGCATTTTTAGCTACTGAAGTATTTCTCTGCCATCGACCTGTATAGTATAGTTAACCATCCAACATCCACCAATGTATAGTGTACATATTCAGCCAACCACCCATACTATGCAATGTATTTTTATAGCTTTTTTTGCACTCCAGATATCTTGTATTTCTATACTTTTTCATGCTGCCGTCCTATGTATCATGTACCGTGTATCTGTCTTTTGTGTACTTTCGTTGTGGCATTTTGCACCTGCCCTGTGTTTTGTTGTTGTAGCTGCTTGACAAAGAAATTTCCCCCTCTGGGATCAATAAAGTATCTATCTATCTATCTATCTATCTATCTATCTATCTATCTATCTATCTATCTATCTATCTATCTATCTATCTATCTATCTATCTATCTATCTATCTATCTATCTATCTATCTATCTATCTATCTATCTATCTATCTATCTATCTATCTATCTATCTATCTATCTATATCAGAACCCTCCTCACGACCCCTGGTGGGCTTGGCAATGTACCACCAATCAGTGACCAGGCTGGGCTGTTGAGGTGGATTCCAGGCTCCTACCATTCCCACCTACCCCAATCCAAAGCATGATCTCACAGGGATAGAGGGATAGATCACCCCCACAAGAAAAACAACTCAAGGGTGGGGGCTGCAACACTGAGAGCTTGAGGCGAGACTGAAACACCACCAAGAGTAGTGTTATGAGGGGATATTTGGAACCGACTGCAAAATGACAGTAAATTATAGACTTTATAGGTCTGGTTTGTTGATAAAACACTACTGAATTTCTTGTAAACGTTATAGATGTTAGTGTCTCCATAGAGACGGAAACATGTGAACTTGCAAAACCTTTTGCCTGCAGTTGGTAAAGAGCCACAAGAGAGAACCGATACAGAGGTGAGGGGGGGAATAGTTTTACTGTAGCACATCCTAGACTTCTACAAGCTCCCGTGGGGTGGATTTCACGCTTGTCCGAACGATGCTTCAACTCTCACTGCAGTCCTCCGTGGCCACCAACCAACAACCGACTCAGCAATATCATCCAGTCAGAGTGAGAGCAAAGGCTCATGGGATACCTGTCCAGAGGCCTAGCTGTCAGGCCCCCCCTCCCACTGTCTCCACCAGTCCTATAAACCCAATTGTAAAGGTTAGTAAGGCATGACAGTGGCCACCTCATTGCCTGTTGTATGAGTTCCCTCCCTCCTTTTCTCCTCTCTTCCTCTGTGCAGTCCTATGGAGCTTCAGGCCCAAACCTTATTGGACTGTAAGTTCTGTAAGTTCAGAGGTCATTCATTTGTTTTGCGGCTCCTGTAGACCATCCAAGACAAACAGAGGAGTCCGGGGCTTGACACTGTGCACGGTCCTAGCGAGAAGACGCCTGGCGTGTTATTTTAGCGTCCACTTCACTTGTGTTTATGGCAGTATTTAGGGTATGTGGTTATTCATGCGTTCATAGAATAGCGGAGGGGTGGCGGTAGCACGGTGAGCGATGGTGACATGTTTATGGATAAGAATTACACTATGTTCTGTATATGAACAGTAGCCGACAGTGGAAAAACATACATAGATGTTCATCATAGAACCTAATGTTCATTCAAAACAACATAGGGAGATTTAGGGAGAGACAGTTTCTGTAACCCTATTGTTTTTGATGCACCACCAAAGACAGAAACAATTCTGCATGTTGATTGATCGCATTTCACCGAAAAGAATGGCCATGATGCCAGACGAGCCTCATCCAAGGGCTCAACCCCTCGCTGATAGCCAATATGATAGCCAACAGATCCGAAATGAGTTATTTCTTCATAGTGAGCTCTACCAAGAGATGTGTACTTCAGTGATGTACACTGGAGATTTGGAGGCAGAAACATCTGAATTCAGATAGCTGTCATCATCACTGGTGGTTTGTGAGTTGAAGGGAGGGTGATACTAGGCCCCTTGGACAGTTGATCCTTCCAAAGAACCCAGCTGTCCAAACCTGTCAAATGACATCCAGCTACAGATCAGCATGCCATCCACACTTGGCCATACGGGTCAGTGGATGCTGGTGGGAGAAGCTATGGGAGGACGGGCTCATTGTATTGTCTGGAATGGAATAAATTGAATATTATCAAGCATATGGAAACCACATGTTTAAGTCCTTTCCATTCATTCCAATCCAGCCATTACAATGAGCGTGTCCTCCTAAATCCCCCCCACCAGCCTCCTCTGATACAGGTACAGTATTACAACTTAGAACTAATAGAAAGAGGTAAATTAATTCCATAAGTACAAACAACCGAGGTTCAGAGGAGGATCCCACTGTGCACACCAATTAATTCCAATGTGTAAATATAGGTACAAAAAATTGGTTTAGACATTGATCAGTGAGATTTCAACCTTTATCCACCCACTCACAAAGACAGCCAGAAGTTTGTTGTATTCCCAATCTGTTATCTCTGTTTTCAACCATCTAAAAGCACAACCAAATTCCAATGAAAAAACAATGTCAAATTTTTTCTTTAGTTGTCATCTAAATGTGTTATTACTGCGCTTTCAACCATTTAAGACAGGGAAAGGCAACTTAGATGGGGTGGGGGCCACAAAAATCAGAGCTCATCATGAGGGGCCACAGTTGCTCGCGGGTCTGCGTGCCCACATCTATACCTGAAATTCTACACATTTTGCCAATGGGTTGTGGGATATATTAATGCAGTTTTTAATATATCTGAGTGAGACAACAAAATCAATGAGGGCCTCACGGCCGGTAATTCAACCATAATAACAAGTTTAGATAGATGGACGCTAAACTAATTTAGCAATCAAAAAATTGTTAGCTGACAATTTACTGACTATCAGTGACTGACATAACGGAAGTAAAACTGCTGATCCTCAACCAAATATCTAAATTTCCCCTTGTGTATTCTACTATTCTAACTCGCAGCATCCCCAACAGTAAATGTAATTATTTTTATTATTATTATGTTATTTTGGGGGAAATTGATCCGAGCTCAGATATTTTGTATGTGTACAACAACTTAATGTGTTATCATTGTGATTCATCTAACAGCACAACCAAATTACCTGGATTGCAGTTGTGATTACATTAAAAGTACATAGTGCAAGTGATCAATGCTGTTCAAGATTCTTCACAGGTTATTATAGCAATTGTGAAGATCTACACAGACGTCACCTTTGCTTGCTCTTGAAACATGAAGACATTTAGTTACAGTAACTCATGTTGAGGTTGAATAAATACTGTTACAGTAGTTTGGAATATAGCCTTAGCTTTAGGCTATTTACTGTATTGCTTGAAAGGCAACCAAATAGCAACATGTAAAGAATAGGACTAAATCAAATCAAACTTTATTTAAAGGGCATTTAAAGTTTGAATATAATTTAGTCATATTCTTTAATTTAGAATTTTGTTTGAGATGGAGACGTGAATCCAACAAATCAATTATTAATTTGTAGACAAACTGGAATTAAAGCCAGACTAAGTCTGTCACTATCCAAGCAGGAGATATATCTCCTTCAAATGTTGATATTTGGTTGCATTGACAACCAAATACAATTCAATATCCAGATTGTCTACAAATTAATATGTTGGATTCACATCTCTGTCTCAACTAAAAATATAAGGTAGCCCTTCCCTGCAGTCGAATTACCTGGTGGCCTCATGGGATTTCATAATTAATAAACATATATTTTTTTTAAACAACGAAAATGTGGTGTTTCTATGTCAAACAGTTTTGTTATATTTCAGTTTTCTGTGATGTACTGTATATAAAGTGTAATATTACGATGCAAACTATAAATTAAATTCATTTCAACTCTATGTCTGACATGGTACAGGTGTCTTCTTTTTTGTAAACCCATAACCATGTGTGAGGTGTATACATTTGTTTCAAAGTAGATTTGTTTAAGACTACCAACAAACACTCTGTGTGACCCTGATTTAGCCCACAGCAGTAAAAGGTTAGAACTAAATCAAATCAAACTTTAAATGCACGTTAAATAAAGTTTCATTTGATTTTGTCCTATTCTTTAACTTAGAAGACACAATTTGGAATCAACCAAATCTTGAAACCCTAGGCCTATATGTATTGTCTATTTTGTTAAACCTTGGGTTGAATTGAAACAATAGCTGTTAATTCGCAAATGCTATACAGGCCCATTGTCATTGATGATATATGACTTATAAAGTATAGTTACATTTCATTTGCTCTATTAAACATACCCTTTGGAATGATTTCGATTGCAGGGAATTTATTTAGCAATTATGAGATCTCTTAATAATCCTTTTCATAATATTGGTAATAGTTAGTGACAAATATTTAATCTAAGCAAGGCTGCCTTTAGTTAAAATGGATGACCTAATGGATAGCTGCAGATAGATCAACTCTCCAGTAGGAGGTGCTGCTCAGATTATAGTAATTTTTTTTTGTTGCAGATCTGACATAGTTTCAAAGGTACAAATTCAACATATTTTATTTTATATTTATTTGTTTTGTCTATGTTGGAAATTGGTAAACATGATGACATACTCCTCTGGTAAAATGTTACCTTCAAAACAACAGTTGATGACTTTTTCCAAATCCAATGTGTTTTCCCTGTAGAGTCCACGTCACAATACGTTGGCAAATTACGTTGAAACAATGTTGATTCAACCAGAGTGTGCCCAGTGATGAGAAAATGAGGCCCCGTACTGAGTCGACCATTTTTGAATTTCTGGTCATGGTTTTCTGCTTTCCTTGTAGTTCTCTTTGTTTACAGAGTGATTTAGTGTGATTGGAGAATCCATTGAACAGCAGTATCTGGGACCGAGGCTGCTGCTTTTAGGATGAGTTTAATGGGCCTTTGAGAGCTCCTGGTAGGGATGGAGGGTTTGGAGCAAGAATTAGGCGGTGACTCGCTCCTTCCTCCCCGTTTCTCCTCTTTCTCTCTTCTCTCTCTTCTCTCTCTAACCCAAGGCCCAGAAGATAGCTTTCATTGGGAGTAGCAGTATTATCCCCCTGTGACCTCACTTCCATATTGGCAGCACTGTCTCAAGAGTAATCAAGTTGCCCAACTCAATAGGAAAGTGACGGAATGTTTTCAGTAGCAGCATGGGACACTGAGGTCAGATATGCTTGATTGAGCTCTTTCCTCCAATCCCAATCTTTTGATGGTTTGGCAGTGACCAGCGACAGATCATGTCATTGGATGATATAGGTCTCTTTTTAGAGGGGGGGGGGGCGCCATGTTTCACGGCCTTCTCTGGCATTCTTGCGAGAGAGTATTTAGTTTCACTGTTTGTGTACGGTAAAGACTTTCACGAGCAGATCACAGACATTACTAATGTTATTCAAAACCCAACACACTTATCATTGGTATCACAAGTCAGTGAAAGCTGTTGAAGTTGGCAGTTTGAGGCTATTTCTCGTAGTGTTTCATTTACATCACGCGGGTGGGAAAGAGGGAGAGAGTTTCAAAAATTGTGGCGGAGCTGCAATACTATTTGTCCGAATTTTGTTTCAAGATATATTTTCTGTACATTCATCCTTTCCATACTTTCTCTCTAAACACGCCATCATCACATATGTGACTCAGTTGAAAGGATTTGATTTCGTGAGCCTGTGAATTTAGTACAACTCACCATGGTTTGGGCCTGTGGGTCAGTATACCAGTACTTTAGATGCCACTTTGTGAGGCATTATACGAATCCTGGAAGAATGTCTTTGTTTAGTCTGCAACATGATGAGGCTCAGATTGAGAGATGAGCACCAATAAACTACACAAACTATCAACACCACCATGCCTAGCATCGCATCATCAGCAATCCATATGTTACCACCTCCACGAGCCTCTTCATGGACTACTGCCCTGCCCAAACAATCCAGAGCTAGCCTGGTTATTAAACCAGACTGGATTCTCTGCTCATCATTGTTCCACTTGATGAGTGCAAAATTCATTTTGGTTTAACCAGGCTACTCCAGGACTCGTCTTCTGAAAAACAGCGTCTGAGAAAAAAACGGGCTAATCAGATGAAGGCGTCGTCTAGGACGACCTGTCATCCGTGGACTGAGCTTTCATCACATGGTTAGGGTCCTGAGCGTGGGTTCTCTCTCTACTCCAATCCACCCGTCTACTTCACTTGGTGAAATTCCCAAGAGCACTGGCAGAATAAGTGAAATTCCTCCTTTCTCTGACATCTGCTACAGTGTTCCTTGGCAAACGAGAGCTGGCTGGACATTCCACCATTGTTTTTTCTTTGTTCAGCTCTTCAGAGAGAAAATAAAGATATTACAGACACTGTCTAACCGGCTAATAGCTGCCTAAATAAAATAACCCAATCCCACCTCCCCCATCTTAAGGAAACAGCACAGTCAAACACATTGAGTTTTATTAAAAGTCTATCTTTCGACAATTACTGAAATAGTCGTTATAAACTTTCTGCTTGCTTCATGTCATTCTAACAATAACATTTTCAGTCTGGCAAATAAAAAGTAAGAAAAAAAAACAAAACAAGTTGGATGGAAGCTCAGAGTACATCCTTCGTTAAACATCTTAAAATCTGTTGTTACAGAAACGCACCACCCCTGCCTGCTGTTACTAAAACACAGTGTTCTTCCCCCTCTGTTATTCCAATCGCTGCCAAACTATTAAAACAATCACATTGAGGCAATCGTTTCACAATTTGTCACAGCGAGGCTGAGGTTTGTTCAGACCCTTGCTTCGTTGGGGCAACACAGTACAGTAAAGTAACGCTGCTGCTGTGGGAGACACTGGCTGAGCTGGTGGAACATCCTTTAACTCATACAATAGGGGCCAAGACGGAGGTTTACTGAAGTGAGATGCAGTTCTATTTCTATGGTGTGTGTGTGTGTGTGTGTGTGTTCATGCGTGCGCCTGCATGTGTGTGTATTTGAGTGTGCGTTCCATGTCAGTATACTGTATGTTAGGAGATGACTGCATGGATTCCATTGGTCAGTGGAATTCCTGAGGTTATTTTCTGAATGCTGATTGGAAAGTAGTATTTTTTCAATTCAATCGTAATAATGGTGTTTTAGGTGTTTCATGAAATCATGGCAGCAATAAGGAGCTCAGGGCCTTACTGGTGCTGTGAGGTGACCTGCGTTTCACCTTGGAAGCCAACGTGCAGGTTAGTTTGGTAGCAATACTCCAACTGACCCACATTCCAGCTCACAAAAATCCAGCTTCACCTCAATTAGTGGGGAATCTGGTGGCTTCAGCCTTCATTACTCTGGCTTCAGAGTCCAGCAGCACCCCATAGACCTGCCCAAGACAGCACCCTGCAGCAATTTGTCCTTAATGAGACTTGACCGTATTGTATGCCTGGAGCATGGGGCTTACCAGTCAAATGGACCATTAGTAGTGGGTAACCCAATATGGTAGAGCACAGTTCATACAGCAGAGGACAAGGTACATAATGTGTGTGTCCTCCCTCTGAATGCCCATTCAGCTCGATTGTAAACCCATCTCAGCAAACTGTCTTTATTTTTCTTGTAAAATCTATCCCCTGGAAATGAATACATGCTGTAAATATAACAGGTTTGTTTGTATGACACCTACCAAACTACGGGAAACCAGCCACCAGTGTCTATCTAGCTGTGATGTACAGCTGTGTAAAAATAGAGGACGTCTTTTGACCTATGCCAGTCTTCTCCACTACAGCTTGCAGCCTATGGAAAAGTCTCTCTCCTCTCCTCTTCGTGATCGTCTGCCGTTACGATGTGCATCTGCCAGAAGGAAGGCTGGTTATAGGCCCTGCCGGAGCAATATACTTTACGCTGTTAGAACCTACAGCTGCCCAGACACCAGGTTAACGCTAAAGGATGTGATTTAAATATAATTCCTGTGTTTCTGCCAGCGCCTCATCTCTCTCTCTCTCTCCCCCATCTCTCTCTCTCTCTCTCTCTCTCTCTCTCTCTCTCTCTCTCTCTCTCTCTCTCTCTCTCTCTCTCTCTCTCTCTCTCTCTCTCTCTCTCTCTCTCTCTCTCTCTCTCTCTCTCTCTCTCTCTCTCTCTCTCTCTCTCCCCATCTCTTTTAAGTGGCCCGGTGGCCATTGTAAATTCTCAAGGACGCAAGTCTGCCGGCTCTTGTCTTGGCTACCTTCATGACAGAGAGGGAGAATAAGCTGTCCCAGATCACAGATCACATAAAGCCGCCTTTGGCTTTTCTTAAAATGCACGTCGACCCCCTTTTTTACAGGCTCCCCTCTCATCTTACACCCTGACCTGTGGACTCGGAGAGGGAAGCAGGGGATGACATTAGGCCTAATGATACACCACTAATGCCTGCCCCTCCGTCCCAGTAAAACGAATAGGTCTTAATAGAGACACAGAGCACATAATAAACTCATATAGAGTTCCATGTACTGAACACAGCCACCTGAGAGGGTCAAAGGGTTTCAGACTATGAGGGTGTTGTAAAAGTAACCAAGGTAATGGGTTTTCCGGTTCATTCCATTATTATCACCTACAAGCGATCTCTGGGATCATCGCTCTCTTGACCTGTCGATTTTTTTATTTATTTAACTAGGCAAGTCAGTTAAGAACAAATTCTTATTTACAATGACGGCCAACACCGGACAAACTCGGACGACGCTGGGCCAATTGTGCGCCACCCTATGGGACTCCCAATCACGTCGGATGTGATACAGCCTGGATTCAAACCAGGGACTGTAGTAACACCTCTTGCACGTTACTAGATGCAGTGCCTTAGACCGCTGCGGCACTCGTTGATGTGTTGAAAATATATCATTTCCCCAACAATTGGGGATATTTTCTAAAGTAGAATAAGTAAGATTAGGGAGACGAGAAATAGTTTATTTCTAACTTTGTTGGTTACATTCAGTTGTTAAGAATGAGTGTTACCAACTTCTCACAGCCATTCCCTCTAATGGATGAGCGTTGGAGGTTTTTGCATTTCCATAACTAGCCTGAAGGGGGCACTATAGCTCCACATAAGGACCACCTCCACTCCACAGCAATAAATCTTCCTAGGGAAGTGTGTCTTAGCACGTCCAGCACAGGAAAGGGAGAATTAGAACAAGTAATTAAAACGTATTGACACCATGTGTGCTCCACCTCTCTCTGCTGCTCTCTGAGTGTGAGTGAAGGTGTTTTACTCCTAATTACAGACAGACTGCCTCCTGGCTAATTATACTACAACCACAAACACACACACACACACACACATGCGCAAAGGCACGTGCAAAATGCACGAGCACGCATGCATGCATACATACACACAGACATGTGCAAACACACACTTTATTAGCCCATAATGTATTTCAAGCACACTTTCTCTGTTCCTGTTTACCTTCAGCAACCTTCAGCATTTAGCTTGTATTTCCTGCTCTAACCTACTCCACCCCTTCCCTATCCTCTGTCCAACCTTTATCTCTCTATCACGATTTCTCTGTTACTCCTCTTAATGCACCTAGTCCGGACAATCAACACAACTTCCGGACAGGCCTCTGTATATTTATCCACTGAATTCCTATTCAGATATTTACCGACATTACTCTACCACACTCGTTCATTGAGGGTCATAATTACAGTAATAAGCTACAGCTGCTCCACTAATCCACATGTAGATCTATGCATCTTATGAAAAATATGCATGCGAATTTGTGCGATGGACAGCTGGGCTGGAAAATAAATCATAAAAGGATTAACAGGCTGCTCTGTCCACAACACAGAGTAACCACACACATGAGCGAGGCAGTGTGTATGAAGCATGTTTTGAAGCACATGCCAAATTTGGTGAAGTTTGCTGAAGAGTATGGGCACTGCTGCCATATGCACCCACACATTCAACCATTTTTTTTGTTTATGCTTTCAAGAGAACTAATACACATTGCTGGAGTGGATAATCGGTGCGTTATCTTACCTTATTAGCTGGGTGCTTTGCCATATATGACGATGAATTCAAATAAAATCCCAAGTTGAAGAAAAATTGGCGAAAGACTATTTCAAATAAAATCCCAAGTTGAAGGAAAAATGGCGAAACGTCTGTGCCTAGCTGATAATTACAATTGCACACAACTGAATAGTAGTATTCAAAACATTAGTTGAGACAATTGTTACAATATACAGTATAGTGCATTCGTAAAGTATTCAGAACCTGTTCAGACTTTTTCCACATTTTGGAACTTTACAGCCTTATTCTAAAATCAATAAAATCATTTTTTTACCTCATAAATCTACACACAATACCCCATAATGACACAGCAAATACAGGTCTTTAGATTTTTTTGCAGTGTACAAAAAACAAAAAAGTATTCAGACCCTTTAATCAGTACTTTGCTGAAACACCTTTGGCAGCGATTACAGCCTCAAGTCTTCTTGGGTATGATGCTACACGCTTGGCACACCTGTATTTGGGGAGTTTCTCCCATTCTTCTCTGCAAATCCTCTCAAGCTCTGCCAGGTTGGATGGGGAGCGTCGCTGCACAGAGTGCTCTGGAGCAGGTTTAATGAAAGATCTCTCTGTACTTTGCTCAGTTCATCTTTCCCTCAAACCTGACTTGTCTCCCAGTCCCTGCCACTGAAAAACCTCCCCACAGCATGATGCTGCCACCACCATCCTTCACTGTAGGGATGGTGCAAGGTTTCCTCCCAACGTGACGCTTGGCATTCAGACCAAAGAGTTCAATATTGGTTTCTTCAGACCAGAGAATTGGGGCGGCAGGTAGCCTAGTGGTTAGAGTGTTGGGCCCGTAAACTAAAGGTTTGTTGGATTGAATCCCTGAGCTGACAAGGTAAAATCTGTCGTTCTGCCCCTGAACAAGGCAGTTAATCCACTGTTCCTTAGCTGTCATTGTAAATAAGAATGTGTTCTTAACTGACTTTCCAAGTTAAATAAAGGTAAAATTATTAAAAATAGAAATCTTGTTTCTCATGGTCTAAGAGTCTTTAGGTGCCTTTTGGCAAACTCCAAGCGGGCTGTCATGTGCCTTTTACTGAGGAGTGGCTTCTGTCTGGCCACTCTACCATAAAGGCCTGATTGGTGGAGTACTGCAGAGTACTTACTGCACAGTAGGAACTCTGGAGCTTTGTCAGAGTGACCATCGGGTTCATGGTCACCTCCCTGACCAAGGCCCTTCACCCCCGATTGCTCAGTTTGGCCAGGCGGTCAGCTCTAGGAAGAGTCTTGGTGGTTCCAAACTTCTGCTATTTAAGAATAGAAGTGCCTTTCCAAATCATGTCCAATCAATTGAATTTACCATAGGTGGACTCCAATCAAGTTGTTGAAACATCTCAAGGTTGATCAATGGAAACAGGATGCACCTGCAATCAATTTCGAGTCTCATAGCAAAAGGTCTGAATACTTATGTAAATAAGGTATTTCTGTTTTTTATTTGTAGTAAATTTGCTAACATTTCTAAAAACCTGTTTTCACTTTGTTATTATAGGGTATTCTGTGTAGATTGATGAGGTTTTTGTTTTATTTAATACATTTTAGTATAAGGCCGTAAGAAAGTGTGGAAAAAGCCAAGAGGTCTGAATACTTTCCGAATGCACTGTGTATACATATACAAATATATATATCAGCAAAATATTATTGACAAATGGGATTTAGGAATCATTATGACGTAGGAAATGTGAGATATTTTTCTGCAATTAGTTACTTCCTAGTGCACAAGAAAGCCTACAAAAATAAAAAACTTGGACATCTGGATAGAAATATTTGAATTTAATATAGGACAATATACATGAGCACAGCCATAAAGTCTACAAGAATGATCTGAATGAGAAATCATCATTTAGACCTCGAGGAGACATGCTATTTAATCTATCTATCCAAAACAATCTATCGTTGTGAGAGCATTTCAGGAAGGTTGCCACCTCTGATGGATGTGAACTGTTCCAGGCCCACAAAGAGCAAATCTTGCTGTCTGAGAAACAGGTATAAATAACTTTGTGGAAACGGAAAAGGGTCAGCATATTATGTGAAAGCTGGATGGTTATTTGCTAAGGGAGGCGAATGCTGGTTAAGTAAAAGCAGGCTTGAAGGTGTATCTAGAAACTAATTTCCTGTTTACGATATATACCCATCTATTTTTCCTTTCCTGATTATCAGTCTAAACGGTTGGCGTCTCCACCCTCTGACACACAAACACAACATCTGGGTCCAGCCTGCATGTAATTGACAGTGACACAGGGTTAAGGGTTATCAGGAAGTGTTGGCGCTGGATGATGATGTCACCAGGGTCCCTGAGGGAGAGTGAGGTCAGTAAGTGGGTTGCTGAGGAGTGATACGAAGCCTTTAAATAAACAGGGATACTGCGTAATTCCTCCGAATCGGCAGAGAAAACACGATTAAGCTGTTTTGGAGGAAGCCAATCAGTGAGTTGCATGGTGATTTGGCTTTTAGAAGAACAGGGAGGCAGAGTTTGTATGGGTGGGAAGAGTAGGGTGGGTAGACTAAATTTAGTCTAAATACTAAAAGCACTTGGTCTGAGACACAAATACTAGATATACACAGAGATTATGCATGTTTATAGAGTTCAGACTAAATAATTTTAAGGGTTGAGTATTCTCCTCTTCTTATTGGGTGTCTGGGTCTAGAGGGTCCCAGTGAGTGGGTGGACTGAGAAATGTAGGAAAGCAGAACTAGATAGCTTAGGCAGACTTTATCCCATAAATAATACTTTAACTGGGCCCAACAGGAAACCATGGAGATGTTAAAAATGCAAAAACAGAAATGCGTTGACCAGTGACTATGCTTTATAACACTCTGTTAGGACCTTGGAGGGTAGGACAGTGGCACCAACAATAACAAAACTACTATGGTTCTCTCCTAACAAGATCCTACTTCGGTTCAAAAACGTTAACTTTATTCATTTTTTACTGTGGTTATGCCTGGTATTTTGTTAAGTCAACAGTCTACCTTCAACACACACAGTAAATAACCTAGCAATTTCACTTACAGCAAATCAAAATACAGTACGGATGTTGGTGTTTTGCAGTAATGGCATTATGCATACTTTATACACCTGCTATAACATGTACTCAGACACTCAACAACATGGCCCACCATTCACGATAAAGACACACATCCCATCATTTCTCCCTCTCTCTCTGTAAATAAGCCTCATGCAAGTTCCTGGGTGGGTGGGTAGATCAACCCAACAAGTGATGGTTTAAAACCTCTGTCACGTAATGGGAGAGTGATGTGCTTATAGGACTTCCTAGCACCTTGTTGTGTGTTTTCTCCCTGTGTTTCCAGGCAGGTGACTCAGTGAAGGGAGATCCCCAGAGAGAATTAATTACTGTTAGGGACTTATGTCTTGTCAGCATGCAATCTCCCTTCATAAGGCCAGGTGACTGCTAAAAATACTAAATACTAATAAGGCCAGGTGACTGACATCTCCACTCCTCCCAGGGCTCTCCAGGTGTCCTTCTTGCTCTCCTTAGGATTTATCTCCATCTCTCCCTCCCTCCCTCTCTCGGTCTTGGGTCTGCTCTGGGCCCGGTTAGAAGCCCTGGTCGATTAGGACCTGTGTGTGTGTGTACATGACCTGTGTGTGTGTGTGTGTAAGCCTGTGTGTCTGTGTATGCCCTGACCCTTGCAGCTGCAGTGTCACGTTGGCTGAGCTCTCTGACATCAGCTGCAGCTCTGACAACCCTGCTCCTCCTGGACCCTTTTAATTAGCTTCTGGCCCTGTCATCACCTCCTCCTGTAATCCTCCTCCTCTCATCTGTCTGACGGCCCCTGGCCTGGACTTTCCACCCTATGCCCCACACAGGTGCGCTCAGCAGCACAGCTGTCCACGGCCTGGCTGAACAGCACAGCAATCACTGGGAGACAGAAAACAACACAACAAAACAGAATGCACGAGGACAACGCAAACGCTACCTTACAGCTGTAAAGACGGAGGTTCAGATTATTTCTCCCTCTTTTTGGTCCTCCTCTGTATTGTCTCGGTAGTCAGTCGTACAGCTAGTTTTTGTTGTTCACGAGAAGAGCCCAGCCAAAGTACACCATGCTTGTGTGGAGATTTGATACTAATCTGGACTTTCTCCCTCCTCACTGAGAAAGCCCTCTCTCAGCCTACTTACCTGCCGTGTGTTGTCTGGAGCTTGGCGGATGACTGGCTGACTCTTCACCTAGTCTGACTCTGGTCCACGATGACAGCCTAGACTCAGACTCTCTGTGGGTGAGAGAGAGCGAGAGAGAGTGTGTGTGTGTGTTTGCGTGTGAGGGTGGTAGATGGGAATGATGACTTTCAGAGATATGTGTGTTTGGGTGTGTGTGTGTGTGTGTGTGTGTGTGAGTGAGGTCTCCGTGTGTGTGATGAAGAGGGTGTGTATGGGGGTTGGGATAGAGGACAGACAGGTAATTAGTAAGATAAAGCTGCCTTGCCTCAAGTCTCCTCTCTGACCAACAGACACACAGGCCAGGAGAAACATGTGTCAGTGTGTCAGTGTGTGTGTCCATCTGAGTTCATGGGTGTTTATGGTTACTGTGAGGTTGTGGATGTTTGGTTGAGTGGTATTCTGCGTCTCGGCCCATGTTGACGCTGCAGTGACGACCTTGGGTGTTATGGGGAGCAGTTATTAGTAACCACCAGCTGGTAGCGATTGGGAAACATACAGCATTATAAAAGAAGTTTAAAACCAGACGGTTGTTCCTAGCAATTTACTTCACAGCTCAGTTCTTAATGCATCCATTTACAAAACAAGAATATATATTGAAAGAAGTGAGGAGTATCAGCAGAAGAACAAATCCCGCATTTAGGTGATGTAATTACAGTGGCCCTAAGGGGCAAAGTACTGTAGCTTTCTAAATGTAGTGACGGCACGAGGAAAAAGCATGAACATCAACTTTTTGTGCATCCAACAGAAGTCGACCTACATCCAAAGAGAAATAAGCAGTACAACTAATGTTGTGAGGTCATGATTTCACAGACACGCTGTCTCTCGCAATCCCAGGGTGCTCAGCTGCTGATTCTCTGCCCCAACCTGCACTACTTTACCTGCACTACTTTACCTGCACTACTTTACCTGCACTACTTTACCTGCACTACTTTACCTGCACTACTTTACCTGAACTACTTTACCTGCACTACTTTACCTGCACTACTTTACCTGCACTACTTTACCTGCACTACTTTACCTGCACTACTTTACCTGCCCTCCCAATGGTAACCAGGCTCTCCCTGCTTGTAAGTAGGCCCAATAGAAGAGTGCTGCCTCACCTGAATAAACGTCTTTCTCTATCTGCACTAATTAGAGGATCAACTCCTTGTCAGTCAGGTATGCAGGGGACTTTCCAGAGGCACTGAATCTTTCTCTGGGAACTAGTACACTGACTGAGCGAGAGGGAGCTTTCCCTCGCCTTCACTAACTGACATCATCAGAGTAACTTGGACTTGTTTGTGGGCCCGCCCATCTAAGAAGAACAGCAGAGAAAATTGGAAAGGTATTCCTTGACGTGCACCTGACACATGGAGATGACATGCACCTATGAATCTGGGAATCTGTCTCACCTTGGAAAGCCTGCCCCAGTTTGACTGAACATACTGAGACTGGGTTCTATACAGATTTAGGATAATTTGCTAATCCTGGAAATGTTAAACTTGCAGTGCATTTCAGTTTTAAAAAGGCTTCTGAAGTTTGTAGTTTCAGACTTGATTTTCCCTTACGAAAAATGTATCACCCCCTACAAAAATGCCCATTACTTATAATCCACATAATAATTCACATTTCCTGTTGCTGCAGAATTATTTTCCTGCTGTAGCAAACTGGTTCAAATTAAGATCAAATGTCGTACCTAAGCCACATTGTCATGAATCCATGGTAAAAATCGTACCTTGATTGAAATAGTCATTTCATTATTTTCTTTATTTTTATTATTTGTTCCCTTTTTATAAAGGAATTATGCTAATAGCACATAAATAGAAAATGGGCTTTGTGAATTTACCTCAATTAGTTTCTCTAAATGGGCCACATTAAGGATTTACGTAAGCAGACAAGGGGTTGGTCACTAGCATAGATGATCCTTATCGTGCACATGTGCAGTGCAGGCTGCTTCAGTGGCAGTAGGATGTGTAGTGAGTAGATGGGAGAGGGGCAGGGGGAATGCGTGGAGAGGGGCAGGGGGAATGAGTGGAGAGGGGCAGGGGGAATGAGTGGAGAGGGGCAGGGGGAATGAGTGGAGAGGGGCAGGGGGAATGAGTGGAGAGGGGCAGGGGGAATGAGGGGAGAGGGGCAGGGGGAATGAGTGGAGAGGGGCAGGGGGAATGAGTGGAGAGGGGCAGGGGGAATGAGGGGAGAGGGGCAGGGGGAATGAGTGGAGAGGGGCAGGGGGAATGAGTGGAGAGGGGCAGGGGGAATGAGGGGAGAGGGGCAGGGGGAATGAGGGGGGCAAGGCAGACTCTGTGGCTTTGGTGTAATTTTCGCCTGTTTTGGGTCAACCCTGTCCCAGCCATGCGTACCCTAGTCCCGATCCCAGTCAGAGGCAGACATGTAGATCGAGAAATAAGATGTTTGAGGCAGTAACAGCACTGCTTCTGTTGCCATTGTAAATAACATATGTCATGATAACACTCGTATATCTGATTTGGAGCAATGGTAACTCCCCCCCCCTCACCCATCTCCTAACATATTTTTCAGGTCTAAATGTTAAAGAAACATATTCAGATGCCAAGAGCACAATATAGCTATCACTAGAGCCAAGTCTATACGGGGGGAATTCTGACCAGAGTTAAGCCCGTGTAAATGGCATTTTTAGGCACTTTTCTCTCTATGCTTATTCTGACCTTGAATTTAAGCATGAGAAGAATAGAAATGTATATGAGCTATTGATAAAAGCTAGGTAAATGGGTAATCCCTTTGGAGAAGGGGATTGTAAATACACATAGCAATTGTTTTAGATGATTTTTTCTTGTGATCCCTGCAGACTAATGTGAAACCAGTCATATGGAAGCAAACAGAAAAACTTATCAACATGACATCTATTGCAGCCCCTTTTTCACTGTGAAGTCATACAATTCCATGATTGGTAAGGCTTAGGGCAAATTTGTAGGATTATTGTTCATGACTAAATATACACTTTTTTCCACCTTTCAATATTTAATGCGTTGAACTTGAATATGGCAACTTTCAGGATTAATCAAACCACTGTATTTTTGATTCGTACATACTTTCCTAATCCTAAAATTTTCCTAAATAATCTACAATATCAGAGTATTTTTAAATCTACCAGTTGGTGCTGAAACGGAGATGAATATGCATATACTGTATATTTAGATGGCTTTTTTAAATTGATCTCTATATTCTGAACCCGTTCACTCAATGTATTCCAGTGAGTCTGTGACAACTTTCTAATTAAAGGTACATTGTGTTTATAGGGATGGCTTAAAGAAGAAGAAGTTTGTCTTTCACCTCTCTCTCCCTGCAGTCTAGAACTGGAAACCATCGAAAACAGGTCACGTGACATGTATAGTGTCTTTGTGCACTGCTACTGTGGCTCTGCTCCTTGGTCAGTCAAAGAGCGATTGAGAAATAAGCGAATTGTAACCAAATAAGGCCCAATTAGCTATTTTCTATCAAAAGTATCAGTTTTGAGTCAATACATTTGTTATTTTCCACCTAAAACGAATTATATTATTTTATACATGTCACGGTAGATCTCCGGTCCCGGACTGGGCACCGGTGGAGCGGACTGCTCCTGCACTGGAACGGAGCAGACTTCCGGACCCGTATCCCTCCCCATCTCTTGAGCCGGATTGAGCGTCTTGCCCAGCCTGGGCACCGACGCAGAGGAGGATTCCAGCCCCGTGTCTGGAGCAGGACTGAACGTCGTGCCCAGCCTGGGCACCGACGCAGAGGAAGATACCAGCCCCGTGGTTAGGCTGGCTGCCGGCCCCAGACTGGGCACCGACACGCTAAGGAGCTCCTGCTCCAAAGCGGGGCTGAACGTCTTGCCCACCCTGGGCACCGACGCAGAGATGTTTTCCAGCCCTGTGGTTGGGCTGGTTGTCGGCCCCAGACTGGCACCGACACACTATGGAGCTCCTGCTCCAAGGCGGGGCTGAACGTCGTGCCCACCCTGGGCACCGACGCAGAGGTGTTTTCCAGCCCTGTAATTGGGCTGGCTGCCGGCCCCAGACTGGGCACCGACACGCTATGGAGCTCCTGCTCCACAGCGGGGCTGTCGGTGGTCGTTGGAGGCTCCGGGCTGTAGACCGTAGCTGGAGGCTCTGGGCTGTAGACCGTAGCTGGAGGCTCTGGGCTGTCGACCGTCGCTGGAGGGTCTGGGCTGTCGACCGTCGCTGGAAGCTCCGGGCTGTCGACCGTCGCTGGAAGCTCCGGGCTATCGACCGTCGCTGGAAGCTCCGGGCTATCGACCGTCGCTGGAGGCTCAGTGGGTGGAGCAGGCATGGGCTGTACCGGACTGGGGGAACGCGCCACTGGTCTGGTGCGAGGAACAGGCACGGGCCCTACCTGGCTGGGGACACGTGCCGTTGGACTGGTGCGAGGAGCAGGCACGGGCCGTACCGGGCTGTTGGTGCGCACCGACCTCTGCGGACTGCTCTGGCATGGGAGTGGAGCCGACGACCGGACCCGGACTGGGCACCGGTGGAGCGGACTGCTCTGGCATGGGGGTGGAGTAGACGACCGGACCCGGACTGGGGATGCTCACCTTGGGCACCTTTAACTCCAGCTCCCTCCTCTCGCTCTCTCCCTCCGGTATTTCACCACGCACTTAGTTTACGGCCTCGGCGAATACCACCTGGAAAGTGGGACTGGTGCCTCTTCCTCTACACCAGACCACCCCCATAGCCCCTCCCCAAAATCACCTTGGGGTTGCTTTCGGCCTCTTCTCCGTCTCGCGCCCCATCTATAACGCGGCACTTCCTCTTTCTCCGTCTCTCCCCAGTTACGCTGCTTGGTCTCGTAGTGGTGGGTCGTTCTCTCACGAAAGGGTGCATAGGGAGACCAAGGCGCAGCGCAGGGATAGTAGTTCGACATTTTATTTTAATTTACTATGTATAATAAATATTTACAAATGAAGAACTACTGAACAAACACGATAGACACAATGTCACGTTCACCAAAACAAACATGAATGAACGGACGGACATAACAAAATGTTCCACACTTACTGTCACGTGACTGCAAAATAATCGACATATAACGATAACGACCCACAAACCCAGTGTGAAACCTACAAACCTATGTAGGATCCCTAATTAGAGACGATGCGCTACAGCTGCCTCTAATTAGGGATCCCACACAAACCACCACCAGAAACAGAAAGAATAGAACTGTCAGACTCTGACCATGGCTACATAGAGAAGCAAATGGGCTTCTCTATGGCCAGAGCCTGACAACTTGATAGCCTGAGACAACAGAGCCTGACAATAAGTAATGTTACTTATCTTACAGGTCACGAAGTCAGCTAATTTCCACTCCATTCATATGCAAATCCATTTGATTCATACACTGGCTTGTCTGGCTGTCATGGTTTTGTTTTAACCTTTCCTTCCCTTATCTACACTGAAAAAATATAATTTAATTTAACTATTCCTCTATTATGATATTTTTTTTTCTATCTCGCATAGTTCATTAATGCACCCCCCTTGTGTTTGAATATATACAGTATGTATCTATTGTTGGTCTTAGGATACAACAATTAATAATATGAAACAAATAAATACCATCAAAGGATACCTTACATCTTACAATGAACACCTTGTGAAACAGATGTTAACAGATTTTAATAAATAAACGTGGATTTTTGTTTGTGTACGGTTGCGTCATTAATTTATTTTGTACACTCACATGGCAATCATAGACTAAAATACTGATGTGTGGGTGGGAGGTTCTGGCTGTCACTTGTTCTCAACTGGCAGCCAGTCTCGGGCACTGCTCCTCTCTTTGTTCTGAGTGTTTGCAGTGCTATCGTTTTTTGTTCATCTGTGTGTCTCACATATTATGTGCCCAGTATGATAGAGCAAGATAGAAATTTCTTAGCAGATAATGACAACATGACAATAAAAGTGGCTGTAGATGATGTAATGAAAGGTTGGAGGGTGGTTGGTAATGGAGGACATCAGGTGAATCCACGTCTGGGTGTTAGGCAGAACCCCTTTCCTGTTCCAGCATGATAATGCCCCCGAGGTCCGTACAGAAATGGTTTGTCAAGATTGGTGTGGAAGAACTTGACTGTCCTCCACAGAGCCCTGACCTCAACCCCATCGAACTCCTTTGGGATGAATTGAAATGCCAACTGCGAGCCAGGCCTGATCGCCCAACATCAGTGCCCAACCTCACTAATGCTCTTGTGGCTGAAGGGAAGCAAATCCCTGCATCAATGTTCCAACTTCTAGTAGAAAGACTTCCCAGAAGAGTGGAGGCTATTATAGCAGCAAAGGTGGGACCAACTCCATATTAATGCCCATGATTTTGGAATGAGATGTTCGACGAGCAGGCGTCCACATACTTTCGCACATGTACATGTTATTATAAAACGTTTTTCAATGTACCTCTTCAGCGTCATTCAGTCTATTTTTTCATCCTTTGCTGCTGCTCGAATGGACTTCTTCCCTTCTCTCACTTCCTTGGCTGCTCTCTCAAGAATCTCAAGGGGGACTAGACGCCTGCTTGTTTTATTTTTGTGTACACAGGGCATCATGTCTGCTCATGTCTGCTCTGTAATAATACAAAATCTTGCATGACAGATTTTCAAAAATACCATGCATATTATTCATAAAACTGACTAAATGTAGTCATCATTTGTAGATACAAGATATCTGGAGTGCAAAAAAAAGCTATAAAAGGACATTGCATAGTATGAGTGGTTGGCTGAATATGTACACTATACATTGGTGGATGTTGGATGGTTAACTATACTGTACAGGTCGATGGCAGAGAAATACTTCAGTAGCTAAAAATGCGTATGATATGAGCGAGGGTAATAATAGTTTACTTAATAGACAGACTGGGTAAATGAACAGGTAAGTGAAAATTTTGCATGGTTAAATTAGCTGTACAGTTAGGTATACAGTTATATTTACAGATAAGTGAATACTTGCATGTTTACACAAACTGTACAGGTAAATGACAGGAAGAGATACTTTAATAGCTAAATGTGTGTATGATATCATTTGGGGTAATAATAGTAATTCCCTTAAAATACAGTCCTTAGTGCGCAGGGTTTAATTACAGACAACTGCACTTATTGCACATTCGATATACTAAAAGCAATGAGAAAAGGTGCAACTGGCAGGATACTAATATGCATTCCTGAATGAATGCCTACGTCCAATAATTACTTACAATATTGCATGTGATATAATATAACAACTGTACATGAGTATGTATATACAGACCTGTATGAATAAATAGGTCCTGAGTGGATGAGTGCTGACGGACCAGAGTTACTCACGGATGGATGCATAATTGTTAAACTAGGTCCTAGCACCCCAACAGTTCCAGATCTATGTTGCCGACGGCACGGCACCCCGGTGAGGCATTATATAGTCTCATAGCCGCCGGCAGGAAGGACCTCCTGTAGCGCTCTCTGGCACACCGTGGTGGGATCAGTCTGTGACTGAAAGTGCTCCTCTGCGTCATAACCATAGCGTGCAGAGGGTGGGTGACGTTGTCCATGATGGCCAGCAGTTTGGCCAGGATCCGTCTCTCCGCCACCTCCTCTAGAGTGTCAAGGCTCATCCCCAGGACAGAGCTAGCCTTCCTGATCAGCTTATTTACCCGAGAAGCATCACCGGCTTTGATGTTTGCTCCCCAGCACACCACTGCAAAAAAGACACCACAGACTGGTAGAAGGTATGCAGTAGTTTACTGCACACGTTGAAGGACCTGAGCCTCCTCAGAAAGTAGAGTCGGCTCTGGCCCTTTTTGTACAGGGCCCCGGTGTTACCAGCCCATTCCAGTCTGTTGTCCATATGGACACCCAGGAACTTGTATGACTCAACCATATCCACATCCATCCCCTTTATAGGGACTGCAGTCAGTTGTGCCTTGGTTCTCCTGAAGTCCACCACCATCTCCTTAGTTTTGCTGATGTTGAGCTGAAGGTGGTTCTGCTCACACCACAACACAAAGTCACTGATTGTGCTCCTGTACTCCTCCTCCTGCCCACCCCTGATGCACCCTACAATAGCAGAGTCATCCGAGAACTTCTGTAGGTGGCATGTCTCAGAGTTATATCTGAAGTCTGAGGTGTAGAGGGTGAACAGGAAGGGGGACAGGACCGTACCCTGGGGGGCCCCTGTGTTGCTAACTGCCCGTTCTGACACACAGCTCTGTAGTCGCACAAATTGTGGCCTACCGGTCAGGTAGTCCGTGACCCAGGAGACTAAGGGTGCTTCCACTTTCATCCTCCTCATCTTCTCACCCAGTAGCAGGGGCTGAATGGTATTGAAGGCACTGGAGAAGTCAAAAAACATGACCCTCACAGTGCAACCTGCGTTGTCCAGGTGAGAGTAGGCCCTCTGCAGAAGGTAGATGATTGCATCATCCACCCCGATGTTGCGCTGGTATGCAAACTGCAGGGGGTCCATTGATGAACACACCAGGGGTCTGAGGTGAGCGAGGACTAACCTTTCCAGGGTCTTCATGATGTGGGATGTTAGCGCTACAGGTCTGAAGTCATTCAGGACAGTGGGGTGTGCCTTCTTGGGCACTGGGACGAGGCAGGATGTTTTCCACAGCACAGGGACCCTTTTCTAGGCTCAGGCTAAGGTTGAAAAGACGCTGGAGTATTCCACACAGTTGGTCAGCACAGACCCTCAGCACCCTTGGGCTGATGCCATCAGGGCCCGCCGCTTTCCACTGGTGTAGTCTCTCCAGCTCTCTCTTCACTTGGTTGGTGGTGAAAGCCAGCCCAGGTGGGGAGGTGGGGGGAAGGGGGGTGTTGAGGATCAGTCCAGGGGGGGCAGGGGCGGAGGTGGGGTCACTGATTGTCTCAGCAGAGGTGCTGTGAGCAAAGTGGGGGTGGGATAGCCGTGAGGGTGTGTGGTCTGGGGAGCTGGAGGGGAGGTGGACAGGGCCAGTATCGAACCTGTTAAAAAATTGGTTCAGCTCATTGGCTCTGTCCTGGGTCCCCTCCGTCTGCCCACTGTTTGACTTTTTGAAGCCAGTGATATTTCTCATACCCTTCCACACCTCTCTCACCTGGCTCTGCCTCAGCTTGTCCTCCATCTTCTCCTTATACACTCTCTTCCCCTCAGCAATCCGCAACTTCAGCTCCCTCTGGACGCATTTCAATTTGTCCTTGTCCTTCTCCTTGAAGGCCCTCTTCTTCTCATTCAGCAGGGCCTTCAGGTCGCTGGTGACCCAGGGTTTATTGTTTGGGAAACAGCATACCTTCCTGGTGGGTACAGTGTTGTCTACACAAAAATTAATATAGTCTGTTATGCAGTCAGTGAGTCCATCGATGTCCTCCCCATGAGCCTCACAGAGCACATCCCAGTCTGTTGTTTCAAAGCAGTCCTGTAGGGCCTCATTCGCCTCCGGGGACCATCTCCTAATAGTCCTGGTGGTTGCAGGCTGCTGTTGGACCATAGGCCTGTAGAGTGGGGTGAGGTGGACAAGGTTGTGATCCGATCTACCGAGGGGAGGGAGTGCAGTGGAGTTGTATGCATCCTTCGCATTAGCATATAACAAGTCCAGAGTTTTATTATTCCTGGTTGGGCACTTCACAAACTGTTTGAACGTGGGCAGCGTTGAAGAGAGAGATGCATGGTTAAAATCCCCCGAAATGGCAAAGAAAGCACTGGGATGCGCTGTCTGTAAACTCGCGATAACAGAGTGGATGACGTCACACGCTGCGTTTGCGTCCGCGGAGGGCGGGATGTAAACAATAACAGCAATGGCCGCCGTGAATTCCCTCGGCAAATAGTAGGGTTTCAGGCTAACGGCTAGTAGTTCAATGTCCGGGCTACAAAACTTTTCCTTAAGAGTAATATGGTTCGGATGACACCATCTGTTGTTAACTAATAAAGCCAGCCCACCACCCTTACTCTTACCGGAAGAGACGCGATCCCTGTCCGCTCTGATGGTCTGGAAACCGTCGATAGTGACGTTCTGTATGGGGATGTTATCGTTCAGCCAAGTCTCAGTAAAACACATTAGGCTCGTTTCCCGATAAATCCTTTGTCCACGAACAAGTCCCGCCAACTCATCCATCTTGTTATGTAGACACCTAACATTGCCCATAATAATAGATGGTATAGCCGGCTTGTACTTGAACCTCCTCCGCTTTGCCTTACATTTCAATCCCGCCCTGCATCCACGGCGTCGTCTTTTCAATTCGTCCGGAATATCAAACTTTTCCCTGGGGAGCAGCAGCGCTGCGTGGGCTAAATCCAGGAGCTGGGCTCGGTTGTAAACAATAACAGTTGACGACTCCTGTCGACGTTCAGCTGCGATAAAATCCATAAAATCCATAATCCTGAACTATTATAGTTCAACTGTAGCAAAATAAAAAATTAAACTAAAGAAAATAGACGAAAATAGACGAAAGAAAACGAACTAAAACAACAATTAATGCACGAACAACGGGAGCTGCTTAACAGGCGACCACTCAGGGCGGCGCCAAACGATTGGGGTATGGTGGCCATTGGCTCAACTTACTGCATGGCCATTGGCTCAACTTACCCCATGGCCATTGGCTCAACTTACCGCATGGCCATTGGCTCAACTTACCGCATGGCCATTGGCTCAACTTACCGCATGGCCATTGGCTCAACTTACCGCTATCTACTTTGGTTTAGATACATGCATCATGAAACCTATAACACAATACATTCATTCAGTTTTTTTCCCATGTGGTTTATTCCTTCACAGACTACATGAAATGAAGACCTATTCTTAAACACTTGGTCACATTTTGTGTATGGTGTCCTAAAAACCAGAGTTAGCTCAACTAACCCTTTGGCTCAACCCCAATATCTCCTACCGGCAACTTGGCAAGACTGCCTTTTTTGGTAAAAACAAAAAAGGTGCCACAAAAAGGTACAGACATCCTCTGAGCAAGTCTGAGTAAATATGTTCCGAAGACCTCAATATTTTTGTTTCAGACACATATCACTAAAATAATAGTGTCAACATCCTTCTGGACATACCGCCGGACAAGAGTAAAATCAAGGGGTGGCTCATTCTGGTGACACACACACGTCACACAGCTTTAAAAACAGGCAGCAGCAGGAGATCTGATTTTCCTTGTCCAAACATCGTGTGATGGAGTGGTGGATGTTCCAGGAAGATGAGTCTGAGGGGGAAGTGTCTGTCAGAGTGGGCCAACAGCAACACTCGCTGAGCCTGTTGAAGAAGGCAGGGAGAAAGAAGAGAGAGAAAGAGAATTTGAGATACTTACTTGAAGAGACGGCGAACAATCCCACTGGAAACAAACAGGCTGAATCAAAGTTATTTCAACGTAATTTGTCAATGTATTGTGACGTGGAATCTATGTGGAAAATACATTACAAATACAAATGTTGTTATGAGGGTGAAATTTCAAGCACAGGATTATATAATTACGGTAACCACATTTAAACAGACAAACCCTTGCATAAAATATGTTGAATTTGTACCTTTTAAAACAATGTCAGATCTTCAGTGTTATATCCCAAATCTATGCAAAAACAGACTGGGCAGCACCTCCTACTTGAGAATTTTTTGGTCTCCCATTCAGGGTTTTAAACCGGGCACTGCCCTGCTTAGCTATGACATTTGTATCTGACTATTACCAATGTGCTATTGTGAGAGA
Source organism: Thymallus thymallus (assembly GCA_023634145.1). Taxonomy (NCBI): domain Eukaryota; kingdom Metazoa; phylum Chordata; class Actinopteri; order Salmoniformes; family Salmonidae; genus Thymallus; species Thymallus thymallus. The sequence continues at coordinate 12,053,948 of CM042387.1, forward strand.
CCTCGCTTAAAAGCTATATAGATTCACTGTTTCTATCAAAGTAAATCTTTTTTTAAATAATATTTTTTTTTCTTTTTTTTCACACCAGATACAAACATACACATACGAAGAACAACTTGCAGACACATACAAACGACTACTAGATCTCATCTTCCCAGACCCACATGCTCACACCCGGATTGATTGATTTCCAAGTTTTTAAGATACGTTATTTCAAGATGAGTTATTTGAAGATAATCTTCCAGGCCATTGGGTATCTCACTACACCCCCATATACCATGTCTTGAGATATGCAGACAGACGGATTAAAAGTAAGTTTCCATTGTAATAGTTCTGACAGCCAACTTTCTAGCTCTGCCCATAACTTATGGACTTTATAGCATTGCCAGAAATCATGGATTATTGAGTCTTTGTTGTTTAGTTTTACACAAGACATGACTCTGCCGTTGTGCTGAAGAATTTGTGAATTTTTATGAATTCTATATATTAGTTTATACTGGATTAAGAGTTTTCTCTCCAATTTGTGCCAACATCAGTTATTTTAAATTCTTGGTAAAAAAACATATTCTAAGAGATTGCCAGTTGGATATGCTCTCTGGAAGATTTGTATATTTTACCTATCATATAAACATCATTTTCTGACTCAGATAACATTCCCTCAAGGTTGCTTTGATATCCAAAATATTTCAAATCAAAATGTCATGATGTGCAACTTTTAAATTGCATGTATTTTAAAATATTTACATTGGTCAGACCAAAATTGTTTTTTAATTCTGTCAGGGAAATGTATTTATTTACATTTATTTCCTGTTACCAAGTCGTTTATGGTTTCTATGCCAATTTATCAGTGAATTCTGAACAGCTATACAAGGATTGTTCCGTAGGGTGGTGTTTTTAGGGAGTGATACTGGTTCTTGTAGAACATGTTTCATTTTCTTCCATATTTTTTATAGTGTTCTTAACTATGAAGTTCTTAGCTTTATCCGTTGAAAATAGACAGGTAAAACGATTCTGGCGATGAGCATGCGCATCTTCAATATGTACCCATTGTTCCTTTTTAGCGAATTTAACTATATGTTGCAAGTAAAAGCGTTGGGTAGCGAGTTGATCCAATTCCAAGTCTGGAAGGTTAAAACCACCCTCAGACTTCTTAAGTCTTCTTTTTATTCTACACATTTTATTTGCCCAGCTATCAAAGTCATTCAAAATGTTAGGTTTAACAGAGCCAATGACATGTGGCTATACTTATCACTCATATATCGTCAATTATGCTATTTAGGCCTATATAGCATTTGGGAGGAGCAGAATAGAGTTGTTATATGATTTGCCGAAGGGAGGGCGGGGAGGGCCTTGTAGCCATCCCGGAAGGGAGAGTAACAACGGTTGAGAGTTTTTGAAGCACGAGTACTGCAGGCAATGTGTTGATAACTTTGGTAGTGTTTTCCTCAGATTTGCTTTATTAAAGTGCCCAGCTACAATAAATGCAGCCTCAGGATATGCGATTTCCAGTTTGCACAAGGTCCAGTGTAGTTCCTTAAGAGCCGTCATGGCATCGGCTTGAGGGGGAATATACACAGCTGTGATGATGAAAGAAGGGTATTCTCTAGGGAGCTAATGTGGTCAGAATTTGATTGTGAGGTATTCTAAGTCGGGTAAACAAAAGGACTTGAGTTCCTATACGTTACCACAATCACACCATAAGTAGTTAATCATGAAACATTCACCTCCGCCTTTCTTCTTCCCGAGTTCTTTATTCCTATCTGCGCAATGTACTGAGAACCCAGCTGGCTGTATGGACGGGGACAGTATATCCGGAGAGAGCCATGATTCCGTAAAACAGAGTAAGTTACAGTCCCTGATGTCGATCTGGAAGGATATCCTCTCTGAGCTTGTCTACTATATTGTCGTGGGACTGAACATTAGCAAGTAATACACTCGGAAGCGGGGATGGTGTGCACGCCTCCTGAGACGGACTAAAAGTCCTCTCCAAATACCTCTTCTCCACCGGTGGCGTCTTGGAGCAGCCTCTGGGATAAGTTCAATCAACTTGGGGGTTACGTACAAAGGATCCAATTCAGGAAAGTCTTATTTCTGGTCGAAAGGCTGGTGAGTTACCATCACTCCGGCTGTATGTAATAATGCAAAAAAACGTTCTGGGCTAATAATGTGAGGAATATCACAAAAATAATAATACTGCAAAGTTGCTTAAGAGCCAGAAACAGAGCGGACGTGTCTATTGGCGCCATCTTGTTGCATTGACAACCAAACACAATTCAATATCACATTTTAAATGAAATCAGTAGTCTAACTTCTTGACAGGTTAACAAATGATATGTTTGATTCTCTCATCTTCTCCAACTAAACCAAAAATAAAATTTAAAGAATGGGATTAAGAGGTGGCTCCGAAGGAACTATACAAGCAGTAGAGACATCTCCTTTAAATGTTGGTGTTTGGTTGAGTTGTCAACCAAACACAATTCAATATCACTTTTGAAATACAGTAAACAACCTTAAATTATATGACAAATTAACGTAACATTCAACCCACAAAGAATCCATGGCCACATATTAAGAAACTGTGACTATACATGTATTTTTATTTAATCAAATACAGAGTGCATGTTCAACATAGCATGCATAGGTCATCACAGGTCTGTGGAAATCTTCACAATTGCTGTAATAATCTGTGCAGAATATCAAATGGAATTGATCGCTTGCACCATGTACTTTTAATGTTGTACTTTTAAGTTACTGGATAATGGAGGGAACTGGAACACGCACATCGATCCAGAGCATCCCAAACATGCTCAATGGGTGACAGGTCTGGTGAGTATACAAGCCATGGAAAAACTGGGACATTTTCAGCTTCCAGGAATTGTGAGCAGATCCTTGTGACATGGCGCTGTGCATTTTCATGCTGAAACATGAGGTGACGGAGGCAGATTAATGGCACGACAATGAGCCTCAGGATCTCATCACGGTATATCTGTGCATTCAAATTGACATTGATAAAATGCAATTTTGTTAGTTGTTTGTAGTTTATGCCAGCCTATACCAAAACTCCACCACTCGCCCACACGACGCCATACGAGCGGTGGAGTTTTGGTATAGGCTGGCATAAACTACAAACAACTAACAAAATTGCATTTTATCAATGTCAATTTGAATGCACAGATATACCGTGATGAGATCCTGAGGCTCATTGTCGTGCCATTAATCTGCCTCCGTCACCTCATGTTTCAGCATGAAAATGCACAGCGCCATGTCTGCTATCTGCCCAGGTACAGTTGAAACCGGGATTCATCCGTGAAGAGTACACTTCTCCAGCGTGCCAGTGGCCATCGAAGGTGAGCATTTGCCCACTGAAGTCGGTTACAAGGCCAAACTGTAGTCAGGTCAAGATCCTGGTGAGGAAGATGAGTACACAGATGAGCTTCCTTGAGATGGTTTCTGACAGGTTGTGCAGAAATTCTTTGGTTGTGCAAACCCACAGTTTCATCAGCTGTCCGGGTGGCTGGTCTCAGACGATCCCAGAAGTGAAGGAGCCGGATGTGGAGGTCTTGGGCTAGCTTGGTTACACGCAGTCTGCGGTTCTGAGGCCGGTTGGACTTATTGAAAAATTCTCTAAAATGGCTTTAGAGGCAGCTTATAGTAGAGAAATTAACATTCAATTCTCTGGCAACAGATCTGGTGGACATTCCTGCAGTCAGCATGCCAAATGCACGCTACTTCAAAACTTGAGACATCTGTGGCATTGTGTTGTGTGACAAAACTGCACATTTTAGAGTGGCCATTTATTGTCCCCAGCACAAGGTGCACCTGTGTAATGATCATGCTGTTTAATCAGCTTCTTGATATGCAACACTGGCGGATGGATTATCTTGGCAAAGGAGAAATGCTCACTAACAGGGATGTAAACAAATTTGTGCACAAAATTTGAGAGAAATAAGCGTATGGAACATTTCAGGGATCTTTTATTTCAGCTCATGAAACTTTACATGTTGTGTTTATATATTTTTCAGTGTAGATGAAGCACAGTGATAATCCATTTATCTGTTGTATAAATAAACAAAATATCTCACATTGTTTTCCCATTAGAATTTGGTTGTGCTTAGTTGGTCGAAAGCGTAATCATAACACATTGGAAATTCAACTAACATTTGGCTGTATTTTTGAGTGGGTGAATATAGGCTGTAATCTCATTGATCAACGTCTCAGCCAAATATTAATCAATTATCCACGTTGAAATTATGTGGTGTGTCCAGTGGGGTGTCGATGCAGTTTATGATGAGGGAGGGGGCACATTTCTTTTCATGAGCATGGCTTTATTTCTATTACCGCATATTTGATGACTGTCATTCATATTCCATTCACCCAGCTCAATGTAACATTGAGAGGTTTAGGCTACTTACATGACACTCAAATTATACCCATCATGAGGTTGCTATAACGTAACCTATGAATTAAAGTTTACAATGTAGGTGCGTGCACAGGTCGAAAGAAATTTGGGTAATTAAGGTGACAGACATTGACACACCACTGCCTGCCTATAATTTATTAATATTTGGCTGAGACATTGATCGATGAGATTACAGCCTATATAGTTGCAAAAAATAATTTATATTGGACAAACTCAGGTATGTTTATCCCAGTTTCGTTCCGTTTAAGAAATGCTTTTCAACCGAATCGGCGGAAAGAATACACCACTGACCGTACGAAAACACAGTTTACTTTCATAGTAGCCAGATTGTTATATAACTCCTTCTCGCATCTACACGCTCTACTCCTCTGACCTTTTCGATTCGCTTGGGGACTTCAGTGCACAACACATCAGCTGTCTGTGACCAGGTGAAAAAACCTTTCCAAGCCAAACCTTTATATAATAAACACTAATTGCTACACATAGCCTACATAGTTGTCACCGAATTAGCTAATGTCAAGTCAAGAACACAGCTACTAGAACTAACTCGTTAGTAAACCCGATACAATCATGCAGTACAGGGTACAGTTAGCAAACAGTTTAGCAATTACACCGTCTGGCCCTGGTGGCAATAAATTAGTAAAACCAAACCTGGAGTTCCAGTTCTGCATAACCATAAAGCTAGGTAACATGGCATCCCTCTCTGTTTGAGCCGGGTGTTTGAGTAGGCTAAATAATTACATTCACCAGTAAATATTTGTTCAAAACTGTTAAACTATTGTCTTTCTCTCTCTTTGAGTCAACTACTCACCACAATTAATGCACTTCATTGCTAGCAAGCTGTAGTTTATGCTTTCAGTGCTAGATTAAGTACAAGAGCTCTGATAGGTTAGAGGACGTCCTCCGGAAGTTGTCATAATTACTGTGTAAGTCTATGGAAGCGGGTGAGAATAACGAACCTCCTAGGTTTTGTATTGAAGTCAATGTACTCAGAGGTGGATGTACACTAGCTGTCCTCCAGCTACACCATGGTGTTACTGTACAGAGTGCTGTTGAGGCTACTGTAGACCTTCATTGCAAAACAGTGTGTTTTAATCAATTATTTGGTGAATATATTTAGTATAGTTTTATCTAAAAAATTTAACTTTATTAATGTTTCACTATTTTTAGTTTTATGAAATACACTGAGAAGGATGGTCCTCCCAGCCTCCTCTGAGGAGCCTCCACTGTTCAGTGGTTGTGAATGCCCAAGACACTAGAAGAAATTACATGAATCGCCCCCAAATGAGTTGGGACCTCATCCAAGGGATGCATTGTTACTTACTATATCATTATTCACAAGGACTTGACGTTTTTCTCATGTTCATATTTAATTTTCCCATTGCGTAAGATATGGATGCACTGGAAATCCTGTCCCACAATCAATCTCAATACTCCGAGAGCTTCTTTTCTTCTCACACAAATAAAGTCCACCTGAGGCCTTATCAAACATAACTTGTTTAGAGAAAAAAGAGAACATCATAGAGCTAACTAGGAAAGTAACAAGGATACTTAAAAAGTATCATACAGACAGTCTCATTGGTTGTTTGTCATTGGGCTGTCCATGCTCCACTCCCATGCTGTAAGACTAGCAGACTAACTCAATGTCCGCTCCGATCACTGAGGATTAATATGGGTACTGTCTGGCCATGACGACTTTGAGTGCCTGCCAGTCTAAAAATATAGATTTGCATTAGGCTCTCTCTGTGATTCTTGATTGGAGCACAGATGAGGTCACTTTACTGGTCATTTTTTAATCAGGAAGTGGACCTCAGACGTCGTTAGCTAGCTCCAATTAGCGATTGTCATGGCAATAGCCAAACTCCACAAGGTATCCGCGGTTAAGTACACACCTGACAGTTCTGTTGCCCTTCACTTACTTTCTTACCCCCCCCCATGGCTATCCAGTATGTGATTTTCTGTATACCTACCTCACAAATGTCAAGCGGATGTACATTTACGAACCATAGCTGCAATTTTATACCCATGCTACAGATCACGTCAATAATAAAAGGATCTCTTCTGTCATGTTGGATATGGATGACCTAACTCAACTCCATATAAACCCATCAATGCTTCCATATACTGCAACGATGAACTGTTACAAGATCTCTCTATAATATTGGAGAGATGAGACAACGCTGGACCAGAATGGTGCTCTTTTTACCCTCTCCACTCTCTCTCCGTACATTCACACGTGTGGGACTCTGAAACACAAGAGGAGCCAGTAAAACAACCCAACCAGCCATTTCATCAATGACCCACAAATTACTCTGCACTCTCCATTTCTGTCTATAAAGAGTCAGTCAGTACAACTTCTATCACAGTAACAATCCATCCATACAGCACCTTGTAATTTTCTTAGCAGAAGGATAGTTCGATACTGTAGATGTTTGGCCAATAGGGCTGTGACACATACATTTTGGCATTGCATCGTATGTACCGTAAATGTCTCGCTACCTCCCTTTCTGGCTCTTTGGATAGTCAAACGTCTGCATGAAACCAGCAGTTGAACCTACTCACCTCACCTGATTCCTCACCTCTTCACTGAATGTAAACCTCACACACTCTTACCCCCATCCAGGACTTTGCAGCAAGCTGGCCTGGGTGGTTCACTCACTCACAGGTCGGGTCAAACTCACATGTAACCCTTTCTCATAGTCTTGCGCGCAACCTTTCACATCTTTCTAATATCCCCTTCTTTCTTCTCTACCTCCCCGTTGCTAGGGGAAATCCTGAAAACATTTTAGCAGTGATTTACGTGGCGACGGTGAAAACTCTCCTTAAAGAACGTGTAGGGGCTGTAAAGATGACAGTGGGGTTAGCGCTGCTTTATGACCGAGGAGAAGTGTGAGAGAGAGGCCTGCCTCCCGTATTTCACTTTCATTTCCTGTCTCGGGACAGTGCTGGGCTCGGAGCTCGGCAGGGCACGGCCATGCCGGTTATTACTTCACTCACTCTGACTACAGGAGAGAAGGGAGAGATGAGCAGGAGAGAGAGAGAGAGAGGAGGAAGGTTGAGAATGAGAGGACCTTGAATGAAAGGGACAATATGATTGGAGAGGTTAAAAGACAACCAAGTCAACTTTCTGCTGGGACTGTCAAATACATTACTTCAGTCCAGTGCACTGTGTGTGTGTGTGTGTGTGTGTGTGTGTGTGTGTGTGTGTGTGTGTGTGTGTGTGTGTGTGTGTGTGTGTGTGTGTACATTAATGTGTGTGTGCTTGTGTGCATGCATGTGTCTATCTGTCTCTGTGTATGTATACATAACTGATATTTAAGACTCATACTCAATGATTCTATAAATCTCCCATCATTCCTCGCTGTGGTAGGGTGGGGTAAGGGTTCACCCCTCTACACCCTCCACACCCTCCACCCTGCCTTATAGAGGCCTCAGGCCAGGAGATATGACTGCTCCGACTGCTCTGCAGGCTTTATTAGCAATAATCAGGCTGCCTGGGTCTGGCCAGTAAAAGACGTTGGGTTCCCAGTGGGCAGAGCAGTGTAGCAGGGAGAGTAGCGTGGATTGCTGCTCATGCGTGTTTATCGCTAGCTCTGGAGGAGCTCTGGAGGGTCATGACTGTACTTTAACGCCCAGGCTTTTAATTAAGACCACTGGTTGTCAGTAACCGTGACTACCTTGCAAGCAAAGGTCCCAGCAGAGTTGAATTGGCTGGGATTCAAAGGTTTAGAAAAACACTAGGGTCTAATGGGTCAATTGCGATGAACATTGAGCTTGTGTGTTAACGTGGGACAACAGAATAAGTTAATGTGGTATTGATGGGGTCCAGCTTGTGTCGTGATCACATCATGACTATACTGGGCTGTACATTTACAGGATAGGCCACACAGTTGTGCACAGAATGCATGGTGCATGGGGATTCTATTTATATGGGTACAACAGCAGAAAAGTGAAGGTGCCAATAGTTCCAATTGGTTCCAACCACCTACATCATAATAAGAGCTGGCCATGCGGCATTGCACGTGCATGAGGTAGGAGCCTGGCCCACTGGCCTCAGGAGCACACTTATCTGTTTATAAGGAGATGTTCAAATACTCCAGTCTCTAGGACTATGAGCTCATCAGGCCCCGTCCGTCTATGTGGATAGTCTGCCTGCCTTGGCGTAGCAGCATGCCGTGGGCTGTGTGGTCGCCTCTGCCTTGGAGAACAGGAAGCAAGCGACAGTGGGAGGACTCTTCCAATCAACCGCAGATCAGGGGGCTGCAAGCGAGAGAACAGTAAAGGAAACAGAAAAATAACAATGTTTGTTTGAACAATGGCTGCCCAGACTGTTCATCATAGGGCCTGAGCTCACAGCACAGCGAGATATATATCCCTGGCAAACGTTTCCTCTAATGCCGAGGCCTTACAAGCACATAAAACAAAGCCCAGAGCCCCAGTCCCAGTCAGAGGGGAAATATCTCAGAGATTTCCTCAGGGGGTGGACCAGGGCTTTTGTTGGAACGCCTCTGTCCATTTTTTTATTTTATTATTTCCGTAGGAAAACACAATTGTGAGATGCAGAGCGCCGTTCCGGGGAAGATGGAGGAAGCTGGAGTATTTGGTAAAGGACGTGTGGCTGTGTGTTCCCGGAGAGAGTGTGTCTCCATGGTTTTCTCCTTCGCTTTACTGGACCTGCTCTGTACGGGCTGGAGGGCTCTGGGCCTGGAATGGGGGATGGTAGGGATGGACAGGAGATGGAGGACGTCTGGTAGATGGGCCAACCCAGCATACAGGCACAAGAGTTTCCTAAATCCAATGAGTAACGAGAGAGTTTTAACTAGAGCATTGACACTTCTATGCCTGGATGCACACATGCCCACTTCTCCAGACAAACCTGTTAGGGATTAGTGATTTGATGGTTTGTAATAATTGTTCAGTTACAAAGCTAGTCATTTGTCACTTTTCCTAGCTCCCCGTAGGTCCTCATATTGTTTCTGTATGTATGTATAAGGGCCATGTAAAGTTTGAATTTGTCCAGGCGCCCTCCTAAACCCACAGGGGGAACATTAGGTTTGAGGAACGGCTTTCTTTCACAGAGTTTTTAGTGGATTAGATGACATTTAAGTTATTGAAGGACTAATATGCATGATTAAAACAGTTGATGATTGCGCAAAATGGAGCACCATTTTATTGGCCTCCCTTAGGGCTAGCCGTTAAAGAGCTCTCGGTCGGTCCAGGGCGAGATTGTAACACTTTATTTAACACTTGATCTGTGGATAGCAGGCCATGAACTGCCAGTGAACCTGAGGTCCACATTAAAACAATAAGAGAGTGAGTGGTTAGAGGCACTTTACTATACTCTCCATGTTGCATTATGGTTGACTGTTGGCTGTTTTAACCTGGAGGCCACTGTGGAGGGGAACGGTGTAACTTCATATGAGTGTAGACTCAACTGGGGTTACACACCCCTCCTCAGGTATATACTGAAAGCATATGGCAATAGGGGCATAAAATACCCTAGGTGTTGAGAAGGGAGTGTGCTACGTTGGGGACAAACTCAATACACATTAAAATGACTAACATCAAATCGAAACTGTGTAGAAATAATAATAATAGACATTCATACGTTTCTTGACTATGTACAGCTTGCTAATAATCACCAAAATGAAAAATGAGGAAGGTAGACAGGAAGGTAGACAGTCAGGGAACATAGAAAATTCCCAAAACGATGGATAGAGGACAATTTTTTGCACAGGGCAAATTGGCCTACACCAACACAGGGTGGCACTTCTCCAGCATGCCAGTGGCCATTGATAGATAGATAGATAGATAGATAGATAGATAGATAGATAGATAGATAGATAGATAGATAGATAGATAGGTAGATAGGTAGATAGGTAGATAGGTAGATAGGTAGATAGGTAGATAGGTAGATAGATAGATAGATAGATAGATAGATAGATAGATAGATAGATAGATAGATAGATAGGTACTTTATTTATTGAAGGTGATCATTTGCCCACTGAAGTCGGTTACGCCGAACTGCACTCAGGTCAAGACGACGAGGACACAGATGAGCTTCCCTGAGACAGTTTCTGACAGTCTGTGCAAAAATTATTCTGGGTGACAATCTCACAGGTGAAGAAGCAAGATGTGGGGGTCTTGGGCTGCCGTGGTTACATGTGGTCTGTGGATGTGAAGCAGATTGGACATACAGCGGTTTATGATAGAGAAATGGACATCTCTCTGGCAACAGCTCTGGTAGACATTTGCATGCTCCCGCAACATTTGAGACATCTGTTGTGGCCTTTTATTGTCCCCAGCACAAGGTGCACCTGTGTAATGATCATGCTGTTTAATCTGCTTATTGATTTGCTACACCTGCCAAGTGGGTGGATTATCTTGGCAAAGGAGTAATGCTGACTAACAGGGATGTTAACACATTTTTGCAAAACATTTGAGAGAAATAGAATTTTGGGGATCGTTTATTTCAGCTCATGAAACATGGGACCAACACGTTACATGTTGCATTTATATTTTTGTTCAGTGTAAGCACGTCTTTCGTATTTTACAGATAGATGATGAAAAAAAAAATATATATATATTTATCCTTTATTAGTTAGCCACAATGTGCTCTGAGTAAATTCGGTCCGGGCGTGTCTTAACAAAATGAAACCAAAATATTTACGCAGACTTAATCCAGTGTCCCGAAAAAATTGTTTTGCAGGATATGCAAATATTGCATATTGAATTATATATCGCCCAATTTGCATATTTTAATACAATATTTCAGACCAATTGTAATACAAAAAATGTATTGTATCTACATTCAACTGTAATATTGATTGTGCATAAGGGGGGGATCCCCTATTAGGGTGCCTGGCCTTAAGGAACAGAGTAGAGAAGGTAGAATGGAGAGGAACTGGGAGATCAGATTAGTTGTGATCTCTCATTTCTCATTCCCTCTCATAGTACAGTGCACTCGGAAAGTATTCAGACCCCTTGACTCTTTCCACATTTACATAAGTATTCAGACCCTTTAATTTGTTGAAGCACCTTTGGCAGAGATTACAGACTTGTGTCTTCTTGGGTTTGATGCTACAAGCTTGGCACACCTGTATTAGGGGACTTTCTCCCTTTCTTCTCTGCAAATCCTATCAAGTTCTGTCAGGTTGGACGGGGAGCGTCGCTACACAGGTATTTTCAGGTCTCTCCGGAGATGTTCGATTGGGTTCAAGTCCAGGCTCTGGCTGGACCACTCAAGGACATTCAGAGATTTGTCCCGAAACCACTCCTGTGTTGTCTTGACTGTGTGCTTAGGGTCATTGTCCTGTTGGAAGGTGAACCTTCACCCCAGTCTGAAGTCCTGAGTGTTCTGGAGAAGGTTTTCACCAAGGATCTCTCTGTACTTTGCTCCATTCATCTTTCCCTCAATCCTGACTAGTCTCACAATCCTGACTAAACTGACTAGTCTCACACATCCCTACGGCTTCACCGTAGGGATGGTGCCAGGTTTCTTCCAGATCTGGCTCTTGGCATTCAGGCCAAATAATTCAATCTTGGTTTCATCAAACCAAAGAATCTTGTTTCTCATGGTCTGATTGTCTTTAGGTGCCCTTTGGCAAACTCCAAGCAGAGTGTCATGTGCCTTTTACTAAGGAGTGGCTTCCGTCTGGCCACTCTACCATAAAGGCCTGATTGGTGGAGTGCTGCAGAGATGGTTGTCCTTATGGAAGGTTCTCCCATCTCCACAGAGGAACTCTGGAGCTTTGTCAGAGTGACCATCGGGTTCTTGGTCACTTCCCTGACCAAGGCTCTTCTCCCCCGATTGCTCAGTTTGACCGGACGGCCAGCTCTAGGAAGAGTCTTGGTGGTTCCAAACTTCTTCCATTTAAGAATGATGGAGGCCACTGTGTTCTTGGGGACCTTCTATGCTGCAGACATTTTTTGGTAACCTTCCCCAGATCTGTGCCTCGACACAATCCTGTCTCGCAGCTCTACGGACAATTCCTTCGACCTCATGGCTTGGTTTTTGCTCTGACATGCACTGTCAACTGTGGGATCTTATATAGACAGGTGTGGTTCTTTCCAAATCATGTCTAATCAAATGAATTTACCACATGTAGAAACATCTCAAGGATGATCAATGGAAACAGGATGCACCTGAGCTCAATATCGAGTCTCATAGCAAAGGGTCTGAATACTTATGTGAACAAGTATATATATTATTAGCAAACATTTCTAAAAACCTGTTATCGCTTTGTCATTATTGGGTATTGTGTGTAGATTGATGAATTATAATCTTTTTAATCCATTTTAGAAAAAGGCTGTAATGTAACAAAATGTGGAAAAAGTCAAGGGGTCTGAATACTGTCCGAATGCACTCAATGTGGTTTAACAGTCCTGGGAGGCAAGGGGAGCATCCATCACTCCCAGCCCAGCCTGGGGGGCTCTTCCTGGGGATAAATACTAAACTGGCCCCCCTGCCTGATGAAGGAATAGAATGCATGGTGAAGGAACAGTCATTTCTCAACCGTACCTTAATCCCCCACAACTTCTGCACCCTGAGTTTCGCAATACTTCCCTCCGGGGTCCCTCTCTGTGCCGTGGATATGTAACACTCAGATGGTCTTCATAGAGAGTAATGTTACGTGAACAGAGGATAGAAGTGTTCAGGTGGGCATTCGTGGTTCAGCAAACAAAGGAAAGGAGGGCTAGTCAACAACAATGTCAAAAATCGTTAGAGTGCTCAACAAAAATTGTTGATTTAAGCTGACCATTGCACTTAGCTCCTATTTTTGGCAAATTATAGCACAAAATTATACGAAAAATATAGTGTCTTGTTAATCAATAGGCCATGAGAATATATACATACGTGATATTAGGGTGTCTATGAATCCGGAGACACAGACCCAAAAAATCAAGGCAAGAACATTATAGAAATGAGGACAGTGAAAAATCCTAATTTAACCGCTTAAGATACACAGTGTCTAAGCAGTACTGCCAGAATGCCTCTCTATGTTTCAAGCTTCTTGGGTAGCTGCATGCTGTGCATAACGGAATCGGATAGATTGATCAAACGGCAAAAACAAATGCAAGGGGGCAATGTTGTGAACTCTCGTAAAAATATTTTTTTTGGGGTGGGGGCTGATATAAGTGTTTGGCCAATAACATCATAGCAGTGTTGGTCCTGTTATATTACACTGAGGCATTGAAGGATTGCTCAGGCGGTCAGTTGGGAGAACAGACAAAGACAGATTGAGGTGGGGCGCAGTGGCCAAGGCTGGGCTCAATCACATTTCAATTTAGTACATTTAGGAGATTACAATTTGCAAATTTTTTGTAGACTTCTCAATTCTTGTTTTACTTCCTGTACTGACTAGGTAGAAATGGAACTTGCCCTGACTCCGCCTGAGACCAGGGGAGGAGTCTGAGTGTGAAACCAAATAACACACCCTCCATATCCACCGCTCCAGCACAGAACAGCTCATACAGAAAACAGCAACTCCAATGACAATGTCCTGCAGCCCAATCTACAGAGCTGAGTGAAAGATACTGTTCCAAAACCTGAGGCTGCAGAGAGAAAAAGAGTTCAGCCCAACCCCTCGGCTATTAATCACAAACAGGGCTTTAGCATTAAGGAACACAAGAGGAACACGGCCGGCCAGGATCAACCCACAGGCTTATGATGCTGCATTTCTAACCGTCTTTATGGGGCCTCATCGTCCAGTACGCCATTACACCCTCAGCGGTGGGGGATCCACAGGGATCCATTTGGTATTGTCTCTGGCCTCACAAAGCTAACCAGAGACACAGAGACTGCGCTTTCTTCCTGGCTGTCTAGCTACGTCTAGACAAGGGCAGGAGCTGAGGGGCCAGGCACTCTGTCGCCAAGTCATGGTCAGAGTGGATCTGACTGTTATAAGGCCCAATTTATTCTCCCAGCAATTAGATAATGGTGGAACTCTTCCATTTTAAACCCTTACAAAGTATACAAACAGGTGTCTTTAGTGTTCTTTCAGATGCAGTAGAAATATAGAATGAATAAATAGTTAATTAGGTGGAAAAATAGAAAATATTTCTTGGCAAATATGAGTTTCAGTAATCAGTGGCTGGACGACCACTAACATGCTGCTCTTTCTATGAATAAACAGTTTGAAATCAATTCAATAATACACACAAAATGACCAAAGACCCTAGCTTTGAAATATCTGTTAGTGCCTTCAGATGAGCAGCACCAAACAATAAGACTATTCCCAGCACCAGCAGGCACTATTCCCAGCATTTTTCCCTCATGCCTTTACTTGCTACGACGCAACGCCTTATAAAGTGAGGGCATAGCCTCAGCCAGCAGACGTTTACACACACACTGTGATGGCGTCTCCATGCTGGAACCAGGGAGACACCTTGGCCGTCCCCCAGTCCCTGCTGTCAGACGCTGGGTGTGTTGTGAGACTCTGTATGCCTGATCTAACCTGAGCCAACACACTCACATCAACACAATCTCTGATTGTTAAAGAGTGTGAGGTTTTATTAACCACACAAACACAACTAACATGTACTGTAGATGTGTTACTCTTAGGCACTGTTATTCCCATAGCCTTTACAAACCACACAATATCTCTCAGTAGTCACTACCATAGCTGGCAGAGATAGTACCATCCTACCTCAGTGTCTGACTTTCCATCACCTTAATGTATGTTACTCATGGTGGTCATTTGCATAGGCTGACCTCTCTCTACCCACTCTATCCTCCACACGCAGCCACGCACACACACACACACACACACACACACACACACACACACACACACACACACACACACACACACACACACCACACACCACACACTCGTCTCCCTGTCCGTCCTCTCTCTTGCCTGTCCACCCAGAGTCATCCTACCTCACATGGCTGGTAGAGCAGTGTAAATAAACATGGTAGGATTATAATAATTGCATTTATGGTGTCTGCCGCCTGCGTTTCCAGGGCTTAGAGGACAAGCCCAATTAATCAGGCCACTTTGAGAAGCCCTTTAAGGGTAATGAGCGCTAGCATAACATTCACACATGTGGGAAACATTTTGCCACCCTTCTCTTAACCGTTTCCAAAAGGAGGTGAAGATTATTACTTTTTTAAAAGAGCACGCTGCTGTTAGCTACCCCTGGTTGTTATACACACACACACACACACACTATTATTAATAGCAATAATAATATCTGCTCCTCCAGGGTATCCCCAGGCGGTTTATTTTCTCTCACTGCTGCCTAATGATTACCCAGAGATTGGCCCCGTTTATAAAGCAATATTGTGTATGTGCGTGTGTGTCTGTGTGCGTGTGTGAGCAAGAGAGAGAGAGGGTGGGAGTGCGACAGAACCTCCCAATCATTCACATTAAACAAAACATGGCCATTAATTAAACTTAGTTCATACCCTCCCCATAGACACATTTTAAATCACAATAGCGGGTTTTACATTAGCTGTATCTACAATCTTCAACAGAAATATGCACACTTGTGTGTCTGACGGCGTCTCACTGCTATTTCAGCAGAGTGAATGCGCAAGCAAAATGGCATGGCCATATTGCATGGAGCATGCTTTGCATAATATCATGCTAGTTACCAAAACAACCATACAAGACCATAATAATACATAATTCAAAAGGGTCCAAAACATTCCATATGACACACCGGGCAAATGTGAAAACATGATTGATTCCTTCTACTGTTGCTGTGCCTAGTGGGCAGTTTTGTGGTCGCTGATATTTGTCCTAGTGATTGCACATACATGAATAAATATGACGGTTATGTAAACATGGTAGCCTAGGAAACAGAGGGCCGGCAAACCTCTCTCTGCAGGAACCAAATAACCACCTAGCTTAGGGCCTTGATTATTAACATTAGGTGAATTTATATGCGTGTCCATGTGCTTTTAGGGTATAGAATCTCTCCATGCAATGTGCCAGATGATATGACCAGTCATCCACATCCACATCTGTCCCTCCACAACCCTGTATGAACAAGGTAGACCTCATTGTAGACCTCACCAATTGCCCTGATATAAAGCAGAGGTATGGGTGAGTGGTATCACCCCTGGCCCTGTCAAAACCCCTCTCTGTTCGCAGCAAACTAGCTTGACCACCTTGAACTAGAGTTTCACAAGCAGGGTATTTAGTATCATCTCTTCAGGTGTTTGAACCGTGTTTGAGTGTTTTAAGAGGTTCAGAGACACAACTCGTAGTGAAAGACAAACACACTGTATGTCTGATATACTGATTTGAAATTGTAAATCTTTGCTGAAGTAACTCAAGTTACTATACTGAGGGCAAAAAGTTCAGAGTCAAATATTTGAGATGTTTACCTAGCCAGATAATCTATTTGTACCTCTCCTTTTTGTATCTGTATAATCTCTTTGTATGTGTTAATAAGCAGATGTAAGGCAGAAAGAATCTGAAAGTATAGTATTTTGTACAGGCACATGGAGTAGACCAAAAATGTGATTCTCCTACTCATAGACCAAAAATGTAATAGCAAATAAGCCAACTTCCCTTTTTAATTTCCAAAAGCTACTCCGTCTCCCTCTGTCTGGTGCACACATACACAAACTTCTTGACACAAAAGAACATTCGAAAGGAGAGGTAATAAAAAGTACTCAGCTATAATGAACTTCAGGAATATTTACGTTCACGCTGGATAAAGTTCATGTTTGGTGCCGTCTTGTTAAAATGTTTGGGAAAGACTGGGGAGAGTGAAAACGTATGAAACTGTAACCTTAACCACAGTTCTAATTCTAGGTAGAAATCCATTATAATTAACAATAACACTCGGACCCCTTAGTCCTCTTCAGTCCACATATAAATGGCTTTTACTTGTAGACGGCAGACCAAGGCAGACCCTCAGACCCTCAGCCTGGTGATCCGTTGATTTATATATCTCATAGTGACTCTGAAATATTGTTTAGTTTCATAAAGGGTTTTATTTGTCAGGTATACATTATGCCACAGATCGGGTAACTCACTTTGGCTGCTAATCTACGGTGCGATCGCCTGCCGTCTGCAGTCCAACTTAACCCAATTTTACAGCCGCTTGTTTTCTGTGTCACAACGCTAGCTCTAAAAGGGCTCAAAACGTTTACTCAAGTTTGCCAAAAAGCACCTGGAAGCAGCTGGATGATCATCAAGAATGTTCTATGGACAGATGAGTCAAAAGTATAACTTTTTGGACGACATGGGTCCCATTATGCCTGCCGAAAACCAAACACTGCATTCCACAGTAAGAACCTTATACCAACGGTTAAGCATGGTGGTTTGGGGATGCTTTGCTGCCTCAGGACCTGGACGACTTGCCTTAATAGAAGGAACCATGAATTCTGCTCTTTATCCGAGAATTCTACATGAGAATGTCAGATCATCCGTCTGTGAGCTGAAGTTGAAGCGCAGTTAGGTCATGCAGCAAGACAACGATCCAAAACACACAATTAAGTCTACATGAAAATGGATAAAAAGCAACACATTTGAAGTTTTCTAATGGCCTAGTCAAAGTCCAGACATAATCCCAATTGAGATGTTGTGGCAGGACCTGAAACGAATAGTTAATGCTTGAAAACCCACAAATGTTGTTGAATTAAAGCCAGGGGTGGAAGTAACGAATTACAACTACACACGTTCCTGTAATTGAGTAGCTTTTCTGTTTACTGAGTATTTTTCAAAGGCTGTACTTTAACTTTTACTTAAGTACTTTACTTAAGTACATTTTCAAAACCATCCGTTACACAGTACAATCTAGAAAAAGGATACACACCATCATGGCAAGCACGTAACATTTGCGCCTTTTGTAGCAGCTAGAACTATTAACCTGTTTGTCAGTGACAAGTAACATGACCAGATGGACCAATACAATTCAATTTCACGCATTGCACCAAAACGGCCCAATCACAGCTGTGTATGCAAACCAAATGATGATCGTTAGCAGATTTTTCAGTAAAAGTAAAAAAAAAAAAGGTAGCTACATGCCATGAAAAAAAAAAGGTTTCCGAATCAACTTGAAAAAAAAATGGAGCCTAAAGAGATTGAGTTCAGAAGTGTCACGCTTTCCCTCACTACGCACTCCTACCACCATCATTACGCACATCTTCTTCCCTCGTCACACGCATCATTGGACTCACCTGGACTCAATCACCTGCCATTACCTTACCTATATCTGTCTGTTCCCCAGCTCTGTTCCCCCGCTTCTGCATTAATTGTGATTGTCGTTTGTTTGCCCAGTTCTGACGCTGTTCCTGTCTTGTTCTATGTTGGTGAAATTAAATGTTAAACTCCCCGTACCTGCTTCTCATCTCCAGCGTCGGTTCTTTCAGAATGCAGCAGCCATCAAACAAAGCATCAGGGAGTGCTGGCTTTCCGGTTGGTGGTGACATCGGATCCGGGGGCCGCAGCCGATGGAACCGGGGGTGCCTAAGCCAGCTCGTCGGGCTGTCATGCTGAAGCTGGCTCAAGAGGCTTCTGTTGCCCCGGTTGACTCAGCAGGCTTACATCCCACGCCAGGCCTCAGCTGGATCGCCAAGGTTTTATGCCTTAGCCGGCTCATCAGGCTCGCCCGTATCAGCGGGACCGACAGGCTTTCACGCCTCAGTCGGCTCGCCAGGGTCCCATGCCCCTGCCGGAACGTCGGAAATTCAACCCCAGTCGACTTGTCCAGCGCCCGTGCCTCGGCCGGCCCATCAGGCCCGCCCAGGTGGGACGCCAGGTGGCACCCCTAGAGGGGGGGTACTGTCACGCCTGCTTCTGCTTTCCCTCCCTGGCACTCGAGGTTCTGGGCTGCGGACCTTCGCTGGGGGTTCCGGGCTGCGGACCTTCGCTGGAGGTTCCCGTCTAGCCATAAGCCTCGTCACAAGAGCATATCGGCGCTGGAAGTCCTTCTCCTCCTCTATTTGAACGATCAGCGGATCCCTCTGCGTCTCCAGAGGAAGAGTATTCCAGGCTCTCCAGGCCGCACTCCTGCCACCATCATTACGCACACCTTCTTCCATCGTCACACGCATCAGCGATATTGGACTCACCTGGACTCACTAACATGTCATTACCTTCCCTATATCTGTCTGTTCCCCAGCTCTGTTCCCCACTGCTGCATTAATTGGGATTGCCGTTTGTTTGTCCGGTTCTGACACTGTTTCTGTCTTGTTCTATGTCTGTGCTATTAAATGTTAAACTCCCAATCTCAAAGAACACTTCAGCTTCAAACATGGAAGAGAAGACAGTGTAATTGTGGAATGTAAGCTCTCCACCACTTTGTCTGCTCCTCCTCTGATCGATTGAAAAATCCCTCCGGTCTCTCTCTATCATGGATCGTGGGAAGACGAAGTGGTGTGAGATCCTCTTCCTCCAGCCTCTCCGGGTTCTGAGAGCACACCGATGGTGTGGTGCGTGGAATCGGCACGGGCTGTACCGAGCTCTGGGACTGTGCTGGAGGGCTGTGACTGCCCCGATATTCCTCTCCCCATCACCTATCCCCTTCCGGTGAGGTCTCCTCCAGGAGCCCCCACGAGTGAGGGAACCGAAGCACGTCGTCATCGTCATCCTCCTCCGACGAGTCCGTCTCGAAGCCTCCGAGGAGTTCCTTCACCGTATACTGACGCTGCTCCCACGGCTGTAGGGGCTCCTCCTGGATCCCCCAAGAGTGCAGTGGCCGGGGCTCCTCTCCGTCGACCCCCGACCACCCCCATAGACCCCCCCCAAAAAAACCTGGGCTGCAGGCTGTTTCCTTGCGTCCTTTGCCCGTCGATTTCTTCTCCCATTGCGCTGCTTGGTCTCGTTGTGGTGGGTCGTTCTGTCACGGGTGGGTGCATGGTGAGACCAAGTCGCTGCGCATTAATAGTTCGACATACTTTATTTTATAGAATTATTCAACAATTACGAACTATACAAACAAAAACATGAGTTAACAAAAACAACGTAACACACTTACTTGTCGTGACTGGAGATATAACGACCCACACCTAGGGGTATATGTAGGATCGCTAATTAACACCTAACAATATGTAGGATCCCTAATTAGAGACAATGCACTGCAGCTGCCTCTAATTAGGGATCCAACACAAAACCCCCACATAGAACCATAAATAATAGACCTGTCAGACTCTGACCATGGCTACATTGAGAAGCAATAGGCTTCTCTATGGCCAGAGCCTGACAAAATGGTTCAGTTGATATGAATAAAAACATATTCTTATAGCTGACAGTCTGCACTTTAACCTCATTGCCATTGTATCTTTTAAATTGAATGTGTTGGACTACATAGCCTAAACAAAAACACTTACAGATTGCACATTGTGTTGGTTTAAGTTAATTTGTATAAAACCAAACTGGTCAGGCTATATACTTTTTGCCTAGATTGATGCAATCATTTTGTCCACAGAGGAAACATCCATTAAAGATGACAAACCACAATATGCTCACCTCTGCAACCACAAACAAAAACCAAGAAACTATCAAACACCTCTTCAACTTAAAAGCAAGCAAGATGTCTGAAATTATGGCAGTGGGAGGAGCCAGGTGCGTCTCACAGGCAACCGTTGACAAGCTTGTCTATAATTTAATCTGTGAGGGTCAACAGCCATTCTCTGTGGTCGAACAACCAGCTTTTAAAGTGTTGGTAACCACCCTGAATCCTCAATGCAAAGTCATCTCCAGACCTACTGTTCGTTCAAGAATACATGAAGCTGCCAATCACATGAAGAAGACAGTTATGGCACACCTTGGCAGGGAAACTGATGTTGCAACCACCACTGATTGTTGGACAGCTCATCAAAGGAGTTACATCAGGGTCACATGTCACTGGATAGATGAAGAAACTCTGGTGAGACGTTCTGCTGCACTCGCTTGCAAGAGATTGAGATCAGGGGGAAAGTGGTAAGAACCACAACAGACAGTGGATCAAACTTAATCAAAGCATTCAATGTTTTTGGTGAGCAGAGCCAGGCAATCGATTCAGCAGACCGAGACGCAGATGCTGAAGAGACATCAGAGCAGGTTGCATACCAAGACACCTATTACATCCTGGAAAATATCAGTGGCCTTGAATATCAACTCCCTCAGCATCAACGGTGTGCATGTCACCTGCTGAACCTCATTGCAACAACAGATTCTGCGTTGGCAAAAACAAATAGTGATGCAAAAGGTTGTCTAGGTCGTCTTTTGCCAAATGCCAAGCCATGTGGAATAAAACGGGCGGTCAACCTTAGCTGCTGAAGTTGTAGAGAATGAGTGCAAACTGCAGTTGATCCATCCAAATCAAACAATTTGGAACTCAACTTACCTGCCTGTGGAGAGGATCACACGTATCATACAAGAGAAGAAATATGTGTGAAGAATTAAGTGTGAGTAGCAATTCTTTGAATCAATGTAATGTTTTCCTATTACAGTAATTTTTATTGACCATGAAATGCCAGGCTGAGCCCGGGCAGAAATGTCCTTCTTGAATGAGTACTGCAAAATGATGAAGCTTTTGTTCTCAGCCTTGAACATTCTACAGTCTGATACCAACACACATATGGGGTGGCTTCTGCCAGCGATCTTCTTATTAAAAACAAAACTTCAAAAGGCTGGAATCATCTTGCCAAATCTGCCTACCACTTATCAGAGCCATTCAGAATGGTCTCCAAAAGCGCTTGGAGGAGCCACAGCTTATTGCTGCTGCAATCCTTCTGCCAAAGTTCAAGACGTCTTGGACTGACAAAGCTGATGTCATCACAGCCGGTACAGGTGCTGGACAATTACCTTTGCATATAACTGTTTGGGTACAGCCAGACATGGACTCACCTCAACATTAGAGAATTTGTGAACCTATATTTGAACAACTCAAATCAATCTCAATAACTGAGAATAATAAGTGTGGAAGTCTGTGTTATAGCTATTGCAATGCCAATGATATGATTGTGTTGCCAGCCACATACAGCAGAGTTTGTTGAAACACTGAATATGTCAATGTTGTGATGTTTCCAATGCACAGGTTTGACATACCTGAAGAATCATCTTGGCACAATCACACAGGACGAGCTTGAGCATCTAAGGCAGCATTCATCTAATGAAGAGGATTTCTTCTCATCGCTGATAACCAAACGGTCAGAAGGTACAGGGGAGCTGGATGGGTATCTTGCTAGTCCACCGGACAAAATTGATTTACTTCATTGGTTTCCGTACATAAAGAAGTTGTCCCTCAAACTCAACACAGGCCTGCCTGCATCTGCCGCCTGTGTGCCTCTTTTTAGCTGTGCTGGACTACTCTTCACTGCAAAGCGAGCCAAGATAGACTCAATTAACTTGGAAAATCAGCTCCTACTGAAACTGAATGGCAAATTCAGAGAGAAGTGAGTTAAGTGTTTATATTTAAATAGCAAATTATTTTAGAAGTAACCTAGTAACTTTTACTCTGAATGTGCTACTTTTTACCTTTAGTTTTTTTACACCAGTACTTTTAGTTCTACTTAATTGCAATTTCATTAAAGTAACAGTACTTCTACTTGAGTAGGATTTTACAGTACTCTTTCCACCCCTGGTTAAAGCACTACTGCATGGAAGAGTGGGCCAAAATTTCTCCACAACGACGTGAGAGACTGATCAACAACTACAGTAAGCGTTTGGTTGGAGTCATTGCAGCTAAAGGTGGCACAACCAGTTATTGAGTGTAAGGGGGCAATTACTTTTTCACACAAGGGGCATTGGGTGTTGCATAATTTTGTTAATTAAATAAATAAAATAAGTATAAATTTGTTTTGTTATTTGTAAACTCATGTTCCCTTTATATAATATTACATTTTGTTTGACAATCTGATAACATTCAGTATCAAAAGTGCAAACAGTGCAAAAATTTTTATATAGTCCGTGTAGCCATTTTGTTAGCTATTTAGCAGTCTTAAGACTTCATGAAAGTATGTTGTTGGCTATGATACTTTAGAGGAGATTTACTCTAAACTCATTGTTTTTCACTCTTTCTCTATTTTTCTCTCATCCCTCACTCCCTTAAATGATATTACAGACCCAGGCTCTGCAGTCTGTGTTCTGTATCTTCTGACTGTTAATACTCAACAGACAGCACTGATTTATCTGTAGCCCAGTACTATGTCCAAAAGCCATTTTCACCTTCTCTTTTACTTCCTCTCTTGCTCTCTCTCTCTTTCTCTGTCCCTCTCTCTCAAGCATGCTGTCACACTGCATTGTCTGGGAAAGACACCTTGTCTGATTAGTCAATCGTTCGATTACCAAACGTAGTCACTGAATATTTGTATTATTTCAGATGTATCTTTATGCTTCTCTGTCCGTCTGTACAACTACAAACTATCCCCACAAATATTCACATAAAATCCCCAGCATGATATTCAACTGAATGATGACATGATGGCAATAACAGGGGCCATACGGTAATAAAAAGGATCATAAGAGAGGGAACATTCTCCATCCCTTCCTCCCTCCTTCCCTCTCTCCCTGGCCCTGTTAGCAAAGTCAGTCCACCATCCACCCAACACAGGCCTGCTTGGCTAGGGGACAACAGGGACCACAACGTCTCTGCTGCTGCTGGATGAGATGTGGAGAAGCCAAGCCTAAGTCCTGATACCGGAACCATGTGTAATAGATAGAGTAACCCAGCATAGGATGACATCAGTGGCGGCTTGCAGAACACACCCGGCTGCCAGCTGTGATGTCACGGATCTTGGCGGAGTGACCGTCACCCCATGTTCCAGAGTTTAGAGGGCACACGCTGGCCCTGTTTTGTTGTTCCCTACCTGCTTTTAGTCATGACGGGTGGGGACAGGGATTTATGGTGGCTGGTTAGGGCCAAAAAGCCTTGCTAGTAAATAAAACAGATGATCTCACGGTGCAAATACGATGTAGATGTCCGGCTCTGGATAGACTGGATGGACAGGGTTCAGGGTCTTGGTTTTGAAAGGGATGTGTCCTGCAGAGTCTCAAGGATAGAGCGAGTGTGAGTAATAAGAGTTAAGAATCCCCTGCCAGGACAAGTCAGACGATAATACAATCCAAGATGTGTGCACACCCACTCTCTCCCACCTTCTCTCTGTCTTTCTCTCTCTGTCTCAAACACACACAGGCACCAAGGCACACGCACGTGCATGAATGCCCGTACGCAAACATGAATGCAGGCGCGCACAGACACACGCATTTACACACAACCCACATACGCACACACAACCCTTCCCCTCCATTTTCCCCCAGGTAAACCTCATATATAAAGGACAAAGTCATATCTATATGTTTCATATTTGTATTGGAGGCGCCACAGGGCCCTTACTCCATGTTAGTCAGAGGTAATTACACCTACAGAACCAATATCCCCTCCTCATTACAGCCAGTTAATGGGCCCTCTCCTGCTCCTAGCTGCTCCTACACACCGCCTCTTTGTCCCCTACGCCTCGGCCACTGACACCATGTGTTAGCATCAATCTCTCGCCCCGTTGCTAACCCTGTTTTCCTGTGGTTCCCCCCCCGATTCCTGGTTCACTGGCTACTCAGAGACTATAGGTAGATTGGCTCCAGAAGCTGGATGGAAATTGTATCTTTGGGAATTGTGAATGTTCAGAAACCCTGCTGTGTTGTGCACACTCAACATGGTAATGAGAGAGATGACGCCTGGTCGTGTTTGTGTTGGCAGGCCATCAGAGAGGGATGGAGGGAGGGGGTGTGGATGGTGAGAGGGGTGAGGGAACGAGAGAGATGGGGAGAGAGAGAGAGGGCAGCAGGAGGGAGTAGGGGGGACCAGAGCATAGGTGATATAGGATGTCTTGGGACTTGCTACTTGTCTCCCAATCTTCCTTCGATCCACCCCAAAGTATTCTCAAACAGGAGGTGAGAGCCTCTCAAAGGAGATCTGTGTTTCTGGAAGCCGGGAACCTTGCCGTCGTCCACAAACATCTAGTCTCTGACACGTAACCCAACCCAGCAAAGCCATGTTTCCCGACAACTTGTCTGCATAAACATCAGTAACATTATTATTTATATTTCCACCTTTTGAATCAAAGCAACAAGCCAGCGCCTTGGAAAGAAAAGCGTGCAATCAACTGTCAGGAAGTTATCTTAGCAACCCTATTTCTTGCCAAAGACTCACACTCATGTCTGGAGGATCAGATTCAACACATATACGCCCGCACGCAGCAATTACCTGAAGATATGTGAGGGGGAAAATGCCCTATAGGAACTCTCCCCTGGGAGGAAGAGCAGCATTATATGCATCTGGCCCGAGGCTCCAATGGGCTCAGAGTGACGAGAGTGGAGGAAACTAGATGGTGGATATGTAAGACAAACTGTGGAAGTCTCTAAACTGGAGAGAGTTTCACACAGTCCAAACGTATTTCCCCAGCCTTCATTAGCGTCAGGCCTGATTTCCCCCTCCTGACCCTGAGCCCTTAGTCTGGATCCCTCATAGAGACGAGAGGAAAGGATTGAGGCATGCCCAGATCTCGGCCCATCTCAAGCAGAACATGTGAAAAGTGTTATGCAGGATTCCCTTGTCAAACACATACAGAGGCAGGCAGGCAGACAGTCAGAGTTACACAGCAGCACGATCTGAGTCAGTGGTCTGTGCGGGAAGGGCTTTTCACAACGGGCTGTATCGGATTCCCCAAAATCTCTCTCCCCTGTTCCTTTCCTTTCCCCCCACACCCAGCAAGAATCCTCTCACCCGGAAGCAGTAGGTTTTGTCGCTGCAGATTTCAACCAAGCAAGTTTAAAACAAATTCTTACAAAGTATCACCAAAGTGTGTCCTGCCCCACGACAGGAAACGTGTGTACACAAACATCCATTACGCGTACAAAGCCATTCTCCGCCCCCATTTAAGCCAATCAGATCACATCTCTCTGTTCCTACTCCCCTCCTACAAGCAGTAACTCGAGGGAGCAACCAACACAGAGAATAGCGAGGAGCTGGACAGAAGAGGCAGACTCAATGCTTTTGAAAATACTGATTGGAATATGTTCAAAGAT
Organism: Thymallus thymallus; assembly: GCA_023634145.1. Taxonomy (NCBI): domain Eukaryota; kingdom Metazoa; phylum Chordata; class Actinopteri; order Salmoniformes; family Salmonidae; genus Thymallus; species Thymallus thymallus. The sequence continues at coordinate 12,080,339 of CM042387.1, forward strand.
TCATCCACCCAGAACTCATCCATCAACATTGACTAATATACATTGTCAGTGACAGGCTTCATTAGGAAAAGTGTTGATGATGTACCCACAATAACAATCCGGACAAACTCCAACCAAAAACCCTGGATGAACGGAGAAATCTGTACCATGCTGAGAGCCTGTACTGCAGCATTCAATGTCAGCAGAACGAACGCAGGCGACTTGTGACGCGCGACGCGTACAAGACAAGCAGGTACGAGCTCCGCAAATCCATTAGGGACTCAAAAAGATAATATAAACTTTAATCGATGTTCGACAACTCGGACTTGTGACGCATGTGGTAAGGACTACAGGCTATCACCGACTACAAAGGCAAATCCAGGAGTGTGGTGCCCTCCGAAGTCTCCCTTCCAGACAAGCTTAACACATTCTTTGCTTGCTTCGTGGCAGACAATACCAAGCCATACAGGAAGGCTCTAGCTGCTCTGGACGATCACATGCTCTTGCTCTCCAAGGCTAATGTGAGGAAATCTCTCAAAAGTATAAATACTCACAAAGCCATATTCTGTTCCAGGCTGCAGTCCCCACTTGCTTCAAGGAGACCACCATCGTCCCAGCTCCCAAGACAACCAAGGTGACATGCCCAAATGACTATCGCCCCATCGCACTCACCCCTGTCATCATGAAGTGGTTCGAGAGGCTGGTCATGGCCCACATCAAGGTCAGAATGCAAGGCACACTTAACCCACTCCAATTTGCCTTCCGCGCCAACAGATCCCCGGAAGATGCCATGTCCATCGCTATTCACATGGCCCTAACACATCTGGACAAGGGGAACACCTATGCGAGAATACTGTTCATTGACTACAATTCAACATTATTGTTCCCTCTAACCTCTTCACCAAGCTCAGAGCCCTGGGTCTGGACACTATCCTCTGCAAATGGATCCTAGACTTCCTGAAGGGGAGACCACAGGCTGTAAAGATTGTCAACAACACCTCTTCCACACTGAATCTTAAAACAGGGGTGCACCAGGGGTATGTCAGGGGTTGTAGAGAGAGTCAGCAGTTCCACATCACAGAGGACTTGAAATGGACCAACAACAACACTACTCTTGTCAAGAGGGCGCAACAGCGCACTGTAAAACATTTCCCTGTAAATGTACAGCGTTATATTGGCACCAGAGTTGCCAGCTTAATACTGTAATGTTGCTTTACAGCAGAAATGCTGTAATATATTCTACAGTACTATTTTCCCCACTATAAAAATATAGACCTTCATTTTTATGGAATGGTCTAGCGATCCCTGTGAGATATGCAGACTTGGTCTCAACCTTTAAGTATTTATTAATGAATACTCGTCTCTTCAGTAGGTCCTACGATTGAGTGTAGTCTGGCCCAGGGGTGTGAAGGGGAATGGCAAGGCACTGGAGTGATGAACCACCCTTACTGTCACTGCCTGGCCGGTTCCCCTCTCTCCATTGGGATTCTCTGCCTCTGACCCTATCACGGGGGCTGAGTCACTGGCTTGCTAGTGCTCTCCAATGCTTTCCCTGGGAGGGGTGCATCATGTCTTGCCAGGCTTTTTTCGCTATACTCTACTTGAGTGGGTTGAGTCACTGACGTGATCTTCCTGTCCGGTTTAGCGCACCCCTCTGGCTTGTGCGGTGTGGGAGATCTTCGTGGGCTATACTCCGCCTTGTCTCAGGGTAGTAAGTTGGTGGTCTGTTGATATCCTTCTGGTGATGTGGGGAATGTGTATTGGCGAAGTGGGAGGGGTTATATCATGCCTGGTTGGCCATCAGACTGCTGAACACTTGAACTGGAAACTGGACTGACCAGCTACATTGACTCTCCACAAATGCCACACACACACACACACACACACACACACACACACACACACACACACACACACACACACACACACTACACACACACACTACACACACATCACAAAAGCTGCTATTAGACTCTTATTTACTATTGCTAATACTGTATTATACTTATGGTAAAATGATTATTCTATTCTACTGAGTCATTTACTTTATGTTCTTATTCTTATATTTGGTTATTTCTTATTGTTGTTGCATTGTAGATAAGGAACCTCCAAGGAAGCATTTCATTGGATGGTGTATACCATATGTATCCTGTACACTAATAAAATTTGAAAGTTGTACCCAAGCTCCCCCCTTTTTCCACACAGCGTTTTGCAGATATAATGGGTCACAGTTCAATACATTCTCTTATAGTGATGTGCCAGAAACGAAAATGTGATAGACAAGCAGTGTACAAAAACTGCAATACAAATTGTATCACTTTTTGGAAGCATTGAGATTACCTTTCTCCATAACCAATATTTTATTGCACAAACCACACCTTTTCAAAATGATTGAAAACAAATTGGATTAACATTTTAACTTGAACCTGAAGGCAGCTACTGCCAGGACCACACACTTGCACACATTCCCAGGTGATTTATATATGATATCTTTATTAACTTTTTTATAATAATTTATTAATGGGCATGTCTGATCAGGTACTAAATAACCCAATCTAAACCTATCATATCTGTTCCATCAGCAAGATATGTTCCAAAACAAATGCTTAAGCATATGAAGATTCTGTTTATAATATTAAGAGACATAAATATACTCCTTATTTACCAGAATATCTAAGGAGGGGAATGAGTGCACTGTACCTTTGGGTTTGAATGTCTATAGTCCATGCCAAACCATATTAATACATCAAAATCAGATGATATTCGTGTTGAAAATGCCCTTTCCCTTTACGAAGATATTTTGAAAACACAATGAAATCCAACTCTCTATGTCTATGCAACAGGGACAAAAACAACTCCAGAAGAATCACATCTATGCCAAGTTGTCGAATGAAATGTGTACATTAGTAGTAAAACAATCAATAACTAAACCAAATAAAAACGCTTCATATATGTATCTCAAGGGGGGAAAACTGTAAGAACATCCATAAGATATTAAACTACTCAAATGTAAATACATTTTACGACCTGTGAATTAGTCTGCCACAGCTGTGCCAGGCAGATACCCAGCTACTGTAGCCTACTGTATGTTTGCTTCCAGAAAAACGTAAAACTATGAATCACAACCACTGGCTATCTGTACAACTTTGGTGCAGTCCAGTCGTACCACAGTCGAGAAAGACGTCACGCTCTGAGGCTCTGTGAAAACACAGTGGAGAGAAAGAGGTCAGGTTTTATATGCTGTCTAATGAGAGATCCAGCTGTGTGTATAACCGATCCACTTTATTCATAAAAAACGAGGTGGGCAGGGGTAATGTCACTTCACACCTCCACAGTTTGCGTTCAGCATCTCTGAATCGCAATGGAAGGTGGAGGGCAACAGTGGAAAACCAGAGGAATGGACCTTCGAGTCATCATGTACTGCCAACGCTCGGTACTCCTGTGACTAGAGGAGGAGAGAGGGGGTATTACGAAATCGACACACACACTTATACACACACTTATACACAGACATGGAGACACGTGCTCAACAAAACACAAATGTGCACGACACAAACACAAACGCGATAGCTTCTGCAGTAAAACATGGAGGTGTTAAGAGTGAATGTGTCTCCTGGCCAATCGCCAGCCCTCCAGCCTATGCCCAGTGAATATAACAGAGTATTTATAAATGTTTTATTTAACCTTTATTTATCTAGCCAACTATTGTAAGATACGGTCCAGGACACAATTTACCGCCCCTCGGAGCAAAAGTAAGAAAAGATTGATTAACAAAAGTTGGATCCTTAAATGCACTCTGGCATAAATAAATCTTACACATTTTAGCAAAATGCATCAGCAACGTTTTTCCTCCTTTAGTCTTTTAATGCTGACAGTGTTCATCTGCACAGTGTCATATATAGCCTTTGCATACAGTACACAGTATGAGAGGAGTGCAGTGCTAAAATTGCATACTATTGTTTCACATTTCTGTAATGTAGAGTATGTCACAGACCATTGAAAAATCATTCCTCTAATATGTTAAAAATTGTTATGTTATGTAATATATTTTACACAGTATACTTCGTCCTGGAACCCAGGTGTGCATCTCATCTCTATTTTCTATAAAGCGCACTACTTTTGACCAAGGCTGTGGTCAAAGTTAGTGCACTGCATAGGGAATAGGGTGCCATGTGGGATGCATTGCAGGTCTCCATCAGACACCCAGCAACAGAATCAGACAGCGCCTACTAATGGCTGGAATCCAATGCAGCATTTTAACAGACTGAAGACACATCAGACAAATGGATGTAATTGGGGGGGTGAGAGAAATAGAGAAAGAGAGAGAGAGAGAGGTAGAGAGAGAGAGAAAGAGAGAGAGAGAGAGAGAGAGAAAGGGAGAGAGAGCTCCTTACGTCTCTGTCTAAAGGGGTCTTATGTTACATGTTTTCACACCAGGAACTGGTTTGAATTCTCCTGCCTGCGGATTCTGTCTGAGGTTTCTGTCTCCTCTCTTCCTGCTTCCTCTCTCTCAAAACATCTGCTTCTCATTTGGTTTCAAATTGTATCAGGCGTTAGGGAGAGAAAAGGAAAACAACAAACCCTCCTGATAGGTGCACATCCAGGCCCAGTATTTCATGAGGGATGAACAGATATCCCAGAGTCGGAAGCCAAGAGCGGGTTCACAGACGCCCTCGCGTCTGTTTCCTTTTTTTTTTTGCCTCTGGAGGAATTGTTTGGGTTATCATATTTTTGTTCTCTGCGCATTTCTGTAGCAGTACGGCATCTTTATGCTGATGTTCGGACGTTCTTGATGAAAGGTCTCCATTGAAGTTGAAGTCGAGGTGTTATCGTGTAGGCAGCATCTGTCTGTGAAATTCTCTTTGGATGAGGGCATCTGCTAAACGAATCAGTGTAACTGTAATGTGATTTCGCTGTCAGCGTGATAGCTATCGAACACGCCTATCTTTATTCAAGACATACGTAACCCACCTCTTTTCTGGGGTTTTACATTTCTTTCATCAAGCTATTACTTGTTGCGTTTTTCAGTACCTGGGGCATGGTTCCTAGCCTCAGAGTGCTTGGAGGAATCTCGTTTGGTCTATGGGTGCTGTGAAGTTTGGGAAAGGCAGCGCTCTCGTCTGTCAGCACCAGCAGACCAGCACGCGGCGTCAGCAACACTATGGACCTGTTTCTATTCAACATGAACAAAACCCCAAGCCCTATACGTGTTCCATATATATATCTTCAAATATGGTGCAAACCAACGGAGCCATAGCTCACGCTACCCTTATCGCGTCATGCGATCTCTTGTTATAACCCAGGTCTTAATGGCGTCGTTATTACAGGAAAGTTTCATGCGTTTTGACCCCAATGGGTTTTCTGTGATAGCTAATCCATAACCAGGCCAAAGCTGGGACGATTGTATACTGTCTGAAACGTGTCTGGGCGTACCACCCCCAGTGTGGCTTGAAACCTGAGCAGTTCATGTGTGGTATATACTGTATGAAACGTGTCTGGGCGTACCACCCCCAGTGTGGCTTGAAACCTGAGCAGTTCATGTGTGGTATATACTGTATGAAACGTGTCTGGGCGTACCACCCCCAGTGTGGCTTGAAACCTGAGCAGTTCATGTGTGGTATATACTGTATGAAATGTGTCTGGGCGTACCACCCCCAGTGTGGCTTGAAACCTGAGCAGTTCATGTGTGGTATATACTGTATGAAACGTGTCTGGGCGTACCACCCTCTGTGTGGCTTGAAACCTGAGCAGTTCATGTGTGGTATATACTGTATGAAACGTGTCTGGGCGTACCACCCTCTGTGTGGCTTGAAATCTGAGCAGTTAATGTGTGGTATATACTGTATGAAACGTGTCTGGGCGTACCACCCTCTGTGTGGCTTGAAATCTGAGCAGTTAATGTGTGGTATATACTGTATGAAACGTGTCTGGGCGTACCACCCCCAGTGTGGCTTGAAACCTGAGCAGTTCATGTGTGGTATATACTGTCTGAAACGTGTCTGGGCGTACCACCCTCTGTGTGGCTTGAAATCTGAGCAGTTCATGTGTGGTATATACTGTATGAAACGTGTCTGGGCGTACCACCCCCTGTGTGGCTTGAAACCTGAGCAATCCATGTGTGGTATATACTGTATGAAACGTGTCTGGGCGTACCACCCCCTGTGTGGCTTGAAACCTGAGCAGTTCATGTGTGGTATATACTGTATGAAACGTGTCTGGGCGTACCACCCTCTGTGTGGCTTGAAATCTGAGCAGTTAATGTGTGGTATATACTGTATGAAACGTGTCTGGGCGTACCACCCCCAGTGTGGCTTGAAACCTGAGCAGTTCATGTGTGGTATATACTGTCTGAAACGTGTCTGGGCGTACCACCCTCTGTGTGGCTTGAAATCTGAGCAGTTCATGTGTGGTATATACTGTATGAAACGTGTCTGGGCGTACCACCCCCTGTGTGGCTTGAAACCTGAGCAATCCATGTGTGGTATATACTGTATGAAACGTGTCTGGGCGTACCACCCCCTGTGTGGCTTGAAACCTGAGCAGTTCATGTGTGGTATATACTGTATGAAACGTGTCTGGGCGTACCACCCCCTGTGTGGCTTGAAATCTGAGCAGTTCATGTGTGGTATATACTGTATGAAACGTGTCTGGGCGTACCACCCCCTGTGTGGCTTGAAACCTGAGCAGTTCATGTGTGGTATATACTGTATGAAACGTGTCTGGGCGTACCACCCCCTGTGTGGCTTGAAATCTGAGCAGTTCATGTGTGGTTTACAGTAGAGAAGCTACATCAAAAACGCAACTTGCTTTTACTTTAAATTGGGAGGGAATGGGAGGGAATTGCACATGGTTTCGGTTAGTTTATACCTCCCACGGTCGACCCAAAGCCTGATAGAAAAGTACCCACCGCTGTCCTGCAATATTCAACAAGTACGCCACAAACCCAGAACTGAGTTCATTTCTATGCTATGTTGAAAATTAGATTTGGGGTTAACCAGGGTGAAGGATATAGGAAGTTCCAGTGGGTGGCTGTTACACAGTCAGGTACAGTACAGTATTTCACATTAAACTAATTCAATCTATCTCCATTCATACCAAGGGCAGTGATAGCTAGGCTACACACAGAAGTTTTGTAAATGCAACATAAGCCTGGGTTTTATCTCTCCGTTCATTCAGTGGCTGTGTTAGCTTAGTACCCAGATCTGTTAGCGTGCTCTTTGACTGGGGATAAGGCCAAAGAGGGATGAGGTGACCCATAAAGGCAATATGTGAGTGGAGGAGTACTTTCAAAACTGGTCCAAGATGTACTACTTTGGGTTATTCGGGCAGTGCCAATAGACACAGCACCAAATGCCATGCGGAGAAATATCATACTGTAATATCACACCAGTGTTAGTGCAAGGGTATTAGCAGCAGTGCAATCCATGTGCCCCTAGGTGTTCCTTGGAGAGCAGTAACACAGTGAGGTGTGTCTTTGCCAGGAGGACATCCCTTCTCATTTACCACACAGCTCAGTGAGTCTGCACAGAGAGAGACTGACTGGGTATAGATATGGGGGCTGAGTCTGGGCTGCTTATTTAGAGTGGACCAGAAGTATTGCCAGTAGAAGGGTTTCATATTGAGGGGACACACAGCAGAAGCCCCCCCCCCCCGTATGTTATGCAAGTGTCATTCACCAGGATCAACAAAGGGGACCCCAACACCCCTCCCAGGCACTTTCTGTGCCAAATACCTGCTCATGTTCCCCAACTACATTTCCCCTTAAAACAGTTTATTTTACCAATGATCATTTGGAGGAGGGTGGTGGTAACTGTAGATGGGTGTGTGTTATCATTTTATAACAGATTGCTAATGAGAGAGAGAGAGAGAGAGAGAGAGAGAGAGAGACCAGATTTATCCATCCATGTTAGTTAATGATGTTTTTTCCAAGCAATTGTCTTGGATTTTGATAATTGTGTGAACTTGGTATTGCTTTGCTTTGAAAGCAGTGTCTTTCTGGTCTCAGTGTACTTCCAAAATGTTTTAATTATGTTAAAAAGCAGCTTTTCTTTGTTAGAACAGAAATGTTTAGTGCTGATTGGCCAGCTCATCTTCCTCAGGGAGATGAGATACTACTGTATGAGATATAAGTTTGAGGTTTGTTTTTTCCAGTTTATATTTTGGCCACGAATATTATTATTTGTGTACGAGTTAACAGAAAAGTGAAATTTTCACTGGGCAGTTACAGTACTTTAAGACATTCCTTTGTCATTGATATTAAAACATAAAAGAGCGTCAACATTAGAGAGGATAGAAGAGAGATATCCTTTGCTCCTTCTTATTTTCTACTTCAGTCACTTCAAAGACGAAAACAAAGACTGGTGTAGGTGGCTGAGAAAATATTCAGTAAAAAAATAAAATAAATGTATTCAACCTCTTTATTTTTACTTTATCATAACAAAGAAAGGAATCATGAAGACGAACTCATAATTTATGACACAAGCAGGACCCTTAAATTGGAGTTTAATCCTAAACCTGAGTTTCCCAAGTGCTCCTGGAGAAAAATAGAATAGACCCACTGGGCACAAACGGGTTGAATCAACGTTGTTTTAACGTAATTCGTCAACGTATTGTGACGTGGAATCTACAGGATTATGTCATCATTGTAACCAATTTTCAACATAGACAAACCTTGTATAAAATATTTTGAATTTGTCCCTTTGAAACAACGTCAGATCTTCAGCGTTATATCCACTATCAAAACAAATTACTATAGGCCGTGCAGCACCTCCTACTAGAGAGTTAATCTATGTACAGCTATGCATTTTGTTTCCCATTAAGGGTTTTAACCAACCCCAGCCCTGCTTATATTTGATATTTGTCACTGACTACTACCAATGTGCTGTCATGAGAATGATTATTGACAGATCTCTTAATAACTAAATATATCATTCCAAATGGTAGGTTTAAAGAGCAAATGAAATGTAACCATATTTTATAAGTCATATCATCAATAATACTCTTTAGGCCTATATACAGTAGCATCTGCAAAATCATTAACAGCTATTGTTTCGATTCAACCCAGGGTTCATGTCACGGTTCTTAGATTGGACCTGCGGTGCTGAGCAGTAGAATGAAGATCATTCGTATCAAAAAACAACAAAACAAAGGAGAGAAAGAAACCAGGAACTGATGTGAGACATTTATAAACAAAGAACCACACAGGTGGGAAACTAATTAACTTAAATAGGATCCCCAATTAGAGACAACGTATGGCAGCTGCCTCTAATTGGGGACCAACAAAACTCAAACATAGAGTTGCCCAGACAACCTTACTGTCAGGCCTCGACAGTTAACCAAACCCAAACATATAGATGCCACATCCATGACCACATTTTGAGGTTAGCCTGCTGTAACTATAAATGCCTTCTTATGTAATCACAGAAAGCATGCATGTTCAAGATAGCATGCAAAGGTCTCAGGTCTGTGGAGATCTTCACAATTGCTGTAATAATCTGCACAGAATCTTGAACATCACTCATTACTTGCACTATGTACTTTAAAGGTGAACTCAACTGCAATCCAGGTCACTTGGTTGTGCTAATAAATCAGGCACAATGATAAGACATTAAGTTGTTGAATAAATACAAAATATCTGACATTGTATTCCCATTTGAACTTTGTTGTGATTTTAATGGTTGAAAGCACAGTGATAACACATTGGGAATTCAACAAACTTCTGGCTCTCTTTTTGAGTGGTTGAATAAAGGTTGTAATCTCGTTGATCAACCTCTCAACCAAATATTACCCACATTTCCATGTTGAAATTACCTGGGTTGCCCAGTGGGGAGTTTATTTTCAATCATGCAGTGGCACAAGATCTGGGCCATGACACATTGTAATCACTGGGCTTAGATGGCATCTGGCGAAACCAAGCCTCTACATAATGGTAGTTAATCACATGAATGAACATAGATTGCTATGATTCAGGTCCCCCCTAGAACGTTTATGGGGAAACACTCAACCAGATATAATTTCCCCATAGTGAATGAACTGGAAAAAAATAACCTTGAAACCAGCACCCTGATCCTCTTATTCTGTTTCAATAATGAGGTGACTATTCTGGTAAAACCTCTCATTTCTTTTCTCGTTTCCAGTAATGGGTCGTCTTTGTGTATGAATAGGTTCAAACCACACACAGGCTGCACATGAGGAAAATTAATACATCAGTGAGAAGATGCCATGGTTATACTCTGACTCGTCATATGATAATAGGAAAAAGTTAGACAGTGAATCCTGTAGCCAGGACCTCATTAGAAGTCCTGTCAGATTCCTGCACATATTGTATCAATTTATAGGATCTCTCTAACAATTAAACACATAATAACCATGAGAGTTGACTTACTTGGCACCAATTAGCCAAACATGTCCACGTCAAAAGCTCATGCAATCGATTGCATTTGGAGTATAAAGCACGAATCTGAGTGGATGTGTTTGGCTTTGGAGTGGATGTGGCTTGTCCTCAGAGGAAGGGTTAGCTATTTGGCTGTCTCAGGGCATGCAGCAGCTCTCTTATAAACCCCGGGAGGGATAGCACAGTAGAAAAACAATAGCTGATGCTTTGTTTAGTCTGGGCCTAGGGGCCTAGCAGAGCGCAGCACATTGAAACTACTTTAAGACTCCATTCCAAGCAGCTTATTGCATTTAGGGGCTTCTCATCTGCGCCCAAACACAAGACCGAAAGATCACCTCACGCCCAGACTAGAGCTAAACTGAAAGGATAAATCGTATTCACTTCCCAATCACTATTGGCCATCTCCTGTCCCCGGGCTATCTCCTGTGCCATCTTGAAACCTGGTAGTTTATAACATTATCTTTCTCTTCATGTCTCTGGCAGACATGTTTTGGTTCCTGAACCCAACTGTGGTCTCGGCCTCCACCTCAAGAAGCCCCAAAAGGAGCCTTGTCTAAATAAATGTTAATTTATGACCGTGCAACAAAAAAAACACTACCACACAAGGAGAATCAACCTTGTCAATCACGTCATGCGTCTGGGCCTTTGTGTTATGAACACCGACTCTGGTGGCCTCCTCTTGAGATAACAATAGTAAATGTGGAGCTCCAAAACACACATATGATCAGGTGCCGGACATTTCTTGTGTCTTAACTGTGCCTGGAGTTAGCCGGAGAAACGTTTGAGTTTTAGGAGATTATAACTTTGCGGTTAGAGGAGTTACGGCTTCTGTCTGGCCTGCTCTCTACATTTTTAATAAAGGCTACTTTTACCCCAGAAAGGGGCTAAGGCCAAAGTGAGCTGTTACTGGTCCAATTTAAACTGAACCTTGATTAACATTGTCAGTCTAAATCTGGACCTTGATTTCAGCACAAAACCAGGCCTGAGTTCAATTAGGGCATGACGGAGGGAAGGGAGAAGGGGAGAGGGGGGGGGGGTTGTGGAAGACTGGAGAAGAAAGTGGTGGAGAGATGGGTAAAAGGGAAAGAGTGATAGGAAGGGGGAGAATGAGATTGGGGCGGAGTACAGGGGTTATACCCCAGACTGATAGGAGGAGTGACGAAGGAGAGTAACCGAGACATGGCAGAGAGAGAGCCATGTGGTGAGGGGCGAGGAACACTCTTCCACATCAACACCACCAGACAGTGAGCGGGTGACTCGGACCCTCATCCTTATTATGCCACCTTAGAAGGAGAACACAATAGGATATTTTCAGCAGTGGTGGGGGAATCTCAAGAAGCACTATAAGCAAGGAGCTGTGTAACAAGTTCCTGCTTTCTCATGAACTGCCCTGACCTCCCCAGAGAAAAAAGTACATTTCCATAAAGTGCCAAATGAGGGGGAAACACTCCCAATAAAACAATTCTGCTCTGGAGCAGGTAAGAGTGTAGAGTGGGTGGGTGGGTGGGTTGGTGGGGGTAGAAAAGTGGGGGAAAATCTCCAGTAAATGTCAAAAACATAAACATTTGACGTCAGTCTCATAGGTGGCGCCATGGTGCCACCTAACGTTTCCACTCCAGACGCACGTAACCCAGAAATTGGTCTCTGCAGGGCAGGGCGGGGTGTGGTGTGGAGAGTGTGTGTATGTGTGTGGGGGGGGAGAAGGGTGTCTTTGTGCCCCTGTGGCACGTAGAGGGGTCCGCAAACAGGACCGTGTCACCGGTAAAGTGTCGTCAGGGCCAGGCGGTGGTGGTGGTGATGTCAGGGGTGTTTTTCCACTTGCTTGCTTACACACTGTGTGTGTGTGTGTGTGTGTGTGTGTGTGTGTGTGTGTGTGTGTGTGTGTGTGTGGATTATTGTGTATAATATAGTCTGTTGTAATGACTGGTTGACACAGCACACTGAAGGCCCATTCGGTGTCACTGACTCGATTAAGAATAAACAGGCTAATCAATGAGGCAGCAGCAGCAGAATAGCCCTGCAGGTGTATGCCGCCATCCTCATAAGTGTGGACGGCGCACAGTATTAGCAAAGTATTCTCATAGTGTTAGCAAGCCACCATCACACTAATGTACCACCTTACATGCCACCTTACACCCCCCCCCCCCCCCCCTTACACCCCCCCCCCCCCCCCACACACACACCAATGGCTTCATGTGTATCTCTGTGTTTCTCTATTTCTCTCTTATCCATCGCTCTTTATTCTCTGTATTTATCATCCCATAGGGTATTTGGCCTCCCTTGTTGCTCTGGCATGGCACCTCTGATCAGAGCCCTATAAAGCTGTCAATATGGACCACAGGCCCTGGAAGTACGCAGTGTTAATCCCCGTTTAAAAAAAAAGTACTGTATCTGGAGTTTGTTTGGTTTTGTACGTGGCGCGATCACTTGTTTACCACAGAGGCTCCGATGAGGTCAGAACCAGCACATGAGGTCAGAACCCTCGATTCAGTAGGTTGTTCAGCACCTTGTGTTACTCCTATATTGTCTCTGCCTGCGTCTAATTATTGCAGTAATGCCAAACAGGCTACCGCAGCGGTCTTTAGCGCATTTATGAGCTCCTTAAATGACGTAAAGCTCAGTGGGAAAAGTTGTTGCAGGTAGTTAAAGTGACTGCTGTGTGTTTGTGCCGGAGTCTGGTGCTCTGGCGTGAGTTGAGTGGAGATGCCACACAGGCCTCCATATACAGATGGAATGGAGCTGGCACATGGATATTTTACAGACCTAATTCCCAATAATAGCACCATCATTTATCTGTAATTGGACAAAAAGAACAGAAACTTCTTACTTTGTTTGTTCGTTTGTTACCTTTGTTTATACAGGTTTTTCTCTTGAGATAAAATCTATTTTTCGAGAGATCCCTGGTCCAACAGCAGCAGGGGGAACAAAGTTTCAGACAAAACAACATACATACACTAAACAACATTGAACAAAACTATACACACATACAATACAACAATGACATATTCCGTAAAGAAACACGAACTAGGAAACAGGTGTCCTAAAAACAATTACAATCTTCTAAGATATTTACATCAACCAAGTGTTTAAACTCCACTAACGTGACTAGATCATCAAATTTTAACATTTTCACGAGAGAATTCCAGGACCACGGAGCTGAGTAACATTTCTACCATGACCTGTTCTAATTCTTGGTACTGTTAAAAGCAAGTGAGAATGGGACCGTAATTGATATTTATTTACTGACCTGACTAAAAAAGTGCAATTTTACCCAGTATTGCCTTATAAATCAGTGTATACCAGTGCCTTATAAATCAGTGTATACCAGTGTTTAAGCCGGGTAACCAGCCAACGGCTGCTAGAGATCACAATGATGTGTTAGACGTTTTTGATTGGTAATGAACCTGAGGGCAGCACGATACACTGCATCCAGTGCTCTCAGGGTAGTAGATGAGGCCTGCATATATTTAACATCACTAAAATCTAAAACAGTCAGTAATGTACATCGTACCAGACCGCTCCACCGGTGCCCAGTCCTTCCTGGCCTCCAGAGAAAAACAAGCCTTATGCCGGTTCATAAAAACCTATTCTCAGGTTGAGCTTCCTTATCAAGTTCTCTACATGAACCGTGAAGCTCAGCTTGTCATCCACCCACACTCCCAGATATTTGTACACTTTGACTTGCTCTATCGTATGTCCATCCAATGTAGCAATGCCATGATTAGTAACATGCATGGCATTTGAAAATACCATGCATTTTGTTTTACCCGAATTCAGAACCAGCTTCAAATCATACAGATTCTGTAGTATGATGTTAAATGCTCTTTGGGCATGTTCAAAAGCTAAAGATAAACTACTACCACTTGAATTGAGAACAGTATCATCTGCATAAAAATGAACATCCTCTGTTTCAATATGATCCCCAATGTTGTTTATATACAAAATAAACAACAGTGGGCCCAAAATAGAACCTTGTGGAACACCTGAGAACAACTCAATGGACTCAGATGTACAACCATCCGCCATTGCACATTGTGTACGATTTGATAGGTCATTTCTAAACCAATCTAGAGCATGACCAGTAATTGCACAACATTTTAACCTTTGCACCAACACAGCACGTTCCACGGTGTCAAATACCTTAGACAAATCAATAAAGACAGACACACAATGTAACTTCTTGTCAAGAGCACAGTGGATGTCATGTAAAACCTTCAATATTGCTTAAACAGTGCTGTGGCCAGACCTAAAACCAGATTGTATTCCATTTAAGATGAGGCAGCACAAAAGCAGATTTCCATAACTTCGGGATTACCTTAACGTCAAGAGTGAGGTAAAAAATACATGTTAAAGGGGGAGCAATAATGTCTGCAGCTAGATGTAGGAGGCGAGGGTCTAGATCGTCAGGGCCAGGGGATTTCTTTCAGGGCTTTACTCACTTCTGTAACAGAGAAGGATGAGAAGGAGAACCTGGTAAAGGAGTGCACAGGTGTGTCATGTAAATTCACAGGGGGCTCATTTAGACCTTTAACCTTTTCAAATAAACTGCCTGCATGTAGAAAATGCTGATTTAAGGCTTCAGAATAGAGCTTCTCTCAGTTACCATCTGTGTATCTACCAGCAACTGTTTTGGAAGTGGTGTATCTTTTTTGCACACCAAGCCTTTCACTACAAAATGTAGAGGAATTATTTAAATTATCTGAAGTAGATTTAAGGTAGTGGTCTGCTTTGAGTTTTCGTGTCATAGCCACACCCAGATTTCAAAGCCGTTTAAAAGCCATCCAATCATCAGCTAAACCAGACCCTCTTGCTTAAGCCCACATAGCATTATGTTCCCTTATGATTTTAGGAAGTTCCTCAGTAAACCAAGGGTTCTATCTCGTGGGGTAAACGGCTCCGGCCATGGAGCTGGGCAAATAACCGGGCCCGGAATGGGCACCGGTGGGGCAAACGGCTCCGGCCATGGAGCGGGACCATTAACCGGGCCCGGACTGGGCACCGGTGGGGTAAACGGCTCCGGCCATGGAGCGGGGAAAACAACTGGGCCCGGACTGGGCACCGGTGGGGCAAACGGCTCCGGCCATGTAGCTGGGAGATTTACCGGGCACGGACTGGGCACCGGTGGGGCAAACGGCTCCGGCCATGGAGCGGGGAAAACAACCGGGCCCGGACTGGGCCCGTTTGCACTGGAGCGGAGCAGACTGCCGGACCCGGACTGGGCACCGGTGGAGCGAACTGCTCTGGCTCAGGAGCGGAGCAGACGGCTGGACCCGGAATGGGCACCGGGGGAGCGGACTGCTCTGGCTCAGGAGCGGAGCAGTCGGCTGGACCCGGAATGGGCACCGGTGGAGCGGACTGTTCTGGCTCAGGAGCGGAGCAGACGGCTGGACCCGGAATGGGCACCGGTGGAGCGGACTGCTCAGGCACTGGAGCGGAGCAGACGGCTGGACCCGGAATGGGCACCGGTGGAGCGGACTGCTCAGGCCCTGGAGCGGAGCAGACGGCTGGACCCGGATTAGGCAATGGTGGAGCGGAATGTTCCAATCCCCGAGCAGTGTTGACTTCGGGGCTGCGGACCTTCGCTGGAGGTTCCGGGCTGCGGCCCGGGAGTGGAGTAGATGACTGGACCTGGACTGGACCACTCCGCCATCTCCCTCTCAACCTCTTCCTCTATCTCCCTCAGTTCTTCCAGAACCTCTCCAAAATGCTCCTCCAAATACACCTCCTGTTCTTTGCTCTGCTCCCCCCATTTGTACCTCGGCATCTCCATGCTCCACGGGGGGGGGGGGGGTGGGGGGTGGTATTGGCTCCTCCTGCCTGTAGCCAGACCACCCAAATAGCCCCCCCTCAAAATTATCTTGGGGTTGTTTGCGGGCTCCTCTCCGTCTCGCGCGACTTACGCTGCTTGGTCTCGCTGTGGTGGGTCGTTCTGTCACGTGAGGGTGCATAGGGAGACCAAGACGCATTTTAATATTACTGTGTATAACAAACACCAATGACGAACTACTGCACAAAACAAAACACGATATACAAACGTCACGTATACAAAACAAACACGAATGAATAGACGTAATAGACGAAGCACACTTACTGTCACCGTGACTGCGAAATAATTACGACATATAACGATAACGACCCACAACCCAGTGTGAAACATACCAACCTATGTAGGATCCCTAATTAGATACGATGCACTACAGCTGCCTCTAATTAGGGATCCCACACAAACCACCACCAGAAACAGAAAGAATAGAACTGTCAGTCTCTGACCATGGCTACATAGAGAAGCAAATGGGCTTCTCTATGGCCAGAGCCTGACAGGTTCTCTCTGCCCTTAATCCTGAATTTTGAAAGGGACATGCCTATTGCAAACATCCTGGAATGCGTTGTGGAATTAAGAAAAGGCTAATTCAACATCAGGGATTAATTTAATTCTATTCCATTCAATGCTAAATAGATCATGTAAAAAACATTGAATATCAAACTGCATCCAGTTTCTTTTCAAAATGACAAGTGGAGATCTCTTAGGAATTTTACCATCTCACACAGGCAATAGCTCAGTGATCACCAGTCATTTGCAAAAATAACAGAAGCATTAAAACCACGAGGAGTATTTGTTAAGATCAAATCAATCAAAGAGGATTTCAGAGGATACTTTATATTCGACCTAGTTACACTGTTGACAATCTGAGTGAGACTATAGCTATTGCATAGAATTTTGAGTTGATCCGAAGTTGTTTAGGAGAAATGAAGCATCACTGTAGCCCTGAAGCATCACTATAGCCCTGAAGCATCACTGTAGCCCTGAAGCATCACTGTAGCCCTGAAGCATCACTGTAGCCCTGAAGCATCACTGTAGCCCTGAAGCATCACAGCGACATAAGAAATCCTTGTCTCATTGGGTTTTTCTTTGTGGTTTGTATTTTAAAGAGTTGAACTTCGGGAGACTGGCTGCAGAAGTCACACGCCTTACAAACTGGTAAGCTTTGCCAGACTTGTAAGGAGAGGGATCACCCTGAGGCAAAGTCCTAGCAAAACAATGTTTGAGAAGCATGGAAAGACCCAGAGCGAGCTGCTTTCAAGTCACCATCAAGCACAGGCATTGGCTTAACTCCTACTTGAGCAAAAGACATTAGCCATCTTGACTTCTACACCAGGCCTCATTTTTATACTATTCTGTATGCTGTGTTTTTTTTATTGCCACTTAGTGGGTACAGGAGTTCTGTATTGTATTGTATATCTCCCCCCTCCTTTCTTCTCTTATTTCTTCTCTCTCTCCATCCCTCCTTACAAGAGAGACAGACAGACAGTCCTGAGGCTGAGTAAGGGTGTCTTTTGTCTGTCTGTCTCTCAGTCACATGTATGGTGAGGTTTCCATACCCCTGTCTGTCTGTCTCTCAGTCCCATGTATGGTGAGGTTTCCATACCCCTGTCTGTCTGTCTGTCTGTCTGTCTGTCTGTCTGTCTGTCTGTCTGTCTGTCTGTCTGTCTGTCTGTCTGTCTGTCTGTCTGTCTGTCTGTCTGTCTGTCTGTCTGTCTGTCTGTCTGTCCCTCAGTCACATGTATGGAGAGGTTTTCATACCCGTCTGTCTTTCTGTCTGTCCCTCAGTCACATGTATGGTGAGGTTTCCATATCCCTGTGGCTGCAGTGTCAAGCCAATCTGCCAGGCTTACACACAAGCACACACACACACACACACACACACACACACACACACACACACACACACACACACACACACATACACTCACACACACACACATGCACACACACACACACACACACATACACTGTACACACAGCTGGGCCTCCACGCCGCTACAAATGCACAGGTCCCCACCAAGCAGCTTCTGGGCAGGGAGCCACAGTACAGGGAAGGGGGGATGGAGGCAGGGTGCCAGACTCCATTGCCTATGGGCTGGATGCTGCCTTGTCTCGCTGGCCCCTCTTACTGGGCCTTTCCATCCTGAACTGTCTGTTTTTACTACACGCGTGCAGAGCCATGCCAAGCCAAACAGCCCTCCTGGTCTCCCATATCCATGCAGCAGCCACCGTGGGGCAGAGGGGGCAGCAGACAACACCAGGCCCCCTGATAGGATCACTCTTCTGGGGCTTCGGAAGGCACCAAGCCCTCCTCCTGTTAGATGTAGGGGACAGCAGCAGAAACAGGATCAACAGGGTGGTTTCAGCTGATTAGTGTCCTGCCTCTGACTGTCCAGGTGGAGGTGCTGTGGTGTTCTAACTGTTTCCCACCAACATGCCACTCATCCTCACATTTTCAACCTCCATTCGTAGGCTCTTGGGCACACACCGTGAACGACCTGTTCAGGATGGCTTTATGAGACAAGGTGGCAGACAGTGGCAGGGTGGGGAGGTAAGGAGAGTGAGCCCCTCTCACTGCTGGTGCTGACAGTATTACTGCGCTACCCAGGGCGCTGACTGATGACTACTGTGTGGGGCAGAGGCGCTGAATGATGAGATGTATGCCTGCCCGATGGGTCTGAGCCCTCAGCCCCCCCATCGCATGACAGAAGCTTATTCAGATGGAACGTAATATTTAGATAGATAGGTATCATGTAGAACAGAAAGTATCCCTTGAACAAAAGCATGAAGGCATCGTGCCAGCTCTATATATAACATTTCTATCTTGTAGCTGAACACACACACCCTGGCTGCACCTAGGCATATATTTTCCCTCTCAAAAATACATAAAAATTACTTTATGGTACTGTAGGTTCTATTTAATTCGGTGCTAGAACATCTCTCATCTGTACATGAAACCCGCAGGGCTAGACGTACAGACCAGGAGCTCAGCCTGACCTGGGATCCTGTTGGTGCGACTCCCATCCAGTCACCCCACCTCTGCTCTGTCTGCACCGTATTCATTAGCACTGCTAATGCTACTAAAACACAACTTTATGGGAGTGTGTGGTGTCCCACAGGACAAATTAGCCTACAGATTGGTACATTCAGGGAATAAAAAGAGCCATTCAAAGAGCAGACTGTTCCAATTTTGTCATTAGTTTTACTACTAGCAAGAGAATAAGTTGGAGGCAGCCAGTGCTTGACTTTTCTAACTATATTCAACCTTTCTCGATCTCCAAATGCCCGCTCACTCCGTCTCCAACCCCTCCCCACTGTAGTAAAGATAAGCTTTCACTGTGTCTGAATATCAGATTTCTCTGTTGAAGTAGAGCCTTCGGCCCTAACTCGATTTCAATTGATCCACACTGGTTAAAGGGATGAAGCAGTCATACTGTGTGGGGTAATAACCCTCCACCAGACCTTCACCTGAACACCCAGGACCATAGGCGTGGCTGGATATGGGGCCTATAGAAGGCTTCAGGTGGGATACCTCCAGGCCCAGCAGTGTGGCTGTCTCAGTCCCGGGCTCAGGCCCAGAATAGGTCCAGTGACTGATGTGTCCTGCAGTGCCATGTGGTGGTTCTATTAATCTGACAGCTCCCTATAACCAGCCCCATTCATCATGCTCTTACTTATCACTAACACTCCCAGGGATACGGGTAAAGACAAAAATAGCAGGCGCACACACACACACACACATTCTCTCTCTCTCTCTCTCTCTCTCTCTCACACAATCACGTGCACGCACAGGCACACTGTATGCAATTGTTTTAATTTGCTTGTAAAAATATACAGAAGAAATATGTAACACCGATGAACACTAATAGCTTGTGTCGTTCCTCTTATAAAGAAGCCATTTCTCCAATTCATATGGAACTGTTATTCTACAGCGATGGACACTTATGAAAATGTTATGGTAACGTAGCTCTGGATTAGGTGTCAGTCAGCAAGCAGTCCGCAGTGGGGGGGGGGGGGGGGGGGACGCCGGTGATGATGATAGTCTGGTTACCAAAAGGTTTCAAATTAGGACGCTTCACATAACCCCTGTATTCTTCATTAAATAGACATAAATCACATAGGATTGTTGTATATACGTATATTGTTTATGTCAATTCATAGCTCTCCACTCATCTGTAGACCACATGGTGGAGGTGTGCTGTCAGAAATCCCTCACAGCCAGCCCTCTCTGACCAGTAGAGCTCATGTGAAGAAAAAAAAAGTGCCAGACTATCAGACTCCAAGACCACAAGGCCTCCACTGAGTCAAAGAGGCCTTCTTCTGTGGGGAGTGGACCTCCTCTCTCCCTCTCTCTCCCCCTCTCTCTCTCTCTCTCTCTCTCTCTCTCTCTCTCTTTCTCTCTCTCTCTCTCTCTCTCCAGAGTCAGGGCTGAGCCCTGACCACCACATACCTTCTCTCCCCTTCCATCCCCTCCCTGGTCAGGTCTGCTGTCTCCTGTCCCCTCACACCTGGCCCACGGACACAAACAAACACACACGTCCAAATCATCAGTTTACAAAACACACCTGCCAATCTCGCCAGGCAGCTTTGCTACTGTAACCAAAAAGGTCACCCACTCAAATATCCAAGAGGATGGAAAAATGTTTTTACATTATACAGTACCATTTACAGAGCTCAGTTGAGCAAGAGGCATGATTTGTTAAAGGTGAACAAATTAAAAAATTTGATATAAAATAAGGAGAAATGGTCATTGAGCAACATTAAAGCTACAATATGTAACATTAAAGCTATTTCTGTGCGTCCCGTTCTTAACTTTTGTTATTGCGTCTTTTAATTTTGGTTTTCTACACCAGTTTCAAAAAGCTGAAAATACAATATTTTTGGTTATTGAAAAGATATTTCACAGCAGTTTAGGTGGTACACCGATTTTCTACATTACACATAGCTTATTTTGTCACATAAACAAAAATTAGGCAAACTACTAGAATTTTAGCAAAAAGGGAACTGACGGAGCGATTTCTGCATATTGCACGTTTAATTCAGAGAGAGCTAAGAGGGGTATGTGTTCGGAAGAAGGGATGCTGGTGGCTTCGGCCAACTATAAAATACCACAGAGTGCAGGGAACAGGATGTATCAGGGATGTGTCAAAGCTGGGCCTGATGGGATAGCTGGCACCCTCTGAGTCACTGAGGCAGGCAGCCGTCCCGCCGGCCGTCGCTATAAACCATTTCTCTCCAGCTTGGCGCTTGTGCATTACTAGGAATTTGTCGGGACCGCCCGATTGTTTTCTCTTTAAACCATGCTTGTTTTCGCTTCGGGTTTTCTTTCGCATGCAGTGTGATTATTTGGTGAATGGACTCCTTTATAAACTGCGAGGTGGCTGTGGTCTCCGCCGCCTTGCCGCCAGCCACACGTCGCACAGAGAGCTGTGATTCTGGTTGTACAGAGAGAGAGAGAGAGAGAGAGAGGTAGCCTGGTCCCTGGTCTGTTTTGTGCAGTTTTAGCCTGGTCCCAGATCTGTTTGTGCTGCCGTACCAACTAGACAGCAAGACCGCACAAACAGATCTGGGACCAGTCTAAAAGAGAGGGACACGTATGGTATGTGTAGACGGATATAGCCTAATAGGCGATGACACCAGCCTACATATACATTACTACCCACCAGGCCTGATGAACACCAAAGAGCTTTACAGAAAACCAATGAGGTTTATTTGACATGATTTGATCTCAGATATCAAAATACTAATGTAAACCACATATAAACAACAATGAAATAATCCGAAAACTACCCCAGAAAAGCCTTTCACAAACAGAAATGAACACTTTTGTTTCACTCGATTGCTATTCCAGCTAAAATGTTCTCCTTACCGTTAGATTTCCAGAAAGAGCAGATTGCCCTTATTTTCCAGTTTGTCCGTAACCTTAGACGACGGTAATGTTTATCAATGGTCTACACGAGGAAAGAGAAGTGAAGACGGAGATGGAGGTAATGACAGAAAGGCCCTGTTTTACGACTCTGACATTTATTGATGATCTTCCTTTGACCGGGTGCACACATCCTGCTGTGTGTTTAGAGTTCAGTGTGACCAAGACCAATACCACCCATATTACGAATGACAGGTGTATGTGTGTGTTCAGACCACATATGTTGAACATCCACATAGTGTCATCTATCTACCAGAGCCCATATGTGATTCATAGTGTCTGGCCCAAAACCAGGCCCTGTTAAAACGCCCTGCCCACAGTTCCAGTAAGAGTTGAGAAAGTGAGAGAGGGAGGGAAGGAGGGAGGGATCAGGAGAGGAAAAGGGGTGTGTACATGTGTGCGTGTGTTTGACATTTCAGTCAGAGTACAAGGAGAGAATACATAATCCCTGAGGTATCCCTCACCCCATTCTATTTAAAGCCACATTGTGAATGGATTATTTGACTTGTCCGCTACGCGTGTTTGTATTTCCTTCTCGTAAACCATGAGTCTAGAGCCTTACGTCAGATTGTGGCGCAGGAGCTTTCCCAGTTCTCCTCATTTTAACTATGGCACACTTTGGTTAACAAGACTGGCCAAAGTTGGAATGAGGATTGGTCATTTAAACAGATGACATGGCATTAGTATAATTTACTGAAGGTACTGATGTCCCTCCACTCTCCATACCCTTTTTATCCTATGTCATCTACAGCTGTGACTCCTGGTGTTCCTGGCTGTGAATCAGTTCCTGTAGTCCTGAGCAGGACAGCTGCAGCCACAGCTGTGTGTGTCTATCTCTCTGTATAATGCCCACACAGCAGCTGGGAGAGAGAGAGAGGGGCCTTTTCCACTGCAGTCAGTAGCACCTGGGCCTGTGTAGCTGGACAGGACAACCTGGCAGTCAAGGCAACCCAGCATAGCATAGCTTACTCTTCCTACCTGGTGTACTTAGCTTGGCATAGCTCAGCACAGCTCAGCTCCGCTTAGATTGTATTAGCTCAGTTCAGTTAAGCTACTAAGGTAGGTTCAGCTCTGACATCAATTCCACAGTAGCAGAGAAATGCTGAGACTCCAAGTTTTTCACTTTTAAATGTACACCAAACGAAAACCAGTGAATGCAAAGTGAAACAAACCATACAATTATATGCACAAGGTAACAGATTGCGAAGTTTGGTAATAGAATAAAATGAAATATATCTGAATTTTCTAATAAAATGTTATTGGTGCTGTTTTATGCCGTCATTCTATTACCAAACTTTGCATATGTACTGTTCTTTAATTACATTTATTTTTGTAAAAATGTCAGTGTAAATTCTTAAAAGTAGTACTTTTGCATAGAGTCGTATAGTTTATTTAACTTTGCAATCATTGGTTTTTGTTTGACATACATTTTAAAGTCTCAGCATCACTCTGTTATTGTGGAATTGCCCATACCATTTAAAAAGGGGGACTATCAGGTCAAGGATAATTTCAGGAAACTTCTAAAACGTGTCTTTCTGTTCAGTTGTTTATTTTAATGACTGAGTCTTTATTATTTTGTGTTGACTTACATATCTTTTTGTGCTTTAAAGTCAGTACCCTTGGCCAAGTTTCCTTTAGACACATCGACAGTCGGCTCAGATCGTTTGGCGCTCCATGTCTGAGTGAACTGAACATGCAGGGCTTGAGGTTTGAAACTAAATCATTCATGGGTTAAGGGGAGGTGTACTTGCATGCGAAACGCAGGTACCTTGTTTAATTTAATTTCTACCCCCAGAGAAAAAATGCTACTTACAGACACCGATCCTACACGACTCGGAGTGCCTGTAGAATCAGTAACAATCCGTGAAAACGTTGGCTCCCAAAAGTGCACATTAGGATTGCAGCTTTTTCTTGCCTTGAATAAATAGAACATGCTATTCACGTCACATCTTGCCAGTATCCATCACTGCAGAGTGGCCAGGCTTCCACGAACGTCTTGTATTAAGTTCCCCCAATAGAGGCAGGTTACAGAGAGTCGCTGCCAACAATGTCCGTAGAGTACAAATGTTTATTTAAAAAGTTATGTTTGAGTATTGATTTTATTCCATTTTTCCCCTCATGCTCTTTGGCTCAGGTAGAGTGCCTGTCCATCAAGGGTTTTCCCTTCAAGCCAAAGCCAGAGCCCATCTCATAAGGAGTCCTACAGTGTATTGTGACCCTGTCAGCTTGGAGTGAGCCTCGATAAGCAAGGCAGTGTTGCCTCGTCCAAGCAAAATAAGTTAGAGGGCTGAGTAGATTTCATATCATACTCTGGATATAGAATATCTCACCTACTAGTAGGGAAAACGTAACAGTTAACATTAATATCTGATTCCTTCTTTTTCCTTTCCTAGTTTCTAGAATTTTTTCAAACTTAAAGTTTAATTCTAAAGTCAATTACTAAAAGTACAAGTTGTCTTCAAACTCTAAACCTGTATCACATTGTGAAGTAGCAGCACAGGGCCGCACAGGACCACAGACAAATATCCCATAAAGAAAACAGTTCTTCATCTTCTTGGATACCCTCATCTGTAGGATGAGCCAGTGCCTCATGCCACAATGGACATGATACCCTGCCCCCTGCAGATACTTACCAACCATGGTAAAGTTTGTTGTATTTACTCTAGAGGATTAGAGGAACCCATCCCTCATCAATCCTGTACACAGCGGTCTTGCAGTACACATGTTCGGGGGAGCTTCAGCCTCAGCCTCTATGTGCGTGACATCCCCCAGAGGCCTCCTGCTCATTAAAAAAAAAGCCAAGATCAGCAGCTGCTTAATGCTCAAAGACATTTACAATCAGGCCAAATACCTGTTTTATTGTGCCAGTGACATTAACAAGTTTAGAAGACTCTTCCAAAACTAATGGTAGAGGTCCAGTATCTGAAATCCTACCATGATGCCATTGGCTGATTTAACTGATAATGGAGTGAGGGTCTTATACAAGGGCCTGCACATGTACGGTACCGAGCACAAGGGGGATAGTTTGCTAGACTGTATCAAACAAACATATGGAATTTCACACATAATACACACACAAAAGGGTGAAACCAACAGGACTCAATCTCTTTTCTCTGATCTGTATATTGGCCCGTCATATCATAAAACACCAGATTTTTTAACTTTTTACCTGTAATAGTTATCCAAATATGAATACCAGATCCCTTATACGGTATAAGAACAATGCACTGTCAATGCACTGAATCTGATTAAAGCTACTTGTTTTGGCAGTATTGAGCATAACTCTACATAACTCTATCTGCACATCAGGTCATTTTAAATCGTCCAATCTTAGCGAGGCAAAATTGCTGTTTGGTCTGCAGTTGAAGGTTAAACCTATCAAGCGGCACGTTAAATAATTTGACGGGACGGTACATTTTACCCTCTTAGGTTCTTATTTCCCTCAACATTTGTGAGAGATATTCCTTGTCCCAAGAGCAACAGTGGGACAGATGACATCATCATTCTGCGTCACAGGCAGACGGCATTGATAAATGACGCACCGACTATGTTGTTCTTGACATTGACGCCTGGTTTTGCTCTCTGGGACTTTCTAGAAATCAACAGTAGGCAGACTAGCAAAAGGAAAGGCGTGACTAAGATTGCAAGTACTGCACACACAGTTGTACTGTCGGCTAGTAAATTGCCATCACTTTAGTTGACACAGCAAATAGGCTATTTCAGAACAGTGCCCAGTCCCATTTCAGTCCATAGGACTTCAGGCCCCATAAAAATGAGGCAGGTAGAAGCAGTTGGGATAGCAGCACAGAGGGGTTGGCTGTGGTTTTGTGGTAGGCCGAGAGAGAGGCATGGGAGATGTAAAGAATGGGACGTGGCTCATTAGCTGTCAATCAGATAATCCCAGCCGCTGACATGAGCATTAGGGTGTAATTATGTGTGTTAACCAGGCAGCACAGACCATGCTTTTTGGCACAGCGAAACACATCATATCTGATCAGAGTGGGCCTAGTCTTGGCAAGCATCGTCGACCTGTGCCAAGGGCCCCTCTGCTAAACACACGCACACACACGCACACACGCACACACACACACACACGCACAGTGAGTTTAGTTAACTTGAGTGGCCTGCTTAGTCCCCAGACCTCAACCCAATAGAGCATCTTTGAGATCAGATGGAATGGGCTGTTTGCGGCATGAATGTACCACCATCCAATCTGCAACAACTGCGTGATGCCATCGCGTCACCATGGACCAACATCCCTGTGGAACGTTTCTGACACCTTGTAGAATTCCCTGAACAATTCAGGCTGCTCTGGAGGCAAAGGGGGTCCGACCCAGTACCTAATAAACTGGCCGTTGAGTGTACGTACGGACACATGCACACATACACACACACACACACACACATGCTTGTACACACATGCGTACGAACACTGCACGCACGCACACACTAACACATACACACACACCGTTCAATGGCCCATTACTCCTGATGATGAACTGTAAACAGACACATTAGTCTTCTTTGTGTGTTAGAATAATGAAGACAGCAGAGTGAAGTGAAGATGAATAAGATGAGAAGGTGCTCCTGCTGGCCCAATTTAATTATGGGATCTAAAGTCAGACATGGCAACACTTCATACTTCATTTGTTTTCAGAGCTACGGCCCTCTTACAAAACTCAGCGTAATTTGGACCACATGTGCCTTTATGTGCCATCTAGAAATAAAATCTGGATGTTTCAGAAATTTTTGGGCTAGAAGGCCTAATTTACCTCCTAGCTCCTCCCCTCTGGCTTTGCTCTCTCCACATCTCCCTCTGACAGGACAGGAGCCGATGCAAAGACAGATGACAAGGTGGGGGAGATCCTGTTTTGGAGTGAAGGCAGACTGAGAGGGCAGACAGACAAGCATACATACATGCTCTATTTGAGGTAAGGCAGACAGGAGAGGGAAGACAGACAGATAGATGGACAGACATTCTCCTGACCTGCATTAACCATCATCACATGGCTCCCTCTGTCACCTCCACAGCCCTTGGGGCTTGTAGACCTCCATGTCTCCCCTGGGAGTCTCTACAGTGTGGCTCAGAGTCCACTCTCTGACACAGGCCTCCTGTCCTGTACGTCAACTCTGTGACCACCTTCATTTGTGACAGGTTTCGGCAGTAAGAACGACTACTTCCAAAGATCCAAATGTTCAGGGAAGATACTGTACGTTCCAAATTAGGACGTTGACTAAAAGAGGGATTACAGTGATTGTTGTATTTTGGCCATAATGTCTTTCACAACCTTGTCTGTGTCCCTCATGGATTGGCCATCTGGGGGCAAAGCTTCATGACATGATTCACAGATCCACAGCAGAGTGGAGCCTCGAGATAAAAGTGCCACTGACCTGCTCTCTCCACTGTCCGTCACATGACAAGTGACACATGGGTCATGTACTCAGACATAAAGAGAAACATGTGTCATATCTGTATCTGTGGATGTTCTAACCACTTTAAAGCCATAATATTCCTCTGCCATATGCTGCATCATACAATATCAGTGGCCTTTCTGTATGATAATAAAAGCTGCTGTGTTTGTTGTGAGAGCGTACATATGGTTTGTACAAGTCCTCAGAGGCCAACGGGGCAATCACAACAGCTCCCTGTAGCTGTGGTGTATTTAAACTACTGTACTGAGACATCTCTCCATAGTTTAGGATAAATCACATTTAAGAGTGGTTGTTTTTGCAGGATATCAAACTGTATTATCACAAACATCACCTAATTTGGCATGCTTGTTCAGATGGTCCCTGGACTATACTGCAGTCTCTTACAGTGGAACGTGGATCTTGTGAGTGTGTCAGTGGGTCTTGGGTCTTCAACCATGAGATTTACTGTAATTTGAAATAACAAATGAGTGTGTACAACTTGTGTAATAGTTTGACCTTGATTACGTCTGATGTCATCGACATTGACATTCCCCAAAGGCACGTTCTCGAAAATGATTTCCAACATGGACGCACAATCTCCGCAATTCAAATATCAAATATTTTCGACAACAGTGGATACTTTTTCAATTGTAAACAGATATTAATTGTTTATTTGTATTGTGTGTTAATCTGTTTAATTTTGAAGTATAATCTCTAAAGCTAGCAATCAGGCTAACTACGGCAGGCAAGCCAGGGCTAACGTTTTGCCATAACAGTTTAAATCAAGTTAAGCTACGGCCATTATTATCAGTGGAAAAATTAAATTCAGGCAAGCCAAGTTATGCGTACATGCATGACAACGTGAAGCTAACTGGACTTGAAAGGATGCCATGCACTGTTTTCTTTTCCACACACAAGCTACACCGGAGCACATGCTGCTGCCCAAGGTTTTACACAATGGGTCAATCACTTTACTAGATAGTTACGGGATCTTGTAATATTTGACCGTTGTTTGTGTGGCATAGTTATGGAGAATTCCAACAATGTTAAGATTCCTATCCCTATCCGAATTGTGCAACAACGCACCTCCTCAGGAGGCACTTGCCAGCCAGCGTGTTTTCAGGTTCATATATGATGATGGAATAATGTCTTTGTGGCTAGAAAAATAAATGCTGAACCATGCTTATTGGCAATTTGTAACTATGCCACTTAGCTAGCTAGCTTGTTAGATAGCAGCTAGATGGAGTACAGATCGAGTGACCGGAAGTGACTTGTCATTGCAGGTTAGGTGAGTATTTTAGCTAATCCTAACACTTTACCTAACCTTAACCTAATTCTCCTAACCTGCTATGTTAATTGTCCTAACCTGCTGCGTAAGTTCTCCTAACCTGCTATGAAAAGGTTACTTCCAGTCGTAGCTGTATTCCACCTAGTCAAAACCATTGAACAGGGGAGAATCTCAATTACATACCCTTGATTCCTCACATCCTCGCTTCTCAACTCCTTCTCAAAACCCATTGGATGAAAAGGTAGGAGGTCCCGTTCTTCTGACCTTCTTATCCATTGGGTTTTGAGACTGACGCGAGGAGCGAGGATGAAAATAAATGCAATTGAGATTCTCCCCATGACACACATAACTTAAAGAAGACATTGGCAAACAGACACCAGTACATGATGGTCTGTCTCTATCATCTCACTCTGTGCACCATAATGTTTCAAACCGAAAGAAACATATACAGTGGGGAGAACAAGTATTTGATACACTGCCGATTTTGCAGGTTTTCCCACTTACGAAGCATGTAGAAGTCTGTAATTTTTATCATAGATACTCTTCAACTGTGAGTGACGGAATCTAAAACAAAAATCCAGAAAATCACATTGTATGATTTTTAAGTAATTCATTTGCATTTTATTGCATGACATAAGTATTTGATACATCAGAAAAGCAGAACTTAAATATTTGGTACAGAAACCTTTGTTTGCAATTACAGAGATCATACGTTTCCTGTAGTTCTTGACCAGGTTTGCACACACTGCAGCAGGGATTTTGGCCCACTCGGGGCTGGCCCAGATCCTTCAGGTTTCGGGGCTGTCGCTGGGCAATACGGACTTTCAGCTCCCTCCAAAGATTTTCTATTGGGTTCAGGTCTGGAGACTGGCTAGGCCACTCCAGGACCTTGAGATGCTTCTTACGGCTGTGTGTTTCGGGTCGTTGTCATGCTGGAAGACCCAGCCACGACCCATCTTCAATGCTCTTACAGAGGGAAGGAGGTTGTTGGCCAAGATCTCGCAATACATGGCCCCATCCATCCTCCCCTCAATACGGTAAAGTCGTCCTGTCCCCTTTGCAGAAAAGCATCCCCAAAGAATGATGTTTCCACCTCCATGCTTCACGGTTGGGATGGTGTTCTTGGGGTTGTACTCATCCTTCTTCTTCCTCCAAACACGGCGAGTGGAGTTTAGACCAAAAAGCTCTATTTTTGTCTCATCAGACCAAATGACCTTCTCCCATTCCTCCTCTGGATCATCCAGATGGTCATTGGCAAACTTCAGACGGGCCTGGACATGCGCTGGCTTGAGCAGGGGGACCTTGCGTGCACTGCAGGATTTTAATCCATGACGGCGTAGTGTGTTACTAATGGTTTTCTTTGAGACTGTGGTCCCAGCTCTCTTCAGGTCATTGACCAGGTCCTGCCGTGTAGTTCTGGGCTGATCCCTCACCTTCCTCATGATGCCCCACGAGGTGAGATCTTGCATGGTGCCCCAGACCGAGGGAGATTGACCGTCATCTTGAACTTCTTCCATTTTCTAATAATTGCGCCAACAGTTGTTGCCTTCTCACCAAGCTGCTTGCCTACTGTCCTGTAGCCCATCCCAGCCTTGTGCAGGTCTACAATTTTATCCCTGATGTCCTTACACAGCTCTCTGGTCTTGGCCATTGTGGAGAGGTTGGAGTCTGTTTGATTGAGTGTGTGGACAGGTGTCTTTTATACAGGTAACGAGTTCAAACAGGTGCAGTTAATACAGGTAATGAGTGGAGAACAGGAGGGCTTCTTAAAGAAAAACTAACAGGTCTGTGAGAGCCGGAATTCTTACTGGTTGGTAGGTGATCAAATACTTATGTCATGCAATAAAATGCAAATTAATTATTTTAAAAATCATACAATGTGATTTTCTGGATTTTTGTTTTAGATTCCGTCTCTCACAGTTGAAGTGTACCTATGATAAAAATTACAGACCTCTACATGCTTTGTAAGTAGGAAAACCTGCAAAATCGGCAGTGTATCAAATACTTGTTCTCCCCACTGTATGTAGTTTTAACTCTGTTCCAAGTCACTGTTTATTTACACAAATATGTCATGCTTTAATATACACTGTACATAAATATACAGTGCTTTCGGAAAGTATTCAGACCCCTTGAATTTTTCCACATTTTATTACGTTACAGCCTTATTCTAAAATGCATTATATAAAACAATTTCCTCAGCAATCTACACACAATACCCTATGACAAAGCAAAAACCCTTTGCTATGAGACTCGATATTGAGCTCAGGTGCATCCTGTTTCCATTCATCATCCTTGATATGTTTCTACAACTTGATTGGAGTCCACCTGTGGTAAATTCAATTGATTGGACATGATTTGGAAAGGCAAACACCTGTCTATATAAGATCCTACAGTTGACAGTGCATGTCAGAGTAAAAACCAAGCCATGAGTGGTGCGAGGAGCAGGCACGGGCCGTACCGGGCTGTGGACACGCACCACTGGGATGGTGCGAGGAGCAGGCACGGGCCGCACCGGTCTGTGGATACGCACCATTGGGATGGTGCGAGGAGCAGGCACGGGCCGTACCGGGCTGTGGAGGTGCACCGGTGGTCTGGAGTGAGGAGCAGGTACGGGAGATGTTGTTCTGGACCCTCGAACGGGAGACAAATTGAGTTTTGAAGCCGGATCCGCTGCCTTGTCTAGCCCGGGCAGCAGTGTAGACGAAGGCTCCAGCTGTTCAATTAACCCTACTACTGGTCCCGGACTGAACAACCGGCCTGGCGAGGAGCTCCGGCCCCTCCTCCCTCTTCTCCTCAGGAAAGAGGTGAGCCAGACGCTTGGATTTGTGAGGGTTTGGCTTGGTATCGGGAGGAAGGGCCACCCAGAGTCTCCACCACTTCGCTTGTTCCTCCTTCGACCGATCGAAGAAACCCTCTGGCGTCTTCCTGTTTTCGGCCGTCAAAGGCGGAAGTGGAGGAAGCCCCCACGCTGGTCCATCCACGAGCTCCTCTTCCCCTGCAGGTGTAGAGAAGCCCCAAATGCTACCCACCACCAGTGGCTGTGCTACCCTCGCTCCTCAACGTCTCCGATGACGACACTGGTGCTGTCCACGCTCCTCCACGAAGCCCATAGTGTCGAAACACAGATACTCCTCCTTTTCCTCTCGCTGCGGATTCCCTTGGTGGTGGATCATTCTGTCACGGTGAGTGTGGAGGGAACGAGGCGCAGAGCGAGAGGACGGTGCAAACATGTTTATTTAATAGTAATAAAACTGACAAAAACAACAAATGTAATCCCCTAGAGGGAGTCAGGGACCTGGCCTCAGTCAGGCCCTTACAATGAGGTCGAAGCAATTGTCCATAGAGTTCCGAATCAGGATTGAGGCAGAGATCTGGGGAAGGGTACTGAAACATTTCTGAAGCATTGAAGGTCCCCAAGAACATAGTGGCCTCCATCATTCTTGAATTGAAGAAGTTTGGAACCGCCAAGACTCTTCCTAGAGCTGGCTGCTTGGCCAAACTGAGCAATCGGGGGAGAAGGGCCTTGGTCAGGGAGGTGACCAAGAACTCGATGGTCACTCTGACAGAGCTCTAGATTTCCTCTGTGGAGATCGGAGAACCTTTCAGAAAGATAACCATCTCAGCAGGACTCCACCAATCAAGCCTTTAGAGTAGAGTGACCAGACAGAAGCCACTCCTCAGTAAAAGGCACATGACAGCCCACTTGGAGTTTGCCAAAAGGCACCTAAAGATTCTCAGACCATGAGAAACCAGATTCTCTGGTCTGATGAAACCAAGATTGAACTCTTTGGCCTGAATGCCAAGCATCACGTCTGTAGGAAACCTGGCACCATCCCTACGGTGAAGCATGGTGGTGGCAGCATCATGCCGTGGGCATGTTTTTCAGTGGCAGGGACTGGGACACTAGTCAGGATAGCGGCAAAGAGGAACGGAGCAAAGTTCAGAGAGATCCTTGATGAAAACCTGCTCCAGAGCACTCAGTACCTCCGACTGGGGAGAAGGTTCACCTTTCAACAGGAAAAGTATCCTAAGCACACAGCCAAGTCAACGCAGGAGTGGCTTCCTATAGGGAGGAGGTCAGAGACCTGGCAGTGTGGTGCCAGGACAACAACCTCTCCCTCAACGCAAGCAAGACAAAGGAGCTGATCATGGACTACAGGAAAAGGAGGGCCGAACACACCCCCATTCACATTGGCGGGGCTGTAGTGGAGCGGGTCGAAAGTTTCAAGTTCACCAACAAACTATCATGGTCCAAACACACCAAGAGAGTCGTGAAGAGGGCACAACAATGCCTTTCTCCCCTCAGGAGACCGAAAAGATTTGGCATGGGTCCCCAGATCCTCAAAACATTCTTTAGATGCACCATTGAGAGCATCCTGACCAGTTACATCACCTTAGAGAAGGTAGAGTGCATCACTGGGGCCAAGCTCGCTGGCAAGTGGTACCGGAGTGCCAAGTCTACGTCCAAAAGGCTCCTTAACAGGTTCTGCAATTGAGATTCCTCCAAGAAGTTGATTTGGGATTCAGATGAGGATATACAGTATCTTATTTATTTTTCTTTGTAATAACCTGTTATTTGTTTATAGCAGAATCTCAATTGCATTTCCTTGATTCCATGTGTCCTCTCGCCTTGCCTCCTTCTCAAACCTCATTTGAGGACGCGAAGAATCAAGGACTGAGGATTCGAGAAATCAAGGAAATGCAACTTAGATTCTCCCAATGAATATTGCCTGTGTTCATATTGCACATATTCTTTGCAGGCCTGTGTAGAACAATATGAGAAGCATGTCACCATCATCTTTTATTCTGCACAGACCAACCATGTTAATTTGGGGGCTTACAATGTATCAGTGGAGATCAGGGTTGGGGTCAATTCCATTTCAATTCAGGAAGTAAACTTAATGTCCAATTAAAAAAAATTTTTATTCTCAAAGGAGGCAATGAGTAAAATATAATTTCTTTATTGACTGAATTGAAAAGGAATTTACCCAAACCCTGGTGACGTTGCTGCATCAGACTGTGCTCTCTTTAAATGTGAACCTTTGCGCTGTGTGTTCTCTTTAAATGTGAACCTTTTTTTTCTCTATGCTTGTTCAGGAAACACTCTTTACATCTTATTTGATATTTTCTTATTGTTCCTTACTGTAACAATACATTGATATTATTCATGCTTAGAAGCATAGAAGCATGTCTTAGAAGTCATTAAAAGAAAAAATACAAATTGAATATTGTTTCCTAATAAACAGATTTATGCATTTGTTTATGCATTTTTGGATGAGATTACTGTGCATTGAGTTGCCACAACTTAATTGGTTTAAAGAATGTTGAGTTGTTGCAACTTAATAGGATTAGTTCATTCAGTTTTCTTATATGTTTAAGTAAGCTTATTAACTAATTTGTGTGCACATCAACTTCACTAAAAAGGGTTATGTTACAATACCACTGTATATTTAAGTAAAGTCGACAAGATGAGTACACCACTCAATTATTCAAGTAATGTTAACAAGATGATTTAAGTTAGCTTAACTCAATTGTCTAATGTTACATTTACGTTGTTTATTCAAGTACAGTTAACAAGAACACTTGTTGTGCTTACTCAAACATGGATAGTACAGCATACTCAAATGGTTCAATGTATTCGGTTCCTCAAACCATTTGAGTAAACTTAACTTATCAGGTTTTACAGTGTGGTGGCAGGATGAACATCCTTGTTGTCACGCTATCAAGGCTGTGGTTACTGGGGGAATCTCTGAGTGGCACGGGCCTGGGCCCCAGCGTGAGACCCAGGACAGGACCAGGACCGGTGGAGCCAGCAGGGCGATCCCTCCATCCCTCCCTCCTTAAGTCTCCCTCCCTTCCACACAGTCTGCCATTCACCTCCGCCTGTTTGCACAAAGGGTAACTTATCCCACCTTCTATATCCCTCCCTCTCCCCCCACCCAATATGAACCTAAGCCAGCCCCGACCACAGCTTAATAAAAACCTGATTCCCTGAAACCAGTGCCAGGATCAGGTTGGATCAGGCCTGAGGTAGCAGGCTGTGTGTTGGGTTGGGCTTGGTTGGGGTGGAGGAGAGTGGCCACCATTCAGCCTGGTGTTCATTTAGATTAGGCCTTAGTTAGCTGGGTGAGCTGGAGCAATACTCTCTCTGTCTCTTTCTCTCCTGCAACATCTTACATTGCTCACTGTTTGGGATAAGTGATAGTCCTGGCTCCTGACAAACATCCACCCTCCTTCTTCCCCAAACAAATGAAACTAGGAAACCCCACAACCGTATCCTCAGCAGAGCAGCCTCAGAGTACTGGAGTTGACAAACGTCATAAAAATTCATCCTCTCATAACAGGCCTTTCAACAGCTTCATCAAAACAAGGGTATGCTAACGACGAAAAGCTAGTCCGTGGGGACGCCACAGTCAGGATTGGGTTACTCTTCAGGGGGCACCACTGGCTAGAGCTCATGCTAATGCCTGGAGGAGTCTCCATCAGGACCCTGGGACTTTCAGAGGCTTTTCAACACTTATTAGCCTGAACCCAGCCTCGGTGACAAAGGGAAAGTTTGGACAAACCGCCAAAACATGTTGTCACACCGTGGAGTTCTCAACGTCTCTCAGCCCCAGATAAGCTAATGTTTAGAAAGCTTTAGCTGAGGGACATCTAACCATTAAAAAGAACACACTGACATGACTGGTTAGTCAATGCTTAGTTTGCAACTCAGAGAGTTTAAACAATCTGTCAGTAGTCTAATGGTGAAATATGTAAGCTTCAGACATTATCCTGCCTGCTGTGCTAGCAATGTCATGCCAAATAGCCAGTATTATAATACCCATGACCCCCTACTGAAATAAAGTAGTACAGATAAATGCTACCGTAGAGTTATTTTTCACAGTGTGTCTCTGGACCAGCTGGCAGCGTGATTTAGGCCCTAGTTCTGGCCTTGGCATGTTCGAGCTCAGCCACAACTCAGAGCCAGGGAGGGAGAGGGAGTTGTCCGGCATAAATCTCAGTCTGCCACGATAATGTGACAGAGAGTTTTATGTCGTTCCTGCCCTCTCCCTTTCTGGACTGAACTGGCTTTAGTCTCAGTTACAATTTCTGAGACACAAAACAATCTCTGTAGCAACAACTAATTTGGCTGGAAGTCGAGATTGAGCTCGTTGTGTTTTGTTAAAAGCTATCAAATTAGACGGAGAAGTCTTTACCTTCAATTTGTTCTTCACAATTTTCAAGCCAATCTTCCAATATGAGCATTGCAGTTTGAGCTGTGCAATCTAGCTTTCAAACTGCGAGGCTCTGGCTAGTGTCCAGCTGTCAATGTTTACAGGATATTTCCTCCTCCACGCACTCCTGGCGCTAGTGATCAAGAGGAGTCAAATAAAAACACACACACACACACATCCATCCTAGAGGGAAGGTGAGTAATAAAACCCCAAAATAAACATTATCCCTTTTAAACAACTGCGGTCTTGACTACGTTCCAATGTGATTTCCTAACAATCACTGTGTTGTCTAATATCCAATATTCCAATGTTCTATTGGTTCCATTCTCAGTAATGGGCCTCATTGGAACTCATTATTAAATGTTAAATGTTCATTCTCCATTCTGTGGGTTAGTGCTGCTTGACTGTACTGGGCAAGCTCCCATTGTATTCTATGGATGGCAAAGCTAGTCTTCCCTAGTGTTGCTGATGGGATGACCCACTGACTTTTTCCCATTGTAAACCCTGTTACTACACGCTCCTGTGGGTGGGGAGCAGACAGCATGGAAACATTGTGCTGACATACCTGTAACAGGAACATGCCCCATCAGCCCGCAGAAATCCACGTGTTCACTCGCTGGCTTATAAGCAGCCAGCAGGAATGGGTTACCGTGTGGCTGATGCATGGCTAACGAGGATGGACATCAATCTCCTCCAGAGTGAGTGTACTGGCAATGGGATTCAGACTTCAGGAGATGACTATGACTGTGTATGAGTGTGAGTGTGTGATTGAGAGAGAGAGAGAGAGAGAGAGAGAGAGAGAGAGAGAGAGAGAGGTACATAACTTACGTAGTTGCAAATTCAAAACAAATATCACGTGTGTGATAATAGATAAATCATAGTAGAAACATCAAATGACCCATGTCAACTAAAAAGCAATTTATTCCTCTACATTGCCCAAGGGGATAAACAAGTAAACCCTTGGTTGGAACACACACCCACACACACCCTATCACCATGGCCCAATGGAAAAAGGGCTTACAATTTAATAATACACAGTTAAGCTAAAGTTTATGTTTTCAACGGTGGACCAAATAAATGTGCTGGGTAAACGGGCATAGGATTCTGCCCATTTAGAGCTCTTTTCCAAAGAAAAGATCCCGGGGAAGTGGAGAGGGAAGAGAGGGGCCGTGCAGGGTCTGTTTATTTGTTCAGACCTTTGCTTTTGTGATGTCATCTTTTGACTATAAACATTTATCTCTTTTTTTATAATGTCAGACTAGTCCACCCATGGTGGGTCATTAGCCACCATGCTAAGGGAAGGAGCAGGTAATCATTTGTGGCCTAAAACATGTCTGATTAGCAGTTTGTGGTTGTGTTAAAGAGTTCTTGTTACCCACATCATTTTATGAAGGACCAATTTCATGTATGTCCCTCCCCCTTCATTGAAATACATGTACTCTTCACAAGAGGAAAATGAAATAAATACTTGTATTTCTGTCATTAACATACAGCCTGATGGTTATTTATTTGTATTCATATGGATTAGTGGTCTATGGTTGTTTTGGCCTAAAAGACGCATCTGCTGATTTGACTAATGAGCCATAGCTATAATGACAACCAGTCAGCAACCTAAACAAATGTAATTGGTTGGCTCCTTTCCTTATTTAATATGGTCTTATTTTTTTTTATAACAAACCGACAGGATATGTAGCTATATTTTCTGACGTTCTAAAATCAGAGCCGATGAGTTGGAGTGCTGAATTCTGTGGATTTTAAATAAACCTATGGTTTAGAAAAATGTCGAAGCTGGCCTCCTCTAGTCCCGATACCTCCCAAGATGAACGTAAACCAACATCCCATCTCCAACTCCGGCGAGGCCAGGTTGGCAGGGGCCGAGGTGGACAAACTGTGGGCTGAGAGAGCTGACTGTGGGCGAGTGGGGCTACCGTGAAGTGGTCTAGCCTAGGGCTGCTTGATGTGCTATGAAAGGGATATTAGAGCAGTAGAGAAGGGTGGAAGGAGCGTGGAAGGCAGGACTAATGCTTGGGGTATACACCCCACTGTGAGAAACATTGACTGCCTTTGAACTCCTGGCTTTATTTTTACGTCATGGTCTGACCACTAAGAAAACAATAATGCCACAGCGAGTTTCCTAAACTAACCAAACATACAAGCTAACCACTGTGGGCCTCTCGTCCGTTCTCTCTCTCTCTCTCTCTCTCTCTCTCTCTCTCTCTCTCTCTCTCTCTCTCTCTCTCGCCCTACTTCTTGCAATATCTTATCTTACCTGTCTTCTCTTGATTATAATAGCGAATTATATTGAATTATAATCTTCACTGTTTCTCACAATATTTAGGACAGCATCCATCTTATACACATGTATAATGGTTGTATTTGAATTGGCCAAGTAACAATATTTTTGATGGACTGACATTCAGAACATCTTTATCACCTCTTGTGGTTGACAGTTCCTGTGTGCCAGTTCATGATGCATGATGAATGCTGCATACTGCCTTTCTGGAACAGATGATACCATGTTTCCACACAAACACCAGGTGACCATGTCCGTAAACCTACAGCGCTGACCTCCTGTGTTTTGCCATGGTGCGTTGCACCCGCTCAACCAGGTCTGATGCCCACCCTGACCACTGGACCCCAATGCCTCTGTGACTACTATAAAAGGCAGCGTGCGTGTCATCCTGTGGCTTCGTGTTTTTTAAAGACACAGACACAAGACTCCATGGGGTTAGGCCACACACAGCTCTGGCCAAGCAGATCAAAGATAAACATGCTGAGGTTCTTGTCTCTCCCCCCGTGCTAAGTATGTGCTCTCAGAGTACAGACACGTAGGAGGAATACAATGAAGATCCTGGGGAGTGTCTTTAAAATTGTCCATACGCATAAAAAAGCTTATTTCTCAAATTTGTTTGTACAACAGTTAGTGAGCATTTCTCCATTGCCAAGATCATCCATCCACCTGACAGGTGTGGCATATCAAGAAGCTGATTAAACAGCATGATCATTACAGAGGTGCACCTTGTGCTGGGGACAGGCCCGCAGTTTTATCACACAACACAATGCCAGAGATGTATCATCTGAGGGAGCGTACAATTAGCATGCTGACTGCAGGATTGTCCACCAGAACTGTTACAAGACAATTTCATGTTCATTTCTCTACCATAAGTCCCCTCCAATGTCGTTTTAGAGAATTTGGCAGTACATCCAACCGGCCTCACAACCATATTGATCCTGGTGGGTTTGCACAACCAAATAATTTCTGCACAAACTGTCATAAACCGTCTTAAGGAAGCTCACCTGCGTGCTCGTCGTCCTCACCAGGGTCTTCTTAACCTGACTGCAGTTCAGTGTCGTAACTGACTTCAGTGGCCTAAGGCTCGCATTCGATGGCCACTGGCACGCTGGAGAAGTGTGCTCTTCACGGATGAATCCCGGTTTCATCTGTACCGGACAGATGGCAGACAGCGTGTATGGCGTCGCGTTGACAGTCGTGAAAATCCATAGATTATGGCTTAATTAATTAATTTCAATTTACATGTAATATAACTGTCAAATCTTTGAAATTGTTGCATGTTACGTTGATATTTTTGGTCAGTGTAGGTTTCTGATGAAATACTGATACACCTGGCTACACTGTAAAGGGGTTACTGTGAATTTTACAGTATTTTACAGGCAGCTCGGTAGCTGTAATATACCTACTGTATACAAGTATTTTATCAAGGCAAGTACTGTGCAATGACACACAGCACAATACTGTAAAATGTACTGTATTATACAGTAAAAAAGTAAATGCTTCTGTAATCAATATAAAAGGATGAATGAATGAATAAATGAAAACATTACATTATATTAATTAATATTTGGTGTTTTATAACACTTGCACTTCTAGAGGCCTTAAATCTTAGATGGCAGTTGGCTAAATCAGGGTCACACAGAGTGTTCCTTAAACAAATCTACTTTTAAACACCTCACACGCAAAGTTACGGAGTAAAAAAGAAGAAGACACCTGTACCATGTCAGATAACGAGTTGAAATGCATTCCATTTTGAGTTTGCTTCCCAATATTACTGTCAGTTATATTGTCAGTAAAGATCTTCAACCTAAATGTAGGTGCCAGAATATGAACATTGTACAATGAGTGAAAGGATGACATGGATAATCCTAAGTATATGGATATTTGTAAGACCTAAAGGAGAAAAGCACATTTTTTGCCACCAAGTCTCTATCAAAGACCCGACTGTATACATTTGACAAATTAAGCAAATAAACCGTATACCATTAAGACTGTGTGTTTTGCCGATTTCCATACATCAAATATATACACTGAATATACCAAACATTAGGAACACCTTCCTAATATTGAGGTGCTCTGCAAGCAATCAAAAGCATTCCATGGAGATGCTGGCCCATGTTGACTCCAATGCTTCCCACAGTTGTGTCAAATTGGCTAGATGTCCTTTGGGTGGTGGACCATTCTTGATACATACGGGAAACTGTTGAGCGAGAAAAACACGGCAGCGTTGCAGTGCTTGACACAAACCGATGCTCCTGGCACCTACTACCATACCCCGTTTAAAGGCACTTCAATCTTTTATCTTGCCCATTCACCTTCTGAATGGCACACAAACTCAATCCACGTCTCAAGTTTCTCAAGGCTTAAAAATCCTCCCCTCTTCCCCTTCATGGTCCTGTGTGGTTCCTTCATGGTCCC
This sequence comes from Thymallus thymallus, assembly GCA_023634145.1. Lineage (NCBI taxonomy): Eukaryota > Metazoa > Chordata > Actinopteri > Salmoniformes > Salmonidae > Thymallus > Thymallus thymallus. The sequence continues at coordinate 12,121,089 of CM042387.1, forward strand.
GTGTGGTTCTGTTGGTAGCGCATGTCGCTAGAAATGCAAGGGTAGTGGGTTTGATTCCCACAAGGGATCAGTACGAAAATGTATGCGTTCACTACTTAAGTCGCTATGGATAAGAGCTTCTGCTAAAATGTTAATCTATCAGCGCCTTCAGAAAGTATTCATATCCCTTGACTTATTACACATGAACTCAAAACAAATAATATATGTTTCTCACTGATCTACACACAATACCCCATAATGTTTTTAGAAATGTTGACACATTTATTGAAAATGAAATACAGAAATATCTAACTTACATAAGTATTGACACCCCTGAGTCAATACTTAGTGGGAGCACCTTTGGCAGCGATTACAGCTGTGAGTCTTTCTGGGTAAGTCTCTAAGAGGTTTCCACAACTGGATTGTGCAACATTTGCCAATTATTCTTTAAAAAATCTTCAAGATCTGTCAAATTGGTTGCTTAACATTGCTAGACAACCATTTTCAAGTCTTGCCATAGATGTTCAAGTAGATTTAAGTCACAATTTAAGTCAGAATTCACTGTCTTCTTGGTAAGCAACTGCAGTGCAGATTTGGCCTTGTGTTTTAGGTTATTGTCCTGCTGAAAGGTGAATTCATCTCCCAGTGTCTGGTGGAATGCAGACAGAACCAGGTTTTCCTCTAGGATTTTGTCTGTGCCGAGCTCCATTACGTTTCTTTTTTATCCTGAAAAACTACTCGGTCCTTAACGATTACAAGCATACCCATAACATGATGCAGCCACCACTATGCTTGATAATATGGAGAGTGGTACTCAGTAATGTGTTGTTTTGGATTTACCCTAAATATAACACTTTGTATTCAGGACAAAAAGTGAATTGCTTTTCCACATTTTGGGGGGAATACCTGCTGACGATTCAGCTTTTAATTTTAATTAATTTGGGATGCAAAATTTCTAAAAACGTAATTCCACTTTGACATGATAGGGTATTGTGAAAATGAATAGGAAATAGAGTCAAGATGTTGACAATGTTATAAATAATGATTTTTAATTTAAATAATTGTGTCCTTCAAACTTTGCTTTTGTCAAAGAATCCTCCATTTGTAGCAGCCTTGCAGACCTTCGGGATTCTAGTCAATTTGTTGAGGTAATCTGAAGAGATTTCACCCCACGCTTCCTGAAGCACCTCCCACAAGTTGAATTGGCTTGATGGGCACTTCTTACGTACCATACGGTCAAGCTGCTCTCACAACAGCTCAATAGGGTTGAGATCCGGTGACTGTGCTGGCCACTCCATTATAGAGAGAATACCAGCTGACTGCTTCTTCCCTAAATAGTTATTGCATAGTTTGGTGCTGTGCTTTGGGTCATTGTCCTGTTGTAGGAGGAAATAGGCTCCAATTAAACACCGTCCACAGGGTATGGCATGGCATTGCAAAATGGAGTGAGAGCCTTCCTTCTTCAAGATCCCTTTTACCCTGTACAAATCTCCCACTTTACCACCACCAAAGCACCCCCAGACCATCTCATTGCCACCACCATGCTTGACAGATGGCGTCAAGCACTCCTCCAGCATCTTTTCATTTGGTCTGCGTCTCACAAATGTTCTTCTTTGTGATCCGAACACCTCAAACTTAGATTCGTCCGTCCATAACACTTTTTTCCTCTGTCCAGTGTCTGTGTTCTTTTGCCCATCTTAATATTTTATTGTTATTAGCCAGTCTGAGATATGGCTTTTTCTTTGCAACTCTGCCTAGAAGGCCAGCATCCCGGAGTCGCCTCTTCACTGTTGACGTTGAGACTGGTGTTTTGCAGGTACTATTTAATGAAGCTGCCAGTTGAGAACTTGTGAGGCGTCTGTTTCTCAAACTATACACTCTAATGTACTTGTCCTCTTGCTCAGTTGTGCAGCAGGGCTTCCCACTCCTCTTTCTATTCTGGTTATAGCCAGAATGATAAACTTGGATTAGCTAACACAGCGTGCCATTGGAACACAGGAGTGATGGTTGCTAATAATGGGCCTCTGTACGCCTATGTAGATATTTAATTAAAAATCAATAGTCATTTACAACATTAACAATGTCTGCACTTCATTTCTGATCAATTCAATGTTATTTTAATGGACAAAAAAGTTGCTTTTCTTTCAAAAACAAGGACATTTCTAAGTGACCCCAAACTTTTGAACGGTAGTGTATGTTGTCTATCTAGCCATCTAGACAGTTTGAAAGCGTGGCCCTTGGTTTCCCTCGTCATTATCTCATTTACACTGCTGTGGAGTGGCCCCTGGGTGTGCTATTAGTTCAAACACAGGGCTGTTTTCACAGTAGGGCTAAAGCTAACAGTCTGGGACCCAGAGACAGTATCAACACACTAACTCTCTCTCTGGTCTTGGTGACCCTCAGGCAACGGTAGTGACACACACTGCTAGTGAAGCTGGAATGGTCACGCACACTCGCAGCTCCTATAATCCAAGTAAGGCTCAAAACTCAAACCCTTGGCCCTCCCAACATGATGTTGTTTTTGATAACATGACGGTTACATGCCGTATTTATTAATTTCTTAGAAGATAGGAAAATAAATGAAAACTGAACCCAGCACATCACTAATGCCTAGAGCATACCCGTGTAGCTCAGATGGTAGAGCATGGTGCTTGCAACGCCAGGGTTGTGGGTTTGACTCCCACGGGGAACAGTACAAAAAAATGACTATAAACATGTACGCACTAACTCACTGTAAGTTGCTCTGGATAAGAGTGTCTGCTAAATGACTAAAATAAATATACACCTGTTTTTGTTCCTCTTACACCTTGATTATTTATGCTCATAATTTACTCTGCTCTGTTTAACGGGCAAGGGTTAACGGGGGTTTTCAACTTGGGAGGGTACATTCATTTATGACCCTTTAGTGCGGTGTTGTGACTCTTGCCTATAAAACTATCACTTTATCCTAGGATGAAAGAGTAGAGGAGGAAGAGGGGAGAGATAGATTTTACTTAAACTCTTTTAAGTCAGATTCATTCAGACTTTTCTCAAAACAATCAGTTTGGTACGGTTCGTTTTTTTACACACATTTCTTTTATTTATGTTTGTGTGTGTGTGTTCACCAGAGAGTTAATGAGTTAATCAAGCCAAGACGTTCCTCTCCCAGCACTTCCATATGCTGAAACACACACACACACACACACACACACACACACACACACACACACACACACACACACACACACACACACACACACACACACACAGTCCTATAGGTCGCAATGGCGCGAACAATACAGCCGTCAATGCAGTGATTCAGAGGTGTTCAAGTGCAAGTGGATATTGATGTTGACCCTTGACCTCCAAATTTCATCATCCTCCTTTTCATTCCATCTTATCCCACTGACAATCCTGCTTCCTCTCTGTTTGCTGTCCTGGGCTGAGCCGGGGCTCAGACAGCAAAGTAAACAGGGCTTTGATAAGCTCAGCAAGTGGCCTCCCCTGAATGCCCCCTCCTCCTCTCCTGCCCTCTGACCTTTCCTGGTGGGTTCCGATTGGGGCGGTGGGGGGGGGGGTTGAGAAAGTCCAGCTGACCCTGTCGAGGGAGAGGCTGTCTGTAAACACTTAGAGTGGATTAGGCTGGAGGAGGGGACGGAGGCCGAGTAGGGAGGGCCATTTGCTTACGTGACGTGTAATCGGCCAGCTGACTTTGGCCAGGCCCGGGTTGTGATCTTGATCGCTCCAGGGTTGACGGGGTCACACCTGTGCCTACAGAACTAACTCTCTGACAAGACCAGACCAGTGCTCTTTACTGCTTATGCTGATGGGTGGGTGGATTTAGGCACTCATCCATGATTTTGTAAGCAACATTGGTTGCTATCCTTAATCCTTAATGGTTGCTGCCACAAAGATACTGGTATGAATATCGAGGCTAAGATTTTCCTAGACGTTTTTGAGAATGACGTCTTGAATCTCTTCTGATCTGAAGACTGTGTCAATAACAAAATAGTTTTTCTGACCTTTTTCTCTTTTTCCTGTTTTGAGTGATTTCTATGGTTACGTGTAAAAACCAGGAGGTGTGTGAGAACAGAAGAGAAAGAGAGCGAGAGAGCGAGAGCGAGAGCGAGAGAGAAAGAGAAAGAGAAAGAGAAAGAGAAAGAGAAAGAGAAAGAGAGAGAGAGCTCCCTGGGGGATTGGTTTAGAGGCTTCCAGAAGCCAGTGAGAGTTAGTTGGAGAGAATGAATTTTTTTCTCTTTAGAACAACACACTTAAGACCACAACCGCAATAGGCTCTTGGATGTCTGGGCTCAATATGGAGAATGTGAGTATGTATTTTATATTGAGCATCTGTAAGTGGGTCAGGAGTCAGGAGAAGACCAGAGTGCACTTGTGAATGCTGTGAGTGAGACAGGAGTGAAGAGATAGAGAGAGAGAGAACTAGAGAGAGAGAGAGAGGGATAGGGGTGGAGGAACAACCCCATGTCATCATTAATGGACCTATGACCTTTGATGTACATTAACCATCTCTCCCCACCCCTGGTTCAAGTCACATTTACAACACATTTACGACAGTCCCTCTTCATCAAATGGTGTCAGTGTTTCACCTCTCGGCTGTAGCGACATACCTTAGTCCATAAATGGTATGCCTATTGCCCAATCATCAGTCATCAGCGTCATGGCCTAGTAATCCAGACACATGGAAATTAGACTAATAAGGCTAGTGGACCAATTAGGTACAATAAAATTATCTATCACTATTATCATTTTACTATGACTACCCAGACTACTCCACTACATCCATGGCCATTGCTCTCTATAACATTCATAATTTCCTGCCTGCGTTGTTTTATGTCCTTGGTTATGAGCTGTTTTCCTGGGGTTTGGACGCTGGTTAGCGGGCCTGTGGAGTGGAGTCCTTGTCTCTCTCAGGGCCGTCTGTGTCCTGGCTGGGCATGGTGGGTAATGGGGGGAGAGAGAGCACATCCAGGCCGTTAGCAGGGTTCCTGTACAGCCCCCTGGGTAGAGCAGCCATAGCCAACAGCCTCCTGAATGGCCCACTCTCACAACTGCCAACCGGACCACAGCTGAATCCAAAAACGACAAGCGCCACGGCCCCCAAAACAGAACCAACAACCTATTTTACCTTCCAACCTCAGGTAGTAACAGCTCTTCAGGTTTGGCTGGCTAAGCCTGGAACCCACTGGAACCTGAACAGAATCGTGTTTGTCTCCTCTCAGACGCGATTTGTGATCTGCTGTTATGGAGGTTGGTGTTCTGGAAGTCTTTTTTTTTTTTTTAAGAAAGCATGCAACCTGAGTTATGGCTGCCGTAGGATCAAAACAAAACCTTATGTGATTCTGCATCGTTCGCTTTACATGGGAAAACAAAACCCAGAGAAAACACAACAGCTTTAATTGGCGTTATGAATCACAAATGAATGCTAATGCACTGCATTTACAAGTATGGTATTTTTAATAGCTGGTTGCCTTCCTCTCTTGTCCATCAACCTCTCTTTCCTGGACCATGTAAAAAGTATGCATATAAAAATTGGGTTTTCAGGCCAGTGCCAGAGTAAATTGGAGGGGATATGGTTAAAATATTTCCTTCTTAGAAAGAGAGGAGTTCTGGTCCTTATTTGTTATGGAACGGCGCACCTCCAGCCAGGCAGGCATGTTCTTAGACCTCTTTGTGGGCCAGTCGAACATTCACAAAACCACAAGTTATCATTGGAGCAGGGGAGAGACCCCTACACGCATGCACGCCATCACCACCACCCACACCCCATACACCTGCCCCACCTCGCCACCCCACCCCCCCACAGCACACACCGTACCTCTACTGTCCTAACTTCCTTCCATCTTTCTTTCCCTTTGCCAGTCTACACACCTTTCTCTTAATTTACTATTCCATTCCCCACCCATCTGCCACTACCCCATCCATAACTCCATCTCTGTTAGCAGTCAGAATCTGGCATCTGCTCACTCACATAAACATGTGCAAGAGCTGGGTTGGGTACGTGTGCTTCATATAGACTTTTCTCCCCTCTGTGTTTGGCTCAGAGAACAGCAGGTGCCCACACACACTAATAAGGGTCGGGGTCAATTACATTTAAATTCAGAAAAACCAAATTGCCTAACAAATGATCCTATTGGTGTCCTTCCTGAATGAACTGGAATTTTAAATGGAACTGACCCCAGTTAGAATGGACCAGCGTGAACACATATTGGACGAGTCAAAGTCAATAGCACTTGTTCTGTACCCCAATATAAACCAGAACCCCACACTACCTATCACATACACTACATCTAGATCCACAACCACCCCCCCCCTTCTCTTTCTACTCTAGTGTGCTTTGCTTCTCCTCTAGCACGCTCCGCTCTCGCCAAGTTCTCGCCAAGTTCTCCCTAGCAGCCTCTCCTCCCTCCACAGTGCAGTCTAAATCGTTCTCTCCTCCGATGTTCAAGCTACTTCTTACCCCTCTCTTTCTTCTATCCCTCTCTCCATTCCCCTACTTCTCTTTGCCACCTTCTGTTCTCTCCATACCTGCTCCCCCCATGTACTTTGCCTCGCTCCACTCGATACAATATTTTCACGGTAAATGGGGTGAACTAAAGAAAATACAAAAAAAAAAATCTCAGTGTATTTTTCTTTTCTGTCCAGAAGTCACGCTTCCGTCCATGTACAGTGCACGGTGAAAATATTATTATATGGTTATTTTTAGTGACCTTTTCCTGGTTTGTTTTTGCCATGTATAGTGCACCTTGTTCCATAGAATAACTCCGATTTCTTATATGTAAATATTAAAAAGCTAACCTGAATAATGAAATGTTATTTTCTGAGATGAATGAGGCTTTCTGAATGGAGCACGCCATGCATTAAGTACACAATATCAACATCCTTGACCGCACATACGGTCAAACGACCGAGGTAAAATACGCAGTCACTTAGTCAGTTACAATATACAACTTTGACATTATATAAAGTTTACTTTAGATGAATGATGAACTTCAGGTGTTATAAACAGATTTATATGCAATATTGAATATTATTATTATGGGTAAATATTGTGTCAGGCATAAAGTACGTTTATGAACTCGTTAAAAGTACATTGGACTTGATCAATGTAATATTATACTTTAATGATCTGACATCCCATGTGTTAGCTAAACACATTAGATGAATGGTCCTTTAATAGGGGAATAACATACCACAATCATACAGCTCATATTCACACAAGTCTTATGAGTCCGGATCAAATGTGTCGTAGACATCGATTTTAAAACTAATTTCATGCAATAAAGCTATATTATCCATGCCCATTTTCACTACTGAAGCATATTCTCTCTGCCATTACTCTCATGTACTCATCCAGTATAACCCGACAGTATCTTGATTGAACAGAGAACCTTTCTATAACAGGTTACAGGTAGCAAAGTGACAGATTCAGTAAACATTAAGATCTACTGAGTCCCCACTGAGTACACAGCTCCCGGGTATTTACTGAAGATTTGGCACTTTCTGGCATGAAGTACTTATGATTAATAATACTACTGCTAGCATCGTCAGCAACACAGGATGTAAATAGAGGCTTTTTTAAAGGTCAAAATTTTGTTTTTAAATGTATATGTTTTTTGGCTTATCGGGTTAAAGCTGGAGCTCAAATTATCCCTACATATATTTTCACCACCCTCTCATGGAGTCTGTACAATTTCAATAAATGTCAGAAAACTCCATGTTAGAAAATTAAAACCATTCCAATAATATTTCCATAATATTAGAGGCCAACCAAAATTCACACAGGAGTCATCAGAAACACCTTTTTAAAGTTTCTGTGTGGAAGATATTATTACATAGTCAGCACAAGAGACATGTGAGCATTTAGAAAGTTCATCGTTCATGTTTCTAACTGCCTGTGTTTCCTCAAATCAGGTTTGCCTTCACAGTGTGCTCTCCCTCATTGATAGCAACTAGGAGGTGGCTGGCATAAACTGCAAAAGGTTTGCTATGGGTTACTGTTTCGTGTGATTTGAGTAATATACATTGCTTCAGGACTGACTGTCGCCAGCTTGAACTCGTCAACAGAGGACATGACAGTGTTCCTCCATGGACTCTTTCTAGGAGAGCAAAAAACAGCAGGTATAAGCGTGATCTTGTACAGTTACAATACAGGGCCCTCATGCAGCCATTAGAGAGTGATCTGCCTGTTGAACAGAGTAGCTGGGGCCACTGTGGCCGAACTTTAGTCACCTATGAAACCTGAGGCGCGCAACGGATTAAGCACAACCCCGACTGCTTTGCCAAATGAAAATGTAGATTTTGGCGGTGCACTGGCCATTTTTCCTCTACCGCACTCGCAGTAAGTCCCTGACGCACATAGCGCTCGGATGTTATAAAAAAGGCTTTATGTATTCAATAATTGTTTAACAGTTATATAAAATGTAATTAACTGCTGGTTGCTACTTAGGTTACATCCACAGGACTACCTAGGCATTCCCCCTCCACCCACCCATTACCCCCGTTAACAAGGCCCCCTTGACAGGCTTGAAGCCTGTCGATCTGTGGACCGACACAGAGCTAGAGTGGTCAGGTAGAGTATATCTGTCCATCTCTATAATCATATCCCATCACGCATCACACCCATAGCTTGGAGCTCAGAGCATATACTAGGGCCTCCTTCCTCGATGAAGTCATCCATTCTGCCCAATCTCAGCAATGGGTGATTTATGCCTTCCCCTGTTCCACTCCACCATTGTATTTCAGCTCCATTAAAAGTAATTGGCAGATGAGGGCAGAAACTGTGTTTTTAGAAAGCATGGCAGGTCAGAGGGGGTTACCTCACATAAAAGAGAAGAGCGTACAAAGTGTATTTTCATTTCTGCTCATCCACCACTCATCCACGATGGAGGTCAATATTGACTCCTGTGATGAAAGCTATGAATATGTTCAATTACAGTATGCTCTGTTGAAATTGATACCCAATCGCCCGTGCCCATACTTTGAATGGTGCCAGCACACAGCACAGTGGTCTATGAGTGCATGCATCATGGCTGTAGCCAACCACTGTGCAGTGACAGCACCGGTTCCTTCTGCCTCTACTGATGCCGGCACTAATGATATTAATGAAAAATGATTCTAATCAAATCAGCCGTTCTTGTTCAATTTGTCTATGCTTCCCACCTGCTCTATGGTTTCGCTAATCGCTATACATTTGCCCATTTGTGGTCCGGGGAACAGCGGGCTTTCTTGAGAAGGCAGTCAATTCTGCCATGTCCTCACCCCAGGAACCTGGCTCCAGACCGCTGGTGTTCAGGTGGCTCCGCTACCTGACTTAGTATGTGTCTCTGGGTTTTTTCCTCTTGATGTATATGTAGGGGCTTTGGCGGCTTTCCTGTGAACAACCCTGGGTTTCTTTAGGTCATTCCAATGCAAAATATCAATCAATCATGTATTGTGTGTGATAAGATTTTCCTTACTCAGTGATGTACCTCAAATCCTTAAGTTGGCTCTTAGTTTTTAGTGAGGAGTTGGTAAGATACAGGCCCACATATCTTCAGATAGACTCTTGTCAAAAACATGGGTTTCTGTTACAGCTGTAACATCCCTACAGACTGTGGGGTTTGAGGGAGAGAGGGTGGTCTTGGAGCAACAGACAAGACTGTATATTTGAACAGAGTGTATAGCATCCTGCTAAAAACGTGCCTACCTTGTGTAGGCCGTGGTAGAAACAGCCTTTTCCACCTTTTCCAGAGTCACCTGTGGCGCTGACATGTTGCGTCTGTCATCCCCAGCCGTCTCACGGCTGTAATCGAGTACCCCCTCCACCCCTCCTCAAGCCACCCCTCTGCCCTATGCCACAGCTCTCTCTTTAAATATTATTGTTGACTTAAATGGCCTGGACGTAATACGCCCCCCATCTCATACAAGCTTCACCTTTCTCTAAATGAGGAATTGGAAAGGGTATTATGTTACATGAGTATATATTTCATACAGTTTGATTTTGTTTCGTATTTCAGTGCCCAAGGTTACTTTATCCCCCTTGGAGGGTTACACTACCATAGGAAGAGCTGTGTATGGAGTCTAGTGACAGCTAGGGGTTTTCCTGTGCTACATACGGAACCGTGAGGGAAGGGTTACATTAGGCTAGAACAACGGGCATTTAGAAATATGAAATTCAAATGTGTCTCAAATAAAGCCTTAATGTGTGGAGATGGTTTGCCTAAACATATCAGTTCATAATTTTAATGATGTTTGGGAATATGTGTAGAAATAGAGAGATCATGTTGAGTAAGGTGTCATTCTATATTTAATACACTCGTAGATCTTAGAGCATCAGATCAACTTTATCTTGAGAGAGGTACATACTTGTATATACCAATAGCAGTGACTGAATATGTGAGCCTTTTCAGAGCTTGAAGCTTGATAAAGCCAGAAGTATACAGTTAGTTACTGAGTGGTAATCTCTCATCGCGATACGGCTGTATATGTGTCTTTAAATCATCAAATAAAATATACTAAGTAGCTGGACAGCAATGGGAGAAGCAGTGCAACAGTGGACTACAAAAACCTCTGCATCAGACACAGAGGGACGGTTGCCTGTAGCGTGGCTCTGTTGATCTTAAACTTTCTCCTGTCAGTTCTGAGGCTGAGGCGGTATGAGAGGGGAATGGAGAGGTAGTGGAGGGGCTGCTGTGTGTATGTTTGGACAGGGAGGGGTCTGGTGTGTGTGTGTGTGTGTGTGTGTGTGTGTGTGTGTGTGTGTGTGTGTCTGTGCACGCATTTGTGAGTGCACATGCAGGATTGGCCATGGGGGGGTTTCACACTGGGTGTCCCATCTCTGCAAGCTGTTATTCCCATCCATTAATCATGGGGCTAATTTGTTTTTACACAGCCTTGCTGACAGAGAGGGACTATTATTACAGTACCAGCGCTCAGGATCGTCCCGCTGCGCTGAGGCGTTCTTTATCCCCTTCACTAAACTCTCCCCACCTCCCGCCTCCCAGCCGCCGCTGGACTATCACACACACTTAGGTTGGATGATCCGCCTGGCCCTATGGGTCTGGAGCAGTGTGTGTGTGTATGTGTGTGTGTGTGTGTGTGTTGGCGGCTCTGTCCACAGTGTCCAGCATGACTGACACAAAGTGAGATGGCTGGGTTGCGACCCTGTCAAATGCATGGTTTCCCATGGTGACAGTGTTGTAGTGACAGACTGGCTTCTCAAACAGAGAACAGAAATACCTCACACAGGGGCCACGGCAACAGATCTGGAATATACAGTAGTTGCTTGAACTGGTTCTATTATACTGTATTATTAATATTCCTTCACACTCACGCGTATACACATGCTGTACTGTATAGTATGTGCATGTACATACCAATTCATACACAACTTTTGTCTCGCGAAGCAAATCAGTTCCATTTTGTCTGGAATCCCAAAATTAGATCAAGCCAGGTGCTGCACTTTAACCAGGAGATAAATGTCTGGATAGGACAAGTTATGCTACTCTGCAAAGACCATTTATCCATTAGCTATTAGCTTCCTCTACTGAAGTAATGTGACCTGAAGCACGTAGCACACAGTCAGAGGGATCCAGACGGATAGGGACAGAGAGAGAGAGAGGGAACGGTAGGAAGAGGGAAAGAGGGAGGGAAAGTGAACAGAGAGTGAGGGATATAAAGAGAAATAGAGAGGAGGAATGCGATAAAATGGTGAAGGAAAGAGGGATAGAGGAGAGGAGCCAGAGAGAGACAGAAACTAGGGAAGGGCAAAAGAGACCCTCTGAAGCAGAGGTTCTGGTTCTTTTGGAGATTAAACTTCCTCTGATACAGTGTAATCAGTGTAGAGGGGAGGGACTAGGGAAAACTAGGGAACCTGGGAAAGATGGATTGGACCCAGAGGCTGGGCTCTGAAAAGTGGATAAATGTCTTAAATAACACATTGAGAGAACCAATCATGGATTTGGCAAACGGACCAAGAAAATAACAACTTAGTTTCAACTACTTTGTTTTTCTCTCCTTTCCTTATTCATCTCCTCCGTCTTTCGACTTTCTCTCGAGCACTCATAAATGAAACTCGTAATTTCTTACTTCCTTGCTTGAGGTGTATACAACAATAGAGTGAACACCTTAGAAAGAGACCAGCAGAAGGCTCTACAGATAGATTCTGAATCTCTAAATCGGTCTACGTCACAGTTTTATTTATTCCCATGTATAGTCTACCACATGTGTTACAGTCTTTCCAATGTATATGTATTCTGCACGTGCTGGGAGTGAGGTGTGTGTCTGTTTCCTCTGGGGTCATTTGATTATGTCTTTGTCCGTCACCAGAGGACTTTTAAGTGCAGGGGCCTTGCTCTGGATGACATAATGTTGGGGGGGGGGTTCAGTCAGTCAGTTGAACCTATTTCCTCTTAGGTAATAAATAGCCCAGTGCTTTTAACGAAGCTAAACCAAGACGGGAGTCAAACCAATGAAAACAAAATATATCTAAATGCCAAAAAGAGATGGAGAGAACGTGGGAGAAACATAGAGAGAGAGAACATAGAAAAGACAGCAATAAATATGTGGAGAGAGAGGTATAGAGAGATGGAACAAGAGCATGGAAAAATTGTGACATTTACAGAGGGTCAGAAGAGAGACAGAACATGGAAAAAGAACAACAAGTAGGCAGAGAGAGATGGAGCGAGAGAGAAAGAGAGTTTGGAAAAAGAGTGATAGACAGAGAGGGTCAGGAGGGAATGTAGAGCAGAACGAGAGTTCAGACGCTGTGGTATCTTTCTGGCACCAGAATGTTTGAGTGATTGCACCTTCTCAAACCTTTCCTTCTGGAGCTAAAGCTAACGTCTAGTGAGGAAATATCTGAGTGAAAATAAGACTTGCGATCAGATTTTCCTTACCTGATGTATCATTTATTTAGGAAATGAGTCAACCCTGATCCCGAAGCTCCACCTTGGCCTCACAATGGCAGCATAGTATGGTATGCACACATAAACATACACACACACACACATTCTATACAGTAGAGTAAAAGCAGGAAGCTACTTAACCAGACGTTAGACCAATGGATAAGAGACAATGCACTCTGCGTTACTATTCATCACTGAAACTGATACATATCCACAAGACTTCACCATTGCAGTGATTTGTTAACGTCTCTACCCACTGGGCAAAAACTGGTTGAATCAACATTGTTTCCACGTCATGATTCAATTAAAAAAATCCTATGTGATGACGTTGAATCGACATGAAAAACTGATTGGGTTTGGGAAAAGTAGTCAACGTAATGGAATTTCGTCTGTTTTTACCCCAACTTTTAACCTAATCCAATTTTTGAATTGATTTGACAATGTATTCAGGTTAGTAAGACAACTCAACCAAGTGTAAATCAAAAATAGACGTTGAACTGACATCTGTGCCCAGTGGGTAACGTGTCACTCCACCCTTTAATGATTCACCATCCACCCCTGCCACTGTTCTAGCACCTCCTTCACAGGGTAAACGAAGATATAATCTAACCGGACCACTGTGATTCATTGCATGGCAATTTTAACCATTAGGCCGAAACCAACTCAATTAAAGGTTAAACACATGGGTTAGTATTTACTGTATACAACCACTTCTTTTGTTTCTTTATACCATAATTGTTGGATACTTGTTTCTTATTGGCTTGAAGGGCATTCTAGAGTGTGCATTATTTCTCTATAACGCACAGTATATTTGCACGGTAGAATTCAATGGCTATGGTTAATTCTTACATGTTCTATGTTTGAGCTGCTTTTGAAAGCAAAAGTCGAATTTGAAGTAGATTTTCATAATAGCAAGCTAGGACTGATGGCTTGATTAGCTAAACTAGGAAGCCTGTTTGTTTGGTTACCAACTACTGTCTCCGTCTAGTAGTAAACTTGCTAGCTACTTCAGTGGATGTTAAACACATTTCTAGATTCAAATGTATACATTTCTAGTGGCAAATGTGTTAAATTATAGCCAATGTATAAAAGGGATAATCAACTCATGCTCTGGAAAATCAGGCAACTCCATGGTAATGCTAGTTCCACTTTCATTATTTTCCATAGAATGCATAGCCTCTTGTTGATTATCCCTTACATAATCACGGTTTATGATTTCGGTTAAGATTCAATATTTTTTTTTACATTAAATGCATTATGAAATAATGACATTACAATGGCTTTAGAGCTTTTTCATGGAAATTCCAGCCACTAATAGTGAGCATTCAAGAGCATTCAGTTGGCAAAACAACATTCCATTGTCCACAATGGATAGACATCAATAGAAAAATAAGAAATGACCATGAAATAATACAATATTTCAGTTGTGTATATTACTTTGTTTTTATTTGATTACTTTATTATTTTTAATTCCTTAGAGTCTCATCTCTGCTCAGGCAGTAGCAGTGAGCCAGCCAGACCATCTTACGTTATCTGCTCCCCATACTGTACCGTCTTTAGTCATCTTATTTAGCTAGCCTGCCTAAGTATGAGGCAGCGCCGTCTGACGAAATCATTTTAATAGTAGATAACGCATACTTTCACGAATTGTGTTTGTCCCGCCTACATTCCTCTCTCATGCAGTCTATGCGGTCTGTGTGTATCTAACCTAACATAGCAGGCTAAAAGTGTGTCCTTCCAGAGATTTGCATCTGTCTGAGCTGGAAAAAAACAGTCGCAATGGATTGTGGTCATTGTAGTTAATTACCACATTTATGTGCTGAACTATGCTGTAGTTCCCGACTTGATTTATCTCGTTAATGGTTTGATTTCTTTCTCGGCCCACCCAAAAAATAAACCAAGTAATTGAACTGACGTCGGTAAATTAGTTATCTAATAACCCCCCCACCCCCATAGATGTTTTTAATATATTGGGTAATCATTTTGTTCACTCTGATTAAGATGTAGGCTACACACATACACTCACGCCAGCACAGACATGCACACGCACTATCCATTGAAAGTACAAATTACAGCCAGAGTTGATTAAAGTAAAAACAACAAGTGTATAATAAACTCTTTATTATGGTGTTTATTATTCCTATCTGTGACGCTATTAGTAATTAATCCCAATCAATAAGACATTCTTATTTGCCTTAATTTCTTTTGTTGATTTTCCACCCTCCAGGGGGAATGAGAGGGAATCCAAAATACATAAACAGCCAGTAATGTAGACACAGAACCTGCGTCTGCACCGGCACTTTTAATATCCTGCAATGAAAGCTAGGTAAATCTGATCGGTGAAAGCACTGTGCTGCACAATAAACAAACAGAATTTCCTGTGCTGGACGCTCACTCCATGTTGCTGGAAGCCCATGGCTTCTATAAAGCTAAAGGAAATGTGTTAGTATAATATATGTTAACTAACCTGAATTGACTAACCATCATAAAATGAGCACCAAAAGTTAGACGCACAAATATCATACCCCCAAGACATGCTAACCTATCACCATTACAATAACATAACAGCTCTCACAGTCTCACGTCAGAATTAGCTACAAATGTCAAATTTCAAAGTTGTGTCAGGCTCTGGCCATAGAGAAGCCTATTGCTTCTCTATGTAGCCATGGTCAGAGTCTGACAGGTCTATTATTTCTGTTTCTGGTGGTGGTTTGTGTTGGATCCCTAATTAGAGGCAGCTGCAGTGCACTGTCTCTAATTAGGGATCCTAAAGATGTTTGTCTGTTCCACACCTGGGTGTGGGTCGTTATTCCTCAAGTCACGGTGAAAGTAAGTGTGCTACGTTGTTACTTTTGTTTGATCGTGTTTGCTTTGTTAGTTCGTCATTAAGTGAATTTATCTATTATAATAAAAATCATGTCGAACTACAATTCCTGCGCTGCGTCTTGGTCGATGTTAAATCCAGCTCGTGACAGACCTTGGGCTGTGTATGCACCCGCTCGTGACAAGTTGTTCCAAACGTAAAATTCAACGTGTTTCAGGTTAAGTTCGGGCATTAACTGCAAATTCTTAAGGTTAGACATTAACACTGAATCCTTTAGTTAAGGCTTAAGGTTTGGGATAGGCTTAAAACAAAAATATGAAAAACAACTTTATATCGCTGTAATTAAACTTGCAACCTTTGGAATCAAAGGCAGATGCTTATTGTATGCCCATCCCCATCCACAATACCTTAGCAAATCCGAAACCTATTTGAAGATAACAGCGCTCACTGTTGCCCCTAGTGGCCAGTTTCCACGTCATCTCCCAACGTCCTCAGACATGGATGGACTTCAAATACTGACTTGTACCACGGGTGACCTGGCTGACAGTAACAGAGGAGGTTAGCTTTTTGGGGGGTATGATGTTTATCCCCTTGTAACTTTCTCACTCATGTCTATTCACGATTCATTCAGGACTATCTGTAATAATGATAGCATCCACATTAATATAGACGTGTTTAGAAACATATTCTATTTCTTAATATTTACAATAAAAATTACTCCAAAATGACACAATACACTATTTACCATTCATTTCTATTGGGCAAAAGATTATCTGAAACACAACCAACAGAAAATGAGGGGAATATGAACACAAAGTGCTGTAATTTCTAAATGGTTAACCCAATATGGATGAAAATGCACTCAAATAAAAATGTACAGTCTGCACTTTAACCCCAATGTTGTTATATAATTTCAAATCCATAGTGCTAGAGTACCGAGTCAAAACAATAAAAAACATTGTCACTGTCTCAATGCTTTTGAAGTTCACTGTATATCTAAATGTGCCACTCCAATAACTGCTAAAACAGCACATGGCACCAAACAGAAAGGCATACATCGATATACACCCCCATAGAACATATTTGTAGTAGCCTGTAACATTTACTGTATATATTTATATTTTCTATACTTACACGTTTTTGTATTTATTGCTTCTATGCTGGAAATGACATGCCTGTGGAAAGTCAAACACAAGTGAAAGACCATGTTGTTCAGGTTCCAGAAACCTCCTAGCAGATAAGGCCTTGGGTCTCCATGGAAACGCAAGCCTTGCGGAGCCAGGATCCAATTTGGGAAACCACAAAATCAACACAAACCAAACGTTCTCAACAGTGAGGGGAGAGGGAGCTAGCGAGACAAACCCAAGGTGTGTTTGTGCAAGTTAAAGGCAGGAGAGAGGTAGCAATTGAACTGGAGTGACCTTGGATGGGTCTCTATGATCTATAATGGGATAGAGGTCTATTGTTGGATTTAATCGTTTGGCCAGTTGTATCTGGTTAATGTTAGCTACATGTGGTGGAGAACTGTCGGTCAATAATACTTTGACAGATTTCTTTGACATTTACATTTATGTTTCAACCAAAATTATTTCCAAGAATATTTACCAAAATAAATGTACGAGACATGAAATAAATGAGAAATGGAAATGTAGGCCTTGTTACCGTGGAAACGGAGAGCTCAAATATTTAGTCAGAAACTGAACATGTACATTAAACGGTCTTAATCCTATATTGGCTGGAGCAATACGATCATGTTTATAAACTGAAAAAATAAAACTTGGCTGTGAGATTTATGGACAGAAAACAGGCCCTCTGTGACAAAAACCTGAAACTCTGAGCAACCAAATTCACAATCTTTAAAAAGCAAACAGGGAGTTATAAATTCACTCCCTTTTAATAGTCTGTCGGCACAGCAGAGCCAACCCATACAGTATGCCATGCCCATCTCACAAGAAACCCCACAGGATGCTTGTCAATGGGCTGTTCCATTTCCCTTGATAACACTGAAAAGCCACAGCTTTACATCCAGACTTTTCCCTATGTTCGTATTATTTTTAATTAATCAGACTCCCTTAGGCTCTATACTCTATAGTCTATTGCCACACAATGACTTAAATGTCCCCAGCAAACCAAAATTGGTTCTGTGAATGTTCCCAGATAATTTGTTAGGTCACGTCAAATGTTCTCATAACACAAGAACTCTCCAGTCGTGCTGATAATTATAGAATGTTTGTATAAAACATTTGCCTGTGTCACAATTGGGTAGTGAGAGAGACCAAGGCGCAGCGCAGTGATAGTTCGACATTTTAATGTAAGACAAATCAATAATGATAATGACGAACTGTCCAAAACACGAAACAAGAAACGGAATACACTTACTTCACCCGTGACTGGAGGAATAACGACCCACACAAAGGTGTGGGACATACAAACATATATAGGATCCCTAATTAGATACAATGCGGTGCAGCTGCCTCTAATTAGGGATCCAACCCAAAACCCACACAGAAACAGAAATGAATAGAAACTGTCAGACTCTGACCATAGCTACATAGAGAAGCAAATAGGCTTCTCTATGGCCAGAGCCTGACAGCCTGGTGTTGCAAGAATGTTCATAGAACATATTTAATATGTTCTTTAAAGTTTCCCAGAATGTTTCATTAGGTTGTGGAAACAATCTGGTGAGAACATTGTGTGGACATCACAAAATATATGTTCCCAAAACACAAAAACTGTACTACATTGGGGAGAACAAGTATTTGATACACTGCCGAGTTTGCAGGTTTTCCCACTTACAAAGCATGTAGAAGTCTGTAATTATTATCATAGGTACTCTTCAACTGTGAGTGACGGAATCTAAAACAAAAATCCAGAAAATCACATTGTATGATTTTTAAGTAATTAATTTGCATTTTATTGCATGACATAAGTATTTGATACATTAGAAAAGCAGAACTTAATATTTGGTACAGAAACCTTTGTTTGCAATTACAGAGATCATACGTTTCCTGTAGTTCTTGACCAGGTTTGCACACACTGCAGCAGGGATTTTGGCCCACTCCTCCATACAGACCTTCTCCAGATCCTTCAGGTTTCGGGGCTGTCGCTGGGCAATACGGACTTTCAGCTCCCTCCAAAGATTTTCTATTGGGTTCAGGTCTGGAGACTGGCTAGGCCACTCCAGGACCTTGAGGTGCTTCTTACGGAGCCACTCGTTAGTTGCCCTGGCTGTGTGTTTCGGGTCGTTGTCATGCTGGAAGACCCAGCCACGACCCATCTTCAATGCTCTTACTGAGGGAAGGAGGTTGTTGGCCAAGATCTCGCGATACATGGCCCCATCCATCCTCCGCTCAATACGGTGCAGTCGTCCTGTCCCCTTTGCAGAAAAGCATCCCCAAAGAATGATGTTTCCACCTCCATGCTTCACGGTTGGGATGGTGTTCTTGGGGTTGTACTCATCCTTCTACTTCCTCCAAACACGGCGAGTGGAGTTTAGACCAAAAAGCTCAAGTTTTGTCTCATCAGACCACATGACCTTCTCCCATTCCTCCTCTGGATCATCCAGATGGTCATTGGCAAACTTCAGACGGGCCTGGACATGCGCTGGCATGAGCAGGGGGACCTTGCGTGCGCTACAGGATTTTAATCCATGATGGCGTAGTGTGTTACTAATGGTTTTCTTTGAGACTGTGGTCCCAGCTCTCTTCAGGTCATTGACCAGGTCCTGCCGTGTAGTTCTGGGCTGATCCCTCACCTTCCTCATGATCATTGATGCCCCACGAGGTGAGATCTTGAGATCCAGACCGAGGGAGATTGACCGTCATCTTGAACTTCTTCCATTTTCTAATAATTGCGCCAACTGTTGTTGCCTTCTCACCAAACTGCTTGCCTATTGTCCTGTAGCCCATCCCAGCCTTGTGCAGGTCTACAATTGTATCCCTGATGTCCTTACACAGCTCTCTGGTCTTAGCCATTGTGGAGAGGTTGGAGGTTGTTTGATTGAGTGTGTGGACAGGTGCCTTTTATACAGGTAACGAGTTCAAACAGGTGCAGTTAATACAGGTAATGAGTGGAGAACAGGAGGGCTTCTTAAAGAAAAATGAACAGGTCTGTGAGAGCCGGAATTCTTACTGGTTGGTAGGTGATCAAATACTTATGTCATGCAATAAAATGCAAATGAATTATTTAAAAATCATACAATGTGATTTTCTGGATTTTTGTTTTAGATTCCATCTCTCACAGTTGAAGTGTACCTATGATAAAAATTACAGACCACTACATGCTTTGTAAGTAGGAAAACCTGCAAAATCGGCAGTGTATCAAATACTTGTTCTCCCCACTGTATCTAAACAAAAGACTCCACTATGCAAGTAACCATTTCACTGTTCCGTTTATACCTTCTGTATCATGTGTATGTGACAAATAAACGTTGACATAGTGTGGGTTTACCAGATACGGTAATGTGAAGAACAAGATGCTTTGCACCAAATTCAAATTAGGATATACCGTTAAGCTTTCGACACAGTCCAAGTAAAAAATTATCTGGTTGAATGCCCTGCTTTTATTTCATCACACCCACAACCGTAAGCTATATTCAGTAATTAGCTCGCCATTACCTTGTAAATAATAATCTTGTTGTGAGTTTATTTTCCTGTAATAAGGAATACAAATTAGCTAAAGTTAAGACGTTGTCATCTGTATGTCATGGTCATTATTTGAACTGGCTAGCCAGTTAACTTAACGTTAGCTAGCTAGCAAACAAGCTAGAAACGAACCAAAACATTGTTTAGAAATTAGCTTTTAGTTGCCTGGTTTGCTAATTTGACATATACTAAATACATTTTTAAATGGGAGGGTTTATTGGTGTTAAAATACACCAGTTATGCTATTTTGGACAGTGTTTGTACTTTTTCATAACGACAACAACAAGTTTGATGTCGGACGACAATAGAATGTTCATGATGTCACTGCGACAACTGCATATAGACATAGTAAAACCAGCCAGCCTTTAGTCTTGAAATCTTTGGTTGTACACTAACATACTGATTGTTTAGCACATGGCCTCACATGTGAATCCATAATGGGTGTGGCTAAGGCTCAAGAGGGTGTGAACGATGCTGAATGGGTGTAGTTAAAGAAGATCTCTCCAGTAGGCCATTTTCTCAAATGTGGGGTTACAAGTTTATCAACTTTCAAAGCAGAATTACTTTCCCATTGTTCCTCAACTGTAGAGTATGATATATCATTTTCTAGCTCTATATCTCTACTTTTATCCAATGCAAAAAACACAATTTCAAATTTTGCTACATAAGACCTGAATCGAGCCTGTCGGTCACATTTGTATAATCTGGATATCAGTCCATTTGTAGGGTAAGCACATGCTGAGAGCATGGTAAAATGATTAGTCATGTGTAAAAATCAAATGAGTATTTATTTGCAGCAAGTAGATCTTATCTTGTACAAGGTTGGGCTGGTTATAACTGTTTAGGACGAAAACCATCTCTCTCTCTCTCTCTCTCTCTCTCTCTCTCTCTCTCTCTCTCACACACACTACCCCACTCCCACCACATTGTTTGTGGTGAGGTATTAAGAGGTCAAGCGAAGTGAATTCCATGCATTTCTTAATATCAGTGTCATGAAAATCCATCTTCTAAATTATAGAAAGGCAATAGCTTCTGCCACACTGCATAACCTACACTGTAACTGATAAGGGCTTTAATTACCCCCCAGGAGTCGTTTTCATCCCTTTATCTGCTCTTCTGTTTTGGATGTAATTACCTGGGAGTTCATCTCTGTCAGCTACTGCTCTTGTCTTCTCCTTGTAGACTCTCAGGCTCCCCATAAATTTTCACATCCTGAAAGAAAAACAAAACCCTAAACTCAATAATGAGGTTTGGAGACATGATATCATTTAAGGTTATTAAAGTAAGGAAGAGTTTGGGAATTTTAAATGAGTCAAATAAGGGCCTGAAACGAGTAACCAGCAGCAACAGAATACTTTTTTGGTGGAAAACTTTAGATTTTTTTGGGTGAAATTATCAAGGATTTATGAGGTCTCATTCAGCCTGGAATAGCGAATGAATCCAATGTTTGGTTTTGGGATTGGGAAACACTTTTAAGAATGGCAGATTAATCTCTCAAATGTGAAGTGCGAAAGAGTAGGGAGTGTGGGTGCAGGAGACAGATGGAGACATGGATACAAGAACCACAGTGGAACTGGGGACTTCGTAAATTACCCACACTGCTCCTGTCCCACCCTCTGTTGGAAACGTTAGCCAATTCGTTAGCCAATTCGGACACAAGCACGCAGCAGGCACTCACATACACATGCACACATGCACGCACACACACACACACACACACACACACACACACACACAGACACACACACACACACACACACACACACACACACACACACACACACACACACACACACACACACACAAACAATAGAGGAACAAACCACATACCCACACTGCCACTGACTCATATGATTACTGGAGGGCTTTCAATACCACAAAACAGCACCACAGCATTGCATGACCATTTTTCTCGATTTTGTGTTTCAGTCCCCCTCAATTTTGTTGTACAGATGTTATTTACAGACGACCTAGACAAAACAGACGTTGTGTTTCTATGTCAGGGGGGGTCTAGCTCATGTCACTCCACTGATCTGACCGTGTATTGTTGTCTGGTTACCGTGGCAACCAACGCAGCCCGTACTGGCCCTACGTTGTAGTAATTCCTCCCATGTTAGCATCGGCCAGGAGCCGGAGTTTATTATGACACGTCGCCACCCTCCACCAGCCACATGGATCCCTGTTTGTTTGAACAAGCCGTCCCCTCCTTTTCTCTGCACTGTAGGCAGAAGTCTGAACTGTCACTACGAGTGAGAGAAAGGAGAGCGAGAGAGAGGCATAGAGAGGGATTGGAGATGTGTGTCAGGGGGACGACTGAGGTCAGCCATCATTAGAGCGAGGGTAGGACTCTCCGTGACTAATTGAAATCTTCACGAGGTATCTCTCTTTCTCGCCCTCTCGTTCTCCTTCTCTATTTCTCCCTCTCAGTGTCTCTCTGTCTTCTTCAACCCAGACAGCCAGCACCGATTTATTTCCAGTGGGTGGCTCAGAAGAAAATGGATTGTCAGAAGGAAACAATTCTGGCCTCTGAGTAATGGCTTTCTTCCCCAGCGACGGGAACCAGGCTCCACACGGCATCACTCACCTTGCTGGTCCGGCACAAATACATCACCTCACATCAGCCACAATAACAGCAGTAATGCCTTGAGTAATCGTCTGGGTGGCCGCGCCTTCTAATTGGAAATTAAGTGCTCTTAACATGGACTTTCTGCTGAGCCAGACAGTGAAATTGAGGGTACCGAGCAGGGCCTGGATGCATGGAGAGCCACGATGGAAAAATACGAACATTGAAGAAATCATGACGTGGCATGCATGGGGAGACTGAAATGGCAGTATATAGGCCCAAACTGCTGAGAAACATCTATGGACGAATTTGGTTAATGTTTGAATTCAAAAGTGGAGTGAAAGTAGAATTGTGTGTGTGTACTGTATAGGAGTGAGGGGGGGGGGAGAGAGGCAGAGAGGCAGAGAGAGGGAGATGGAGAGGCAGAGAGAGGGAGAAGGAGAGGCAGTGAGAGGGAGAAGGAGAGGCAGAGAGAGGGAGAAGGAGAGGCAGAGAGAGGGAGAAGGAGAGGCAGAAAAAGAGAGTTGGTATTCATATCAATCTGCTCCCTCCGTCTCAATCAACAGCTCAATGAAACTCGACCTGATATCCATTTTTCATTTCAAGGTTTATTATGGAATTTAACGACATGTTCAGTGAAAAAAGGCCACACAATGCACAAGTATAGGTGAGCTAGGGGCATTTACCCTCTAGTCTACCCTCTACGCCCTGGTGCAGTGCATGTGGGGTTTCCTAGCACGGGTCAACAGTCTATACAGACACCCAGGGGTCTATGTAAAACACACCAACAGCACATAAGCCAACTGGGATCAAGATTGCCTGCCTGACTGACTAACTGGGTCCAAATTTATCACTAACTGTGGTCTGACCGAAAAAAATCAACCAGACATTATTTATACTTACCTATATATATTTAGTCAGGAATTATGATAAATCAGTGTTTAATCAGGCGATTACAAGGTGAGACATAGCAGTCAGCCAGCCCTGTGGCCCTCCAGGAGCTGGTGTATTAAGCTCCATTTCTAAATTGACGGGTTTGTGGGTCTTATATTGAACTGGTTCATCTTACTACCTTGTTACAGAGACCTTGCTCTGTTCTCTTTTGGGTTCACCCAAAGCACTCAAAGGTAAACCCAAATATGGAGGATTTTAGAAGGTACTGTACAATCAAATCAAATCAAATTGTATTAGTCACATGCTTCGTAAACAACAGGGGTAGACTAACAGTGAAAAATACACAGTGAGTAAAGATAACTTGGCTGTATACACGAGATTACAGATGGTTGATCAAATTTATAAATTGAATTAGGTGTCCATAATCAGACCAAATGGCTATCTATTTGATCTCAGAGGGGTTACGGGGGCCGCTGCGGAGTGAGAGGGAGGAAAAACTTGATGTGGTTTTTTATATCACAGTAGTTCCATATGGATTTCGGCAGTGTTTCTTTTGAATTTACTTTATGTGCTTGAAGATATGCTTTACAGGATGTGTACTAAAGTCATATTCATAAGACCAGAGTCTTCATCTTTTCAGTAGGTTTTACTTTGGTCAAGGGCCATTCATCATTTTTATGAAACAGGTGAGGAGGAACGGCAGAGATCTGATATTTGTAATCTCCGAAGATGTGCTCGATTTCAAATTGACAGAGTCCCCTGTGAAAATGCTATTTCTAATGTTGAAACTCTAATGTTGTTTAATCATAAACGCAAGCTTGAAAAGTTTATTGCAAGGTCATAACACAGTGACACCAATCTCACATGGTTCAAATGGCTGCTTGTGAAAGAAGCAGGGATAACGATGTAATGGAGTAATAGTTATTTATGAGGAACACTATCTCTCAATTAGAGAGTAGTGTGTGTCAGCTCTGCTCTGGTCTGGTCCATCAGCGGGACACTACACTACCCACCAATTACATCTAAGTAGGTGTCTCCCGGGTACAGTTTCTAAGCTTCACTTTCTTCTCCACAGCCCACAGCAACACCCCAGGGGCCAATGTCACCCCAACACCCCACAACCCCTGGGACACCCAGACCAACCCAAATATTTTTGGGAGGTTTGGGGGGGGTTCAATCCCTCTCTTGTTATTGGATGAGGGGACCACGCGCCTGCCTGGCCGCTCGTGTGCCGTGTGCGTGAGACTGGTCACTTAACATGTGGCGGCGCGTGAGTTGTCATGACGTGGTTGGCACAGCTCACTGCACACATACTAAACTGTATCGGACACCCTATAAATCTTGGGGGGGAGGGAGAAAGTAAATAAGGCTACCTGACGAAGGAACGAGCGAATGTGAGAGAAGAGGGAGGGAGAGTGAGCGGTGTTCGGTGGGGTTAGAGGGGGGTCTGGGGTGTGGGGGGCATGGAGGGGTGTTTGGAGGTATGACAACCCAACAGTGTAGAAACAGTGTAGCATTCACAAGGGGTTAATTGGGAAGGTGTTTTTAAAGACTGTATGCATGCTGATGTTTTTTTATAAAAGGTGGTCTGTGGAAAGAATTCAATGTCTACCTGCGGCATAATAAGGTGAAATTATTCTCCCTCCTACGTCGGGGTCTGGCAGCGAGGTGCGGAGAAGCTTCGCTGCGCTAGTCAGGTCCTGCAAGAATGTTTTCACTCAAAATAAAATAACAGAAATGGAACCTTCCAATTAATTTCCATTGCCATATCCCTGGCTCCGGTTTCCATTGGGAAGGGCCTGGGGATGTGAGGCGCTGTTGCAGTCGCCAGGGTGATTATTTGATTAGATAATTAATAATTCCCCAGGTGCCCCAATTAATTTGAAATTAGCTAAACAAACCAGGAGCGCTGGTGTCATGTAGCATATGGGTGTGACTGATTTCTTCCACCTCTAATACACACACACACCCACAGGTTCATGAGTAAAGAGCACAGACACACAGGCCCACACACGCTCACACACACACACATCTTCACACAGTGTCCAGGCTTATTCTGCAGAGCTAAGTCTAATCCTACCACTCCTCTCAGCGCAGTGACGTCCAGTGGTAAACACACTCACAGATTAGTGCGGTTTGTTTGCTTTCAGGTCGTTGGTGCCGTCACCGTGTGCCCTGGCTCCTGGCTGCTGGGCTGTACAGTTTGTCACCTGCTCCATCGAGAGAGAGAATAAGTGAAAGAGAACGAGAGAGGATGATGTCATGGCTCTCAGAGTAAGTAGGGCCAGCTTATGTCCCACTGAGGAGAGAAGAGTGCCTCCATGGCTCCAGAGTGACTATATGGCGACTGTGATGTCTCACTAATACAGAACATCATTCCTGACTCCAAACCCAGTGGTCAGTCAGTAGGCTCTATATAGCAGCAGGTTAGGGGTTCTCCTATAGTGGCCTAGCATACAGTAGGCATAGATCAGGCTGTGATGGATTTGCGGCTGAGTCGTATGGCAGCCATAACCCTTTCTACCCAGGACACAAGCTACTGCTTCGACAGACCACCAGGGAGGGGGAACCCCACCAGACCTTCTTCAGTGACCCTTAAAAAACAGACCGCCTGTTTTTCTGCCTGCAGACGACGTGAGAACATGACACTCAACCCCCTCGCCCCATTTAGGTGAGTGATGGGCGAGCAGATTTTCTTAAAACAGCAGCAATTATCAGCGTGCAATTAGCTAGCCACCCGTGCAATTACAACCCACTCTGCCCTGCTCGGGTCCTGCAGAATGACTCACTCAACTGTGCCTGAGCAGAATGAGCGATGATGATGATGATGATGAGGATGATGATGTCCGTGATGTTGACTATATTAATATCGCAGCAGGCAGGCAGGGAGGGAAGGCAGAGGTGGTCGGTGTGTGGGGCCTGTGTTCTGCGAGTGGGGGCCTCCCCAGCCTGCCTGCCTTACGCTTACCTTTGGCCACCCCTGGCCATGGCGTGTGGGTTTAATTGTGATAATCCGCCTCTCGGAGGAACAGGAGGTCCCCATTAGAGTACTGTGGTTGTGGGGCCGCTCAGGTGACGTCCCGCCCAGCCCACCACCCTGGCTGTTTTTGGGGGGCTTCTTGTTCCTCTGTGGCTCAGCGTTAGACCCCTGTGCTAAGCCCGATGGCTGGGCCGGCGCTGGCTGGCTGTTTAAATAAAACCCAGGGTAAATACAGTCCTAGACCAAGTAAACACGTGTGTCATACAGTTTCAATTTGAACTTTAATTAAGTGTATTTATTTTTTTCCTTACTGAGGAGGAAAGAAAAACAGAGTTTGGTAAGACCAGTGAGCTTTGGTGAGCTTAAGGAGGCAGACAGAGGAGCAGCCGATAGTCCCTAACCCAACCAAGTCATCACTATCCCACTGACTGACAGGATTTAGGATTTATTCTTCTTGTTTCTTTTTGATGAATCAGGCGTTTTGCCCACCCTTGTAAAGATTCAATCCATCTCTCACTCCAGCTTTTCCACCAAAACCAGATAAAAACCATACAATTCTTAGCCTAACTAGACAGTCATTTTCTCTTACAGACCCTCTCTCTCTCTCTCATGTGTGTATGCAGTGGTGTCTGAGTTTAACCTGTCACAGACCCTGTTGAGTGTATCAACAGGCTCCACAAGAGGGAGCAAAATCTCCATAGGGACCAAGCATAGCATCATCGTCACACAAACAGCATCCAAACCTTTCTGTAGAGTAACCCACCTTAATATTTCTGAATTGTCTTGGGAAGTATAAACTAAAACCAATGCCATGGAAAAAGGCCAATTACACTGCTACATCTGTGAACATGTACCTTTATGCTTAATAGTCATTTCTCTCATCTGCCATTGAAAAGAGTCAAAGCAACAGAACAAAGTTCTGGAAGCCTTGTTGTAAGCCTTATTCTCTGATAAAAATACATTTGTTGAGTGTGAATTACATCTCTCAGTAACCCCGTTTTTACCTGGTTCTAACATGCGTCTGTTGTCCTGAGCTTGTCCACATTCTGAATGTGACCACATTTGTCGACAGGTGTAGACAATCAAAAGACGCATTGTGATATGATTGTAGTTAGCTCTTCCTGACCACCTCTGGAGGTAGTTTAAAAAGCATCTTGTACGGGTATCCTTGAAGTGTAAATTAATACTGACAACGAAAGCATATACATTTGGCCAACGTCACGGTTGTCCCGCCCTTGCAAAAAAAATCACACCGGCCAGTTGAGGTATAATTATGGACAACGATACCTCTACAATTTCAGCAGAATTATCATTAGAAACCAAGTGCCTACTCGCACTGTGGTTGGATGCCACAGTTCAATCGAAATTAGATCAAGCACATAGAAATGAAAATATGTATGAAGAGATATAGTCGGAAATGAAGGAAAAAGGGTTCTCCCGTTCCGATGTCCAATGCCAGCGCAAAACCGATGAAAATATTGTAGCAGGAGTGGGAAAGGAAGAACCCAAAGCCCATTTTATTTAGAACTGGACAAAGTATTGGGTGACCATCCCACCACCCGCCCACCGTCCCATGCATCCACAATACATTTGTAGTACAGTTTAAATTCTGTAATGCTAGAAGGACTCTTTAGCCTACTTTTAGATTTAAACTTCCTCCATAGTATTTACTTTACATGTGTGCTCCTTTAAATACAGGTGTTTCTTTAGAGAGCGTAAAATATTTTAATGTTAATATAAAGAAAGTTCATGTATACATGTGTAACCGTATGTCGCATGTCACTACTTCACAGGAGAGGCATTTGAAAGTAAACATTTATTTTTATCAAAATGCTTTTTTTGGCAGAAATGCCTACTGAAACATGTACACTTTTATGTGCTTTAATAACAAACTTGTATCCGTAAATACGAATAAAATTGTTAAATTATGAGCCTATTTTGTTTAGCCACGGAAAAATAAAGGAACCTTCCCACTAGCCATGATTGGCTGTCATAATGGTTGGGCTGTACATGCCGGGAGAGGAGTTTGGATTGGTCTGCCATGTAGCATGCTTCTGTCTATAAGGTGAGCTGCTCAATATGTGTTGGCAGTCTTTTCTAACATGCCGGTTTTTAAAGATATAACGTAAGCCATTGTGCTAACATAAGGAGGTGAGAGCTCTGGGAGTGTGGTGCAAGGAAAATAACCTCTCACTCAACGTCAGTATAATTAAGGAGATGATCGTGGAAACAGCAGAGGGCGCCGATCCACATCGATGAGAGAAGGTGAGTGGAGAAGGTGGAAAGCTTCAAGTTCCTCCGTGTCCACCTCACTGACAAACTGAAATGGTCCACCCACACAGACAGTGTGGTAAAGAAGGCGCAACAGTGCCTCTTCAACCTCAGGAGGCTAAAGAAATGTGGCTTATCAGCCAAAACCCTCACTAACTAACTAACTACAGATGCACAATTGAGAGCATCCTGTCGGGCTGTAGTATAGAATACAAAAGGCCATCAGACTGCTAAACAGCCACCACTAACACACCAGAGGCAGCTGCCTATAGACACTGATTAGAAATCACAGGCCACTTTAAGGAATAGAACACTATTCTACAGTATCTTAGTCACTCAATTTGTGTGTACATATTGCGTCATCCATCTCATATGTATATACTGTATTGTAGTCTATACAACGCCACCGACTGCTAAACAACCCAAAAAAAACAAAAAAAACAAGGACATTTCTAAGGGACCTCAAACTTTTGAACGGAAGTGTATACAGTACCAGTCAAAGTTTGGAAACACCTATTAATTAATTTTTTGCTATAGAATGATAGTGAAGACATCAAAACTATGAAATAATACATATGGAATCAGGTAGTAACCAAAAAAGTGTTAAACAAATTGACGGGACCGCAGTGGAGAAGGTGGAAAGCTTCAAGTTCCTTTGCGTACACATCACTGACAAACTGAAATGGACCAACCCACACAGACAGTGTGGTGAAGAAGGCGCAATACAGCCTCTTCAACCTCAGGATGCTAAAGAAATTTGGCTTGGCACCTAAAACCCTCACAAACTTTTAGAGATGCACAATTGAAAGCATCCTGTCAGGCTGGATCACCACCTGGTACGGCATCTGCACCGCCCGCAACCGCAAGGCTCTCCAGAGGGTGGTGCGGTCTGCCAAACGCATTACTTGGGTCAAACTACCCGTCCTCCAGGACACCTACAGCACCCGATGTCACAGGAAGGCCAAAATGATCATCATGGACATCAACCACACGAGCCACTGCCTGTTCACCTTGCTACCATCCAGAAGGCGAGGTCAGTACAGGTGCATCAAAGCTGGGACCGAGAGACTGAAAAACAGCTTCTATCTCAAGCCCATCAGACATTTTAACAGCCATCACTAGCACATTAGAGGCTGCTGCCTATAGGCAGAGATTAGAAATCACTGGACACTTTAAGAAATGGAACACTAGTCACTTTGATAATGTTTACATATGTGGCATTACTCATCTCATATGTATATACTGTCAACTATACTATTCTACTGTATCTTAGTCCATGCTGCTCGTCCATATTCTGTATGTATATAGTCCTAATTCATTCCTTACTAGATTTGTGTGTATTGGGATTATGTTGGGTAATTTTTAGATATTACTTGTGAAATATTATTGCACTGTTGGAGCTAGAAGCACAAACATTTTGCTACACCTGCATCTGCTAAAAATGTGTATGTGACCAATAACATTTGATTTGATAAAACTGTCTCTCATGAGGACCGCCACAGGAAAGGAAGACCCAGAGTTACCTCTGCTGCAGAGGATAAGTTCATTATAGCCCAAATATATGCTTCACAGAGTTCAAGTAACAGACATAACTCAACATCAACTGTTCAGAGGAGACTGCATGAATCAGGCCTTCATGGTCGACTTGCTGCAAAGAAACCACTACTAAATGACACCAATAAGAAGAAGAGACATTACTGCTGTATGCATACTCAATCCTTATTGAATTCCTAATGCCATCTGTGTGTGTGGTGTTGTGTCACTACTCATCACTACTGAATTGCTTCAGATTTTTTTCATTTCCCACATGAAACCTTTTGAATTAGTATTGAAACGGACACATTTACTACTGTTTGCATATTCAAAATTCTTATTTCACTACTCTGTCACTACTAGAGAAGTTCACATGTTATTTGCTCAAGTTTCTAACTGTAGTTACATTATCAAACAACAAATAATAAGCTTATACAAACTTAATTGCATTTTGTTATTTAATATTAATTTTTGTTAATCCCTTTGAGGCCTTGTCTTCATTCAGCTTTGACTATCTTCAGATCCTCTTTTTTGTTGCAGACACATTTCTCCACTATGTAACCATTTATTAAATAAAAACAATCTCAAGAGACAACCACTTATAATATATTATCAATCATCTGCTAACAGAGGTCACACAAGACAACACAGAGAAACATTTGGGCCTTCAGTCTTCTTATGTTGAGGGCTTTGGCAATAGGTCAAAAGAGGTCAGTAGAATGGATACGTCCTAATATGAATATACCCTACATTTGCTTTCAAACACACATACATATTAGCTAGCATGATGAAAACAGAGGCTACATACAGTGGGGAGAACAAGTATTTGATACACTGCTGATTTTGCAGGTTTTCCTACTTACAAAGCATGTAGAGGTCTGTAATTTTTATCATAGGTACACTTCAACTGTGAGAGACGGAATCTAAAACAAAAATCCAGAAAATCACATTGTATGATTTTTAAATAATTAATTTGCATTTTATTGCATGACATAAGTATTTCATCACCTACCAACCAATAAGAATTCCGGCTCTCACAGACCTGTTAGTTTTTCTTTAAGAAGCCCTCCTGTTCTCCACTCATTACCTGTATTAACTGCACCTGTTTGAACTCGTTACCTGTATAAAAGACACCTGTCCACACACTCAATCAAACAGACTCCAACCTCTCCACAATGGCCAAGACCAGAGAGCTGTGTAAGGACATCAGGGATAAAATTGTAGACCTGCACAAGGCTGGGATTGTCTACAGGACAATAGGTAAGCAGCTTGGTGAGAAGGCAACAACTGTTGGCACAATTATTAGAAAATGGAAGAAGTTCAAGATGACGGTCAATCTCCCTCGGTCTGGGGCACCATGCAAGATCTCACCTCGTGGGGCATCAATGGTCCTGAGGAAGGTGAGGGATTAGCCCAGAACTACACGGCAGGACCTGGTCAATGACCTGAAGAGAGCTGGGACCACAGTCTCAAAGAAAACCATTAGTAACACACTACGCCGTCATGGATTAAAATCCTGCAGTGCACGCAAGGTCCCCCTGCTCAAGCCAGCGCATGTCCAGGCCCGTCTGAAGTTTGCCAATGACCATCTGGATGATCCAGAGGAGGAATGGGAGAAGGTCATGTGGTCTGATGAGACAAAAATATAGCTTTTTGGTCTAAACTCCACTCATATTTGGAGGAAGAAGAAGGATGAGTACAACCCCAAGAACACCATCCCAACCGTGAAGCATGGAGGTGGAAACATCATTCTTTGGGGATGCTTTTCTGCAAAGGGGAAAGGACGACTGCACCGTATTGAGGGGAGGATGGATGGGGCCGTGTATCGCGAGATCTTGGCCAACAACCTCCTTCCCTCAGTAAGAGCATTGAAGATGGGTCGTGGCTGGGTCTTCCAGCATGACAACGACGCAAAACACACAGCCAGGGCAACTAAGGAGTGGCTCCGTAAGAAGCATCTCAAGGTCCTGGAGTGGCCTAGCCAGTCTCCAGACCTGAACCCAATAGAAAATGCTGAAAGTCCGTATTGGCCAGCGACAGCCCCGAAACCTGAAGGATCTGGAGAAGGTCTGTATGGAGGAGTGGGCCAAAATCCCTGCTGCAGTGTGTGCAAACCTGGTCAAGAACTACAGGAAACGTATGATCTCTGTAATTGCAAACAAAGGTTGCTGTACCAAATATTAAGTTCTGCTTTTCTGATGTATCAAATACTTATGTCATGCAATAAAATGCAAATTAATTACTTAAAAATCATACAATGTGATTTTCTGGATTTTTGTTTTAGATTCCGTCACTCACATTTGAAGAGTACCTATGATAAAAATTACAGACTTCTACAAGCTTTGTAAGTGGGAAAACCTGCAAAATCGGCAGTGTATCAAATACTTGTTCTCCCCACTGTAGCTACATTTCAACAGCTACTTCCTGTTTTGTTGTCTTATGCGGTTGCGAGCACAGGAAGCCACAAGCTGCAAAACTCTACTAATCACTACTGAAAAGCCTGTGTGGTCTGGCTGTAGTGTCGTGACTACTTATTCACTATGAGCCTGATTCAGACACCTCGATTCGGTCCTATGCAGCAACACTTTAAATTGTGTTTTTTACATTGGAAAAGAAGATACTCAGAGATAGAAAAGTGTATACTCACTACAGTTGAGGAACAATTGGAAAGTAATTCTGCTTTGGAGGTAAAAATATACTTGTATATTTTGAGAAAATGGCCTTTGAATGTTTTGGTACACTTACTGGAAATCTCTTCTTTGTCTACACCCATTCAGCAACGTTGACACCTTCTTAAGCATTAGCCCCACCCATTTCTTTAAGTATTCACATGAGGCCATGTGCTAACCCAGTCAACATTGTGGGTTCGGGCCTATTCCGACTCGGCATCGACTTAGACTCGGCGGCTTCATACGGGCTGAGCTCTTCCCGAGTCTGGCAGAATCTTATTACTCTGGGTTCCATCTAATGGTACTCGGGCCGAGTCCAGTTCAGCATATCAGTATGAGGTTTTTATTTGACAGGTGATGGAAGAATACATGAACAAATTCATGTAATAATTTAGTCTCTATTTTGCTAGGTCATTTGCAAGCTAAAATTTGGCCCATTAAGATATAGGACCCTAGAGAATCTATGCTATAAATTAATTATTATTATTATTATTATTATTAATATTTTTGTTAGGTTCTGACTGTGGCCAGGTTATCTGGCTCCCTCTAGGGGGGAGCTGTAGGGCTGCAGTTAGAGCTTGACAGTGCACTGGGTGTTTTTTGGTTTGGTTCATTTCAATCCCCAATTAGAGGCAGCTGTCTCGAGTTGTCTCTAATTGGGGATTCTATTTATGTTCCACCATTTTCCACCTTAGGTGTGGATTCTTGTGTGTGCTATTCATTAGTTTTGGTTTCACACCAGTTCACTGTTTGCTTTCTCTCCTTTGTTATTTTCCGGTTTGAGTATAACGTGAAAATAAAAGGAATGCCGCTCCACCAACGCTCCGCTTATCGTCCCATAATTCCACAACGTGACAATTGTTTTTACTTTTACCCCGTTTTCTCCCACTTTCGTGATATCCGAATGGTAGTTACAGTCTAGTCCCATCATTGCAACTCCCTTACGGACTCGGGAGAGGCGATGGTTGAGAGCCATGCGTCGTCCGAAACACGACCCTGCCAATTAGCTTGCATCACTGCAGTGGACTCCCTAGACACTAATTGTGTACCAACAATAATACATACTCATTGCACTGTGTTGTTGTAGCCTAGGAGGTATAATCATTTTATTTCCTAAAAACAATGATAATCGAGCGTGCGTGCGTAATATTGTTGTTGTGCACGAGCTCAGAACAATGGAACCACTTGCTGTCAAAATTTGAAATGAAAAGTCCTCCAGAAAGCGGCGAGCATACACATAATGTTAGCTAGCTAACAGTACACTTTAAATTTACATTAGGTTTATGCAGTTTCACTATGCCATACATTAAAAAAATTGCAGCGTTCTACAGGATTACCTAGATGGTAGGCCACAATTTGTGCGACTACAGAGCTGTGTGTCAGAACAGGCAGTGAGCAACACAGGGGCCCCCCAGGGAATGGTCCTGTCCCCCTTCCTGTTCAGCCTCTACACCTCGGACTTCAGATATAACTCTGAAACATGCCACCTACAGAAGTTCTCGGATGACTCCACAATTGTAGGGTGCATCAGGGGTGGCAGGAGGAGGAGTACAGGAGCGCATTCAATGACTGTGTGTTGTGGTGTGAGCAGAACCACCTTCAGCTCAACATCAGCAAAACAAAGGAGACGGTGGTGGACTTCAGGAGAACCAAGTCCCAACTGACTGCAGTCCCTATACAGGGGATGGATGTGGAAATGGTTGGGTCATACAAGTTCCTGGGAGTTCATATGGACAACAGGCTGGAATGGGCTGGTAACACTGGGGCTCTGTACAAAAAGGGCCAGAGCCGACTCTACTTTCTGAGGAGGCTCAGGTCCTTGAACGTGTGCAGTAAACTACTGCATACCTTCTACCAGTCTGTGGTGGCCAGTGCCATCATTTTTGCAGTGGTGTGCTGGGGCGCCAACATAAAAGCCAGTGATGCTTCTCGGTTAAATAAGCTGATCAGGAAGGCTAGCTCTGTTCTGGGGATTAGCCTTGACACTCTAGAGGAGTTGGCGCAGAGACGGATCCTGGCCAAACTGCTGGCCATCATGGACAACGTCACCCACCCTCTGCATGCCATGGTTATGACGCAGAGGAGCACCTTCAGTCACAGACTGATCCCAACACGGTGTGCAAGAGAGCGCAACAGGAGGTCCTTCCTGCCGGCGGCTATTAGACTATTTAATGCCTCACCGGGGTGCCATGCCGTCGGCAACATAGACCTGGAACTGATTGGGGTGTTAGGACCAAGTTTAACAATTATGCATCCATCCGTATTTTAAGGGATTTACTATTATTACCCTAAATGATATCATACACACATTTAGCTATTTAAGTATCTCTTCCTGTCATTTACCTGTACAGTTAATGTCACCATGCAAATATTCACTTACTTGCAAATGTAACTGTATATTTACCTGAACAGTTAATTTAACCATGCAAAATATTCACTTATCTGTTCATTTAACCAGTCTGTATATTAAGTAAACTATTATTACCCTCACTTATATCATACACACTTTTAGCTATTTAAGTAATTCTCTGTCATCAACCTGTATAGTTTAGTTAACCATGCAAATACTCCTTATTTATCTATATCAACTTGCAATATTTTTATCAAATTATATATATATTTTTTAACCTAACAATGTATAGTGTACATATTCAGCAATCCACCCATACTATGCAATGTCTTTTTTAAGCTTTTTTGCACTCCAGACTTCTTGTATTTTTATACTTTTTCATACTGCCGCTCTATGTTTCATGTATCGTGTATCTGTCTTTTGTGTATTTTCGTTCTGGCATTTTGCACCTACCCTGTGTTTTTTCGTAGCTGCTTGACAAATAAATTTTCCTGTCGGGGATCAATAAAGTATCTATGTATCTATCTATGTATCTATCTATGTATCTATCTATGTATCTATCTATCTATCTATCTATCTATCTATCTATCTATCTATCTATCTATCTAGACATACTGACCAGCTCAAATAGACAGACGTGTACTATATGGCAGACCAATCCAAACTCATCTCTCGGCATTTCCAGCCCACTCATTATCTTAGCCAATCATGGCTAGCGGGAAGTTTGCTGTATTTCTCTCTGGCTAAACCAACTAGGCTTGTAATTTAACCATTTTATTTGTATTTACAGATGGCATACAAGTTTGTTATTAAGGCACATGAAAGTTCACGTTTGAGAAGGCCAGGTCACTAGAATACATAAAGAGAATGGGTTCAGAATATAGTGTTCAATGAAAGAAATCCATCTAAATATATTGTAGATTATTTAGGCACATTTTAGGGGTAGGAAAGTATTGTAATGTCACGAGCTGGGACAAAGGAAGATGGCATGAGACAGAGATTGGTTTAACAGAGAGTTCCTGTGCCCCATACACCGCACGACTCCAGGAACGTCACACTTTATTCCCCACCTTCAATTATTAACAATGAACCTAACCTCCGGCCATGCAAGGCTCAGTGACGGTATGCACCCTAACATTCCTCCCTGCCCCCATACCTGAGCTAAGGCAATTTAAGGAAACATAAACACATAACACAACCAATAGAACCACATATCAGGTCGTTACAGTATGTATGAATCATAAAAAACAGTTTTGGCAAGCCTTTATGCACTAAATATATTGGTGTTGCCAGGACAACAACCTCTCCCTCAATGTGAGCAAGACAAAGGAGATAGTTGTGGATTACAGGAAAAAGAGGGCCGAACAGGCCCCCATTAACATCGACATGGCTATAGTGGAGCGTGTCGAGAGTTTCAAGCTCCTTGGTGTCCACATCACCAACAACATATCATGGTCCAAACACACCAAGACAGTCGTGAACAGGGCACGACAACACCTTTTCACCCTCAGGAGAATGAAAAGATTTGGCATGGGTCCCCAGATCCTCAAAAAGTTCTACAGCTGCATCATCGAGAGCATCCTGACCAGTTGCATCACCACCTGGTATGGCAACTGCTCGGCATCCAACCGTAAGGCTTTACAGAGACTAGTGCGTACGGCCCAATACGTCACCGGGGCCAAGCTTCCTGCCATTCAGGATCTATATACTAGGTGTGTCAGAGGAATGCGCAAAATATTGTCAAAGAATCCAGTTACCCAAGTCATAGACTGTTCTCTCTGCTACAGCATGGAAAGCGGTACCGAAGCGCCAAGTCTAGGTCCAAAAGGCTTCTTAACAGCTTCTACCCCCAAGCTATAAGACTGCTGAACAATTAATCAAATGGCCACCCGGACTATTTACATAAAAATGCTTCTACTCGCTGTTTATTATCTATGCATAGTCACTTTACAAACTACCTCGACTAACCTGTACATTGACTCGGTACCGGTACCGATACCCCCTGTATATGCCATTTTTTCCTCTTAAGGATGGGACCCTTTTTTTCAATTTTCGCCTAAAATTACATACTCAAATCTAACTGCCTGTAGCTCAGGACCTGAAGCAAGGATATGCATATTCTTGATACCATTTGAAAGGAAACACTTTGAAGGTTGTGGAAATGTGAAATTAATGTAGGAGAATATAACACATTAGATCTGGTAAAAGATAACACAAAGAAATAAACATGCAAGAGAAAGGTCATAATATTACATAGGATTCCAGGCACAATTTAGATTTTCGCCACTAGATGGCAGCAGTGTATGTGCAAACAAAATTTTAGACTGCTCCAATGAACTATTGCATTACTGTTCAAAATTTTGTATCAAGACTGCCCAAATGTGCCTATTGATTTATTAATACATTTTCAAGTACAAAACTGTGCACTCTCCTCAAACAATAGCATGGTATTATTTCACTGCAAAATGCTACTGTAACTTGGACAGTGCAGTTCGATTAACAATAATTTAAGCTTTCTGCCCATATAAGATATGTCTGTGTCCTGTGTCCTTAATTACAACATCATGCTAATCACATTAGCGCACGTTAGCTTAACCGTCCCGAGGGCGGGACACGATCCTCTAGAGGGCTTGTAAGTAAGCATTTCACAGTAAGGTCTACCCCTGTGGTATTCGGCGCATGGGACAAATAACATTTTATTTGATATATATTGAAAAACAGTGGTTTGATTCATCCTGAAAGTTAACCTATTCAAGTTCAATGCATGAAATATAGGAAGGTGGAAAAAAATGTTTACAATAGGGGTTGAACAATAGTCCTATAAATCTACCCTGATCCTCACTAATCAAGGAACTGTATGACAACGGTCCAGCCTTCATGAACTGGCTTCATGTTTAAACTGCTACACGTTCCATAATGATTCAAATAGGCTACATGTCCCAAATTATTGCACAATGTGAGCCTAATAGGGGCTCCCCCCGCCCGTCGACAAACATTTTCAGAAGGTTTTCGCTCCAACCCCTGTTGTAACTAACCTGATTCACTTGATCAACCAGCTAATTATTAGACTCAGGTGGGCTAGATTAAGATTGGAGTGAAAGTCTACAGGACGGTTGCTCTCTAAGAACAGGATTGGTGAGCTCTGCTCTACATAGTCACTACTGCACAAATAGGTTTTCTGTAATCATTCAGTGGTACTTTTTCATAAGGGTGAACATGGAGTAGACAACTGAGAACTTGTGTCATTATGGGAGGTTCAAGACAGGTTGGATTAATTTGCATATAGGGAGGGACCAGGGAATCTGGTCACAATACGGACCCAGGGTGTAGCTAGAGACACATTTTGTCTCTAGCTACAACAAATATCAATCAGATAGTGATCGGATCATCTTGATCGGATGAAGACAACCACATGTTTTTGCAAGCTGTAACCACAGCTTCTCTCTCTCTCTCTCATCTCTCTCTCTCTCTCCCTCTCTCTCTGTAGGTTTCTGTTTCATTGAATTCCCTTTAACAAGGCTCATTTCATTGTCACTAGCCAAATTAGGATAATTAATAAACCCTCTGGGCTATTGTAATAAGCAGCCTGCGATCTGTAGTTAAAGAAAACACCACGTCTGTGGTTGGGAAAATAAATATGCTTAGAAAAATGTGAGATTACACTTTTAAATCGCACTCTGTTTAGCATGTGTCTGGGAAAAAGGTATGAGCCCAGTCACTTTTCCCAGACCTCTCAAAAGTAATATTCTCTTCGTTGAAATTAGCAATTGTAATACTGTTCGCTATGTATGTTTCTGTTTTCCAACAACATTTTCAGAAGCTATCCTATTTACTAAACAGATGTGGGGTTACTGAAATAATTTTTGATTACACAAATGCATTTGTTTCTGATTCTAAAATGATGTACTCTATTTTCAGCATATCACACTGTCAGAGTTAATTTTGTATTTCATTTCGATCAGTTGATGGAGCTGGAATCGTTTAGAACAGAACTTGGAAAATACGCTTCTCTGAATGAATGCTAAGTAGGGAAGAAAAAAAATACTTGGTGGAAAAATCCTCCTCGTCACTCTTCATATAAATTACATGACCAACATCAGACAAGGTGGCTATTGGTCAAAATGATTCAATGATGAGTAAGCCTTTTTCCTCTGCTTATTTCTGAAAATCCGAGGAACCTGTTTTGTGGGTATGAATGTGACACATCTAAATACAGTTCAATTAAATGTTTTGCTCCATGACTGGTCAGAATATTTATTATATTTATTTAGGTCAATAATAACATAGAATATTCCATATTCTGCACAGCAATATCATTTTAGTTAGAACATGTATTTTTAGCTTTTATAATGGGACAGACAGAGAGCGAGGGAAATATTCAAGCAATCAGTGGTACCACACTATGTCCTTGTTTGGACAGACTTGAGCAATTTGTAAAGGAGTCCACTGCTACTGAGACAAACTGCGTGTGTGCATGTGTGTGCTAAAGTTGAATCTCACAGTCCTGGTTGATGTTATTCTTCCATTCTGATTTCCTTTCCCTTCTAACCCCATTTAAACTCATTTACAGTAATTTCATTACTTTATGATTGTTCTCGAGGCAGGGAGGGAGGCCTGGAAAAAGGTATCCACATCTCCCGCTGTCAGACACTGATTTTCACAAAAACAGCAAACAAAAATCTGTCATTTTGTGTTTTTCAAGTAATTTTCATGTTTTGCCTTCTCATGTTTCCCCTGTCTGAGACCTGCCACTTGTCTGAGAAAGCCATTGCCCTTCCTGCCAATCTGAAGTGACAGTTTAAGGGCAGGGTGGCATGGACAGTGTGGTTATAGTGGCACAGAGTCTGCCTTTTGATTGGCGCCTAGTCCACAGGCCAAACTCAATGCATGAGTCAGCGAGAACATGCACAGACACTCATAGGACAACGTTGCCATGGCAATGAATGAAATTAAAGGTCGGCGACATGTTTTGAATATTTTCCTTATTTGAACCAAAAAAGTGATAGTTAAAAATGTATTTTGCTGTAGTCGGAAAAGGAAAACATGGTAATACACCAATACGGTCGTAATTAATCCCCAACAGAAGAAAACAATTTGTCAGAATTAGCAGCAAATTGTCCCAGCTAGTAGCACATCTTCCTGTTTGTAGAAACACAATATGAAAATAAAGTGTAGCTGTCACGTTTGGGTGTATGGAGAGACCAAAGCGCAGCGCAGGGATAGTAGTTCGACATTCTTTATTTGTACTATGTAATAAGAATTACTATGTACAATACAAAACATACGACGAACTATACAAAACCGAAAAACAAACACTACAGGAAAAAATGTCACGTTCACAAAACACACAAATGAAACGGACGTAAAGAAAACACACTTACTTCACCGTGACTGCGACATACATCGATATCGATAACAACCCACACCCGAGTGAGGGACAGACTCAACATATATGGAATCCCTAATTAGAGACAATGCGGTGCAGCTGCCTCTAATTAGGGATCCACCCCAACCCGACACAGAAACAGAAAAGAAAGACACTGTCAGACTCTGACCATAGCTACATAGAGAAGCAAATAGGCTTCTCTATGGCCAGAGCCTGACAGTACTCCCCCCCAAGGCGCGGACTCCCGGACGCCAAAAAACCCCAAAAACAAACACACAAAACAGGGGGGGTTAATGGGAGGGAAGACTAGTCCCTCGGGGGCGGCTCTGGCTCCGGTGAGTTGGACAGTTTTGTCCCATGCCCTTTTCTTATCACCGGTCCCGGGCTGGGTACCGGTGGGGCAAACGGCTCCGGCCAAGGAGCGGGAGATTTGACCGGGCCCGGACTGGGCACCGGTGGGGCAAACGGCTCCGGCCATGGAGCTGGGAAAACAGCCGGGCCCGGACTGGGCACCGGTGGGGCGGACTGCTCAGGCTCTGAAGCGGAGCAGACGGTTTAGGGGCGCTGGAGGTTTAGGGGCGCTGACCTTCGCAGGAGGTTTAGGGGCGCTGACCTTCGCAGGAGGTTTTGGGGCGCTGACCTTCGTTGGAGGTTTAGGGGCGCTGACCTTCGCTGGAGGTTTAGGGGCGCTGACCTTCGCAGGAGGTTTAGGGACGCTGACCTTCGCAGGAGGTTTAGGGGCGCTGACCTTCGCAGGAGGTTTAGGGGCGCTGACCTTCGCAGGAGGTTTAGGGGCGCTGACCTTCGTTGGAGGTTTAGGGGCGCTGACCTTCGTTGGAGGTTTAGGGGCGCTGACCTTCGCTGGAGGTTTAGTGGCGCTGACCTTTGCTGGAGGTTTAGGGGCGCTGACCTTCGCTGGAGGTTTAGGGGCGCTAACCTTCGCTGGAGGTTTAGGGGCGCTGATCTTCGCTGGAGGTTTAGGGGCGCTGACCTTCGCTGGAGGTTTAGGGGCGCTGACCTTCGCTGGAGGTTTAGGGGCGCTTACCTTCGCTGGAGGTTTAGGGGCGCTGACCTTCGCTGGAGGCTCAGGGCGGCTGACCTTGGCTGGAGGCTCAGGGCGGCTGACCTTGGCTGGAGGCTCAGGGCGGCTGACCTTGGCTGGAGGCTCAGGGCGGCTGACCTTGGCTGGAGGCTCAGGGCGGCTGACCTTGGCTGGAGGCTCAGGGCGGCTGACCTTGGCTGGAGGCTCAGGGCGGCTGACCTTCGCTGGAGGTTCCGGGTTTGGGAGGCGCACCGGATGTCGGGTGCGTGGAGCTGGCACAGGAAGCACCTGGTTAGGCGCACGTACTGGAGGTCCGGTGCGGGGAGCTGGCACGGGTCGTACCGGACTGGGGAGGCGCACCAGAGGTCGGATGCGTGGAGTAGAGCAGAGGTCCGGACCCGGACTGGACATCGGTGAAGCGGACTGCTCTGGCATGGGAGTGAAGATGGCGACCGGACCTGGACTGAGCACCGGTGGGGCGGACTGCTCAGGCATGGAGGTGGAGTAGACGATCAGACCCAGACTGGGCACCGGAGGAGCGGATTGCTCTGGCAGGGACATTCTTTATTTGTACTATGTAATAAGAATTACTATGTACAATACAAAACATACGACGAACTATACAAAACCGAAAAACAAACACTACAGGAAAAAACGTTACGTTCACAAAACACACAAATGAAACGGACGTAAAGAAAACACACTTACTTCACCGTGACTGCGACATACATCGATATCGATAACAACCCACACCCGAGTGAGGGACAGACTCAACATATATGGAATCCCTAATTAGAGACAATGCGGTGCAGCTGCCTCTAATTAGGGATCCACCCCAACCCGACACAGAAACAGAAAAGAAAGACACTGTCAGACTCTGACCATAGCTACATAGAGAAGCAAATAGGCTTCTC
The DNA here is from genome assembly GCA_023634145.1 of Thymallus thymallus. Lineage (NCBI taxonomy): Eukaryota > Metazoa > Chordata > Actinopteri > Salmoniformes > Salmonidae > Thymallus > Thymallus thymallus. The sequence goes on from CM042387.1 coordinate 12,164,021, forward strand.
TATGGCCAGAGCCTGAGAGTAGCCTACTTAAAGTGGAGCTGACAGCATTTTAGTAACATGAAATCCTATTAAAATCTGTTCATATAGCATAGCTAGCTAGTAAAGCTATTCACATTTCTTGCTAGCTAACCAAATAGCACTTGCATCTATAGCTGTAGCCATCGAAAAACTATATGAGGGGAAAAGGTTAGTTACCCACCCACTCCTCCAATGAAATGACATCCTCCCAGCAGCTAACTAGCTAACGTTAGGTTCCATGTATTTAGCTTTCTAAATAAATAGATAGCTACATAAATAGATACACCAGCCCAAGGATGTCAGCACACAGGCCATTTGAAAAAAACACAGTGAATTCGTGGACTGGACATAGCCTATTTGTTTTTACAAAAAAACATGCAACTGAGACCCACACTTGCCATTTTTTGTATTTGTATTTATTATGTATCCATATAAGCTGCTGCCAAGGCATAGTCTGTTCTGGACTTGGGGACTGTGAAGAGACCTCTTATGGCATGTCTTATGGGGTATGCATAGGTGTCCAAGTTGTGCGCCAGCAGTTTAAACAGACAGCTCGGTGCATTCAACATGTCAATACCTCTCAAGTAGTGATGAAATCAATCTCTCCTCCACTTTGAGCCAGGAGAGATTGACATATACAGTTAGGTCCATATGTATTTGGACACAGGCACAATTTTAGATTTGTTTTGGTTTTTACCAAAACATATTCAAGTTATATTATGGATATGGCTGAAAGTGTACACTCTCAGGTTTAATTTGAGGGTATTTACATCCAAATCGGAAGAAGGGTTTAGGAATTACAGCTCTTGAGAGTAGCTACACCCCTTTTTCAAGGGACCAAAAGTAATTGGACAATTGAAACAAAAGCTGTTTCATGGACAGGTGTGGGCTATTCCTTCGTTATTTCTTTATCAATTAAGCAGGTAAAAGGTCTGGAGTTGATTCTAAGTGCGGTATTTGTATTTTGAATCTATTGCTGTGAACCTTCATCATGTGTTCAAAGGAGCTCTCCATGCAAGTCAAACAGTCCATAATTAGGCTTCAAAAACAAAACAAATCCATCCGAGAGATAGCAGGAACATTAGGAGTGGCCAAATCAACAGTTTGGTACATTCTGAGAAAAAAAGAATGCACTGGTGAGCTCAGCAACATAAAAAGGCTTGGACGTCCACGGAAGACAACAGTGGTAGATGATCGTAGGATCCTCTCCATGGTAAAGAAAAACCCATTCACAAAATACAGCCAAGTGAAGGAGACTCAACAGGAGGTAGGTGTGTCAGTGTCAAAGTCTACAATCAAGAGCTACTTCACGAGAGCAAATACAGAGGGTTCACCACAAGGTGAAAACCATTCATAAGCATCAAGAATAGAAACACCAGATTAGACTTTGCCAAAAAACATCTAAAAAAGCCTCACCAGTTCTGGAAAAGCATTCTTTGGACGGATGAAACTAAGATCAACCTGTACCAAAATGACGGGAAGACAAAAGTATGGAGAAGGCTTGGAACAGCTCATGATCCAAAGCATACTACCTCATCTGTAAAACATGGTGGAGGCAGTGTGATGGCATGGGCATGCATGGCTTCCAGTGGCACTGGATCACTGGTGTTTATTGATGATGTGACAGAAGACAGAAGCAGCCGGAGGGTTTCTGAAGTGTATAGGAATATACTGTCTGCCCAGATTAAGCCAAATGCACCAAAGTTGATTGGACGGCGCTTCACGGTACAGATGGACAATGATCCAAAACACACTGCAAAAGCAGTTTTTTAAGGAAAAGAAGTGGAATATCAATCACCTGATCTCAACCCAATCGAGCATGCATTTCACTTGCTTAAGGCAAAACTAAAGGCAGAAAGACCCACAAACAAACAACAATTGAAGACAGCTGCAGTTAAGGCCTGGCAAAGCATCACAAAGCAGGAAACCCAGTCTTTGGTGATGTCCATGGGTTCCAGAATTCAGGCAGTCATTGCCTGCAAAGGATTCTCAACAAAATATAAAACATGAACATTTTATTTATGATTATATTAATTTGTCCAATTACATTTGAGCCCCTGAAAATGGGGGGACTGTGTATAAAAATGGTTGCATTTCCTAAAATGTTTACTTGATATGTGTTCAACCCCTTGAATTAAAGCTGAAAGTCTGCACTTCAAATTCATCTTGATTGTTTCATTTAAATTTTATTCTGGTGGCATACAGAGTCAGAAGTATGAAAATTGTGCCTATGTCCAAATATATATGGACCTAACTGTATATATAATTAATATTAGCTCTCTGTGTACATCCAAGGGCCAGCCGTGCTGCCCTGTTCTGAGCCAATTGCAATTTTCCTAAGTCCTTTTTTGTGGCACCTGACCACATGAATGAACAGTAGGAAGGTATAGCAGCGCTTTATTATTGTTATACTTCTCAATATCAATATCAATATGTTTTGACCATGACAGTTCATAATCAGGGTTACTCCACACAGTTTAGTCACCTCAACTTGCTAAATTTCCACATTTGTTATTACAAGATTCAGTTGAGGTTTAGGGTTTAGTGAATGATTTGTCCCAAATACAATGCTTTTAGTTTTTAGGACTAAACTTATTCCTTACCTCCCGCTCTGAAACTAACTGTGACTCTTTGTTAAACGTTGCAGTCATTTTAGTCACTGTAGTAGCTGACATGTATAGAGTTGAGTCATCCGCATACATAGACACTCTGGCTTTACTCAAAATTGAAAAAAAGTAATGGGCTTAGACAGCTGCCCTGGGGAATTCCTGATTCTACCTGGATTATGTTGGAGGCTTCCATTAATGAACACCCTCTGTGTTCTGTTAGACAGGTAACTCCTTATCCCAATATAGCAGGGGGTGTAAAGCCATAACACATACATTTTTCCAGCAGAAGACTATGATCAATAATGTCAAAAGCTGCACTGAAGTCTAACAAAACAGCCACCACAATATTTGTATAAATTTCTCTAAGCCAGTCATCAGTCATTTGTTTAAGTGCTGTGAATTGTTGAATGTCCTTCCCTGTAAGCATGCTTAAAGCACAATTCCTTCCTTGGGCAGAGTACGCCCAGAACTCCCTACGTCCCTCCTCCACTGGTTTGACCCCCTTCCAGTGTGTTTTGGGTTTCCAGCCAGCCCCGGCTCCGTGGACCCCGGGCCAGACTGCGGCTCCTGCGGTAGATGAGTGATTCCGTGATTTCAACCTTCGCCGCTCCTCGTCCTTGGGGTCGTCCCTCTGGTTGGCGTCGTCCCGCATCTGGAGCCGCGCGTCAGAGGGGTGGTAATGTCACGTCTTCTCTTGCTCCTCCCATCCGGTGCACGACGTCACCGGAATACTAACCACCTGTCCTGGCACTCATCATTACTTGCACCTGCAAATCATTATGATTCACACCTGGACTCCATTACCTTCATAATTTCCTCCCCTTTATATGTCACTCTCTTGTGTTCTCTCTCCAGTTTGTATTATTCCTGTGTACCGGCATGTTGCCACATGGTATTGTCTTGTTCCTGATTTTATTGTTTTATTAAACGTTTCACCTGCACCTGCTTCCCGATTTACAGCTCCATTATTATAGCTATTCTTAGGTAGAAGAATTACTTTTGCTTCCCTCCAGGCCTGGGGGCACACACATTCTAGTAGGCTTAAATTGAAGATTTGGCAAATAGGAATGGCAATATCGTCCTCTATTATCCTCAGTCATTTTCCATCCAAGTTGCCAGATCGCGGTGGCTTGTCAATTTTGAGAGACAACAATATTTTTTTCACCTCTTCCACACTCACTTTAAGGAATTTAAAATTACAATGCTTGTCTTTCATAATTTGGTTGGCTATACTTGGATGTGTAGTGTCAGCGTTTGTTGCTGGCATGGCATGTTAAATCCACGGGGATTTAACAGGTTTTACAGTAATTTTCTTAATTGGTGCACACTTATTAGTAACTGGAATAAGCAATTTCATAAATGGGTCAAGTGCAGTGTCTGTTTGCTGTTCTTTACACACCACGGACCAACAAATATTCTTTACAACAACATAGGAATCACTACAAAACTTATTGTATTACCTCTTATACACAATATTAGGCCCAGCCTTTAGAACTTTATTTTCCTATATATGGCTACTATATTGTGATCACTGCAGATTGTTTTATTAGAAAACATATGGTCCTTTATAATGTGCACTTATGTACATAGGATGCTGTATTTAGCATTTTAACATATTTAAACAAAAAGATAAATAATATTTGTCCAGCCTTTGTTGCTATGCTCGCAGAATGCAGATGTGCATAATATCCTGTGACCCTAATCAAAAAGTATTTAATAACTCAAAATAACAAAAACTTAGCTCTAGGTTTGTTGTAACATTTAAACTTAAAACATGTTTTTTGTTATTTTGCACTGCATGGATCACCGGTGCGGTTGAAATCAGCATTGCTGTATGGTGCTCTCAAAATGTATTGTAGTTGAGTAGCCAGCCTAGGCTACTGCTCAAATGTTGATGTAATAGGCCTGCATGTTTCTCCTTTGCATGGTGTTTTGTTGCAGGTTTAGTTTTTTGGTTATTCATTGTCAAGCAATAAAAACCGAAGCCAGACTGCAACATTTTAGTAACCTAGCTAGGACTGTGTGCATGTGCCTGTACACTTTCCCTCCGCTGTGCGCTGTAAACGGGACACTCGAAAGCAGTGCAATTGAAGTTAAATTCACAGATTCGAGCACATCAGGCTCAAATTTCCTAAAGTAGATGACTCAACTGTTGACTCATTTATGCTCGCATGTCCTATTTGGCTCGCTGGCCTTGTTTGACAATGATCATTGCCCTTGCTAGTTGGATTGTATTGACATTCCCAGCCTTAGTTACAGTCGTCACTTTTTGTTACAAATATTGAGTCATTAAAACTGAAACAGTGTGTCCCGAATGGGTGGAGGCAGCAAATAATGTACCAGGCCAGCTGGGATTTACAACCTGATATCAATATCTTTTGGACTACCAAGAAATGTATTGGTGGATTATATTCATCATGCATTGAACTGCATCCATCCATTCTGTCAACAATATCTTACTTTACTGTACGTCATGGAATTTTGAGTCAAATAGAGACTATTTTTTACAACCTCTTATAAAGTTGGTTTTGAAGCATGAACAGGGAATTTTATATGTTTTACTGATATTATGATTGGCTGTTTGTTTCATATCTGCAAAGTAGTTAAAACACTGTCAGTTCCACTTCAAGGAGCATCTTTGAAAATAAATAATAGAAACATCAGTAAACAAATGATATATATTGGCAGAAGCATCTCTTACGTTATAAATCACTCAATCATACAATTATTTGCTGGAGACTGGAGGGTGAACAAGGTAAAACTGTGGTGATGACATCATCTGTCCTGGACCAAGTCCCCACCCGTTTACCATAGAGAAAACCTAGGCTTGCTTTGTAATTTTGCCATGGCTGTTTGGTGTCTTAAAATGAGCGTACTGTAGGAAAATAAGGCATGTCACTCAGTAGAATCACGTAGCTCCTTTCCCTTACATCAGTCGTTCTGCCTCGTCAGAGAAATAAACACAAATTACCTAATTCAGGTAGTTGCATAAATGGCCACATGGGTTTCATCCCAACAAAAACAACCACTAGGACCAGTGGACACTACTGTCTGTCGTTGCACCATCATACAGGTCTGAGGTAACTATAACTGGATAAAAGCCTGCACTAACACATAAACAAACAAGCAAGTGAAGGCAGTTTGGGCTCCTCTGCAAGAGAGTGTGGGCAATAGCTGGTTAGCATTAGCTAACTGGAAGTTGCTGAGCCATTGTAGCCAGAGGGAAAAGCTATTCTACAGTCAAGTCACGGCATTCTGAGCTGTCTGGCACTGATCGTTGTGTTAAAGACTTTATAGCCACAAGACTACAACTGGAGGAGTGTCAACTGCTTTCAGTAAATGGTGACGCGTCACCAATACAATAACCACATTGTGAAAACTAAGACGAAGAAAATAAATACAATGGACATCCTTTGAAAATGGTCCAATTCTGTCTATCATGGTTTTTTCCACAATGTCTGTGTCACTTTTTCCTCGTTTACAGCACCACCGGTTTTATTGCCATCCTAAATAATTTTCAGTTTTGGGGGTTTGTATTGTTTGGATCCTGTCATAATTCTGGATGTTTAAATGGAAAGTGTGTACGGCATTCTGATTACAGTGACTACAGTAGTCCATAAGATTACTGCAATAACCAAAATCCTTCTTGTTCCCAGCCATCTGAAATAAAATAAACTTTCTCAAATGTAGGCCTAGTATAAGTTTGATATTCGATGGAGTGCCTAATAGGCAAACAAGGTGCTACAATGAGTTTCATCTGAAGTGCAACTGTTTTATTGATTACCAAAACATATAGTGCTCTGTAGTCTGTATATTAATTTAAATATGTGTGTGCAAATTACTGTGTGTGTGTGTGTGTCTGTGCACACTCAAGTACCAACACGAGTAAATACACTCAAGTATTTACATGTGTGAGAGTGTGCGTCACCTCCCTTTGATCTACAAATGGAAGCATTTACATTGTATTGCCTGCTTACTTTAACGCCAAGGTCATTTTGCGGTTTGGAAAAATAACTCTGGCCAATTGCTGATAATTGAGAGAGATGCCAGCCGTGTTGCTGGGTAGGTCATAGGTCGGAGGCAATAGGCTGTGGGCTGGTAGCCAGCTGTGACTGGGTCAGTGGAGATTTACTCCTAATAACCCTACTGTGGTCAGTGGGAGGACTGTCAACCAGGCTGTCCACGCCAGAGGGATGGAGGTATAGCCCTTCAAGAAAAGGGTTATGTGGGTAGTTCAGATTGTATGGCTTATAGGGACAGTGCAGTCAAAAACGTGATTTCCCCGTTTAAAAAAAAATCCTATTACAACACTATGAATTTGAAATAACACTCAGAAATTGTGAAAATTATGATAATGTGTAAGAGCTAAAAAAATTAAAATGCCTGGAATTTCAGCTTGTTCAGGTGGGATAGCATGACATCATAACCTGATCTGATTATTCTGACCAATAAGGATCGCCGTTTGGGTCTTTGGGTGTCCAAAGTCCAAAAATCTACACGTCAAATAACACTATTTTACACATCAAATAGTTCCTTTTTAGAATGTTATGTGCGCTGAATTTGCATAAGCAACCCACACGCCGCCACTAAGTTTAGCAGACCTGTCAAAGCTGTAAAAAAATACAAAAGTCTGCAAACAAGCACACAAACCGGCCAAGATGTGTTTACAATGCTGTGTTGGTAATAAGCCATTATTTGTTCGTCCAAATGGGAAAACGTCTGTGTGAGCATTTGAAATAAGATCAGAATCAAACAAGCAGGATCAAAAATGTTAGCTAAGTAGTCCAACATTCTCCCTAACATGCAACCATCACAGAGGCAGGGGAGTAAGGATGGTGATCCTGCTGCTGCCTGCCTGCCAGCCAGCCTTATCCAACGCAATTGCACCTGATTCATCTTAGCTAGTCAAAATACAGAAAAACAAGCATTTTGTCAACATTGATGACAGTTTGGAAACTGGAGGTAGTATGACAGTCACTCACTAATTTCTTTGATACAGATGTTTTTAGCAACTTCTGGCTCACAAACCCCAGAGGTGCTTTATTATAAACTGGTTACCAATGTAATTAGAGCAGTAAAAATAAATGTGTTGTCATACCCGTGGTAAACAGTCTGATATACCACGGTTGTCAGCCAATCAGCATTCAGGGCTCAAATGACACAGTTTATAATTGAATTTATACAGCGGGTGGTTTGGAATTCCCATTGTTAGAGCCTATCCTGTCCATGATATATAGACAACATACACATGGCCAGTATTCTTAATAAGTGCCATCGTTTACGTTGTTACCTAGCAACGCACAACTACTACTACCACTACTTTTACTACTAGCTATTTTGTGTCTTAAAATCAAAGCTAATATGTTTTGCTGTGTGCATGTCCACACTATCAAACTGAGCATTTCAATGGCAAAAGGAGGCTCAGGGAAGTTATTGTCATGAAATAAACACACACACAGTGATTTATTAGACATACAGTGATGATTTAAAAGTTGTATTAAAAAGACTGCGTGGGGGATTCAATATTTGTGAAGTGCAACCAGTTGTTGCATTTGTTGGTGGCATTCTGTCATTGTGAACAACACAAAATCTGCTGAAGTAAATATCAATCTGTGTTCAAAGCCATGATATTACCATGGGTACAGTAGGCTATCACATGTCTGCAAAGCCATTCCCACACTAAGGAGAAGGTATTCAGTGCTTTGATTTCCCTGATCAGTAATTACAGACCGCCGTACCGCAGTGTGGTCTTGTCTTCAGCTTTGACCAACTGCTCTGTGACAACTAAATGCACTGCTAACTGCACTTGGTTAGTCATTTCTGTTTACTGCGCTTCTGTGGGTGAAAGCACTTAATTCAAGATCATGTCTGAGTGATTCACCAGACTCGCCGCTCCACTCATGTGGCTAGCAGCGAGAAGCATTAGAGTCAACATACAACAAACAAACACGGTAAACATGGCATTAACATTTCCCCTATGGTGTGGACTGAGGCTGTGTCCCAAATGCCACCCTATCTCTTATACAGACCACTACTTTTGAACAGAGCCCTTTGGGCCCAAGTCAAAAGTTAATAGGGTGCCATTTGGGATGAAGTTTAAAAGAGATGGATGAGTCAGAGAGAACCCTCCGCTGTCTGGCTGACGACGCGGCGCAAGACGCCAGGCTCTTCTAGGAACGCCACAAGCCCTTTTGGCTCCAGGCTCCTAACAGAGTCCTCCACCTCCAACATGCAACCCCTGTCCACCCTCCCCTCCTCTGCAGGCTTGTCTCTCTGCACCCTGGGTGGATGTCAAGAGCGAGGGCTGCTCGGTGGAACTAATGCCAGTGTCAGGGGAGCCTTGAAGGCGGAGTGGTGGTGTAGTGGAGTAGCTCCCAGACATTTAGCCATGGTTGACCCGAGGCTTCCAGGTTCGTTTCAGGGTACAGAAACAACCATACCCGCCCTTGATACCCTAAATGTCTCTCAGGCAAGAGGTGGATACGTTTTTTCCCATTACCCCTGTACTGTTACCACGTGCTCGCTGGCCCCTGTTCCACTGATGGAGACGATAATTACTGATTCAGCTGATTAGTCATACAGTAGATTGAGTCACTTCAGCCAAGCTGACAGGAAAATCATAAGGCGGCTTGACCACTGCTGCCTGCAACGTTGCTCCCAATTGCTCCCCAAGGCTGTCAAGTCATGCCTTCCTACATGTGAATCCAGCCACTAAACGTTCTGCTCCTGCTACTACTCCCTCTTACATTAGTTACACAACCCTGTGTGACTTTCGGTCAATATCTCTGAAACGATCTACTCAGATACCGTATAACTCCCCATTAATATATTTCTCTCAGAAGAGATCCAACATAAATGTCACTAATGCACTGCTCAATGATTTCAATATCTGAGGCTTTTAGAAAATACTTCGACGGGTAAATTAAATTTGGTTTTTGAAATGGTTCTTATTTATAATTTGGCTAATACTGAGTTCCACATGGCTGAGAGGGCCACTGTGTATCAGTCTCCATTGTTACAGAGCACCTGCTATGAAACAGATATAACTCACCCGGTTAGCCTTCGACAGCAGAGCAATCGGTAAAACAGTCAACTCACAGAGGACTCATCCAGCCCACATTAACATGGCTCTAAAGGAGGAACGGATGTCAGCCATTCAAACTATAGAGATTCCTCATCACCCTTCACCATGGGTGACAACAAGGACCATTAACACTTTTTAACAAAGCACTCGTCTCGTAGGACCTGTCTGCACTCCTTTCATATGGGTCTTTTTTATTCTTGCCCCATCCCGGAGACCTGCTGGAGACCTCACAGTGGCCCTCTTATGGTAAATCCAGGCCTAACCTGAGGCTTACAGCTGCTGGGCTCATCACCAGAGGCACTTATATGGCATTGTTTAGAAGCAGTCCCTCAGGTACAGGACCATGCACCTCCCACTGTGGTTGTTCCCATTAACATCAAATCGAGCCTAGCCCTCGTCTGGCTCTCCTGTTCCCCCCATAGGGAAGAGTGGAACCTTAATGCATCGGCCATGACAGCAGCAGGCCAGGATGTCTGGCTTTAGAAATGAGATTTCATGACTGGTGTTTAGTGTTGTCTGGGGAGACAAGGACACGTTTAGGTAGAAGTTGTATTCATCATGCTGACAAATGACACCAGAGAAAGGCTGTATGGGGAGCGATCCATGTCAAGCTGATGATGATTTTGAATACTGAGATTCGTCTTGGTTCGATGGATTTGAGGAATGGAAGGTGTAAGTGTACATAATGTGCTACAGATAAATACATTCCAACTCATACAATCTAGATTGTCTTAAACAAGTGTATATACTTGGTCCATAAGTGTATTGAAAGTTACAAAGAAGTAAAAACGCCATTGGGACTTATGCAAAACTCTGTATCTAGGAGTTCATTTTTGAACGCTTGAGAGTAAAAAAAAATAAATGCTGGGTTCAATTGAAAAAGTCCAACTTTCCAGGCATCTTCAAAACAATATTTATATTTTCCCCCAATAAAATACATACATTGAATTGTGCCGCCACAGACCATTGAAGAACCATCTACTTCATATGTGTCTGTGTCTTGGCAAACGTCTGAAAAATCTCTAACCTGCCTGGAGCGAAAATTCACCCACAGCGGAGATACGGTTCAGGGACTGACTCTTCAAAAAAAAATAAGATTCCTGTTTCACAAACCATCACTCTTCTCCAACTTCTGGACTGTATTTATGACTGACTTGATAGAGATTGTAAGGAGATGCCTTATAACCACATGCAGCAACTGGTAGGATATAAATAAATCAATAATGATTTGCTGGACATTTTCTTTGCCTTGTACAGGCCAAAGGTTTGACTTTAATAATACCGTAAGTGGGTGAGATCACTAGCTTACACAGGTTGAGTTTCAGTACATCAGGACACACAAGAATTTCTTACCAAGAAAGATTTTGAGGTAAAAAGGAGTTGGAGAACAAAAAAAAAAGGCAGAGATTGATTTCTTATTGCTCACCTTAATGCATTGTACAGGATGCAAACAGATGACTGACATCAGGACAGGTGACTGACATCAGTACACTTACAGTACACTTATGCACTCACACGTGTGCATGCGTGTACGCTCACACACACACAACCATACACACACACAACTAGCACCATGTACAGTCTCCTCTCTAAGAATAAATCAGATTTCCTCAGGGGAAGCAATTTATAAAACCACTGACTTTCTACTTTCTCTTCATGATTGTAAGTTACACCTATTGAGTTTTTGTTATCCAATCTCACTCTGACCAAAACAGAACTGGGGTTATGTAGACTGCGAGGGCTATGAATCAAACACAAACACCACCACAGATCATCCGCATGATCTTCCCAACACAGCCCTCTGTGGGTCAGCATTTACATGTATGATGATAATAGCTTTAGCAGCAGTTTAATCTCTGCCCAGCTAACACATAATGTTCTGAGAACCATATACCAGCTAGCACATTTGGTTCCTTGGAAGTTGTGAGAATGTACGTTTTTGGTTTTCCATTGGTACTGGGAACGAAGCCATACATTTCCTGATAAGTAAAATTGAAAGTGTTAAACGGTCTGAGAAAGGAGGTTTCTCCTGTATTAACATTATGAGAAGAGATATTATAGGTTATTTGAAGGTAATTAAATAATGTTCTGAAAACATTCTCTAAATGTTGTGAATGAAAATGCATGGTTATTTGTAGGCATTTTAATAATTTCCTTAAAACCTTTGCTGAATGTTTCAAAAAGTTGTTTAATAACACTGAGAGCTTAATTTGGGTTAAATCCAAGCACAGATAGGACACATGGAAATTAATTTGCTTAGCCATTAATCATGCAAACAAATATTTGTTTTATTGTGGCACAGCGTCAGTGAGAACTTTTCTGTTCTCTGTCCATGGAATTTGTCCACTGTGCCACCAGGATGAAGCTAGCATGCCATGTTTTTTTACTCATAGAAAGCTAGCTATTAATTTTAGTCTATTCAAACAGAACCCCATTTAAAAGGAAACAAGCACTCATTAAGATCACTTAACAGGATAGAGGATAGAGAGAGTTTTTGTTGATGCTGAGAATGAAATGTATACACTGGGGGCAAAAAGTTTGGAATATTACTCATTCAAGGGTTTTTCTTTATTTGCACTATTTGTTACATTGTAGAATAAAAGTGACAAAAAACTATGACATAACACATATGGAATCATGTAGTAACCAAAAAAGTGTTAAACAAATCAAAATATATTTTATATTTGATTCTTCAAAGTAGCCCCCTTTGCCTTGATTACAGCTTTGCACACTCATGGCATTATTTTTGTCAAGTTCCGTAAATGTGCTGAGAATGTTCCCAAGCCAAGAAACTATCCTGCACCATTCCTAGAAAGTTGTGGGAAAGTTGTATGCAAAATAACCATAGTACAACCACAAAGTTCTTTAAAGTCATGTTCTCAAATTGTTCTAAGAAAACTTTCCATAAAAAACACAAGAATGTTATTTAAAAACATGTACATTACATTCTCAGCATCAACATTACTCTCTTTATCCCCTATCTTGTAAAGTGTGTTTAGGTGTTCACTAATTGGCCACACACACCCGATCTAATTCCGTGGATAGAGAACAGAAGATTATATTTTTGAATCTCACTGAGGCCGTGTCACAATATGTAAGGAATTATGTTCAGAGAGGTCTCTGGAAACCTTTATTTTTCCAGGTTTAGTGTCCAGAGACCTCTCTGGAATTCTCTATGTTTGTGTTGGAATTGGTCCCCAATTAGAGGCAGCTGCGCCGCATTGCCTCTAATTGGGGAGCCTATTTAAGTTCAGTTGTTCCACCTGTTTTTGTGTGTGTTCCTTTTGTTTTCACGCCGGTTCATTGATGCTGTCTCTACTTTGTTTATTTTTGGGATTATTATACTGGAATAAAGGAATGTCTTCGCACTACAGCTCTGCGCCTCGGGTCCTGTTTCAAAGCGAACGTGACACAATAAAATAGTTTTGTTGAATTTCCATGTGTCCTATCTGTGCTTGGAGTTCAAAAAATTTAACCCAGAACAAGCTAGCAGTGTTATTAAAATTCTTATTGAAACGTTCAATAAAAGTTTTAAGGAAGTTATTATTTCCTATTATTTCAGTTCTTAGAGCATTAATAACCTCTCAGGAAAACTTTCAAAGAACCAGAGTAAAACGTTCTCAGAACTTCCCTGCAACCTAAAAATGTACTTTTCCAGAACAGGCAAAATTTTCAGGTTTGTTCTCAGACCTTTTAAAAACGTTCTGTTTTACCGGTCGTGACACGTATGGCTTCGTTCCTACAACCAATGTGAAACTAAAAACATACATTCACAACTTCCAAGGAACCAAATGTGTTAGCTGGGTGCCTTGTCCACTATTAAATCAAAGTTATATGGCTCAGCCTCACAGCTGGTTTTGCATTGAACAGTAGCAGCAGACAGCACTCAGTATCCTCTGCCCCAACATAAGGAATGCTGTAAATGGCCATTCAGTACAACATGGCATGCCAACCGCTAGACAGCATGATCTAAAATTATAATATTCATATAGATCACAGGGATGAAAATGAACAGAGGGTGCAGATAATGCAATCTATTCATACCACTCCCAGGATCAGAGAATGCATTACGGTTCCAGGAGTTGCTCAGTTAGGGGTGAAACACCCTTAATGTGACTATGGGGGGAAGCGAAAAAAACTAAAAAGCTTTGGCTGTTTAAAGTATCAGGATCTGCAAATTAACTATCAATAACAAGTGCTCTGCAAAACATTGTTGTTGACTGCTTAAGGTGTCGGCCAAAAGTAAGTTGCCCCGAATGTTGTCTTTGTCAGCTATGTTCTCCTCTGAGAGTACTATGTGTTTGATAACTGAAAAATGGTGTTATACTGATTTACTATAAGACTGTCTGTGTTGATAAAGAATTTGTAAAGACGCTGACGTGAAAGATTTTGAGAAGTCAAGACACGTGTAAGCATTGGACGACCTTTGATAACAATCTGAAATCCAACTTTTTTAATGGGCAAAGTAATGTAGCCACAGCAAATTCAGTTTTCAATGTTTCTTATGTAGGGTTTAGTTTTTATTTCAAGTTGCATGAAATTGAATCTATGGCAATATGAGCACATCTGTCTTTGAATTATTGAACAAATATTTTGAAATAAAACAGTGTTTTTCCCCGTCAAATATTGTATTTCAGAAGGCTTGGGAGACTGATGTATGAGCCTCACATGGAGCTAGACTAAGCAGAAAATACAATAAAATTGGCTGAATCCAGACCAATCCTTCAAACATTGGGTAGTTTGCAAAATATCTACTAATTACATTGTTGCAAGTTCTAAATTCTCCCTTCTCAATATGCTTTACTACTTTAGGCATTACAGTATTTTTTTAATATATTTTTTTATTTAACTTTATTTATCTAGGCAAGACAGTTATTGTAAACCAAACAGCTTGCAGTACTTGTGATTACTTGCATTTCATTCTTAAAATGTGACAATGACAATAGATAGTGGCCCTATAAAAATGTAATTGTACAGTGTTCCAGCACTCGCCCTCTCATCCCCTCAGGAGCAGCAGTAGTGTAGCATGACAGATGTAAATCTATAGGCCCAGAATGCTCAGCCAGCTATTGCATGTAGCACCAGGGTCGCACGAGGGACATTGAGCTACTGCTGCAAACCGGTGAAACAGAAAGAGAGAGAGAGAGAGAGAGAGAGAGAGGGAGGAGCGGTGCCAATTCTAATATGAGATTGCAGGCCTTAAGAAAACCGCTAATAGTTCCTAAAGTTTCCTGTCCCATGAGCCTTAGCAGCGGGAGCGAGGAGCCCAGCGCCGAAAGCCGGTAATCAGTGTCAGGCTGCCAGGGGGAACCTGGGGTGGGGTGGGGGGGGGGTGTTCTCTAGAGAGAAATTGTATTGGCTTCTGAATATGGATGTCTATTTCCGTCTTGAAATACAGTAGCCTTATTGGGGTGATCTCGACCCCGGTGAGCATAGGGACGCGGGGCTGCAGCTGTATGTTTTATACACTGAGGAGAGAAAGGACAGAGCTTAGTTGGCTGTGGAACAAGTTCTAGTGTTGTTGTTTTGTGGGTGTTTTAAAAAAGCTGTGAACTTCAAACCATACCTTTGCTAAACAAGACACACTTTCAGAGACCAACTCGCATGTTGGAACTTCCTAGCAAAATTCTTGCATGGTGTTTAGAGTAGATATGTTACAAACACATGCTTCCCACACGTTCTCAAGGCCAAATTGACCATGCAACCAACACATTGAAGTCGAACCATGAATGGTCGAGCACACGTCTAGTTGAGCTACATGTAAACATCCCCCCCACAGCTGTTTATGCTGGGATCTGCAAAGGGTATCTACACAGGAGAGCTGTTCTTTGAAACTATTAAACTCAGGAAAAATGTTTGGTTGGACACATCAAATATTTATCCATCAGGCTTTTCCTACCACTACTTTCGTTAAAATAGGAAGCAACTGATATTCAAGGAAGTTTTTTTTGTTTTTTTTTGGGGGGGGGGGTATATTTATGGTTTATTGGCTTATTTTTTGTTGGATATGCCTAATGTTTCAATAAATTAATATGTATGGCTGTGCATACACTACATATTCATTTTAATTGTGAAATTACCAAACTTAAGAACTGGTCTGTCATTCATTGAAAGAGCTAATGAAAATCTGTAATCAGTGGGTGTATTCCCCATGACTGCTGCAAGGGAACATTCCGGTTCTTCTTGTTTAGGACGAAAGAAGATGTTCTGTGGTCTCGGAACCATGACATGTCACATGCCACACAAACATAACCAGGAATTCACTTCATCTCAACAAACTAATTTCATAACTGCTTTTCCTAAACAAAGGGCATTTTCTGAAGCAAGGAGTGATGCGTTTACATGGAAGCAAACATGTTCACTTCCCCATCAAATTCTCCACCGTCATTGCTGCAACACTGGCAAGTATCTTTCCCAATCCCAAATGAGCTTTGACGTTCCCAGAAATGCCATGTTCCGAACATCCAAGTTCCACATTTCGAGATGACCAGGCACAGGATGTCCGTCATAGCCAACCAGTAGATGTCCAGTCATGACAAGGATACAAAAGCTATTTTTCCACTCCATTTGCGATTAAGAGGACAGTTTGGGGGAGCACAGTGGCTATAGGTTCTGAAAGGCTCATCCATCTTGCAGCCTCTTGAGTGACGGAAAAGCAAACAGGCTGAACAAGCCCCCTATGCAACCAGGAGCTCCTACTCTCTCGTACCCAAACAACTCTGAGATAAGACTGCTAAGCGCTGGAGAGGGAGTGTTGGGGGGGTGCTCTAAGAATGTGAAAATGTGAAGAAACCATGTTGTTGAGAAAAAATTGGGCCAGACCCTAGTTTATATGGTATTGTATTAGGTGTCTTTCTATTTATAGAGAATACTATTGATAGACAGTAGAAGGGTACCCACACTCCGAGGGTGTCTCAGGGGGAGTTGGGATATGCAAAAAGTACATTTTCAATTCACGCATGTATATAATACACACTTGTACATGTGTGAAACAGGACAAACCCACCATTAAGAGTGCAGGCCATGACTGTTTAATGAATATACAGAAGGGTGTGTACAATTTCCCACATGTTTAATAGCACTGATATGGAAATTTAACACATAGACTAAACTATACTGATTCCATGCCTCTTGTTAGCACTAGACTATGCACTATGTGGCACATACTGTACACTATGTTCTGAATGTGATTTATTTATTCAGAAGTTCAACTTTCATCCAGAAGCTCAATCAATCAATCCTTCAGGGGGTCATTCAATAGCTCAATTTAATGGCCACCTCAGTGAAACAGCAGCCAGGGCGAGACAGATCCACTCAACGAGCAGCGTGCAGTTAGCTTAACGTCTGCTCTTTCAAAACAGGACCCACAGCGGAGAGGGTGATCAACATTGATAATTCAATATTAATCTCTCAGGCCCTGGGCCCACTCTGTTTGGGGAGTTTTGTTTGAGCAACAAGCCAAGAACCTTTAACTGTGATATATGTCACTCATGATATGTTTATGGTTCTCCCAAGGAAGGGTCGAACTCAAAGGTCCACTACTCTACTGTTGTCATTCTGAACCGTAACTGTTAAACAATTTTGACTCAGCCCCTTTGTCTCAGTATGTGTAGTCCATGTATCTGATCCTGTCTGGTCATAAAGAGTATGACATTGTTGCTGCCCGTAGCATTGAATTCAATAGCAAGGGAAGCCAGTTTGGATTTGGCTTCACACCAATAACATCACATCAAAAGCAAAACTTAATTGACAGAAAGAAACGTGAATTGTTGGATCTTGTTGTGTCATTGTCCTCCGGTGGCTAGCCTACTAGCTAAAATTGGCCCTTTCCTAAACTAGCCATGGCTGGAAACTTGGACTTTACTTAATTCTCCGTATTGGCCAATGATTACAACGGCGATTCTGATCCAACCATGAACTGAAGTTCAATACTTAGCTAGATGTAGTAGGCTAATGTTAACTAGATGGCTCATCGTTGCCCATGAAAGCATTTCGCCATGACAAGCATTTCGCTACATCTGCAAAAACATCTGCTAAACACGTGTATGTGACCAATACAATTTATTTGATTTGAAAGGAAGTAAGTCTACGAAGCATTTTAGCCATGTAGCCTAGTCTAGGTCAATACAAACTTAAAGTCTTTACTGTATGACAGACCGTTTTTCAACTTGAAAGAGAGGAGGATGGCATTGGCATTCCACTAGAAGTATTGTAGGGTGAGTCAAAAAAAGAACTCTACTTGCACACACACACACACACACACACATATAAATCAGTACCATAGACAGCCACATGATATTTAGCTTACATTGATTGGACTAAATTGTTTTTGATATCGTTAAGTTGTCACTGTATTAGACTAAGCATAGCTGATGTGATGATGTTGAAACGTTGAAGTTGAAATGGTGCTGCATTAGCGGAGGCAGCTCCTGTTTTCTTAGAGACTTGTGGTGCGAAAATGTCGTAAACATTAACTTGCTTGACCGTGCTGTGCGTCGTGTAACTGTTTGTTACATGCAATATGCTTTGTGGACTTCACTGGAAAAGACGCTCTCTGGTTTTGCGATCAAACGTTACATTTATTCTGTCTTCTTGTTGTCGAACTAACAGGTTATAGACCAAACAACGCAATTATCACAACACAGGTTGTAATATGTTTTTTATCCTGGCTTGGCTTGACTTGACTTCCTCAGGGATTTTTACACATGCACTGCTACTGAATAGTGTTCATGTGAACAGTACCCTCTGTGCAGCAGTAGTACACTGCTCTGTTGTGACGGTGGCAACAGAGTAGAAAGGGACCCTGTTATGTCTTTTCCCTGTAGCTAAATATAGAAACAACAACAATAGCAGAAGGAAATAAGCTTTAGAAACTTGACCTCTGATGCTATCAATTTACATTGTTTATTTAAGGAGTCATTTTGTTTCCATTGACTATTCAGATGCTTTATAGACGGAGAAGTGAGAGAGAAATAGTGTCGCGTCTCCAGGTTCTTACCAAGTGCAGACGGAGCATGCCGTCACGTAATGTAAGGTCCTATTGTCCTATGTCAACCAGGTGTTATGGGCATGACAATGTTATGGGAATTACATTATTTAAAAAAAATCTTTGTTTGTTCAAGGAAAACTGTGATGAAATCCCTGATATATTTTATTGGCACTCTTAACCCGGCTACAGGCCGAGATGTTAATAGCAATATGATTAGCGTCATATATTTTCTACATCTGCGAGGAGGTGTTTCCGTGAAAAGCCATAGGCTTTAAAAAGTTACAACTGCCTTTTAATAGCTTACTTCAATTTTCCACCTATGTCTGCAGTCTAAAAATGGTTATACAACTTACTTCTACACACCTCTAAAATAGTGGTATTGCCGTAAAAATGTCCCCTTATCTTTCCTTAGTATATAAATCCTGACTTTCCTAATACAAACCATACAGCCTATAGTTACAGTCTATATTGTTGGACGACGGGAGAGTGAAGAAAAAGTGAACAACCATGGGGAGGCAGAGTAAAAAAATAGAGGGGAAATAGCCGGGTTCAATCGTTGCATAGTTTTTAAGTAGAGCGAAAGGTAGAGGCAGAAGTGGGTAAAACCCATAGAGCTGCATTGCAGGAGTGATGAAAATAAAGGGGGTTGACTCTCACTTGCTTTCCTCTGTATCGGAAAACAAAGCCTGGGCAACTCTTACCGGGGTTATAAACTGTCTGAACCCAACACTTGACCTGTTACTGAGCTCACAATTTCTGCTAATGTAATCTGTGACTGGACAGCTGTTTACACAAAACCAGCACCAGGCTCATTTACGTAACACCACTCATCCAGTCCAAAAAATAAACCTGGTAGAGAAAGAGATGAGGAAGAAGACCAAGCTGGATACTGGGGTGTCAGGAAACCACATGTGTATTATTTTGGCTCTTGACGAGGGCCGTCCAAAAAAATCTATAAATACCGGGCAAGAGTGAACTTGCAGTCATCTGGGGGTTAGTATAATGTATGAAAAGGATGTGATAGTTTCTGTCATTGAAACACAATTTGTGAAGTCTGGACTGATGTTGTGGTGGTGAATGGTGATGGTGATGGTGATGATGATGTCTTGGTCTCTTGTGGGTTCCCCTTTTCCTGGCGAACGCACCTCTGACTATTACCTCAGAGGTGAGAACATTAGGTTCTACTCATCACTGGGGTGCAGTTCCCTACTTCTCTTGCATCCTCAACCCTTCCTCTGTTACTGTGGTCTGCCAGTGCCATATCATCACAGCGTAGCTAAACTATCACATGTGGAGATATTCAGGTTCGGAGATGCATTTAGCTGCTGAAAGAAATTCTCCTTCTTATTGATATTCTTCGATAATTTTTTTCCCTTGACATGGTCAAATAACTCAAGCATATGTAGATTGGATAACTTTTTTCTAATTTGGCACATAGAAACTAGAGGCCATGAGTAACTTGGTCAAAAATAATGGCACCGATTGGACTATTGGTAGCGCTGTCACTTAAACCCTGCTGCCTCGTTTGACCTAGAGACCTTTTTAACTTTATATGTACAGTGGGGAGAACAAGTATTTGATACACTGCCGATTTTGCAGGTTTTCCCACTTACAAAGCATGTAGAAGTCTGTAATTTTTATCATAGGTACTCTTCAACTGTGAGTGACGGAATCTAAAACAAAAATCCAAATCACATGTATGATTTTTAAGTAATTAATTTGCATTTTATTGCATGACATAAGTATTTGATACATCAGAAAAGCAGAACTTAATATTTGATACAGAAACCTTTGTTTGCAATTACAGAGATCATACGTTTCCTGTAGTTCTTGACCAGGTTTGCACACACTGCAGCAAGGATTTTGGCCCACTCCTCCATACAGACCTTCTCCAGATCCTTCAGGTTTCGGGGCTGTCGCTGGGCAATACGGACTTTCAGCTCCCTCCAAAGACTTTCTATTGGGTTCAGGTCTGGAGACTGGCTAAGCCACTCCAGGACCTTGAGATGCTTCTTACGGAGCCACTCTCGAGGTGAGATCTTGCATTGTGCCCCAGACCGAGGGAGATTGACCGTCATCTTGAACTTCTTCCATTTTCTAATAATTGCGCCAACAGTTGTTGCCTTCTCACCAAGCTGCTTGCCTATTGTCCTGTAGCCCATCCCAGCCTTGTGCAGGTCTACAATTTTATCCCTGATGTCCTTACACAGCTCTCTGGTCTTGGCCATTGTGGAGAGGTTGGAGTCTGTTTGATTGAGTGTGTGGACAGGTGTCTTTTATACAGGTAACGAGTTGAGAACAGGAGGGCTTCTTAAAGAAAAACTAACAGGTCTGTGAGAGACGGAATTCTTACTGGTTGGTAGGTGATCAAATACTTATGTCATGCAATATGCAAATTAATTATTTAAAAATCATACAATGTGATTTTCTGGATTTTTGTTTTAGATTCCGTCTCTCACAGTTGAAGTGTACCTATGATAAAAATTACAGACCTCTACATGCTTTGTAAGTAGGAAAACCTGCAAAATCGGCGGTGTATCAAATACTTGTTCTCCCCACTGTAGGTGTCTTTCTTAATGCTGAACAAATTTGCTACCAGGAACCATATGTTCCGTAGATAGATATTTCTCCATCTTAGAACTGTTGGAAAACCTTATAACAAATAACACCACATATGTAGGCCCATGGTACATCTCTGAACTTAGTTTGGAAAAAGCTTAGGGTTTGGTTAAGAGATGGCTGAGCTATTGATAATGGCCTATAACTTCACAATGGCCTGTACATTTTTTTAGCTATTTCGCACATTATTTTTCCATCTTGAAATCTGTTTTTGGGAGATGTAAGGTTATCACATATACTTTCCTTTCTGGAGGCAAAGTCATTAATATATGTTGGGTGATTAATTGAGGCTTCTTGGGTGTGTGACATCACTCCAAGCCTGTACCTAAACACCAAACATGGCGGACAGTTTCTCTCGCCATCTGAAACCAGTAGTAATCATCAACTTCAATGACAGTTAAATTAAAATTAAAACATGAATCTAACAGTCCCGCTTGCCCCAATAGCATTGTCGCCAAACAGGGCTTGCTAGCTAGCTACAGTGTTAGTTATCTCAGACTCTTTTTTTATAGAACAGAATTAGCATTCCTCTAGCTAGCTAACACGTTAGCTAGACTGCTTCTAGACTCGGGAGTTCAAGTTACATTGTCACATACACAAGTACAGTGCAATGCCTACCTTGCAAGCTCTACCCAACAGTGTAGTAATCTAAATCGTATAACTAATAACAAAAAAAAAAAAAAAATATATATATATATATATATATATATATATATATAATAAAGAAAACATGAGAAGAAAGAAATGAGTGAGGAAGCTATATGCAGGGTCTGCGCCAATACCAAATGTTCAATGTGCAGGGATACTAGACTAGTTTGAGGTAGCTCATGGGGGCTTTAGGAGCCAGTAGGTTAGAATTTAAATCTAGAGCAAAACACAGCTACCGTTAAAGAGAGGGGAGTCTCAGCTTTCTAAATATTGAGGAAATACCATCACTTTACAAACTGAGAATGTCATTGAAATGATCCGCTGGGGGAACGGAGTGGAGCATGCCATTTGCGGTGAATACATCAAGTAGCCTATATAGGCCTACCAATGGACAGTTTTTGTTGGACATAAAATCTACTGTTAGATTACATGGCTATTACATGACAATTACATGGCTATCTAGCAACAATATCATATTTATGGTGAGCAATCTGGCTAATATGTTTTGAGATCCCACTTCCTCTGGTTATGGAGAGAGAATCGAACAAAAAAAGATGCACAAAAAAAGATACAGCAAAAAAATTAACTGATAATTCATCATTAAAATAACATCAAATTGATCAGAAATACAGTGTAGATATTGTTCATGTTGTAATTGACTATTGTAGCTGGAAACGGCAGATTTTAAATGGAATATCTACATAGGCGTACAGAGGCCCATTATCATCAACCATCACTCCTGTGTTCCAATGGCACGTTGTGTTAGCTAATCCAAGTTTATCATTTTAAAAGGCTAATTGATCATTAGAAAACCCTTTTGCAATTATGTTAGCACAGCTGAATACAACTGGCCTTCTTTAGACTAGATGAGTATCTGGAGCATCAGCATTTGTGGGTTCGATTACAGGCTCAAAATGGCCAGAAAAAAAAAACTTTCTTCTGAAACTCGTCAGTTTATTCTTGTTCTGAGAAATGAAGGCTATTCCATGCAAGAAATTGCCAAGAAACTGAAGATCTCGTACAACGCTGTGTACTACTCCCTTCACAGAACAGTGCAAACTGGCTCTAATCAGAATAGAAAGAGGAGTAGGAGGCCCGGGTGCACAACTGACCAAGAGGACAAGTACATTAGAGTGTCTAGTTTGGGAAACAGACACCTCACAAGTCCTCATCTGGCAGCTTTATTAAATACTACCCGCAAAACACCAGTTCTAACTTTCAATAGAACAGTAACTGAATGCCTCGATGCCTGTCTACGGCCACGTTACTCACGGTCTGTAGGAGCGATCTATTTTCATGAACAGGGTGGTGTATCTAATAAACTGGCCAGTGAGTGTATATACACTGAGTATACAAAACATTAGGAGCACCTGCATTTTCCATGACATAGACTGACCAGGTGAATTCAGGTGAAAGCTATTATCTCTTATTCATGTCACTTGTTACATGCACTTCAAACAGTATAGATACATTTGAGGAGAGAGGTTAAAGAAGGATTTTTAAGTCTTGAGACAATTTAAACATTGATTGTGTATGTGTGCCATTCAGAGGGTGAATGAGCAAGACAAAAGATTGAAGCACCTTTGAATGGGGTATGATAGTAGGTGCCAGGCGCATCGGTTGGTGTCAAGAACTGCAACGCTGCTGGGTTCGTCACGGTCAACAGTTTTCCTTGTGTATCAAGAATGGTCCACCACCCAAAGGACATCCAGCCAATTTGACACAACTGTGGGAAGCATTGGAGACAACATGGGCCAGCATCCCTATGGAATGCTTTCGACACCTTGTATAGTCCATGCCCCGAAGAATTTAGGCTGTTCTGAGGGCAAGGGGGGGGGGTGCAACTCAATATTAATGTTTAGTATAGTCAGTGTATATACTGTATATATGCCATGTTTTATGTGGTGTGACCAGACCAGACAGACATGCTTAGTCAGCTGGGCCACCATTAAATCCTTCTGCCAGTATAAAATGTGACAGCAGGACAATAAAAGTATGACCACCACAGCTATACAGTTCTCGTTGGTTGACTACGCCAATCACTAGCCCACCACCTTCCTCTTACAGACCCTTTCTCTCCCCAGTCTCCACCACACCAACACCCCTCTCTCCCCTGCACCCACTTCTACTGAGGTCTTTTTTCCATAGCCTTGCGGAGGGTAGGGAAGCTGTTGGTGAAGCTATTCTTTGATGGTCCATAGGAGGAAATTCCCTGATGCAAGTACACTTAGTTTACTATGGCGCTGTCTGAACTCATTTATGCTATAGGCTATACCTCCAGCATAGACCAACATGGGACGACGTCCATCTCCTCCAATGAACTGTAGACCTGACGATGGCGCATTCACCTGCAAGTCAGGTAATTTGTTGCTGACACTCGTCATGCTATGAATACCAAAAACAGGTTAGGTCTTGGAATGTGGCGAGAAATGTCAACATCAGCACACACACCTCACATGCAGTACACTGTCATCTATTTTCATCCAGGGGGAATTTGGGTAATGTGAGATGCTGATGATTAATGGGACTCCCAATCACGGCCAGTTGTGATACAGTCTGGATTCGAAGCAGGTTGTCTGTAGTGATGCCTCTAGCACTGAGATGCAGTGCCTTAGACCGCTGCGCCACTTGGATTCCCATTTAAATTAAAATGTAGTAACTGGATTCTACAGTTTGACCTCTGGCTCCACACCCACCCCGCCCGGCCATCTAGATGTGTGAAGAATAGTGTATTTTCTGAAGGGAACTAATGATCCATCGTGTGCAAACCTACATTTTGTATTACCATAGCATTTTTGTATGTTTTCTATAGTTATGTACTTGAAAACCAATTCGGCACATTTGGGAAAACTCCTGGCACACTTTATTCAAAATATTGTCTAGCGATATGATTCTTCACTGGATCAGTCTTAAACTTTGCACACAAATTGCTGCCATCTGGTGGACAACATTTAAATTACATCTAGAGTCCTACATCACTGTCTGGCCTTTTTCTTGCATTATATAGAAAATGCATGTTTTTATGTTTATCTTTCCCAGATCTAATGTGTTATATTCTCCTATGTTCAGTTCACACTTCTAAGTGTTTCCTTTCAAATTATATCAAGAATATACATATCCTTGCTTCAGGTCCTGAGCTACAGGCAGTTAGATTTGGGTATGCCATTTTAGGCGAACATTTAAAAAAAGGGTCCGATCCTTAAGAGGATAAGTGGTATACAAGAACGGATATTAAAATTAAGTTGACTGTCCCTGATCGCTGCATTAGTGAACAAGGGATTACTCAAAATCACACAATAGCACATTGATGTTATACTTGCCACTATACCGGTCTTTGATCCACAGAGAAAAGGAGCTCCATTGTAGGATGGACAGAGGATCATCAGAATCTGTAGCTAGCTACAGGTGGAATTACAACGCTTACTCTGCAGCACATTGCACATTAACATTCTCTTTCACTTACACTTTAAACACAATTACCTTTTCAATGTAATTGTAATCGATGCTATTTGCTGTAGAAAGGTTTGCTACATGAGCCAACATCTCTTCCAGTTTCAGCAATATGATTCGCTGGCAAAAGCGCTCTCAAAAACGTTTCATTGGATCTCCGATCTGACCATAAAATTTCAGCTTTTAAATTTGCTGACAGAAATTGACAGGTTGCAGATCCAATGAAAAGTTATTGAGAGATCTTGTTTCAGATAATCATTAAGCTGAAATCGGAAGAAGGGTGTGACTTACTAACATTTTTCATGATTAGCGAAATTAACAGGTTTGTGCTATCTGGGAACCTACCCTAAACCCTAACCTTAACTCGTACCCTTACCCTAACCTTACACACAGAGGTGACATAAGGTTGGAAAATGAAATAATGCCATTATAACATCTTGTATGTAGACTCGTATGTAGAATGTTATAGCATATGACATAAATTGTCATCCAGACTGTGTAATAGCAGTTGTTATAAACAGTTGAAATTAGAGCATATGACAACAGGATGAACAGTCATCTATAACACTAATTAACATAATATATGTATAACATCATATGGGGTTACTCATAACTACTTACGACAACTTATTACAGCTCATGAAAAATGTGATAATGTGTTATATAGCTGTTATAAAGGCGTTATGAATGCATACAGTGGACAGATACAGTAAAGTGTTAACAACATTCTAATTAGTGTCATGTTTGTCATGAAATTGTGAACAGTTGTGATAGCCACATCTGTAGCTTGTGCTCTCTTCCTGAATCGCTGACTCAAGTCTATTAACACGTTGCCTGAAACATCCATTCCCCAAGTCCAACAAGAATGAAAAGAAAGCATCAATCTGCAAAAGCTGCTTTGCTCCACTAAATGTAGATTTGGAGTTAAGCTGAAAAGACAGGCAGACCTTTATTTTCATCAAGTTCACTATTTTCTCTTTGAGTCATTGGGTTTTGACATTATTTTTGGAGAGCTACTATGATGCAAGTATATCACTGTCCAGATACAACAAGCAACTTGGCGTCGATTCCCTTTTCTTTTGAACTGGCTGGAGGCCACCCCTGATTATTACCATTTTTACCCAGCTAGACCCTTAGCAGACAATTCACCACATGAAATCCTGGTTGGACTCACGTTTTAGTAATGACATTGCTTTGTGAAAACATTCTGGTAGGCAATATCAGGTTTCCACCCATGGTCCATTTGATTAGTGACTCATCAGTGGTTGTCTGATCATGGTGTTTTTCCTCAGTTCGGACAGGCAACATGTGTTCAAGGACAAAAGGACAAGAGCTTTATGTAACACCACATGGTGAAATACTGACCTGAACTAACACAATGTTGCTATGGTATCATTCGGTCTAAAAGTAATAAATATCACAATTGTACAATAATATATTCACTTCCTCTTGCACTACCGTGTTGATTTATCTAGATGTGCATGAGAATAAATATTTGATCTGCTTCCATTTCTTGTATTATAACAATGTCAAAACACATACTAAATCCCAGTGATAAACTTTTATCAAAACATGTATTTAGACATAAAACACATAGATACTAGTCTAGGATCACACACGTGGAAATCTGGTGTAATACATAATCTAAACATGACTTTTCAAACAGCTCCTGCCAACATCTGTCATGGTAGTTTTAGGAGCTGGTCTGATGGGCCAAGGAACCCAAAGCCAAAGGGATCCTGGTGAGTACAAAGAGGAGCCTCTAGTCAGTCAGCTCAGAGGAAAACAGCCGTCTATCTCCTGTTGAACAGAGACGTGGACAGAGACGTCAGGGGGAGGCAGATGACCCTTGGCACTGAAGACATACCGCATCAAAGACACACTCGCTCACCTAAATGATAAACATGCCTCTCTGATACACTTGAAAGACCTGAGGAATGCCCCCCCCCCCCCCCCCCCTCTCTTGTTCTCTCTCAATTCATAGTGCTTTATTGGCATGGGAAACGTGCTCACATTGACAAAGCAAGTGAAATAGACAATAAACAAAAAGGAAATAAACAAGGGAAGTAAACAATCAGAAATTAACAGTAAACCTTACACTCACAAAATGTTTAAATGACTATATACATTTCAAATGTTATATTATTGGCTATGTACAGTGTTATACATTTTGTGCCATTTTAGTTGAAAATAAATAAACAGATAAATATAGGTTGTTTTTACAATGGTGTTTGTTCTCCAGGTCTCTCTCTCTCTCTCTCTCTCTCTCTCTCTCTCTCTCTCTCTCTCTCTCTCTCTCTCTCTCTCTCTCTCTCTCTCTCTCTCTCTCTCTCTGTCTCTCTCTCTCTCTCTCTCTCTCTCTCTCTCTCTCTCTCTCTCTCTCTCTGTCTCTCTCTCTCTCTCTCTCTCTCTCTCTCTCTCTCTCTCTCTCTCTCATCTTCCTAGAAGGGGAAAGGGATAAATCCGTTCCCGGTTACTCAGGCGGAGACCCATTACGCTAACATTACCCTAACATGCTACTGGGGCTACTGCTTCTATGCAATATAATCACCGTTCTCATTTATCATTGCATGGGGCTTGCCAGGACAGTGGAAAGCCTTCCCAGAGGCACACAAGATGATATGCTGGAAGACATTAAGAGATTAGTTATTGACACACCACTAGCAAATGTGTCAACACATGGAGAAGGAATAGGCTCATCAGACAGGGTCAGAGATCTAGCCCACTCCCCTAGGTTGGTCTAAGGCCAGTTTGGCAGACCGAGGTAGAGGAGCGCAGAACCATTCCATCATTCCATCCCTGTGTACACAGCCTTTAAGGACGTATCAATCAGGTAAGGAGATGGGATCGCTTTCCCAAGCCGCATCACTTTTTCAATACTGGTGGTATTAGGTTGGCTGTGCCAATCAGTGAATTGCTCTTGGACTCCAGAATCGTAGACGTCACTACCATGAGAGCGACAAGTCATAAAAATCCGTACCACCTCATTTTAGGTTTTCCATTCCCTCTTATTGGGTAGATAATTTCCCAAAATGCATTGCGTTAGCATAACTCCTTGACATTTGCGGTCGGTGGTGGCACGCATGAGAGAGAGCACCCATCTCTCGGTGGTATTGTGCTTGGTTACCATAAACCTGAGCTATAACAACATGCTAGTCAGAGAACGCACATCTAGGCCGCACCATGTACATATTAGCCTACCCACTTGGCATTACCAAGTGTGGTTTCACAGAAAAACACCATAGAACAACCTGCTAAAGAACATTACAACCTCAACGCAGAGCACATTAAAACTCTCTGCAAGAGCTGCTGTGGTCGCTGCTGTAATTCCAGACACACCAGACACCCAAAACTGGTGTTATAAGCAGAATTAAGCCTCAGCAAATGTGGCTGCAGGGTCAACTCATATCATCTCTGGAAGGAGTGAAGAAGTGACGTGATTGTCAGGGTCTTGTTTATCTTCTTGATATGAGGCGGAAGGTAGCCGAGTGGTTAGAGTGTTGGTTGTTGGGTGCAAGATCCAATCCCCGAGCTGACAAGGTAAAAAATATGTTGTTCTGCTCCTAGGCTGTCATTGTTCCTAAGAATTTGTTCTTAACTGACTTACCTAGTAAAATAAAGGTTAAATTAAAAAAATATGCCAGGGTTTGAGAGCCTGTTTTTTCTCTGTGGTAATATTGCCTGGACTCGTAGACCATATCTCTGTCTCTACCGGTAATGACTAGGACTCCTGCTACTTGAGCACAAAACATGCAGGCAGATGTGAAGATAATTTGTTTGGCAAGAACTATCATTAAAAAAAAACACGTATTTCCAATGGTTTAACAATGTGTTCTTTCCAAGCAACTGATTAGCTGTATAATAGTTGCTCTATGATATAATCTTTCATGACATTGGCATTTACCTAAATAAAACAACTGTGTGTTTAGCTTAATTTAACAAGATTTAATACACACACACACACACACACACACACACACACACACACACAGAGGATCAAGTGTCTTATTTACACACAGACAGAGAGTCTGGGAGGTGTGACTGTGCTGCCAGCACTCATCGAGCTGTCCCTGTAAACTGTGGGTGTGTCACCACCTGACGTAGCAAGGCTATTTTTAGACCAGGTTTATTTTCACAGTGACGTCATAAGCCCCCGACACGGTAAAGTCCCATCATCAGGGTGTCTCCCACTAGGGTGTGAGGGAGCCAGGGAGCGGAGCAGGATCCGAGAGAGAGAGAGAGAGACACAGGTTCCACAGGGAGGAAGCATAATAGAGAGTGGTATTTTACACCCTGACGACAGGTCTAGAGCCCAGTCTTGTTTTCCTCCTATCCTCTCACTCTCTCTGTGGGTTAGGAGGACAGCCAAGGGCGCAGTGATGGAACTATGGGAAGTTTCCACCACATGAAAAGGCACATTAAATCTATGTATGACTCTTCCCGTGCCTTCCTAACTGTTTCACACTCTGTCTAGTTTACACAAGTTAATCAATACAGAAATGAAGCCTTGTTTCAGAACTGATTATATGCATTATTTTTGTCCTGGCTATAAATATTTTTTCTTGCCTTTATAGCAAAATGTTAATATTACTATTTTGACTTCTTTTTTTTATGACACAACATAGTGCAACATTAACCTCTCTTGCATCACTTTCAGGTTGAACAAACCAACTGGTTTAAAACATAGGAGAGTGACCAGCAGTGGAACTAACCTTCAGAGAACACACACATCATAGTTCAGTCTTGTCTATGAACTAATGACAGTTGAAAAGTTAAATTATATGTTTAATTTCATTTTTAAACAATATCCCCACGTTAAGGCCAGTGAAAATGTAATGTGGTGCAACCACTATAATTTGCTATATTTATTTCTCAAAAATATATATTTTTATGATAATTTAGAGACTTTTTAGATGCATACACATACAAATGACTGATATATTGCATGTAGCCATATTGCGGTGCTCACTTGGTAAAACACATTTTTGGGAACTGTCTATCAGTAGCGTGTATTCATGGCTGCCAAGGGAAGCCAGGCTTCCACAAATATTTGACCAATACATTTTTTTAAGTGATTAAAAACAATTTATCTTTCATCTCTCTCTGTGTTTTCATAATTGATGGCATTGGTGTTCAACTCGTCTACAAGTAGGGTGTGTAAAAAAACAGAAATCAGTAAGCATGATATTTAGCAACATTGATTGGACTAAATGGTTTTTTGTATCTTTAAGTTTGTTTTCAGTGTATTCAACTAAGCATATATAGCCTTGTGACATTTGTGAACATTTGTGGGAGATTTTATTATTTTGATTGTGTGGTCTACTACAGTGTAGGCTTTGATGTCATATAATGACACATAGATAAAAACAATGATATGTGGTCAGAAATTGCCTTTTAATTTTGGTTGTACCATATGACATTAGTGTTTTTCAAATGTGCAGACAAAGTATTACAAAAAAAAGATTCCTTACTATCTCAATATTTTGACAATATACTATATCATGATATAATCACATACCCTTGTAAATGTATGCCAAAAGTTAAATATTTGCAGTTTTCTTACGAGTTACACCAAGTATCTTGGTTTGTGATAAATTGATGCAGTGCCAAACAGAGGAGAACGTGTTGAAATGTGCTGTAAGAAGATTTTTTTATATTTATATATTTGTATATAAAATACTACCCTTGGACACAGAAATAGCACGTCACATCAATTGCCCATAAACAAGGTGGAATGCACCTACATTCTTGCTAATGTTTGCTTTGTCACAGTAGAGACATTCGATGCTGCAGGGGGTTTTGAAAAAGGTTGTTTTGAGCAATATTTAATCCTCTGTGTTGGCCCAGGTCCAAAAACAGCAGTTGTTTGGAAGTGGGAGTGAAACAGACAGACAGTATTCATCCGTGAACCTCGAAAGCTGGCATCTCAGTAGGCCTGCCAAGGCTGTTTGGAAGTTTGGAAGAGAAAGATACTTAGTTTTTAGTCAAGCGTTAGATGTGTACACTGTATAGGATGTAATATAGAGAGATGGCGGTAGGGTAGTGAAATCACACCCATGCACAAACATATGTACAGCACCACTCTGTCTATCTGACAAATACCCACACACATACTGTACTGTATCGTATCAACTCACCTTCTCCACTCGTACCCATGCTCCAGTTGCTCATATTCTACCACTTCTAGAACGTCAAAAGAAAACAAAAACTCAAACAAAATGAAAGTTGAACTTTTATCCCTGCTATCATCTTACATTACAAACACGTACACTATTACAGTGGATTGGGTACTTTGTACAACTTCTTCATATTCAGGACATGGAGCCAGTTTACCCTTCCCCTGGACTCATAAATCACAGTGTCAGTCAATGACAGGATAATATTGTTGCTGTTAGTGATTGGGAAGTCTCCCCTGGTGATTCCTCTCTGGATGCACTGTCTGTTTCCCAGCTGATCCCCTGCAGCCTAGCCTTGTAGGTCATACACACACACACACACACACACACACACACACACACACACACACACACACACACACACACACACACACACACACACACACACACACACACACACACACACACATGCACACACTCACCAAGACACACATGTGCACAGACAGACAGACACACACACACACATACTGGGGGCATTTTAACTCCTTGGCGCCGGGGTCTTCCTGTAGGCCTAGCCCTGGACTGGACAAGCTCTTCCCATAAGGGGCCTGTGGTTTCAGGAGGGACCAAGCACCCATTCACCACTGTTTGTTTTCACTGTCATTAAAGTAGCACGAGTTCTTCGCTGACTTACCGGATCGAAACAGTCCCTCTTCTTTGTCAGCTGCGCTCCCCCGTCATGGAACGAAATAGAAACAGGCATGTGGCCAGATTCATACACTTAAGTAAAAATATAGGTACGTGCACACTCACATGCAAGTGCACGGGCACACATACACGTGCAGTGGCGCACACATACACACAAGTGAGCACACACGCACGCAAACACACACCCTTTTCCATTTGGTCTCTATCCCATAGTGTTTCTTTACTTACTGTTAAATTTGGTCTCTATCCCAGTGTTTCTTTACTTACTGTAAAATTTGGTCTGTATCCCATAGTGTTTCTTTACTTACTGTAAAATTTGGTCTCTATCCCATAGTGTTTCTTTACTTACTGTAAAATTTGGTCTCTATCCCATAGTGTTTCTTTACTTACTGTAAAATTTGGTCTGTATCCCTTAGTGTTTCTTTACTTACTGTAAAATTTGGTCTCTATCCCATAGTGTTTCTTTACTTACTGTAAAATTTGAGGTCTACCTGACTTTTTACAGTTTTCTCCAAAAGTGTATACTTCTTGAAATTATGGTATTTTTATGGTTATGCAAAGCATGCTGGGATATTATGTTTGGGCAGCCCACTCCGTCTCCTTTGCGAAATAAATCACCCGAAATTGAATATCTTTTGATTAGATTAAGATGCGGTTGCAAACAGGACACGAAGATAGGAGATATTTTGTCTATTTTCTAACATTTGCATCTCACTTTGACATTTTTCCGGTCGTTAACCAAAATGTTGTTTTCGTATGAAACCATTTCAAACACTCAAGCAAAGTTTAAGGCAGGATTATTTTTCGGTAACGGAAAATTAGGTGGTGGGTGTAGGAGACACAAGTCATTATACCAGTCCTGACAAACATGAGGTAGTAGGTGGAAGAACCCTTACATTTTGATAAGCAGGTGGAACCTGTGCATATCCTCTGTAATCTACCCTGTGGTAAATACAAACTAACCGATGTTCTTACGCTTCCTGAAAGAGTGGCGGAATGGACAGAGACATGAACCTTTCACTGTACAGACAGAAGAGGAATGGGTGCCTGTGGGTAGAGGTAGTTTGAAGGTTGAGATTCAATTGACTCCTATGCTGCTACATAACGTGTCAGGAACCACATCCTCTAGGCGGACAACTAGGGGATTAGCTCCTGTTGAGAACAGAGAGTGTGTCCTTGTACAGAACACTGGCAGACAAGAGGCCAGGATATATACACAAACATTCAGTATACACACAGTTTTAACTGTGACTTATGGAACAATAATTAACCCTTTAACCCTGATTCGAGTTGGTTAATATTTTCATACTTTGCCTAGAAGTGTAGGATGGAGGTGTCTTTATTTTTAGGACTGTGGAGAGTGTACCACTAGGAGATACACATACAAACAGGATCCGCTCCAGCCGCCCCACCACAGGCGTCTTGCCCTCTTTTTGATGGGTTTGATGATGTCATCCGGAAGGTTCCGAGCATGCACCAAACAGCAGCATGAGTGACGTGACAGGGCAGGTGCTCCAAATCACCCCCCATACCCTCCCACACCCATACCAAAACACACACCCACACACACACACACACACACACACACACACACACACACACATAGGTACAACTACAACAGCACGTATGTCCATATACCCACCATCCACCATTCTCCCATAAAAGCATAATTGTCCCTGGCAACCTATACAACCTCTATTATTTTCTGAAAACATAAATATGATATCCATCAATTAAAAAGCCACATAATTGTAATAATCACAGACTGAGGAATAAATCAAGAGTTTGGCAAATACAAAATCTGAAGACTTAATTTAAATGTTAAAAAAATATTTGTATGCGAAATCTAGAGAAATCAATTCAAACTAAATCAAGACAACATGAAATAGGCTCAAAAGTTTCAAACTCCTATACGTCAGCACTAGCCATAATCACACCACAGCCTATAGGGCGATGGTCTTCTACATGTGGTTCATTCACAGCATATCACATGGCTTGTGTGTGTCATTGGTGTCAATCTAACTTGGAAAGCCTTCCTCCCATCATTTCGTCATGTTTTCCAAAGTGGAAGTTCACCAGCCTCTTTAAAAAGCAGGCAAAAGCAGGACTAAAACGTAGTCCTGAGATATCAACGCCTTCAATAGCTCCATGATGATTTAAAGTTAAAAACAAGTCGGTGAAGGGCCATCTAATCGTAGAGCAACCAATAGTTCACCAACTCGTCCCCTCACTCCTCTGTCCAATGTCTTTTACAAGATGCAATTACAAATGATTAAATAGGTAATACAATCAAATATTGTTTTTAACGATTGATTATGGCTCATTTCGGTACACAAAAATATTTTCCCTCAAAATCATATTGTAGGTCTTTTGTTTTCATTCTCTTGTTGTGATTGTTCAAAGGAGATCGCCTCTAATTGGATTGTAACAATATCAGAATCGAATTACTGTCGTATTCACTTCCATATATCCTCACACAGCAACAAAGGCTTCATGGTTCCTGCAAGTAAGTTTGCATTAGGCAACAGAAAAGTATTCTTGATCCTGAGAGGTTTTTCCCCAATCAGATAACACTGGCCCAAATGTGGGGTCTTTGGTTAGACCAGACGTTCAAAGCGCTCCAGTGGGGTATGACATATCGAAACTAAACACAAAGTCCTATTCCCCTGATCTGATCATTTTCATACACAGTCACAGCTGATTCCCTTAAACGGTGTGTCTCAGTTACATTTAAGGGGAGGCCTGGAGATCTACTTTACGACCACAGCATCTCAAACGAATCCTACCCACACCAGACTGCTGAGCACAGTTCTATATAGCTGGTAATCACTCACACCTTTCCATCTTATTAAGTAAGACAATACGTTAATTGCAGTGGGCACTGAAATTCTGTTTTTCTTCTGTTGCCTGAAGTGCTTGAAACACAGAAGTCTCACGCATGAACCTTGGGGAAAGAGTTGACAGCTACCCTGAGCGTGTCGTGTAACTTCTCAGAGGCTATGGAAGCAGATTTGACATTTTCTGCATTCCATAGTGTAATTATTAAAAATCGCCCTGTTGATTGTGAGACTGCAAACGAAACGTGGCTTTTGGCATGCAGCTAAGGTTCTGAAACGTTGCAGTTCTGTAAAATGCTACTTCTGCCTCTGATGACCCTAAGGTAAATATGAAATGGACGTTCAGCATATCATAGGTCTTCATGACTGTGCTTTGCATGGGATATTTTACATGAGACTAACTTTAGCTGACATACACATGTTGTCGGGTTTAACATAACAGTCTGAGAATGAGAATATTTGTCCATATATTGACCATGATATTCTGTACATTGTGTATTCCATTTAAGTAGCTCTTTGCCCTAGTGTAACTCATGTTAATATCTCTGATTTGTTATAAAACCGCTACAGTCACATACTGTAAGCACACTGTAATGGCTCAAGACTGAGGCTGTACTTGTAGTCAGACTTGACCAAAACCAGCCATTGCACCGTGCCAAGCCAAAGTGGCCTGGCTCCCTCTTATTGTCCCAGGGAGGTGGAAACGTGACTGACACTGGCTACA
Organism: Thymallus thymallus; assembly: GCA_023634145.1. Lineage (NCBI taxonomy): Eukaryota > Metazoa > Chordata > Actinopteri > Salmoniformes > Salmonidae > Thymallus > Thymallus thymallus. Next base: position 12,199,823 of record CM042387.1, read on the forward strand.
GTATTTCTGAACACAGATTCTCAAGAGATTTATTTCCTGAAAAATCACACAGCTTATTTCTATATCTGCGACAGTGCCAGACACAGTTTGATTAAAAGGTCCCGCTAGGCCCGTAATTTACCGAGAGGTATTGGATTTCGCCTAAAATTAGCCATCAGACTCAATTTATTACTTCAATTAAGAGGCTCGAAAAATGCCTGTAACAGCTTCCCAACAAACGCAGCCTAAGCTTGGCCCGGCCATATAATGTTGCATTTTAATTCGCCTGGAATCACCAGTGAGGCCCGCCCATTATAAGTTACACCTTTTTTTCTGCCCAGACTGGTGTGTTCTAGAATATTAAGGGAGTACAAGAGTGTTAGAAAAACACTAAAATCCAAACTAATTTTATTGAGGTAAGAAAACTGCTTTTCCCTGTCGGCTAGTTGACTTTTTAAACCTATTCGCGGTTCGCTGTTACAAAACTGCAGACAGCAAACACACTGGCACTCAGACGCCTTCCTCATGTAGTCTCGCTCAGTGGAACATGGGTAAAAAAAAAAACACAGACCCAGACTGCACAGGTACTTCTGGTCTCGTTGTCTGTCTAAGAAAAGTATTATGGAGTCAAGCTTTTGTGTTCATTTCACAAATGTATGTCTCCATGAGAGGGATAATGAAGACTGGTACACTTCACATGCTGATACTCCATAAAGGACTTTTAATCACAAAGATTCAGCAACAGTAACATAAACCCATCCTTGAGTTAACATATCCATGCATGTTCTCCACTAGTATAAAACGGTCCAAAGCACCCAAGGCAATAGATGAGTGGAAGTAATACGAAAGTGACAAATGTCTTCTATTTTTTTTTATATATAATTAATTAAGCAATGAGGAAACTTATTTTGCTACAAGGTGTTGATTTTATAAGACTCTCACATGACTCTTCGATCTACTGTTAAATCAGCCCCAGGCACTTTGCTATCTCTGGTCTATTCTTAGCTAGAGCTGTGGTCGCTCCAGTAATATTTTCTGAGATTATTGTAGTATTCTGTAACCCTTTTTCCCCTTTGGCGGCATTTCAGAGTTTTTTTATTGAATTTTTTTCCCCCTTCTACCTTTCTCTCGACAGCGATCTTCGGTTGTAAAATAATAGACCATCAGCCAGCAATAATTTGCAGTCCAAACAGAGCCGACGCTGCCTGACGTTTATTGAAACCTCATCCCCTGCGAGCCGGTTTCCCTTTCCCCCTCTCCGTCACTCTGTGTTTGTGCAGACAGACCCTGAGCCCTGGCCATCGCTTTTAATAATGAGGGCCGTGGCCGGCCTTGGCTAAGCCCCACGTGCTTGTGTTGGCCTGTACAGAGCACCGGCTAGCAGGCAGGCAGCAGGAAGACTAGCATGCAAGTAGGTAGTGAAGCAGACAGGCAGACAGACAGACAGGCAGGCAGGCAGGCAGGCAGGCAGGCAGGCAGGCAGGCAGGCAGGCAGGCAGGCAGGCAGGCAGGCAGGCAGGCAGGCAGGCAGGCAGGCAGGCAGGCAGGCAGGCAGGCAGGCAGGCAGGCAGGCAGGCAGGCAGGCAGGCAGGTAGAGAATTAAAGGCAGACGGAGAGACATGATCACCTACAGTCAAGCGGCCTACAGGCAAGCCCAGGGTGCTTGTGTTGGACCAAACACTGGTTAGCAGGTGGCAGGCAGACTAAATGCAAGTAGGTAGAGACGCAGAGAGGCCAAGCAGGCCTGCAATCGAGCAGCATACTAGCCAGCATGGAGATATAGAGTGGGAAAGGATTCAAGAAGACAGACAAACAAGAAGGAAGGACGGCCGACAGGTAGACACGTGGTCAGACAGAAATACAGGTCAAATCAAATCAAATGTCATTGGTCACATGCTCGTGTTTAGCAGATGTTAATGCGGCTGTAGCGAAATTCTTGTGCTTCTAGCTCTGACAGTGCAGTAGTATCTAACAAGTAGTATCTAACAATTGCACAACATATACGCAATACACACAAATCTAAGTAATGAATGAATTAAGACTATATACATATATGGACAGCGACGTCAGAGCGGCATGGACTAAGATACCGTAGAATAGTACAGTATACAGTATATACATATGAGATGAGTAATGCCATATATGTAAAAATTATTAAAGTGACTAGTGTTCCATTAAAGTGTCCAGTGATTTATAGTCTATGTATATAGGGCAGCAGCCTCTAATGTGCTAGTGATGGCTGTTTAACTGTCTGATGGTTTTTCAGTCTCTCGGTCCCAGCTTTGATGCACCTGTACTGACCTCGCCTTCTGGATGACTGCAGGGTGAACAGGCAGTGAGTCGGGTGGTTGATGTCCTTGATGATCTTTTTGGCCTTCCTGTGGCAACGGGTGCTGTAGGTGTTCTGGAGGATGGGTCGTTTTCCCCCAGTAAACTGCCTGTGGTGCAGACAGACAGGCTGAAATCTAAGACTAAGCCATACGTATACTCCATCTGTTTCATTAGATAGCCCGGTTGACTCTTTTACGGTTAGTGGACAGACTGTGCAAGCTAATTAGAGGATGGACTGTGGCCTGGACTTTACATGAGGTGTATCAGAGTGTAATAATATTGATTTCCACCATCATTATCACCACCATGACCATAACCATAACCATAGAACTACCATGCCCATAACCATAACCATAGAACCACCATAACCATAACCACAACCATAGAACCACCATGACCATAACCATAACCATAGAACCACCATCACCATAACCATAACCATAACCATGGAACCACCATGACCATAACCATAATCATAACCATTACCAAAACCATAGAACCACCATGACCATAACCATAGAACCACCATGACCATAAGATAACCATAGCCATAACCATAGAACCACCATAACCATAAACAAAACCATAACCACTAGTCTAGTCTGTGCTGACCGGACCATCCATCCACACACACACACACACACACCTGTAGATGGGTTGTGCCCCGCCTCTGTCTAATGACAAGCAAAGTCATTAGGAACACACTCACAACCATCATGATTTCTCTGACCCACCCTACCTTCCTCTACCTTTACACTCATCTCAGATCATCAGTAAGGGAGGAAATTAAGCAGGACACTTCATTAATGGACAGAGATTAAAAGCTTGGGTGGATGCAGAAGCAGTGTGATTGCAAATCCCCATGAAATCATATTTCTGGGAGCTTTACGTAAAACAATTTTATAGGAACGTGAGTGATGGGGGCAAGCGTCTCCCATCACATAATACGGCCCTTGTTATCCATGACCCCAGGACGAGAGAGCTTAGAAAAAGAGGGGTGGAAGGAGAAGGAAGGAAGAGAGAGAGAGAGAGAGAGAGAGAGAGAGAGAGAGAGAGAGAGAGAGAGAGAGAGAGAGAGAGAGAGAGAGAGAGAGAGAGAGAGAGAGAGAGAGAGAGAGAGAGAGAGAGAGAGAGAGAGAGAGAGAGAGAGAGAGAGAGAGAGAGAGAGAGAGAGAGAGAGAGAGAGAGAGAGAGAGAGAGAGAGAGAGAGAGAGAGAGAGAGAGAGAGAGAGAGAGAGAGAGAGAGACTCAATTATCCTCCTATTTTCCTCCATGGTGCAGCGGGAATTGAAAAATTGAAAAACATTATAGAAATGTGTCGACTGATGGAGGGAGATCATTTAAAATGCCTGTGGTCCCAGACCCAGTGATTGTATTGTAATTAACCCATTATGGGGACTTAATTATTACAATAAGTGTAAGGGCGAGGTTTTGGCTAAGACGGGTATACATGCACACTCCATCGAGCCCACTCAGACACGTCAAGATGTTCATTAATCATGGTATGTTTTCAACATCTAGCCGTTCCACAGTCCAAAGTTCTAAAGGTTGGCTTGTTAGTCGAGAAGGAATTGAGCAGCTTTTAAAAAATTTGAATCATAAACGTAAAAGTGAACAAATAGGATGAAAACACGGTGTTTTATCAAAGGAGAAACATATCATGTTGGACATGGTTGAGTTGTGTGCGTTTGTTTGTGAGTGAGCATGTGTGTGTGGTGGTCACACAAGGGACTGTGTCAATGAAGGGTTTGGGGTTAAAGGATACACCAAAAAAACACCTCACTACAGCATCTTTCCTGTCTGCTTTTACCCTACATGCACTCTGGGATAAACAAAGCCGCACAGCCCGGCCAAGCCTGGCCTCTCTTCAGTTGTGGAATACAATTCAGGCTGGACTTTAGCATGTTCTGTATGTTTAATCTATCTCCCTGGTCTCTATGGCCTGGTTATCAGCTGTGGTGATGCCTTCAGGAAACAGCGATTTATTTAGCTCGCGCAGCAGCCATCTCATCAGTCAAATGTGACTTTATGAACTGTTGCACCTGTTTGCTTTTCAATATTGAATATTGTACATTTCAATATAATATCCTGCAAACCATTTGGTTCTCTATAGTTTCTTTATGCTAGTGTTCAATTCCCAAACAGCCACACTGTCTTCACTGTTTTATTCTCTAAAGAACTCAGCTATCCCAGCTAGCACAGTGGATCTGGGCCAAATCCGGCTGAGAGTCGGGGCTCTCGGCTGAGAGTCAGACTCAGCCGACGCCATGTGGCCTGAGTCTGGGCCGCCTTCGGCAGTATTACTTATGGCTAGGATGCAAGGATTGAGCTTGGGCCAATTCCGGTGTGAGTTACCTGGCCCAAATGTATTACTTGGAGCTCAGGTCTATTCCGGTGTGAGTTATCTGGCCTAAATGTATTACTTGGAGCTCAGGTCGATTCCGGTGTGAGTTATCTGGCCCCAATGTATTACTTGGAGCTCAGGTCGATTCCGGTGGGCCAGGCGCATGCACGCTGACACGGTCGCCATGTGTACAGTGTTTCTTCCGACACATTAGTGGGACTGGCTTCCGTGTTAAGCGTGCAGTGTGTCAAGAAGCAGTGCAGCTTGGTGGGGTCGTGTTTCGGAGGATGTATGGCTCTCGACCTTCGCATCTCCAGAGTCCGTATGGGAGTTGCAGTGACAAGACTGTAACTACCAATTGGATATCACGAAAAGAGGGTTAAAAAATGTATAATTTGTGGATGGGTATATAATAGTAATGTTTAAAATGACTAAATTTTAACATTTATTTAAATTTGCATCGGACCGCTTATGGGGTGATTCTGGTAAGATGCTGGCAAAGTCGGCTGAATTACGGTACAAGGAAATGGCCGATGTACTTTGGCCGATTCTGGGCAGTCATTCACTTTGATTACGGGCCGAGTCCGACACACGATTCCGATTCAATCAGTTCCAGCCCCCCGGAAGAGGGCCGCTTCTGGGCCGATTCCTCATTGCTAGCTGGGATGCCTTCAACTGTCATATCAAAATATGACAACGAGTTGTGTGTTTTCTCTATTCAAACAAATCTAAACTGTGCCTGGTGAGAATGTCAAAGGAATGGCCTGTATGGAATGTGATTCTCCTCCTGTCATTCCCCATGTCTGAGTCTTTGATGCTCGGATGGTTTTATCATCAGGGCGTAGGAGGGTAATCTCTGTCTGACTAACGTTGAGACAGTATGGATATCAACATTAGATCTTCTAACTATATGCCATAAACCACATTGTTTCCATTCTCTTCCTTATTACTGTTTGGACATCACAAAGTGATATCCAAACAGAGCCACACCATTGGGATCTAAGCCACATGCAATGCAGATACTCAGCAACCTAACACCCCAAATTCTCCATGTTAGAGTAGATTAAGAGGTTGGATAAATGAGAAGTATGGAGAGGTAGACATTCTTCAGACTTTAAATAAAGAGCCTACATTATAAACAGGCCCATGACATGAACAAGCACAGAATGATTTATTTCTGCCATTATATACTCTACACCTGCAAATGTTATTTTTTCACAGTGAATTTATTTTCTTTCCATTTTTTTCAGGGGTCAACCGATTGTTCTTGGATTAAATAGTTAAAACTATGGGAGAGGAAAGGAAAGAAGGGATATCTAAGGGCCGAAAAGGAAAATATTTAACCCTCTACAGTCTAAGCCGTGTCTAGGCCGGGGGACTTTTAAGACCCCTTGAAGTATCAAAAAAATATTTGATGAAAAAATCAATTTGCCCTTTAATTTGACATTACTGCTATTAAAACATTTTAGCTTTGCTTTTCCTTAGGGTGCTTTTTAGTAATTTAGTTTAATTGATATTAATTTGATTTTTATCCTTATGTTTGTTGTGTAGTAAATATATTTCAATGTTTTCATTAGTTTTTTCCTGTGAAGCACATCCATGCCTGAAATGTGCTGTAAAAATCAAGCTTGATTTGATTTGATTAGCCCATAAAAACGCATTGAATAACAGATTCACTACATAGAACAACAGATTTATGTTCTAAAGTTTCTGTCCTATATCTGAGAGATATAAGGACGATGAGGAAACATTTGTAATTTTTTTCTACATGTAGTTAATCCCTTATTTTTGGCACTGAACAGTCTCTACAGACGAGTCTTGTGAAGCCTGTGGGCCTCCTTGAGCAAAACAACCGACAAGTACATGTCCGTGAGACTTTCACCTTTCCACAGAGGGGTTAGTGTGTAGCCCAACTGTTTCGGACTCTACAGACAGAAGTTGGCAGATTGGCTGTACCGACTTCAGACGAGTCCCAAAACGGAGAACACCATCGTGTTCGTGACAGTCTCATCTTTCCATTGTTCGGACACTACAGACGATTTTGTGAGAATACCAATTTTCTGGATGTCTCTAGCTCTGTCACCTTTCACTGCAGATCCAGAAGTGTGACAGACAGACAGACAGACAGACAGACAGACAGACAGACAGACAGACAGACAGACAGACAGACAGACAGACAGACACTTTATTGATCCTCGAGGGGAAATTTCTTCATCAAGCAGCTACATAAAAACACACTGACAAACACCGCACTAGCTCTGTCACCTTTCCGCAGATCCAGAAGTGTGACATCGGCGGATGCAGTGGATTGAGACGCATCCAACGCTAGATAGATAGATAGATAGATAGATAGATAGATAGATAGATAGATAGATAGATAGATAGATAGATAGATAGATAGATAGATAGATAGATAGATAGATAGATAGATAGATAGATAGATAGATAGATAGATAGATAGATAGATAGATAGATAGATAGATAGATAGATAGATACTTTATTGATCCCTCAGGGGATATTTCTTCGTCAAGCAGCTTCTAAAAAACACAGGGCAGATGCAAAATGCCAGAACGAAAATACACAAAAGACAGCTACACGATACATGATACATAGAGCGGCAGTATTAAAAACATGAATATGTATATACAGACCTGAATGAATAAATAAGTCCTGAGTGAATGAGTGATTACAGACCAGAGTTACTCACAGATGGATGCATAATTGTCAAACTAGGTCCTAACACCCCAACAGTTCCAGGTCTACGTTGCCGATGGCACAGCACCCCGGTGAGGCATTAATTAGTCTAATAGCCTCCGGCAGTAAGGACCTCCTGTAGCCCTCTCTGGCACACCATGGTGGGATCAGTCTGTGACTGAAGGTGCTCCTCTGTGTCATAACCATGGCATGCAGAGGGTGGCTGACATTGTCCATGATGGCCAGCAGTTTGGCCAGGATCAATCTCTCTGCCACCTCCTCTAGAGTGTCAAGGCTAATCCCCAGAACAGAGTTAGCCTTCCTGATCAGCTTATTTACCCGAGAAGTATCACCGGCTTTTTTGTTGGCGCCCCAGCACACCACTGCAAAAAAGATGGCACAGGCCACCACAGACTTGTAGAAGGTATGCAGTAGTTTACTGCACACCTTGAAGTACCTGAGCCTCCTCAGAAAGTAGAGTCGGCTCTGGCCCTTTTTGTACAGAGCCCCGGTGTTACCAGCCCATTCCAGCTTGTTGTCCATATGGACTCCCAGGAACTTGTATGACCCAACCATTTCCACATCCATCCCCTGTATAGGGACTGCAGTCAGTTGGGCCTTGGTTCTCCTGAAGACCACCACCATCTCATTTGTTTTGCTGATGTTGAGCTGAAGGTGGTTCAGCTCACACCACAACACAAAGTCATTGATTGTGCTCCTGTACTCCTCCTCCTGCCCACCCCTGATGCACCCTACAATTGCGGAGTCATCCGAGAACTTATGTAGGTGGCCTGTTTCAGAGTTATATCTGAAGTCAGAGGTGTAAAGGGTGAACAGGGGACCTGTGTTGCTCACTGCCCGTTCTGACACACAGCTCTGTAGTCACACAAATTGTGGCCTACCGGCAAGGTAGTCCGTGACCTAGGAGACTAAGGGTGCTTCCACTTTCATCCTCTTCATCTTCTCACCCAGTAGCAGGGGCTGAATGGTGTTGAAGGCACTGGAGAAGTCAAAGAACATAACCCTCACAGTGCAACCTGCGTTGTCCAGGTGAGAGTAGGCCCTCTGCATAAGGTAGATAATTGCATCATCCACCCCGATGTTGTGCTGATATGCAAACTGCAGGGGTCCAGTGATGTCCAGGTGAGCGAGGACTAACCTTTCCAGGGTCTTCATGATGTGGGATGTTAGCGCTACAGGTCTGAAGTCATTCAGGACAGTGGGGTGTGCCTTCTTGTGCACTGGGACGAGGCAGGATGTTTTCCACAGCACAGGGACCCTTTCCAGGCTCAGGCTAAGGTTGAAGCGTCGCTGGAGTATTCCACACAGTTGGTCAGCACAGACCCTAAGCACCCTTGGGCTGATGCCATCAGGGCCCGCCGCTTTCCATTGATTTAGTCTCTCCACTCTTCCTCTCTTCACTTGGTTGGTGGTGAAAGCCAGCCGAGGTGGGGGAAAGGTGGTGTTGAGGATCAGTCCAGAGGGCGCAGGGGAGGAGGTGGGGAGGGGATTGCTGATTGTCTCAACAGAGGTGTTGTGAGCAAAGTGGGGGTGGGACAGCCATGAGGGTGTGTTGCCTGGGAAGCTGGAGGGGAGGTGGACAGGGCCGGTATCGAAACTGTTAAAAAACTGGTTCAGTTTATTGGCTATGTCCTGGGTGTCTGTTATATGATATTTCTCATACCCTTCCACACCTCTCTCACCTGGCTCTGCCTCATTTTGTCTTCCATCTTCTCCTTATACCCTCACCTCCCCTCAGCAATCCGCAACTTCAGCTCCCTCTGAACGCATTTCAATTTGTCCCTTTTCCCCCCCCTTGAAGGCCCTCTTCTTCTCATTTAGCAGGGCCTTCTGGTCGCTGGTGACCCAGGGTTTATTATTTGGAAAACAGCGTACCTTCCTGGTGGGTACGGTGTTGTCTACACAAAAATGTATATAGTCTTTTAGTCAGTAAGTCCATCAATGTCCTCCCCATGAGCCTCACAGAGCACATCCCAGTCTGTTGTTTCAAAGCAGTCCTGTAGGGCCTCATTCGCCTCCGGAGACCATCTACTAATGGTCCTAGTGGTCGCAGGCTGCTGTTGGACCATAGGCCTGTAGAGTGGAGTGAGGTGGACAAGGTTGTGATCCGATCAACCGAGGGGAGGGAGTGCAGTGGAGTTGTATGCATCCTTCACATTAGCATATAACAAGTCCAGAGTTTTATTATTCCTGGTTGGGCATTTCACAATTTTTTTGAACATGGGCAGCGTTGAAGATCCACCGCATGGTTAAAATCCCCCGAAATGGCAAAGGAAGCACTGGGATGCCCTGTCTGTAACCTCGCGATAACAGAGTGGATGACATCACACGCTGTGTTTGCGTCCACGGAAGGCGGGATGTAAACAATAACAGCAATGGTCGCTGTGAATTCCCTCGGCAAATAGTAGGGTCTCAGGCTAACGGCTAACAGCTCAATGTCCGGGCTACAAAACTGTTCCTTAATAGTAATATGTTTTGGATTACACCATCTGTTGTTAACTAATAAAGCCAGCCCCCTCCCTTTACCCTTACCGGAAGAAACGCTATCACTGTTCGCTCTGATGGTCTGGAAACCGCCGATAGTTACGTTCTCTATGGGGATGTTATCATTCAGCCATGTTTCAGTAAAGCACAATAGGCTAGCTTCAGGGTAATCTCTTTGCCCATGGACCAGACCCTCAAGCTCATCCCTCTTGTTATGCAGCGATCTCACGTTGATAGACAGTATAGCCGGCTTGTACTTCCTCAGCTTTGCATTACACTTCAATCCCGCTCTGCGTCCACTTCGTCGCCTGATTTGTCTATAATATAAAACTGATATAAACTGACAGATTTGTATGACAATTGTTGTTCTATGTTAATTAGGCCACACAAATCGACTCAGGGTTAACCGACTCATCAATCTCAAGATGCCATTAGCATAAAAGAGAAGCTGGGAAAATAACGGCGAAAGGACTAGGGTGATATGTGAGACTTGTGGTGAGGTGCGGCTGGAAGGAGAGCTCTCCTAGGCCTGGTTATCGAAGCGACTCAGGCGATAGGTAGAACGAGGGGAGACGGAAGAGGAGAATCATGGGGAGGTCACGGACAGTGTGTAGAGCTGGTGTTGTTCCTGGTGAGTGTCAAGAGGAATGTCATATTGGGGGAGGTTACATTTCTGAAGTGGACGCACTGTGAGTAGAGTAAAACAGACTAGAGGTGAATTTAAGGCAAAGTGTCCAAACGGAGCAACACCGTTGTGATCTAAGCCAAATGCAACGTTTGTAGGAGAACAAGCACTTTACAGTGTGGAATCCATTTGAGTTTAAGTAATTAATCCTCCTTGAGACTGTCCAAATGCTGTCATAACAGAGATTATTAAATTATCGCTCTTGGCAAGTGAACAATGATAGGGTCTTCATGCAGCATAGGGTGTAGGCTAAGTTGGGAATAAAGTGTAGTGAAACACAAACTTAATGCTAGTGCATTTTAATAACTTCCTATGTGATGCCCTGGCAATTTAGCGGAACCAAGCTGCCAATGCACTGCTAACAACACAGGGCCATCCAAAATAAAGGAGTCCATATATACAGGCCAGAGGTGCCTGTGTGTGACAGCTGGTCCTGCAGGGGCCACGGCCATTATTATTATTGAGGGAGACGACTTCCCCGGGACAACAGTCACAAGTGATTCAGCTGATCAAACCCTCTCCGTGGAACACCACCACCATTAGCTGGACAGCTTTGATTTATGCCTGCAAACCTACGACCCCTGAGGTGTTTGCTTTATGATCTCTGTACGGCTCCCCCTCTCGCTCTACCTCCACCTCTCCATGCTACCATAGCTCTCTCAGGGTACTGAGCAGATTCTGAGACTGAGGCGGATTCTTCCGATGCCGTGTGTACCCCAACCAAAGTGTTTATTTTCTTCTCCGAGCCGGCTCTATTTGGGAAAATATTTTCCATGATCTCCAAATGGTATCTGTGTGGCCATAGATTGGACGACAGGGTCTGTAGAGTAAACATTAACACTAGGCAAGGTCCAGCTGTTTTGCTTGGGTTGAATGGAGACGGGGAAACTCACAGGCCTATGTAGATTGGCGGTTAAATATTGCCTGCTCCTCGGAGCTACCCCTGGAGATTTGGTAAAGTGTCCGTTAAGCTAACTGATGTTGATGCTCGTCTCATGCAGTTCCGTTCAAACACAACTTGTTTGAAGAGTTGCTAAGATTCCATGAAAGTTAATTAACTGGTTTGGACTTTAGAGCTGCAGATCATCCTATGACATCGAAAGGGGAGAACTTAAACAAGAAACTAGAGATAATAATTTATTTTGACCATTCGCAGCAGTGCTTCTATGAAGTGAATGAAACAGTAGTTTGGGAGAGCTGCTATGCTTTATTTCAGAGTTCGCTAGTTGATTGATATTTAATTTCATGGTAAAATGGTAATTACATAATGTGGCGGGGGGGGGGGGGGGGGGGGGGTTACTAAGCTACCGTACAACATTGTTTTAAAATGTTCATACAATGGAGCTATTTGATTTAGAATTTTAGGATATTTGATAAAATATTGAATTTGCCCTTTATTACAATAGCCCATAGAAACGCATTGAATAAAACATTCATAAATGCAAAAAAATATAAGGTTTTAAAATGTTTGTTATAAGAAATATTTTTAGTTTTTTTGGACACAAATTTAACCCCTTATATTTGTTGGCAGAAAACTACATCCATACTTCCATTAGTTTGTATGGGTAACCTTCAGACGAATCCCGTAACACTTGTCCCGTGAACATCGTCTTTGTGAGAGTCTCCCTTTTGACTCTGTTTTCAGGATGGCTCATGGTCTGACAAACATCGCTGTAGCTCGGCCATTTTCCACCGCATATGCGGAAGGCCGACATAGGCGGATGTAGTGGATGGAAAAGCAGCCCATTCAAAAACCTGATACACTACATGATCAAAAGTATGTGGACACCTGCTCGTCAAACATCTCATTCCAAAATCATGGCCATTAATATGGAGTTGGTCCCCCCTTTTCTGCTATAAGAGTTTCCACTCTTCTGGGAAGGCTTTCCACTAGATGTTGGAACATTGCCGTGAGGTCAGGCACTGATGTTGGGCGATTTGGCCTGGTTCGCAGTCGACGTTCCAATTCATCCCAAAGGTGTTTGATGGGGTTGATGTAGGTCAGGGCTCTGTGGAGGCCATTCAAGTTCTTCCACAAACCATTTCTGTAAGGACCTCGCTTTGTGCATGGGGGCATTGTCATGCTGAAAAAGGAAAGAGCCTTCCCCAAACTGTTGCCACAAATTTGGAAGCACAGAATTGTCTACAATGTCATTGTATGCTGTAGCATTAAGATTTCCCTTCACTGGAACTAAGGGTCTAGTCCGAAACATGAAAAACAGCTCCAGACCATTATTCCTCCTCCACCAAACTTTACAGTTGGCACTATGCATTCTGGCAGGTAGCGTTCCCCTGGCATCCGCCAAACCCAGATTCGTCCGTCAAACCAGTTTGGAACTCGATAGTGAGTGTTGCAACCGAGGACAGATGATTTTTACACGCTATGTGCTTCAGCACTCAGCGGTCCCATTCTGTGAGCTTGTGTGGCCTACCACTTTGCGGCTGAGCCGTCGTTGCTCCTAGACGTTTCCACTTCACAATAACAGCACTTACAGTTGACCGGGGCAGCTCTAGGAGGTCAGAAATTTGACGAACTGACTTGTTGGAAAGGTGGCATCATATGACGTTGAAAGTCACTGAGCTCTTCAGTAAGGCCATTCTATTGCCAATGTTTGTCTATGAAGATTGCATGGCTGTGTGGTCAATTTTATACACTTGACAGCAACGGGAGTGGCTGAAATTGCCGAATCCACTAATTTGAAGGGGTGTCCACATACTTTTGTATAGTGTATCTCTATCTTAAACTGACATATTTTGATGGGGATTTTTTTATTTTGTTACTTACATTAACAAACAGGTGTGTCAGTAGACTCTTAAGGATTAACAGCTAGTTACCAATTGGATTGAGTCTTCCGTGTTACCACATGACGAATACAAGCTGAAATAAAATGGTAGAATAAACCATTACCCAGCAGGACAAGGAACAGGGAACACCATATATCCAGTATCAACAGAAGATTGTAAGAACGATACACTAGGCTAGGGTCCAGAGGAGGGCGCATCAGGGGAGAGAGACTAAATAAAAACACCAAAGTGGCATTAATCCGACTCCGTCTCCAGCCCGAGACTCTCCCTCACACGCTATGCCATCCCCAGGGCATGGACACGCTGGCACACTGCCCACCGCCACCCTCAAAAGTCCCTTTATGACTCTGTTTGGAATCATCAACCAAGATCAACAGTCCTGCTTTTTACACACACTGAGCTTAACCTGGGTGTAACCTGAGCGTAACCTGGGTGTCAGGCTGAGCAAGAGAAATAAAGAGCCACTTTGGAAAAACATAATATTAAAAACGTTTGCGTGAAATACAATATTTGCCAGTCTCTTATTTTCAAGAATATTCTTATTTTCCCCCCTGCTCCCGACTCTCTCCCTGGGCACAGCAGGGGGTTGGAAAAACACTTGCTGTTCTGGACGTGTTGCTGAGTTCCTGAGCAAGCATCCTGACTGAAAAAAATGACCATGAGCTATGAAATAGAAGTACAGGTGTTTATATCCTTTATTAGTACAATTTATCCCGATCAGATCAGGGATTATTTCATGAATGGAGTGAAGGTAGTTTATTTACACATGAACATAGCCACAAAAAAAGGCATCATGTAAAGTCACATATTGAGCAAAATAGATTTGGACAAGAAATGTAATTTTTTATTGTTTTCAATAACCTCATCTGCTATAATTAATATTTGCCTTGACAGACAATTTAATGATGAGTTTTTCAATGAATGGGAAGAGGTTTTACTCGTTTTGCATTCTCCTCGTCCCATTTAGTTTCAAATGGAAAGCAGGTTAGCTTGAGGTTGTGGAAGACGAATGGCTCGGCAGGGTTACCATAACAAAACACATGAAAGGCTACATTGAGAGTGTGTCTGTGTATTTCACACAAGGGATGTGAATGAACGCATGACGTGATCACATCACGTAAGACGTTAAAGTCATCACAAGAGACCAGGTCCGTGCCCCCCACCGCACACGCGCAGACACGCACGCACACACCCCTCCACACGCACAAACCTCAGCTCTGCCTAATAGATAAGGGTAAGCCTATTTAGAGCTTGAAAGGAAGTGGAGAGCAGTGGGCAGGGGATAACACAGAGAATCTATTTTGCCCAAAGCAACAAGTCAGAGCTTCCAGATTCATGACAGTTGACATCAGCTTCCTGATTCATGATGGTTGACATCAGCTCTGTGTTGGCAAGCCAACATCAGCATCCGAACATCAGGCATAAGGAGTGTAGTCGTATCGCTAGTGCTCTTTAGAGATTGTTTTTTTTTTGTAACTAATCTGCAACGACGAAGGACTATGTCCACTGCTACTTGACTTTACTACTTGACTTTACCTTACAACAACATCCAGCATTACATCAGTAGTTCATAAAGAGTATGCAAGTGTATGAGTGTCTGGGGTGGGTCTGTGTCTTGTTTGGTCGGTTGGCATGGTGATTTAGAGACAAGAGGGTAGGAGGGAGAGGAGTCTGAGTGCTGAGGTAGAGTGCTGAGTTAAAGCCGGTGATCATCTCTGATGGATGACAGCTACTGTACTGTAGTGTAGGCAGGTATTCACAACATCATACAGAATATTCCACTCAGCTCCTTAGAGAGGGAGAGGGATGGAGAGATGCAACCACTGACCTTTGCTGCATTGACCACTCAACATTATCATCTATTGTCATCAATGCCAGAATACATCTGGTTTGTCTCAAACTCCTTCGGCAATGATCAGTGAAATTACTGTACTTGAATGTACAGTCTGTGTACATGGAGGGTGAAACTACTGGCCAGTACATCTTCTCTAACTATGTTTATACAGTGTCCAGATCCAGACATTGAGGCATATAGGTTTTTCTTTGGTTATATCTGCTGCACAACCAGAAATCCACAAAATCAAACGTTAATCGAGCGCCAGATGCAGGCTGGGGAGTATCTACACCAAGGTCAACGACCTTCCACTCAGTTTCTCAATGTAGCGTGAAGCTGCACTAACAGACTCCGACGTGAAAGCTCACTAAGAAAGAGATCCCCCATCCACTCCCATTAAACGAAAGGCCAAAGAAAACTTAGCCTTCTTTGTCATCTCCAGCAGAAGTTTCATTTAAAAAAAAAAACTAAAGTAAATCCAATAACTGGGCTTAAATAAGCTAACTTGTGGTGTACCAGAGTACAGCCGTGGGTCCGGGACAGCCGGCTCCGGTTTCACCAACACAGCCTTATTATTCCAGTGCTGCTCTGTGTGATTCCTCTGTTCTAACCCTGCTTATTTTGACCATTTCTCAAGGTGTTTATGGAAAACCTCTGCCATTTAAAGAGCTTGTCCTAATCAGATGCAAAATAGTCCGAGCGCTTAACCAAGCTGTTATTTTTAGCGGGTTTGAGGGCAGCAGGCATGTCATGTCCTGCTCTGTTAATATTTCAGATTTTAAGTAATACATATATAACAAATTATGCATATCACCTTCTCGTATTAGACAATAATTTGGATGTAGCAAGGAGACTGGTCTGCCAATGCCATAAACCAGTGGAAAAAGTGTGTGGGCAGTGCCATGGAATCAGTCAGGCCTTTGTAACATCAGGGGAGGTTTTTCTAGAACATGCCTCAAAGCATGTGTATACATTAAATGGACCTACCGAGTGGTGTACCTGCATTGCTGATGCATGATGCCTGATTTGACTGAGACAGAATTAAATTATTGCCTTAATTGAAAGCAGAACGAAGGTTTTAACACCACCGTTCGCTGACAGGGAATAATATTTCATGATTTTTAAAGTAGTGATTGGTGAATAAAGACTGACTTGGATTGACTTTGTGACTACCTAGGTAGTATTGTGTTTCAGATTAGTTTGAACATTCTCCTGAAATAACCGTGTACTACATCATAAATCATTATCTAATATATCCACCTAGAAAACCCCTAAAAGCACATTATGTAAGTGTACTGTAAGATTGGATTCTCTTCTAGGAGGTGAGTTCATGATTGAAAAAAGAAAAGAGTCAAGAATTCCTCACCACAATGCTTATTGAGAAATTACTAAGGTTTAGCTCTTTGCATGTTTCACATTTCCCTTTCTGATTGAAGTGAAATGGAGTGTTTCTCCACAGCTCCCCCAAAGTTGACCAAACTGTGGTTGGAATCTCAGACTATTATCTAAACAAGACGTAATGTCAACGATTAGAATGTGAAGACACTCGCCGTCCTCGCTAGCCGTCCTCCCCCACTGAGGGATGTAGCCTATATTCAAGGCATGTCCTCTGTGCCAATGTCTTTCAAATCCCTGTCCAAATTGTTTTGTAAACAAAGGAGAGACAAAATGGGAGTGGCAAGTCTAAACAGACGTAGACCAGGCATCTCCATGACAATCGTTCACAAATAAAGGGCTGAAGCATTCTAACTCTAACATAACCATTCATTTCACCACTAAGGCAAACTTTATGTTGGTAAACTTAAACAATGGCTATCAGGACATCAAATACTTAGATGGCATTTTAAAAGGGCAATGTTGGCATGTCAATCAACACATATGTCCTCATAAAAGCCACTGAAAACTGTTTGTCACTGCTATTTTGAATTCACTGGAACTCCTGACTGAAGTAACAGCAACGTAACAGAATAATTGACAGATGGAAACAGACTACTTTCCATGATCCCAAACCCATTTCTAACATTTGTTCATTTTCATGTTTAAGTTAAGCATGATAATTGCAAGCTGGGGGTGTAAGAAAAGAAAAAAAGCCTGTTTATTTGTCAGTGTTGATTTGTGTATGATTAGGTGATGTGGTCCTGAATTAGTGTGTATTACCTTATGGAGATCTTTCTACTAACATATCCTAATTCAAGTAATGAAAGACTTGAGTAGCCTGCGCCCATACCAAACATAAAACGTGTCATTTAGGTCTGCTTTGAGTTTGCTAAACTGCATCTTATTCGCCTCAATGCAAATGTAGGTCACCCACCCAAAAATATGAAAAGGACCAGGTGAAAGGGGTGGAAAAAGAAAGTTCCAGTGTATGAGAGACAGTTGGAGGTTTCCCTAGATAGTTTTTTTTACACATTTGTATTCAAGTGCAAAAGATCTGAAAAAATTGCCCTATTTTGGTTTAATTTTTGGGAATCACCATAATTGCCTGTAATAGGCCAGTCTGCCATGTAGCTGTCATTTCTATGTCCCTCTGCCCCTGTGGGAAGAGGTCAGAGTGCACTGGGACTGAAGGTATAGCCTTATATGGGACCTGAGTGTATGTATCCCTTACAGTATGGATCCCTCTTTGAGTAAGTCATGTTATTGGCCTACTTTAGCTGTCAATCAATTTCCATTACTGTTTAACTTAGAGGGCACCTTCCAGTTGGGTACATTTACACTTCTCTTTTTGCAGTAGTCATTCCACCTCAAAAAGATACCTACTATCTCAGATTGTACTGAAGTCCTTTTTGTCATTAGAAACAGATACGTTTAGCATTCCTGAAACATTATTTTGTTAAAATATAATTTGATCTCTGAGAAATTAAGCTAATTGAATGCACCCAAACTTTAATTTATAGGATTCATATCATCTTCAATAAATATAATGCCTAACATCCCCCACACCCCACTCCAATGAATGTTCTTTCCCAAAAAATTGGCCTTTTACTGTGAAGACTGAAGCTGTACCCACTTTTAAATTACAGTTTTATCAATGGTCAAGTAGGCTAGTGTGGCTATTTGATCATTATGTAGGCCTACCAGAGTGGCCTACCATCAAAAACAATGGAGAAAATGCATCCCATAACTTTTTAACATGGAAATAGCTGTTCTATCATTCAGCCTACAGCAGCAGCCAATGTGTGGAGTTCAATGATGGCCCACATTCCATGATACCTTTGAAATAAACATGCAGGGCTTGACATGAACCTGTTGCTCCACTGGTCCTTCAGACAAGGAGACTGAATATGTTGTTGTGTTGTTTGATGCTACTTTTATACATTTTGCTGGTCTCTTGTGTTTTATTAAATGGATCACAAAAATGTTTTCTAACATTTTCCAAAGGGTGTGGTGGCAATAGCAGGAACAGCGGAGTCTATGAGGCAAAACCTGATACCTTCACACTCATTTATGGTAAATAATGCAAGGAACTTCAATGGCTAATTTCTCTAAATAGGGGGAAAACCATTGCCATAGTCACATGAAATACATTACAAAGGATGAAGAAGCCTATAATCCAAACCACATCTATTTGTAAAACATAGAGAACTGATACTGTATACTCGTTGTTGGGGTGGGATTGCCGTTGGGTGTGGGGGGTCCGTGGGTGATTTTGATCATTTTATCGGATTCCTCTTGTCTTACTCAATGGTAGGAAGAAGTTTGGTTGAAATTGGATGTTGGGTACCATATTTGTTGAATATTATGTGAATCCTTCAAATTAAAAAGGTAAATAGGAATGCAATCAATAAGCTTAATTTCTCAGAGATCAAGTTAAATGCCATCAAAATAATGTTTCCGGGAAGCTAATCTCATCTGTTTCTAACTACAGACACGATTTCAGAACAATCTGAGATGGTGGGTGACATGGCTTGCTGAAATGACATGGAATGACCCAGTTAGATAAATGAGTACGATCCTATAGAATCAGAATCTAGGGGCCTCTACATGTTGTAAAGAGGAAGTCCATTGTCCCAGTTGCAGATGCAGCAGACAGAGAGAGACAGGCTGAGAGCTGTGGTGCCTGTATCAATAAAATGTTCAGCTTTTTCCCCAGTGTGCGACACAAAAACAGACAGCGCATCGTGAACCAACCTTTTCCACACTTACCTCGGCTCTTTAACTTTCCACATGAAGTGTGACATCCTGTACTCAGTGACAGTTTGTTTTTATTGACACGTGTTGTTTTAATGTTATATTGAGGTTTGCGTTGCTACTCAGTTCAATACTCCATTAGTATGCACTCACAGGTTCTCATATTCACTCAAAATCATCACCATTGATTAACGTAGGTCGCAATCCGCTTGGGCAACACTCTAGCCATTGTAGCCTTATAGTCTTCAACGCTGTACAGTAATACCACATGGTCACAAAACGTGTCAAAAATATTTTAGAAGGGCAATTTAAACATGGCGATTGATGGCAAATGTACTTTAATTTATGCATTTGACTCTTATTATAGCACAGTGGGGTGGGAAAGCTGGAAAATGTTGGTCAATCACACGCGGACATCTAGTAGAAACAGTACAGACATTTGTGATCAACTACCAACGCAGAGAAAACCACAACTATTCTTTATAATTGTATGGGGTGTGAGGTGATTCATTTCATAAAACAAGAGTTTTAGAAAAACAGCAGTCTGTAGTTTGTCTCATGATGGAAATGTTAAACTACATGTTAATGTCAATGGAAAAAATGGATGGAATAAACAAAAGTCAGTGCCACTCCATTTAGTTGCATATGTTTCCTTACATTAGGTTACATTACATTGGACTACCAATGTACTAGTGATCGTACAATATAATATGAACTGAAGGACGTATAGTATGTTATGAATTACAATTCATATGATATATTACGAAATGAAATCCGTACAATATGTAAAGAAATATTCAATACGCATGATATGCTACGAATTCCAATTTGTTGTGGCTAATGTTAGCTTGGTGGCTAGGTTGCTAATGCTAACGTTAGCTTGGTTGCTAAGGCTAGGGTTAGGGTTAGGGAAAGGGTTAGCTAACAAGCTAAATACAATAGTTGCAAAGTATCAAAGAAAGTAGTAAGTAGTTAGCTAAAATGCAAAAATGCTAAATGCCTAAGTTGTCCGTGATGAGAATTGAACATGCTACTTTTGGGTTGCTAGACGTTTGCGCTATACACGAACCATCCACCCCGACCAACCACCCTACTTGAGTTTTTTGGCGTTAAGTAATCTACTATCTTATCGACCATAATATATCATACTAAACGGGTCAAATAATGTAACCTAACGTAACGTAGCATATCATACTAAATGGAGTGGCACGGCTTTAAGATGGAGTGGCACGGTTTTGGTCTGAGACCAGGCTGGATAGAAATATATGGGCTAGCACTAGTTGCTCAAATTACTAGATTTTTTTCTGATCCCATATTTGTACGGCACAGAGTAGACACTGGACGTGACGTGGAGGCCTACATGAAAATGGATCATTTTCAAAGACTGCTTCTACGTCAATGGCAGAATTCCCGACCATAATCCTATGAAAACTCAGAAATTCCAGTTCATGATATTGATCCGCATTTCAAAAACGTTCAGAGGGGATTTACAGCCTGGCAACTCTATTTAGTTCATGAAATGGGCATAAATAAACAAAACCACATCTTTCTCTATATTCTATAATGAAGGGCGTATTACCAAGTCAGACTGAGGATTTAATACAGTCTGCCAACAACAGAGGCCCATCTATAAACATCCGTGGCGCAAACGTTTACTGCTTGCTTTTACTATTTTAGAATCTACACCACAAATACTCTATGACGTAATGAGTCAAACTGATGAGAAAAACTGATAAAGAAAAGAGGGACAGAAGGTAGAGACACAGGAAAAGGATGAGAAAAGCAAGTATAGAGAGAGAACCGGGTAAAATGAGAGATCAAGAGGGACAGAGTAAGAAAATGGACGAAAGGTAGAAAACGAGAGAGAAATGTATCCTGTTCTTGATACTGAGCTAAACATAACACATCGTATCATATGAAGCAGTAAATGCAAGGTGGAGGACATCACTACCCCATGTCAGTGGGATGTCCCTTGGGCTTACTCAGGAGGGGGTCTGGACTGGCCCTTGGCTAGGATCCCTCCACCCCAACCCCACACTAACATAGCTGGGCCAAGCACCCCACACCACTCAGTGATAAATGAGAGCTTTCACACACTGCGTTTGTACTGGCACCTCTTCCAGGGCGGCTGCAACGCTGCTGCTGGTGATACCCTGTTAGCTAGCTAGCACAGCATATTTCCTGATGAGCCCTTTCAGCCCAGCCACTGGAGTGTAGAGAGGGGAGGGGGGGGGACTAGGGAGAAAGAGAGAGTAAAAACAGAAGGAAGAGCGGACTAGGTAGACGACCAGGAGGGAGGATGGAGAGCAGGAATCAGCCAATTGAGTTTTATGTCATCTGGCGGCTGGTCTGGTCCATTTGTGGTAAGGTCCTGGATTCCTGATCATCCCATTGCAGGCCACATAAAGCACTGCAGCACACGGCCCCTCTGTCTAAATCAGAGCAGATTACGGAGGTGCAGGTGTGTGTGTGCGTCTGTGCGTGCTTGAGTGCTTGAGCATGTGAGTGTGTATTCGCAAGTGTGTATTCTTGAGTCTTATTTTCACATTAGTTGCTTTCTTGCTAATTCTCATGAACACCCCTCCTTTTCAAAGCAATTTCCTTCAGCAAAGGCCACATTGGTCACAAGCAGTAACAGAGGGATAAGAAGGAAGGAAAACTTGAAAATTGTCAGTCGAGAATGCACAGCAATAGGAAATAAAGAGTAATAACTCTGTTATTGTTAGCTGATCTGTCTGCTGTGGGACTTTCGACTGCAGTAGGATTCCGGGCTGTTATTTTTGCCTTCACGTTTAATTCAAGTCTTCCACCACCCAAACCCTGGTGCCACTACTGGTGGTGGCTGCGGTGGCGGCTGTTTTCAGCCGTTGCCACCGACCTCTGGCTAAAATAAGGGGTGTAATGCAAACATTTAAGCCATAATCAGAGCTGGAGGCTGTTGGAAGTCGTAGAAGTTTGATGCCATCTGTGCCATGGAAAAATAATGGAGTCCGTAGTGACATATGGCTTGAGTTTGGTTACAAGGAGAAACCACTGGTTTCCACCATTACGGTGACGTGTATAGTGTGTCGCTAAAATGGAAAATGGGTTTCAATAGCACCCTTGGCTCGTGTAAGTGGGTCTCAAAATCGGTTGAAAACAGAATAACATTGTCTAGGTGGACTAAAGCGGACTTTGTGGTTGTGGCGTTGCAAAAAAACTAAGGCCATGCATTTAACTCTTTGATTCCACTATAACAATAGTAATGTGGGTGGACAAGGATACAGCAGTCCAGACTTTATTTTTGGACTCCACTATTCATTAATCTATCCCACTCTTTCACCCTGACCGAAACACTTCCTCTTCCTTTCTTCCTCTTTCACACCATCCTATACATTTAACCTTTGACCTCTCGGGCACAATTGTGAGGTCAGTATTGCTAAGCCTCAATAAATGCTACTTCAGCTCTGTTAGTGTCTGGGTTGTATGCTATTATACCTTTCAGAAGAGTTAGATCTTTGAATGGTGAATCCTGTGCCATTTTGGGTCAAAAGGACCAGAAGCCTAGTATCGTTCCCATGCAGACACTATCCCTTGCTTTCTTCATCTTTTGCTTTCTTCCTCCCTCTCTCTTTCTCTCTCCCCTTCTTATTTATCTCTCTCTCCCTCCCTTACAGGCATCCACAACCTCATATACGACTTGCTGTTTACACCTCCTTCCACCCATAGCTTTGGTGAGGTGTCCATCATTCTGCCAGCCTATCCCTGCTACCGTCGCTCAGCCACGAAGATACCATGAAACCATCACAGCATAAAACAACAATAATTACTACCAGTGATGGAGAGAGCTGGGGAAACCACCAGGCCTGGTACTCAGCCCATTTGCAGATCATTTGAAAACATGTCACTGATTTGGGCCGGTGTAAACACTGCCCCTGTCTGACTTTCATTACAGTAAAGAAATCAAATAAACAGTGGTGTAGGAGAAACAGCAATAGACTCATGCTTCATTACGATGTGACATTGGGCGCATGGCTACATCACAAACTACTTACCGCCACTAACTACCGCCCCCCAACCCGTTTGGTTCCTCGCACTGAAAATATAGCAAAAAAAAGTTTTTGGACTTGCGCCGAAACAAGTCTCGTCTGATGAGAATAATCTCACAAATCACTTTTAGGACTTACATCTGAAGTGAACTGCCCCATTTTACATCCAAACCATGCGCGGATTAGCCTGTGCCAAAAAAGAACCCCCGTCTGCCACACCCCCCTCACTGGAGTCGAAACACTAATATTTATGTAAACGACCATTGGGAAGGCATTTGGCTATGTATGAGGGACGTGTAAAAAGGTGGCATGTGGTCAAACAGTGGGCCTTTCCAAAACTGAGAAGACTCAAGCACCAAAAAAATCCCATCAAAACAGAACTGGCCTCAATACACTGCCCTGGCTTACTCCCCTTTTCTTACATTGTTAATACAATATCCAACACCACATTTTTTTTTTCTCCATCGTTTGACTAATTGCACCCAGGCAACATTGTTATGAGTTAATACACACAATGACAGTGTATAACATTACATTAAGCTCCTGGCTGGGTAGATCTCTGCTGATTTCCTTTACGAACAGATGACTAATTAGAAACACACACTAATGCTGTGAAATTAATGAGTCCATTAAGCCAAGCTAATCCCAGAGTGGGAGCAAAGGAGCCAGTATTAACAAAGTGTAAAGAGCAGGATGTCAGTGATTAACAGTACAGGCACATTGGCTTAATTCACTATAAGACAACCGTCACAGCCCACTCAGAGGCACATATGTCAATTTTGAAGAGTTTAGAAATGAGTGAAGACTATCCAGTCTGGATGCTCATCTGCTACCCTCAGTTATATAACACAGATAGGTTGTTGGAGTTATACTGCAATGTGTGTTTTTTTCTCTTGGAAACCTTTCTCTCAGCTCCCTGATCTTGCTTTAATTCCCAGTGTAAAACAAGGAGTTGTCTTATCACTTACAGCTGTGAAGGAGGATGGTGGCCCGCTCCTGTTTGCCCAAACAGAGATTGGAGAAGAGATTGTGTTGGCAACCAACATCAGGCTGCTTTCATCTCTGTCTATTATTTCTGGTCTCTGGCTCAGTACCCAGGTATGATTTGGCTCTATACTGTGGGTGGGGAGACTAAACCTTTTGTCAGCAATCCAGTGCAAGTACACGGTGTGTATGTGTGTGTGCACGCTCATGCTTGTGTGTGTGTGTTTGTCTACCATTCATCCCCTGTGAGAGACAGAGGGTGTCAGTCTGTGGGGTTGTCAGAGCCCACTCTCTCACAGCCACTAAATTCAACAACCCCCATTTGGAATAACACATGCCCCCATACTAACCCCCTATTCACCCAACCCCCAGCACACCCCCTGCCTCGAAAGCCCCAATTTCAGCCCAACTCACCCAACTATTGATTAATACCCATTCACTACCCCAGCCGCTACAAATTACTATATTAAAGGTCTTATAGGTATTATTCTTGCGGGGCCCTGACAAGAATCAAACAGGGGGTACCTGAATTGATTTTGTCTGTCTGTCTGGCTTGGTATGATGTAAAGCCTGCCTGCGATGGAGGAGAATGGGATGGAGGGGTGGAGGGACGGAGAGGTGGCGTCATATAGTCACAACTAATCAATCACAGAACACCCGTGACTGGTGTAAGGGCTAAAACCACATGTTCTGACTTTAGCTACACCACCACCACCAGTCAGGAGGGGGTGGATGCCTGAGGTTAGGGTGATGAGTTACGCTACACTGGGGCCCTGAAGTATTCTCACTTGTCAATAATCAGCACCAGGGTCTCCCACAAAGGTAGCGGGAGGGTGAGATAGAGAGGTACACTGACAGACAATGACTTAGAAAGTGAGAAAGAGCGAGGCAGATGGACAAACACACCTGGGAAGAAGAGACAAGTGAGAGATGGATCACCAAAATCCAGTAATGCTCTTCTTATGGGGCAAGAGCATGAGAAGAACAAACGTTTGAAGCATGAATACATAGATCGAGTACAGATGATGAGTGTTTTTTTTTGGGGGGGGGGGAGTACTGTATATTCATAACTAATACATCAAATTCCACCATTATTGAGGCATTCCACTTTAAATTATTGAAAATATTACATTTGACAAATATATTTTTTTAACATTCTTAGCAGTGACCTCGAAACGGTACTGCATATTGAGCAGTCTATAATACTCAGCTTTATGATAAATAGGTCACTTTGACCTAACTGTTTAAAGTGGAGGTATGAACAATGTAGCACTGTCATGAATAGTTTGTCTGATCCTGTCAGTAGTGGTTGGCAATGAGGCTCCGAATGCCTGGTCTAGTCCGCATCACATCATCTACCTGAGCCCCAGTCTGTTCCCATCTTCCCTGACGTCCTCAACATGCTCCCTGGACACAGACACAAAGCCCATTTCCCCCATTCCCCATGTGTCAACCTTTAACACACTTTTCTGTCAAAACAGCCAATCACCATCAATTTGGATGATTAGGAGCTTGAACACAGGCTGACAGCTCTGGCAGTGGAAGGCTGGGAGAGGAGAGACAAGGACGATGGAAGGGAGGAAGAGAAGGAGGGGGAGAGGTGAAGATGAGAAAAAGGGGGAGGAAAGGAGAGAAAGGGGAGGAGGAAAGCAAGGAGGGGGAAGGGAGACAGACTGGGGATTTTAAACTCCATAGGAGAAGTATGGAGGAAGTGCTGATCACCTCCTCACCCACACTCAACCCACCCAAGATTGATATTGACATGGTTGATATGTTACAGGTTGTCTGTTCTCACCAGCCCTCCTGCATGGAGAGCAGTGAGTGATAGTCCAGATACAGCCTCCTTACTAACACACACACATACACACACACACAGCATGCCTGCTGTATAAGTCAAAGGTCAACAGGTAGGAATGCAGCCGTGTCACATGTAACAAATGCAATAGCCACCCTTGGTGAGTAATGTGGTCCGTGATTCATAACACAGCAGTTGATGGATAATCTAATGGGGCCACTGATGTCACCATGACTCTTATTTTTGTTTTTGTCAGTTTATCCAATTCAAGGACAGAGTGTGGGTTTGATAAACCTGGAGGACCAGGTAAGATTGATTTCAACATCCTTTCTTCTCAGGGTAAACATTGAGCACTTAGCCAAATTATGTATCATATTCATCATATTCTCACTGTATGGGAGACCCAAGCAATATGATGAAGTCAAAGCACTACTAATGTGGTTCTTCTGGGCATGGCAGATATCATTTGTCACCCTTAGAGGCCAGTGGTGTGCTGACAGAACCAACCAGGGCCTCTCATAATACAGCAGCACACAGGACCAAAGGCCTATCAGATCAGCTGTTACTGTGTGAGATGTGATGCTAACAGGAGAGCAGGTCACAGAGTGGACAAGGACATGGACAGATTTACTGCTATTCTCCTGAACGACGATTAATACAAACAATTCAGGCACCTCTGAAGTGACGTTTGACTGACTCACAGTGGTTGGTGACTCAGCATTCTGTGGTAAACATTTCATTAATTAAGGCCACTTAGACTATTTTCCAATATTGCACTGTTTTCTAATGAGGCAGGGCAGCTAATTACATGATTGCAGTTATGGCAGGTCAGTGCTTTTCTAGGCATCCAGAGGTGGACAAACTAGCCGAGGCTCAGAAAACAGCCCAGTCTAAACTGTGAAAGAGTCATTAGGTAAATAGATGACAGCAAATCACGTTATTATAAAGAGTCTGTGGTTTGCTTTGCTCTTAAATCAGCGGCATGGATAGATTTAATGAAGCTTTTGACCCTGTATAGTTGTCACGACTCCCTCCGAAGTCGTCCCCTCATCTGTGTTCGGGCGGCGTACGGCGGTCGACGTCACCGGCCTTCTAGCCACTGCCGCTCCACTTATCATGTTCCATTTGTTTTGTCTTGTTCCCGCCACACCTGGTTTAGATTCCCTCATTATTGTCTGTATATACAGCGGGTGAAATAAGTATTGAACACGTCACCATTTTTCTAAGTAAATATATTTCCAAAGGTGCTATTGACATGACATTTTCACCAGATGTTGGTAACAACCCAAGTAATCCATACATACAAAGAAACCAAAACAAATAAGTTCAGAAATTAAGTTATGTGTAATAATGTGAAATGACACTGGGAAAAAGTATTGAACACATGAAGAAAGGGAGGTGCAAAAAGGCATGGACTCCAGCCTCCTGTCAGTGCAAATTAATATCAGCTGGTTCAGTCCCAACTGATGGCCTACAAAAAGGTCTCATTGCCAAGGTGTCACACAAGACACATCTCATGATGGGTAAAAGCAAAGAGCTGTCTCAAGACCTTCGCAACCTAATTGTTGCAAAACTTAATGATGGCATTGGTTATAGGTGCATTTCTAAGCTTCTGAATGTTCCAGTGAGCACTGTTGGGGCCATAATACGGAAGTGGAAAGAATCATTTCACCATAAATGTGCCTCGACCAGGTGCTCCTCCAAAGATTTCTGACAGAGGAGTGAAAAGAATAATCAGAAGAGTTGTCCAAGAGCCAAGGACCACTTGTGGAGAGCTTCAAAAAGACCTGCAATTAGCAGGTACTGTTGTCTCAAAGAAAACAGTAAGTAATGCACTCCACCGCCATGGCCTGTATGCACGCTCACCACGCAAGACTCCATTGCTGAAAAAAAAGCATGTTGAAGCTCGTTTAAAGTTTGCTGCACAACATTTGGAAAAGCCAGTGAAATACTGGGAGAATATAGTGTGGTCAGATGAGAGCAAAATTGAACTGTTTAGATGTCATAATACACACCATGTTTGGGGGAGAAATGGCACTGCACATCACCCTAAAAACACCATACCAACAGTGAAGTTTGGAGGTGGGAACATCATGGTGTGGGGCTGCTTTTCAGCAAATGGTACTGGCAAACTTCACATAATTGAAGGAAGGATGAATGGGAAAATTTACCGAGACATTCTTGACAAAAATCTGCTGCCATCTACCAGGATGATGAAGATGAAACGAGGGTGGACATTTCAGCAAGACAATGATCCCAAACACACAGCCAAGGAAACTCTCAATTGGTTTCAAAGAAAGAAAATAAAGCTAATAGAATGGCCCAGCCAATCACCTGACTTAAATCCCATTGAAAATCTATGGCGCCCTGTGCTCTTCACAGATGAAAGCAGGTTCACACTGAGCACATGTGACAGACGTGACAGTCTGGAGGCGCCGTGGAGAACGTTCTGCTGCCTGCAACGTTCTGCTGCCGGCGCCAGTGGCGAATTTGCCAATCTTGGTGTTCTCTGGCAAATGCCAAACGTCCTGCACGGTGTTGGGCTGTAAGCACAACCCCCACCTGTGGACATCGGGCCCTCATACCACCCTCATGGAGTCTGTTTCTGACCGTTTGAGCAGACACATGCACATTTGTGGCCTGCTGGAGGTCATTTTGCAGGGCTCTGGCAGTGCTCCTCCTGCTCCTCCTTGCACAAAGGCGGAGGTAGAGGTCCTGCTGCTGGGTTGTTGCCCTCCTACGGCCTCCTCCACGTCTCCTGATGTACTGGCCTGTCTCCTGGTAGCGCCTCCATGCTCTGGACACTACGCTGACAGACACAGCAAACCTTCTTGCCACAGCTCGCATTGATGTGCCATCCTGGATGAGCTGCACTACCTGAGCCACTTGTGTGGGTTGTAGACTCCGTCTCATGCTACCACTAGAGTGAAAGCACCGCCAGCATTCAAAAGTGACCAAAACATCAGCCAGGAAGCATAGGAACTGAGAAGTGGTCTGTGGTCACCACCTGCAGAACCACTCCTTTATTGGGGGTGTCTTGCTAATTGCCTATAATTTCCACCTGTTGCCTATTCCATTTGCACAACAGCATGTGAAATTTATTGTCAATCAGTGTTGCTTCCTAAGTGGACAGTTTGATTTCACAGAAGTGTGATTGACTTTGAGTTACATTGTGTTGTTTAAGTGTTCCCTTTATTTTTTTGAGCAGTGTATATTTACTGAGAAAAATGGTGACGTGTTCAATACTTATTTCACCTGCTGTATTTACCCTCTGTTCCCCCATATCCTTTGTGTGTGATAGCTTAATGTCAGAGTTGGATTATATACATCGTTGTTCTCCGGGTTTTGTATACCCGTGTTCTTTTCCAGGCAGTTATCTGGCTGTGCATTCGTGTTTATTCGCCTACGTATTCCGGGTAGTGTTTCACCCGTGTTCTGTTCCCAGGCCTATTTTTGATGCCTATTGTATAGGCTATTGTCGCTTCACGCTTGTGCGTTCACTATCATTAAACTACACTCCTGTTGGAACCACTCTCCTGTGCCTGACTCATTCACACCCATCACACCTGACAATAGTACATTATAAATCATTACAGTCAATTTAGACAGCCGTTTTACAGAATGAGAGAGACCCCTGTGACTCCTGCCACAATGTTGTCAAAATGATTGTAATGGCGTTCTACAAACCAATGACCCCCACATCACCACCACCCTTTAAAAAAAATAGAACCAGGTTTTCCCTCTGTCATAAGATAAAGGTGTTGTGTCTTAGCAACCGGTGTTGTTATTTTCTCCAGTATTATTTTATTTACTTTGTGTAAACTCTGGCCCTCAGGCCTGCAACCCTTAGGACCTATCACCTTTCACACCGCTCCAGGTTTTCAGCACCTTGCACACAAGCTTCAGCGCAAAGTGTTTAAAATGAACTGGGTCTGTGCGTGACAAGTGATTAATTTTGCCATTTGGAAACGCCAATGAGAGAGCTCCGTAGCACAGATGATTTGTGCTCTATCTATTATACAGACCTGGATTGGTTCCTTAAATGTTAAATATTTTTTAATTCAAAATTGTATTATGCAAAAAAGGGAAGGTGTTGTCCCAATTCTTTATTTTTACTATCTTCTACATTGTAGAATAATAGTGAAGACATCACAACTATGAAATAACACATATGGAATCATGTAGTAACCAAAAAAGTGTTAAACAAATTTTTATTTTATATTTGAGATCCTTCAAATAGCTACCCTTTGCCTTGATGACAGCTTTGCACACTCCTGGCATTCTCTCAACCAGCTTCACCTGGAATGCTTTTCCAGAAGTCTTGAAGGAGTTCCCACATATGCTGAGCACTTGTTGGCTACTTTTCTTCACTCTGCGGTTCGACAGAGCCCAAACCATCTCAATTTGGTTGAGGTCGGAGGATTTTGGAGGCCAGGTTATCTGATGCAGCACTCCATCAACTTTTGCTAAAATAGCCCTTACACAGCCTGGAGGTGTGTTGGGTCATTGTCCTGTTGAAAAACGAATTATAGTCCCACTAAGCCCAAAACAGATGGGATGGCTTATCGCTGCAGAATGCTGTGGTAGCAATGCTGGTTAAGTGTGCCATGAATTTTAAATAAATCACAGACAGTGTCACCAGCAAAGCACCCCCACACTATAACACCTCGAACTTCATGCTTTATGGTGGGAAATACACATGCGGAAATCATCCATTCACCCATACCACATCTCACAACAACACAGCGGTTGAAACCAAAAATCTCCAATGACTCCAGAACAAAGGACAGAATTTCCACCGCTCATGTTTCTTGGCCAAAGCAAGTCTCTTCTTCTTATTGGTGTCTTTTAGTAGCATTTTTTTTTTGTCTCCTCTGAACAGTTTATGTTGATATGTGTTACTTGAACTCTGTGAAGCAATTATTTGGGCTGCGATTTCTGAGGCTGTTAACTCTAATTAACTTATTCTCTGCAGCAGAGGTAACTCTGGGTCTTCCATTCCTGTGGCGGTCCTCATGAGAGCTAGTTTCATCATAGCACTTTATGGTTTTGCGACTTCACTTGAAGAAACTTTCAACTTTCAAGTTCTTGAAATGTTCCGTATTGACTGACCTTCATGTCTTAAAGTAATGACAGACTGTCGTTTCTCTTTGCTTATTTGAGCTGTTCTTGCCATAATATGGATTTGGTCTTTTACCAAATAGGGCTATCTTCGGTATACCCCCCTACCTTGTCACAACACAACTGACTGGCCAAACACTTTAAGAAGGAAAGATATTGCACAAATTTACTTTTAAGAAGGCACACCTGTTAATTGAAATGCATTCCAGGTGACTACCTCATGAAGCTGGTTGAGAGAATTCCAAGAGTGTCCCAAGCTGTCATCAAGGCTATTTTAAGAATCTCAAATATAAATATGTTTTGATTTTTTTAAAACATTTTGGGTTACTACATGATTCCATATGTGTTATTTCATAGTTTTGATGTCTTCACTATTATTCTCCAATGTAGAAAACACAAAAAATAAAGAAAATCCTTGAATGAGTAGGTGTTCTAAAACGTTTGACCGGTAGTGTGTGTATATATATATATATATATATATATATATATATATACACAGTGGGGAGAACAAGTATTTGATACACTGCCGATTTTGTAGGTTTTCCCACTTACAAAGCATGTAGAAGTCTGTAATTTTTATCATAGGTACTCTTCAACTGTGAGTGATGGAATCTAAAGCAAAAATCCAGAAAATCACATTGTATGATTTTTAATTAATTCATTTGCATTTTATTTCATGACATAAGTATTTGATACATCAGAAAAGCAGAACTTAATATTTTGTACAGATATCTTTGTTTGCAATTACAAAGATCATACGTTTCCTGTAGTTCTTGACCAGGTTTGCACACACTGCAGCAGGGATTTTGGCCCACTCCTCCATACAGACCTTCTACAGATCCTTCAGGTTTCGGGGCTGTCGCTGGGCAATACGGACTTTCAGCTCCCTCCAAAGATTTTCTATTGGGTTCAGGTCTGGAGACTGACTAGGCCACTCCAGGACCTTGAGATGCTTCTTACGGAGCCACTCCTTAGTTGCCCTGGCTGTGTGTTTCGGGTCGTTGTCATGCTGGAAGACCCAGCCACGACCCATCTTCAATGCTCTTACTGAGGGAAGGAGGTTGTTGGCCAAGATCTCGCGATACATGGCCCATTCCATCGTCCCCTCAATACGGTGCAGTCGTCCTGTCCCCTTTGCAGAAAAGCATCCCCAAAGAATGATGTTTCCACCTCCATGCTTCACGGTTGGGATGGTGTTCTTGGGGTTGTACTCATCCTTCTTCTTCCTCCAAACACGGCGAGTGGAGTTTAGACCAAAAAGCTCTATTTTTGTCTCATCAGACCACATGACCTTCTCCCATTCCTCCTCTGGATCATCCAGATGGTCATTGGCAAACTTCAGACGGGCCTGGACATGCACTGGCTTGAGCAGTGGGACCTTGCGTGCGCTGCAGGATTTTAATCCATGACGGCGTAGTGTGTTACTAATGGTTTTCTTTGAGACTGTGGTCCCAGCTCTCTTCAGGTCATTGACCAGGTCCTGCCGTGTAGTTCTGGGCTGATCCCTCACCTTCCTCATGATCATTGATGCCCCACGAGGTGAGATCTTGCATGGTGCCCCAGACCGAGGGAGATTGACTGTCATCTTGAACTTCTTCCATTTTCTAATAATTGTGCCAACAGTTGTTGCATTCTCACCAAGCTGCTTGCCTATTGTCCTGTAGCCCATCCCAGCCTTGTGCAGGTCTACAATTTTATCCCTGATGTCCTTACACAGCTCTCTGGTCTTGGCCTTTGTGGAGAGGTTGGAGTCTGTTTGATTGAGTGTGTGGACAGGTGTCTTTTATACAGGTAACGAGTTCAAGCAGGTGCAGTTAATACAGGTAATGAGTGGAGAACAGGAGGGCTTCTTAAAGAAAAACTAACAGGTCTGTGAGAGCCGGAATTCTTACTGGTTGGTAGGTGATCAAATACTTATGTCATGCAATAAAATGCAAATTAATTATTAAAAAATCATACAATGTGATTTTCTGGATTTTAGTTTTAGATTCCGTCTCTCACAGTTGAAGTGTACATATGATAAAAATTACAGACCTCTACATGCTTTGTAAGTAGGAAAACCTGCAAAATCGGCAGTGTATCAAATACTTGTTCTCCCCACTGTATATATATATATATAAGCAAGTGCAAAACAGGCACTTTGTTGTCATATCATGGTTCTGACTTTCCTAGCTTTGGTGGGTCCTTCTTGTCTCGCCTCCTTGCTCACAGAAAATACCGGTAAGGGATATACAAAACAAAAATAGACACCGAAAAAAGGAGTAAGGGACAGAAAAAAAGAAAGAAAGAAACATTACGGGACCTCTCCCTGTGTTTACCTTTGCAATTTCGTCCAATCTGTCTAAATTGCTCAGCCGACCTCCTAAAAAAAATTATATGCTTACTGTCAAAAAGCTGAGATATATGACTGATCACCTTCATTTTTTCCATTTGGGTCTTTGGCACATGTCTCTAAATTGTGTATTCTTTCCATGGCAGTAAACCACCCGCCCTGTATTTAATTAATTTCCTTTTATTTATACTGCTGCACCTTTAAACCATGTTTCCTTGCTTTGGGGGAGATTCTAGTTCAATGACTATTTAATGTCACTTAAATTGTCTCATTTTACCCGTTTAGTTTTGTCTCAGGGATCTCTTGAAGAAGGGGTGAACACATGAGTTTGAGTAAGAAAAAAAAATGGAATTAATTAGTCAAGATCTGATTTGAAAGACGAAATTACAGCCATCAGGAGCAATTGGAGAGTAATGGTGTGAGAGAATAATGAGGCCAATAGCTTTTATTTTCAGGGGCAAAGATCTTGTCCAATTTCCCTGTCGATTTGGCCTCACATGGATCATTGGTTCCTCTACCCTGCTAGTGGAAAATAAAGCATAGATCAAAAAAATATGTCGCCATTATCAAAGTCTAAATTATTTTCTGAAAGGCAGGCATTCACGGAGCAATGTAACTCATGGTGACTTTGTTAGACAAGGGCCACAGTCTCAAGCGTAGCGACTCCATTATAATTGTGTAATAACACCTATTTAAAGGCAACAAGCAACCAAGTCACCTTCACTTTATCCGGAGATTAGATAAATGTTGCATTCACTCTGTATTTCCATTTCACCACATACGAAACCAAGCTAGGGTCTAACAAACGTGTATGTCTGCCGTCATCCTTCACCGCTTTTTGGTAACTAGTAGAAAAGGTTCTCTTTCTCCTCCATTTTTATTTCGGCTTTACACTTGTTTACCTCAGAGTAGAGCTGTTCCAGTAAGTGAACCATCAATCCATCATCTCCACTGTGGCTAACCAAATGAGCCCTTTTTCCCACTGGGGTAAAGCACCACCAGAGGACGGAGCCGGGTGGAGGAAGAGGCCTCAGAGCAGTGCTCTGTGCTGGGGAGTGTTTGAGCTAGGGCTGAGGGGTTGGGGGGCTGGGGAGACTGGAGGGCCCGTGCCGTGTCTGTCTGTGATGGTAGGCAGACACCACCTTGACACCACACGCAAGGGAACATCTGATCGCGCCCCAGCTGCGCTTACAGCCGCGTATTATTCCAGCGCGGAGGCCTGAAATAGCACTGTGGCAGTTCATTTATTACGGCCAAGCCTCCCGTTTCAGCGTGTGTGTACTATTCCCACCCCCTACTCACTTACACACTCCGCCAGGAATCCCCCTCTTTTTCTCTCACTCCTTTTCTTTCTTTCTTACTTATTCTCACTCAATTTCAATGGTTTGCATTTGTGGGACAACCCCAATGTGCAGCCTCATCCATGCAGCAAAGTCTGCCAAAATCCACAGATCCCATCTGAATTAGGTCTGTGCTTCACTAAAGGGACATGAGACATACTAAGCTTTTATTGAGCTTCTATAAATATGAGTATTTTGGAGTCAGAAAAGGCTAGAAACACCACAGTACCTCATTACTTAGACTGCAGTATCAACACGTTATTCATTCACGGTTCCTATCAACTCTGAAAGAACAAAGATGAACACAAGTTCACCCCTCCTCTCACATAATTCCCAGGATTGAAGACTGAGATTGCTTTGTGTTGTCCTGATGATTTGTTTAATGAAGTGCCAAGACACCACTGAGCAGTGACCTGAATGCTTTCCCTCAGCATAGATAAACTATGACAACCAGGATATGCATGAGTGCATCTTGAGGTGGTCTGTTCTGTGCAGAACCACTGTGGAGAACAGTGTATTTGACATGGTGGATTCGCTGGACTGAGATTCAGGATCGTGGAATCGCTGAATTCGTAGAAATGGCAATTAGCTTTATTGATGAAGGGGTGCCAGTGCGATGCATCACCGAGGTGACACAGGTTTGTGTAACATTCAGGGAGAAAAGAAAATATTCAAACGTTCTTCGAAAGACAAGTACACAGAAATCCTTGTAAGACCCCTCAGTCGTTGTTATTCCTTTTTCGCTTTCTTATCGATCTCACATTATGTGATATATCACGGCATCTGAGTGGGAACAGTTTGATGACATCATTCACGCTCAATTTCCAGCAGTGGGCCGGTTTTTGATTAGGGCAGTAAATCTCTTCTCTACCTCCGTCAGTTCCCTCGTTCAGAAGGGAGAAGGGGTGGACATTGTGCTCGGTCTGCTTTTCGAGTTTTGAAACTTTACCATGCATGGCTCTGTGACGAGGCAGTCGGATTTGACTAGCCCCAGATGGAACAGTGATTTCCTGGAGGGTTCCTATTTAATGGGTAACATATACCATCAGATACAAGAAGGGGAGGGGAGTCACTGATCCCCTACCACCCTTTAACCTGGTAGTGAAACGGTAGACTATATGTCAGCTAACAAACAACCTTAGACATCCATATTCATCAGTAATTCTCGGTTTCATATGTCAGAACTAACATATTTAGTACTGGTACCAAAGGTCACTTTGGGCATTCAGTAAGACTCCCATCACTGGTTCATAACCGCAATCCGTATTTTTCAGAGTGAGGTTTTTTATAATAATGAGTCTATATTGTGACCAACATATTGAACTGTATAACAAAGTATTTTCTTTGCAGACTGCCAATATTCAGATTTGACCACTCCAGTCCACTACATCATCCACACCAGCTCAATCTGCAGCAGCATTGGACACTAGGTCATGCCACCAAACACAATAACAGGCAACCAGCATTTAATTTACTTTAACAAACCTGTTTTTATTTCAATCCAGAGTCATGAACTCTTGAAAATAATTGTTTTGTTTTCTTTATCTTCAATTGGTTATTTTTTCCCCCAGAGGCCACTATGAGGCCCGTGCAATATGTAAGTGATTTGCAGGTAGCTTTATTGGTAGAAAAGAGAGCAACCCAGGCATGACTTATTGAGTGGTAATTCTGTGGTCCTACAGTACTGAGTAGTATGACATCACTTCATTATTATGCTGACAAGGAGGTGCAGTCCCTAGTGGGAGGAGAGGCCTGTTATGTCAGGGGAGGAGAGGAGGGCAATGGGGAACACTACACTATAGGGAACACGAACTTCCTTCTTTTGTATTTTTTAACCACATTTGCCAAGTGTTTTAATACAGAGAAATTATTGTGGGGGAAATTATAATTTATTTTGTTTACTTAAAATGATATTGAAATCAGTAGTCTTTCGGTTTCAATACTTGGTTCGACTAATTCACCCAAAAATATTGATTTGCATTATTTTATGAAACATACTTACTATTCTAAGAAAACACAAATGAGTTGTGAATTACAGAAATGAATTGTGTTTTCTCCATCTCTCATTACTAACTCTTTCCAATAACACATAAATCAGGTCTGCGTAAGACAATGTACTTGGGAAATCCAAATTTAAACGGACATTCTTTAGCCAAAATCCTCGTCTAGGGTGTCAGAAAATAGCAGGTTCGAAATCGCTGTGGTCCAGCGCCATTACTGCTTAAACAGAAACACAGTGCAAGAAGCAGGTGGCTGTGGGGGATTTTCAGGCTTCTATTTAATACCTGGTGCCAATTAAGTGTAATACAGGATGTCAAAGCAACAGTGCTGCCCCTCAGATATCTGGTGCCTAATGCAGATGTTAGATATTCATTGTGGCATATGTTTTTTTTACTGTGCAGCCACGGGCAAAAATAGAGACAGTTATTACCTCTGCCCTCCATTACAAGGGCACTGCAAGGGGGAGAGGAAACCACTGGAGGCAAACTGTAGTCAGATGCATACTGGAAATCCTACCCAAATAGGTTTGGAAATGCATCACGCACCATGTGGTTTTCAGTTTCAGAGGATCTGATATTATAGTGAGAAATGTCTCAACATGTTTTGTAGGCTCACTGTACAGTACTTAGTCAGGTTGTGGACATTCTTATGAATGAAAACACACCGCCATTCATTATGGAATCATACATATCAATACATCTAAGATATTTTAAATGGCAGTGAAATGAGCACAGACCAAGGATGAGGGCCTACAGGGCAGCGAGTAGAGCTCAGACAAAGGGAGTGGTGATGCTTATTTAGAAACAAGATCTGTGATCTCCTAAGGAGAAGTGCTGTAAGCAGGGCAGCTAGTGGAACACTAAGGGCATGACTGTATCCTTGAAAAGAGCAGAGGTGGGCAAACTGATGGGAAAAATAAGCTATGCATAATTAGGTGCCTATCTTGTAGGTTCCCTATGAAGGCTGGTTAAGTTTTGTGAAATATTATGTTTGAAATATTACAGAGACGATCCAATTTTCAGCATCTCATCTCATTATTTTATTTTATTTCAACTTTATTTAACTAGGCAAGTCAGTTAAGAACACATTATTATTTACAATGATGGCCTAGGAACAGTTGCCTCATTCACGGGCAGAACAACAGATTTTTACCTCGTCAGCTCTGGGATCCAGCAACCTTTCGGTTACAGTCCCAACGCTCTAATCACTTTTCAACCGTTGAACTCTTGTTCAGCCTATTAAAGAAAGGTTAAACAGTATGCCAAAGTTCAATAGTCTCTCTCTCCCTCTCTCTGAGTTGAACCACTCTATGTGTCAGTGAGTGGTCACAGTGGCTGTCACCACTGCTGCTCCCTGACACACTGCACACTGTGTGAGGAGAGTGATACCAATCTCTCTGTGGTCCCAGTGACACTGCCATGGCCTTCCAGCCTATCCATCTCCTGTTGGAGCCCCACGGACAGCTTCACAAGGCCCCTGTCCTGAGAGAGAGGTTTAGAGCACATTGGAGTGGAAATAAGACGGCCCTTCTCATCACTCCACAGCAACCTAAAAGCCCTGTCAAAGTGAATAGAGCTGCAAGTCATTAGAGTGCATTTTCTGCCATGAAATGAGTGTTTTTATAGATGTTTTATTTTTATCAATACGTATGCCTCGTGTCCAGTAATATATTCAATGTTATCCGGGATCATTAGGATGTTGACATTTAAAATGGTTAAGGCTAGGTTTAGGTTTAGGTTTAGGTTTAGGGTTAGGTAAGGGTTATGGTTATGATTAGGGTAAGGTTAAGGTAAGGGTTTAGGTTAGGGATCCAAGCACTGACCATAATACCATACTTTATTACAGTAGGTTGCAATAAGATGTCAGCTGATCATCATAATCATACTTCGGAAATGTCGTTATTAAGAGGATCTTCCATTTATAGCTATTTAACACAAACATGTTTATGTCTGAGGGGGCAGAAAATGTCTGGAATCGTGAATAAATGCCTCTCATGGTGCCCACTTCTGTACATCTCGTCTCCCATTTATAATTCACTGCAATAAAACATTTACAGTCCTCCTTTTTCCATCCATTTAAATTATTTGTGACCTCAGATTAAATAAAAAAACTGCACCTATAATATACTATAGAGTTTTCTCCACCTCTGTTGGTTTAAAATAGAGCCCCAGACAGTCAGGTAAAAGTCTAGAGCACTTCCCATCAACATTTGCTATGCCCCTTCCCTCTCAGAATCAAGCAGTAAATGACAACTCTAAACTGGTAAAATAACACATTACGCCCAAGCTGTGCATGACTGCGGCTAACGTATTGGTATAATCAGAAAACCTTTTACGCTCCGCTCTCTATGAAAAAAGCCCATTCAACAAACTGGCCTCCCACTTAAGTGTCTCTGAGAACTTTTCATTTTTTAATGGTGATCTTATTTCAGCTTCGGACAAATATCGTACAGTAAAAAGAGTGGCTAATGTGTCTATTGAGAAAGGGAATGGAGAAGGAATAAAGTTGACTACAGTATACAGACACAATGGAAGGCTGGCTATGTTTTACAGAAAGTATTCCACTCCTCTCCTCCAACCATGTTTTGGCTTTCTGAACCACCCTGAAAAATCACACTAATCACACACCAGCTAGGTGTGGCACAGATAAGGGTAATCTCAGGGTTTTGGCCTGCGGCACACATCTCTGTGTCAGCTCCAGCACCTTCTCAACTGCATATGGATCCCATCTCCACCTCAGAGCTCCCAGCATGCTTTTGGCTCAGAAAACCTGGCTTTGTAATGTAAATACCGCTGTGTGGCATGTATGGATTACCCTGCTCTCAGATTAATTCCAGAGTTTACTAGCAAGCCCCCTCAGCATCCCCTCAACACACACAAAACACACATACAAACACACACACACACACGTAAACACACACATAGAAACAACGTTTGCATCTACAAGCCTGAATTGTGGCCCACAGAGCTTCAGACGGGACAGGAATTTGATACCCAGCCAATATGACTGAAAATCATCCATTCAGTATAGTGCCAGATGCAACTACAAGCAAGGCCTGTGCAACTGTATGCAATCTTCATTGAGAACCGAACAAACTTCACCAAAACATCTGCACTCAGTGAAAGGTAATGGAAAGATGTTTGCTGAGCTATAAAACCAGCAAGAGGAAGTTATATGTCAGTGTTCTCCCATACGTGAAAATGGAGGATAATTTGCCAGGTGTCTACCCCAATACATCCAAAACACTGGCATGTGAACATTCTTCTTCCTCAGCGTCTCAGTCTCAAATGGGCTTCCACCCTCAATAGCTAAGAAAATGAAAATACACTGCCCCCCCAAACCCCCTGCCATTGGCACAGGCAGGGTCAGGGTAGCCCACTGTCAGAGGACATATGGACGGCATCAGCCCCCCACCACAGGATACCTCCTTCTGCCTGGTGGAAGGCGTTGGAGAGGGGGCCGGTACGCGATAAGGCCGAAGCAGAGGACACCTATATCTCATCGGCTCACACCACGCAGCGGAACTAAACAACAGGCACTTACAGGCCTTATCAAAAACACATGAGCCAGCCAGACGGGGGATGAAGACGTTATATCTTGGAGAAAGGCTTGGCTTCCTAATATACACTGGGTAGAAATGGATTACATACAGATGTAGGATCTTAATTTGACCTTTTATATGTCTAGGTTTGGTAAAGCCCAGTAGCTATCTGTTACCCACAAAATGCATCTCCTTTGGAAAATCTAGTTGGGGACAACCTAGACCCCACCGTCAGTTCCAAAGAGACATGCTTAAAACTTCACATTGTCCTCTGCGACAAACCTGCTGACATGGAGGCTCACATCACAGTTGCTATAACAAGATATGGGACATTTCCGCTCTGTTTAGACAGGGAAGCCTGTTCAGGGCACGAGCATGACCACGTACAGACAGCCATGCAGTTGAAATAAACACAGCTACACTGAACAAAAATATAAACGCAACATGCAACAATTTCTAAATTTCACTGATTTACAGCTCATATAAGGAAATCAGTCAATTGAAATGAATTCTTTAGGCCCTAATCTATGGATTTCACATGACTGGGTAGGGGCACACCCACTGGGGAGCCATGCCCAGTCAATTATTTATTACAGACAGATCTACTCCTCAGTTTCATCAGCTGTCCAGGTGGCTGGTCTCAGACAATCCGGCAGGTTAAGAAACCGGATGTGGAGGTCCTGGGCTGGCATGGTTACACGTGGTCTGCGGTTGTGAGGCCGGTTGGACGTACTGCCAAATTCTCTAAAACAACGTTGGAGGCGGCATATGGTAGAGAAATTAACATTACATTCTCTGTCAACAGCTCTGGTGGACATTCCTGCACTCAGCATGCTAATTACACGCTCCCTCAAAACTTGGTACATCTGTGGCATTGCATTGTGTGACAAAACTGCACATTTTAGAGTGGTCTTTTATTGTACCCAGCACAAGGTGCACCTGTGTAATGATCATGCTGTTTAATCAGCTTCTTGATATGCCACACCTGTCAGGTGGATGGATTATCTTGGCAAAGGAGAAATGCTCACTAACAGGGATGTAAACAAATTTGTGCATAACATTTTAGAGAAATAAGCTTCTTGAGCGTATGGACAATTTTGGGGATCTTTTATATCAGCTCATTAAACATGAGACCAACACTTAAGATATTTATATTTTTGTTCAGTATAAATGAGTGAAATTAGTTCAATTGGCACCGGGTAATGTTGCCAAGCTTAGAAAAAGTGAAGATTATCAAATGTTCTACTCTGCTGATATCACACAGACACGAAGGCAGCACTGCTGTTTTTCTAATCTGCCTGGCCAGCAGGTGTGAAAAGAGACTCTTGAGCTTTTTTTTTGTTATCCTTTATTTTACTAGGCAAGTCAGTTGAGAACAAATTCTTATTTATAATGACTGCCTAGGAACAGTGGGTTAACTGCCTTGTTCAGGGGCAGAACAATTTTTACCTTGTCAGCTCAGGGATTTGATC
Source organism: Thymallus thymallus (assembly GCA_023634145.1). Lineage (NCBI taxonomy): Eukaryota > Metazoa > Chordata > Actinopteri > Salmoniformes > Salmonidae > Thymallus > Thymallus thymallus. Next base: position 12,241,746 of record CM042387.1, read on the forward strand.
CAGCAACCTTTCAGTTACAGGCCCAACACTCTAACCACTATGCTACCTGCCGCCCTGAGTCGAATTTGGAGTTTATTGACAGACTCACCACTGTGTCTGTCTGGACTGGTCCGTATGTTGAATTAAGAACATAGGTACTGTAAAAGGCCATAATATTGCCATTGACAATTTTGGGGTATGGATAGTAATGTGACATTTTTTATTGTGTATTTTGCATTTTATGGTTTTAAATATGCTCTGTGGGTAGTTTGTTGTTGTGCTAACAGAGGGTGTAACTGAAGTAGCTCCTTTGGATATCAAACGACTGTAACCTCGGTGTGTTGCATGTTCTCAAAACACAGCAAACAGCATATGCTATCTGAACAACCAGATGGTGGAATGGAATTTTGCAAGGAAGCAAGTGGAATTTTGCAAGGAAACAAAACTAGGCATAACTGAATGTACTGACACGCCACTAGTGGTGAAAAAAGACCCAATTGTCATACTTGACTAAAAGTAAAGATACCTTAATAGAAAATGACTCAAGTAAAAGTCAAAGCCACCAAGTAAAATTCTACTTGAGTAAAAGTCTAAAAGTATTAGGTTTTAAATATGCTTAAGTATCAAAAGTAAATGTAATTGCAAAAATGTACTTAAGTATCAAAAGTAAAATGACAGATCATTTCAAGTGCTTATATTAAGCAAACCAGACAGCACAAATATCGTACTTTTTTTTACGGATAGCCAGGGGCACACGTCAACACTCATCATTTACAAATGAAGCATTCGTGTTTATTGAGTCCGCCAGATCCAAGGCAGGGGATGACCAGGGATGTTCTCTTGATAAGTGTGTGAATATGGCCATTTTCCTGTCCTGCTAAGCATTCAAAATTTAACGAGTACTTTTGGGTGTCAGGGAAAATGTATGGAGTAAAAAGTACATTATTTTCTTTAGGAATGTAGTGAAGTAAAAGTAAAAGTTGTCAAAAATATAAATATTAATGTAAACTACAGATACTTAAGTAGTACTTTAAAGTAATTTTTCTTAAGTACTTTACACAACTGGACTTTTGAAGTTGATCACATACTGTAACTGTAGTAACACTAAATATTGATTAGATAAAATAAGCCATAAACATTATAATTCAGATAACATAAAATGTCATGTTCAATATGGTAATATACCTATGTGTCTAATTATTAGTTGTTTGTTTGTGTCATGTGTGATTGTTTTCATCTGTATCAGAATGACCATGATCTTCAATTTCAGAACAAGAGAGATGACAAACAGAGATAAAGCAAAGCCTCCAGTTGGAAGTGTGTGTGAGGTATTCTGGGGAGAGGCATTCTGGGGAGTGAGGCATTCTGGGGAGAGGTCAGAGGTCAAGAGTGACTCTTCAGTGGCCACATGAAGAAAACATCTGTCTCTGTGGTGTGCAGATGTTTCTGTCGGAACATGAAACAAAACATAAGCTACATAAGCTATATAGTCATCTTTGAGAACATGGATGTAAAAGATCAACACACAACCTAATTTATATATTTACACAGCAGCACCGCTGGCATGTAAAAATATCTGCTGGGAGTTTTCAGAATAAGATGTGGGTGTACAGGTAGTTTGTAAACCACAATATCAAGACAGGTTTCAAGCCCAATGTTTCAAAGTACCCATTCCTATTCAAACGTAGACAAATGGAGGTAAGGCAGACCATAGCAACTTTATTGCTGCTCCATTTAATACTGTACCAACGTATAGATGGAGAGCACCGTTAATGAAAACCACATCGTGAAAATGGATGGGGTGGAGGGGAGCGTATGCCCACTTTACTCTGTCTGTATTATGAGACCAGACAGAGGAATTTCAAATAAATACAGGATGCCACAAAAATGTACACCTCCCAGTGAAAAATAACTCCGGTGTACCACCTTAAAGAAAATATTCATTATGCCCCTACCTTATAATATGATTAAATTATAGCTTGATAAATTAGGATACATTTTCTGCAAGATAACTTTTTCCAAATGGTTATCCTTAATGGGTTATTTTCTTTCTGACTGCCACTGACATTTTGTTTCGAGGCCAGGAGATTGCTGAAAGAAAGGCTCCCCTGTTAAGGGGCATTTCATGGGACTGTACAGCGGCCAAGGGCTCTTTCAGGGGCTAGTGCAGAAGAGTCATGCAAATACAATCATGCAAAAACACATACACACACTCACAAATGTACTGTAAGATATCAAGTACTAGTGTCGCGAGGGTCAATTATTTGTTCACCCGCACACACCTGCTATTGCTAATAACCACTCCTCAACCACCCAACAATAAGTAATAAAGTGAATATCTGACCCTAACCCGAATATATAGAAAATGTGATGTATAGTCAGAGATGGCAGAGCAATTTTGTCTGTAATTAAATACATGCAGCTTCTCTTCTGTCATTACTTGTTGCCCTAGAAGACTAAGTAAACCCTTGCTCACCAGAATAATGTCATACATGATACAATGAATGCTTCAATCTAGCTTCAAAACGTTTTTTTCTCTTTTCTCTTTCATCTCTCCTCTCCCGCAGCAAAGACATGTAGGGAATGGGGAGAAAATGCAATTACAAAAGAAACAGGAAGGATTTTCCCTGCCAAATTTCCAAATTACATCAGTTTGACTGGTTTTAAGGAAATGAAAAGCTGTTAAAACGACCCAACATGTTTTTGACAAGATTTCAGTTTGGCTTGGATGCATGTTTTATGTGGTTGATATACTATCAGCTTTTATGATGATAAAGAAAATAACACTGCCACCTTTACAGATGGTCCCTAACCACACATTCTCCACTCCTGTTCCTGAGTCAAAAGTTACATCATTTTACCCATTGGATGTATCCATAACCATTGGCTGCAGTGATCAGAATATAGTGGATATATCCAGGAAAGCCAAAGTTCCAAAAGCTGTAGAAGAGATCAATAAGGTTTAGCTGGGACTCTTATGTTGATGATGTAAAAATGATTTGTTAATCTGATGTGATTAATAAGGTGCATCCAGACGCTGCACTTAAATTGCTACTTCCAATTATTGATAAACATACACATGTCAAGAAATTGACTGTTAGAACTGTTAAGGCTCCATGGGGTGATGAGGAATTAAAAAACTGTATGTTGAAAGAGATGGGGCAAAATCAAATCAAAACTAATTTTATTGGTCACATACACGTGTTTAGCAGATGTTATTGCGGGTGTAGCGAAATGCTTGTGCTTCCAGCTCCAACAGTGCAGTAATATCTAATAGTTTCACAACATATGCCCAAATACAGATACATCAAGTAATGAATGAGTTAAGAACATATACAGGTGCATACAGTATATGGACGAGCAATATCAGAGCGGCATTGGACTAAGATACAGTGGCATACTATAGAATACAGTATATACATATGATATGGGTGATGCAATATGTAAACATAATTAAAGATACTGTAGAATACTATAGAGCACAGTTTATAAGGAGTGGCTAATAAGTCTGGCTGCACATCTGACTGGCTGACTTACTGCAAATTCTTCAGAAGAAGAAACTGTATTATGAAGCCAATATCAATGATACAGAGCCTAGAGGAAAGTATTTGTCCTCAGACCTGGAGGGAAGCCAAAGTCTTTCCACTACCCAATAGTGGTAAAGCGGCAAATACAATGCTATTTCTCTGTAAACAAATAAACAACAGACTTTCAGCATGTTTATAGAGAAGGGCACTCAACATGTAATCCACTGACACAAATTACTGATGATTGGTTGAAATAGCTTTTCTCCTTTGCCAAGATTATCCATCCACCTGACAGGTGTGGCATATCAAGAAGCTGATTGAACAGCATGATCATTACACAGGTGCACCTTGTGCTGGGAAAAATAAAAGACCACTATAAAATGTGCAGTTTTGTCACACAACACAATGCCACAGATGTTTCAAGTTTCAAGGACGCTTGCAATTGGCATGCTGACTGCAGGAATGTCCACCAGAGCTGTTGCCAGAGAATGTAATGTTAATTTCTCTACAATATCGTTTTAGAGAACTTGGCAGTACGTCCAACCGGCCTCACAACCGCAGCCTACGTGTAACCACCGCCAGCCCAGGACCTCCACATCCGGTTTCTTCACCTGCGGGATTGTCTGAGACCAGCCACCCAGCCAGCTGATAAAACTGAGGAATATTTCTGTCTGTAATAATGCCCTTTTGTGGGGAAAAACTCATTCTGATTGACAGGTCCAGGCTCCCCAGTGGCTGCGCCCCTACCTAGTCATCTGAAATCCATAAATGAATTTATTTCAAATGACTGATTTCCTTATATGAACTGTAACTCAGTAAATTCTTTTAAATTGTTTCATGTTGTGTTTATATTTTTTATAAAATGAATAATAATAACACATACACACACACACACAGGCTTGTTTGCACGTACAGTACGCACACAAGCTCTCTCTCTCACATGGTTTCCACGTCATCTCCTGAAGTCTTCAGACTTGGATGGATGTTGAATGCTGACTTGTATCCCGGGTGACCTAGCTGCACACACAGGCACGAACACAGACGCACCAACGTCCTCTAAGATATCCAGTACATACAGGTACAACAGGTGATGGAAGAAGAAAATAAATAACTATTAGAACTACAGGTTTCTTTCTCCCTCTCTCTCTTACTGTCTCTGTGTGGTCCTCAGATTATGGTTTATCGTTGCATCTAATGTATTAAATCTGCAGCCTGCGGTGCCAGCTACAGTAATTGAGACCTTAAGCTCAGAACTTTAGCAGGATAATCTGGGGTTCCTTTAGGGGTCAACTCCCTCCCTCAGAGAGGTCTCTCTCGCCCTCTCTCTCGCTCCATGACTGACCTTACAAACTCATTCACTCTTCAAGCCTGTTACATTGGCTTCCAAAATGTATTTTACATGGGCATAGAATTCTAGCATAGCTTAATCTGTCCACTACTCACTTAAAAAAAAAAGAAAAACAGCATTAGTTGCAAATGTTAGCTTTGGTGCGATCAGAGAGATAGTGTCTTAACCCTCTACTGCATATGTTTAGGCTTTAAATTAAAACATTATTTTACGATTTATGCTTTCTGATAATGCATCAATAATAAAAAATAAAAACAACTTTCACCCAGACATTTGTTTGTTGCTTCAGGGCAACGCTGTGCCATAAAGATACTACAACAATCTGATATTTTCTGAAGTGAAATATAGTAGGACCAAGCCCTCTTTTCATGAGAAAATACAAGTTGGGCATAATCTGGTATGTCACTTCTTCACAAACCTGATTCTGGCCTCCATTCTTCCTCACTGTTACTGTCCTCAAGTTCACTGTCCTCTCTATCAGAGGGTATGGTCCTATATGCTTGATTAGACTCCTTTCACCAATAGAAATTCCCTGTGTCCATTGCCTTTGAATGTCAATGGATATGTTGGCAAAATTATTGACCAAGGCCATAATTGTACATCAAATTACATGTTTTTTATTGAGCATGATTTTGTCCTGAAAAGTAGCCTAACTGCACAATGTTGCCCTGAGTACAGTGGCGACCCGTCATTCATGGCAGTTGGGGCAAAGCCGCACCTGTTTTGAGCCCCACATTTTAAACATGCCTGTTTTGCATGTTACTTTGGCATTAATATGTGTCACATATCAGTTTGCAATTATTGTAAAAATAATAATAATAACAATTTAGATAATAAAGCCACGTACAAACAAGGCAGCTCCAAAATGCACCTTCCTGTTCAAGTGAGCACAGCACAACAAGGTGAGTCAAAAAATGTATTGTATGCTGCTGCATAAACTATATAATATGCCAGGGAGATTTGTATACTGTAGCTAAGAAAGTAATACTAAGTGTATGTTGTGTAGTAAGTGCTTAGTAGCCCATGTGCCTCACCCTAATAATTTGGTCTATTTTCCCCTCTTAATTTCACCTACTGTTCTGACTTGGTGGTGCACATGTAGCCTATAACCTGTTTTAGAGAAATGTAATCATTGACTATTGTAAGAGCTTTCATTGTCTGCTTATATACCCCCTTTATTTATCCTATGGTTCTGACTTGGTGTACAAGGAGAACACTGTAAGAACGGCCCATGTTCTGAATTCTGTCGTTGTACATTTCAAAAGTGCTGAACAAATAATTATATTCACTACGTCCGTCCTAGCTCGCTCATTAATGTCTTAATCGAAATTACAGATAGCCTCTTATCCGCTTGCTGTCGCCTTATGCCAGAGTTTGTACATCTCAATTGTCAGCAGAAACCACATTTGTTTAAGCAAGTCAGCCATATTAGCTATGTTTTTTAAAAGGCAGTAAATGAGGCTGAATTAACTGTTTCGCTGCCAGACAAGGCTCTGCTGATAGCCAGGTGTAGCAGTGGTAAGGTGTTGGGACTGCTGTTGGGACTCGGCTGTTGGGACAGCTTTATGTAGGCCCTAAAAGGTTGTGGGCACAGTTTGTCATCGTTATAGTGCAATTAATGTATTGTTTAGTGTTACGTTGTGTAACGGCTTTGCTGGCATGCGTCCCACAAACATTTAGTTTTGTCCCACCAAGATTTACATCGCCACTGCCTGAGAAAACAAAAAAAAGTAGCCTAAGTTGCCAAAGGGCAACATAAAATTAAATATACAGTGGGGAGAACAAGTATTTGATACACTGCTGATTTTGCAGGTTTTCCTACTTACAAAGCATGTAGAGATCTGTAATTTTTATCATAGGTACACTTCAACTGTGAGAGACGGAATCTAAAACAAAAATCCAGAAAATCACATTGTAGGATTTTTAAATAATTAATTTGCATTGTATTGCATGACATAAGTATTTGATCACCTATCAACCAGTAAGAATTCCGGCTCTCATAGACCTGTTAGTTTTTCTTTAAGAAGCCCTCCTGTTCTCCACTCATTACCTGTATTAACTGCACCTGTTTGAACTAGTTACCTGTATAAAATGATATCAATCAAACAGACTCCAACCTCTCCACAATGGCCAAGACCAGAGAGCTGTGTAAGGACATCAGGGATAAAATTGTAGACCTGCACAAGGCTGGGATGGGCTACAGGACAATAGGCAAGCAGCTTGGTGAGAAGGCAACAACTGTTGGCGCAATTATTAGAAAATGGAAGAAGTTCAAGATGACGCTCAATCTCCCTCGGTCTGGGGCACCATGCAAGATCTCACCTCGTGGGGCATCAATGATCATGAGGAACTACACGGCAGGACCTGGTCAATGACCTGAAGAGAGCTGGGACCACAGTCTCAAAGAAAACCATTAGTAACACACTACGCCGTCATGGATTAAAATCCTGCAGCGCACGCAAGGTCCCCCTGCTCAAGCCAGCGCATGTCCAGGCCCGTCTGACGTTTGCCAATGACCGTCTGGATGATCCAGAGGAGGAATGGGAGAAGGTCATGTGGTCTGATGAGACAAAAATAGAGCTTTTTGGTCTAAACTCCACTCGCCGTGTTTGGAGGAAGAAGAAGGATGAGTACAACCCTAAGAACACCATCCCAACCGTGAAGCATGGAGGTGGAAACATCATTCTTTGGGGATGCTTTTCTTCAAAGGGGACAGGACGACTTTACCGTATTGAGGGGAGGATGGATGGGCCCATTTTTCTGGATTTTTGTTTTAGATTCCGTCACTCACAGTTGAATAGTACCTATGATAAAAATTACAGACTTCTACATGCTTTGTAAGTGGGAAAACCTGCAAAATCGGCAGTGTATTAAATACTTCTTCTCCCCACTGTATATAAAAACAAAACATGTTCCAAACCTATCAAATATGTTTCATTAGAGTTTCCTACACAAGTACATATTTAAACACACAAAACAAGGGTAACGAGTCCTCTGCCTTTCTTTGGTCCTGGTGAGACTAGCCAGACTGCCCAGCCTGGTTCTGAAAGACGGGGCCCTCACATGTAAAACTATCATCATTACACTGCACCAATTGGGTTCTGGTGGGGCCCTGTCATTCCAAATGGTGAATGATCATAATGGACTTTGTAGCTCCACCAGACAAAAACAAGACCCTTTGCTTTTAATGGAAGAATCTCATCCGCATGCTGATCTTTCATGTACAGTATGTGTGTGTGTGTGTGTATGCGTGTGAGCGAGTGAGTGTGTGTGTGTGTGTGTGTGTGTGTGTGTGTGTGTGTGTGTGTGCCATGGCCCCCTATTACAGACTTTACATTCTTAGGTGAGATGCTGGACTTTGTCAGAGTTGAGAAAAAGTGAGCCTTTAGATAAATCGTTCATCAGCGATCAGATTTCCCTTTCAGATTGTTTTTCCCAAGTAACTGTTGCCATGTGTTTAATATCAGATAAAATCTCTTCAAAAAAAATTCATCACACTCAGTGAAGTTTCACTTTCATGAAAGGATCAATGAAATTATCCTCTTTCTGTTGTCTCTCGGTCTTAGTAGTAATTGCTATTTTACAACAAATACATTAACACATATGATGCAATGTCTAAATGAGTTGTAAATAAACAATGATATCCCCAGTTCTGGGTGAACAGGATCCATTGTCAACACCCCTCTAGGGGTGTCCGGTGGCATTACTTTAAACTGTGTCAACATGGGCAGTGCTCTCCCCCTCTCTACTGACTGTCTCTGACCCCTGCCATGACAACCAAATTGAATCAGAATGTAGGCAACAACATTTGTTATAGCACTTGGGCTACAGTCAGCGAAGATGAGGAGTTGAACTGATAATGCCTTATAACTCAAATTCTCACCTCATGATCTGTTCGTCCTCTCCCTGCCCCAACATGGGCAGTGCTCTCCCTCTCTCTACTGACTGTCTCTTACCCCTGCCAGGACAACCAAATGAAATCAGAATGGAGACAACAACTGTTTTGTTATAGCACTTGGGCTACAGTCAGCAAAGATGAGGAGTTGAACTGATAATGCCTTATAACTCAAATTCTCACCTCATGACCTGTCCGTCCTCTCCCTGCCTCAACATGGGCAGTGCTCTCTCTCTCACCATCTCTACTCACTGTCCTTTACCCCTCCCATAATCATATAACGAAATATCATTATCACAAAAATGTCTGGCCTTAACAATGATCAGTTACACACATTAAAAAATATTAGTACTTACTGTAGAATTCTATAGTAAACTGTAATATACTGTAGAATACTATACTACACACTATAGTATGCCTTGATCATGTGTAGTACTTACTATAGAATGTTGTAGTATACTATACTATAGTAAATCATTCAGTATTATCAGGCGAGCAAAAATATATATAGTAAATACTACAGCAATGTATGCAAAAGCACTACAGTCCGCAAAAACAATACACCTTTTTAACTAAAGTAAATACCACAGTATTTAAATTGCATATACCCTGCCCATTCCACTCCCCCATATCACAATTTGTGCCACCCACTTCTATGTCAAAGATAATAAAACAAAAAACCTATAGTAAATAGTGCAGTAATGTTTGCAAAAACACTAAAATAAATACTACAGTCCACAAAAACACTACATTAAATACTATAGTACATGCTACAGTTTTATTTTACTCCAGTAAATACTACAGTGAATACTACAGAAAAGTCAGCAAAAACACTACAGTGAATATTATAGTATTCATACCATAGTACACTAAAGTTTTTTTTTTATGTGGATAGTTTCTTAATATGAATTATATATTTACTGGCTGGCAATACGCATAGCTAGCTAGCAGACTATTTAGAACCAGTCTAATATGAATTGCACAGTGTAGTTAGCTAGCTATGTAGCCATTCATTAATTTACTTATAGTCCTCTGCACTGCCAAAACTAATCTTGTGTCTTGCAATTTTGTCCTCTTTGATGTTGGCACCTCCATTAACACTAGAACCGCCATAGGCCAACGACGATTGATTTTGTAAATACAAAAAATATGCCCTAAAATGTTGCTCCCTGACTTTTCCTAAATATTTATATGTTACATTGCTCAGTTGTCCGACTTTTAAACAGCTATTACTAACTTAAGAAACCAAGACAAATGTGCCAAAGGGCGTTGGTACCTGGACGCTAATGGTCGCTCTCTTCACTGAATGAGTGTCGTCAATGGATGAATGGGCGATAGAAACCAGATAGACTTCAATGAACTGAATGATGAAGATGATGTGGAGGGTGAAGAGGGTGATTTAATTTGAATGATCTGAATGATGAGGGTGAAGAGGATGACTGAATTTAGAACAATAGTGTAATTATGGGCGTTGGAGGGGCGGTCTAATTATTTTATTATGAAAGACTGGAAATGGTATATAATCTTCCCTCGGAAAGTCAAATCAGAAACTGAGTACAACATACAATGTGTAGAATTCCCAATGGCAAGATGAACCAAACGAATGGACAAACTGGCAGCATTGCAAATGCTGCAGAATTTAGATGAGTTGGATTCGGATGGATGATCAAATATTGAGCTTAAAATCGAGGTTGCTGATTAAGAATCTTCATCTGATTCTGTTTACTTCGAGCCTCCGCCTCCGATGCCTGAGCCTCGCCACAGAAAAACCAGAATAGAGCCAACTGAGACAGTGATCCCAACTGCCACAGTGACACAGGAGTCTGGGAGGGATGACACAGTTTGGGTAGAAAATATTGACGAGAGCGGAATAGGAAGGCAGCCTCCCCAAATATGCTCATAAAGAGAGCAGGCCCTACACCTCACACAAAGAGGTAAATTGCCAGTGCACTTGACAGTTCTCTTTGCTTATGTGACAAGCTCAGTGGTGTAAAGTACTTAAGTAAAAATACTTTAATGTGCTTTTTAAAGTAGTTTTTGGGGGTATCTGTACTTTACTATTAACAGTCATGTGAAAAAGTTAGTACACCCCCTGGAAAGTGTTTTATTTTTTATTTTTTTTACATATTTGGACACATGGATATTTGAGCTAAATTCCCACTACAAGCATTGATAAATGTTAACCAATTTAACAAATCACCAAAAAAAATGTAAACTTTGAAAATGTTATGCTATTAAAATAAACAAAATGCCTTTTCCTTATGCGGAAAAAGTTAGTACACCCCTACCTTTACCATCACATAAAATGGCTAAAATTAGAATTAGGTACCAAAACAAGTGCAAATGATTAGGAAATCATTAGAGAGAAACGTAGGAGGGTCCAGCCTTCCATAAAGATTAGAAAATTGGTCTGGTTTGGTCTTAACCATATGGGTGTGTGGTAACACATCATTCAAAGATCAAAAGACCTCAGAAGAAAGATTATTGATGCCCATGAGTCTCGGAGGGGTTACAAATCAATTGGAAGTACATCATTCCATTTCCAAGCAATTCAAATTAAATCAACTCAAATCAAAGTTTATAAGTCATGTGCGCCAAATACAGCAGGTGTAGACCTTACAGTGAAATGCTTACCTACAAGCCCTAACCAACATTGCAGTTTTTAAGTAAAAAATAAGTATTAGGTAAACAATAGATAAGTATAGAAATAAAAAACAGTAAAATGACAGTAGCGAGGCTATATACAGGTGGTACCGGTACAGAGTCAATGTGCGGGGGCACCGGTTAGTCGGGCTAATTGAGGTAATATGTACATGTAGGTATAGTTAAAGTGACTATGCATAGATGATAAACAGAGAGTAGCAGCAGCGTAAAAGAGGGGTTGAAGGGGACGGGGACACATTGCAAATAGTCTGGGTAGCCATTTCATTACCTGTTCAGGAGTCTTATGGCTTGGGGGTAAAGCTGTTGAGAAGCCTTTTGGACCTGTACCGCTTGTCATGAGGTAGCAGAGAGAACAGTCTATGACTGGGGTGGCTGGAGTCTTTGACCATTTGTAGGGCCTTCCTCTGTAGAGGTCCTAGATGGCAGGAAGCTTTGAACCCAGTGATGTATTGGGCCGTACGCACTACCCTCTGTAGTGCCTTTTTAATTTTTTTATTTAACCTTTATTTTACTAGGCAAGTCAGTTAAGAACAAATTCTTATTTACAATGACGGCCTAGGAACAGTGGGTTAACTGCCTTGTTCAGGGGCAGAACGACAGATTTATACCTTGTCAGCTCGGGGATTCGAGCTGTTACGGGCCCAACACTCTAACCACTAGGCTACCTGCCGCCTTGCGGTCGGAAGCCGAGCAGTTGCCGTACCAGGCAGTGATGCAACCAGTCAGGATGCTCTCGATGTTGCAGCTGTAGAACCTTTTGAGGATCTGAGGACCCATGCCAAATCTTTTCAGTCTCCTGATGGGGAATAGGCTTTGTCGTGCCCTCTTCAAGACTGTCTTGGTGTGTTTGAACCATTCTAGTTTGTGGGTGATGTAGACACCAAGAAAGCTCTCAACCTGCTCCACTACAGCCCCGTCGATGAGAATAGGGGTGTGCTCGGTCCTCCTTTTCCTGTCTTTTCCTGTAGTCCACAATCAACTCCTTTGTCTTGATTATGTTGAGGGAGAGGTTGTTATCCTGGCACCACACGGCCAGGTCTCTGACCTCCTCTCTATAGGCTGTCTAGTCATTGTCAGTGATCAGGCCTACCACTGTTGTGTCTTCTGCAAACTTAATGATGAAGTTGGAGTCATGCCTGGCCATGCAGTCATGGGTGAACAGGGAGTACAGGAGGGGACTGAGCATGCACCCCTGAGGGGCCTCAGTGTTGAGGATGTGTTGTTACCTACCCTTACCACCTGGGGGCGGCCCGTCAGGAAGTCTAGGATCCAGTTGCAGAGGGAGGTGTTTAGTCCCAGGATCCTTAGCGTAGTGATGAGCTTTGAGGGCACTATGGTGTTGAACGCTGAGCTGTAGTCAGTGAATAGCATTCTCATGTAGGTGTTTGTCCAGGTGGGAAAGGGCAGTGTGGAGTGCAATAGAAATTGCATCATCTGTGGATCTGTTTGAGTTGTATGCAAATTGGAGTGGGTCTAGGGCTTCTGGGATAATGGTGTTAATGTGAGCCATGACCAGCCTTTCAAAGCACTTCATGGATAAAGACGTGAGTGCTATGGGTCTGTAGTCATTTAGGAAGGTTACCTTAGTGTTCTTTGGCACAGGGACGATGGTGGTCTGCTTGAAACATGTTGGTATTACAGACTCAATCAGGGACATGTTGAAAATGTCAGTGAAGCCAGTTGGTCAGCGCATGCTCGGAGTACACGTCTTGGTAATCCGTGTGGCCCTGCGACCTTGTGAATGTTGACCTGTTTAAAGTTCTTACTCACATCGGCTACGGAGAGCGTGATCACACAGTCATCAGGAACAGCTGATGCTCTCATGCATGCCTCAGTGTTGCTTGCTTCGAAGCAAGCATAGAAGTGATTTAGCTCGTCTGGTAGGCTCGTGTCACTGGGCAGCTCGTGGCTGTGCTTCCCTTTGTAGTCTGTAATAGTTTGTAGGCCCTGCCACATCTGACGAGCATCGGAGCCGGTGTAGTAAGATTCAATCTTAGTCCTGTATTGGCGCTTCACCTGTTTGATGGTTCGTCTGAAGGCATAGCGGGATTTCTTATTAGTGTCAGGGTTAGTCCCGCTCTTTGAAGGCGGCAGCTATGCGGATGTTGCCGGTAATCCATGGTTTCTAGTTGGGGTATGTACGTACAGTCACTGTGGGGACGACGTCATTGATTATTGATGAAGCCAGTGACTAATGTGGTGTACACCTCAATGCCATCAGATGAATGCAGGAACATATTCCAGTCTGTGCTAGAAAAACAGTCCTGTAGCTTAGCATCTGCGTCATCTGACCACTTCGTTATTGACAGAGTCACTGGTGCTTACCGCTTTAGTTTTTGCTTGTAAGCAGGAATCAGGGGGATGGATTTTTTGTCAGATTTGCCAAATGGAGTGCGAGGGAGAGCTTTGTATGCGTCTCTGTGTGTGTTGTGATGGGGGTCTAGAGTTTTCCTCTGGTTGCACATTTAACATGCTGGAAGAAATTAGGTAAAACTGATTTGTTTTGCTGCATTAAAGTCCCCGGTCACTAGGAGCGTTCTGGTGGTCCCCGGTCACTCTGAATGGGCGTTTTCCTGTTTGCTTATTGCCTTATACAGACTGAGTGCGATCTTAGTGCCAGTATCCGTCTGTGGTGGTAAATGAACAGCAAAGAAAAATAGAGATGAAAACTCTCTTGGCAAATAGTGCGGTCTACAGCTTATCATGATATACTCTACTTCAGGCGAGCAAAATCTAGAGACTTCCTTAGATTTCGTGCACCAGCTGTTGTTTACAAATATACACAGACCGCCTCCCCTCGTCTTACCGGAGTCTGCTGTTCTTTCTAGCCGGTGCAGCGTATATCCCGCCATCTGAATGTTATCCATGTCGTCGTTCAGCCACGACTCAGTGAAACATAAGATATTCATTTTTGATGTCCCGTTGGTAGGATATTCGTCTAATTTATTGTCCAATGATTGTACGTTGGCAAGTAATATTGATGGTGTAGGCAGATTTCCCACTCGCCGTCAGCAGGCACCCCGACCTGCGTCCTCTATACCTGCATCTCCTTCTCCTGCCATTGACAGGGATTTATATTTTTTTGCCAACTTTTACTTTTACTTCACTACTTTCCTAAAGAAAATAATGTACTTTTCACTCCATACATTTTCCCTGACACCCAAAAGTACCATTTTGACAGGAAAATGGTCCAATTTACAGACTCATCCATACTGCCTCTGATCTGGAGGACTCATTAAACACAAATTCTTTGCTTGTAAATTATGTCTGAGCGTCCGTCCCCCCAAAAAATAAAAAATAATTGTGCCGTCTGGTTTGCTTAATATAAGGAATTTGAAATGGTTTATACTTTTACATTTCCTTTCGATACTTAAGTACATTTAAAACCAAATACTTTTAGACTTTTACTCAAGTAGTATTTTACTGGGTGACTTTCACTTTTACTTGATTATTTTCTATTAATATATCTTTACTTTTACTCAAGTATGACAATTGAGTACTTTTTCCATGACTGCTGTCGCTCATGCGCACAGAAAAGGAAACAGTATGTGGGACGTGTCTATGGATGAACTCAAAGCATTTATTGCACTCTTGTATGTCAGTGGGGCATACGGCAGAAAGAGCATGGATGTGGTGTCATGTTGGTCTGATAGGTGTGGGTTGACTTCTTCCAAGAGACCATGCCACGCAACCCCTTCAGAGAGATTAAACGACACCTGCATTTTGATTACAAGGAGACAAGACCGGTAAGCGCGCAGACGGACAAGTTAGACTGAAGGGCAAGCGTTACCGGAGTGCCAAGTCTAGGTCCAAAAAGCTCCTTAACAGCTTCTACCCCCAAGCCATAAGACTGCTGAACAATTAATCAAATGGCCACCCGGACTATTTATATTGAACCCCCCCTTGTATATACACTACTGCTACTCACTGTTAATTATCTACCTACATGTACAAATTACCTCGATTAACCTGTACCCCCACACATTGACTCGGTACCGGTACCCCCGTATATAGCCTCTTTATTGTTAAACATTTTTTGTTTATTTAGTAAATATTTTCTTAACTCTATTTCTTGAACTGCGTTGTTGGTTAATTAAGGGCTTGTAAGTAAGCATTTCACCGTAAGGTCTACACCTGTATTCGGCGCGTGTGACGAATAACATTTGATTTTCACTCGGTATGAAACTCTTTTTACACAATATTGTCTCATCGCCAATAGTTCACTAGTTACACAACAACATAGGAAATACTTACGCAAGCTTTATACTGTATAAAGCTACCTCTCCTCAGCAAACACCACAAAGAGAAAGAAAGAGAGTGCGGGTAGTGAGCACTGGTGAACTATTACTGCAGACCAAAGCAATTCATCACAAACCGTTGAAAATGGAAAGAGAGGAGAATTGCATGTTTCTCTGTTCTCCTTACAAGCCGTGCTCAACTCTTTTTCCCTTTAGCCAGGAACCTATCAAAATCGTATTCGGCGGTGGGGGGATCCAATCATAAAATTAGTAACTGAGGGTAAAGTCTCTCCTTTTCACAGCTAAGCCACAACATTACCATAACAAGGTACAGCTCAAGGCAATGCAGTCTTTTAACGGACTGGATATATTTTTACATAACAATGCCAACAGCTTGGCTCATCTTGTACTTTAATGACACTGAAACACAAAATCTACTACTGGAATCGCAGCCAGTAAAAGCTTTGCAATGCTAAAAGACTAGCGACACTAAAAGACTAGCGATTTATCACACCAAAGAACACGTGCATAGCCATGCACTGACATGGCATCAACAAAACAAAACACACTGTCCTCTTTCATACAGCCCGCACAACTGATTGACTGGTGCATTGAGACGTCAAAGTTTCAACATTTCACCATAAGAAAGTCAAAAAGCCAGTCAAAAAGCCAGGCAGCTCGTGCTCTGGTCCAATAAAGACCTCACGTCCACTTGTTAGACCACAGCTGGTTGGCCATCATTAATAAAACTCGATAAAGAGCTCGTTGTGTGGCTTAGGGTTGGTCGGGCTGGGGAGGAGGGTGAGGTGTCACAGCGACAGTGTTTTGGCTTGTCACTGTGGCCTCGACTTTGGGGCCACATGAATATGTGTGGAGGCTGGGGCAGCTGAATGCCATGCAGCTGGGGCTAAGGCTGGTTGGGCTGTGTTGGGTGACAATAGGTGTGGGAAGGCACCAGTCCCATCCACCCCCGGGATAAGGCCATCTTTGTTGGCCACAGGTGCCCGCTGGCTCTGCACCACTAAGGCATCCTGGAGGCATTGTGCTCCCTGGTTAATTATGCATGCGCTGCAACAATTAAAGTCATGAGTTTCCTGTCAGACCTCTGAGAAATGGAGGGAAAACACAGAGCCAAGTGTGTGTGTGTGTGTGTGTGTGTGTGTGTGTGCCATGGCTCTGAAAAAGTTTAACAGAGTTTTAGAAAAAGGGGTTCAATGAAAGGGGTTGTACATGAAGCGAGTATTGCACGTGTGTTGTGTCTCAACTATGCTGTTGCCAGATATTATTGCCAACTAAGGCCTATACTAATAATTATAACATAAAAATATGGTTTAAACAAGCAGTGACATAAGCAATGAAAGTCATCTGACCAAGATTTATTTTTGCTGCATCACATCACATTAACTCTAAGACAAAAATAATAAAATAAAATAAATACATTCAAGAGAAAAGTTGCTGAGTCGTTTGTTAAAAAAGGTGGTGGGGTCCTGGAAAAAAAGAAACGTGTTTGATAAAAAACATTGCTTCCCTGTTTTTGCTTTGCGGTCCTCAAATCGAGCGCCGACACACGGCCTTCAATGGCTGCATTCATGCAGGAGGAGTCAGGGTGAAATTCTGTTGAATTACCTCCTCTCTGATGCGCCCATGCTTTTAACGCCAAATAGATTTACATTCCCGCCATCAGCACTTCGACCCCCCTAACCTCGCTTTTTCGCTCCTTCTCTCACCCCCCACTGGGTTTGGGCAGTTGGCCATCCCCTCTACATCCCTCCTTGGCCTTAACCCCTCCTCCTCCTCAGGTTCAGGCCACATCTAGGACCATGAGGCTGGCCAATGATGAAAGGCATAGCATCCCTCTTCTGCAACAGGTTAGGTTTCAATAGGAATGCCAGCGAGGTCTCGAACGACTCAACCATCCCACCATCGGACTACCAGACCCTCAGCAAAGTCTGTTTGCTGAGGGTGGAAAAATGTGTACCGTGGGTGGTGCCAGTAGGTTTTAGTTTGGTCAATGTTTGATACAGGGTCTATTTTAATCAGAAATTAATTGCTTGTGAATGACATTCTCTTGGATGAATGCATTTCCCAAATTAAATAATATATATTGAGGTAAATGCAGCAAAAACAAGAGAGGCCTTGTTTTTTTTAGAGGTTTGTCATCAGGGAGCATTTATTGCTGCTTCTAGGTGGGCTGCAAATGGAATCAGAGTGGTTAGTTGATTTGTTGTCCCAAGTTTTGCAAAAGTTTACCGAGGTGGAAGCAAAATTATTATAATTTTTCATAGGAAATAGCAGTAACTGCTATGGGCTGCAGCCAAAAGGTACCGCTGTGCTCACCATGCCTATTTCAGATGCAAAGTAGTTGTAAATATGTCTTATTAAATCCATAATTATGCCAAGTGTAAATCCTGGAACCACCTTGTCTCAACGGTTACCACTTATGAACCAAGGGACTCCACCGTTGTCCGAGAAGGCCAACCACCTACCACACAAAACAGACGTTCAATGAAAGGCTTGTCCTTATAAATTTGTGAGGGAGTATATTGAAGACATGGAAGGTTGTTGAGTGTAGTTTCTGGGAGAGGAATAAGACCCACTGTCCGTACATCTCCACTTCCATCTCGGCTAGAGCGAGTCACTGGTTTTCATGAGCATCAGGAGGGCACTCTCTGAATGCATAGCATGGACCAGTTCAATAGAAGAGGGAGGGAGAGGGAAGGCAGAGATAAAAATGAGAGGGAGCAGTGAGTGAGAGAGAGAGAGAGAGAGAGAGAGAGAGAGAGAGAGAGAGAGAGAGAGAGAGAGAGAGATCCAGAATGAGAGAAAGAGTAGAGAGGGAAATTAGAGAGTGGGAGAGAGATAGTATAGAATCTGGCACAGAGAGATGACAGCTCAAAAGAGTGGAAATGTCAAGAGAAAAAAAAAGTCATATGAAGCCGATAAAATATTCTGGCAAATACATAAGACTGCAAACTGTAAATTATACGGTAAATTGGGGTATTGTCAACAGTAAAATAAAACATTGTGGGCAGGGAAATTATTGCTGTATTTCAAATGGTACTGTAATTCCACTCCACAGAATACAGTACCGCACTGTATCTTTGGAGCGCCAAAAACCTTTTGTCTGGTATTGTTGTTTCTGTCTCATTAACATATTTTTAGGCGTGCCTTGTAAGAGGCTATATTTGTTGCACCCGTTAGGGAGAATGCTGTACCAATTAACTCCTATTTGGTTATGGTGCCCGATCAATTTGTTCAGGGGATAGATTGGAGCAGCAGCAAGTTTTAAACCATCAATGGTTGAGCATTTTGTCAGGTCCTTTTGGTCTGTTTTCCCCTGTTGTCACTGCCAGTTTGGAAGCCTTTTGTAAGACATCTAGAAGTGTAGGTTATATAAAACACCAAATATACTGTAATGTGTTAGCACTTTACTGAGCAGCCAATACAAACATTCCCCTCAATACATTTAATTAAATAATTCATTACGATTGCGGTAGCATTAACTTTTTTACAGTATAATACAGTACATTTTACGGTATTTTACTGTGTGTCATTACATAGTACTGTGATACTGTATTTATATTACAGTAGGTGTACTGTAATATGAAATACAGAATTTTACTTGCCACTGAGCTGCCTGTAAATTTTATGTCAATTTCACAGTAACCCTTTTACAGTGTGATACAGACAATATAGTCTCTTATTCAGCACAAATATCCAGAATAAAACAGATTACATTGAACAGATCCCTGATTTGAATCTGCCATAGAACATCTGTTTCAAACTGCCATATCACATTTCAGGCTGAAATCCTTGACGTGGAGCTGAGACGTCTGCATCACAGAGAGATGAAGGGGAACATCCCGTTGGTCCAGTCATCACTGCACTGCATGAGTCCTGACCTGTGACCCTAACGCTGTGACTCTGTCTGACCCCAGCCTCCAGCCACCTAGCTGCCAGGTCCTAGCTGGTCACAGTGCATAAAAAGAACAGTGGTTGGACATTAGCGTCTGGCTGGGGGGAGTTAGTCACCGGCCAATAACAAGAGATGACGATTAGACATGGTGGGGTTGAGGGTCAGGATCAATGGATGTGGAGAAGCACCCTGCTGGGAGGGGAGGTTGAGGAGCACTGGATGTCACTGCTTGTCCCCCCAGGTGCTCTAAGCCTCTCCTCCTCCCCCTTCTTCACCTCACCTCTCTTGGATGTCTAGGGGCTTTATAGGCCAGAGGCAGACTGGTTTAATGGCTTGCCCGCTTTATAAATCGTGAGTGATCGACTGCTTGAGCTTTTGGGCCTTTCCGGGTCGCTTTAAAGCCTGAAATGTTTTGAAATGAGTAACCAATCACTTCTTTGTTGCTCCTTTTGCTGTTCAAAAGTAATACACTTGCCACAATGCAGCTTTACCTACATAGCTCCTCCCCTTCTCCCTCCCCACACGCCTTTCCCGTACACTCCCTCCCCACACCCATTTCCCTCCGCTCCTGTTCACTTCCTGTTTTGCCTGGGCTAGGTGAAGCAGAGCACCGGCAGCTCTAATGTCACTGAGGAGGTGACTGATGAGGTCACTAGCAGGGACTTTGATGTTCTCTAGAGGATTGTGGGTAATTATGAAGTTGTTACCAGCGGGGACTCTGACAGGGAAAGCCTCATCCATTACAGGCCAGAGCTGGGGTTAGTCATGTGGCCGGCCTTGGTACATCTTATAGCACCTTCTTCATTACATTGCTGGTGAGAACCACACCAGGTATAGGACTGGGGTTAATGACAAGCCCAAGGAAAGTTCACACATTACCAATGCATTACTTATGCATGTTCATTGTTCCTGTACCCAAGAAGGCAAAGGTAACTGAACTTAATGACTATCGCCCCGAGGCACTCACCTCTGTCATCATGAAGTGCTTTGAGAGACTAGTCAAGGATCATATCACCTCTACCTTACCTGCCACCCTAGACCCACTTCAATGTGCTTACCGCCCCAATAGATCCACAGATGATGCAATCGCCATCACTCTGCACACAGCCCTAACCCATCTGGTCAAGAGGAATATCTATGTAAGAATGCTGTTTATTGACTATAGCTCATTCAACACCATAGTACCCTCCAAGCTCATCATCAAGCTCGAGGCCCTGGGTCTGAACCTCGCCCTGTGCAACTGGGTCCTGGACTTCCTGACAGGCCACACCCAGGTGGTGAAAGTAGGAAACAACACCTACAGGGAGGAGGTGAGGGCTCTGGGAGTGTGGTGCCAGGAAAACAACCTCTCACTCAAAGTAGAAAAAAAACAAAGGAGATGATCGTGGACTTCAGGAAACAGCAGAAGGTGCACCCCCCTATCCACATCGACGGGACCGCAGTGGAGAAGGTGGAAAACGTCAAGTTCCTTGGCGTACACATCACTGACAAACTGAAATGGTCCACCCACACAGACAGTGTGGTGAAGAAGGCTCAGGAGGCTAAAGAAATTTGGCTTAACACCTACAACCCTCACAAACTTTTACAGATGCATCCTGTCGGGCCGTATCACTGCCTGGTACGGCAACTGCACCACCCACAACCGCAAGGCTCTCCAGAGGGTGGTGCGGTCTGCCCAACGCATTACTGGGGGCAAACTACCCGCCCTCCAGGACACCTACAGCACCCGATGCCACAGGAAGGCCAAAAAGATCATCAAGGACATCAACCACCCGAGCCACTGCCTGTTCACCACGCTGTCATCCAGAAGGCGAGGTCAGTACAGGTGCATCAAAGCTGGGACCGACTGAAAAACAGCTTCTATCTCAAGGTCATCAGACAGCTAAACAGCCATCACTAGCAAATTAGAGGCTGCTGCCTAAAGGCACAGACTAGAAATCACTGGATACTTTAAGGTACGGAACACTAGTTACTTTAATAATGTTTACATATCTGGCATCACTCATCTCATATGTATATAATGTATTCAATAATATTCTACTGTATTTTAGTCCATGCCACTCGTCCATATGTATATAGGCCTAATTAAATCCTCACTTAGATTTGTGTGAATTGGGTATATGTTGTGTAACTGTTAGATATTACTGCACTGTCAGAACTAGAAGCACAAGCATTTCGTTACACCCGCATTAACATCTGCTAAACATGTATATGTGACCAATAACATTTGATTTGATTTGTTCCTAAAAATACCACAAGTGGTGTAGTATACATGTCTACCTTTGGGCTCCGTCAAGAAAGACGTTTTACCATCAGAGAGTAAAATAATCGAAGGAGTGGGAGAGAAAGAGAAAAGAGAAGAGGTGGAGAGAGGAGAGGGGAGAGGAGGTCTGCACTTTGACTCTCTCTGGAGTGTTTAGTCACAGATCCACATCTTTAACCCTGGTCAGTGGTCTCCACACAATGTTATCACCCACTGGGTTGTTAGGAAATGGACACATTTATGAGACATCTGAGTTCCCCTTACACTGAGGCGCTTAACCTCACCATTGTATTACTGACACAGACCATATGGAGTGGACTATATAAGTTCAAAAGGGCACTAGGGAACTAAATGTCAGATCAGGTAAAATATACTAATACGTACTTGCATGAAATACCTCAAGATAAAAAATATATTGTAATATCAAATGATTGTACCGTAATATCAGCAATATATTTTGCTCTGTTTTATACCCATGGCAATACAGAACAACCTGTCCTTTCTGTACAGTCATAACAACCTGGACTCAGGTGTAGACGCAGCATAGTAAATGAAAATCTGGGACACTCAAATTAGTATTATATGTTACGTTTGGTATGGTATTTATTCATATGTGGATGTCCATCATTTCCATATGACATGTTACGAATTGCAATTGGTTTAGGGGTTAAGGTTAGGAGTTAGGTTAAAAGGTTAAGGTTAGGGTTAGGGGAAGTGTTAGCTAACATGCTAAGTAGTTGCAAAGTTGCTAATTAGCTAAAATGCTGAAGTTGCCCGTGAAGAGATTCAAACATGCAACCTTTGGGTTGCTAGACGTTTGTAGTATACGCTTAGTTGTCCACCCGACCACCCACCCTACTTTTGTTTTTGCCTTAAGTAACTTTCTGTCTTATGTAACCATACCAAACGTAACAACTGCCAGGTCGCAGTTGCAAATGAGAACTTGTTCTCAACTGACCTACATGGTTAAATAAAGGTGAAATAAAAAAATAAAAAAAACATATCATACTAATTTGAGTGGACCGGATTTTCGTTTACTATGTTAGGTCTAGTCTATGAGACCAGCCTGGTCACAAAAAAAGGGTAACAAGAGAAAACTATATAAGGACTTTAAATGCAATCAGTCCAAATTGAAAGTAATACACTTTACATTAACCTAGCCCACCACTCTGTGGTCTAATTGCTCTCAGGAGTCCATTAGACCTGATCGCCAACGCTGTGGCAGCACGGCCCGAAATTGCATCATGATTTATGACAGATTGTGCTTTCCACACACCGTATCCAGCCCTGAAAGCATAACCTGTCCACACCACGCGGGTGCGGCAGGTAAACAATGGTGGGCCTGTGACAGGGTCATGGGCCTCTCTCTCTGGCCGGCACTGGTGGAGGGCTGGAGGGCTGCTATCTGATCAGCTGGGCCACTTACCCTGGGCTCTGTGGGGACGGCTGTTTATGCCCTGGACCCTGCAGTCATAATAAGCCACCCACATAAATAATCTGCTCCCCTCTCAGGAAATATCCCCCAGTCAATTAGGAGGAGCTGTACACACAGGAGCTGTACTCCTTCTCCCGCTTGCTCTATCTCTCTCTCTCTCTCTCTCTATCTCTCTCTTCTCACCTCTCTCAGTCTTTCTCTTTGTTTGTTAATCTCAGGGCAATCTGCCTGGTCGCTGCTCTTAAGTAGCCTCATATGTTTGTGTGGACCACTAGTATTCTCTACTTCTCAGAGTTGAGTGGGAGTGTGCATGCATGTGATCTTGTGTGCGTGATTATGCGTGTGTGCACTATCGTGCATGTGTGTTTACGTGTGTGTGCAAAGTGGTAATGGAATAGACCTGGCTGCTGTCCCACTCAGGACATTTGACCTTGTGGAGTTTTTTGGTTTTTGCAGTGTGTTTTTTTCAGACTCACTCTTTTCCCTTAGCAGAGGCTAAAAGGCTCAAAAGGGTGGAAAGCTAAATGTTTTCTTAAGTCTCCTGGACGCCAGGTTGCATAAAAGGTTCCAAAGCCGTTTGCATCAAACCTCAACGGTTGAAACCACAAATTCTGTTTTTGTAGCCATAAAACTGCCCCCACCAAAAAAAAGATTTTCCATTCAGTTGATTCTTATAAATTTAAATGAACTGAAAAAAAATTTGGTTTACTCCCAAAAGGAAAACATTGAGTTAAATATATTATACATGTGTGTGCTTGTCTGTGTGTGTGTGTCTGTGCGTATGTGTGTGTGTGTGTGCAGGCACATGTGTTTATGTGTGGGTGGGTGCTTGTGCGATAGAGAGAGATTAAGACGCGATCAATATAAATATTTGAACATGTGTGGGGTTCAAACTAATTTCTCAGGGTGGATTTGGATTTGAGAATTCTATTTAATTTAATAATTAACTTTGTTCATTATTCAGTCTACTGCTTCAATATCCAGAAACCAAATTATCCACCCTACAGACCTCATCATAAAAATGTGTCCCATCATACGACACCCGCCACTTTGAGGACGTCCCCGTGAAGTGACCTCGGGATGAAGAGGTCACGTTCCGGGGTCAGGGTCACGTTGTAGCTTCAAGGCGACTCCTCCCTAGTCTTTGTGCTGTGAGGATCCCAACAATGGCCTGGGCAGCACGTTAGCCCTGATCTGAGATCTGCACTCTGGGGCTCTTTGAGAACCAGAATATAAAAAAAAGAGGGTCCTTGTTTACAGATGCAGCCTCTCCATTGATGTCTTTTTGGTCTGGTCTTTGTATCAGGGAATAAGGTTGTTTAGGGTCCTCGCCCCCCATCTCCTCCCCCTTCCCTGGGCAGTGCAGTGCAGTGGAGCAGGTCAGTGATTAAAGGTGTGCATTTACAGGATGGTCTGACTACAGTAATGGCAGGTTATTGAACCTGTCATGGAGGAGATGGATGAGGAGGAAAGGGGACTTCCTTAACAGATTATATCTTAATCAGCCAGTCAGGAAGAATAGCTCATGATTTGCATACTGTAGATATGTCAGTCATTTTACGCATCAGGGAATGTCCCCCAGATACAGTAGGTTTAAGAGCTGTGGGTTCCCTCTCAAATTACCAATAAGTAAGCACAAACCGCAATGAAAGAGATTACAAGAAAGCATAGAACGACAGAGGAGAGATACAGTAACTGTAGGAAATGGATAAACCTCAATCCCTTATTCTTATACAGTATGAACTACAAGCTTGACTTTCCCGACAACAGCAGCAGCTAAGCTCCACTGAATAAAGCTCAGAGGCATGTGGCATATGAACTCTAAAGATCAGTGATGAGATCAAGACCCTACAGGATAATATTAGTAATTGTTGTGTGTGTGTGTGGGTATGTGTGTGTGTGTGGGTGTGTGCGTGCATGCCTGTGTGTGCAGCCAGGTCACCCGTGATACAAGTCAGTATTTGACATCCATCAAAGTCTGAGGACATCAGGAGATGACTTGGAAACTAGCCACTAGGGGCAACAGTGAGCGCTGTTACCTTCATGTAGATTTTGGTTTTGCTAGGGTGTTGTGGACAGGGATGGTGGATAGTTAAAAGCATATTTGTCTGGTGCCAAAGGTTGCATGTTCAAATCCAGTGATAGAGAGTTGCTTTTGATATTTTATTTGACATTTTTATTTGAACCCTTTGACACGTACCAACAAATGAGTGTGATCATTATATAGTGGCTTCTGCAGCATACGCTCAAGCCGGTGTGATTAGAATGCTTATTTAGAACGTCCAGTTTCGATTGACGCAACAGTCAGCTTTTGAGCTGGGCTTACTGTTTTTTCACGGAAACATTTAGCACAAACACAGTCCTTACGAAGTTATGTCCTGAATGATATCAGTTTATTTTTGGATGCAATGTTCAGACATTCACAGAAGTAGCGACAGCATAACACAATCAACCAAACTGGAAAATGTAGGCTACGTTAGTCCTAGCGCTAACTGAGGAAAGATTGACGGTAATATTTAGCTAACTCTCGGCTGACAGAAACCACAATATAAATGAGCTAATAGCAATTTCTATTTACAATTCATCACATCATGGGTGAGCTCACCATTGAGCAAAATAATTGACTAAATCCGCGTCAACCAAAGATAAGAAGAGGAGACAAGATGAGTTTGGTCTGTTCGCTGTATGCATGTTGAAAGGGGGGGGTGTTGTCTATGATCACTTCCCTTCGTTCACTTCCGGAAGTTTACTCAAAAGATGAGTGAAACATTCCTTCACCTCATTATAACATCATTGGTCTAAACGTTTACGTGACACCCAGAAAGCATTGTATAATGTCATCAAATATGGTGTGACATATAGCTTGCAAATACCTTAGCATTAGCTCATCATAGTCAGGCAAGTTTTCAAACCCTTTACTCAGTACTTTTGTTGAAGCATCTTTGGCAGCGATTACAGCCTTAAGTCTTCTTGGGTGTGACACTACAAGCTTGGCACACTGTATTTGGGGAGTTTCTCCCATTCTTCTCTGCAGATCCTCTCAAGCTCTGTCAAGTTGGATGGGGAGCATCGCTGCACAGCTATTTTCAGGTATCTCCAGAGATGTTGGATTGGGTCAGGGCTCTGTCTGGGCCACTCAATTACATTCAGAGATGTGTTCCGAAGCCACTTCTGCGTTGTCTTGTCTGTATGCTTAGGGTCTTTGTTTTTGCTCTGACATGCACTGTCCACTGTGAGACCTTATATAGACAGGTGTGTGCCTTTCCAAATCATGTCCAATCAATTGAATTTAGTACAGGTGGACTCCAATCAAGTTCTAGAAACATCTCAATGATGATCAATGGAAGCAGGATGCATCTGAGCTCAATTTCGAGTATCATAGCAGGGGTCTGAATACTTATGTAAATAAGATATTTCTGTTTTTAATGTTTTATATATTTTCAAAAAATTTCTAAAAACAGTTTTTTGCTTTGTCATTATGGGGTATTGTGTGTAGATTGCTGAGGATTTTTTTGAAATTTTGAAAAAGTCAAGTGGTCGGAATACTTTCCGAAGGCACTGTACATACTGTATGCTACAGTAGAAAAGGTAGAAACGACAACACGAAATACAGAAAATAAGGCACATGATTGGAACGCACACATGTCCAAAGTTATTATTTGTAAGGAAGACAACAATGAAGGCAATGTGAGCGCCAGTCAGAAAGTGTGTCAGTTCGTGCAAGACTGTGTGTTAACGAACTTGCGTAACAATCACATTTTGAAACAGTGAGTGCATTCTGACATCACGTGGAGGCAACCTTTAGAATTATTTGGAACTCAAACTTGAAAAGGTTAAGCCTATCCCTACCCTTAGCCCTTACATAACCATTCTGAGTTGAAACCTTAACATTTCGGAGTTATTGCCTAAACTTAACCCTAACCTAAAAAAAACTATCCATAAACAGTTTGAAATTTGACTTTTGGAAAAACGTCTACATTTGACGTCTGAGAAACATGGATGAAAGTCTAGTTCTGACGTGAGACTGTGAGAGCTAGTTGGTGTGTGCGTGAGTACGTACCTCCATGCGTGCCAGTCTACGTGTGTAATACGATCCATGCAACCAGGCTCGGTCATCACATATCTCCAACAAAGCAGAGCATGAATGAAGCATTCGTCATGACTGAGGAAGCGATGACTGAAAACCAGAAAAAGTTGTTCTAATGATAAATTCTGTCTTAATGGATTGCCAATGATCTGCAACCGGACCGATCCAAATGAGTTGAGCTCAACCGGTTGTGTATCGTGCACGCATACTTAATGTCCAGCGTTGACATGTTTAGAGAGGGACCACACATCTCTATTTGGCTACGGACGGGCCGATGAAACGCCCTGGCTACAAGTGTGTCAACACACCTTATGGAAAACCACAGAAATGCTGGCCACTTTCAATGTTGTCTTTAAGCCTGGCCACCATAGCGCTGCCACATTAAATCGTGTTTGTCAACACAAACTATTTAGAGGAACGTTCCTTGACTTGGGATTTCTAATCCTGCCGGAGATTTATGTGCTCCCGTACGGCCAACTGCTGACTGTGAAACTTCCTTAGTCGTAAAAAAAACTTTGGCATAAACTTTATATCCAAATTGAATAAATTAATTAATAAAATAACACATATTAGGGCCATTACCATATTAAGAAACGTTAAATCAATACACATTGTAAAAGAAGCACCACGTGCATCTCTCCTGCATTGAGACCTGTTGAAATCAGACTTAATTTACCACTCAACAGCCAAGGTGCACATGTTCATTACAGACCAATTACCAAGTAATTAGAAAGTTAATTATGGCACATTTCTATGTTATTACTGTGGCTCTCTAGAGATCCCATCCAGTTACCAAACTCCACCCACACAGTCATTAGAGCAGGGTTATGTCACATTACACATCAAGGTCCTGATTGCATTCTGACCTTTGATCTCTCAGATATGTAATGATGTCCCCAATGATGGCTTTTCTCCGTCAACACACGGGGTCACGTGACTCCAGCTGAACTAGTCGATGAAAGCACCCAGCAGGAGAGAAGGGGTTTTGATATTGATGTGTTGACATCATGTTGACAGTGTTTGATAACCCATGCTACAGGTACACCCACCTGGATGATAAGCAAAACTGACACACCATTCACTTTTGATGTGGAACATTTTGTCCCTAGCTATATTTATAATGTTGTATTATATTTATATGCTTGTATTCAGAAAATCAGGTATCGCTTAGAATTCATAAATAAAATCATGGCGTACACCAAGCATTTCCCATTCTCTTCAATCCTTCTTACTGTACCCACTCCTAGGGCAGTAACAGCCTGAATTGGCATGATGGACATTAACAGGAACGATTGAACATGATAGAGCAGATTAGTCAGGACGCATTGGAATGTCAGGTATATTATTGATGTGTGTGCTGGGCTGTTGTCCAGGCCCAGTCGGCTCCCCCACAGCCCTGAGCATTTCCTCTAATCAAAGACTAAAGACTCACCCCTCCCACAGCAAATTAACCATTAAGGGAGGTATTTTGTCAGCTCCTTTGTCATATCCTTTTATTTAAAGCAGGACCGTTCTCTCGAACACACACAGGCAAGCACGCACACATACACACACGAACTCAACCAAGCACACACACACATACACACACTTGACCAAAACGCTGACATTGCAAGGGGGCTGTCCGGCTGCTTTTGGGAAGCCAAATGTGATTCATCAACCTTTAATATCATCTTGGCCAAGAAGGGATTCCCGTGCCAGGCCTTCCCATGAACCCATCACCTTAGAGAGGGGCGATCCGCTCGACTTGGTGCCTCTAAACCCTAAACCACAGAGCTAGGCTGGCATCTCCATTGGGAAATCAGTTGCAACCACAACATGGAGAGTAAGAGATTGATGGCAGTGAGGGCTCCTTTGGGTTCGCTAAAATACTACTGAGGAATAATAGGCAACCATCCCTGAAACACTCTTGGATCCCCTCCTCATCCCCTGTGCAATGCCAGGGGAAACGGGATGGAGCCAGCCAACCGGCCAAATGAATAGCAAAGGAGTAGACATTCATACGAGAGAAAGAGAAGAGGATGGTTAACCATATTGAGGTGCTGATGCTCAGTATTAAGGGCCAGTTGAAAGATCAGGGGGAATTATTGATTCTACATGGCCTGTCTGTCACGGAGGGCTATAACTGTAGCTTGTGGCTTTTAACATGTGATATGTGTGTTATGGTTTTGAAACAACTACTGCTGTAAGTTGTTGCATGATTCAACGTATGTTTCTCCTCTTATGGACGGGTTGGTTGTTTAGCAACAAAACCGCCACTTGCGCAACTATGGGGCAAAACAGACAGGGTTGGCTTAGATTGTTGAAAACGTGAGATATATTTTGTCTCCACTGTTTATTGAAAACATAAATACATTTGCACAATGAGCACTTGTTGTCTCTCAAATACATCGTTACAGTTGTTGGTTAGCTAGCTAGTGAACTTCAGCCATATTAGCATTGACATGAAATCAGTCAAAACACCTCAAAACAAGACATGGTATCAAGAACAAGATGAAACGAGCTGACACGAGTCACATACGATTCCCCACATAGCAGTTTCTTGTCATTCTTCCCAGCAATCTGGCCATCCAGAATCACAACAACACCCTGACTTCGCCCCATGGAAGCGCACACAAATCGTTTTCGGGACATTGTCAGTCAACCCATCTATACAGTACTCAACTCTGGAATTAGCAAGAAAACTATGTTAACACAACCAAGTGTAAATTTGAGTAGTGGACTTAAAAAGTGATTGTGATGTTGTCTGTTATTGTGGGATAACCAGATGAAGTGTTTTCCCCTCAACCACTGAGGTAAAGTGACACCAGTTAACCAGTACACTACACAAACACACGTCTGTACCTCCCCCTCACCAAATAACCCCTGAGGTGATCTAATATTAACTGGTTAGCTCTGGCCACTGTCACCTGATGGTGTGAGCTCTCCTTGGACAAGGCTTGGACTTGGCTAGGAGTCAGGACACAGCTGGAAAAGACCACAGCCTTTCAATCTTCACCGTCATGATGAACCCACACCCACATTACCATAACCCAACACTGGACAATTAGAGATCATTTAAAACTTCAGCAACTAGGTCACATCTCTGGAAACACGTCCATGGTGGTCCAGCAGCTAACGGTACTTCCCCTACTGTAGGTATGTGTTTGGACAGGTTTTAGTGGTGGTGGTGTGTGTGTGTGTGTGAGTGTGTGTGTGTGTGAGTGTGTGTGTGTTTGTCCTACTGATTTATTCAACTC
Organism: Thymallus thymallus; assembly: GCA_023634145.1. Lineage (NCBI taxonomy): Eukaryota > Metazoa > Chordata > Actinopteri > Salmoniformes > Salmonidae > Thymallus > Thymallus thymallus. The sequence continues at coordinate 12,272,334 of CM042387.1, forward strand.
TTTTCCATGCACACAAACACACACTCACACACACCACTAAAACCTGTCCAAACACATACCTACGGTATGAAAGTAGAAAGTACCTATCTATCTATCTGTCTATCTGTCTGTCTGTCTGTCTGTCTGTCTGTCTGTCTGTCTGTCTGTCTGTCTGTCTGTCTGTCTGTCTGTCTGTCTGTCTGTCTGTCTGTCTGTCTGTCTGTCTGTCTGTCTGTCTGTCTGTCTGTCTGTCTGTCTGTCTGTCTGTCTGTCTGTCGTCATCTATCTATCTATCTATCTATCTATCTATCTATCTATCTATCTATCTATCTATCTATCTATCTATCTATCTATCTATCTATCTATCTATCTATCTATCTATCTATCTACCGTAGGTATGTGTTTGGACAGGTGTGTGTGATTGTGTGTGAGTGTGTGTGAATGTGTGTTTATGGAAGAGAGTTGAATAAATCAGTAGGACAAACTTCGGCCTACAGTTGCAGGGTCACATTGCCCCTCTCTTGATTACCCAAACCGTTCCACACCTACAGTATCTGTTCTCCAACTACCTCTGGATAAACACACTAAGGCCAGCCACTCGCATGCACATGCATGACATGAACCCAGTCAGCGGCCTGACCTCCCAATCAGGGATTAATGGTAGATTATAATAGGGGATTATAGCCCACCAAGGAGCTGGCACTGGGAGACTAACCCCAGGGCAAGACTTCAGTTGGCCCCATAATATGCTTTATATCAATGTAAATGGCATGGGGGATAAGGGTTGTAAGTCAAAAGTTTAGCACGTTATGAACACCTTCCTAATATTGAGTTGGCTGAATGTCCTTTGGGTGGTGGATCATTCTTGAAACAGACCGGGAAACTGTTGAGTGTGAACAACCCAGCGGTGTTGCAGTTCTTGACACAAACAGGCGCCTGGCACCTACCATACCCTGTTCAAAGGCACTTAAATGTTTCGTCTTGCCCATTCACCCTCTGAATGGCACACACACAATTCATGTCTAAGTTGTCTCAAGGCTTCAAAATCCTTATTTTACCTGTCTCCTCCCCTTCATCTACACTGATTGAAGTGGATTTAACAAGTGACATCAATAAGGGATCATAGCTTTCACCTGGATTCACCTGGTCAGTCTATGTTATTGGAAGAGCAGGTGTTCTTAATGTTTTATACACTCAGTGTATATGCACACATAATAAACACATAAAACTATGACCCACACACACAAGAGATTGTATCTTACTTTGAGGTAATATTAGTGCATAATGGTAGAGGATGAGCACATTTGGCTTGTTAGGGTGGTTCTACAGGAAATGGTGACAGATTGGAAGGTGTTCTTCAGACAGAAAACCAGAAGCTGTGTCACACTCACTACAGTCTGTATCTGGTTTAGATCAAGCCTCAGAGATAACAAGGATATGTTTAAATTCACCATTACAGCAACTCTACAACCAACCCATAATTATCTCTCCTGCTCCACAACACAGCGTCCCCCAGCACTGACCACAGTTTGCTGACTCATCCCATCACAACAGCCAGGCAGGAGGGAGTCATAGCCCCAACATGTCCCCTATCACAGCTCAACATAGACAGGCAGCTGTATAAGTTTCTCCCTGTGTGGTCCCCCCGGCACCACGGTCAATGCTACCGCCACCTACCACCATGTGGGTGGACGCCATTACAAGCCTGGGCCGGAAAGCGGTGTCACCAAGTCGACACCGAGATGAAACAGACGACCCGGCAGCACCCATAACCGCCCAGTTCCCTCCTTGCTCTGTCTCCGTCAACCGCCATTTGTCACTTGTGCAGGGGTGCTCTTGGTTAAACACAGTAGGCCCCATGCCTGTCACTGACATGCAGCAGGATAATCTGTCATATTCTACAGGGTACACCGCAGCCCTCCCAGTCTCAAGCCAGAGTCAAATCATATTTTTCCATTTGACAAATGACAAGCCTATCACGTTTTTTCAGTCATACCCTGCTGTTATACATTGCTTGAACCCAAGTGATGGAAGGCAAATTTCAGTTCGTAGCCCAATGAAAACATAGCTAATATCATCCTGTATCTGCAGTGGCAACAGGTTCTGTACGCTCAAGATTGTGAAACATGATACTGTCAAGAATGTGAATCAAAGGCTTGCGAAAGCATTTGTGCTGCAACAATGTACTGAAGCACCAGAAACAAGACAACAGGGATCCAAAAAAAGCTTGGAGATGGTTTAGTTTTTCATCAAATCTGATTATTCTAAGCATAGAGCGATTACATTTGGTCTCTTTCTAAAAATGGTCCAACCATTCCTCTATAGTCACCTGGAACAGCCACAGGTCACGTGGAGTCTGTCCGGAAACCACAGTGATAAAAAACACACACTCACACAAACACATACCGCCAGACCACAAAGGGGCTAACTATAGTACTGTCACACTACAATCATACACAGGCAACTCATGAACCTGTAACCCATCTAACCCCCTTGAACCCCTCTGGGCTCAGCTCGGTTGGCCAGTTAGCCACCAGACCATCCACTGATTACAGCCTGCAGACCTGTCAGTCTTCCTTCTCGGTATGGTTTTACGAGGAGGAGCAGGAGACGAGCAGCACTCAGACGGAAATGTTGTAATAACAGTAAAAATGATTTTGTAAAACAGATGTAGTTAAACACGAGCCTTGCTCTTATTCATCATCTATATTCAACCGTTTGTTATGCTGGAGAAGGGAATCAGTGTAACACATGGCGTGGTTTTGTCAGGAGGATTTTTTAAAAGTACTTTTACAATACAGGTGAACTTTTTACACGGTGTGTGTGTGTGTGTGTGTGTGTGTGTGTGCGTGCGTGCGTGTCTGTGTGTGTGTGTGTGTGTGTGTGTGTGTGTGCACGTGTGCGCGTGTCTGTGTCTGTGTCTGTCTGTGTGTGCGCGCGTGTGCGTGTCTGTGTATCTGTGTGTGTGTGTGTGTGTGTGCGTGTCTGTGTGTGTGTGTGTGTGTGCGTGCGTGCGTGTCTGATCAATCCGTCCAAAAATGAGCAGTCACCAAGTAACTTTGTGGAAGAACAAATCAGAGCTAAAACTTAGATTTGTTGTATGTTCATTCCTCTTGTGTCTTTTTTACTTCAATCGGTGACATCTACACACACACACATCTACAAACTCTCAGGAACACATAATGGTAGTGTGACAACACAGGAGATGGAATACAGAGAACCCCTTGGCCTCAGTGGGAGTGCAGCAGTCTGTTTGGAGGGACCTGTCTGGTGTAGGCACAACATTGAGACTTACACACAGCTACCTGGGTTCTCTCTAAACAACATAGCGGAATAAAATAACTAATCCGTCAGATTGCTCAAGAGTGACTTCTAAATTGGAAGTCTATGAGGACGTCGGGAAATGTCTTCAAAACCGGCCACTAGTGGCAACAGTGAGCGCTACTACCATCAAGTAGGCTGGGATTGTGGCTGGTTTTCAATACCATGACTCTGGATTTTTTTTTACCCTATTCCAAACCTTAGCCCTTAACCTTCAAAATGTTATGTTTGGAGCAGCTTCTAAATTAGACGTTTGGAGAAATAATACATTTCTGGTTAATGTGTTCTTTCACCTCAAAAACATACTGGTTTGACACAATCTACTGGGAATACAAGGAGTAAGAGTGAAGTAGAAAGAAGGAAGATATGGAAGTATAGGCAAAAAGTGTTAAATTGTTTAACACTCAGTGCTAAACTGCTGCCCTTCTGTAACTCTTCCCCTACAGACTACCCTATAACACTCAACCGCAAGACATTCTGAGGATAAAAACATATAACGCTCTGTGGGAGAGCCGGAATGAGAGAGAACCAGAGTGAGAGAGACTGAGAGGCAACACAATGGAGTGTCTCCTGAACAGCTTGAGTAGGGGGGGTGGTGGGGGTGTTAATGTGCTTATACTGGCACCCAGTCTCATGCCTCACAGTGGGCTGGCTGTATTATGGATGGGATGGGGAGGAAAGGCATCTTCATTTGGGAAAAAGGCTTATGAGCTGACTGTCTGGGGTATCCTTCTCTCTGTCTAGATGCCTTCTAACCCCCCCCCCATCTCCATGGATACCCATCCACCAAGTCTCCCCCTCACACTTACACTGTCACCTCCCTCCTCCTTTACACTGTCACCTCCCTCCTCCTTTACACTGTCACCTCCCTCCTTCTTTACACTGTCATCTCCCTCCTCCTTTACACTGTCATCTCCCTCCTCCTCTACACTGTCACCTCCCTCCTCCTTTACACTGTCACCTCCCTCCTCCTTTACACTGTCACCTCCCTCCTCCTTTACACTGTCATCTCCCTCCTCCTTTACACTGTCATCTCCCTCCTCCTTTACACTGTCATCTCCCTCCTCCTCTACACTGTCACCTCCCTCCTCCTTTACACTGTCACCTCCCTCCTCCTTTACACTGTCATCTCCCTCCTCCTTTACACTGTCATCTCCCTCCTCCTTTACACTGTCATCTCCCTCCTCCTTTACACTGTCACCTCCCTCCTTCTTTACACTGTCACCTCCCTCCTCCTTTACACTGTCATCTCCCTCCTCCTTTACACTGTCATCTCCCTCCTCCTCTACACTGTCACCTCCCTCCTCCTTTTCTCCCTTATCCTATTTCTGACTCACCTTCCTCCTCCTTCCATTCCTCCATCCCTTCCTCCTCCTTCCATCCCTCCATCCCTCTCTCCATCAGCGGTGGGCGTGTCGGGATCCTTTTAGAAACTGCTGTCGTCATCTCTAACTCGGCCACAACTGTATCCTGAGATCCCATAATGAACCATTGGGCCCAGCCCAGAACCCAGACCCCAGAACCAGAGAACCCGGGCCAGAGTCCAGAACCTGGGCTGGAAATCAGCAGCCAAGCCAGCTGTTCTGTGAACCAAACGGAGCGCCCATTTGGGTTTATGTTATAATACCGGCTGGTTTTACAGTACCAATGTACAGCCAACCCACTGAATGCAATAACATTATGGTCTAATGTATGGCCACTCTAAATGTGCTCTAATACACAGTAAAATGGTTATTATTGACAGATTAGTGTTCAGAAGGGGAATGTACTGTAGTCTGTGTCGTATAATGAGAGGCACAAACCCGGGTGTGTGAGTGGCTTACGAGTACGAGTGAATAATATATTTTACATTTCACACCTACATATTATCTAAATAATAGCAAGACGTTTACTAAGTGTAGCCAAAAAAGGGAGTGGTGGGGACGTCTGGCACAGGAGGGGTACGACAATCTATTCAAGGAAGAAAAAAGAGAGAGGGAGGGGAAAAAAAGCTATGTAATATATTGTACAATATGGAAACAATTACTACTTGTCTGTCTGTGTGTGTGTATATGTGTGTGTGTGTGTTTGTGTGTGCCCATGCGGCCGTGCGCACGTGTGCGTGTGTGCATGTTCATGTGCACGAGTCCTTATGTGTGTGTCTGGAGTGCACTCACAGGGAGGAGACTAACTGAGAAAGCGAGATCGAAACAGGGGGGAGCGAGACAGAATAAAAAATAAGGGGTTGTGCTATAAGCTCCAGTCTCTCTGCAGGACCTAGCCACCAGGACACAGCGCTCTCATGTCTGGCTGGACCCATGCCATCTTAACTGTTCTATGGGGACAACTCAGGAGAAATGTTTCAATACTCGTTTATCATAAACGTTTTAAAGCTGAAAGATTCAGCTGAATTCACAACAGGATTGCACAGCATGCAGTACTACAATTCTTCATGATTTATAGATTTTTTGGGGGCCCTGATGATTTCACCAAATATGTATGTACAGTAAGTGCATATATTTGTATGACCTATAACATATACTGTGTATGTGAGTCAATACCTACCTTATGCTCCCTTCTCATACTGCACAGCCTCTCAAGCATACTGGACCTTGGCCATCATAGGTCATCCTGCTCTAGGTAGAAGAAGCAGTTTGGTACAGATCTAGGATCAGCATAACCTCCCTTAATCCTACCCTTAACAAGAAGCGCAACAACACAAAACTGACATAAGATCAGTGTCCTAGCCATCCAGCTATCCCAGCTGCCCCTCAGCACCCCACTGCCCTGTCACCTTGCCCACAGAAGCCAGAGAGGAAATGAAGGGTCTCTGATTGGCTCTGAGTCTCCCTGGCACCAAATGAGAGACATCCTATTGGCAGCGGGAGGATGCGCCATCGCCAGGATGCTTAGCAGGGGGCGGTGTTCGGCCTGCCCTCCCACCTCTCCCCTGCCGCTTTGACTGGTGGACGATCATGATTAAATAGCCGCTATTGATTTCGCTAACTGAGAGAGAACGCTGAGTGTTTTTCTGTTAAACTGACTCAGTTGTCACTATCAAATTATTGGATGTACTCTAGAAGAAGGGTTATAAGGGTTCATTTGATTTGAGCTATTCGGATCCCCATTGGCCAACGCCAATGGCGACGGCTAGTCTTACTGGGATCCGACATGAGCTAAATGTTACACTAGTTTTACCTCTTATGTGAAACCCCAATTAACAGTAAACAGCTTGTGAATTAATGTGGATATATTACGTTAATGAAGGGACTAATTATAAGAAGAAGCAGTACAAAATGACTGTTCGAATATAACATGTAATATGTTTTATTGTCACATACATAAGCAACCCAGCGAAGGTAGATGGACCGTGTGTAGGAGGGAGGGAGGGAGGGAGGGAGGGAGGGAGGGAGGGAGGGAGAGGTTGGACTGTGCATTCTCAGGAATTACTGGGGGTATGTGACAGCATTGTCATGTGACGGCATTGTCATGTGACAGCATTGTGGCTCTCCGCCCCTCTCCTTTGTCTCACTGGTGTTTATGTTACTCCAACATATGGATGAGATTTGAGCAATCTTTCAGGCTTGCCGCAAAGACAGCCAGAAAGAGAGAGTGAGAGGTTGCATTTGTTTCCCAGAAAACTGTGTTCAACGACCAACCGCATGTTAGTCTGCAGAACTGAAATGCAGTGGAAAGAAATAATGAATTCAGTGGCTAAGACTTGTGGTGTGGCAGCTATGGTCTAATTTCTCTGCTCTACTGTGGGTCTATGTCCCGCCCCTTATCATCACCCAGAGGTGTCAATCAAACCTGGATAAACATTAGGCAGATTAAGAGGTGAAGAGGGAGTTATGGGAACTGGAAGGTGATTCTGCTGCGTAGAAGAAACGTCCTTAATAGTCAAAATGGCTGACAAAATGTCTGAGAAGTGATGGAGATGGAGGGAAAAGGGGAGGAGGAAGAGAAAGCGAGAGAGGTCCATATTGAATCGTACATTTTGTTTGTGAAAATAAACCACACAATAATGGCAGCCACTGGGAAACGTATTTAAAGCTCGTAAAATAAAAGTTCACTAACACATAAAGCTGTTTTGGGGGGGGGGGGGGGGGGTTTACAGGACGTGGCAACTTAACAAGAGACTGGAAGCATAGAGAGTACAGTAGACTGCTCTAAATATTTGGCCCAGTGACTCTGGGGCCCACCTGTAAGTTTGACCTTTGGACCCAGTGACCATTGGAGAACAGAGAGACTGACCACATACACTATTACCATCACTGGATCCCACCACTGCAACCAAATGTAGTAGTAGTTTAAGCTACTATGCTTAACTTTGACACCTATTTATAATTGAGACAAAAAGCATCCACAGTCCCCTTCTCCCATCCCCCCTCAGACATACACACACTAAATACGACCCCCTCTGAAAAATCCACACGCAGCAGTGTCCATGTCTGGACAAATTGGAGTTAAGTAGCCGCTGAGGTAAAAAAGGCAGGGGAATTAGCTATTGGGATCTGGTCTCCGTTCAGCTTAAACGCTTGTGATGGGCCCGCTTGAAAAAAAGAGATCTTGCGAAAAGGCAGAAAATCAAGAACCGGTGGGGTAATGTGCCATTTGAATGTCAGGTGGGGGGGTTGTGGTTGGGGGACTCCCCCATACATCCTTGATGCATTGAAAAGTACATAAGCTGGTGATTTATGTAGCCTTGTTTAAGTTTTGATGAAGGGAGGAGTTGAAGAAAAGAGGGGACAAGAAGGGAGGAGAATAGGCACATACCTTGTGCACTCTTTCGAATTTGATTGAACCAACTACAACTCCATCCCTAGTACAGAAACCTGAGGAATCACCCCATGTGACAAACCAAGTTACCTAGAAAACAGCTCAAATCTTTACACCTCACGGGTGATGAAAGTTGTGATTTATCACATTTTCCACCAGGAAATGAGAGGCATCTCAGAAAGCCTGTCAAAATACAGGGCTTGGGTTACCGAGTTGTTCCAGGACACCCTTCATGTTAGTGACCTGCCCACGGCATTGAGTCATAGTTACCTCACAGGCCACATCCCAAGGTGTTCCCCATGTGTACTGCTCCCACAGAAGGTGATGTCTAAATGTTTTCCCAGGCTGAGGCAGTGGTGTCTTCTGGGAGAAGGTGAAAGCTCAGTTACAGGATTCTTTCCTATGTATGTCTTTTAGCTACACAACACACACTGGTGACATACACAGTACTGACACTGTGGGCCTGGGCCGTATTCAACCACAACAGGTTGATGTTTGAGCCAGCAGTACAGGGAGATCCTCATATCTTCACTGGCAAACCAGCAATATCTAAATGAATATTCACAAATGCTAATAGTTCCCTTTTTAGCTGTGAGAGCCTGGCCTTTGAGGCAGTCAGTTAGCAGCTAGCTGTTAGTGTAATGTCTTGCTGCACTAACACTTCCCCATCACTTCTCCACATCTACATCCAAACGTATAATTAAACAGCTCCACTAACAACCCTCCAGCTAGCGACCAGGGAGAAACCTGCCCCGAGAGGAAATTTGACCAAAGTAATGAGGCCTACCGCTTTTAGGCATCCACATTTACAGTGAGACGTGAAAGACACCTAATTTGAACAATTACAAGTTCCTCCCCCCAAAAAAATTAAGAAGCAGAAGAAAGAATGTGGATGAAACGGAGATCATTCTGTAATTCAAACCAGACATCTGCACATTTGTGGCTGTGGCCGAAGTCTGTGTCAAGGAGAAAACCACACTTTGTGCAGGATGCAGGGGAATAGGACAGTGTATTAACCTCCACCACCACTGAATATTAATCAGCAGTTAATAAAAGGAAAATAAGTGTTTGCCACTCCAAATATTATGAATGTGACACTATCTTTATTTTCATCTGGCAGGGCTTTAAAAAAAAAATCAAAAATCAACAGCTGAGCATTCAGCATTCCTAGAAGAGGGAGGGGTAAAAATAAAATCAGGAAGTAAAACAAGCAGGGTCGGTGGAGAGAGGCGTTTTGACACACCTCGCCATGGATTGTTAAAGTTTCAGATGGATCTTTTGTGGATTTGGGTTGATGTGAGAGTGTGAGACCTCAGGTTTCCATGTTAAAAAAACATATTTCCTGCTAAGCAAAACTCCATAAGAAACATTTGAATGTGTCTGTTTAAGTTTTTGTTCAGTGTCCTTCACTGAACGTAGGGATTTAGAATGGAGGAACCCTCCATTTGTCGAATTTAACCAGCTTTTCTGCAGATTTTTCCAAACGCAAATGTAAAATATAGAAAATAAAGTAGTTGCACTATGCAGATCCAACTCTTTCATATGTATACGTGAGGCACACAGTTCTCTGCCCTCAGATTGATATAGTGTTACCTGTTTTCCTTCGTGTGAGTGTAAAATGTATTCATATGCTCCTGAGAGGGCTCAGATGGGAAGGAGACTGTTTTCCGAGCGATAAAATCAGTTGGCACCTAGAGAGGAGTCGATATCACTGTTCTCTGGCACTGCATCAGTGTACATAGGCAAGACGAGAACAAGCCACACATGGAACGAGGAATACTGTGTAAGGGCTTCTACGCTACCGCTTTTAAAAATGTTTGACTCTTTTTTAAGGAGAAGCGGGTATATATGAAAAATTAACAGGAAAAAAAAGAACAATCGAAATGCTACTGTATTTTCTCAAGAGATCTGAATATTTTTGTCTAGATTATTATTTGGTTTGAGTGGTGAGCACAGAGAACCAACGTGTTTCTGTGTGTAAGGAAGCCTTGTGTGTATATTATGCTACGGAAAGGTTGCTAAGCTCTATAAAAGCCCCATTAGCCAGTCCGACGTCAAAAGTTCTTAGCGATGTTTAACGTGTGCATTAACACTGTGTACAGTACAAAATGAGTTTATTAAAAATGTCTAATTCCAGGCAAACATCAATAATTTGTAATAAAGGGGCCGCCGTCCTTACTTTGATGTGAAATGTTTGTGATATGTGATTTCCGGGCACACTTTCAGAGAACCCTTTTTGGGGTAGTTTATTTTACAGTTATGTTTCAGTTTCAGGACGGCAACATTGAAATGTGAGTGAGTGTTTATGGTACTAAACAGTATCGGCGCTGTTCTGGAATAGACTGACATTCATCAGCGTTTATTTGCCCAGTCAGCTGATACCAGGTTTCTCGCAGAAGGAGCCTGTTTTGAAAAACTCATGCCTGGATTTCTTAAATTAGAAATTCAAACATAGTTGCGTGACAAGTCTAATGCAACGCACAACACTGCGTGCAGGCCAAGGTTGAGGGTTAACAGGAATATGCAGGCACCTAGTCTGTCTGCTCTGAACACACACACACATACACACATTCACACATTGCACTTATGTGCACACGGAGTTGTGCACACATACTCGACACAAACAGAACTATGTACATATTATGTATACACGTACAGTAGCTACCTTAGCCCTTCACCATCAGCCCATAAAACATTGGTCCTTTGTCCATAGCCTCTGTGGCCCTGTGGCCGACCACTGTGCTGTGCCCCTCTCCCACTGCCACCTACAGCGCTGCTCGACTTGCCAAACCACACAGTGGAATGAGCCTCAGACACACACAGAGGCAGCATATACATCTCCTTCCCTCTCACACGACGCCTAAGGATGGAGGGCTTACCGATGACAGGGGTATCATGTTAGAGTGAAAGTCCCCTGCTTAAGCCTTGGCTCCCTTCAGAGTTGAGACACGAGAAGGGGTTAACGCTAGAGTTGGAAGACTGGGTGGCAATTTTAGTTAAATTCCTATCCAGTTGCATTGGATATGGAATTTATCCATAGGAATACAACTCCAGAATTGGCTGGGATTTAGATGGAATTAGCCAATTATTACAGTGTGTGAGGTGATCAATCTCCTTCTCTTGAAATCCTACTGAACTTTGCATCAAGCTACAATATTTGAATCCTCTGGGGATCCTGTCTCGCTGGACCTCTCTCTTCCTTCTTTCCCTCTAACTCATTAGTAATATATAACCATGGAGAGAGAGCCTCTGAACATTCCTGCATTCCACCCAGAGTCTAGAACACTGCTTCAACAATGAACCCCAGAGAATGGGACCCCTGATACCACCAAGGCCTCTCTTCACACATATTATTCACAAATACACACACACACACACACACACACACACACACACACACACACATGGAAACATCATCCAAACACATCCTTGCGTGCACTCATGTATGCACAAACACACACATACAGTATATGCAGGCGGACACGCACGCCAAACGTACACACACACACACACACACACACACACACACACACACACACACACACACACACACACACACACTGCCAACAGCATTCATTGCCTCCCGGCTCCAGGACACTGCTCCTGGGTAGAAGTGGCCCCGGTAGCTTGGCACAGTCTAGGCCCTGCGCTGGCATCGTCCATGCCAGGTGTTTACCTGGCAACCCCTGGTGCAGCGGGTATACGTGCTCAACATCCGCCCACCCCTTCACCCTTGAGTCAACACCCCCTTAAAGAGAAGTAGCGTCCACCAGGTAAGAAGGCCAATTTCCTTCCATCCACCAGGAGGCCAAGTTCCTCTCACAGTCTCCCCAGAGCTGCTTCACTAACCCTGGGCGTTATTAAGCCACGAGGCAGGGGTCAGCGGAGGTAAAGACAGGGTAACTCTACCTTTTTAATTACAGGCCTCAGTGGTGCGATAAGCAGGTCAGCTCATATCGCTACGACCAGGACTCTCTGAGCGAAGCAGCAGGACTCCTGGCATGGTATCAGCATAGCCTGTCAAACTTTCATTCTTAGATCTCTATCTGTTCTGAGATATAGGAACCTCAGCTTGACATTCCATCGCTTTAGAACCATCCACAGATGTGCCATGCCTCACTTACTAAAGGACTGTCATCGCAGCACACTGCACAGACGACGCTAGCCTCGATGACCTCTCTCAGTCCCTCTCTCTCTCTCTCTCTCTTTCTCGCTTTCTCTCCAGATCCAGTTCTACTGTAATATTCCAACTACTCATGAACTATAGGTGTCAGGAAATCAGGCAGGACAATTTCCTCTTGCGGTAAGTAACGCTAGCGTGTTGGAGCAGAGGTGCAGAGGGGAGTGGCAGGTTAGAGGGGTATGATACTGTAGCTACTAGCTACTGAGACAATCTGATTACACTGACCCCATGCTGCTGTCTCCAGTCTTGGGCCTGGCCTGGGCCTGTCGTGCTGAGCAGAGGCAGGGTTATGGAGCTAAGAGAAGCTGAGGGCCGGACGTGGCTGGGATACTGTACTCAACAGCACACACTCTTATTCACACTGCCTCCACCACTTAGCAAAGTGATCTTCAGACAGGAGGGAGGGAGGGAGGGAGGGAGGCGAAAGGGAGGGAAAGAGGGCAGAGGAGGATGGAGTGAGGAACGGGGAGGGAATATGGTGATGAAGATGAGGGGAGAGGGAGGAAGAGGGGAGCAGACTCCCATAGGTCAGTTTAATACCAGAGGAGAAAAAAACCCCACAATAATAACATATATAGGATATGTCCCAGGAGTACACAGACGGCTACATTTCCCCTAACAATTACCGTTCTCAATAGGAGAAAAATAAATACGGTTATTCTTTCTGTTAATAATGTGCTGTCTCAGCATGTCCACTTCTGATTCAAGGCCTTTCAGGATGTGGTTTGGGGTGCAGAGTGGTACATTGTGGAAGAGACCTACGCACACACTTCAGTGATTGGTTTGAATAGCTGACTTTAAGCCTAGCTCCATCGTTCAAATATTAGTCTTAACAACATCTCTTAAATACTTTTGACACCGCCATAGCAGGTTTTCGTGAAAACTGTACATACAAGCTCTTACTTTTACTTAATGTCCCTTCCTTTTGGAGAGGGTCCCTTTCGGGGGGTTTGGGAGGGCAGGAGTGGGAGGGGGACGGAAGGAAGGAAAGAAGGAGAGATGAATCCGATATCATCATTCTTTCATTTGGCTAGCAGCCTTTCCCAGGTCGTATCAGAGTGACTGTGCAGAAATAATAGGGCTTTTCATTAGGCTGACGAACCCTGATGGCCACAGAGAGGAGGGGGAGGGAGAGGGAAGCTTTGAGGTAGCAGGAATGGGTTGACAAAATAGCAAAACAACATCCTAAAACACAGTATACATCGCTACATAGCTATGCTGAGGTAGACTAAGCACTGCCTATGAGTCAACAATGACAACGTGGTTAAACCACAAGACCGTGAACGATTTTAATGGTAGAACGTTGCTCATAACGGTAGCTCTGGCAGGTCATTTACCATTGAGTGCCTATGTCAGTGTGACAGTGCTAACTATATTTAGCCACGTTGCTGTGGTTAAAGAGAACAGAAACAAGGAGGGAGGGATGAGGGTTTGGATGAGGATCCACTCAACAGCCCATAACACAGGTGCTCGGCTTGGAACCAGCCAGGAACGGGCAGTGACATCATATCCAGTTAAACGTTGATAGCTCTGAGAGTCTGGTACTGGACCACTAAGCTTGGTCAGTACAAGTGAGTCACTGAAACACAACAGTCCAAGATACACACAGACACACAAATGCATTCATGCTAGGGACTTATGTAAATTGGACCTGTGTAAAAATAAATCTGCATTGTGGTTTTGCCCTACCTGACACCAAATAATGGCATAATGAACCACATCAGTTAGTGGGAAACAAACATGTGTAAATGGCAAGCCCACTGCATGGCAGCAATTACCATAAACCCCAGCCATAAAGACATCAAAACCAGCCCTGAAACCTAATTGAGCAGAACCACGGGTAACTGTAGGTTACAAAGCGCTAGGCTATGTGGCAATGTAGAAAAGCACCTCTGTCTGCACTGCACAATTCAATAAGCTGTGAAAAATGTGCTACGTTATGGTTGGAGCCCCTTCCAGTCAGACTAACATTTTGCTGTGTAAGAGGTTTTAGAGGGTTCTCGCTCTCCGCCTTGGGTGCTCTATCCCTCTCTCTCTCCATCTCTCCGTCCACAGAGAGTTTTCCACTGGCATGGGCCTCCCGCTGACAAACCATTATCCTCTCCCACCTGTTAAAACCTAACAACTCCTCAGCATTAAGGTGTGTATCTGTCATTAGTTAACTTGCCCTGGCAGAGGAGACTATTGTTATTGTAGAGAGAAGTATTTGCACAAGCCGTATCTTTGGAGAGAACCAGTATTCCTGTGGCTTTTCGCCATTCCCTGTCTGAGTGGATCCAGTTTCCCTTGGCTTGCTCCCATGCTGGTCACCTAATTCACATTTTTTAATCAGGATTTTGAATTCCCTGGAAACCTGACACCTGAAGGCCTTAGAGTGATTCTATGGAAGATCACACTGGTTCTGTGCTTGAGACATTCTGTCCAAACAACAGAGATGATATTTAGTGGTGGTTTGGTTGTTTTCTGGCAGGGGAGTGAGAGAGAGGAGAGAGAAAGAGAGAGAGAGAGAGAGAGTAGAGAGGGAGTAGGATGGAGCAAGAGAAGGAGAGCAAAGGGAGAGAAAGAGATTGAGAAAAAGAGAGGGAGAGAGGTATAAGGGCAGAGGGGGAGGAATTGCGAGGGAAAGAAGCTCTGCCTTAGCTTGGAGGTGTCAGGGGCCTGATAAGTCCTGTTTAAACATTCATTGGAACAGAATGACGTCTGTCAACAGACGCCTGGTACTCAGGTCTCTGTGATGTGAGCTGAGCCGCTAGGCAGGCAGGCACACAGCCCTGCAGGAACTATAAATCACAGACACTCGACAATGAGCATTGAGTGACACCTTTGACCCACGCAGCCAGTAGCCCTGGCACACGCATCCAAGCTAAACCATCCCTCTCCTCTCCTCGTCTCCACCGCACCATATGACAGATATCACATCCAGAACTTCCAATTCTGAACACACCGCCACATATCAAACATCAAGTCGCAACAAGTTGAAGTGATCGACTGAATTGGCGGCCTGTTATTCAGAGACTATACCAGGGCTTACTGTATACGATGGCGAGGGAGGCATGGATCTGTGACATGGTGTGTTGATTATAGCTGATTTATATATATATATATATATATATAACTCATCTAGATACAATGATTAGACATTGATTCCAGAGTGTGCATATATAACTACTATGTAGGCAAATTGTACAGTATATATATATATATATATATATATATATATATATATATATACTGTACAATAGGTACATGTAGAGTAGTTATGTAATGTGTAGTAATTTGCCTACATAGTAGTTAAAAATGCACACTCTGGAATCAATGTCTAATCATTGTATCTAGATGAGTCCCAGCCAGAACATCCTTTAAGTCAGCTAAACCACAAACTGGCTGGACAGAGTGAGAGCGCCCAGGGAAGAACTCCCACAACTCCCCTCAGACAGCTCAGTGAGATTCTCAGGAAAAGGCAGACACGGTTTAGCGATTGACTCCCACTGTTTGCCCAGAATTTTGACACTGCAACTCGAAGTCAAGATGAGAAGTTTCCCAAGGCGTCTCAGCCATACCCATCTCTGGCCTGTCCACTCCAGGGCCAAGGCAATGTCTTATGTATGACCGACACTCATCACTCATGGACGGGAGTAGTTATGCTGTATTACATAGTGGAGTGCAAGGAATAGTATGGCTGGAATGAAAACTATGTAATATTTCATCCTTAGACATAGGCCTAGGCCAGCTGTTCAGCCAAAATGAAAATGTTAACGGTCTTAATGAAAATAATAAACTATGTGAAATCTTACCAGGTAACACTACTGTAAATGCACGCACCAAAGCCTGCCATCTTATCCTCCAACAGTTAAGTGCCTAATTGGCTTTTCATCCATTTTTTTATGCATACATGTGTATTGATGTGGTCATGTATTATAGCTGCAGCTTGTTCTATGTTTGACCATGATTGTTTTTAGTGTCTGAAAATTAAATTTGTGTGGCCCACAATGTGGTTTAAAAAAAATGTGATGTTTTGTGTTATTGTACCATTGTGGAGTGATACTTAAATAAATGCTTCTAAGTTCTAAGTTTAACTCTTTCTGGGCCTATGGCTCAGTGAGTCTTATCATTGTCTTATCCTTCCGTTCAAAGGATAGATTATATTCGACTTTGTATAACAAATACGATAAGGCATAAGCTATGCATCCCGTCCCATATCTTACAGTAAAGAAAAGTCAACGTATGTTATCTGCACAGTAGTGTTTGAATTCCATTCCATCATTGAAAAGTTATCAGACTTTCACATTGAATAAAAATATATAGTTGTCAGAGTGTGTGATATGTGGGGGAGTATGTTGAGTGTAACTACATAAGACCATATGTCTTTGTTAGTTTGTTTTGTGCCAATTCTGTAGGCTTTGTTATCTTTTGACAGGATGTTGCGTGGGTGTACACCTACCGTAGCAGTAGCTCTTCTGTACCCACTCTGAGGGAGGGGGGCAAATCCATATGGTGCAATGGTTACAATGGGTGTAATCATTTGTCCCCCAAAAAAATTTCAACGGCAACCGTTTCTATTGGACAAATTAGGGTAGTTTCCTCCCTGTTTGGTTCCGTTTGGTTCCTAGTGAATGGACCCCTGGGCTTCAGGTGTGTAGGCCTAGTCTGCTATCTTGGTGCTGAGCAGGTGGCTGGGACTACAGGCAATCAGAGAGAGAGGAGGTGTTACAGGTGAGTAACATTTCTCCATATCTACTGGTTTTGATGCAAGGGCCTCTACATTACACTACTTTGATGACACAAACTAGGTTGAGGAGAGATACTTGTGTAGTGAGAGTTGTCTTCTACACTACCTCCGGAGGTAGAGGGTCTTCACACTGACAAGACTTTTCGCAAAAATACCTTCGGCTGCACATATTATTGCAATGTAAACTTGCACGACACTCGACCCGACAGTTACCCCACTCAAAGAAGGGCAGTGCAAACAGAATTTTCTCATTCAGCCAACACACAAATTGTAATAGCAGAGCATTTTCACGGCTGACATCTACAGACATTTTAAATTTTTCAAAACTTTATTGTTTTTGTTTTTACCTGAAAATGTCGCTGTAGCTTTAAATCTCAACAGATGTTTTTTTGCTTGTCTTTTAGGACTCCCCAGGAAATTATGAAAATGTTCAGTCGCAATTTGCTTTTTCATATCATGACTTCCATGATATTGATCAAATTAAGCATGGTTTGTGTGAAGGTAACTTTAATATCCCCCACCTTGCAAGCAAACTATTTGGACGGCAATTTTACTCATTATGCCGTGGGGCAAAGAGGGACATATGCAGTTTTACAGCTAGTTTCCTGCAATTCCACACATTTTGTCATAGGGTAGAGAGAAATGTTTTAAGTTTTTAATATGATATCTAAGTGAGAGTAACAAACTAAATCAATGGTGGCCCACCGGTCAGGAATTCCCAGTCAGACACTAAATTGTTTGTTCTGGCAAAGGTATTGGAGTCTCTAGTCAATAAGCAGCTTATGGCCTACCTCCAGGAAAACAATATTTTGAGTGGTATGCAATCAGGTCTCAGGTCTAGCCACATAAACGTCACAGGAACTTTGAGGGTTTTGAGTGATATTCACTGTGGCCTGGATAAGAAACTGCATTGGCATTTGACACTGTGGACCATACTGTATTGGTGCAGAGACTGAAGTGTATTGGTATTACTGGTGATGTTCTAGAGTGGTTGGTGAACAACCTGTCAAATTGAACCCAGTGTGTTAAGGCAGATAGTTGTAAGTCGGACACAGTAGATTTGTACTCGGGTGTGCCTCAAGGATCAATTGTAGGTCCCCTGTTGTTTATTATCTAGATCAACAACATTGGGAGACATATTTTAATGCACATGACACTGTTCTCTATTCAAGTGGCAGCAGTTTGGCTTTTGAAAAAGCTCTAACAGCTTTCACATCATTCAATAGAATCAATTTGAAGCTTGTTCTGAATTCCTCTAAAACAAAATGCCTGGTATTTTCCAATACTAAACACTCTAATTAATTACTACCTTGGAAGGACATTCTACAGAACAAGTCAAAATGTACAAATATCTGGGAGTTTGGGTGGATGAGAAGTTGAAACCGAAAGTTGGAACCAAGCATGGAAAAATATACTTTCACCATGTGTACGGGATGTGCACCGTCCAATGAAATGCTTCCTTGCAGGTTCTTTCTCGACAATGCAAAAACAATAAGAAATAATCCAATATAAGAATACGAACATAAAGTAAATGACTCAGTAGAATAGAATAAACATTTTACCATAAGTATAATACAGTATTAGCAATAGTAAATACGAGTCTAATAGCAGCTGTTGTGATGTGTGTGTGTGTGTGTGTGTGTGTGTGTGTGTGTGTGTGTGTGTGTGTGTGTGTGTATGTGTGTGTGTGTGTGTGCGTGCATGCGCGTGCACGTGTGTGTGTACATTATGTCTGTGTGGGTGTGTGTCTGAGAGAGTAAGTTGGTGAGTGAGTGCATGTGCGCTAAGGTGTGCAAAATCAGAGCAGGTGATGCCAGTTCAAGTGTTCAGCATTCTGATGGCTCGTAGATAGAAACTGTATCTGAGTCGTTTGGCATCAGACCTCATGCTCAACAGTAAGTTAGTGAACAGCTCGTGGCTGGGGTGTGTGGGGTCCTTGATGATGCTTCGGGACTTCCTAAGGCACCATTTCGAGTAGATGTCCTGGATGGGTCGGAACACGGTCCCAGTGATATACTGGGCCGTCTTCACCATCCACTGGACGGCCTTGCGGTCGTGGACGGTCAGTCGCCTTAGAAACAGAGGCGCTGTTGTGCCTTCTTGACAAGAGTGGTGGTGTTGTTGGTCCATGTCATGTCCTCGGTGATGTGGACACCGAGGAACAACTGCTTACTCTCTCAACTGCAGTCCCGTTGATATGGATCGAGGCGTGTTCCCTCCTCTGCTTCCTTTGTTTTGATGACGTTGAGGGAGAGGTTGTTGTCCTGGCACCACAATGCCAGTTCACTTTCTCCTCTTTATTGGCTGACTTGTCATTGTTGGTTATCAGGCCTACAACGTGGTGTCGTCAGCAAACTTGATAATGGAGTTGGTGTAATGCAATGCCACGCAGTCATGGGTGAACAGGGAGCACAGCAGAGGGCTGAGGATACACCCCGGTGAGGGTTGTTGCCAATCCTCACAGCCTGTGGTCTGCCCGTCAGAAGGTCCAGGATCCAGTTGCAGAGGGTGGTGTCCAGATCCAGGGCTCTGAGCTTGTTGTCGAGCTTGGAGGGAACAATAACGTTGAATGCTGAACTGTAGTCAATCAACTGCGTTCTGTTTATTGACTACAGGTGTTCCTCTTGTCCAGGTGCGTTCGGTGTGAATGGCATCTTCCGTGGAGCTGTATTAGCGGTAGGCAAATTGTAGAAGTTCCAGTGTGCCTGGCAAGCTGCCTTGAAGTGGGCCATGACCAGCCTCTCCAAACACTTCATGATGACCAGGGTGAGTGCGAAGGGGCGATAGTCATGTGGGCATGTCACCTTGTTTTTCTTGGACACTGGGACGATGGTTGTCTCCTTGAAGCAGGTGGGGATTACATCCTGGGACAGGGAGAGGTTGAAGAAGCCAGAGAAGACCCCCACCAGCTAGTCAGCATATACTCTGAGGACGCGTCTTGGGATGCCATCTGGGCCGGAGGCTTTGTGAGAATTCCTCAAGTCAGGCTTGGAGAGCAAAAGCATCTGGTCGTCCGGAGTAGGTAAAGTCTTCCAGGATGGCTCGAAGCGAGCATAGAATGGATGAAGCTTGTCTGGGAGGGAGGCTTCGGTGGGCACCACACAGCTGGATTTGCCTTTGTAGTCTGTAGTCCTTGCCACATGCGATCAATTCAAGTTTAAGTGTGTATTGTCTTTTTGCATCACTAATGGGTTTGCGGAGCTCGTACCTGCTTGCCTTTTATGTGTTGCGCACCACTGAGTCATAGGGGTTCATTCTGCTGACATTGAATACTGCAGTACGAGCCCTCAGCATGGTATGGATATCTCCGTTCATCCAGGGTTTTAGGTTGGGGTATCCAAGCCAATCTAAAACTCCAGGACCTGGTGTCCCTGGAAGAGTTCAAAGGACAAATAGAGGTTGTTGAGACATGTACTATAGTTGTTTCTAGATGTTACCAGATGTCACTAGTTTGCGTTGCCTTATGTAAGGAAGCATGTTGTTTTACTTCACACACACCACACACATGCCTGCATGCACACACACACACATCCACCGTTTGTTTGCTGTTGTATTTGTGCTGTTGTCAGTGTCTTCTCTCGTTTTGTTGTACTTGTTTTTTTTCCCTGCCAGAATTATTGTAGCCCTTTCCTGCAGTCAAATGACCTAGTGGCCTCATGGGTGGACCCTGTAGGTAGGCCGACATTGTAAATAAGAATTTGGTCTTAACTGACTTGCCTAGTTAAATAAAGGTTGAATAAATAAAAGGAATAAATAAAAATACTCTGTGTGACAGTGATTTAGCCCACTGCATTAAAAGGTTAATTACCTAAATACCAGTAGACAGCATTTCATTTTTGATCTGTTAGCCAAATTGAAAATGAAAGACTTTTAAAATATCCACACATTTGTGAATCATTGCATAAATCAATTGTGAAACACTATGTACAATACAGTTTTAATGAGAACTCCTGTATAGTTTGTTTTGCTATCCTTATTTTACTAATAGCAGCACTCACACATGAAGCAGGTACCACATCCAAGGTAAACAGAAAAGTTGCAAATGTGAGGTACAGTATTTCATTAATGTAAATCCACCCCAAGGCCACCATTTTTTATCCCTCAAAACATTTGTGATGATGTGGCCTTGCACAGTGTGAGCATCTAATCAAATCATGGTCTTATTCTCCCGCTCTTTCATCCATTTGATCTTCTACCTGTTACCGTTTATGCCTAAACGTTAGCTGTTATGCTCGCTGTAAGATTATTATCCCAATATTTGTAACATTATGATCAACGTCATTTTCTGATTAGGCCTATATCAGTCGTTGTGGTTAGAGATATGTGCAATCCATTCACCTTCCCAGTGATCAAAATGACATTGAAAAGACGTCTAAAATCCTAATTTTCCAGACGTTGACATCAAGTTCATTTTCGTTCCTGAATAAAAGTTGAAAAGACGTCTCTTTGGGATGTTGAAAATACATATTTTCTGGAAGTTGAAAATACATATTTTCTGGAAGTTGAAAATACATATTTTCTGGAAGTTCGGGACTTTGATAATATGTTTTTTTTTACAGACATTGAAAATACGTATTTTCATCTTAATACTTACTCTAACATGGACCAACAGGAATGGAACTTTTAGAACTTCAATCTGTGCCATTAAATATGAAAATACCAAGTTTCACTGGTTTGCATATTTTCTACTAGGTGTGGTGAGAGCAAGAGAGAGCAGAGAGCCTGCAGAGAGAGAGAGCAGGAAGACTTGTCCATTGGAGAGACTGAGAGTAAAGGCATAGTAGAGCAGGGAAGTGAGACAGATGGAGAGGCTGAGGGGGGACGTAGAGGCTGAGAGACACCAAGAGAGGAGCCATGTGCGTCCACAAGCAGTGGACCATCAGGTTTTGGATGTTGAATAAGTCTGTGGTTATTTGTAAAGTAGAGCAATTAGTCAGTTTTTATGGTGTATAGAAATTTGTCGGTTTATGATTGAAATTAATGATCTCATTTAACATGCTGTTGGGCTTGCGATGTAGATATCAGATGGATTTCAGAAGATGTCTGAATGATATGGTATGTGTCTAAAATTTCCCAAATAGAGTTGGGAGTAATTTTATATTTTTTTCTTCGACAGATATCAGCAAATCCCTGGAGGACCCACCGGTGCAGCCAGTGATAAACATGTACCCAAGAACTCTGATGGGCGACAGGAGAAGGAGCTTCAAAGCGGCCTGGTATCCACCCCTGGCTTGAATATTTTTTTAAAATCTGTTTTGTTATGCAGGCATTTTAGCCCTCCCAAAGTCTCAGACTGTATTTGATTCAAAATTGGGTTTTAACAACTGGAAGAAGCCAACTTACAAAGAGGGGGGATATGCAATTCATGCGACGTCTAAGTGGCACAAACAAGCAATGATTACATGGAGAGACTATCAGAAAGCTGTAAAAAGTTACGCAACGCTGGTCAATGCCCTAAACAAGGAAAACAACAGACAGGTTCAAGAACATTGGGACTTGTCAGGCTCTGGCCATAGAGAAGCAATAGGCTTCTCTATGTAGCTTGGTCTGAGTCTGACAGTGTCGTTCTTTTCTGTTTCTTTGTGGGTTTTGGGTGGATCTCTAATTAGAGGCAGCTGCTACCCGTTGTCTCTAATTAGGGATCCAATATATGTTGAGTCTGTCCTTCACTTGGGGTGGGTTGTTATCGATGTATGTCGCAGTCACGGTGAGTAAGTGTGTTTCTTTTCGTCCCTTCATTTGGTGTGTTTTGAACGTGACGTTAGTCGAGTAGTGTTTGTTTCTGTTCTTTAGTTCGTCAGTCGTGGTTTTGTTTATACATAGTATTTATGTCATTTCCTTACATAGTATAAATAAAAGATGACGAACTATAATCACTGCGCTGCGTCTTGGTCTCGCTATGCACCCGATCGTGACAGGACTATATTAAAACAATAGAAGTACTTCTACTTACAGCCACACAAAACATTGCGCAAAGAGGACACAATGAGTCTGCAGAGTCTGATAATAAAGGGAACCTCGTGGCAATAGCTAAGCATGACACAATTGTGGAAAAAAAGGCTGACTTCCATTCATAATGCAAAATACACAAGCAAAGGGATTCCGAACGAGGTTCTGAGTTGTTTGGCAGACATGGTTCGACGTGGTTCGAACTACAATTATAGAAGACTTGAACGACAGTGAGGTCTTTAGCACCATGGCAGACAAAACAAAAGATGTAAACAAAAAAAAGGAGCAGATATCTCTAGGACTCAGGTATTATTTCAGTGGAGCTGTCCATGAGAGCGTTCTCCACTTTGAACCGGCCGATCGACTAGATGCAGCAGGGCTTACTGACAAAATCATACACATATTAGAAAGTCATGGTCTTGACTACAAAAACAACCTAGTATGCCAAGCATATGACGGTGCTTCAGTTATGAGTGGCAAGCGTTCAGGCGTCCAGGCACGTATTAAAGAACAAGCAAAGCATGCCTTTTACATCCACTGCAGTGCACACTGTCTAAACTTAGTTTTAGTGGATACAGTCAAAGCTGTCCCTGAGGTAGGACAGTTCTTCTCCTTACTAGAAAGACGTATGTCTTCACATCTGGGTCATATGTCAAAGTGGCTTAGCCAAAAGTGGCTTAGCGTACAAAGAGAGATGTACCCAGGTGCACCTAGAGAGCTTCAGAGACTAAGCGACACTCGCTGGGCATGTCGATATATGGCTCTACATACTATTATGGATAGATTGCCTGCCATTAAGCAAATC
Source organism: Thymallus thymallus (assembly GCA_023634145.1). Classification (NCBI taxonomy): domain Eukaryota; kingdom Metazoa; phylum Chordata; class Actinopteri; order Salmoniformes; family Salmonidae; genus Thymallus; species Thymallus thymallus. The sequence continues at coordinate 12,296,058 of CM042387.1, forward strand.
CTGCAAGACATAGTCCAAGAACACAACGGTGACAGATCTGTTGAGGCACGAGGTCTGCTTGCACAGATAGATTTACAATTCATTGTGTGCCTTGTTGCATTCCATAAAGTTTCATCACTTGACCTGTCAAAGGCTGTTGATTTAGTTGAAGCCTTAGTTCAAACTTTGAACGACTACAGGGATGAGTCATTTTTTGATGACCTATGGAATAAAGTGTTGAACACAGCTGAGCAATGTGATACTGCAATACAGCCCCCTACAAAACGACCAAAAAAAGCTAAGCTCTCAATTTAATGGAGACTGTGTACTCAGTACAGTAGGTCAGAGGTCAGATTAAGAAATAGATAAAGACAGTTTTTCGTACAACCTTTTTATACTCTGTCTTAGATCAGATGCTCAATGAGCTTAACAGACGGTTCTCTAGCGAAAACTGTGACATAATGAATGGCATTCAAACTCTAAACCCCAAAAGTGATGCATTTCAAAAAGAGAAGTCCCTGTTTCCATTTAATAGAATGTATGAATCAAATATTGTGGGGTGGCAGGTAGCCGAGTGGTTAGAGTGTTGGGCCCGTAACTGAAAGGTTGCAGGATCGAATCCCCTTCCTGACAAGGTAAAAGACTGTTGCTCTGCCCCTGAACAAGTCAGTTAACCCACTGTTCCTAGGCTGTCATTGTAAATAAGAATTTGTTCTTAACTGACTTGCCTAAATAAATAAAATATTGAGGACTTGAGGCATGAACTACATCAGTTCAGAAGAATTTTACAAAGGAAAATACAGTGGCATGCAGAGACCCTCCAGTATAGTAGAGCTAGCTTCTTTAAACTGTTCAAAATAGCTGTTTCAATCCCTGTTAGTACCGCTTCTTGTGAGTTTTTCTGCACTAAAGCTGGTGAAAACGTATCTTAGGTCCACAATGTCAGATGAGAGATTAAGCAGTTTAGATGTATTAAGTATTGAGTCAAGGAGGGAAAAGGCTTTGAATCTAGATGAATTTGCTGATCCTTTTGCAAGAAACCACAAAAACCGTAGAATACAGTTGAGGTAACTGATACTGAATATGTAATGCAAACGTAAAAATGTAATGCAAATAATAAATTGTTGAATGATTATAAACATGGTATTTTGCCTATTAATGCATGCAATGCATTGAAGAAAAAGATATGACAACAATAATGTCTAATGTAACTGGCCCCTCTAACAGTACTACTGGCCCCAGCCAGGCCCCCCAAGTTGAAATGGTCTAGAACCGCCACTGCTAGCTTGGTGTGAAAACAACTAGCCTCGAGCTAGCAGGCTAGTTAAATGTCCATCCCTGCAGACAAGGTTTATGAAACTTAGTTTACATTACATGGCTCGCTAGTTATTATGCATTTTGTATTAGCGTTTTGTGGTGAATATATGAATGTCTTATCATTGATGATTAGTTACTGTGATGTATTTTTTTAAATATAATGTCACCTCTCTCTAGAAGTGAATTGGAATGACCCAATCCAGGTAGGGGTGCTGCCAACTGGTATTTATGACAGCTGGTTTCAGACCTTCAGGGTTAGAAGAAAGGACTAGCTTGCTGATTGTTATTAAACACCTGACTTCACCTGACAGTATGTTGTCCAGTGCCTTCCTCCCCTGGACTTGAAATGTTATAACAACATTGTAAGTTCTCGTCTTCCTCGTCATCATCATTGGTGTTGAAAGGCAATATCTTGTGGTTTCAGGGGAGCCCTGTTGGCGAATGTGTTCAGTGATGCCTTTATTCCTTTTAGGACTGTAAACAAACCAGGACACGTTTTAGTGGCTCGTGCGCTGGAGTTATTAACAAAAGTCTAAAATGCTCTCTTCTGTTTATGTTAAATGTGAATATCTTAAATAAACAGGCTCCGTGTAAATAAATGTCTGCACAAGAGTGGAGACACCATGGGAGTTTCTGTATCTGGAACCAGAACAGATAGGATTACTGACTGATTCTACGTTTCGACAGGCTGACAAAATGCAAACAAACAATTGTACAACATCCAGAGTCCCCATTCCACTTAAGCAACCCGCTATGGGCATAGAAAAATAGAGAGGAAGAGAGAAATAAAACACATGTTGCACACACACATTACAACCAAAATCTAATTTCCACAACTTTACAAAGCCAAATAAACAACCAAACGACATGGGTTCGTTCATAAGGGACTATGAATTACCAAGCCACTCCCCGTGTACACCGACTTTTTTTAATGGAAATCTCTAGGTGAGACAGAAATACTGTATTTCTGTGTTTTGAGGGAGATATAAATATGATTTATCTATGGACAAGTGCATGGTGAGCTTGGGTGAGGAAATACTTGTTCGATTTTATATAATAATTTTTGACCACTGCTTTTATCTCCAGCGCTGTCATTAGAAAAAAATAATTATCCTCAACGGTTGCGGCAGTGCAATTGTTTCAACCTTTTCTTGGGTTCCAGATGTCCTCCAGAAAAAGGCACACGTTGTAATCTAAGTTCCTGGGCTGCTGTCTCCCCCTATGGGTATATGTTATCATGGCATGCATGGACCAACATTTAATTTTGCCCTCCATCCCTCTCTGCAAACCAAACGTTAAAGACTGTATGGCAATTTTGAACGAGTAAAATAATACATTGTTTGGTATGGATCGAATAAATAGTATTTTATATATTTGTCATTTATCTGATGTGGCCATTTGTTTGTCGCACGTAATAGCCGTAGGGCATGGTCACCACAGACCCTTCTTGATTGTATGAAAGTATGACTTTCGATATGGGATTTCGCATGCAGACAAATTCAGTCATAATAGAAACGTTATTGGTAGACCTATTGACATTATTTGCTTTTTTTCAGCTTTCACTAGTTGAACTTTGATGGTGTGAGTAAAACACTAGTATATGATTTAAGAAAATAAAAACACATCTTTGTAAACCAAAATCAATTTCAGTATGTTAATTATTATACCTACATTAATATTGTACACAAAATGTAAAAATGTGTATGCATATGCTGTGTGGAGGGGAGGGGGGGCCGTAGGGATCAAATTCCTTCAGTTCGTTATGCTCTGTCGACCAATCACATTCGGGTATTCTCGGGTATTCTGTAGCGGCACAGTAACTCACTTATAAAGTCAGCTTGCAAAGGACTTCAGTTCAAAGCACGCACACGTTCTGGAGATACTATTTGGAGATAGACTAGAGCACTAACTCTTTTTACCTGAGAAAAGTTACAGCAAATCATCAGCTGTTGCTCGAGTGTGGAGACGCCAGCAAACAAGACCAAGTTATTATACAATATTTTAGAAAGGCATATGCATAAAGACATTCTCAAGGCTTTGTGCAGTTGACTGCCTCTTTGCAGGAGCAAATACGGTCTACTGTTACATTTTATCCACTTTTGGACATTTTCAATACTTTGGTCAAGCTTTTCTTCGTGTGTAAAGCATCTCTAGGGATCTCAACCTCAAGAGTCGTACTTTAATATTTTGTGCGTAATTGTTCGACAACATTTTTCGTATGAATCTACTCGACCCCTTCCTGAAAATGACAGACGAACAAGACAAATGTCTCTCTGACGCACCGAGCCCGAGCATGTCCGAGGACTCTGCGGGATCCCCGTGCCCTTCCGGCTCTGGCTCAGACACCGAGAACACCAGACCTTCAGAGAACGGTCTGCTGATGGGTCCGGACGGTCCTCTCGTTGAGTTCAAGAAGGACGACGATGACAAGTTCCCCGTGTGCATCCGCGACGCGGTGTCCCAGGTGCTGAAGGGCTACGACTGGACCCTGGTGCCAATGCCAGTCCGAGTGAACGGATCTAGTAAGAACAAGCCCCACGTCAAGAGACCGATGAACGCTTTTATGGTTTGGGCGCAAGCCGCTCGGAGAAAGCTGGCTGATCAGTACCCTCATCTGCATAATGCGGAGCTGAGCAAAACTCTGGGGAAACTGTGGAGGTGAGTCTCACTCCTCTCGGTCATTACTTCCAAATGTTTATTTCGAGTGTCAGCGCGTTAGTGGTCTTATTACTGAATAGTTTTATTTCATGGGCTACTCAATTCTACTTTTACTCATACATTTTACGTCGCATGTGAACTCATTACTGTGACGTTGCATAATTTAACCTTTGTAGTAAACTATTTGGTTGTCAATTGAATATTTGATTTACTCATGTATCCATTTGCCTTTTACGCACAGGCTACTCAATGAGGGAGAGAAGCGTCCGTTCGTGGAGGAGGCAGAGCGCTTGAGGGTACAGCACAAGAAAGACCACCCCGACTACAAGTACCAGCCCCGGCGAAGGAAGTCCATGAAGAACGGACAAAGCGAGTCTGAGGACGGCAGCGAGCAGACGCACATATCGCCAGGAGCGATCTTCAAGGCGCTCCAGCAAGCGGACTCTCCAGCCTCTAGCATAGGAGAAGTGCACTCCCCCGGAGAACACTCAGGTAAGAAGAGAGAAAATGCGTAGTGCCTATTGCATTGGTCTCATTCCTGTATGAAATAGATTATTTGAATGGCTGATGACTGATACTATTAGATATGTTCTCTGTGAGTTGAATTTGATATCTAGTTTCTTATTCCACTCGTGCTTGACCACTTGGAAAGCTCTTATTTTTCCTTTTCAATTAAATCCATGGGTCTGCTCTTGCGCTGAGATTTGTATTACAGAAAAATGTATTCTATATGTAACCCACCCTCTCTCTCTCAGGCCAGTCCCAAGGGCCCCCCACCCCTCCCACCACGCCTAAGACCGACATCCAGGTGGGCAAGGTGGACCTGAAGCGCGAGGGTCGCCCCTTACAGGAAGGCACAGGCCGCCAGCTCAACATCGACTTCCGGGATGTGGACATCGGCGAGCTGAGCAGCGACGTCATCTCCCACATCGATACCTTTGATGTTAACGAGTTCGACCAGTATCTGCCCCCCAACGGTCACCCAGGCGCTCCTGGCACTGCCGCTGGCCAGGTCTCCTACAACAGTACCTACGGCATCAGCAGCTCCACAGTCAGCCAGGCAGCAGGGGGCACCGCAGGGCACAGCTGGATGAACAAGAGCCAGAGTCAGCAGCAGCACTCCCTGACCACGCTGGGAAGTGGAGGGGAGCAGGGCCAGAACCAGAGGACCACCACACACATAAAGACAGAGCAGCTGAGCCCCAGCCACTACAACGATCAGCAGAGCTCCTCCCCCCCGCAGCACGTCACCTACGGCTCCTTCAACCTGCAACACTACAGCTCTTCCTCCTACCCCTCCATCACCCGCACCCAGTATGACTTTTCTGACCACCAGGGCGGCACCAACTCCTACTACAGCCACGCAGCCGGGGGCCAGGGCTCAGGGCTCTACTCCTTCAGCAGCTACATGAGCCCCAGCCAGAGGCCCATGTACACCCCCATCGCAGACACAACCGGGGTGCCCTCCGTGCCACAGACCCACAGTCCCCAGCATCACTGGGACCAGCAGCCAGTGTACACACAGCTCTCCCGGCCCTGAGGACACAGTCACCTACACACAGACTTACATAGACGGATAGATAAGAGTGGCTCACAACGTGCCTTTTTTTGTGTATTGATTAAACATATTTTGAGCATTGAGAAATCCTCTGTGAGGACTTATTAAATTGTTGATATTTTTAGTACTGTGTATGTTTTCTTAACTTTTTTTACTCTGGCAGTTTGATATTCTGGGGGATTTTAAACACGTATTTGTAGAGAAAAAGCTTTATTTTTATCCAGTTCAGCAGTAAACCACAGTAGTGCAGATACCTATTCCTATGGCCTCAATTCTCTGGTGGAATTTTTACAGGCAGTAAATCTCTATCCTTTTTTGGTTGTGTTTTTTTTTTGTTTATCTTCTTGCAGTGCATTGTGCTTATATGTGCTGTGCCATCCATCAAAATAAATTACATTTGTATTTGTGCAGTTTAGGGTTTCTCCATCAATGATTTATTATGATTATAGCACGTTCTTATAGATGTAAGAGAGGCACGCTGTGAATGGCAAGAGAATCATTTTGGACGTTATCGTTTTGTGCAGGAGATTCCAGCCTTTTGCGCCATCAGTGCCTAGCATATCAGAGGTTGGGTGATAGGATGTGTGTGTGTGTCTCAGAGTGTGTGTGGTACAGCACATACTATAGAAGAGAGAAGCCACAGCTGAGATTATACTTACCGTCTGACAGCATGTGTTTGACAGCCACAGGAAGTGCCCTTTGACCTCTTGGGCGTCCCCTGCAGTCCCCCATCACGCCAGTGTCGTTTTACAGCCCCCTGCCTGATCCACCTCTCACCCCCTCCCGCCCCCTCCCCCCTCTCAGTCTTAACCCTTTAATTTATTTATTTGCTTTATTTTATTTTCAAAGTAATTATTATTTAGCATTTTATTCTTTATTTTATATTTTATAAAACAAATTAATTTGTCTTCAAAATAAGTTACCTTCTGGATATTAAATGTCATATAAACCGGTATTTTTTTAGCCGAGGGGGTTACTTTAAAAATGATACAAACTGTAATCATCATGCTTTATTTATCTTATGTAAATGTTTCTATTTTAAATGTTTAATTTGTCATTTTTTTGCTATTTAGTTGTGTCCGGATTATTGTTAATTGTGAAGTTTGGATTCTAAACTGGAAATACGTTTTTTTATCATAATGACAAAAGTTTTACAATTAGTTTACGCTGTGGCTGCCATATTTGTGTTATTAGAGGTACCAGCATCCCTGTCTTCTCTAAGGACCTTTCTTTTGTTTATTTTTTATTTTTACATCCTGACACATACTGTACTATCTCAGTACTGATGTTTCTTTCTAGTGCATCTGAACAAATTGTCATTTTCTTCAGCTAGCTTAACATGTTACTGTACTGTCTTAAAAAAGAAGCTTAACTTTTGTATTGTATTTGCAATAAAAGAGAAAATACTCTAGAAACAAAATGGTTGTTGATATTTTATTGCACAAAACATAACGTACTTTTCGAATAGGGTGGACAAGGAATCTCTAGTTATATGGATAAACAACAAGCTTCAATAACACCTCTATAAGTTTGAATTCATAACACTTAAACCAACCCAATATCAACCTCGTCATTTTACTGTTTAGTCAAATTGAGACAGAGAGGTAGACGGAAAAAGTTAAAGAGAGAGCCTGAAAGAAGGCAGTTCTCTTAGAAGCCTTATTTTTGTCATTTATTTTCTCGTTCTTTCTCTTCCGTCAGCTGGAGCAACAGGGGGTCCCTCCTCCCTCCAGTATGCATGTTGGAAGGCTCTGGAGCTTTACTGGGAGAGGCTACTCTTCAGAAAAACATTAAAACCGTGCAAACGTTTTTCTATTTTAAAGCAGGGGACTTTGCTTCCCTACCAGCAAAGCTCTCTTTAAAGATTTTCAGCGCTGCCACCTTTTAAAGGTCAACTCAAGGAAATATTTACAAGCTTCACAACACCACGGGACCAATTTTCCTATTCTCTATTACTATGAATCACACCTTTTGGAAGCTATTGTGATTGTTGAAACCACAGTTTTATAGTATGGACACAGGGCATAGAAGGACCATAAAATATGACTTGTTTCAGGAAACTAGGCGAATGTCTCGAGTCACAACTTTCATGTGCCTTAATAACAAACTTCTATGCCATCTGTAAATACAAATAAAACAGTTAAATTACAAGCCTTGGTTTAGCCAAGGAAAAAGACAGGAGCCTTCCCGCTATCCATGATTGGCTGAGATAATGGATAGGGCTGGACATGCCGAGAGATGAGGTTGGATTAGTCTTCCATGTAGCAGCACGCTTCTGTCTATAACAAAGGGCTGCTCAATATGTGTAGGTAATCCTTTATAATGCAGCTTTTTTGAAAGATATCACAAATATCTGCAAAAGTGTTGCTATCTACTTTCTGGAGAACAGAGTTCTCCAGAAGCAGCACTCCCTGACCACGCTGCCCGGTGGATCCAGAGTGTGATAGCTAAGGAGATGGAGAAAAATCTGTCTTTTAATTGCAAAATATGCGGAGGGATTCGAAAAGAGAACACACATAAGGCTGTTGAATAAAACACCTGTCTCAGGATTACATCTTCAAACTAAGGGCAACCATGGCATCCGTGACAGAGAGGAATAAGCGTTCATCCATGTATATGTGTAAGAGAGTCTAGCTAGCTACATTTTTTGATATTATTAGAACGTTTTTTTTTTTCATTGCAAGTTAAAGCGTACTATTAGCTAACCAGCTAATGTTAGCTGGCTGTCTCACTAGCTAATGTTACATGTATGATCTGAGTAGTAATATTATTTGTATCTCAGAGCCATTTGCATTGCTAGCTATAGCCTAATGTTAGCTAGCTAACATTGAATCTAGTTGGTTAGCTACCTGCAGATTCATGCAAGGTAATAACGTTATGAGCTAGCTAGCTACATGTCTAAACAAAATACTCCACAATGCAAGGTACCGTTTCACTGTACCATTATTAACTTTCAAAGCAGAATTACTTTCCCATTGTTCCTTAACTGTAGTTGTTTTTGATCTGAATTCCACATGGCTTGGGTTAGAGAAGTGAGAGTGACAGTGACGGTGTATTGTATCCTTTTAGGCATAATAGAAACATTCATCAAGGTGTGAGAGAAAGATGTCACTTGCTGAAGTAAAACTACCACTGTAGCTGTTTATAGAAGTGAAGTATCCACTTCCCCTTGTATGTCATGTATTTACCTTATTCTTTAACTGTCAATGACAATTACATACAGTCATTATCACCATATCATATGATCTGGCTGTACACCTAGTTCATTGGCTGATCAAGGTGGGAGGAGGATATCTAGCACCTGTTTCCAGTGATCCGATTGGAAGACATCAGTTTGGCACCTTGGAATCGATTCCTAGACAGGAAGGAAAGAGGGGGAGGCAGAGAAGAGAAGAGAGAAACTGAGCATTAGGGAGGGAAAGAGAGGCTGAGAGATGACTTCAGATGCAAGCAGCAGCGGGATCCATCTGAAATAGCCATCAGTATCCCAGCTCTTCTAATGGGGAAATGGTAGCACTTAGGAGTGGACAGATGACATGTTTCACATGGAAGTTTTCCCCGCCAGTGTGCTCCCAGGCCAAGTCACATGCTGGGGTGTAGGCTCAGTCCCAGCAGTGCACTGAATTAAAATGAACGCTCTCGCCCTATGACAAGATGTGTTGCTAAGCATCATCCTCAACCCATCAACCTATCCTGTATGGCTCAGTTGGTAGAGCACGGGGCTTGCGTTACAGGGTGGACTTCAGCTCTTCTATGAATTGAATTCTCACTGATCTTTGCATGATCTCACAAATAATTGTGATTGCTGATTGCCATTAATTGATTGCATGTGTGCTGTGACTTGGAGATTTGCTCCTGCTCTATCTCCTGCTCCATCTCCTGCTCCACCTCCTGCTCCACCTCCTGCTCCATCTCCTGCTCCTGCTCCAACACCTGCTCCATCTCCTGCTCTTCCTCCTGCTCCTTTTCCTGTTCCTGCTCCATGTCCTGCTCCTTCTCATCTCCTGCTCCTGCTCCATCTCCTGGTCCATCTCCTTCTCCATCTCCTGCTCCATCTCCTGCTCCATCTCCTGCTCCATCTCCTGCTCCATCTCCTGCTCCATCTCCATCTCCTGCTCCATCTCCTGCTCATGCTCCATCTCCTGCTCATGCTCCTGCTCCATTTCCTGCTCCTGCTCCATTTCCTGCTCCAGCTTATAAACCCAGTTACAGTATGTTTTCTATCCTCCCCATGGCAATGTGTAGAATTGCAGGAAATTAACTTAAATGTCTCTCTACTGTCAAGGGGGGGTCACTAATGTTTAGCTGTGCGGTGGAGGGCCCCCCAACCAAATCTCACTGGGGGCCCCACACTAGAGGTGGCCCTGCCTAACAGTGTTTTTTTTTGTTTAACCTTTATTTTACTAGGCAAGTCAATTAAGAACAAATTCTTATTTACAATGATGGCCTACACCAGCCAAACCCGGACCAATTGTGCGCCACCCTATGGGACTCCCAGGTCTAAATAAAAGCCTGTTACTGATTGCCATAAGATACCCTATATACCATGATACTGGGGACTGAGGGACCACAACAGTTCCTGTTTACTATAGGATCTCTGGCTGGGTTTGAAACGATCCCAATGCACCTATTGGTGGTGGATGGGATTAGTTACCCCCTTAAAAAGTAAAATGTTTTGAGACAGAAAATGCAATCTTAAATGCTATCCATTATGATGGATAAGCGTGTGCAGCATTTAACTGGCACATAGACACACAAACCTTCTCTCAATATTTATGACTGGACTAAGTCCTACAATTACCACATTTCCGAGTTATGCGCCAACTGAGCGAAGCACACGATGGACTGGGTGAGGACCAGACCCCAGGCTTGCAGCGGCGGAAGCAGGGACAACGGGTTTGGAGTGGCTCAATCCGTGAGCAGTTTTCCCAAGAGAAGTCCATTAATATTCAGAACAGACGTCTCTATGGGAATCTGTCCCCTCCGAGCCCAATGGGTGGTCCTTTTTAAATGCAAAATACCACACTAAAAGAGAACCTGGCAACTTCCAACCCTCAGCTTTAGAATGCACAAATAGATACGTGATTGGTTTCGTTTGGGAGAAATAGCAACAGAAATGGGGAAGTTAATTTATTTATTGAAGAGCGTTTGATTGTGTGTGGGTGTGTGTGTTTACATTCGTGTGTATTAAAGGTGTGTATGTATGAGAAAGTTTACAAATCAAGAAAATGACCCAATCAAATAAACAATCACCATTCCATGGCCTCCTTGCTGCTGAAAATAAACACAATACCATACCCCAGTCAGAAGTCAACTCATTAACAACAATGGTAAGAAGCATTTGCTAATTTACTAACAACACTCGGGGCAAACTTGTTTGCTTATGTTGGTGCGCAAATGCCCACTGTATGAAAATCACATCGACTTTATGATGCTCTTCGGCGGCATTACTTACTGCGACTCCGTTCAGTTCTCATTCTCCAAATGTTCCCTCGTCCCCCATACGCCCCGTCCTCTTAACATCTAACCCCTCTGTCTCGGGTACGTTCACCCCACTGCCCCCTCACTACAGCAGCCCACTGTCATTGCTCCTATGGACCAGCACAAGTGGGACGATTTGACCCCTTCGTGACCCCCCCCAACCCCCCCCCCCCCCCTATTTCCTCTCCTTTCAAACTGCCTGGCCTCCAGAAAGCCGTGCCTGGGCACAGAGGAAACTGTACATCAATAAGGACCGGTGAGCCAGGCTTTTTTTTACTACACTTCACACAGAGGCCGATGGAGAGGGCAGATGGTCCCCCCTGGCAACAGACGCCCACACGAGCCAGGAACAGTAGCCTATATAGACCCTAGCCTGGATATTGTGAGGTCCATCAGGTGCTAGGCCTCTTTGTCTGGGCTCTTACACAAGTGGGAGGATTTATAGTATCTTTATCTTTTCTCTCTGTTTCTTAGGGTGGTCTTGGTGCATACAATGCGGCTCGGAACATCCCTGCTTGCCACAGATCCAACATCCTAAACTGCTATTCCACCTTCTTGGTTGGTGAGATGCAGTGGCACTCTATTGTATCTTAAATTGGACCCTTGTTGGAACCCACCTCAAAGGGCCAGTAGGGGCTGATCTCTAATATATTTTCTATTTTTAAAAGTGTGGACCAACCTGGTGCCTCATCTGAGAAAGGCCCATTGCCTGTAGACTGCAGTAGGGTCATGGTCTGAATGTGATCCACAGCTTAAATGACGTCACACTCTCATCTCTGTAAAAACAAACATCCCCATCCCCACATTGACAGCAGGCCCAATCAACAGCCACCAGCCACCAGTTACCTTCTCCCATCTCCATATCCCATTACCACCAATCTCCTCAGACAGCCTCAGATTATAGGCCCCTAAGTATGATTATATTTAAATGCATGCTATCATTTGGTCTGCATGGGCAGGAATAACACCTTTGGCTGAGTAAATAGACATAGAGAATGGCTGAGCCCCCCTGTAACTTAAACCATAGGGGGACTTTAGCTCGGTGGTGGGCTAGGCTACGCTTATTTAGAGAGCCCTGGAGTAATGCAGAGACCATGGCTGTGGCAGGCCTGGAGGGGGAGGGCTCTATTGTGTGTGTGTGTGTGTGTGGGGGGGGGGGGGGGGGGGGGGGTTGGTGATGCTTAAAGTCCAACAGAGACCATGTCATTCTCTTCTGAGGAGTTTTGCCAGCTTCAAACGGAACATGATACCTAGCTACTGTACCAGGAAGTTAGCTAGCTACTGTTCCTAGAAGTTAGCTAGCTAGTGCACCAGGAAGTTAGATATAGTGTACCAGGAAGTTAGCTAGCTACTGTACCAGGAAGTTAGCTAGCTAGTGCACCAGGCAGTTAGATATAGTGTACCAGGAAGTTAGCTAGCTACTGTACCTGGAAGTTCTAAACCCACCTCCCTGTTTCTCTGTATAAATGGCATTCAGACAAAACTTGAGAGAGGAATTAACTTTTTTGAATTTACTTTTCTGTCTTGGGTCCTAGTTCCATGTCCAGAAAGACAGTTCAGAGGTTAGTCAGAAGATAGCTTTATGGTGCAGTGTGAGAGGAGGGTTGAGGAGGGCTCCTGGGGCTCTGAATATTTGGGCGAGTGTCTAACACCATGACAGGCGCTGGGGTTTTTATGTGCGTTTGGGGTGAAGACAAATGGTCAATGGTAAATATCCATGAGTTATTTCACAGTGACCCAGCATTTCCCAGAAGACAGTCAGAGCAGCGACCTGGCAGTGCACTCCCTCTCCCAGGACTGGAGTTTATGAAGAGGAACGGTACACACACACACACACACATTATCTCTCCCTCTCTTGCTGTCGCTTTCTTTCTTTCTATCGCACTCTCTCTCTCGCCAAATCTTACTTTACTCTTACTTACTTACTTACTTACTTACTTACTTACTTACTTACTTACTTACTTACTTACTTACTTACTTACTTACTCACTCTTGCTTTCATCCCTAATCTATTTCTTATACTTACAGTTCTTTTGGGGCTTTTCCTCTTCTACCCAAATTCCACCCACCTACAACATCCTCCAACACCCTTCCCCCTTCATACATACATCCACACGTGCACTTACAGACAGTCACACACAAACTCAGCCACCACATGAAACCATGGTGCTGCCCTAATAGATGGGCTTTGGTTTGGACTCTGACAGCTCCTATACATCACCATGGGTTGAACCCAGCCTGTGTGGCTCTGGTTAGCCAGATGTAGCCTCTAGATCAGTACTACATCTGTTGGTTCTGCTCACCACCTGGTGTACTGTGCTGCACAGGGGGCCCCAGCAGAGAAGTGTGTGTGTGTGTGTGTGTGTGTCTGTGTGTGGTGGAGGGTGGTGGTATCTAAACGTTGTTATCGTATCTATGGTATCTTGTAGCGTTCAGCCTATGAGTTGCACACACATCGATCAAACCACACCGAGTTATCACACTAGCACACGCCAGCCCTTCAAAGGAGCTTATCACCGGCATCGCTATCATACAACAACTGTACAGGGCTCTGAATCATGCTGGGGTAATTAGTTAAGGTCTTTTAGAGTGAGTAAGGATATGTCAGAGAATGACTGGAATACTGGTTAGCAGGCCAACATGTCTTCAGATAAGACATTAGCCAAAGCATGCAGCACTCTGTCATCTTTGTAATGTGTCTTTGATTGTTATTTGCTGTAGTTTCAGGAAATGACACCAATGGTGAGGTTATAGAGAAATGCCTCTCTTGTTCAATCCAAACCTTCAATGCCCTCTAAAGCTATGATGCACCAAAAAACTATTCTCAAATACATTTATATTGTTATTTCAACACTTGACATTACTAGAGTGATGTGATGCCGGGGTAGTTGATCATTCCTCTGGTCCGACTCCACTCTCTCAGTCTCACGAAAGGGACATGTCACATGGGAGAAGACGGTCCCAATGGCACAGAGAGAGCCAGGGACTGCAAGATTGAAAAAAAAACGAGATGTGTGAGAAACTGAGCTTGTTAGGGTCTGCCAATGTGGCTTAAGCGGATGGCTCTGTTTTTTACATTGAGGCATGAAGTTGAGATAGAGAGAGAGAGAGAGAGAGAGATGACTTTATACTGTCCTGTGGAAGTTTTCACAACATTGCGTCATATTACAACAAAAAAGCAACTAAACTCTACAGCTACTACTATTGGCCTGCAAACAATCTGAGGGCCTGGGAAAGGGCTGACTTCCACTGGGACGGTGGTTGACTGGGGGACCTGAGCAAAACCACCTATCTGTGAGGTGTCAACAAACCAGGGGTTGGAACCAAAATCCTCTTCCAATCGTTTTGTTTTGAACTGGGGTAGAATCAGAAAAATTCTGAACTGGTTCAAAACCCCCCAAAAGTACCATTTCTCTATAACCTGTTTACATTGTTCCTTTTTAACCTGTAAAATCAACTGGTTTTTTTACATTTAGCTCATGAAATGACTTCATCAAACAGTGCGGATAGAGCAGGTAAGCTAATTGTTTACTTGCATAACGGTAGACAAGCGTAGCCTACAAATGTAGGATCTTAATTTAATCACTCTTGTGTTGCTAAGAATTTTCCTGCACGGCAGGAAATACAAACTTGTAGTGTATTTGATGTTTAAAAAGGCTTCTAAAGTTTGTAATTTCCACTTTAAAATGTCAGACTTGATTTGCCCTAACAGAAAAATGTATCAAGCACTACAAAAAATGTCCATTAATTATAATCCACATAGCCTGTTGCTGCAGGGTTATTTTCTTTCAGTAACAAACTGCCTCAAATTAAGATCCTACATCTGTATGGCGCAAAATAATGTCTGTCTGTCTGTCTGTCTGTCTGTCTGTCTGCATTCTTCCCCTCCTTTTCCCTCTATCCACTCGACTATCCCCATGCATCAACCATATCCCCCTCATCTTCCCCCTCTGTCTCTCTCCCTCTCTCCCTCTCTCTCCCTTTCTCAATATCTCTCTATCCTTCTCCTCTTTTCCTCTCTCTCTCCTGCTCATCTCCCTTTCTTCTTCTCCTCTACCCCTCTCCCTCTACCCTTGTAGGCTCATATTGCTGACCTCAGCCCTCCTGGTACTGTTTGTAATTTGACCTTAACGATTGCAGCCGCGGCAGCGCAGGCAGGCACCGCAGCAGTAACATTTGGTCACCAGATTCCCCTCTCCCTTCCCCCCCCTCTCTGCCTTTCTCTCCGCTCACAGAGTTCACTTAGCACAGAGAGAAATTGGTGACGATGGGAGAAAGAAGAGATTGGGTTAAACTGTGTTTGAGGACGTGATCAGCGGGGGGTCTCAGTCACACGGTTACTTAATCAGACCACATCCAGGTGGAAAGGTGATAAGACAGACATGAGTAGGAAAACACGCCAAAACCGAGAGAGAAACCCTGGGAGTGAGTGGGAGAAGGACAGTTTGAGAGGGAGGAGAAACGGAGAGATAGAACGGAAGAGACGAGAGATAGAACGGAAGAGACAAGAGATAGAAAGGAAGAGATGAGAGATAGAAAGGAAGAGACGAGAGATAGAAAGGAAGAGACGAGAGATAGAAAGGAAGAGACGAGAGATAGAAAGGAAGAGACGAGAGATAGAAAGGAAGAGACGAGAGATAGAAAGGAAGAGACGAGAGATTCTCCCCACAGGAATAATATCTACCATCCCTGCTTAGGGTGGAAGGAGGGGCTGCCGGGAGGAAAAAAGACAAGTCATACTGTTGCAATCTTATCTCGTTGTCATTTAACTGCATCCTGCTGTCTCTTCCACCTCCTCCTGCAACGTGTGTAGAACGCATCCCTCACTACTTAGCTTTCCACACACCAAGGAGATCCTTATAATCTACAAGAAGGACTTATAACACTGTAGGTCTCAGAACACCTCCGATATAGAATCCAATACAGACAATTCAGCAATTAAACGACTCTCGTACATGTACCAGTAATGTCTGAAGCTGGTAGCAACAGGTCAGCTGACAAAACACAGCATAGAGTGTTTAGGACATGAGGGATGGGGGGTACTTTCAAAGTTACGTACAACGGGTTTCACCGCGCAGCTGGATGGAATTTAGCTAACGTTAACAGTTAGGTAGGTAGCTGATAGCATGATGGACATTACAAAGTGGCTTCACCAGCACACAACGTCAGCATCAGATCAAAGCGGCGGGGAGGGGGAGAAGTCTGCCACCGAGGCCAAGGCCACTGAGCCGATGCTAACCACAGAGGCAAGGCCACCGACCACAGCAGCACAGGCACCTGCGCAACCGTCTTGCAGCCTGGTGACATAGGAGGTCACCAATCCGAGGGGGGACCTGCAGCCGCCCAGAGCGAACCTAGCAGGGCTTGCATTTTTTTGTTATTTGCTAGCTTTTGGAAATGCGTGGCAAATGTCAGAAATAGGCGTAGACGTGATTTACTTTATTGGCGTTGCAGCCAAGTCTACTGCTTGATTTCTGTGATGTGATTGGATTGGAAATGTTTGGTTTATAATAAAATCAGATAGTTTTTAGTGTTGTTGTATATGGTAACAGAGGTTCTTTGCATTACATTGATGAGGGTGGGCAGACCTTGACCAATGGTTGAGTAACGATGTAGCTATAGTGTTGCCATAAACACCTTGTTGCTTTGGAATACTCATTTCTCTGTTATAAGCAGCGTAGTACAGCACTCTTGTGGGAAGACGGCTTGGTAACTGTGTCCAAGCTGCATTGTACCGATAAGTCGTGGTAGTGCATTGTACATTTTGTTTGCTTTCCGCGATTGGAAATGCATTGTATCGGCATGGGGAATGTTATTACGGTAATTAGCAACTGTTTTGCATTGCATTGATGGGTATTGTGCTGTAGCTGTGTACTAGCGTTGTCATAATTTCTCATTTCTCGAGCCGGTTATGAATAGTCCATGTTTGTAAAGCGGTGCAGTAGCCTGTGTTCTTGCGGCAAAACAGCCGTGCCTGGCTGCAAATACATTGTGTGTAATTGTACTATCGATTATTATCCATCCTGTGTTATCAGCAAGCGAAAATAGTTCTGCTCCCTTAGTCATGTCTTATGCCCCCTTGCTGAGTTAATGCTGCCGCCGGGCCTGGAGGGGGGTAGAGGAATTCAGGGGCAAAGTGACCTCAACTCCCCCTGTCAGGAAACCCCTGGTCCCCTTGAGTGGAAATCAGAGCATTCATCCCCCTCCACTGCATGTTGGGGTGGGATCCCCCTGTCTCCCACTCCCTTCCAGAGCCCCTCAGAGTATCTAACCCCCCCCCCCCCCCCCCCCCATGCTCCCATATAACCATTAAAGGGGCCAATGATGTAATCAAGTGCTCATTTGTCATTGTGAGTGACAGGTGCCGGCGCACAGGGCGGCCAGTAGCTGAAGGCCTGAACGTCTTGATTCAATTTCGCTAGTCTAAGGGGCCCCCTATAATCAGCAGACACAGAAACACACACACAGGAACACACACGCCATCCCAACATGACATCATAGGAAAACGTCATTCTGTCAAATTTGAGCAAAATGCTAGGCATCAACCAATTGAAGGGTATGTCAATTGGCCATGATCCCAGCAGGCGTTGCTGTGCCAATGGGAAAAGATGAGCGTCAACCACTTGAAGCTTATGTTAATACATTTCATTCAATGGTAAAAGAAGAGTGTCACAAGA
This sequence comes from Thymallus thymallus, assembly GCA_023634145.1. Classification (NCBI taxonomy): domain Eukaryota; kingdom Metazoa; phylum Chordata; class Actinopteri; order Salmoniformes; family Salmonidae; genus Thymallus; species Thymallus thymallus. Next base: position 12,313,728 of record CM042387.1, read on the forward strand.
TTGACGCTTATGTCAATACATCACAGTCAATAGGGAAAGATAAGTGTCAACCTGACGCTTATGTCAATACATTGCATTCAATGGGGAAAGATGACTGCCAGACATATTAGTGTGACAGGAAGAAGGCTGTAGCCGCTACGCCATCTTGTTGAACGACACATACATATAAATACACCTAAACATTAACAAAGAACAGGTTCTAAACAGGGGTGGAGCATAGAAATAACAAGTCAGATATTTCAATAGAAAGCTTATTTTAATTCTCTGTAGCAAGGCAAGCAGCAGCCATGATCTTGAGATCACCCTAAATATTCCACAACAATAAATCATCTGAGCGCTCCGCACATATTAACCATTATCTTCAGCGCTATCACTCGAACAACAAGCTATCCAATAAGATTCAATAGAATAAAGTGCATACAGTTGGATGGCATGCTGCAGGGAGAAGGAAAGCGGATCTGGAGGGAGATGGGCACACACGCTGCCAGCACACTTATAAACTTGTTAATGGTATTTGGATTAGGCCACACCCAGTGGTGTAAAGTAAAAATACTTTAAAGTACTATGTCGTTTTTTGGGGTATCTATACTATTTATATTTTTAACTTTTACTTTTACACCAATACATCCTAAAGAAAACTTTTTTTTTTTTTTACTCCACACATTTTCCCAAACATCCATGTACATTTCGAATGCTTAGCAGACGTAGGACAGGAAAACGGTCCAATTCACACAACAGAACATCCCTGGTCATCCCTACTGCCTCTGATCTGGCGGACTCACTAAACACAAATGCTTTGCTTGAAAATTATGTCTGTGTGCTGGAGTGGGCCCCTGCCTATCAGTAAATACAATTTTCAAAAATAATCGTGCCATCTGGTTTGTTTATATTTTAGCAATTACATTTACCTTTGATTCTTAAGTATATTAAAAACAAAATACTTTTAGACTTTTACTCAAGTAGTATTTTACTGGGAGACATTCACTTTTAAAGTATGACAATTGGGTACTTTTTCAACAACATCCCCACTCTCATCCTCCCAGAGCACACCAACCTGTAAACGGATAAAAAGGATCTGCTGAACACAGGAAATGTATACACAAAACCCAACCCCACAATGAAGTGACGCATATCACATTAGTTACATACCACTGACTGATCTAGCCTTCAATCATAGATTAATTGTGAATCTGATAGAACTCTTACAGGTTTTGTCGAGAACCAGAGCATGCACTTTTATACAAAGACACCAAAGAGTTGAAGAATTAGAAACATTTCTATTGCAAGTCCATTTCAGGGATAATTTCCATGTCAGGTCCACACAGTTAGGGAATTCAATTAGGAGTGAGTGTAGGCAGAGTCTAGTTAACCAGGCTATAGGCAGAGATGGGTTCCCGCAGTTTGATTGGTCGGTGGTAGGCCCAGGTCTACAGCCTTGTCTGATGCTGTGCTGGGAGACAGTAGCACACTGAGACACATCTGTCTCTGTCACACACAGAATGCAGAGCACACTGCATCTGGTCTACTTTGTACAGAATGTATCCAAAACTGTGAGGTGGTATTTTGTTGAGAGATATACAGTACCAGTCAAAAGTTTGGACATAGCTACTCATCCCAGGGTTCTTCTCTATACCACATATGGAACAATATAGTAACCAAAAAAGTGTTAAACAAATCAAAATATATTTTATATTTGAGATTCTTGAAAGTAGCCACCCTTTGCCTTGATGACAGCTTTGCACACTCCTGGGATTCTCTCAACCAGCTTCATGAGGTAGTCACCTGAAAGTTAACTTGTGAATTTTCTTTCCTTCTTAATGCGTTTGAGACAATCATTTGTGTTGTGACAAGGTAAGGGTGGTATACAGAAGATAGCCCTATTTGGTAAAAGACCAAGTCCATATTATGGCAAGAACAGCTCAAATAAGCAAAGAGAAACGACAGTCCATCATTACTTTAAGACATGGCCAGTTATTTTGGAAAATGTCAAGAACTTTGGCAGTTTCTTCAAGTGCAGCCGCAAAACCATCAAGCTCTATGATGAAACTGGCTCTCATGAGGACCACCAGAGGAAAGGAGTTACCTCTGCTGCAGAGGATAAGTTCATTAGAGTTACCAGCCTCAGAATAAATAAATGCTTCACAGAGTTCAAGTAACAGACACATCTCAACATCAACTGTTCAGAGGAGACTGCATGAATCAGGCCTTCATGGTCGAATTTCTGCAAAGAAACAACTTCTAAAGGACACCAATAAGAAGAAGAGACTTGCTTGGGCCAAGAAACAAGAGCAATGGACATTAGATTTTTGTGAGACGCAGAGTAGGTAAACAGATGACTTATGCATGTGTGGTTCCCACCGTGAAGCATGGAGGAGGAGGTGTGATGGTGTGGGGATGCTTTGCTGGTGACACTATCTGTGATTTATTTAGAATACAAGGCACACTTAACCAGCATGGTTACCACAGCATTCTGCAACGATACCCCATCTCATCTGGTTTGCGCTTAGTGGGACTATCATTTGTTTTTCAACAGGACCCAACACACCTCCAGGCTGTGTAAGGGCTATTTGACCAATAAGGAGAGTAATGGAGTTCTGCATCAGATGACCTGGCCTCCACAATCACCTGACCTCAACCCAATTGATATGGTTTGGGATGAGTTGGACCGTAGAGTGAAAGAAAAGCAGCCAACAAGTGCTCAGCATATGTGGGAACTCCTTCAAGACTGTTGGAAAAGCATTCCAGGTGAAGCTGTTTGAGAGTATGCCAAGAGTGTGCAAATCTGTCATCAAGGCAAAGGGATTTGTTGAACACTTTTTTGATTACTATGTGTTATTTCATAGTTTTGATGTCTTCACTATTATTGTACAATGTAGAAAATAGTAAAAATAAAGAAAAACCATTGAATGACTGGTACTGTAGGTTTTCTTGAAAGTGATATTTTAGTTTTTGTACTGGTAGCACGCAACACTTACACAATTACACTGGCATACACACACATACAAAACGCATATAACAGTTTCTATAACTGATTCAGGTGACTTGAAAATGCCTACGTTCACTGAAGAATTTCAGGAAACATGAGTCGAAATGGGGATACATCACACAATCACACAGACAATCAATCAAACTTCAAGCAATCCAAGCTGTCAAATCAGACATGAGTCGTTAATCATACATGACGCTGTACTTTATGGATGTGTTGGTCCCCCTGGTCTTCTTGTAGCAGAGGTACCAGGGGCCCTGTGGGACCTGATGGTGGCCCCACCACTGGGCCCTGGGAGCCTGTCATATGTTGAACCCTGGGGGTCACGGAGGAGGCAGAGCCTTCCGTCACACGTCCGCAAGCTACGGCATGCTGTGAGGGCCATTCATCAACGTCAGACCTCCCTCCTATCCTCTGTTCATCCTCTCCATCCTTCACTGTCTCTCTGTCTCTATCCTTCTTTCACAGCCACTCATACGTCCATTAAACTCTCCACCGCTCCTTCAATCACTTGTTTGGCTTTCTCTCTCTGTGTGGGCAGCATCTCTCGATCTATCACCTCGGCTGTCATCTTTGTTCATGTTCAATGTGGGACTATTCAAATATATAACATCACTTCCTTATAATCAAGAAATAACCCAAATGGACATTATCTTCCACTCAAAGAACTGCACACCAAACACTTAATAGCTAGCAAGCTCTCATCATGTCAAGAGATGGGGTTTCTAAGGTCCCACATTTGACCTTCAATCTCCCTCAGAGAGAGACCACTGACACAGGCCACTATGAGCAGTGCCCGGTTATGTTAAACAACAACAAGACAGACATACTTTAAATCTGTCCTTGTGTTTTCACTGATGACATATGAAATACGGAGGGTCAAGATCTCTGACCTATGCCCCAAGGTCATTGTGATTACATCGTTACAAGCATCCTGTCATTTACCATACACCATGATAACATCCTGATGGCGTCACCAACCAAACCATCCATCTATCCATCAGATGATTGTTCCAGCATTATTGTGGTGATGGTGATTGCGCAGTGCTGTGGACTGGTGATGTTGTCTTGATTGTGATGAGAACTTGATTATAGTGAGTGGTGCTGGCTGTAATTGTGCAGTCCACTGACCCTGAGGACAGTGAATTAAAGTCTACTCAGTCAGCCATGATGATGAGGGTTCACATCCAGCCCCAAAACCTGATTACCGGTCAACCTGCTGACCCCTGATCACAAACCGAGGCGAACCGTGGCGAGGTAGAGCAGCTTCCTCTTCCTCATCCTTCCTCCCTCTCCTTCCTGAGATGTTTCCTTTCTCTGGTCTTCTTTCTCCTCTTCCTCCTCCTCATCCTTCTCTTCACCTTCCCCTTTCTCCATTATCTTCATCTTCTCTCTTGCTAGTGCACACAATCCCTCCCTCCTGCCATCTCCACTTCCTCCCCTTTCCCACTCCCCTCTCTCCTTGGTCCCCCTTTTCCCTCCCCCTCTTTCCCCTCTCTCCTTGGTGCAAGCTCCTATCTACACAATCCCCATGCCCTCTCCCCCAACTACCCAACTCCCTCTCCCCTTCTCCCCCAGCCATGACTCCCTTTCCATCTAATTGCGTCTGCATCACTGACTTTCAGAGGACATGCTGACAGTTGTAGATGTAATATTTGGGGAGGGGGTGATGGTGGCCCCCTACCCCCCTCCCCGCCAGCTCAGTGTGCCCCCTGCCAGAGCCAGCGTCTGACTGATCACTTCCATATGGGCCCTGGTCACTGTTCCAGACAAGTTAACCTTAGATACACATACACACATTTCTACACACACACACACACACACACACACACACACACACACACACACACACACACACACAAACACACACACACACACACACACACATACACATGTACAATTAAGACGCACACTCACTGGGTCTTGACTTTCTGGACATAACTCAGCTATTAACTTGGCTAATGGCACTACCCTCCACTGACGGGAGGGAACCAATCTAGGAGATTAAACTGAGATGTGATTGCAAGCCACACTGCTCTAACTATCATTGGATTATAATTGGATTATAATGCTCATACAGTAGATATTAACACAATAAATCCCATAAACCATCTCTGCCCCAAACCTTATATCCCCATTCCCCACTCCATATAACATTACAGACACCCATGGGCAGCCCTCTCTATGACAAACAAGAATACTCCCAAAGCAAATAAAATATCAGCTTCATCCCCTCCCAACTCACTGCTTAGAACAAATACTTCCGCCCCAAAGCCCCTTGACCAATAAAAACAAAGAATCTGGACAGTGGTGGAGTCTTTGATAACTGGATACACCACCCGGTCTTGCTCCAAGCTCCCCCATGGGCAAGTTGGAGGGGAGGAGGAGCGATGCCGAGATTAATAGAATTCCGTAGGTGGTGTTGGTTTTTGTGGAAGTGTAAACTGAACCCCTCTGGGCTTTCCTTAGGAGGAACTGGACTACACCCCGCCAACGGACGTTTCCAACTACTCTGAAAATCTGTGTGAAGTGAAAGCGCATGGAAATAAATACAAATCCCCCATGATCCTCAGTGCATTATACCTCTCTAATTACAGTGTTTTGCGCAATAAACTCCTCCTTTCCTCCGACTGGCTTTCCCCCTAGCCCAGCGCCTGTCCACTCCGCCCTGACTCTTCTGTGCCTCTTTTCACCAGCTGTAGATGTAAGTGGGTCCTTACTGTGGGCCAAATGGCCTGTTTGCCTTTAGTAGGTTACAGTAATTGTGTTGGGTGAATTGCTCTCCGATACAATATACTGATGGTTTTTAAAGCAGGGAAGGAATAAAAATGTCCTGTCCCCAGGGCCTCTTGCGTAAGGCATCCATTCATGACGTGTCTTGGCCAGGGCCGGTCAGCTAGGCTGGGGTTGCCTGGCCTGGCCTGGGAAGGACTAGGGGGGGACTGGGGGTCCTCACATAGATTAACTACTCCGTCCAGAACGGAACATAACAGAACAGAACAGTGGAAAGCTATTTTTTACAACAGACCTGTGTGCAATAATCTAGTGGCATACACTTCAGGTCGACTCCATTTATAAACGATGGGGGATCCCAGAGCCTAGAGGAGGGGAGTTTCCAGTTAGCCACTCAGCCCTATAAAGAGGTACTATGTCAAATAAGAGAAATCAAGTATGATAAATCACTCCAAAGTCAAGTAAGAATAATCACTCCTAGCAAGCTAAAGGTTTCAAGTTTCCCTTAGGCACAGAAATGAGTAGAGTAGAATGAGCGTCCACTCCCCAACTCTAACCTATAGGCTTACATTAGCCATGGCCCAGGTATGGCCCATGTATGTCCCATGCTCTTTGCACCAGCTGACCAGCTGCTGGATCTAGCGTCTCAGCTGGGTAGATCGGTATCTGGACCAGCCAACAGGATACTAATACATAGATTCACGCTCCAATGGACAATAAGGTTTCAGAGAAGCAATTTGCCAACACACAGTTTAGTTGGAGCTTTGATACTGCCAAGGAGTCATTTGAATTATGGGAAATCTCTTTATTTGCCAACAGTTTTATCAATCCTAGTTACACTGTTTTGAAACCATTGTCTGGTCTTGTGGAACACTGTGTTTTTGAAAGGTACAAAGAAAGAGGCTGAAATTTCAGAAACATCCTTGTGTTGTTATGCAAATACACTGAATACGGCATTATGGTTCAACCATGGGACACATTAAAGAGCGACTGACAATAAAAAGCAAATTTTTGAAAACAGCCTATGAGTCAGAAACATTTATTCTAGTGTCATAATTGACCAAAAAGTGTAAATAGGATAATTTTGGTCATAAAGTCAGTCTCGTCCAAAATGGAGATTTGCAAGATTATTGTATGTCACGGAATGAATGAATGGATGAATGAATGAATCCCTTGGGTTGGGATTATTTAAATCCTGCCCACACGCCCACAGCTGGCATCATCCAAGTAATCATAATTTTGGAGGGCATCTGCACGCGACCCAATGTACATGGGACAAAATAAAAACATTAAATATCTCAAAATTTTGATTACTTAATGAGCGGTTCTGAAACGGTTTCAACCAAACATTTTGAGTACAGAGCGCTCTGTGAACAGTGCAACATCAATTGCTGTGCACTTCGTGACAGCTCTGGTTGTCCCGTTTCGTATTCCGTTCTCCGCCCTCAGATGAGATGCGGTATGTTAAATCTGACACCTCATTTGCATAGGGAGCGCCACATCACATTTTCTGGCCAATCCAGGCAAAGGATCGAACTTCCTTGGCTGTGAACCTCACAGCTCAGCTTACAATATCGCATAGAAAACAGGGGACTCAGCAAACACAGTCTCATCTCACTGTGATTTGCTAGATGGATTTAGAGCTCTCAACCTGAAAAAATACAAATAATTTATTAGAATTGAAACAAGATGGGCCTCCCGAGAGGAGCAGTGGTCAAAGGCCCTGCATCTCAGTGCTAGCTGTGTCACTACAGATCCTGGTTAGATTCCAGGCATTGTCGCAGCCGGCTGCAACCGGCTCTCGACCTTTGCCTCTCCTGAGTCCGTATGGAAGTTGCAGCAATGGGACAAGACTGTAACTACAAATTGGATATCACAAAATTGGTGAAAAAAAATCAAACAAACATTGGAAACAAGACCACTTTCTCTTGGTCAAAGACGGACAAAATCACCTTGTTCTTAAAGCTGAATGTCTATTTATGCGGAAATCTACATTTTGACATTACATTTAATACATTTAACAGGTTAAAAACCTCAAACCAACTATAAATTGTAGAAATTCATATACAAATATTGAAAACATTTAACTAAAAGATTGTCCTATTACATTGTGTAATTTATTGACGTTACCTAACTAGCCCCAAACCAACTTTGCCATGGTCGCACACCAGCCGAATAAAGCTATTTGGCGAAAGAAGCTGGCTCACACACATAAGAGACACCCACTTTAAACCCCCCCCCCCCTTTACATTTCAGGGAGGAAGAGGCTGTATGGGAGGAAGATAGAAAGGATGGATTGAGGGGGAAAATAGGAAGAAGGTGAAAGAAAAAACGTGCTCTACCCTTTGAAGAAAAGTAGAAGAAAAGTTTGTAAAAGAGGAATATAATTTAAGAGATGAAGAAAAAGTCAAGGAGAGTTTATGGCTCAATTTAGTAAACTACTATACCAAACTCTACAGCTCTGATGAAGTGACTATGAGGTAGAGAAAGGAAGGTCAGGATTATGAGGTAGGATCAAAGTACCATCCAAACCGAATAGCTCCCCGAACCTCACATCAAATTATGTCACTCTATGAGTTTTGTCACCTTGTGAATTCTCATGGACCATTTTATGGGTCTGTCCACCACACACCCGCCAAACCCACTCTCAAATTCCTCAGACCACCATTTCAAATGAAACCCCTCAAAAGAAACCGCTACACTTTTCCCTCAGGTGTGTGTGGTAGCAATGTGAGTCCAGTACTGTGCAGTACTGTAAGTGTTATGATTATGTACTGATCCTGCTGTTAGCTGGGGGGACAGGGCCTACCTCCAACACTAAGCTAGGAAGTCCCTTTATGGAAACACCTCAACTTTATAACATAATCAGGCCAGGATCTGCCATCCCACATGTTATAAAGAGTTCCTTTCGCTGCCTGCAATGAATTAATAAGATTACTGTAGACTGTGGGTGACTGTGTCAATGTTCAAAATGTTAGTGTGTGTAGTACATAGTGTGTGTGCTTACGTAGCTGAGTGTAAGCATGTGCATGTACTTGTGTGAGCATGGGTGTGTGTGAGCTCACGTCTGTCCACTCGATAACTCAATGCACTGTTAGAATGTAGCAATGGTCTCCCAGAGACAGGGACAGGAGAGATGAATCTGCAAGCCATGTACTTTCTGCTGTTCCCTCTGGGACATTTGGATAAAGTCATCTGACAGCCTTTTGGAGCCAGAAACAGGACATCTGTTGCACATTTCTCAAGATCCATGGTAGTTTAGCTTTTAATTGTTTGTTTCTCTTTGCTGCTCCCATCTTTTCAGAATTTTTATTGTCTGCCAGCCTTACTACTGCTGCATTTCTGTGTGCATGCCCAAATGTATGGGTCTTGCATAAGCCATTTAGGAAGAGTAGGGTTTAACTTCCTTTTATATGCCTGGGTGTGCACGTGTGGCACATTTGTGTGTTTACACAGCTTTATGAGTGCTGTCACACATACAGTTTGTACAGTATGCGGGATCATGTCCCACTAATAGCTAAACCAGTATCGAGTGATCCTCGCTCTTGTTGTGCGTCAGCTTCCTTCCATGACCTCAATGGTTTTGGATGCTGCCGCCCTGGTTTAGCATGGACCAGCTTTACAGAGGGGGTTAACCTAAGACGGATCTAACCACGGAAAATAATTGGGTCGATTTCCATGTAATGGTCTGTTGGTCCCAGCCACACTGTTGCCAAGCACTAGCTGTAAACTATAGCTTTGTCACATGGACTAGGCCCCGGGCCAGGCCTCAGACTGGAGTTAGAACAAATGGGGGAAGGGTGGGGTGTGATGGGATGGGATGGGATGGGGGATTAAGATGGGACAGGGTGTGGGTGTTAGCTGTTGGATGTCTTCGACCACCCACCCTCTTCTTTCCCAGGCTAGCCCAGATAGACACCTGCACAGACACACAGCCAACCCGACGCGCACACACACACACGTTGGTACTATTGTTTACCCTGCGTCCTACTCCCCACTCTGGGGGCTCTTGGCAGAAGCCTCTCTCTGACTGGGCCCTGGCCTGAGGCTCTGCAGCCTGCTCACTTTTTACTGCTGGATTAAGTCATGCTTTTGTGTCCAAGGGACACTGTGAGACTTCCCATAATCCCTGTTTGCCGCTGAACTAACGAGCTAACGAGGTAACGATGGAAACACTGTGACAGGCACTCCCTCTGTCGCACGCTCTCCAGATCTAGCAAATGTCCGAAAAGGCTTTGAAAATTCTCTCTCCAAGGGTGCTCTCACTTCAGAACTGTCCCTTTTTCTATATCTCTCTCTCTCACTCTTTTTCTGACTGGATATGCCTCGAAGAGCACTCCAAGGTTATTATAGTTTTGTGTTTTTATATTAGTTTTTATATTTTATTTGAAATTTAGTTTAGTTTTAGTTCGTTTTCAGATCCAATTCCAATTCAGTTCAGATCCACCAGAGCAATGCATGCGACTAGTTTATCCAAACAGGAGGCGTCTTGAAGCTGTCATTACCAACAAAGGCTTTTGTACAAAGTATTAAATAAATATCAGTAAGTGTGTTCAATACTTTTTCCCTGTGTCATTTCACATTATTACACATAACTTAATATCTTTGTATGTATGTATTACTTGGGTTGTTACCAACATCTGGTGAAAATTTCATGTCAATAGCAACTTTGGAAATATATTTACTGAGAAAAATGGTGACGTGTTCAATACTTATTTTACCCGCTGTATACAGTACATTACTTTTTCAAAATTCTGTTACGTTACAGCTTTATTCTAAAATTTATTTTATTGTTTTTTTCCCTCATCAGTCCACACATAATACCCAATAATGACAAAGCAAAAACAGGTTTTTAGATTTTTTTTGCAAATGTATAGTGGGGAGAACAAGTATTTGATACACTGCCGATTTTGCAGGTTTTCCTACTTACAAAGCATGTACACTTCAACTGTGAGAGACGGAATCTAAAACAAAAATCCAGAAAATCACATTGTATGATTTTTAAATAATTAATTTGCATTTTATTGCATGACATAAGTATTTGATCACCTACCAACCAGTAAGAATTCCGGCTCTCACAGACCTGTTAGTTTTTCTTTAAGAAGACCTCCTGTTCTCCACTCATTACCTGTATTAACTGCACCTGTTTGAACTCGTTACCTGTATGAAAGACACCTGTCCACACACTCAATCAAACAGACTCCAACCTCTCAACAATGGCCAAGACCAGAGAGCTGTGTAAGGACATCAGGGATAAAATTGTAGACCTGCACAAGGCTGGGATGGGCTACAGGACAATAGGCAAGCAGCTTGGTGAGAAGGCAACAACTGCGCAATTATTAGAAAATGGAAGAAGTTCAAGATGACGGTCAATCTACCTCGGTCTGGGGCACCATGCAAGATCTCACCACGTGGGGCAACAATGATCATGAGGAAGGTGAGGGATCAGCCCAGAACTACACGGCAGGACCTGGTCAATGACCTGAAGAGAGCTGGGACCACAGTCTCAAAGAATACCATTAGTAACACACTACGCCGTCATGGATTAAAATCCTGCAGCGCACGCAAGGTCCCCCTGCTCAAGCCAGCGCATGTCCAGGCCTGTCTGAAGATTGCCAATGACCATCTGGATGATCCAGAGGAGGAATGGGAGAAGGTCATGTGGTCTGATGAGACAAAAATAGAGCTTTTTGGTCTAAACTCCACTCGCCGTGTTTGGAGGAAGAAGAAGGATGAGTACAACCCCAAGAACACCATCCCAACCGTGAAGCATGGAGGTGGAAACATCATTCTTTGGGGATGCTTTTCTGCAAAGGGGACGGAACAACTGCACCGTATTGAGGGGAGGATGGATGGGGCCATGTATCGCGAGATCTTGGCCAACAACCTCCTTCCCTCAGTAAGAGCATTGAAGATGGGTCGTGGCTGGGTCTTCCAGCATGACAACGACTCGAAACACACAGCCAGGGCAACTAAGGAGTGGCTCCGTAAGAAGCATCTCAAGGTCCTGGAGTGGCCTAGCCAGTCTCCAGACCTGAACCCAATAGAAAATCTTTAGAGGGAGCTGAAAGTCCGTATTGCCCAGCGACAGCCCTGAAACCTGAAGGATCTGGAGAAGGTCTGTATGGAGGAGTGGGCCAAAATCTCTGCTGCAGTGTGTGCAAACCTGGTCAAGAACTACATGAAACGTATGATCTCTGTAATTGCAACCAAAGGTTTCTGTACCAAATATTAAGTTCTGCTTTTCTGATGTATCAAATACTTATGTCATGCAATAAAATGCAAATTAATTACTTAAAAATCATACAATGTGATTTTCTGGATTTTTGTTTTAGATTCCGTCACTCACAGTTGAAGAGTACCTATGATAAAAATTACAGACTTCTACATGCTTTGTAAGTGGGAAAACCTGCAAAATCGGCAGTGTGTCAAATACTTGTCCAACCTTCCAAGTATCTCTCTGTGCTTTGTTCCGTACATCTTTCCCTCGATCCTGACTAGTCTTCCAGTCCTTGCCACTGAAAAACATCCCCACAGCATGATACTGCCACCACAATGCTTCACCGTAGGGATGGTGCCAGGCATTCAGGCCAAAGAGTTCAATCTTGGTTTCATCAGACCTCATGGTCTGAGAGTCCATTAGGTGCCTTTTGGCGAACTCCAAGCGGCCTGTCATGTGCCTTTTACTGAGGAGTGGCTTCCGTCTGGCCACTATACCATAAAGGCCTGATTGGTGGAGTGCTGCAGAGATGGTTGTCTATCTGGAAGGTTCTCCCATCTCCACAGAGGAACTCTGGAGCTCTTTCAGATTGACCTTCTCCCCCGATGGCTCAGTTTGGCCGGGAGGCCAGCTCTAGGAAGAGTCTTGGTGGTTCCAAACTTCTTCCATTTAATGGAGGTCACTATGTTCTTGGGGACCTTCAATGCTGCAGAAATGTTTTGGTACCCTTCACCAGATCTGTGCCTCAACACAATCCTGTCTAGGAGCTCTACGGACAATTCCTTCAACCTCATGGCTTTGTTTTTGCTCTGGCATGCACTGTCAACTGTGGGACCTTATATAGACAGGTGTTTGCCTTTCCAAATCATGTCCAATCAATTGAATTTACCACAGGTGGACTCCAATCAAGTTGTAGAAACATTTCAAGGATGATCAATGGAAACAGGATGCACCTGAGCTCAAAGGGTCTGAATACTAACACCGGGTGAAATAAGTATTGAACATGTCACCATTTTGTTCAGTAAATATATTTCCAAAGGTGCTATTGACATGACATTTTCACCAGATGTTGGTAACAACCCAAGTAATCCATACATACCAAAACAAATAAGTTCAGAAATTAAGTTATGTGTAATAATGTGAAATGACACAGGGGAAAAGTATTGAACACATGAAGAAAGGGAGGTTCAAAAAGGCATGGAAAGCCAAGACAACAGCTGAAAACTATCAGTAATTAAAAAGCAATCCAGCTCCCTGTCAGTGCAAATTAATATCAGCTGGTTCAGTCCCAACTGATGGCCTACTAAAAGGTCTCATTGCCAAGGTGTCACACAAGACACATCTCATGATGGGTAAAAGCAAAGAGCTGTCTCAAGACCTTTGCATCCTAATTGTTGCAAAACATAATGATGGCATTGGTTATAGGCGCATTTCTAAGCTTCTGAATGTTCCAGTGAGCACTGTTGGGGCCATAATACGGAAGTGGAAAGACAATCATTTCACCATAAATTTGCCTCGACCAGGTGCTCCTGCCAAGATTTCTGACAGAGGAGTAAAAGAATAATCAGAAGAGTTGTCCAAGACCAAGGACCACTTGTGGAGAGCTTCAAAAATACCTGCAATTAGCAGGTACTGTTGTCTCAAAGAAAACAGTAAGTAATGCACTCCACCGCCATGGCCTGAATGCACGCTCACCACGCAAGACTCCATTGCTGAAAAAAAAGCATGTTGAAGCTCGTTCAAAGTTTGCTGCACAACATTTGGAAAAGCCAGTGAAATACTGGGAGAATATAGTGTGGTCAGATGAGAGCAAAATTGAACTGTTTGGATGTCATAATACACACCATGTTTGGAGGAGAAACGGCACTGCACATCACCCTAAAAACACCATACCAACAGTGAAGTTTGGAGGTGGGAACATCATGGTGTGGGGCTGCTTTTCAGCAAATGGTACTGGCAAACTTCACATAATTTGCCCATTTATTGAAGGATAAATGGGCAAATTTACCGAGACATTCTTGACAAAAATCTGCTGCCATCTACCAGGATGATGAAGATGAAACGAGGGTGGACATTTCAGCAAGACAATGATCCCAAACACACAGCCAAGGAAACTCTCAATTGGTTTCAAAGAAAGAAAATAAAGCTGCTAGAATGGCCCAGCCAATCACCTGACTTAAATCCCATTGAAAATCTATGGAAAGAACTGAAGATCAAGATTCATAGAAGAGGCCCACAGAACCTTCGAGATTTGAAGACTGTTTGTGTGGAAGAATGGGCCAAAATCACACCAGAGCAATGCATGTGACTAGTTTCTCCATACAGGAGGCGTCTTGAAGCTGTCATTACCAACAAAGGATTTTGTACAAAGTATTAAATAAATATCAGTAAGTGTGTTCAATACTTTTTCCCTGTGTCATTTCACATTATTACACATAACTTAATTTCTGAACATATTTGTTTTGTATGTATGGATTACCTGGGTTGTTACCAACATCTGGTGAACATTTCATGTCAATAGCACCTTTGGAAATATATTTACTGAGAAAAATGGTGACGTGTACTTATTTCACCAGCTTGATTTTAATTAGCAGAAATGTCTAAAAACCTGTTTTCACTTTGTCATTATGGGTTATTGTGTGTTGATTGATGAGGATTCTTTTTTTTTTAATCCATTTTAGAATAAGGCTGTATCGTAACTAAACGTGGAAAAAGTCAAGAGGTCTGAATACTTTCCGAATGCACTGTATACATATATGTGATATTTGAGGCTCTCTCACTAATTGATTGTACAATGTGTACACACATAACATATTATATTATGATTTCAGTTTGTGAGTGTATGATATAGGGTTTAGATACATGTTTATTTTGACATTATACAAAAAAACAACTTTTATAAACAATAGCAACTGCCATGATCTGAGCCTTTCTTTTAGAAAACCAGATTAGTGTCCGACTTTCGGCTGTCGCAGATGCACCTACCCCGACTTCACTCCTCAACTTTCGTCTACAGTCGGTTGCTTTAGCCATACTACTCAAATGCACCCAAAATTTGCGGTGCTGCTCGTAGCATATTCACCTCGCTGAGTCCACACTTAAATTATTAAGTAAATCTCAATTTGACCCGCCAGATTCAGAAGCTAGTAAACCCCATTAGAAAAAAAAGCTTGAAAACCCCATTCGATTTTTGCCCCCCAAAAAACTAAAACGGAATATATTGCATTATGTTTTTCTTATTATTTTTGGAGTTAAAAATAATAGTTTCAGTATAGTTTTAGTATTTAAAACGGTTTTGTTAGTTATTATATTTCACTCTACTGAATAGTTTTTTAATGATTTAGTTATTGTTTTTGTTTCAGTTTTAGTTCAATATAGAATTATCTGTGGCAAACAACGCCATAAAAAGCATCTGAACGTGTGAGTGCTGGTGGAAACTACTGGTGTCTGTTCTAGTGAGTTCTGGAACAGGGAGGCGCTGCTCATTCTGCCCCACCCCTAAAAATGGGTTCTTTATTGCAGCATAACATCTAATTTAATGGGTGGGTGGGTGTGGAGCTGGGGGGGTGGGTAATGTTCATTCGGTTGGATGTCATACTTTCCTTTTAGGGAAAAAACAAGTCTATTTGAGAAGCAGCACCGGGACTGAACGGGAGCAGAGTGTACCTTTCCTCCAGGATCCTGTTTGGTGTGGCTTCTTTTCCCAAGGCAATCTGCCCTGAGTCCTGAGCCCTGTCCTTGTCTGGCAGGTGACCCATATTCTCTGAGCCTGGCTGGCAGACATGCTCTCACTCTTTCTATTTCTCTCTCTCTCTCTGATGCCTTCCGCTACTGTTGATTAGACCCAAACTGATTATGAGAGTGTGAGTGTAGAATGGGAGAAAGAAAATAGAGGGAGAAAGACAAAGAAAGAGAGAGGGAATTAGAGAAAGAGAGGAGAGGGAGTGGGAGAGATGGAGAAATATATTGAGGAAGGTAGAGAGAGAAAGAAAGAGAGAGAGGGAGAGAGAGAGAGAGAACATGGGATTGCAGGGGCTTGGGAATATGGCAAATCGAATCAAGCCCCTGGCCACCCTCTGTGACACTTTTCCATTGGGTTTTGTTGTGGGTGTATACTACGGTATACCTACATCTCCACAGGCATGGAATCCAAAGTCATAACACTGAGATCAGCCGTTGGCACTTGGTACCCACTCATAGCTGTCAGTCTGGCCCACTGGACCCAGGCACCAGAACTGAATATCAGAGGTAGGCCAAGGTTGGGCCCAGTCTTTCCACTGCTCCTGGTCAACTAGACTCATGTAAGAAACTAGCTAATCAGTTCAGAAAACAAACTCCACACTGGTGCATTGTGTAGCCCCTGGTGAAATTGTGCTAAATTTTCCATGGCCAATGAAGTCTGTATTCCATCATCTTCATAGTAGCAAAGAATGCAATTCTCACCTTTCCCTCCACTCACCTTTCCTTCCACTCACCTTTCCTTCCACTCACCTTTCCTTCCACTCACCTTTCCCTCCACTCACCTTTCCCTCCACTCACCTTTCCCTCCACTCACCTTTCCCTCCACTCACAATCCTAGAAGTCCGACCAAACGCCAGTGCACCTACATATAGATTTCAGACAGGACCATCTATCTTGAGGTTAGCGTGGATCTTTCCCATCAAAGTGACAGAAAGTCCATATGAAGTAGACATTACTCATCATCCTCCACTTCCTCTCTTCTTGTTTCCAACCCTGACCTTTAAGCCAAATGCATCTTTGTTTGGTGATGGACATTTTAGGGAACCGTCTCTGAGTTTTCCACTGTCTCATGCATAATACTGTCACAATCCACCAATTCATCTATAATACTGTGATGATCAGGCAGGTGGACAGTCTTAGGAAAACTCTCCTCCATGCATAGCAATGTCTAGGCTATGGCTAGGGCCAGCAGAGACATGTTGACAAGAAGTGATGGAGACTAAGAATAGACTAGGGCATCACCTCAGGGACAAACTGGGGTTGGGGAAGTGAGTGGCAAGAGAGAGTGCTTGGAGAGAAAGATGAGAGCAAATTTCCTGGAAGACCAATTACCTGAAAGACCAATCAACATCATCTTCATCATCAGACTAGAAAGAGAAAAGTATTATATTTAATTATGTTTTAAAATTATACAGTTCTATACTGAAGTGGACAGATGCCCAGACTGACCCTGCCAGCCAGCCAGACATACAGACATTACCCACCAGCCTTTGACCTTATCCTGCGAGAGTTTTAGGTTCCAGGGAAACTCCCTGGTCCTTCTGTTCTCAAGCCTGGCAGTGTGGGACCATGAGGAGAACGAGACAGAGAGATGGGGGATGCCACTTTGGATTTAAGACGTCGCTCCCCCCTAACCCCCTTGAGGTTTGAAGGATAAAAGCAACATGCTGCAAGCTCTAAACACTACAGACACAATCCTGGCTCTGAACTCCTGAACGCCACTCTGTTTTAACAACGTTTAACTCATTAAAGATCCTTGAGCTGTTTCAAACAAGGGAGAGAAAAAAGGCAGCCGAAAGTGCATATTTTGAGATTCGTTTTACATTGATTTCTCCCGACTTCCGTACAAATGAAGCACAATTAATGCCTGACAAAAAACTACAGACTGTGCTCTCCAAGAGAAGGGTCTGGTTTGGACGCTGCACGCCGCACTCTAAACAAACGTAACAATGGCTTCTATTGTCGCGTTGGTGCCCACCCCCCTGGCCGAACTGCGGTCAATACTCACAAACTCAATTTAGCTGATTATGAACTTAAGTGCTCTTTCTGAGACATGGTTTCGATCCCTACAGTTTTTTTTTCTTCACCTTTCTCTTGGACGATGGGATGGAGAGAGGGAGGGAAGGAGGGATGGAGAGAGGGAGGGAAGGAAGGAGGGATGGAGAGAGGGAGGGAAGGAAGGAGGGATGTAGAGAGGGAGGGAAGGAAGGAGGGATGGAGAGAGGGAGGGAAGGAAGGAGGGATGGAGGGAAGGAGGGATGGAGAGAAGGAGGGATAGACAGTAGGCAGATGGAATGGTCTTTTTTGAAGTGTATGTTTTTTCAGAATTCTCCCTAATTTATATTTTTGGAGTGGCTCTACTGGCACCACTTGTTAATCAGTGTACAGAGTGGCACGGGCCAAGCGCAGCGCAGTCGGGTTGGAAACGTTTCCCCGTGTGTGGTTAAACGCTCTCTGAGCAGCATGCCGCTCACTCTACAAATTGAAGGTCTCCCATGCTATTGCATAAGGTTTCTGACACTCTGACGCATGAGAGCTCACTTGAAGTAGTATTGTACGGATGGGTAGCTACATACATTTGAAACAATGATGCTTGTACGAACTCGAACCCAGGCGCAGAGAAACACAGCAAGCAGAGGTAAGGGTAAATCCAATTATTTTACTTAGAGAATTAACAGAGATAAGGCAACCGCCCAAGAGCACACTAATACACACGAGAACTAAGCAAAGATACAGGCCAACTGAGGAACTTAAATAACAAGGCAACCAGGTGAACAGAGAAGTTGATTAAACACAGGTGAATCCAATAAGTAATAATCAGGGTAACCTGGAAACTTGAAAACAAGATAAGGGTGCCCTCCAGCAGTAACCTAAGGGAACAACAACCAAAAAAACATTAGCTACATACATTACGTGCTGGCGAGAAGACATAGCCACAGTGTGGCTGTATGGTAAACAGATACGTCTCATATATCACAATAAGACAACGAGATAAAAACACAGACAAGAAAAAAAAGAAAGGGAAAAAAAATGAGAAGTAAAGAAGATTAACCTTTTCCCCCTGGATACACTCCCACAGTCCCACGCTGAGAGAAATCTCAGACTACCTCTCCTCCCTCCCTCCTTCACTCCTCCCCTCCCTCCTCCTGTTGAGCTTAGCTCTGGGCTCAAGGTTAGTGTCTTTATTAGAAAGTGATGAGAGTCCGCTGGGAGGGGCTGGCAGCTGGCCATGACAGAGCTCAGAGACTCCATCCCCCTTACTCACAATCACACACACACACCTCCACCCACCAGACAACCTGTAGGGCCCCATCCTTTCATCTCATAATGGAGAGACTATCACAGAAGGTAGGCAGTGGGGAGTTAGTATGTTCTCCCAACAGGAGGTTTTTGATATTGTGTTTGTGTGAGTCTGACAAGCAATGAAAAAGTGAAAAGTGTTTACGTTATTACATCCAAACCCTGGCACAAGAGGAGGACAAAATGCAATATCGGCTCACTGCTCCCTCAAGTGATCACATGTGAAGCACTATTATTGCAGATTATGAGAATCTAACCACCCGTAGATTGGAAAGTGGATACTTACGTGCACACATAGTGCATACGTCATTTCCAACCTTCCCCAACCTAATCTAACTACGCCATTAGCAGAACAACCCAGTATGGTAGCAGTAGTACAACTCCTCCATCTTCTATCCCTCTCTCCACTGATTATTTCCCCATCCATCCACAGCTCTCTGTGTCTGTACTGTCTACTTGGCTATCAGACCTGTGATGAGATGTTCTGGCATTATGAGACGCGTCACAGGGCTAAATGTTGCATAGTGTTTTGGTTACTGTGGCAAGGATCGGTCCCGTAGCAGCACTCTCAGATGGTCGGCCATCAGAGAATCGTCTGAGGACACAGTTCCCGAAACCGCAGCGTCGTTTCTCACTGCAAATGAGGAGTGGAGGGGAAAACCACAGGTCTGCAGCTGTTCAGCTGGAAGAGAAAAACCATTTTTAAAGGCAAAGTGTGTCAAATGGAAGCTTAGACGTCTAAAGTCTAAGAGTTCTGCCTCATGAGAGAGATCAGTGCTGTAACGCTTATAGGGTTAGTTGAGTAGGCTGACAAGTGCATTTACCAGCTAAGAAGCAGGTATCACAATTGTTCACTAGCTTTACAAAAACAACTCTAAAGCAGGAAATTAACAACTTTGTTTTTCCAAGAATTCAAAAAAGTAAAAGTGACAGGTTTGACATGAAGAGAAAGCTTCTTAATTGCTTACTATAGGCTTTCTTAGCCACACAAAGTCACCTAGCCTTTTTTGATAAGCCTAATATTAACCTTTGAGGGACGCTCCCATGAATTTGAAGAATGGTCTACTCTTCCTCCACATGTCAAGTTAAGAAATGTGGACACTGGAGGGAATATGGATATTGGATTTTGGAAAGAGATAATAGCCAGCATGTTATCCAATCCGTGTAGTATATTTGGCCACACATTGAAAAATATACAGCACTTATATTTTGGATCTCACGTTCTACCACACATTGACATGTATCCCGGCCTCAGCGAGGTTACAGATCATACAATGCAGTCGAGATTCTCTCTGGCTGTTTATAATTAAAACTCGTCCTAATGATTGGCCTAATTTATGTGTATATTCTATATGTAATCGTCCTCTCGTCTGGATGACCAGAATCTCATCCTCTATTTATTGACATGACTGATCTCTTTTTCTCTCCCTCCCTCTCTCCGTCCCTGCGCATGCACGGCGCATGTTGGGGGAAAAAGATGAAAGTGGGATGAAGGAGGGAGAGAGCGAGGGAGGGGGAGAATATGTTTGGTCATGCTCCATAACTGACATGATAAAACAAACAGACAATCTGCTCCTTGTCTGAACCATGCCTTAGTCAGACCTATTTCAGCAGTGTGTGGTGTGTGTGTGTGTGTGTGTGTGTGTGTGTGTGTGTGTGTGTGTGTGTGTGTGTGTGTGTGTGTGTGTGTGTGTGTGTGTGTGTGTGTGTGTGTGTGTGTGTGTGTGTGTGTGTGTGTGTGTGTGTGTGTGTGTGTCCGCAGACATTTTACAATCCTACAACCCCCATTTTCTTGTGTGGAATTTGCCTCCTTTAAGGCTGGAAGGCTTCACTCAGACTAACCATTCACCCCACCATATGGCAGACTATCAGATTCACTGTGATAACATCATATAGGATGGTTAAACAGTGTTTTGACTCTTCTGCAAACACGGGCTCCAGTTTGCATATACTTCACTGGACTTCCTTAACTGATTTGTTTGGTCGGCATGGCGCCACACATACCTGTAACTAAACACACACATTTTCAAATACTTCTGATGATGAGTTGTTTTTTATGTATGTGTGTGTGTGTGTGTACAGGGCAGTACTACCCAGAAATCAGCTAACTTCCTGCATTTCAACATATTTAGCCATGGTGCAGAAAGAAAAAGTAGTATTTCTATAATGCTATTCTACACATTTTGTTATGAGGTTAAAATAGTGCTGAGCGATTGACCGAAAGTTTGTTATGCGCAGTTTCTATAGAGATAAATCAGCTCAAGTCCAAACTGTGCGATGTAGGTGGGAGTTGTAGTTTCCAACAGGCCAATATTCTACATAGTTTAGAATAGAAAATGTAGTAACTAACTACAGTGACCATAATCCATTGAGCGCCTACTTGTCCGGTCAGACGGAGAGAAGAGAGCAATATATAGAGAGCAGTTTCTTCAAGGTATCTCTACCTTAAAGTTAATGATCTAAGATTGAAAGTGATTTTGTCAGACAGCATAGGCAGCAGCTCTATAGAGCGCTATGTGTGTGTGTGTGTGTGTGTGTGTGTGCGTGCGTGCGTGCGTGCGTGCGTGTGTGTGTGTGCGTGTGGTTTTGGTTTAACTATCCTTGTGGGTACCAGAAGTCCTCACAAGGATAGTAAAAAAAGGGTGTTTTGCCGGTCCCCACAATACAAAAGGCTATTTAAGGCTCAGGGTTTAGGGTTAGAAATAGTAAGGGGTTAGGTTTAGGGTTGGGAGTTAAGGTTAGGATTAGGGGTTTGGGGTTAAGGTTAGGATTAGGGAAAACAGGAAAATACTTTGCTGCAATATGTTCACATTTATGGTATACACAGCATGCACAACAATTACAATGCTCCATTTTTCTCATGTTATGTATAAGAGCACAGCATGCATCAGTAATGCAGAGTATTTACTCTTCGGGACACACTGTAAAAACTAACAATACTTCACACCTTGAATAACAAAATACACTTGCGTCACACAACATCAATAAAATGCCCCAGCATTCGGAACAGCGACACACTAAAATATGCAAACACTACAGGATACAGGTAAACTTTTGCCAGTAAAAAAATATGGGATCTCATAAATATTTTAAGAGAAAGTGAGGTCCTGTAGGCCCCTCCCTCCAATGGTGAGGGAGGGTTTTTATTGGCTTGTTAAATATGAGTGGCAGCCAAACAGTGGCGGCCCAACCACTACAATACAAGGAAACCTCTAGTCCGTAAATGACGACAGCTCATCAACGAGCGCCAGTTGATAGCTGGCTGCCTGGCTCCAAGCCTCAAAATCATCAGGCACGCATCAGTCACTCTCACTTCACTGTATCACTACTCCATCATGCTCATTATCTCCTCAACAACACAGAAGCCGGGCCAGCGTCATCCACTACAAGCATCAGCTAATGACAACTCATTATCGGAGAGCATGTTGTGGCTCCTCATCAATCCGAAACGGCGGACACATCACCACCATCTGTTTTGTCATTGGGACTGGAGGGACTGGGAATGGAATGAAGTTGGATGTAGCAGTGGAAGTAAGTGGACATGGCAGTGGTATGCGATGTCCGTCCAGCCAGGAGCACAGTCTGTCCAGGGCACACAGTGTTTAACTGCCACCAGGGGTGCTTGGTCCATAGCCACAACAACTAAAACAGCCCAACAAGGCAAAGCTGGCAAGGCCCCAACTCACCAAGTGGAACCCAATCGCTCCCGGCCGATCTCCAGCGCTCATTAACCACTAACCAGGCGGCACATGCTGAAAGGCCCCAATTACTCATCGACCGCTCCGCCAAATAACAAATACAATTTGATTTGTTTTGATTTTGATTTGAGACTGTCGTTTCTTTTTTCTGAGTCTGTGGGACGTACTGTAGGATGTGAAATCTGAAACCACTTGAAGCTGGGATGTCCCTCCTACCATTTCATTCGCTCTTCCGACTGTCCATCAACTCCTGGCTGAACCCTACTTCGTAGCCACTAACGAAGCCATGCCGGCATGTTCAGAGATCTATTTATAGCCATTATTCTAAAATAATGAACAGATTTAAAACAAAAACATTCTGTTTGTCATAGACAGACAATAATAATATGAGATGAAATGCGAGTTCCTAACGAGTTCAGGAAGCTAGAACTCTGTGAGATGTTCACAGCGATGCGGGTAAACGTTTTGATCACGAGACCTTAAGAAAACATGCGCATTTTCTCTAAACATACAAATATGCATTTTACAGTTACAAAGAAGGTGAAATCTTATTGTTAGTAATTTTATAATTGGATAATGCTATATTTAGAATGCATAAAAGTAATTTCAATCCCCATTCATAAAGTTTTGTTGATTAGGAAATACATCTTATAAAATATTTCATATTTCATAATTTTGTATCATATTTGTACTGTGTACTGTCAAAAGTGACTACACCTCAGCAATTTATATTATTTTACCTTTCTTTGAGTATGCAGCATTAAAGGTTATTGTTTATGTCCCTCTCATAATAAATCATTACTTTTGGGGATTATGTAGTTTACATTTTCAAATACATTTAGTTACACTTAACTGGCTAGCCTAATCTAACTAGATGGGCCTCCATTACAATGCATAATGTACATTATATGTAAAATATTTTACCCCTTGACTTATTCCACATTTTGTTGCTACAGCCTGAATTCAAAATAGATTAAATATATGTTTTTTCTCACCCATCTATACACAATCAACATAATGAGAAAGTGAAAACATGTTTTTAGAAATGTTTGTTAAGTTATGGAAAATGAAATACAGACATATCTCATTCACGTAAGTATTCAGACCCCTTCGCTATGACACATAAATTGAGCTCAGGTGCATTCAATTTCCTTTGATCATCCTTGAGATGTCACTACTTGTTTGGAGTCCACCTGCGGCCAATTCAATTGTTTGGAAAGAAGCACACCTTTCTATATAAGGTCCCACAGTTGACAGTGCATGTCAAAGCATAAATTATACCACGAAGTCCAAGGAACTTTCCATAGATCTCTGAGAATTGTGATAAGGCATATCCAATGAGTGTACAAAACATGTAAATTCTTGATACAGGCGGGAAACTGTTGAGCATGAAAAACCCAGCAGCATTGCAGTTCTTGACACAAACCAGTGCGCCTGGCACCTACTACCATACTCCGTTCAAAGGCACTTCAATCTTTTGTCTTCCCCATTCACCCTCTGAATAGCACACATACACAATCCATGTCTCAATTGTCTCAAGGCTTAAAAATCCTTCTTTAACCTGTCTCCTCCTTTCATCTACACTGATTGAAGTGGATTTAACAAATGACACCAATAAGGGATCACCTGGATATAAGGGATTCACCTGGATTCACCTGGTCAGTCTGTCATGAAAATATGTTTTGTACACTCAGTGTATACGTGTGTGTGAGTGGATGTGTGGATGTCTACGTGGGTGTGTGTGTGAGTGAATGATCTAACCATTCAAATGTTTTAATCCTCACAAAGAAGGGTATAAAACCATTTATAGAGTGTTGAAAGTTTCCAAGAGAACAGAGGTCTCCATCATTGGGAAATTGAAAAAAGATGGAACTACCTAGACTCTGCCTAGAGCTTGCCGTCCGACCAAACTGAGCAACCGGGCAAGAAGGACCTTGGTCAGGGAGGTGACCAGGAACCCAATGGCCACTCTGACAGAACTACAGAGATGCTTGGCTAGGATGGGAGAATCTGCCAGAAGGACAACAGTCTCCACAGCACTTTACCAATCTGGGATTTAAAGGAGAGTGGCCAGACGAAAGCCACTTTTGCAAAAAGGCACGTAAAAGGTTCTGAGAGCATAAGGCAAAAGAGTCTGGTCTGATGAGACAAAAATGTTACTCTTTGGCCTGAATGCAAAGTGCTATGTCTAGAGAACCAGGCACAGCTCATCACCCGTCTAACACCATACCTACCATGAAGCATGGTGGTGGCAGCATCATGCTATGGGGATGCTTTTTAGTGGCAGGGACTGGGAGACTGGTAAGGACAGAAGGAACAATGAATAGAGCCAAATACAGGCAAATCTTTGATGAGATTGGGGCGAAGATTTACGTTCCAACAGGACAAATACCCCAAGAACACAGCCAAAGCAATGCTGAAATGGCTTCAGAACAAGAACGTGAAACTCCTTGAGTGCCCCAGCCAAAGCCCAGACCCATTGAAAATCTGTGGAAAGACTTGAAGATTGCTGTTCACTGCCGCTCCCCATCTAAATTAGCTGAGCTTGAGAAAATCTGTAAGGAAGAATGGGAGAAAATCCCCAAAACCAGATGTGAAAAGCTGATACCGACATACCCAAGATGACTCAAAGCTGTAATTACTGCCAAAGGTGTTGACTCAGGGGAGTGAATACTTATGTAAATGAGATATTGCTGTATTTTCAATAAACATGTTTTCACTTTGTCATTATGGGGTATTGTGTGTAGATGGGTGAGAAAAAAATCTATTTAATCAATTTTGAATTCAGGCTGTAACAAACAAAATGTGGAATAAGTCGAGGGGTGTGAATACTTTCTGAAAACACTGTATGTACATAGTTCCAGTACAAAACACCATCATGGACAACGTCACCCACCCTCTGCATGCCATGGTTATGACGCAGAGGAGCACCTTTAGTCACAGATTGATCCCGCCACAGTGTGCCAGAGAGCGCTACAGGAGGTCCTTCCTGACGGCGGCTATTAGACTATTTAATGCCTTACCGGGGTGCCGTGCCGTTGTCAACATAGTCCTGAAACTGTTGGGGTGTTAGGACCTAGTTTAACAATTATGCATCCATCCGTGAGTAACTCTGGTCTGTAATCACTCATTCACTCAGGACTTATTTATTCATTCAGGTCTGTATATACATATTCATGTAAAGTTGTTATATCATATCACATCATTTTTGTACTTAACTTACGTAGTCATTCACTCAGTAATGCATATTAGTATCTTGTCAGTGGTATCTTTTTTCATAGCTTTTAGTATATCGAACGTGCATTTATCTGTCTGTCTGTCTGTCTGTCTGTCTGTCTGTCTGTCTGTCTGTCTGTCTATCTATCTATCACACACCTACGCTGGTGGAGACAACTTAGCTTTTCAAAGACAAGGCATGAACTGGGTGAAATATGAGCTGGCATGACAAACCATGTCATTCACAACAAGAATAATTACATCCCATTCACAACAAGAACCCACACAACACATCACTACACTACACCATCCCATAATGCTTTGTTATCCTAGTCTCATCCAAGCGTAGTGTTGCAATGGTGCCGTCTAATATACTAGCCTGGCCTTTGCGTGAACTGCGATGAGTGCGCAGTCTGGTAGTGTAGAGCAGAGTGTAGAGAAGTGGAAAGGACAGGATAGGATAGACAGACAGCTCTCATCACTTAAGGACAGGACACGGCTAGGACACAGACAAAGGCGGCTTTGTTCCTCTGAGAAATGTGACACCTTGCCATACAGGAAGTTTGTTTTTCTGTTCCAGCACTAAAATGGGGAATCAGAAGCCACAAATGAGAGTGGCAAAGACCGGAGAGGGAGAGAAGAGGGGAGAGGAATAGAGGAAGAGGTGCTTCGCTGGCACCATCCTGTCTAAGGAATGTCCCTCACACTGACATGGAGAGATGGATGGATGGATGGCTGATCATGATACCACACACAAGACATAAGCACTGTAATGTACCTTATGCTGCATATACAGTAGGCATAATGTGACTGTTTATGTACAGAATACAGCCAGATAGAAACATACTGTTTGTTATTCTCCATCAGTGGAGGCTCATAATAATGGCCGGATCTGAGCAAACGGAATGGCATATAGCCTCGTTATCGTTCTACTTTAGTTTATTTAGTAAATATTTACTTATTTTTCTTAAATGCATTGTTGTTTAAGGGCTTGTAAGTAAGCATCTCAGAGAATGGTCTACCCCTGTTGTATTTGGCGAACGTAACAAATAAAATTAGATTTGATGCGATTTTGATCAAACACCTGGAAACCATGTGTTTGACGTATTTGATACCATTCCACTGGTTCCTCTCCAGTCATTACCACAAGCCCGTTCTCCCCAATTAAGGTGCCACCAACCTACAGTGATCTCCATCGAGGCATGCATAAAACACATGACTGTATGAAAGGAATGGATTATGTTGGCCGATTCAAATTTTGTGGTTATAACAAGAACAAAGCTTATCACACTCATTGTCACAGCTGGAGGAAAGCAGATGCCCATGTTTGCAAGTGCAGACAAAGTCAGGACTGAGCACTCCTTTCTCTCTTCATGTACTGGATGTTTATTTTGCCTGCTCTAAATGGTCTGATCTTCCAAGCAGATGCAAGTAAATCTGATGCACTGGATACTAACATTCTTCCTGTTCCTATCACTGCTGACTACCTGCTTGGAGCTTTCCTGCCTGCCTGTTTGCCTGCCTGTAGAATGAGGCTGGAAGGATTTCAACATCCAAGAACCTAAACCTCATCTGACCTCTTTTCCTTCCCATTCTTCCCCTTTCTCTCATTCTCTTTTTGTCGCTTACATAATCTGCTCACTTTCCTTCTTTCCCATTCTCTCGCTCTCCCGTCCTCCCTCACTCCCTCTCTCTGAGGAGGTTGAATGTCCCTGCTGTGCTGGTCCCCAGCCAGCTGGCAGGGTTCACCCAGAGAGAGCAGAGTCCTAAGCCCAAAAAGCTCTAAATGATACCAGGTGACCTACAGAACCACAGGAGCTCAGGACCGGCCCACCTGTGTACCGTTGCAACAGGGGCTCTCATTACACACCCGAAAACTTGCACAAACTCCCTCTCCCTCTGAGCTCAGTGCCGCTTCGCTTTTCATCTCTCTGCATGAACACGTACAAACACGCGCACACAGGCGCACACGCACACAAACACAAACACACTGCCTTACAACAGCCCTGCAGTAGCAGATTCATAAAACACGCATACAGGAGAGAAAGAAAATGACCTGTGGTGCGCAGCCCTTCCACCCTCTTAATGAGTCCTACACAAAAGAACATTGCTCAATTTACGCCAAACGTTTAGACAATAGAATAGGATAGAGCCAAGCAAGTTGTGAGCAAACTAAACCCAAGAAACATAGTTGGTCTTTTGAATCTAACTTGCTAACTTTTAAACGTATTCTAAATGTACATCTGTCGGGTTTTAGACCAGGTCATAGCACTATCTCTGCTGCATCCCTAGTTATAAATGGTGGTTAATGGTATGGATAAAAGGCAACATTGTGCTGCACTCTTCATTGACCTGTCAAAGGCATTCGATACTTTTAACCACTCACTGCTAACTCGGAGGCTTTCCTGGCCTAGACCAGGCTGCAAGTAATTGGTAATAAAGTTACTTGACAGATACTCAACTCAATGTGTTTTTACTGATGGTGTTAAATCAAGTTTCCTGCATATTACGAAAGGTGTCCCGCAGGGGTCGATTCTGGGTCCTGTACATTTATAATGTTTACATGAACAACGTCGACTTGTCTGTCAATTTTTTTTTTTGCTACACTTGTATCCCAATAATACTGTTGTGTATGCTATTTCCCCTATGGTTGACCAGGCTTTATCTGAACTACAGTCTGCCTTTATTGTATTACTGAAAAACTTTATTGACCTGAAATTAATATTGAATGCAGGTAAAACTAAGTACCCTATATGTTGTTCTCTAGAGAGCATACAAATAACTCTGATGATTTAAGAATATGTACTTTGGATGGTGTCCATATTGATCGTGTCCCTGCTAACAAATATCTAGGCATCTGGAAAGATGAAAAGCTGTCTCTTAAAAAGCATATTGATGAGTTAGTTAAGAAGCTGAGAATAAAAATGGGCTTCTTGTATAGAAATAGCTCCTGCCTCTCACTAAATAGTATAAAGCAGATTATTCAGTCGTCTTTCCTATCGGTCCTAGACTATGCAGCTGCCACTTCATTAAAGCCGTTAGATGCAGCTTATCATAGCGCACGGCGCATTATTACGGGTGACAATTTTAGTACTCATCACTGCATTCTCTACCAGAAAGTTGGTTGGCCCTCTTTGATGTCATTGCTATGTTTTCATAAAGCCCTTTTACAAAAAGTGCCACTGCACTTAACATCTTTACAAAACTTTAGACATACTTTAAGAGTTAGGGTGGCAGGTAGCCTATCAGTTAGAGCTTTGGGCTAGTAACCGAAAGGTCATTGGTTTGAATACCTGAGACGACAAGGTGAAAAAAACCTGCCGATGTGTCCTTGAGCAAGGCACTTAAACCTAATTTTCTCCAGGGGCTGACCCTGTAGGTTGGCCACCATTGTAAATAATAATTTGTTCTTTACTGACTTGCCTAGTTAAATAAAGGTTAAATAAATAAAATACAACACCCAGTCTCATGGATGGCTAACTCTGGAAATTCTTTTGAATTCTACTGAGTTAGGTAAATCAACTTTTAGTTTTCTTGCACCTTATTTGTGGAACAATCTTCAAAATGTTCTTACATTTGATGTTTGGTGCCTCTAGGGCAGGGGTGTCAAACTCATTCCATGGAGGGCCTAGTGTCTGCAGGTTTTTGGTTTTTCCTTTCATTTAAGCCCTAGACAACAAGGTGTGGGGTGTTGCTTACTAATTAGGGACCTTAATTCATCAATAAAATACAAAAGAAAAACCTGCATCTACTCTCCCCTCCGTGGAATGAGTTCGACAGTTCAGAAATCTGACTGGGGACCTTATTACCGATGAATGTTTTTCCTGACCGTGTTGTTCTTTCTGCTTGTATGTGTGTATTTCCTGTATTTTCTGTAATTTATGTAATTCAGGGCTCATCTGTAAAATAGACTTTGGTCTCAGATTGACTCCCTGATGAAATAAAGGTTAAATAAAATAATAAATAAAAACTGTGTAGCGTATACATCTCAGCTGGCACAAATCTCAAATCCCTCTGTCTCTTTACAAGCACTGATATGACAGGCTAGTTTTACAGTGCATGGGCAGTGTTGCCATCAGAGTCCATCCAACTCTACTTTGCAGCTGTAACATTGTGGCTCGTATATCAGCTACCAATCACACTCTAAAGCATGTTTAGTCTCCTTCACACAGTCAAGAGTGCTGTTAAGTTCTGGTTCCTGTTTACCCGAAAAACACTACATGAGGCCTGATCACTGCTATGTTAACCCTGTTATTCTGTGTTCCTCCACCCATGGCTGCAGGGCTGGCAATGAGGCATAGAGTTTGTATGTATGACTAGAGCAAAGCCAGAGCTGGGTGTAGGAAGGTGATGTATAGATACGGTTCTAGGTGTGTTTGTGTGTGTTTGCACGTGTGTGTATGGCTATGTGTATGTGTGTGTGTGGTATGAAATGTCTGTAAACACCCTTATCATTGCTCTGATGGAGTCAAAAGAACAGGGTTGATTCATAATGTTTCCATGGCTACCATCACCTATATTGCCAACATTTTCATTGCAATAGGGCTATGTAACTTGTGATACGTTCCCACCTCAAAGTTTGGCCCCATATCATCTCTCAGGTGCCTTTCAGGTTGGCCTATGTAATTTAAGAAGGATACAATCTGATGATTCACACAGAAGGCTGCAGTCATTGTGATACGATTATTATCTCAGATACCGTAGATGTTGAGCTTATTCAAGCATGCCATTATCCTACCTACAACGCTCTTGGAAAATGTAGCTTCTCTATTTAGAAGACTGTATATACACAGAATCTGAGTGTACTTTCGAATATTCTGAACTACAGTGAGATATCTATTTTAATGTTTTGAATGCCTCTGCGATTTGTAAGACATAAAAGTGATCCCAGATTTGAGCTGTTATCTACACAAACAGAACATTATGAGTAACTATCAAAGGGCCTTCATGGATATCATCACTTAACATAAACTATATAGGCCCTACATAAACTGTATATCAATCAAGACCAAATCCATGTGTGGGTTCATACATGAGTTATCATTGTTTATTTAATTTTCATAATCATCTTTCACATTGTAATCCTGGTTGACAGCTCTATGCATTTCCCAACACTGTTTATTCAAACGGAGCGATTTATCACTCTGCAAAAACCTGTTTGTCCCCCCTGGCCCACTGTAGCTCCTCCTGCTTCGACCAATGACTACCCTTCAGCAAACACACTGCTGGGTTAACTGCCCAAGCAAAATTATTATAAAAGGAGTTCTTTGTGGTTGTTGTCCCCCACGATCAAATCGGGGAGGGGACTGTGGATCAGTCTCCATCCGGCCGTCCGTTAGTTACACACGATATCTCAGACAGCATTTTGAAGAGATCTGGCATTTACAAAATAATTGGCCCAAGGAGCGAGTTACAGTAATTAACTTACATTTGTGAGAGACACTAGAGAGGAAGAGGCGAAGCAGGAGGGATAACTGGGCCCACAATCTGTCTTCTCTGGCAGGTGAAGTTTTTATTAAAAGAATGTGCTCACCAAGCGGAGAGTTTTTGTATGGAAGTCGATCAATGCGAGAGTGTATAATTTGGTTAACTAAAAATGTAATGGCTTATTTGCTGCGTGTGACTTATTTGATCGAATAGACGTTTCCTAGTGCTTAGGTTGTTACGAGTGTACACCTGACATGCCAGCAACTTTGAGAAACGTGTATCTGCGCTCTCATTGGCTAGAATGGTCCCACCTGATCTTGCCTCGTCCTGACTGCCTTCCAGTCTTTAGCTAACATTCAGCTCATTGCCACTCCTTGTCATTGCCAAATACTTTGGTACATGGCATGGAGTACAGGGAGCAGATAAGCTAACTGCCTTCCATTTTTGAAGACATTTTTGAAGATATATCTTTTCCCTCCTTTGATACTGTACCGGTAGTAGTTTATTTCATTGTTTTTAGTCTGAAGAGCCCACATGCAGCCAAAATGGCTCCTTGTCTGGCCCTTATCATGATTTAAATGTTTATTGGTTGATAAGTGTAGCCGACTGTGTGGGAGGGCAAAGGTGAGCAGTGGGAGTCGAGACAAATATAGTGAAACTAGAATGTTGTAGGTGGTGGAGCTAGTCTTAATAATTGGCTAGACTTTTCCATGATTATTTTGAATAGAAATTGGTTCAAAGTGATCTGGAAGCCTACCTGTGGAGAATGTAGTTGAATGAAAACAGCTGAGAAGTAGGTTTATGGACCACACACACACACACACACACACAAACACGCACACACCAAAATCTCAGGCCTAACTGGTGCAAAGTACACTGTCTATCCACATTCTAATACATGGGGATAAATGGGGATAAATCTGGTGAACTTTAAGTGGATTATTCTCCACCAGTTCCTTGTTAAAACCGGCCTGGGAGGAAGCAGCAGGGGGAATAACATTAAGGCTGGGCATTTGGCAGCACTACCACAGACACTACACTGCCAATGCTGCCACATGTGCCATTGGTCCAGTGTGACGCCACTGAAATGCGAAGACAACAATCAAGCCTACAACAATCAAGTTTTTCACATTGTCGGCTCAGGTACTCGAACCAGTGACCTTGCAGTTACTGGCCCAACGCTCTAACCACTAGGCTACCTGCTGCCCTAAATCAGGTAGCATGATGTGTGCTAAAGAGGTTGCTTCATGAACAACAAATATTTGCCGATAAGGATCAGTCAGTGATATAGTCTACTTCTCTACAGTGCCAGAGGGCATGCGTCAGGGTGGTGTGTGAGACAGTGAGTAGGCCTATTAGAATGAGCTAAGGTCAAGGTAAACAGACAGATTATTCTGATGAGAGAGAGATGGAGCTATATAGAGAGAGAGAGCTATAGAGAGAGAAAGAGATAGAGAGAGAGACCCCTGTCTGTTCCTTAGTTAAATAAAAGCCTGTGACAGGTCAACCTCAACAGGCTACGTGAGTCACCAGACCACTCACAGGGCAGGTACAGCCTGTTCTATTTGCTGTAGGGATATGGTATGGTTAAAATCTGTTATACAGTAAAGTACACTAACACTTAATTCAATGGGAATACAATGAGCCTTGATATATGGTCCATTAATGGGCACACATAACATTCACACACTAATACAACATAAACTCGCACACACTCCCCTGGGCTATGGCTAATTCCCTGGACTGTGGCTATAAACCCTGCTGACCCCAGGTCCAGGTCATGAGCTGGAAGTTGGGGAGGTGGAGTAGGATGTCCAAGGGGAGGGAAGGAGGTGGCGGTGGTGGTGGGCTGTGGCAGCCACCCTGCCAAGCCCTGATTGACTACTAGGGGATTTCTCCCCTTACATTATCAGTCAAAGTGGATGTGAAGCTTGCAGTTCACAGACCTCCCTCATAATCTCCTCACTCTCTTCCAGAAACACAGGAGTATAGGATGCAAGAAAGGCATTTCACTATACTTGTGCACGTGACATTAAAAATTTGAAAAATTGATACAGAGCTAAAATGTAATACGTATGTTTATTTAACCTTTTTTTAAACCAGGTTAGTCTCGTTGAGAGAACAAAACAAAAAAAATCAATCAAGAGAGATCTGTACTTACAGTATACAGAGTATACTACTTTACACTCAAGACCCAAACTTGCCTGTGTCCTAGAGTTTTACACGTGTTTCTCAGAGAGTCATCCCATATGGCTGGAGAAATAAAACGAGGATGGGAAATAGGTTTCTAGGAGTGCACCCAAGCCCCCATCACTCTTCCCCACAGCTGGATGACCCCTGAGTCACCTTGGGGTGAAAGATAATCCTCCTGGGGTCACCTGTTACATTAGTGCTCCGCCTGTCCAACACACAGGGGGTCCCAGTGAACCTTGACCGCCAGAATAAACCTCTGACCCTTATCAGTCCCTGTAGCCAGGCACACAGTCATGCTGAATCATTTACCTCACACATCTTTGTTTGAAAGAACTCCGAGAAATAGCTCTCTTTCCTGTTCAGGAGCCCAAAAATAGACATTTACTGGTTATTTACTTGGAAAAAGCTTTAGTGGCTTGCTCTTTTTTGTCAATGCCCCTGAAGAATTGTAAAATACAAATGGAATCTTTTCGTATTTGTGTGTGGTCAGATTTTCAACACTATTGACATCACTTGAAGGTGTTGACAGAATAGGCCCATTGTCAACTTGGACCCACTCCCACGTGCAATGCCACCACTCAGTGCCACTGATATTTTCATATCCCCAAATGAGGTTCCCTTTAAACAGGTACTTAGCACGAGGGAGTGCAAAGGATGTCCACACATGGTTTGGTTAGTTCTAGGTTAGTTTAGAGGCCTCCTTTCATGCAAAGACATTGGTGGAATGGGTCCAAAAAGCCTGTTTTCATAAATTAGTCTTCACAGTAGGCCTAAAGAGAGGAAGGGATATAGAAAAATAAAGAGATAACTAGCTTTGTACCCCATTCCAGTTCTTCATTGTTGTCTCTAGTACTGGCATATTTGTATAATTACCTGACTGCTTAAAACATACAGCAGGGCTATCCATTTCATATGCCCATGTAAAAACCTGATTAACAGGAGGGGGTAGGAGGACACAATGGGGAACTGATTTATCTGCTTGACAAAGATAGGATCTAAGATACTGTTTTAAAAATATTAGTATGATTAAACTTGTCTTTATCTTTATCTTGATCTCCTATTACCTATTACTAAAAAGCAGCTCTGAGCTCGAGTTACAGGCCGGAGAGACAAGACAGTCCAGGCAGATATGCGGGCCTTTCCAGGATGCATTTCAAACTGGTCCTATTGGCTGGACAAAGCTTCTCTTCTTTGAGTGGAATTAGAGAAAAATCCTTGAGTCTTAATTTCTTCATTATTTCAACCAGGGCCTCTGCAACAGAGGACATAAGAGAAGAAAAACAGAAAACACGAGGACATGAGGCCCTGCCCTGCCCGCCTCTGTGACTTCAACTATCAGAACCCACGATGTCTGTTTTGTTTGTCTGGTGTTCAGTGTTCTGTTATTTTTTCTTTCCGGAATGTTGCACGGCATTCCGCTTCCACTGTGTCTTGAGGGGAAAAACACCTCAGAGCAGGCGAGCAGAACGGATGGGCTTATTGGTTTTAACCAGGAGTCGCTCCACCGTTCAAGCCGAGTAACACGAGCCTGGCCTGGGCACG
Organism: Thymallus thymallus; assembly: GCA_023634145.1. Taxonomy (NCBI): domain Eukaryota; kingdom Metazoa; phylum Chordata; class Actinopteri; order Salmoniformes; family Salmonidae; genus Thymallus; species Thymallus thymallus. Next base: position 12,348,784 of record CM042387.1, read on the forward strand.
AAGACTAGATTGCGAGACGCATTTATTAAACACTGGAAAATTAGGGAGGGGAAACACAATCTCCCTACTTAAAAACGTCAGATAATCCGGCACATGTGCTGCCTACTAAAGGGATACTTTGGTTTCTAAGCTTCTTTCCCATAGCTTACAAAGTTTGGCCAGGAACCTCAAGCCATATTCATATTTAGTCTGTTGATCCTGAACAAGCCAATGTGGGGATGGGAGACCTGCAGTGCTGGGAACTAGTTGTCAGCAAAGCATGAGGAATAAGACGCACACTCAAACTGAATGATGCGGCTAAACCATGAATTAGCTGATTTAATTCTGGGCTTAAAGATTGAACCCCGTTCTGCATGTGACCAATGTCCTAGAAAGGAAAGCTCACAAAGTCATTCCTGACGTTTTGCCTTGTCATGTCTTCGGATGCAGATGCATTTGAAAGAGCAAATAAGTCATAAACACATGATTAACCTAGACATCTATCAAGTGTTAAGTTTGACACGTCTGCCTTTGATTATTCTTTCAATGTTCACACTTTTTCTCACTCCAATAACACATCACGTCACCATGAAAAAAATCCCAACAATGCAAGCAGGTGCAAACAAGTCAAGATCAAGGCCATACACTGTTTAATCACAGTTGCCCTCTGAGTATTTGTCTTTCTGTTTCCAAAGGGAAGTCACCCTGGATAATGAACCTAGCAAATAGTGATAAGCCTGGTCCAGAGACGATAACAACACCTAACCAATCACACACAGAGATTACTCCTACCCATGACTCTGCAGGCAAATGTGACCTCTGTTTCCATGGCAACGATAAGGTGGGAGAGCTGTAGTATAATAACAACTACCTCTCTCTCTCTCTCTCCCTCTCTCTCTCTCCCTCTCTCTCTCTCTCTCTAACTCTCACTCTTTCCCAGTGGCAGCAAAGTGGAGTGGCGTCAAATGTGTAACTTTGTGGTGTGGACACTGTTTAGGAACCCATGTTGGAGGTAAAAAAAATAATCTCAAGGCAAACATACAGTTTTACCTATGATTGCCTAACTGGTTGCTCACTGACTTCTAAACATAACCCACTGGGCACAGACGTTAATTCAACGTCTATTCCACACTGGTTTGACGTATATTCATAGAAATGATGTGGAAACAACATTGATTCGACCAGTCTGTACCCATTGGGAAGAGCATAAAATAAATAACTTTACTTTGATAATACATACTGTAGCAGTAGGCTACCTCAGCAGGATTTATCTGACATTTGATCCTCAGTCGCTTACCATTGAACGTTGTCAACACATATCACGGGACCAGCTGGCATAACCAAAGGAGACAGAGCTTAAATCCCTGTAGTTCCTTCTGAATCCTCCTCATCTTCAGCCTCCACCAGCTGCGTCAACCCTAAAAGGTCAAGCCACTAAACACTGCACATTGAGTCATCGTAAAAAAGTAAAGTTCTTCTTCCCTGAATGAAGAACAAACTGAGGAAAAAAACAAACGCATTAAAGAGGGCATTTGTCATCATTTCCCCCTGCCAGCGGCGCTGGACAGAATGAGAAAGTGTGGCGGTAGCTCTGGACGTGCCGGTGCATCTTAAGCAGGACAGTGGTGTGGCTGTGGCCCACTCTTGTGCACTGTTCTGGGGCTAGGTCTAGTGAGGTGGTCCCCTGATGTGATCCATAACGCGGAGCCGTGGAGTTGATGGATGGGGGTCGGGAGACAGGATATCTGGTCAGTGTACAGGGGTAGAGAGACTGGGCTCTTCCCTGAGCCATTCGTTACCAAGAGTCAGTTACACACCATGCTAAATGAGGCCTGACCACCAGTCTGAGGTGAAAGAGTGTGTGTGTGTGTGTGTGTGTGTGTGTGTGTGTGTGTGTGTGTGTGTGTGTGTGTGTGTGTGTGTGTGTGTGTGTGTGTGTGCGCTTGTTTATGTATGTATGCGTCCTCTCTGTGTATGTTCAATGTGAGTGTGCTATGTCACACTACTCGTAAAAGTCTACAGTGGGGACCAATTCCAAACCACTTGACACAAACAGCGACTATTGATGTGAAGAAATGGGAATTGAGCTCTTTACATTTTCCACAATAAAAGCGTTGTTTGTGTGATACTGTAATTAGAATACGTGTGCATGGCTCATTTTTTGGGGGACATTTCTCTGGGTATTCACTCATGTCAGGTCCTGGGTCCACTGCTATGAAAACGATTTTCCATAAATCACAGTAAACAGGATTGTTGAGGATACACCAGTTACATCATTCAATTCAATTTACTGACAAAAGAAGCATGACTTGGAAACAAACACAGATTCAAGTTAGTGTTATTGGGTCAGTACGTCTTTCTTCTGCACTAGTATTCTCTGTGTGTGGCTGGTATTAATATGGCAATTAGTCATGGGTTAAATCTGAACATTCCCAGAGAATGTTTCCCAAAATAATTATTAAAAAGAGGCACATTACTTCCACTTTCAGACCTACCAGTCCCATACAGCTTTCAGACCTACCATTCCCATACAGCTTTCAGACCTACCGTTCCCATACAGCTTTCAGACCTACCATTCCCATACAGCTTTCAGACCTACCGTTCCCATACAGCTTTCAGACCTACCGTTCCCATACAGCTTTCAGACCTACCGTTCCCATACAGCTTTCAGACCTACCGTTCCCATACAGCTTTCAGACCTACCGTTCCCATACAGCTTTCAGACCTACCGTTCCCATACAGCTTTCAGACCTACCGTTCCCATACAGCTTTCAGACCTACCGTTCCCATACAGCTTTCAGACCTACCGTTCCCATACAGCTTTCAGACCTACAGTTCCCATACAGCTTTCAGACCTACTGTTTCCATACAGCTTTCAGACCTACCATTCCCATACAGCTTTCAGACCTACCATTCCCATACAGCTTTCAGACCTACCGTTCCCATACAGCTTTGTGTTTGAAATAACAAAATAATGAAATAGCGGATAACTTTTACTCTCTTTTACTTTGCTCTCCTTCTTGGTAGTTCTACACCTCTATATGTATCTCTCTCCCCCCTCTCTATCTCTCTCTGCCTCTGTTTGTCTGTTCTCTCTCTACTTCTCTCACACCACCATCCCCTCGGTCACTCTCTATTGGTGCTAATAATGACTAAAAATGGATCTCCAGATTCTCATGACTATCAGTCTGGCTTCTAGTCTTCCTCCCACTTCCTTTTTGTTTACTGAAAATAATAACTTACTTACTCTTTTCCTTGTCATTCCACACACCCTTTTCCTTATGTACACACACACACACACACACACACACACACACACACACACACACACACACACACACACACACACACACACACACACACACACACACACACACACACACACACACACACACAGCCACACCCACACAAATGCATGCACACATAAGTGTGCAGACACACAAACACACGCACGCACACACACACAAAGGCTCCCACATCAGCTCATTATGTCTTCTCTCCGCGGAACTCATTCAACAGCTATCTCAAGTGTCTCTTTGACTGTCTTTCTATCAGCCCTCAGGAGACACATGTACATTATTATCATTGAGAAATGAATGACCACATATTCAACAACTTACTATTAGATTTTCACATTAACAACAGAGCTCTGCACCGTATATGTAGCAGTGGTTCTACACCACTGTGAAAAGAGAGGGAGAAGAGTGCTGGAAACCTTTGAAAGGTCACAGTTCAAACACAGACATAATGCAGGGAGATACAAGGCAAGGGATACAGATCCAAGGAGTGAGAGAAAGAGACAGCAAACAGACAGAGAAGGATACATCTCCTAAATCTCCATATACATTACAGGCAAGCAGCAGGCCATAGTAGAAGCAGTACAATAATTGCAATAGCAAACGTCTACCTGACCTCTGAATCTAATATAACTAACGAGCCGAAGCTCTCTATGAGACATTCCCAGACGGTCTATGGAGGACTGACATGCTGCAATATCCATTAGCAGGGTTCTGCTGCAGCACTGAGAGAGTGGGTGAGTGGGATCATGGCATTAATTAGGTCCAGTCGGGACGGGACGCTGCGGAGAGAGGAGCTCTGGACTACGTATATGAACAAAACCTCTGAACTTTTCCCAACATTGCTCCAGGCCCACTCATAGTGGCAAAGGAGGGAGGGAGAGATGGAGAGGGAGTGAGAGAGTAAGAGAGAGAGGGGGGAGAGAGGGAGGGAGAGAGAGAGAGAGAGAGACCAAACAGAGGAGGAGAAATTCAAAGAAAGAAGTGAGTAAAAGTTTGAACAAATCTTAGAATGCATAATGAATGCACAGCAGGCTCTCTACACAACAACCTATTAGTTAGTGCCAGAGTATCTACAGGCTAATCAAACCCAATAATAGCATTCAATCACTAACCCATCAAACTAAATCTTGCTGGAAACATTTGACTTGGTTTGCGATGAAGACTTTTACAGGCCTACATAGACTGACATAGCGTTGACAGTCTGACATAGACACAGGAGGTTTGTGGTTTGGTTCCTGTGTTTCTGAGAGTTGAGTTTCAGCTGGTAGAGACTGTGGAGCTCACTTTCATTATGCCCTGGGGGACCAATCAAAAGTGAGCAGGAGCTCCATGCAGAGAGAAGAGAGGCCCCTCATCATCATCTTCACATCCCACAGCCCAACCCCTATTCCCCTGTCTTTCCCTAACATCATCTCCCTCTCCCACGCTTGAATATGAACGCCCTCTTCCGTCTCTCCCTCTCTCTCACTAACATCCTCCTCTCTCCCTCTGTCTTCTCTTCATTTCATCATTCTACTTTGAAAATGGCTCTGAGCAAACATGATTTGGGGCTGCTAATTCCTGTCATGCGAATGGACACAGTCAGTAGAGGAACAGGGTACTCTGAAAATGTCAAATCCTCTTCTCTGTATTTCCCTGTCTCTCTCTCCCTCTCGGTCTCTCTCTCTCAAGTTTTATTCAGGTGGGGGTTATTTCAGAGGTAAGATTCAATATCTCTCTCTCTATCTCTATCTTTCCAGTCTAATTAATTCTGCTGAAGATTAATTATTTTTTGGGGGGGATTTTTATCCCCAAAACAGAAATGGGAATGGGGGGATGACAGAAGAGGGAAGGAGGAAGGGAAGGTCTTAATCACCCCTCATCCCCCATTCCTCAGAAAAAAACAAGAACAAGAGGGAACAGAACAACAACAAAAAAAACACGATAAATAAAATTGTTTACTTCCCCCTCACGTCTACAGCTGAATCCCCATGGGGATCTGATTATGAAAACAGGCCTCACTCTTTTTTAATTTTCTTTTTCTGTTCATTCCTCTTTGATGAAGTTCTGGGAGTTCAGAGGGATCCGCCGCAGCTGGGATATCGCTGAAACACAAAGCACCATGGGAAGAGCAAACTTCGGCTGATCTGAGGAGACGTCCGTGTGTGTGTATGTGCATATGATGTGCACATCCGTATGTGTGTATGCGTATGAGTAATGTACAACTGCCCATTGCCAAATATTGAATCTTACCTCTGAAATAATTCCCACCTGAATAAAGCTCGAAAGCCTTAATTCTCCCAAGCTGCATTGTGTTGCCATGTCATGTGTTTGACAAAGATGTCACTCACTCCCAAAGTTGTTTTCTCGCAGCCGCATCAAACTTTACAGGCCATCAAACTATGACTAATTCCAGTGAAGTACTCGTTTCCACTGCAACCCAGCATCCAAGGGAATGGGTGAGAACGACAGGGTCATGATGTCATCAAGGAGGCCCCTGATTGGACAATCAGATTGTGGGTACAAATGATGTCACCTTTTGTTGGGCCTCTCCATTCAGAGCTATTGAGCTGGGGTGATATGAGCGCTATAGAGAGAGGTCATTTTTCTCCCCATGAGTGGTGTGTGAGAAACAAACGCTCTGTAGCGAGGGGAGGCATGCTAATCAAACTCCACAATATAGATGTCATTAAATTAAGCTTAACCCCCCCGCCCCAAATCAGGCCCCAGACCCCTTCTAAGCACCCCTTCCCAAGTCTTGATCCCTGCCCCCCACAATTACACTTCCTCAGCAATAAAGCAGGCTTTGAATATAACCCACCCCTCAGAAACACTGCATGGGAAGTGTCACAAAGTTGTCGTCAGCAGGCACAAAGGATTTGCTGGCATTAGGGTTCTGCTTAGGCCTCTTTTATTTAGACACAATGAGAAATAAACAAAACGTAGGCAATAAGGCTGGGACTGCAAAAACAAATCATGTTCTCCATACAGAATTATATCATGTGTATATACAGTATGTACAGTGGGGCAAAAAAGTATTTAGTCAGCCACCAATTGTGCAAGTTATCCTACTTAAAAAGATGAGAGAGGCCTGTAATTTTCATCATAGGTACACTTCAACTATGAGAGACAAAATGAGAAAAAAAAATCCAGAAAATCACATTGTAGGATTTTTAATGAATTTATCTGCAAATTATGGTGGAAAATAAGTATTTGGTCACCTACAAACAAGCAAGATTTCTGGCTCTCACAGACCTGTAACTTCTTCTTTAAGAGGCTCCTCTGTCCTCCACTCGTTACCTGTATTAATGGCACCTGTTTGAACTTGTTATCAGTATAAAAGACACCTGTCCACAACCTCAAACAGTCACACTCCAAACTCCACTATGGCCAAGACCAAAGAGCTGTCAAAGGACACCAGAAACAAAATTGTAGACCTGCACCAGGCTGGGAAGACTGAATCTGCAATAGCTAAGCAGCTTGGTGTGAAGAAATCAACTGTGGGAGCAATTATTAGGAAATGGAAGACATACAAGACCACTGATAATCTCCCTCGATCTGGGGCTCCACGCAAGATCTCACCCCGTGGGGTCAAAATGATCACAAGAACGGTGAGCAAAAATCCCAGAACCACACGGGGAGACATAGTGAATGACCTGCAGAGAGCTGGGACCAAAGTAACAAAGGCTACCATCAGTAACACACTACGCCGCCAGGGACTCAAATCCTGCAGTGCCAGACGTGTCCCCCTGCTTAAGCCAGTACATGTCCAGGCCCGTCTGAAGTTTGCTAGAGAGCATTTGGATGATCCAGAAGAGGATTGGGAGAATGTCATATGGTCAGATGTTATATTTTACCAAAATATAACTTTTTGGTAAAAACTCAACTCGTCGTGTTTGGAGGAGAAAGAATGCTGAGTTTCATCCAAAGAACACCATACCTACTGTGAAGCATGGGGGTGGAAACATCATGCTTTGGGGCTGTTTTTCTGCAAAGGGACCAGGACGACTGATCCGTGTAAAGAAAAGAATGAATGGGGCCATGTATCGTGAGATTTTGAGTGAAAACCTCCTTCCATCAGCAAGGGCATTGAAGATGAAACGTGGCTGGGTCTTTCAGCATGACAATGATCCCAAACACATCGCCCGGGCAACGAAGGAGTGGCTTCGTAAGAAGCATTTCAAGTTCCTGGAGTGGCCTAGCCAGTCTCCAGATCTCAACCCCATAGAAAATCTTTGGAGGGAGTTGAAAGTCTGTGTTGCCCAGCGACAGCCCTGAAACATCACTGCTCTAGAGGAGATCTGCATGGAGGAATGGGCCAAAATACCAGCAACAGTGTGTGAAAACCTTGTGAAGACTTACAGAAAACGTTTGACCTCTGTCATTGCCAACAAAGGGTATATAACAAAGTATTGAGATAAACTTTTGTTATTGACCAAATACTTATTTTCCACCATAATTTGCAAATAAATTCTTAAAAAATCCTATAATGTGATTTACTGGATTTTTTTTTCTAATTTTGTCTCTCATAGTTGAAGTGTACCTATGATGAAAATTACAGCCCTCTCTCATCTTTTTAAGTGGGAGAACTTGCACAATTGGTGGCTGACTAAATACTTTTTTGCCCCACTGTACATGTTGTGTATAATGTGTATTTTTGTATTGTATTGTGCAGGGCACATTTTAAAAAGAGACCTAGGTCTCAATCTGTCTTCCCTGGTCAAGTAAAGGTAAAAAAAACAATAAAAACAACAACATATAACTAAACACCATTACATTTAGACATGATACTCAGATTTAGAGTCTAACACAGTTTCTCATCCCATCTGACATTATGCTGAGTCCATGCACCAGTCCTATGAGATGCCAGTCTCAGTAACTGATCTAATGGACGACTCCTGGCACCCCAGGGTGTGACATCCTCTGTGACGTCTCTGACTGTCAACTGAGGACGCCGTGATGCACCCCAACACCCCTCAACATGACTGGGCTCCCGCCCTAAGCGCAGAGAGGATAAACTACCAACCAACGCAATGATGATCGATAGAGGTTGCGTCAGCGCCGGAGTGCGGACCCATCCGAGTCCCATTACCAGCCACGTCCACCCTTCCCTTCCCCACCATAGCCCATCATCCATACCCCAGCCAAGAGGCAGGCCCAGGCATTCTCAAACCCAGTATACCCTCTCCGCGGTGGGCTGGTGGGGTTGGGTCGGCAGCCATCTGGGCCTTGGCGCTAGTTCTACCCAGAGGCTGGAGGTGGAGAAACATCCAAACAAATACAAACCAGATGGAGGGATGGATGAGCAGGGAGGAGAGCGTGAGTCACTCTCTTTCTCAGTTTCGCTCTCTTTCAACCGGTACATTCAGTCTATACGTTCTATCTGTCTCTCTTCAGGACTAAGGGTTGGAGGGAGGCCTCTTCCTTCGCACACTCTCGATCTCACTCAGCTTTCAGCGCAGGCAGAGAGATGGTGGTCTTGTCCACACACCCTTCCTGAATCTCACTTCCTGCATAAACAAGAGAAAAGTGACCAAAAACATGATGCCATTCGACATTTCAAGTCATAAACATTAATTTGCCATTTCAAGTCTTTAACATTTGTGGGTTTGGATGCTCTTCTAAGGTATTTAAGCCAATGGACTATGCATGAAATCACACAGTTATTCTAATGTGACCTCATCACAAATAGAAACCTATTGGTTTGGGAAGTGTAAGGTGGCGTCAAAGTAGCTCTTCCACCATGAAGCACACATACACACACAAACACAAACATGTGCACGCACACATACGCAGGCATGCACACACACACAATCACACACACACACACACACACACACACACACACACACACACACACACACACACACACACAGCTACATAAACACAAATGCATGCACACATACACTCACGCACGCAAGCACACACACACACACACACACGCTACTCAATGGTGCCAAACAATGAAATCAAGGCTGGCCTGCCCTGTTTACTTGCCATCGCCATGGCAGCTTGTTTGTCACCGAGGAGGTGGCGGTGACCTGGGGGATGAAAGAAGGGATTAGGGAGGCCGCAAGAGAGGACATACGTGCTTGGAGACCTGTCAGCACTTCTCTCCTTTTATCCCTTTCTCTCAATCTCTCTCTCTTTCTCTTTCTTTGTCTTTCTTCGCTTTGCTTTTCTTTGGCTCTAGTGAAAGGAAGAAGAAAAATATGCTCCCCTGCGCACTCCTCCGTCAACTGACTAGGTATACCCCTTTCCCTTCCCTTTCATAGCCTGTTCCCCTGAGCACCTCCTTCTACCCAGCCATTGTGTTTCAAATGTCTTCCAAGTTGGAGTTTTACATTTTTTATTTATTTCACCTTTATTTCACCAGGTAGGCCAGTTGAGAACAAGTTCTCATTTACAACTGCGACCTGGCCAAGACAAAGCAAAGCAGTGCAACAAAAACAACAACACAGAGTTACACATGGGATAAACAAACGTACAGTCAATAACACAACAGAAAATATAGGTACAGTGTGTGCAAATGTAGTAAGATTAGGAAGGTAGGGCAATAAATAGGCCATAGTGGCGAAATAATCACAATTGAGCATTAACACTGGACTGATAGATGTGTAGATGATGATGGGCAAATAGAGATACTGGAGTGCAAATTAGCAAAAATAATAAATATGGGGATGAGGTAGTAGGGTGGGCTATTTACAGATGGGCTATGTACAGGTACAGTGATCGGTAAGCTGCTCTGACAGCTGATGCTTAAAGTTATTGAGGGAGATGGTAGTCTCAAGCTTCAATGATTTTTGCAATTCGTTCCAGTCATTGGCAGCAGAGAACTGGAAGGAATGGCGGCCAAAGGAAGTGTTGGCACTGTGATAGACTACATCCAAGAGAGAGATATGTAGATGAGAGAATAGAGTCGGCCCAAGAATTGAACCCTGTGGCACCCCATAGAGACTGCCAGAGGACCGGACAACAGGCCCTTCAATTTGACAAACTGAACTCTATCTGAGAAGTAGTTGGAGAACCAGGCAAGGCAGTCATTTGAGAAATCAAGGCTGTTAAGTCTGACAATAAGAATGCGGTGATTGACAGAGTCGAAAGCCTTGGCCAGGTTGATGAAGACGACTGCACAGTACTGTCTTTTATCGATGACGGTTATGATATAATTTAGTACCTTGAGCGTGGCTGAGGTGTACCCATGACCAGCTCGGAAACCAGATTGCATAGCAGAGAAGGTACGGTGGGATTCGAAGTGGTCAGTGACCTGTTTGTTATCTTGGCTTTGGAAGACTTTAGAAAGGCAGGGCACGATGGATATAGGTCTGTAACAGTTTGGGTCCTTTGAAGAGGGGGATGACCGCGGCAGCTTTCCAATCTCTAGGGATCTCAGACGATACAAAAGAGAGGTTGAACAGGCTAGTAATAGGAGTTGCAACAATTTCGGCTGATAATTTTAGAAAGAAGGGGTCCAGATTTTGCAGCTCTTTGCAGCTCAGCTTTCTCGATTTGGGTGAAGGAGAAGCGGGGGGGGGGGGGGTCTTGGGCAAGTTGCTGCGGGGGGTACAGAGCTGTTGGCCGGGGTAGGGGTAGCCAGGTGGAAAGCATGGCCAGCCATAGCAAAATGCTTATTGAAATTTTCGATTATCGTAACTTTATCGGTGGTGGTAGTGTTTCATAGCCTCAGTGCAGTGGGCAACTGGGAGGAGGTGCTCTTATTCTCCATGGACTTTACAGTGTCCCAGGAATTAGTACTACAGGATGCAAATTTCTGTTTGAAAAATCTAGCCTTTGCTTTCCTAACTGACTGTGTATATTGGTTCCTGACTTCCCTGAAAAGTTGCATATCGCGGGGGCTATTCGATGCTAATGCAGTGCGCCACAGGATGTTTTTGTGTTGGTCAAGGGCAGTCATGTCTGGGGTGAACCAAGGGCTCTATCTGTTCTTGGTTCTAAACATTTTTAATGGGGCGTGCTTATTTAAGATGGTGAAGAACAACACAAAGAACAACCATGCATCCTCTACTGACGGGATGAGGTCAATATCCTTCCAGGATACCCGGGCCAGATCGATTAGAAAGGCCTGCTCACTGAAGTGTTTTAGGGAACGTTTGACAGTGATAAGGGGTGGTCGTTTGACTGCGGACTCATTACGGACGCAGGCAATGAGGCAGTGATCGCTGAGGAGGTGTATTTGGAGGGCAAGTTAGTCAGGATGATATCTATGATGGTACCCATGTTTATGGATTTAGGGTTGTACCTGGTAGGTTCCTTGATAATTTGTGTGAGATTGAGGGCATCTAGCTTAGATTGAAGGACGGCCGGGGTGTTAAGCATATCCCAGTTTAAGTCACCTAACAGTACAAACTCTGAAGATAGATGGGGGCAATCAATTCACATATGGTGTCCAGGGCACAGCTGGGGGCTGAGGGCGGTCGGTAACAGTGAGAGACTTATTTCTGGAAAGGTGGATTTTTTTAAAAGTAGAAGCTCAAACTGTTTGGGCACATACCTGGATAGTATGACAGAACTCTGCAGGTTATCTCTGCAGGAAATATTGTAGTTGGTGATGGACATTTCAGAATTTTTGGTGGCCTTCCTAAACCAGGATTCAGACACGGCTAGGACATCCGGTTTGGCGGAGTGTCCTAAATCAGTGAATAAATCAAACTTAGGGAGGAGGCTTCTGATGTTAACATGCATGAAACCAAGGCTTTTACGGTTACAGAAGTCAACAAATGAGAGCGCCTGGGGAATAGGTGTAGTACTGGGGGTTACAGGACCTGGGTTTACCTCAACATCACCAGAGGAACAGAGGAGGAGTAGGATAAGGGTACGGCTAAAGGCTTTAAGAACTGGTCATCTAGTGCGTTGGGTATAGAGAATAAAAGGAGCAGATTTCTGGGCGCGATAGAATAGATTGATGGCATAATGTACAGACAGGGATATGGTAGGATTAGAATTCAGTGGGGGTAAACCTTGGCGTTGGGTAAGGATGAGAGAGGTTGCATCTCTGGAGACACCAGTTAAGCCAGGTGAGCTCTCCACGTGTGTGGGGGGGTGGGACAAAGGAGCAATCTGAAGCATGTTGATCGGGACTGGGGGCGTTATAGTGGAATTGAACGATAACGAATAAACTAAGCAACAGACAAGGCATATTGAATTAAGGGAGAGGCATAAAATAAACACAGTTAATCAAGAGAGCTAAGGTAACAACGGGTAAATGGCGATGTATAGACTGAGAAAATGTTGCCACACACAGGATCTGAGATTCGAATCTGAGGCGTAACAGATAAACAGAATGAGGTACCGTGTTAGGGAACAGTCCAGCAGGCAACAGCTATGTACAGTGGGGAGAACAAGTATTTGATACACTGCCAATTTTGCAGGTTTTCCTACTTACAAAGCATGTAGAGGTCTGTAATCACATTGTATGATTTTTAAATAATTAATTTGCATTTTATTGCATGACATAAGTATTTGATCACCTACCAACCAGTAAGAATTCCGGCTCTCACAGATCTGTTAGTTTTTCTTTAAGAAGCCCTCCTGTTCTCCACTCATTACCTGTATTAACTGCACCTGTTTGAACTCGTTACCTGTATAAAAGACACCTGTCTACACACTCAATCAAACAGACTCCAACCTCTCCACAATAGCCAAGGCCAGAGAGCTGTGTAAGGACATCAGGGATAAAATTGTAGACCTGCACAAGGCTGGGATGGGCTACAGGACAATAGGCAAGCAGCTTGGTGAGAAGGCAACAACTGTCGGCGCAATTATTAGAAAATGGTAGAAGTTCAAGATGACGGTCAATCTCCCTCAGTCTGGGGCACCATGCAAGATCTCACCTCGTGGGGCATCAATGATCATGAGGAAGGTGAGGGATCAGCCCAGAACTACACGGCAGGACCTGGTCAATGACCTGAAGAGAGCTGGGACCACAGTCTCAAAGAAATCCATTAGTAACACACTACGCCGTCATGGAGTAAAATCCTGCAGCGCACGCAAGGTCCCCCTGCTCAAGCCAGCGCATGTCCAGGCCCGTCTGAAGTTTGCCAATGACCATCTGGATGATCCAGAGGAGGAATGGGAGAAGGTCATGTGGTCTGATGAGACAAAAATAGAGCTTTTTGGTCTAAACTCCACTCGCCGTGTTTGGAGGAAGAAGAAGGATGAGTACAACCCCAAGAACACCATCCCAACCGTGAAGCATGGAGGTGGAAACATCATTCTTTGGGGATGCTTTTCTGCAAAGGGGACAGGACGACTGCACCGTATTGAGGGGAGGATGGATAGGGCCATGTATCGCGAGATCTTGGCCAACAACCTCCTTCCCTCAGTAAGAGCATTGAAGATGGGTCGTGGCTGGGTCTTCCAGCATGACAATGACCCGAAACACACAGCCAGGGCAACTAAGGAGTGGCTCCGTAAGAAGCATCTCAAGGTCCTGGAGTGGCCTAGCCAGTCTCCAGACCTGAACCCAATAGAAAATCTTTGGAGGGAGCTGAAAGTCTGTATTGCCCAGCGACAGCCCCGAAACCTGAAGGATCTGAATGGAGGAGTGGGCCAAAATCCCTGCTGCAGTGTGTGCAAACCTGGTCAAGAACTACAGGAAACGTATGATCTCTGTAATTGCAAACAAAGGTTTCTGTACCAAATATTAAGTTCTGCTTTTCTGATGTATCAAATACTTATGTCATGCAATAAAATGCAAATTAATTACTTAAAAATCATACAATGTGATTTTCTGGATTTTTGTTTTAGATTCCGTCACTCACAGTTGAAGAGTACCTATGATAAAAATTACAGACTTCTACATGCTAAGTGGGAAAACCTGCAAAATCGACAGTGTATCAAATACTTGTTCTCCCCACTGTAGCTGAGTGATCATAAGGTCCGATGAGCAGCAAAGAGGTGAGCCAGGGAGCATTTCAGTGGACGCTGCACTAGGCGAGCGGGAGGCACGACGTTCAGAATGCTAGCGGGCCGGGGCTAGCAGATGGATCTTCGGCGACGTCGCAAAGGAAAAGCCTGTTGAGACCATGTCGGACGATTACGTCGGCAGACCAGCCGTGATGGCTCGGCGGGGCTCCATGTCGACAGTAGAAGGTCCAAGGCCGGTTGACAAAGGTACTATAGCCCAGGAAATTAGCTAGTACACGTCGGATAGCTCAAGGCTAACTGGTGCAAGCTTTTGGACAGTAGTGTTAGTCAAACAACAGCAGCCACTCGGTTGCAGCTAGCTAGCTGCGATGATCTGGTGTGATGGTCCTGTAATTTCGGCAGAAATCCGGTGAAGTGGAAGGGAACGCAATCCGATATGCGCAGGGTTGGTAGCGCACTGTGCAGACTGGCCGATATTTTCTGAACTAAAGCTGGCTGATGCAGGCAGAGCAGTGGTGAGGACCACTAGCAGTGGCTAGCAATGGCTAGTAGCTAGTTAGCAATATAGCTAGCAGGCTAGCTTCTGTCGGCGGTTCAGTTAAATGATAAAGAAATAAAGAAAATAGTAGATCCTTTCCACGTTGGGTGTGGCGGGTTGCAGGAAACGTATATGGGGAATAAAAAAAATATACGGAAAGACAGACTAATTACAGACTATTTACACGGGACATGAGACAGGACAAAAAATCATGTCCGCACTGTTAAGCCATCTTGGAGGAAGTGTGCTATCTTTTACTGTATGTACATACAGTATACCTGTCCACTAACCAGCTCATGGCCAGTAACCATCAGTATCACCATATCTCAATAATGGATATTTTCCGTCATCACTCCATCTACAAATCTCCATCCTTCCATCTCTCTCTCGATCGCCATACACCTACAAAGTCAAAAGTCCATCCTTTTAAATTGAACTTACCCCATACGCACCTCTGGAAAAAAAACGTTTGGCACCTGTCCTCACTCTCTGAGCGAGAGAAAGAGAGAAAGACAGAGCGAGTGAGAAAGAGAGATTCGGATGAGTGCTGGGAAGATATGCAGGAACACATGGGGCCCACCTGGAGGCCAGATTTCCAGCCCAGTCTTAGAAAACAACAGGACAGATATAAAACCACTATGTCAGTCCTCTATGTCAGTCACAGGGCCAGGACCCTTTCATGAGCTAGACCAAGGGAGATAGAGCTAGAGCTAGAGAGAGAGAGAGAGAGAGAGAGAGAGAGAGAGAGAGAGAGAGAGAGAGAGAGAGAGAGAGAGAGAGAGAGAGAGAAAACACGGAGAGAGTCAGGTCCAGACCAGTAAATGTCACAGTGAGGAAGGCGAATCAAAGTCTGTGTAGTCTATAACGTTAAGATCAGAGCACCCAAGACCTGCACCTCGTTTGAAGTGATATCTCTATAACCATTTCCATTCCTTCCACTGTGGAATAACATTAGAGGAAATATATGACCTCTAAATGAAGTAGAATGTTGGATTATGTGGTACTTGAGGTATTCTCGATTGATTGTTTTAGTTGTTTTAGAAATATGTGAAGAATAAAGTTATGTGCCCATGATCAATGGATTATGTGCCATAAAGACAATTGGTAAAATACATTGTTAACTACGTCATCATGTGATTCTTGTGTGACGCAAAGGGTGACATCAATTTGACATTTTATTGGTTCCTTACCGGCATTCCCTCTTGTCTCCAGTTTTCTCCAGTCATTCTGACTCACCAAGGCATTTGTTGCGCACCTAAAAGATAGAAAAGAGAAAAGATGCTTTATTAGAAATGTAATTGCAATCTCCAGGCATTTTCATATTCATTTCACATGCGTGCATTTTCTCAGAATCAAAAAGCATGAGAATGTGGTTTGTATCTGTTATTGTACTATAACTGTGCCCTATTGTGTGGATGATGACATCATGACTTAGCAATACCCTGAGCGTGAGAAAATGATCATGTATAATTACAAAGTTATTCAATTGTTTTACCATGGAAAAAGCTGAGTGAAAGTCGAAAGATTCTACCGTTACCCTGTTGTTCCCATTGTGCAATCTCCTCATCCCAAAACAAAACAGAATCTTCCAACTGCTTTTGAGCAGTGTTAACCCGTTGCCCTGACAACCAATACAGAGTTTCCAAGAAAGCGAGAGAGCACTTAACTTGAAGAACCCCCAGCAAAGCTATTCAGTGCAGGAGTTACCCTTGTAGAGAAAGATGGGAATAGGAATCATCACGCCGTTAAAATGTTCAAATACAACTCTACGTACTATCCAGTAACACTGGTCTGCAGAGTCACAAAATAACAGACTGAATCAAGGCAGTGATTTGACTCTTGACCCCTTTGGACCACTGACTCAAGGTCAAGTCAGAGAAAATCTCAGCAGCAAAACCTATGCCTGCCTCTTCATAAGCGTAATTAGTTGTATCGCCTTCTGACTCTAACCCGTATAAGACCCCTCCCTCACCTACTTGAGCCAATCCATTGACTCCATGGCTCTGTATTCATGTCTATAGTTCAATCTGCCATGCTGACTCATTCCCATCAGGAGGCAAGCGTACTACAACAACAATGAGGCAGTGCCAGTCTGAATCTGACCAGAACCACAGCTCCCCACTCAATGTGTGTAATGAGTGTCCTGTCCAGCACTGTAAACATTGAAGATAATTGCTCGCTCAGAACACGCTGGCTACGTCCCCAAGGGCACCCTATTAGCCCTGGTCAAACATGTGCACTATACAGTATAGATGATACATGATAGGGTGCCATTTGGGATACACACACTGTCTGTCATGCTATTCACTCACCAGGCTCGCAGTAGCTGCTCACAGTAGCCTCAAGGAGAGAGCATCTCAGACCACACCCACACCACATTGCCCCATACAACCCCCATTCACAACAAACCAACTAACTAAAAACACTGTTGCGACACAGCATGTTTTGTGCTCTCTTTCTTAGGGGGCTCCCAAGTGGCACAGTGGTCTAAGACACTGCATCTCAGTGTTAGAGGTGTCACTACAGACAACCTGGTTCGTATTCAGACTGTATCACAACCGGCCGTGATTGGGAGTCCCATTGGGCGGCGCACAACTGGCCCAGCGTTGTCCGAGTTTGGCCGGTGTAGGCCATCATTGTAAATAAGAATTTGTTCTTAACTGACTTGCCTAGTTAAATAAAGTTTAAATAAAATAAAATGTTAATTTAGCTCTCATGGGTCGAGATAAATACAACATCTGGTACAATCAACTACTAGATAACTATCCCTGTAACATCCTACCCCTGAGATAACTATTAGATAACTATCCCTGTAACATCCTACCCCTGAGATGATAACTATTAGATAACTATCCCTGTAACATCCTACCCCTGAGATAACTATTAGATAACTATCCCTGTAACATCCTACCCCTGAGATAACTATTAGATAACTATCCCTGTAACATCCTACCGCTGAGATGATAACTATTAGATAACTATCCCTGTAACATCCTACCCCTGAGATGATAACTATTAGATAACTATCCCTGTAACATCCTACCCCTGAGATGATAACTATTAGATAACTATCCCTGTAACATCCTACCCCTGAGATGATAACTATTAGATAACTATCCCTGTAACATCCTACCCCTGGGATGATAACTATTAGATAACTATCCCTGTAACATCCTACCCCTGAGATGATAACTATTAGATAACTATCCCTGTAACATCCTACCCCTGAGTAAACTAACCCTGTAACATCCTACCCCTGAGTTAACTAACCCTGTAACATCCTACCTCTGAGATGCCAAGCTAGGGTCAGAATGATTTAACAGAGAAAGAAACAGTAGGTCTGTAGCGTAATCAATATTCTCAAGGATAGGGAACGCCCAATACTAAAGAGCAATCCCACCCACATTCATGCAGATCAGGGCTTGGTCACTGAGCCTTCCAGCAGCATTACTCCACTAACCCACTCCACTAACCCACTCCACTGGGCCTAACCCTAACCCAAACCCCTGGCCAAGCCCAGCTCCAACCACGGCATGGTCCATATTCCACTTCCTGTGTTAAAGCAGTCATGTGAGAAGTATACCCTGGTTCACATAGCTTCCTGGTAAATTAGATTACTGCTCTGCTATTGGCTCTGCTCCTGTGTTCATGTTCACTGGGCTAGACTGGGCAGTACTACTGAGGTATACTGTAACAAAGCCTAATCATATTTGTCCAGGTCCGCCCTGTCTCACCACAGACTCAGGTCTACACTACAGTGCAGTCGTCATACACTCAGATTACTATAGCTATGTCAATGAGCCAAGCACCCTATCCAAACCACACCACTTCCTAGTTTTGCTCACATTAAACATTGCTCCCATTTTGTTGTCCACTGCATTCAATATCAAAATATAGCCTCAGGTTTGATACATTTGCCAATTGATACGTTCGACCAACAACCCCCCTTCCCCTGCTGATATGAAACTAAGGCCGGACTGAAACTAAAACAGAGTGTACAAATAGATCAGAAAATGATCTAGGTGAAACCTATGATCCCTTATTGACGTCACCTTAAATAAGTATAGATGATGGGGAGGATACAGGTTAAAGAAGGATTTTTAAGCCTTGAGACAATTCAGACATGGATTGTGTAAGTGTGTCATTCAAAGGGTGAATGAGAAAGACAAAATATTTAAGTGTCTCTGAACGAGGTATGGTAGTAGGTGCCAGGTGCACCGGTTTGAGTGTGTCAAGAACTGCAACGCTGCTGGGTTTTTTCACGCTCAACAGTTTCCCGTGTGTATCAAGAATGGACATCCAGCCAACTTGACACAACTCTGGGAAGCATTGGAGTCAACATGGGCCAGCATCCATATGGAATGCTTTCGACACCTTGTAGAGTCCATGCCCCAATGAATTGCCCCAATGAATTCTGAGGGCAAAAGGGTGTGCAATTCAATATTAGGAAGGTGTTCCTGTTTTGTACACTCAGTGTATATGGCATGTGTTTTGAGCTCAGTCTCCATCTTTCTCTCTCTCTCTCTCTCTGCGTTGTTACTGTAGAAACCTCTATGGCAGTTTGCTGCTAGGCTCTGATTAACATGCTGGCCGACTGTACGACTCTCAGCCCAGTCCCAGTACACTGCTCCAGCCCATTCCTCCAGTACTCCAGGCCTCCAGTACACTGCTCCAGCCCATTCCTCCAGTACTCCAGGCCTCCAGTACACTGCTCCACCCCATCCCTCCAGTACTCCAGGCGTCCAGTACACTGCTCCAGCCCATTCCACCAGTACTCCAGGCCTCCAGTACACTGCTCCAACAGAAGCAGTCATGGAGATGTGTCCAGGCCAGCTCTGCTTAGCTCAGTTGGCCAACAGCAGATTGGCCTGGCACAGGGTCAACAGCGCCCAGCATAACACACCACAGAGAGCACAGTACACAGCAGAACACACTCAACCCTTAGAACAGGATGGTTTCCCAGACCTAGATTAAGCTGATCACTAAACAGCATGTTCAATGGATTATCATTATTCCACTGCTCTCTCTCTCTCTCTCTTTATCCCACCTCTTCTTCATCTTCTTCCTCTTTCCTTTCTCTCTCTAATCCTGTTCTGCTTTACTTGCATTCCACAGCATTTTGATTCCTTAAAATCAAGACAATGATTTATGGAGTTCAGATTAAATGTCAAACTAAACATTCCCAACCTCGCCCCAGTTTAGTCACACACCTATCTGTATGTGTTTGAACAAGAGGACATCATGTTTACCCCAAAATTGATCTATTTCCCATAGCAAAACATGCAAACACACACGCACCATTGGGCCCCTCATCTCCCAGTTAAAAGAAATACAAATCTCTAGTCTCTTTTGAAATACTGCATGGCATCAGGTTAGGTAATAATGACAGACCTTAACAACTCTGCTACAGCACTCTAACTCCTGCAAACAGTTATTACCCATTTAGCTAATGGGCCCACATAATTACACGATCAGCCTGTGCCAGTACTTTCACGCCTTTGATTGGCGGTTGGTAAGGGCTCTGCTCGATAAGTATAAGCACCTTGGTGTTTGTACTAATGCCAACCCAAGGAAGAGAGATCTCGGTGTGCCAATGCACAGGAACACTATTCCAACCGCCCTGTGTTCTTATGAAGAAATATGTAGAACATGGTTAAGGCATTCAACAATACTTTTCTATCTTAGACATTGGCTTTTGAGGGTTACATTTACAGTATGGTGTAGTTCAGGGAATTGATGAGTTGTTTCCATGCCATTCTTCCATAGCTTGAGTTCATTCAGAAACCCATACAGTCATATTACCAGCAGAGACGTCACACAGACAGTACATTGGAAATCACTCTCTCTATCCTAAAATAAAATACCAAAAATACCAAATCCCCTCCTCTATATGTATAGTGTATTCAGAAAGTATTCCGATTAAAAAAAAAAAATGAAACATCACATTTACATAAGTATTCAGACCCTTTACTCAGTACTTTGTTGAAGCACCTTTGGCAGCGATTACAGCCTTGAATCTTCTTGGGTATGGCGCTAAAATTGATCTACACACAATACCCCACAATGACAAAAGGAAAACACGTTTTTGTACATTTTACATGTTTGCAAATTTATTAAAATAAAAACTGAAATACCTTATTTACATAAATATTCAGACCCTTTGCTATGAGACTCGAAATTGAGCTCAGGTGCATCCTGTTTCCATTGATCATCCTTGAGATGTTTCTACAACTTGGAGTCCACCTATGGTACATTCAATTGATTGGACATGATTTGGAAAGGCACACACCTGTCTATATAAGGTACCACAGTTGACAGTGCATGTCAGAGAAAAGAAAAAGCCATGAGATCCCACAGATCTGGGAAAGGGTACCAAAACATTTCTGCAGTCGCCCGGCCAAACTGAGCAATTGGGGGAGAAGGGCATTGTTCAGGGAGGTGACCAAGAACCAGATGGGAGAACCTTTCAGAAGCACAACCATCTCTGCAGCACCACCAATCAGGCCTTTATGATAGAGTGGCCAGACGGAAGCCACTCCTCAGTAAAAGGCACATGACAGCCCGCTTGGAGTTTGCCAAAAGGCACCGAAAGGACTCTCAGACCATGAGCAACAACATTCTCTGGTCTGATGAAACCAAGATTGAACTCTTTGGCCTGAATGCCAAGCGTCATGTCTGCAGGAAACCTGGCAGCATCCCTACGGGGAAAATTGGCAGCATCATGCTGTCGGGATGTTTTTCAGTGGCAAGGACTGGGAGACTAGTCAGGATCGAGGGAAAGATGAACGGAGCAAAGTACAGAGAGATCCTTGATGAAAACCTGTTCCAGAGCGCTCAGGACCTCAGACTGGGGACGAAGGTTCACCTTCCAACAGGACAACGACCCTAAGCACACAGCCAAGACAACGCAGGAGTGGCTTCGGGACAAGTCTCTGAATGTCCTTGAGATGGTCCAGCCAGAGCCCGGACTTGAACCTGATTGCACATCTCTGGAGAGACCTGAAAAAAGCTGTGCAGTGACACTCCCCATTCAACCTGACAGAGCTTGAGAGGATCTGCAGAGAAGAATGGAAGAAACTCCCAAAATGCAGGTTTGCCAAGCTTGTAGCGTCAAACCCAAGAAGATTTGAGGCTGTAACCGCTGCCAAAGGTGTTTCAACAAAGTACTGAGGGTCTGAATACTATTGTAAAAGTTTTCTTTTGTCGTCATCGGTTATTGTGTGTAGATTGATAAGGGAAAACAACTATTTAGTCTATTGTAGCGATCTGGCCAGCATAGTATCTGAAGAGGGATTGTGGGTAGTTCATGTACCACGATAAAACGGTTGTGTTATGTGTTTATGTTTCTAGTAGTTAAGCTAAAGTTATGTGGTTATGTGTTCTTAAGTTGTCTGAGTTCAGGTTATGGGGGCAGGGGGAATGTTAGAGTGCCTACCGTAACCGAGCCTTGCATGGCCGGAGGTTAGGTTCGTTGCCAAAAGCTGAAGAAGATTAATAAGGTGTGACGTTTCTGGTCCAGAGCTGCAACAACCCCTACTCTGCACGCCCAGCCTACCACGTTCTGCAGGGGTGCCAAGATCATCAGCCAAGCTGTCCAAGTACAACGGGACAACGCAGCTAGAGCCCTACCTCTCCCAAGTCCACCTGGCGGCCAAACACAGCGGCTGGACCAGTGAGGAAGCCGCTACTCACCTGGCGCTAGCGTTAGAGGGGAACGCAGTGCAGGTGCTTCTCGACCTAGCCCCAGCGGAACAACGGGACCTCCAAGCCTTGACCAGGGCACTGGAAAGGAGGTTTGGCCTTGCGACTCTTCGCGGACCAGAGCAGAGAACAACTGGCCAGCCACCATCGCCAAGGAGAAGAGAACCTGGGCACCTTTGCTGCAGATGTACAGCTGCACAAGAGGAGCTGGCCCTCCACGCTTTCCTGCGGGGACTCACACCGGAAAAGCTGCGGAAACATGTCTGCCTCGCCAGACCTAAGACTCTCGGTGAGGCACTACACGAAGCCGAACAAGCCGAAGGGGTACTCTCCAGGTGGGCCACCCAGCAGAGGGTCACCGCACGCCAAACATGTGTCCGGTTGGCTGAGTACGACGAAGAGGGGGGGACAGAAGAAGTCTGTCAGGTTTGGCCTCCGCCACGACGATCCCAACACCAGACTCCACCACCCAGGCAATGCCCCCCCTGGTCTACAGACCGGTGTTACAGATGCGACGAACTTGGGCATGTAGCCCGTGACTGCCCAGCACCAGCGCCAAAAGCCAGAGCTACTCTGTTTGGGGGAAACGACAGAGGAGTGGTCTAATGAGGGGTTCACCCCTCCGGTCTCCAGCCCCCCTCCAGGGCCGATGCACTGTGGTCGGACGCCTTGGCCACAACAAAGGACTATACCTGCACTGTCGACTGGACGGCCGACCCTGTCGAGCCCTGGTGGACACAGGATCAACCATTTCCTTGGTGCGACCTGGCGTCCTTCCGGGTACCACCGGGCCACCTTCCAAGGCTTGGTCGCCAACCACCACCCAGATGGTCACGGTGACTGGAGAAAAGGTTGGCATGAGAGGGAAGAAGCCAGTGAAAGTCCAGGTTGGGGACCAGGAGCTGGAGCACGGGTTCTGGCTTGCCGACATCCGGGACGCATGCATCATTGTCCTGGACCTGCTGAGTCGCTGGGGCGCCTGTGTTAATGTGTCAGGGACAGCTATCACTCTTGGCACAGAGACTGAGGCTCTCCAGTCTGGTCAAGAGATGAAGGACAGGCCCAAAGACAGGCGAGCCACTGGACCCACACAACATCAGCCCACTTCAGTTCCGACCACTGTGTCTGCTGCCCTTCCCTCCGCCGAGACGACAAAAAGCCATAACCAACCAGGAACCATGAGCAGCGAGGCTGAAACACAACCAACTAAGGTCTTGGGGACAGTCAAATGGTTCAACGTCAGAAATGGCTACGGTTTCATCAACAGGAATGACACAAAAGAAGACGTCTTTGTCCACCAGACTGCCATAAAGAAAAACAACCCAAGGAAATACCTCTGCAGTGTTGGAGATGGAGAAACTGTGGAGTTTGATGTGGTTGAAGGGGAGAAGGGAGCAGAGGCAGCCAATGTCACCGGCCCAGCGGGTGTCCCAGTCCAGGGGAGCAAGTATGCCGCTGGCCGGAACCGCTACAGGCGGTACCCCCGCAGGAGGGGCCCAGGCCGTGACGGCGCTATCCCCCATACTTTGGTGGCGAAGGTGACGAGAACCAGGGAACTCCAGCCCAGGCCAACTCCAGAGCGCGACAGAAGCAGGCCTACGACACCCAAAAAGGTGTTTCTCCCAAGCTCCGCAGCCATTGGCAGGGGCCCGGTGAGATCTTGGGCCGGCTGTCGGAGGTAGGTACAGGGTGCGCATGCCTGGCCGAGACCACACCGTGGAGGCGTCCTGGACATTTGAGGGACTTTGTGTTGAGTGATGGGGACGTCGGGGGCGACTGACCCCTCTGGTGGGGGCTATGTAGCGATCTGGCCAGGGTAGTAGCTGAAGAGGGATTGTGAGTAGTTCATGCTCCACAATAAAACGGTTGTGTTGTGTGTTTATGTTTCTAGTAGTTAAGCTAAAGTTATGTGGTTATGTGTTCTTAAATTGTCTGAGTTCAGGTTATGGGGGCAGGGGGAATGTTAGAGTGCCTACCATAACCGAGCCTTGCATGGCCGGAGGTTAGGTTCGTTGCCAAAAACTGAATGAGATTAATAATGTGTGACGTTTCTGGAGTCGTGCGGTGTATGGGGCACAAAAACTCTCTGTTAAAATCAATCTCAGTCTCATGCCATCTTCTTTTGGCCGAGCTCGCCACACTATTTTAGAATAAGGCTGTAACGTAACAAAATGTGGAAAAAGTCAAGGGGTCTGAATACTTTCCGAATGCATTGTATATCCGTGTAGGTATAGTAGTTTTACTTTGGATCCACATACAGAGGAGTATTAGGAGGTAGAGGGTTACACTAGACTGAATTCTTTATCCCGCTCCCGCTGCTTTTCATACCGCGCCCGCCCGCTCCCGTTGATTTATTTTCTGACTCCCAACTGCTCCCGTAAGAACCGTCCAGCAATGTTATTTTAGGTGTATGTGACACAGCTCGC
Source organism: Thymallus thymallus (assembly GCA_023634145.1). Taxonomy (NCBI): domain Eukaryota; kingdom Metazoa; phylum Chordata; class Actinopteri; order Salmoniformes; family Salmonidae; genus Thymallus; species Thymallus thymallus. Next base: position 12,373,593 of record CM042387.1, read on the forward strand.
TTTGCAGCCCCAGTCCCTGCAATTATGCCACACTAGTCAAGATCAAAAAGCGCAAAAATAGCCTAAGAATTAGGTTAAAATAGCATAGATTCTCACGTGGCCCATAATATTAGGATATCGGTATAATAAGGATATCAGCCAACAGGGTAGACGTACTGTAGTTTGAAAGAGAGTAGCTACAGTTGGTGCGAATTATAGGAGTAGACACTTACTTGACTCGAGCTACTTTTTGCATTACTTTTAGAAGCGGAACGATTTGCAAGCAGAAACAAATGTGTTGTCAATATTTATTTCCAGTCATTGTCGGAGTCTATATATTTAGGACGTTAAAGACAACTGTGCCTGGCTTCTCCGCCCCTGTTGCCTATTCTACAGGCTATTTAAATGAGACAACACATATAAGCACATATCGGAGCACTTATAAAATAATAAAAAACACCATTCTGCACTAACTGTAATTTTTATTCAAACACTTGAAACAACACAAATAAATAATCATAACATTTACTAATGCATTAGTACTGTACAAAGTCAGAGGTGCGCTATTTGGTAGATTCCCCCGCTCCCCCTACCTCGGGTTTCCAGTGGGGAGACCTGAGGTGACCGCGCTTCAATGCTCTCTGTCGGGGCTGCAGGTCCCGCTGGATGCCCACGGGAATGCAGCTCTCTACTAGACGGGATCAGTCTCCCAGAGAGGGTTTCGCAATTAGTCAGTATTCCATACAACTGGAGACATCTTTCTCTAGGAAATGATCTTTGTTGGAAGGAGCCTCACAAGTCTACCACCACATGCTTTTTCCAAAGGTTTTTCTCCCAACACACACACACACACACACACACACACACACACACACACACACACACACACACACACACACACACACACACACACACACACACACACACACACACACACACACACACACACACACATTTGAGTACATAACACATACATACAGTACGTACACACACAAATGGCCACACACACATGTACACACACACATACACACATGCAAAGGCACACACATAAAAGTACAAAGGCACACATGGAAGCATGCATGCCTAAGTGCACACACACGAATGCAAACACAAGAAGAACAACTCATGCTGATGCACACATACTGTAAACACAAAAAAATAAGCATATGCCTATTTAGCAAACAGAAACACAGATTGGCAAATGCACAGAATCACAAATTGCACGCCCACACATCCACACTCATACAAACACAAGTCTGCTATCAACACTCATTTCACATTATTAAAACCAATTATGATGTTACTCAGTGTGTAAATAAAACACAATAAGCCAAGACTCCATTTCCTGTCCAGGCCTCTGGTTCTCTATTACACGGCTCTGGTACCACCATGTTTAGAGATTAAAACATTTAATTAGAACCAGATACATTTGATTAAATTGTTTCTTTTTCTATCAGCTCTCATTGAACTGAGAATGACACAAAACAATAAGGGAAATGAAAGAAAACTGAGTTCTGTGGTGAGATTTGGAATAGACCACAATGATAAAGACGACGTCAAGGGGCAAGACTGAACAACAACACAACAACATCTAGTGATCCTATGAACTTTGAAGGCAAGCTCTCATTCTCAGAGGGAGTCAAAGAAATGTATATTTGCCCGAGTCCCTAGTGGTAGCACGCACACGCAGTGTCTGGTTTTCAGATTCCATACATTTTCTACTAATTTCGGAAATTTCTTTGGGGAAATGTAACGTCCAATTCCACTGACAGGAATTGAAAAATAATTGACCTCAACGCTGTACTGTGTCTGTAATGTTGTGGTCTCTTAAAAAATTCTGGAATACATGTTGCCAATGGGGAGGTACAGAGATCATTGTTTTTTTCCTTAACCTCTCAGGTCTTGTAAATACACTGTTCAGCTCAGTTTCAATAGACAACATCTCTAACTTGAACTTAGACCTACAAGAGAGTTATCCAGATACAACCCCCCCCCCCCGACGGGCCTGCACAGAGAAGAAAGATGAGTAGAACGAGAGAAAGAGAGAGAGAGAGAGAGAGAGAGAGAGAGAGACAGAGAGAGAGAGAGAGAGAATGCATGGGATGGAACTGGAGCCGGACAAAGCCTACTCTTGGTATGGATGTTAATAAGTGCATGGATCAAATTCCAGCTCCCAGATTTCTTGGAGACTAGAGCAGTATTTCGCTTGGATTGTGTCAATAATTCAAACCAGCCCACAATCCACCTACAACCTCCAAACCCACTGCTTGTTTATTACCTGAGGCTGTGTTCTGACCACACATACACACACACACACACACACACACACACACACACACACACACACACACACACACACACACACACTCTACAACGTGACGAAAGCGTTCCCCAGGGATGCTGGCCCATGTTGACTCCAATGCTTCCCACAGTCGTGTCAAGTTGGCTGGATGTCCTTTGAGTGATGGACCATTCTTGACACACATGGGAAACTGTTGAGCGTGAAAAACTCAGCAGCGTTGCAGTTCTTGACACAAACCGGTGTGCCCGGCACCTACTACCATACCCCGTTCAAAGGTACAGCCTCTGAATGGCACACACACACAATCCATGTCTAAATTGTCTCAAGGCTTAAAAATCCTTCTTTAACCTCTCTCCTCCCCTTCATCTACACCGATTAAAGTGGATTTACATCAATAAGGCATCCTAGCTTTCACCTGGTCAGTCTATGTTATGGAAAAGAGCAGGTGTTCTTATTGTTGTGTATACACAGTGTAAACACTAGGCCAATATATACAAAAGTATGTGGACACCCCTTTAAATTAGTGGATTCGGCTATTTCAGCCACACCCATTGCTGACAGGTGTATACAATCAAGCACACAGCCGTTTAATCTACATAGAGAAACATTGGCAGTAGAATGGCCTTACTGTGACTTTCAACGTGGCACCGTCATAGGATGCCACCTTTCCAACAAGTCAGTTTGCCCTTCTACAGCTGCCCCAGTCAACCGTAAGTGCTGTTATTGTGAAATGAAAACGTCTAGGAGCAACAATGGCTCAGCCGCAAAGTGGTAGGCCACACAAGCTCACAGAACAGGACCGCCGAGTGCTGAAGTAAAAAAAAAGAAAAAAAAAAGAGTTTGGTTGCAACACTCGCTACCGAGCTTCAAATGCAAACACACACACTTTTGCACAGGCATGCAAACACTCTAGCCAAACACAACCACTCAAATGTCTCAGAAACACACACATACTTCCTTGGAGGCTACATTCCACCCTGCAACCAATAAACATGCATAGGCCTTTCCTTGTAGGTTATTCCTCAAGATTCTTATTTCATGGTATTATTACTACTTCCATCCACTCACACATTCTGGAGTCAAGCCCTCAACACGTTGCGACCACACGTTAGCATGGAAAGAACTGGAAAGCTGAACTGTCCACATCCATACCATCCCCTAGGCACCCAAGACCCTCATGTTACCCCGACAGACAGTCACTGCAGCTGGGGCAAAATACAGGAACACACTGGGGGCCCCAGTTACCACAGCTCACTCTAATAGACCCTCAGAGAAGAAGTTATAGAGGGGTTCCACCCTGTTTCTCTCATGGTCTCACAGCAAGGTTAGCAGATCAGGGAATGGCTTCAGCTTCACACCCAACCATGGCCTGGAGGAGATAGGGCTCTCTCTTCTCTCCTTCTCTCTTTCTTTTCCTCCCATTGTAAATAAACTACAGTAACCGTATTAGTGCTGACTCGTCATACATGTAGCATATCACCTGCAGCGGAGCAATGAGGAGCCGGGCTGAGCAGACCTCTTAGGACCTACTCTCCTGAGGTGTCATATTAGCTAAAGGCTAGTGAGGTAACATTTAGCCTCAGGCTTTCTGACTCACTTTGAACCATTTTACGTTGTGTCATCTGCTGGACAGTACGCTAGCGGGCCTTATACACTCTCACTGATTCACTCTCACTGGGTTCTAATGGGCCTGGGGTACACATCTGGTTCTGTGGGAGAAGAGATCTGTCATGACTAACAAGGTTCTAGTATTAGTTGTCTTAGTTCTGTAGATGCTGGAGGGATGGAGGCTGAGATTATGGGCCCAGGCAAGGCCTGGAAATGCAGATCTCCAAATCTCCAGGCCCAGTCTTAGTCCCACAGCTCCTAGCCTCATCCCCATCCCAGAGCTCCCTGGTCCAGCCCGGGGTGGGCAAGCTGGCTCCCTCCATCTGCACCAAATCACAAGTGTTTGTCGCTGGGAATTGAATCAAATTAAAAAGTATAATATTAAATGCGACACCAGATGGAAGTGGAGAGGGGAAAGAGGCCCTGCGGTCGGCCTAATATCCCCCTCTGAAGACAGGGCCTGGAATTCCTGGAGGCATAGCCTGTGGAAATATGTATACACACATATGGCAGCGGAAGACAGGCGGGTGGGGAGGCACAAACCATGTAACAGGATTACAGTCAGAGTCAGGACACAGGAGCAGGGATTCTGAAATCTAGCCTGTCAATCAAACCCCCTGTGGCCAGGGAAAGACAGGTCTACTCTCCTCACTCTTTCTATAGGCACCCGAAAGCAGATACACACACACACACACACACACACACACACACACACACACACACACACACACACACACACACACACACTGTGTGGGCTGACTGTGAGGTGACGTTTAGGGCAGAAGCGACTCAGGGGAAGCAGCTCTGTCTTTTAAGCAAGTGTATCCACTTTCATAAACAAAGACAACACTAGTGTCACAGGGAGAGGGAGTTCGCCTGGACGATTAAATAACTAAATAATGTAACGTTGGATGAGTATCAAAACCCTGTGAGTCATGTGAACTAAAGGAAAACATGGAGGTTAGACCGGTGGGAAGAGCAGGGGCTTCCAACACTCGGTGATTAGTGACCGACAGTACAAATATTTCACTTGGAGATTTGACTTGATGTTTGTCAGTGCGGTGGAGCAGCTGGGTTGTGGGTTGTGTAGAGTTATGGTCCTATGGGTCACTGAGGGATGATATGCTGTATGATCTTTGGGTGAACTACTTGTTTCCATAGGAGTACAAGGTACACTCAATTTCAGAGAATACATACAGTACATAACAGGGTTGGGGTCAATTCCATTTAAATTCCAGTCAATTCAGAAAGTTTTCCTCATTGAAAAGCACTGAAGAGAATTGGACGTACTTCCTGAATTGACTGGAATTGAAATGGAATTGACCCCAACCCTGGTACATAACGCATGTCAGGACTTGAGCCAGAACGCGTGGGTGTTAGAGAGGATATGCTGTACTGCATTGCACTGATTGTACTGGACGCTCTATCTGTTTCAGTGAGGGCCCGTGTGAACCAATTACTTCAAGATGAGAGGAGTGCAAGGTAAACTGGATTTGCGATATACTGTACACACAATGCATGCCAGGACTTGAGCCAAAATATGTGGCTCTTAGATGTGTTATGTGAATCCGTGCACAATGTGAGGGTGTACACATGACACTGAGGTGTTAGCGGGACATTGTAGGTGTTTGGTAAGGGAGTGTGGCTGTGGATGTCGGCATTAGCAGTTTGTACAGTACAGTGTGTGGATTTTAGCATGGCGTGTGCCTCCTCATGTGACATGTGTGGCTGCCTTATTAATGGGACTGTGGATTATACTAAGCCCTGAGGACCACAATGGGAGAGACATGGGACTGGGCACCAGCTTGGTCACACACACGCGTGAACACATGACTGGGAACGGAACCACCTGGGTCACACACACACGCGAAGGCGCACACACTTCACACAGTCCCATCCAACGTTGCATAACGTCATTGGGGAGGGACGCATGGCACAATTCATCTCAGCAATCACTCACTGTACTGGGCCCGACCACAGAGTGAAATGGACACTCCCACCCTAAATAGGTTTTCGTCAAAAAACTGTCACTACTTTTTGTTCCTCTCTGAGCCTCTGTGTGCTGTGTGTAACAATATTCATCTGGCATTTCCCTGCTGCAGAAACCGGCTCTTTGTTTCCCAGGTGTGCCAGGGCACGTGGTTTATGGTTGGCATTTACAGGCGTTTTGAGGCAACAACTCGCACCCCGCACCCAATCACACTTTCAACAAGCTCTCCCGCTTTGCTACACCACACACACACAGACACACAGTTACGTAAACTACTTAAGTAACAATACTTTGAAGTACTACTTAAGTAGTTTTTGGGGTATCTGTACTTTGCTATTTATATTTTTGACAACTTTTACTTTATACTTCACTGCATCCTAAAGAAAAAAATGTACTTTTTACTCAGTACATTTCCTCTGACACCCAAACATACTTTTTGAATGCTTAGCAGCACAGGAAAATTGTCCAATTCATGCATGCACTTATGAAGAGAACATACCTGGTCATCCCTAATGCATCTTATCTGCATCTGCCCCTGGCTAAATAAAAAACAAAATACATTTGTGCTGTCTGGTTTGCTTAATATAAGGAATGATTTATACTTGAAATGATACTAAAGTATATTTAAAACCAAATACTTTTAGACTTTTACTCAAGTAGTATTTTACTGGGTGACTCGCTTTTACTTGAGTCATTTTCTATTCAGAAATCTTTACTTTTACTCAAGTATGAAAATGGGATGCTTTTTCCACCACTGCACACACACACACACACACACACACACACACACACACACACACACACACACACACACAACCACACACACACAACCACACACACACACACACACAACCACACACACACACACACAACCACACACACACACACACACACACACACACACACACACACACACACACACACACACACACACACACACACACACACACGCCTACACAGAGCCCTGACCTCAAACCCACTGAACACCTTTGGGATGAATTGGAACGCCGACTGCGAGCCAGGTCTAATCGCCCAACATCACTGCCCGACCTCACTAATGCTCTTGTGGCTGAATGGAAACAAGTCCCACAGCAATGTTCTAACATCTAGTGTAAAGCCTTCACAGAAGAGGAGGCTGTTATAGCAGCAAATGGGGGACCAACTCAATATTAATGCCCATGATTTTGGAATTAGATGTTCGACGAGCAGGTGCCCACATATTTTTGGTAATGTAGTGTATAGCCACATGGACTTGCAGGCACGTACCCTTTTCTCCGAATCTGTACGTAGAAATTACACACTTTCCCACAGTGGTTGTGCTCATGACTGACTAGTGTTGATTAGTGCTGAGCGATTGGTGCTTTTTGAGATGGGTTCTGTTTCGGTTTGATTTAAATAAAAATAAAAAATATTAATTTTGGTTTAGATTATTTGCTTAACATTAAATGTGCTATGCATTATGTGGGTTGAATGCTGTAAAAACAGAATAAAACAATGAATGAAAGTCTCATGATGGTGGTGACTGCCCATTACTGCTTATCACTTATTAACCATCATGTATTGACATTACTTTACTTAAATCTAATATTTCAGTTGAGCATATACAATTGTTTTATTTGATGACTTTATTTAATTCCAAGTCATCATCTCCTCTATAGAGCTGCTGCCTATGCTGTCTGACAAAATCACAATTTTAGTAGTTCTTCAAAGTAAATAAAGCATACTTCTATGACTTCTGAATACCAACTATCAATCACTTAGATCATGTATTTCCAGGTAGAGATACATGATCGAAGAAACTGCTCTCTATGTATCCACTCTTGATAGCGCATTCTTCTGTCTCCTACATACAGTAGAAGGCATAAAAAAAACAGACCGGACAAGTTTAGCCGGGCAATGGATTATGGTCATTGTATGTATTTATGTATTCTGCGGTAAACTGTTTAGAACATTGGCCAGTTGGAAACTACAACTCCCTACTACATCGCACCTTTCAGGCATATGATCTGATTTAGAGAGAAACTCTCTAGAGAAACTACAGCGCGATGTGCGCATTGAGCTCACAGAAGAAGAAAAAAACGATCAAAATGGAATTCAAATAATTGAACCGACGTCGGTCAATTCGTTGTTTAAAAACCCCAAAATAACCAACATTTTAGTTAATCGCTCACTCAGCACTAGTGTTGATGATGCACAGTGAGAGGAATGTAATTTATGTGGGACCTGTCAGGGCATGGTACAGTACAGGACAACCCAGAGGTGCCAGGAAGGGCACAGAAACAAAGGAGGACAGCATGATGAAAGACAGAATGTATTTACTCTTTGAGAGGATAGAATTTTAGATGCTAAAAGCATGCTGACTCATGCATTCCCTAAGTCCTAAGTGGATACAAGTAGCAGGCAAATATAAGCTACAGTAGTATGTATCTTTTTCAGTCCTTTTTCTATTGCTCAACTGTAACGTAACCTCACTCACATGACACAGAACTAGGTTTGCACAGTAGCACTTGCCACTAAACGTATCCATTCAAACCAACACTAACCATACAAACATTAGGCTCAGACCTGCCCTGTAGCCACAGTTGAACAGGTGAAATCCCCACTGTATGCAGGGGGAGGAAAACGGCGTCAACGCTACTGTGGCTATAAAAGGTCATACCCCCTAGACGTGACCCTGCTTGTTGCTAGGCAACGTCGTGTTCTTTATGAGAAACGGGGGGGGATCCCAGGTCTGGAACATTGGAAGTCAGGTTGTATACATGGCTTAGCTTTACAAGAGAACAGGGAGAGAAGTCTCACACCCCAGCAGCCTGCGTGCTGCCAAGTCCGAAAAATGAAAAAAGGATTTCAGCAAACATAGCCAAACCCCTCCCTCACCACAAGAGGCAAGTCAGGCAACAGTTCCCGGAATCTGAGGGGAGAGAAAGGGGATGGGGGAATATTACCAATAATACCATTGGGAATGAGTGTCTACACAGACCCAAACTTAAACCTAGACCTAGTCTAGACCTAGTTAACCGCTGGGATTACAAACCAAACCCTACCCCTATAACTAAATGCACTAATAAGTCATCCTGGAAGAAATCAGAGCAAACCATAGTTAAAAAATACTTATATTTTGGACTAATAACATCATGTCTCAATAAACTGCATTGAGGCATGTTTTTCCTGTTCATGATCACGGTAGGCCCTTACTGCTTGTCCACCCACTCACCAGACCATAGCCAGGCTCCCTGTGCGTCTTATGGGGAGACCCATGGCATGGCCTCAACACTCAACTCTTACACACACACACACACACACTACCAGTGCAACAACTTGACTCAACAACTACAGTAAATGTCTCTGACTCACTCTAACATGAGTCCCGCTACACAGTGTTACTTCTGAGCCTGTTTTTGTTGGAGGTCCTTCCTTTGGGTCCTCCTAGATCCATCGCTAATTTTAGAAAAGTTCCAGAAATAATAAAAGTGTGTGTGAGTAGGCGGGCATGGCGGGCATGCCTGCCCTGGCAGAGTGGGTACTCCTGGGCAAGTGGGTTGTCTAGCGGCTAGCGTCACTGGTGACGACGTGCGAGGGTGGAGACAACAGGGTTTTCCTCACCCTCTCGCCAAGGCAGAGACGAAAAGAGAGGGGAAAAGATTGAAATAAAAACAGGGATTTTTTTCCACTGGTGCGTACTTCAACACAGATGGAAGATACACAGGGCTGACAGCTGACTCAATGTCACTGCACTGTGGCTCAGAATCAACACAAACACAATTAATAGTACAAATACACAATGTCTCAAATTCCATTAATACAGATTCCCTGTCCTACACACAGAGGTCTATTTCCTGGACAAAGACTAAGCCCAGTCCTGGACTAAGAAGCATGCGCAATGGATTTTCTCCAATGAACATGCTCCTTAGTCCAGAGCTAGTATTAATCTATGTCCAGCAAACAGTCCCAAAAATACTAATGTGCCCAAAGACTAAGTGCACTCCAGTGTGCTGTAGTGGTGTCTTGGCCCAGTGGTGACTATGGCTAGTCACACAAACAGCAGCTCCCTAGGAAGCATTGGCATGGTGTCTATACTGCCATACTGTAGCATGGGAAGGAGCAGGGAAACAGGCCGCACCATCAATCCAGACCCCATAAACCAATCAACACTAGGAATAAAAGACTGGAGTCACACAAGAGACGTGATTCAACATTCCCACAATGTTCCCAGCCCAGCAACTTCATATATATCCTACTACTGCATCTGACAATGAGGCTAGTAGTAGAATAATATAATGTGAAACAGCTCTCGTTTCCCATAAAATGGCCTCTGTCAATTTCCATACGTCAGAAGAACAAAACGCGAGAGGAGCATGAAATGAGAAATAAAAAAATAAAAACAGTGTGTGTGCCAACCTGTCTGCCTGGCACTGGCTCTAACGGTTCTATTAGATGGCAGCATGGGGACATTAAGATGAACGGGAGGAGAGGGGGAGGGAGAGAGGCCGAGGGAGGGTGGGGGAGTGTGAGAGGGAGAGTGAAAGAGAAAGACGGAGAGAAGAGAAAGCGAGGTTGAGAGCGAGGGATACGTCAGTAGAGAACGAGAGAGAGACAGAGTGTTGTGGGACCTAGCGTGTCACAGAGTAGAGTGTGTCCTAGCCAGCCAGGCTGAGTGAGAAAGTTCCCAGCAGGTTAATGTTTGCACTGGGACCGACCGGGGGCAAGTGGGGTGATGGAGGGGAGAGGGGGGTCGGGGGCACTTTGAGTCATGGGGTTACCAACTGTCAATAACATGTCACCGAAACCCACCTGACAACCGTGCGTGACCATGACACGGTCCACACAAACACTCACTTACCCGACCCGGCCAGTTAACCCTGAAACACACACTTATACAGGCCTACCAGTGGAGGCTGGTGAGGGGAGGACGACTCAGAATAATGGCTTGAATGGAGTCAATGGAATGGTATCAACCACATCCAACACCTGGTTTCCATATGGTTGATACCATTCCATTGACTCCATTCCAGCCATTATTCTGAGTCGTCCTCCCCTCAGCAGCCTCCACTGAGGCCTACTGTACCTTAGGCTAAACACACACATGCACACATGTAGTAGGACTGAAGCTTTGTCTGATAATCATTTTATAAGATCTAAACGTTCAACATAGAAGTCAGGCTACTGTACAACAAGGGCCATCTGTTAAATAATCATCAGAAGTAATGGAACATTATTCACAGACTATACAGTCCAGACTCAATGCCATCTATATGCTGCAATGATGGTGGTCAAGTACATAAGTCTGTTATTCTTGCAATATGGAGATATCGGTTCATATTGTTCTTGCCTTAGGAAGCAGCTGTCAGAATCATTCAACACAACGCATGCAGACATAAACATTTGACATTCAGCACGTGGAATCTCAGGAATTAATGATTTCTTGCACTTGCACACTTGCAGGAAATATTAAACCCCTAAGGTGGAGCAGAGTAGAGTTTCTGGGTTTGCCCTCTGGCATCGACCTGCTAGTCAAATAGCTCATCAGTCAGTATGGGAGTCCTGCTGGACCGCAGAGCTGCTAAAATACATTATTATTTAGTCTGTTCCCCACACTTTTTCTCTCCACATTATGTAGAATCACTTAGCGAGTCTTAGCGTACATCCTAAATTGTACCAAATTCACTATATAGTGCAGTACTTTGACCAGAACCCTATGGAGAAGTAATGCACTATATAGAGGATATAGCGTGCCCTTTGGGACACAACCTTATGCTGGAAATGTTAAGTACTACAGGAGCAGAGACGGAGTCAGAGAGGGAGTTTGGCATCTTGATTGAAGGACTACTTGTCTTGGAGTGCCTTCAGAACTTCCTTGCTTTTTCTTTGAGGGTTTCAAGTCCCAGCTGTTTTCTTTAGCAAGCATTTATTCATACTTAATCATACTAATAACATTATTAATCGTTGACGTCAATAAGAATTACATTTAAACCTAATTGGGGCAAATTATTCAGGGTGTCGAAAGTGGAGACTCACTTAATACACAGGTTTGACTGACTTGAGAAAACACCATAAAAACACTGGAAAGCTACTTTTTCCAGAAATCTATTTGCCTGCTCAATCGCAGAACTTCTATTTTCCTTCAATACAATATGCAGGTATGCTCTAATAACTTATCATACAATGACTGAGTCCATTGATGAAAACTGAACTGCGTAACGATTACCTTCATAAAATAATATATGCAGTGTTTAGTGGAATAATTGCCACTGATGATAATAAGGAAAACCCCATGGGACCAGAAAGTGTCAGCAACTTTCCACAATGATACATGGAAACATATACCACTTACACAAACCTGCTAGCACACACATACTGTAACACAGACACTACACACATTACACATAAGGCACACTTGCCTCTCCACACAGTCTGACAAAGTCAAATCTTTCCAATCAACAACATTCACCACCAGATCTGTTAAGAAACTGATCTTGTGCACCAAGGTGACGAATAGTCTGGACACCATCTGATACATGTGTTCCTATTTGCATCTTCCAGCTCTCACAGTCTCACGTCAGAACTAGATGTTCATCCATATTTCTCAAACCTCAAATTTAGAGGTGTTTAAAGGCATTAACTCCACATTTTTAAGGTTATGGTTAAGTTCAGGCATTAACTCTAAATTCTTAAGGTTAGGCATTAACTCCGAATGGCTAAGGTAAGGGTTAAGGTTTGGGATCGGGTTAAAGCAAAAATATCATAAAACTACTTTCTTGGAATCAGAGGCAGATACTCAGAGGCAGAAAACCGAAACCTACTTGAAGGTAACAGCACTCAGTTTTGCCCCTAGTGGCCGGTTTCCACATAATCTCCCGACGTCCTCAGACATGGATGGACGTTGAATACTGACTTGTATCCCCGGGTGACCTGTCTGATTTCCATACTGATTCCTGTATTTTGTAATATAGAAGGCTGAGGATGTGAATGAAATTGCAACCCACTTCCTGTTTGGTCATTGATCGGCTATTCCTCTGAAGCCCAGACGAGCCCCAGTTACATAACTACACAGAGGCGGTCTGGAAACTTTACTAGAAAGGTGGGGGGAGAAAATGGAGACCATTTTTCGAGAGAAGAGAGAAAATGAACAGACTTCATCAAAAGGGAGAGGCAGAAAGAAAGTAGCGGCATTGTGTTGTCTTCAGTCAATAGCGCCTGCTAGAGCGAAGTCAACCCCCACACACACACGTCCGCATGCACACGCACACACGCACACTGCCCCACAGCGTGGCAGGATGCCATTCACCTGCACCACTTCCCATAGGTGTGTTCCCTCCCTCTCTCACCCTCCCTTTCTCTCCATCTATTCTACAGTATATCGACTCAAATACGCCCTTGTTCTCTATCAACCAGCATAATCTTTCCTCCACAACGTTCAATTCCTCACCACCACCCCACTCCGCCACAGGAATATCTTTCCCCCAAACCTGTAACCTGTATTCACAAAGCGCCTCAGAGTACCAATGCTGACCTAGGATCAGTTCTGCCTTTTAAGTCATAATGAATAAGAGGTCTTCTTTCCACACATAGGTGGTGTAGCGGTTAACCCGCCTCTCACTGGCCGTTGGCCCTGTGCTATGTGGAAGGCTATGCTACCATGTGGCCAGTGCGTTACACCATGCCAATGGAATGCCCTCGTATCAGAGAGAGATAAAACAAAAAACAAGTTGCAAAAGGAGCAGGCCAGCACTGGGAAACAAAACAGGACAACAATGAACCTTTCGGTGTGTCAGTTTGTTTACAAAGGAGGTCAGTCACCTCACACTATCTTCACACTATCCTCGTACTGTCCTCACACTATCCTCACACTATCCTCACACTATCCTCACACTGTCCTCACACTATTCTCACACTATCCTCACACTATCCTCACACTGTCCTCACACTTTCCTCATACTGTCCTCACACTGTCCTCACACTATCCTCACTGTCCTCACACTATCCTCACACTATCCTCACAGGGTCCTCACACTATCCTTACACTATCCTCACACTATCCTCAAACTGACCTCACACTGTCCTCACACTATCCTCACACTATCCTCACACTGTCCTCACACTGTCCTCACACTGTCCTCACACTATCCTTACACTGTCCTCACACTGTCCTCACACTATCCTCACACTATCCTCACACTGTCCTCACACTATCCTCACACTGTCCTCACACTATCCTCACACTATCCTTACACTATCCTCACACTATCCTCACACTATCCTCACACTATCCTTACACTATCCTCACACTATCCTCACATTATCCTCACACTATCCTTACACTATCCTCACACTATCTCGCTCACCTTAAACGCTCTCTACTGATCAGTGTCTCAAATCATTAGGGGAACAATAGAAATGCACTCCCACCATTTAGAGTGGTCAAGCCAAAACGAGAGGGACTGAATGAAAGAGTAAAAAGAGAGGTAAAGAGAGAGAGAGCAAGAGAGCGAGAGCGAGAGAGAGCGAGAGAGAGAGAATGAGAGAAAGAGAGAAAAGAGAAAGGGAGGAAGAAAAATAAAGAGTAAATTAACACAACAGAGTGATAGAGAATGGGTTTGATGGAGCATTATGGAATCCATTCAGCGCTATTGGCTGGCAGTTTTGCCAGACGAGGCATGTTCTGACTGAAGTGGCTGTTCCTTTCAATGGTTAGGCCCCAATTAGGAATAGCAGTCTAGCGTTAGCACATCCGTCACATCCCACTGGTAATTACCAATGAATGACCAGAGAGGCTAACGTCTGAAAATACCGTCTTTACGAGCTGTGACTCTCCATCCGTCCCTCTTCCAACGTCGTGATCAATGAGCAGTGGCGTGATGCGTGGAGTGATGGTACAACATAGACTAAACAAACTTTCATGTTCTCCAGCAGTGGAAGGAAAAAACAGGCCTGTTGCATTTTACTATGTTGGTAAGAGTCTATTAGAAGGATGTAAGCCTGTTAAATCCAATCATTTGGACTTTGATGTGATTCGATGAGTGGGGAAGAACGGGAGTGTACAGATGTAGGATCTTAATTTAAGCCAGTTACAGTAAATGTGAAATATTATGTAGATTATATATAGATTATATTGCTACATTTTATTGCTACATTTTTAATTAGGACAAATTTCAAAGTGGAAATTACAAACTGTAAAAGCCACTACAAATACACTACACGTATGCATTTCCTGCTTAAAATTCTCAGCAACAAAAGAGTGATCAAATTAAGATCCTACATCTGTATGCTGATGTCTTAAAACAAAACATATACAGTATATATACATATTGGGCTGTTCTGCATGGTAATAATGTCAAATAAAGTAAATAAAGTGATTAGAGAGTTTTTGTTTTATCTACAGACACTGTTGTAAGGGATTAATCACCTCTATAAACTTGTATAAACGATGTAACTGCAATCTAATATCAGAAGAATCAGATGATAGGTCCGTTGAACACGTGTAAGCTAGATGCTATATTATCATGTAGGCCTAGATATTGAATATCTCCAAGAGAGGAACAACTCATAGTCAAACATATCATAAAGGTATGATCAATGAGTGAACAATGGAATCAGATTGAGAACTTTGAACTGCACTTACAGCTGACAAAACCCCAAAACAAAAACAGAATGCAGTACCTAAAGACAGGACAACATCAGGACATCGTGCCAGAAAAAAGTGACAGCAAAGAAAAGGCATTACACCCCGAAGTCATTCCAGAGAACAAAAATGAAACGGCAGAGAGGATGTGGAGGACTGAGGGGAAGGGAAGAGCCTCTATGAAAATGTGAAAACCTTGTCATTTTACTCCAGGGTTGGGAAACCTCCTGCTGAAAGATAACCTATCAGTTGTCCTTGCTGTCTCTCATTGGGAATGATGGATGGTGGCCTTCCCTTCAAGGTGTTGACAACCAACCCAGAGTTCAAACTGGGGTAAAGTAGGACAACCTGTTCTCAGGGAAAATTCATATTATTCTATACGTACAACACTCTACTTGATACAGTATGTTATGTTACATTAGGTTATATTGTAAATGGAATAGCGGTCGTACAATATTATATGAATTATAGGACTTATAGTTTCATATGTCTTACCCGGTTGTACAATAGCATACAAATTGGATGATGTAACTTATCATATGTCTTGGAGCACGTATTCCTGCATTCCTACATTCATCACAATCTTTCTATTCAGATGTCTATTTTTCATACCCCAAAGCATCTATTTTGTAGCTAATAGGAAGTAGCTAATAATCTAAATATCTCAAAATGTCATCATGATACCTAAATGCTATTTGTCATGTCTATTCTGCTGATCTATGTATTTGTATATTTGTACATGTATTTGTATGTGTATGCATTGTGAGGCCAAATACAGAGCCACTCTACAAATGATCACTAACCCAAACAGGTGTATAATAGATAAAAATACTAAATATGTTCCCCCGGTCTTCCCTTACTAATAGTGAGCACCTAACTTTCGAAGTTCGAAACCCATGTCTACCCCACTCTTCCCTACCAGCGAATCAAGGAAATTCTGACGAGCACGATAAAGTTTGAAGATATTTTTCAATGAAAGTAAAGGCCAGTAATATTACAAGTAAAGTAAGAAGCCCAGGTTTCAATAGGCAATAAGATATTGTTGTGTCATGAAAGGAGTGTGGATATTTGGCCCCTATCAAAGCGGTTTTATGCACTGACTGAAGCTGATAATTATGAGTTTTTTTACTTGGCCTTGGTCTTGGGAATAAATTACTAGTGTTCATTGTCCGAGACCGAGTAAAAAATTATCTCACACAGAGACAAGACTGAGACACTCAATTTGTGTTCTCGAGAATGGACTCGACTACTACAACACTGGTAACAACAAAGGAGAATTTCAAGTTAGTGAAGAAAAAAAGTCATATTTACAATGACTGCCAGTTAACTGCCTTGTTCAAGGGCAGAAGGACAGATTATTTACCTCTTCAGCTCGGGGGATTTGATCTAGCAACCTTTCAGTTACTGGCCCAACACCTTAACCACTAGGCTACCTGCTGCCCCTAAATATTCAGTAATAATTGGGTTGGGTTAATAATAGGGTTAATTAAGTTTAGAATAAGGGTTAGGGGAAGGGTTAGGTAAAATTATATAGTTGTCCCTGATGCGATACAAACACGCAACATTGGGATTGCTAGTCTGTCGCGGATTATGCCAACCCATCCTCCCCGACCAACCTCCCTACTTTAATTTCTGTCTCAAGTAAATAGACCATTAGTAGGTATCATACATCATGGGGGTGCTCAGAAATATGTAAAGTATATTTCGTATTGCTCTGAGGCCAGACTGAGTAGGAGGACAAGAGCCATGATGTTGGTAAAGACACATCCATTTCCTCAGTCAACAATGCCAGGGCTTTGTTCAGTTGGGAGAAAATGATTGGAAAAAATGTGAAACGTGGGAGGTTCTTGCTGAATTTGTCCAATAAGAACACAGTATTTTGTTTTCCATTGCGAAACGTTTGGCAATGTGTTCCCAACTGAACACAACCCAGGACTAGGCTATTTCTGAGCACTGTAACTGCAGCATAGGAATCTAAATGTCCAAAACAGGACAGTAACCTGGGAAGTGTGACCATAACCCCAGATGCTCTTGGAGCCAGCTCTGAAGCCCTTCCCTTAGTCCTGGGATGTATTTACTGGATAGTAGAGCTGCATTTCAGTGAGCCACACTCTCCAACCATAAGGGGATTTCTTCAATAAATGATTCTACCATACTGTATGACGAAACACACAAAAGCAGCATATTAGATGTCATATGGAAAGATTCAAACAATTCGAAGAGATCCGTTTCATGTGTTCATATGAGATTACCTCTTCACCCATACTGAAGCCATACTGTAGCTCCAGATCTATTCTATACCATTTTCTTCGTTTTTCACTTCCAAAGCTCCTGAAACATGACAACCAAATGTCCTCAGTTAACAGTCCATAACTCCCTTGCTCTCGTTCTCTCGATCTGACGCAGGCATGAGGCCAAACACAGTACGAGTGGGTGGATGCACCACACCAACTAGGGGAGTGCTCTGTCTCTCACTCTCACACACCTCACCGAGTCTCACACACCTCACCAAGTTCTACACAAGCTATCTAATGAGAACACTTTGAGAACACTCCACAACACTTTTGGAAAACTTTTTGACCCCAAAGAAATCAGTCTTATTTTACCCCACACCTTTTCCCACCTTCTACTTATTTGTCCTGTCGCTCTCTCGATTTCATTCATCCATGTGGTAAAGTGGAGATTGTGATGGACTTCAAGAACGCAACAAAGAACATTTGATAAAAAGACTCCTGAAAAAGCAATATCATCTATGCTTGATGTAAACTGGCTTGAATTGAAGTCCAATGGACTGACACCAACGGTGTGCTGATGAAGTCAGTATAAATGTGAAACTATTGATAGACACAGTATTATTGCATCATACTAGATCAGATGCAGTCCTGTTGCATATGTGGCACCAGCTGCAGCTGAGGGAACAGGAAAGGCTGTTAATTGGAGTCTCACTCCGGAGGCACGGGGGTTAAATGGTGCTCGGTGTAAAGGGTTAAACTGAACCACATGCACACACACTCTCATACACACACATGAACGCATGTTTGCACACACATACACACACCCGCACACACTCGCACACACACACACACACACACTCACTCAGCACATGGAGTCCATTCAGACAGGCAGTAAAGTGATCCTAAGACCAGGAAGGGTGACATTCACAACTCTGGCAGCCCACCACAGACATATTGAGATACTTAGGGAGAGCTTTATAAGAACAGAAAACCTGTCATTGTGTTTCATCTCTCTATCATTCTGTTTCATCTCTCTATCATTCTGTTTCATCTCTCTATCATTCTGTTTCATCTCTCTATCATTCTGTTTCATCTCTCTATCATTCTGTTTCATCTCTCTCATCCTTCTGTTTCATCTCCCTATCATTCTGTTTCATCTCTCTATCATTCTGTTTCATCTCTCTATCATTCTGTTTCATCTCTCTCATCCTTCTGTTTCATCTCCCTATCATTCTGTTTCATCTCTCTATCATTCTGTTTCATCTCTCTCATCCTTCTGTTTCATCTCTCTATCTTTCTGTTTCATCTCTCTATCATTCTGTTTCATCTCTCTATCATTCTGTTTCATCTCTCTATCATTCTGTTTCATCTCTCTATCATTCTGTTTCAGAAAGCTCCCGCTTTCTTTTCATACCTCTCCTTTTCAGACAGGTGGAAAATGGTGCACATAGAGTCGGCCCTTACCAACTATTTCTGCCAACCCCTTTGGCAGTGAGAAATACACATTCACACACGCACACACACACACACACAGGTATGTGAGTGGCAGGCATACCTACAACTGTACAACTGTACATCTGTCATGGTCACAGTTGATAGAGCAATGAGGAAGTGCCTGTCTGTGGTTTGCACTTGGCTCTATTCTTAGTGACCTCTCCAGCACGTCTCCGTCCTCTTACTGTTGTTAGTCTTTCTACGCCTCGCTTTAGAGGCCCTGGGCCACAGGCATACTAAGCTCACCCCTCAGCTTCCTCTCTGCACTGTCTGCTGCCAACAAGCTGTCAATCGCTCACTAGCCTTTACTCACGGCACGTCAACGTTTGACAGGAAGAGATTGTTGAGAGAGTGTATGTGGAAGGCGGTTCATGTGTGTGTGTGTGTGTGTATGTGCGTGTGTATGTTTGTTACCCAGCCTGTGCCAAGGGGTGTTTGTGTGCGTGTTTATATGGGTTCCAAGGGGGGGTTGTGTGTGTATACATTTGCATGTTGTGACTCTGTAGTGTGATACCTTGTGTTTTTCTGGAACAAGAGGCTTTAACAAGCACTCAGGGAATCCAGCAAGATTATATTTCCTAACTTCCATGTGCCCAATAGTATATTTGTTTGATGATTATGAATATGAATCCATAGACTACTTGAGAAAAGGAATGTCAGCTAGGCTTTTCACAGGGAAGTGTAGTATCTGGTTACCATAGCATCGTCAGAATAAATGGGATTCCGGAGAGGTTTGGAGATGTGGGAACGTCGAGGTAAAGCTCCTTCTCTGCCGTTATCGAACGGGAGTGTCCGGGGGTAGAGCAGCCGTACACACACACACACACACACCGTGGGATCGTCTTCACTCATATCTACACCACTGACCGCACTGTTTACACACGTCGCTCGGTTTACCCGTTACCCGAGCAACTCAAATAGTTTGCCATTTTCTATCTGACGTAAAGCTGGCTTAAATGATTTGGGACTCGAGCTCACTGGGCCAGTAATTACACGTTAGTCTTCCAAAATCCCCTCGCAGCCACAGGTCAACGGACTATCAGTCATAAAATGGCTGACACTCCTCATGCTCAGAAATATGACGAGTCATGTGCCAAGCGTCTCATTTCGAGCTAGCTCTCTTCTCAGTTCAAATAAACACGCCTATAGCATATCAAACATACCGGATCACATTCCAACCCTGACCACAGACATGTTTGTTTTGCTAGCGCTACGAGACTCAGGGTGGATAAATACGCCATAGTGAAAATGCTCCGTCTGATGGGAGATGAATGTGGCATAAATATGACAGATAAATTTGTCATGCTATAGTTTTTTTGTTGTTGCCATAAGCACATTTTGAGAGACCACAGTGGTTTGGGGGCTGAGACAGCGCGGATGCCAGAGAGCATAACAGCCCTGCAGCTGATTTATTATTAAACACAGGGAAACAAAAGGAGAGAGATTTCAACTTGCTGAGTTTAGAGATGAGAAATAGTCCTGTAGGAGAGGTACAGCAATAAAGAAAGACAAGAATGGGTTTCGAAGCAGTACAATGGCGAAGCAGAAATGTGTTTAGTGAGGCATGAGTCAATCTTAAGATAGAAGTAGACAAGAGTCAAAGTCACATATCACTGAATTTTAGGCCATAGCACATAAACAATGCAATGTCCATAGAAATAGAATGAATAGAATGATCTTGGAACCTCTAACCCTGACAATTTGACTGGTAAACTCATGGGTACACTTGCAATGGCTGCCTGGTATTGTGATACAACAATTTCCATGGAAATGTAGAATGTTTATTCAAATGATGCTAACTGAAGTGGCTCATGCAATGGAATGTATTTTTTGTAATTTCAGTTGAGTTGACTCAACAAATCACAGCACAGGTTGAAGGGTACATTTCCTGCTTTTACTTCCTGGCATGGGTACACTCAAAATGGATGCTAGTCCACCCATTATGCCATAATTGATGCCCATTCTATTCATTATATTTCTATGGTAATGCCAGTGTGTTATCACAGTCAGGTAGTGCACCCTGAATAACTGCAAAGAGCCAGGCATTCCTAGGGGTATGATGATGTCATCAGTAGTGGCCCATTTATTCCTATGGAGGTTATCAATGCCCACTCCCACCCTAGGGGATGGTGTTGATAAAGACTTACAGCAGGCTCTTTGACAGCTAGGCCTTTATCCCTTTATCCCTTGCTATCTCACCCATGTCTATCCAACAGCCTGTGTGGGACAGACGACTACAGGGAAGTGTTGGGAGGGGAACAGGGGACACGGCCTTATTATCCTCTAAGACGCTCTCTTAACCTTCTACCTTCCCCAACTTTTTACTGTGGTATCATTGTTCCCTACCTTTCCCTCTGTCCCTCTGTCCCCCCCCCCCCCCCTCTCTCTCTCTCTCTGTCCATTTTAGGATCTATTTCCATCACATACAGTATTTTATTATTATGATGTAGTAGAGCCTAGGCAGAATCACACAACAGCCAAACATTTTAAGAACACAATTACCACGTAATGGAAACAAATAGCCACTATCCGTTAATTGGGTCATGATATCTATCTGCCAGCCAGACAGTAAGAAAGGAGAGACCATTAGTAAAAACGGTGAAATCACCCAGATTGATAGGCTAAGGCAAGGATTGTTAAACAGCGTCTGCTGGAGCGCCACAGAACTGTGAAATCTACCAGGGCGGCGAGAGTTCTCACGTTGCACTGGGGTTCCCCGTCGACTTTCCCTCCTTTTCCCTTCGTCTCGCCCATTATCACCCACAAGAGACCTTAAGGGGAAATCAAAACAGTGCTGTACAGTACGTGGTTTGTAATCTTAATAAGATGACTTCATAGCTTAGGTACTGGTACCATGGCCTGAAGCCCTTGTGTAAACACAACAGAGAGCAAAGATCACAGGAATGGGTTATTGTGCGTGTGCGTATGTGTGCGTGTGTGTGCCTGTGTGTGCCTGCTCGTTCAAGTCTTTTCAATGTGAACTTATAGCTGCGCTACCACTGGTCCTGCTGGGTGGAAGGCTCCACTGAACCGCCCGCTTTGAGGCGGACGCGCCTCATAGCTTCAACGGATGGACCTTTGTCATGACAACATTACGGTGATGCTCATGGGGTTAAAGCAGATGGGAAACTGTCATGAATTTATCAAGGAAGAAACGTGTCGACATCACTCAAGAATGCAACCTCTCACCGAGCCCCCGTTTCACACAAGTCGTTTCTCATTCAACAAGATCAGAAACATCTCTGAGCTTGCAGAACAAGCCCTGGGGGCATCGTTTTCTAACACTCTCTCACAGAGATTAAACACAACATGGTAACTCCGACCAGCGTTGGGATAAAGGATGAAACACGGCAGTCTCCAGACTTAGCCGCCATTGGTCGGAGTGGAGCATTGCAGAGGCATTGTTGGTAAGGTATTATTGGGCGTCTGTCTGAGAGGAGGTCAGGATGGACGCTTCACCCTGAGGGGGTGTCCAAAATCCCCCGCAGGTCAACCGTCGCCCCGTCCCCTACCCTCCTGTGCTTTGAGACATGCTGCTCAGCATGCTACCAGTGCCAATGCGTCAGTTTGAAGTCTGCTCTAACAATAGTGTCTACTGTAACTGTGGAGGGCATTGTAAGAGCAGCCTGGGAGATGCATACTAGACTAGTGGTGGGTATTGTCTTGACAACTACCTGTGGGGAGGCTCTTTAATACCCTCAGGTTAGCAGGTCAGTTTGGTTTAGAGGAACATGTACAGGCCTATTGGCAGAGAGGAAGGCCGGGATTCAAGCAGTTGCAGAAAGCAGCTTTCCAGATTGTGCTTTCAGAAGTGTGTTTGATTTTGACAGAATGGGAAGGCAGACTACGCCTCCTGTATCTAGTGAAGTCTCAATAACTTAAGCCCCAGCTAGGTGATCAAGTTCTGGGTTAGACGCTGACCGACTCCCTTCTCCTAACCAAGACCCATGGTCTGTTGCATGTGCCAATGCAGACCAATGCTGTATGAGAGAGACACTGAATGAATGCTACTTTTATGTGTGGATCTTATTCGAGGAATACATTAGTGTTATTGTGTGTATGTACTGTATATGTGTGTGGGTGTGTGACTAGCGCATGCCTGCAGGCACACACACACCGTCATGCCCTCACCTGCATTAGCCAATCAGAGCGTTCATCACGTAGGCACCTCTGTGCTGAGTCCACAAGCCCAGACCAGCCACATGCAGACAGTGGAGCCGGGCAGAACCATGCCAAGCCCGCTACTCATCTGTTCCCACACACACAGGGCATGGTTGTTCACACCAATGTTCATTACATTGAGCTCGGTCTCTGCAATCTATAGTCACACACCTGTATGTACACTGGGGGCCAAAAGTTTACATTGTAGAATAAAAGTGAAGACATCAAAACTATGACATAACACATATGGAATCATGTAGTAACCAGAAAAGTGTTAAACAAACCAAAATATATTTTATATTTGAGATTCTTCAAATAGCCACCCTTTGCCTTGATGACAGCTTTGCACACTCTTGGCATTCTCTCAACCAGCTCCACCTGGAATTGAAGGAATTCTTGAAGGAGTTCCACCGGTCTAATGTCCAATGCTTGTGTTTCTTATTATTGGTGTCCTTTAGTAGTGGTTTCTTTGCAGCAATTCGACCATGAAGGCCTGATTCACACAGTCTCCTCTGAACAGTTGATGTTATTTATTTGGGCTGCAATCGGAGGCTGGTAACTCTAATGAACTTATCCTCTGCAGAAGAGGTATTCTGGGTCTTCCATTCCTGTGGCAATCCTCATGAAGCTGGTTGAGAGAATGCGTGTGCAAAGATGTCATCAAGGCAAAGGGTGGCTACTTTGAAGAATCTAAAATCTAAGTGTTTAAAACTTTTTTGGTTACTACATGATTCCATATGTGTTATGTCATAGTTTTGAACTTTTGGCCCCCAGTGTATATTTTAGTGATCTGAGCCTCCGCTATAGGTAAGCACATGCAGGTGTATTCATATAAAACACGTCACACCAGATGGGTTGATTAACCCTTATAATCCTCTATATCAGACCTCATCTTGCAGCAAGGCACAACGGAACAAAGGACATGTGAGATAGAACTGGTTAGGTGGAAAACTTCAGCAGGAGGCATCCACACAATGGGGTTGTTGTCACCTCCAATCAGGCCGTGGCAAACAGCAAAACTTCCTGTGTGGTTTTTAATCTCGAACCAATCGGCTGCTCTGTCTGGCCTGTCGCCATGGCTGCTGCTGCTGTCTGTGGCCTGTCAGAGAACAAGCGGACACGTTCCAGGAGAAGAAAGAGAGAGAGAGAGGTGAAGAACGATATGTTGAGTCTTTTATCCTGGGAAAGGGAAGTCTAGTGATTCCTTCCACTAGGTATCAAAGAGGTTGGTGATGAAGAGGGGGACCTGATGGTATATCTTTGCCTCTGTGAAAGAGCCCTCTGTGTGTGTGTGTGTGTGTGTGTGTGTGTGTGTGTGTGTGTGTGTGTGTGTGTGTGTGTGTGTGTGTGTGTGTGTGTGTGTGTGTGTGTGTGTGTGTGTGTGTGTGTGTGTGTGTGCGGCGAGTTCATCAGTAGCTGCACCCCTACCCCTATGCTTATATACCCTACACTCTCACTCCTACCCCCTATCTCATACTTTGATTTTGGTAATCATGCACACGTACAAAGAAAACAGTAAGGGCTGTATTGCATATGAAGACTTTAGTGAACTGCAAGTTGGTCAAATGTCACTGGCAGATGATACAACACGTCAGCCCTAACAGGTATTCCTTATGCCGAGGTACCCAGAAAGTGTAGGCCAGGGTTCACCAACTGGCGGCTCACAGGTGGCTTTATTTGGCCTACCAAAGTTTTCTGAGCAAAAAAAAAGTCAGAAGTTTACATACACTTAGCTTCAAGTCATTAAAACTCGTTTTTCAACCACTCCACAGATTTCATGTTAACAAACTATAGTTTTGGCAAGTCGGTTAGGACATCTACTTTGTGCATGACACAAGTAATTCTTCCAACAATTTACAGACAGATTATTTCACTTATAATTCACAATGTCAGAATTCCAGTGGGTCATAAGTTTACATACACTAAGTTGACTGTGCCTTTAAACAGCAAAGGACCTTGTGAAGATGCTGGAGGAAACAGGTACAAAAGTATATATATCCACAGTAAAACGAGTCCTATATCGACATAACCTGAAAGGCTGCTCAGCAAGGAAGAAGCCACTGCACTAAAACCGCCATTAAAAGCCATACTATGGTTTGCAACTGTACATGGGGACAAAGATCTTACTTTTTGGAGAAATGTCTTCTGGTCTGATGGAACAAAAATAGAACTGTCTGGCCATAATGACCATCGTTATGTTTGCAGGAAAAAGGGGGAGGCTTGCAAGCTGAAGAACACCATCCCAACCGTGAAGCACGGGGGTAGCAGCATCATGTTGTGGGGGAGCTTTGCTGCAGGAGGGACTGGTGCACTTCACAAAATAGATATGATGTGGATATATTGAAGCAGCATCTCAAGACATCAGTCAGGAAGTTAAAGCTTGGTCGTAAATGGTTCTTCCAAATGGACAATGACCCCAAGCATACTTCCAAAGTTCTGGTAAAGTGGCTTAAGGACAACAAAGTCAAGGTATTGGTGTGGCCATCACAAAGCCCTGACCTCAATCCTATAGAACATTTGTGGTCAGAACTTAAAAAGCGTGTGCGAGCAAGGAGGCCTACAAACCGGACTCAGTTACACCAGTTCTGTCAGGAGGAATTGGCCAAAATTCACCCAACTTATTGTGGGAAGCTTGTGGAAGGCTACCCGAAATGTTTGACCAAAGTTAAAAAATGCAGGCAATGCTACCAAATACTAATTGAGTGTATGTAAACTTCTGACCCACTGGGAATGTGATGAAAGAAATAAAAGCTTAAATAAATCATTCTCTCTACTATTATTCTGATATTTCACATTCTTAAAATAAAGTGGTGATCTTAACTGACCTAAGACAGGAAATTTTTACTAGGATTAAATGTCAGGAATTGTCAAAAACTGAGTTTAAATGTATTTGGCTAAGGTGTATGTAAACTTCCGACTTCAACTGTATATATATATTTAATTTTTTATATATATATTTTTTTCTTCATTGTTGTTCATAAAAGACTGTAAAAACATCAGGAAATCAGAGTTTAATTGAAGAAATATGTTCCCAATTATCCCCTCGTATAATAAAGAGATGACCTTATACAAATAAAATCAACCTTTGAAATGATTATGTTTTAGTCAAACATTATATCTGCTTGGGCTTCTTGTGGTCAATTATTTGTAATTGTGTTCCGGCACCCCGACTATACGCTCAAAAAAAGAATTGGCCCTCGGCTGAATCTAGATGATGTTCCCTGGTGAAGGCCCTCTAGTTCTAAATCGAATGACATGGTGACATTTTTTGTTGATTTCACGTTGAATTCACATTAGTTGACAAAACAACCAAATGTAAATCAAAGCTAGACGTTGAACTGACTCATGGGAAATCCTGTGCTTCAGTTTCAGTTAGAAGAATAACCCTTTATATGAAGGTATCTGTCCTAAGGCTTTAAATAAGTGATTTACACAGCTACTTTACTGTACTGTTACCTTTGTGTTTGTTTAAAAAGATACAGTAGTAACTTTGCCACGCTGTGTGGCAAATGCAGGGTGATATGGTCGTTTAGTGTCAGCTTCTTCAGTTTCAGCTGACAAAGACAGAGCAGGAGTCTATTAATATCTATAGCTTAGCCCTTACCTCATTCCAGGCTATATAGAATTACTGATGCTTACCCCTCACTCTCACTGTGTGCATGATTTACTTTAGCAAGCTTTTTGTTTCTTTGATGTCGTACAGGGAAAACATATGGGCTAGTCCGAGCCAGGAACACACACACACACACGCGCGCGCAAGCAAGCGAAAATGCATGCGCACTCACACATGCGCGCACACACAACACATTTTCTCTCTTAGCCTGATCACACAGATCCAAGAACTAGGCGGTACACATTCACCTCCCCAGGTAGAAATTCCCTCCTCAAACACCACTTTCTGATCCAAACTAGGGAATAAATCTGAGGCTACACTCCTCCCAATCCTGCCATGCTTGTCCCACCAGAAATACTGTACATTTCCTTCATGACCACTGATCTGAATGGTTCCACTCATAAATAATAAACACTGATTCTGCAGGCCAACATAAGATTCCTCTTTCAGTCATAAGAGACAAGACTTCACACGTTCACTCCCCCATCTTGAGATCAAGTTTGGAATTCCATCTGTTCAGTGGGCCAAGTAGGTATAAGTCCTCTGTGTGTTTGTACAGGGATGGGATAGGAGAGTTCAGCGAGACACGTGTGCTTCCGTGTGTGAGAGAAAGAGAGTTATGGATCTCTTTACACCCTAGGAAAGGTATGTCACAGACTCCCAGACCTCTTTCCCTTCTCTGCTCCATTCCCCCTCTCCTGACGTCAAACACTGAAGCTGATTCTAAACTCCCTACCTGGATGTGGCACTATTTAACAACTGAGTCATGGGTCAAAGTGTCACACACACACACACACAGACGGACATTGGCCTGCTCAGTAATGATGCCAAAGTCCCCCATCTTAACCAGTTGTGTAAGACCAGTGGATATAATATGGTTCTATTTTAGCCCTGTTTGGCTGCAACGGCACAATATTAAAACACCCTCTTCCTGATCTAACTAGGATTCACACTAAAAACAGACATGGACCCAATTTCCTCATCGAGTAAATGATTGGCCTCATACGACATGACGTGCATCACTTCCATTAAAAAAAAACTCAAAACACTCAATGGCTGTGTCTCAATTAAATCATTTAAGGCAGGAAGTTAATATCGACGTATAAAGACATGTCCCATTCCCAAGGTACCTTAAAATGCTGCCTTTATTTTGTAGTCAGCCAAATGTCAAACCTCATATGCATGACAACCTAGTTTATCCCATTGTGTGGAAACTCAGAAGAGGAAGTCACACAAGTTTAAAGGCAGCTTCTGAGAAGACATGCATTTCTGATGACATCCTAGGATGGTAACAGTATAAAGGGTTGCTTTCTTCAACATCTGCCGAGTCACAGAAATAGACGGGGTAGATAGTGATATGTGAGAGAAAGCCTTTAGAGTGTGTCCAAGGAAAACAGGGCTGTGATCAGAGAGAGAAGCTTCTCTGGCTGGAGAGAGAGGACCACATGGGGTGGCAGAGATGGCAGTCTCCACATGTCTTCTTCCCTTTGTTAACCCTGTCTTCTGTTACCCCTCTAATGGTCTGATCACTAGGTAGGTGTACTGATCACAGTGTAGGCCTACTAATACCCTTTGCAGACGGTATGTTGCCTGTAAAACAAATCAGGCAGTGTTTTTAAGAGCCCATTTCATACAGTCCCATTTTTACCACATTCTTGCCGGGATAAGCCTTTCAAACTGTATCTCCCGTGCACATGCCGCCAAGTCGGAGTCGAAGCAGGCTTAGGCTGACGTAGGTGGACGTCTATATTTCACAACCTCTTTGGACTTTTAGAGTTGCCTATACGCGACCAAGCTAAATAATAGGCCTACACCAGATGTAGGCGATATTATTGCATGTTCCTGATCAGTGATATAGGGCTCCCAAGTGGCGCAGTGGTCTAAGACACTACATCTCAGTGCTAGAGGTGTTACTACAGACAACCTGGTACGAATCCAGACTGTATCACAACCGGCTGTGATTGGGAGTCCCATACGGCGGCACACAATTGGCCCAGTGTCGTCTGGGTTTGGCCGGTATAGGCCGTCATTGTAAATAAGAATGTGTTAAGCTACATAACATGCCGGCAAAAGGTTCTGATCAGTGCTAATAAATTTGCCAACTAGATAATATGATCATGAGCAGTACGCACCTCCAATTAGCTAACATTTCCACAACCTAATTGTAGCCTAACCAATATCCAAACAGAGATTCAGTAAAAATGTGACATTGATTGATTTATGAAAACGAGTCCCTACGCTTGTCTCAAAGCAGCGTGAAACTGTGCTGAAATATTTAACCACATGCGGGTAGGCTATTGCTTCAAATGTATTATAAGAAATTGATGACTTTGGGAGTTTCAGTAAGCAACAATTTGATGCCTTCAATTGCATTAGCCTACTTTATTCCAATATTATTATCTCCACAGTAATTCTTTATGGATGCATCCAGTTGTGGTTAAGACAACAGTGCATGTGGTGGGCTATGCGATGAAATGGGTGAAGTGACATGCCTTTCCAAAGTTTAAAACGGCCAGAAGGATAGTAGTAACAGGCGCTGCCTAGCAACCATCAAGAGCTTAAGAGTTTAGTGCGTGCCAATGCCGCTTCAGCATTACGGCTACATTTCATACTAAGCCATGTGCAGAACTTTACCGCAATCATAACTAGGTCGGTAGCTTGTTCTCCATTTTCTTTTTAAATAGGAAGCCAATTTGTTTTCAGCACTTTTATTTTCATGACTTATCCAAACTTGTTTTCTCATGTCTCTCTCTTGTCCTGCCACAGCAGACATACTGTATGGTGAGCAATATGTTAGGAACAGTGAATCGGAATAAAATCACAGTATCGGATCACAATAGATATATTATCGTGAGAATCAAAATACTTATCGTATCGGCACTAAAGCATCGTGATAATATTGTATCATGAAGTTCCTGGCAATTCCCAGCCCTACGGAAATACAGCTTGGTTTGAAAGGTGTATAGCCTCCTGAGTGGCGCCGTGGTCTAAGGCACTGCATCACTGACCGGGTTAGATTCCAGGCTGTGTTGCAGCCGGCCACGACCGGGAGACCCATGAGGCGGCGCACAACGGGTTAGGGGAAGGTTTGACCGGCCGGGATGTCTTTGCCCCATCGCGTTCTAGCGACTCCTTGTGGCGGGCGGGGCGCATGCACGCTGACTTTCTGTTGCCAGTTGTACGGTGTTTCCCTTGGTGTGGCTGGCTTCCGGGTTAAGTGAGCAAGAAGCAGTGCGGCGTGGCAGGGTCGTGTGTCAGCGGACCGTTGCCTCTCCCGAGTCTGTATGAGAGTTGCAGCGATGGGACAAGACTGTAACTACCAATTGGGGAGAAAAAGGGGTAAAAAGTAATTTTAAAAAACCAAGAAAGGTGTATAAGGTACACTGACCTACTGTCAAGATAATATTCTCTTTGACCACCTGCATGTAATGTATTCTGAATGTATTATATAGGTAATATAAATACTATACATTTTAATAGATTTTAATTGGCTGTGGGCGTGATAGAAGGCACTCTAATTTCATTATAAAACTCATGTGGTTTTCTGTTCAGCTTTCTGATTTCCTCTGCTTTATGTTCTTTTTACCAATGATTTTAAATTGCAAATGATGCACTGTGGTTTGAAAGTGGAAGGAGTTGATTAACAACAAAGTAATACCATGTTGCCTATAATCCATGATAACCCTAATAAAACCATGTTATCCACCACAATAAAGCTGGCGGTCATGCAGACCACAATAAGCTTATAAATGGGTAAAGTTCTAAATAACAAACAACCATGAAAACAAACTTGGAGCAAAAAGTTTGTTGTTGTTGTTTTGCCAGGTTACTTCCTGTGGTCTTGGTTGAGGTTGTCAAAGGTGCCTAAAGTTCTGAGGTGCACCGGGTTTGATTTCACTCTTTATTGTGTGTGTGTGTGTGTGTGTGTGTGTGTGTGTGTGTGTGTGTGTGTGTGTGTGTGTGTGTGTGTGTGTGTGTGTGTGTTAGAGGCCTTCACAGGTCCAAAAAGGACCTTTTCCAAAATGGACCTGGCTTTTCCATCCAGACCTGAAATGGATAAATCCATCCATTTTTTATTTATTTAACCTTTATTTAACTAGGCAAGTCAGTTAAGAACAAATTCTTATTTAAATGACAGCCTACCTACAGGGTCAGCCCCTGGAGCAAATTAGGGTTAAGTGCCTTGCTCAAGGACACATCGACAGGTTTTTTCACCTTGTTTTTTCACCGCCAACCTTTTGGTTAATGGCCCAACGCCCTAACCACTTTTTACTGTAAAACCCGTTCCGAACGGGTTTTGTACTATTTCAGCGTGCATGCGCCCCGCCCGCCACAAGGAGTCGCTAGAACGCGATGGGGCAAAGACATCCCGGCCGGTCAAACCTTCCCCTAACCTGTTGTGCGCCGCCTCATGGGTCTCCCGGTCGTGGCCGGCTGCAGCACAGCCTGGGATCTAACCCGGTCAGTGATGCAGTGCCTTAGGGCAGCGGGGAATGGAGGTACACACCCAAGTACAGAGCTACAGATTAAAGACACTCCCTGTAGCTTCCCACTAAGCAGTTACAGGTACATCACATGGCTGATGAGTAAACCTCTGAATAGCAACAGGACCAATCTGTCATGGAATCTAATGGAAGCTCCACTCTCTTTAACTTAACCTTGTCCTGAGTCCAAGCTGTAAATGAATGACAGAATGTTATATTTAAGCAATAAGGCCTGAATACATCCCTTACCTATTGGCCACATACCACAAACCTACGAGGTGCCTTATTGCTATTATAAACTGGTTACCAACGTAATTAGAGCAGTAAAAATACATGTTTTGTCATACCCGTGTTATACGGTCTGATATACCACCGCTGTCAGCAAATCATCATTCAGGGCTCAAACCATCCAGTTTATAATTAACAATATAGAGTTCTGTCTGTGAGCTTAATTCCCTTTATATCTATGACATAAACAGTCAACTCCCGTTCTATTAAATGGCTTGGGCCTGTCATGAATACATGCACAAACTAAAGCATGTATATATCAAATACGGCAGAGATTGGTGAACTGCAATGCACATAAACAGAGTTTGCACTTATCTAGAGTCGACAGTATTACTGTATATATTACTGCATATAGCACCACCACCACCTTGGCTATGTTTTGCTCTATGGTTGGCCTTAATAAACCCTGTTGAGGAGATGTGAGCAGAATAAATCCTCAGTTCTAACATGTACACTGCGCAGGGGAGCCTCTGGTCCAAAACGTAAACACTGGAACATTATTTCTGTCAGACAACGAGGAAACATAAACAGCAATTTATCTCCACTTACGGGAGTGGGAACATTCCATTATAGCACTCTCCATCATCCAACACACAGACCCTTTCCCTGCTTATACACACATACATGAAAGCACATAATCACACACACAAACATGCGCGAGAGCGCACACACACACACACACACACACACACAAACACGTTATCTAAGCATCGTAAAAATCAACTACTACTACACAGTAAGATCTTAATTGATTGATTATCCCAATAAATACTTCCATAAAAAGTTACCCACGGTTTAATTAGAAATCAAAACAATAAATCACAAACACAACACACACCCACACACCCTAAACCAAGGTGCCCTCCATTCTGTTTTTTTTTTGTTTTTTTTCACAGTTGCCCTTTAACGCCATTAGGTTGTTAAATCAGTGTCCTCGAGTTCCAGGGGAATTCCGACTGAGGTTGGAGAGATAAGGCTGGGATCCAAACCCTCTCTGACAGACAGAGAGACAGATTTGTACAGGCAGGTAAGTACACTAACTGTTTATCTAAGCATGCCTTTGGCCTACCCGCAGATTACATGGAAAACTGCACACTGACGTATCAGGCGAGAGGCTCTTCCTCTCCCTCAACAATGACAGAATTGTTCAGGGTTTTCATATGGCATTGAATTGTACTATTTGACACAGGCATCCGAAGTCTTGTCTGAATCACCCAACTGTACTCAGGCACTTGCTCACTAGTTCTGCAGACTTGGTAGAATGCAGTGGATACATCCATCTATCCTACCAACATGCTAATGTCGATCTGCAGACCTCTCTCTTTTCTTTCTTTCTTTCTTTCTTTCTTTCTTCTTCCCCCTCTCTATTCCTCTGATCTCTTTCTTATTGGCCTGCAGCAGCCATTCCACAGGCACCATTAGTGCAGAGGGGCAGGCTGGGTAATATACATTGCAACAGAGCAGAGCAGAACAATTAGCATGTCTCTCATTCAGAGCAACCCACATCCTGTGCCAACACACTACCATAGTAACCCAAGTCTCTATGACTGGTCATATCAACGAGGCAGCAACATGCAGGCCTGTGGGTTTGTATAAAACGTCGAAGAGGGTTTATGTAGAGAACTGAGGCATGTGGCAGGGATATGTATACAATAGCATTAGAGTAGCTACACTGAGGGTGGAGGTTTGAGTCATGTGACCGTATGAACACTGCCCTGATATTATAAAAGAGGAAAGAAAAGACTGATGAGCTAAAGTTATTACTTCTACTTCACAGGGGTCCCTGCAACTGGCTCTAGGTGGTTATCAATAAAACGTCACAGTAAGGTGCAGAGCGTTCGATTTGCCTCGGCTAAAACCATTAACAGCTGCGTGCCATTTTCAAGGGATTGTTAAATAAACTATGTGGTTGTCATATCATCACCTCTTGATGAGCATAGTTAGAACTACTACACATTATTCCAGGCAAAACAATTGCCCACATTTACAGCACTGTGAAAAAGTATTTGGCCCCTTTCTAATTTTCTCTACTTTTACATATTTTTGATTCTGAATGTTATCAGATCTTCAATCAAAACGTAATATTAGATAAAGGGAACCTGAGTGGACAAATAACACAACAATGACATACTTATTTCATAAACAAAGTTAAGCAACACCCAATGCTCCTGTGTGAAAAAGTAAATGCCCCCTTACACGCAATAACTGGCCACCTTTAGCTGCAATGATTCAAACCAAATGCTTCCTGTAGTTGTTGATCAGTCTTTCAGGTCGCTGTGGAGGAATTTTGGCCCACTCTTCCATGCAGAACTGCTTTAACTCAGCAACATTTGTGGGTTTTCAAGCATGAACTGCTCGTTTCAAGCATGACCCAAGTTTTCCTTTTTAGATAAAACTATACTAAATATATGAATGTCACCAAATATTGTATTAAAACACACTATTTTGCAATGAAGGTCTACAGTAACCTCTTTCAGCCCCCTCTGGTGTAGCCGGTGGGCAGCTAGTTTCCGTCCTCCTCTGGATACATTGACTTCAATACAAAACCTAGGAGGATCATGGTTCTCACCCCCTTTCATAGACTTATACAGCAATTATTACATCTTCTGGAGGATGTCCTCCAACCTATCAGAGCTCTTGCAGCATGAACTGACATGTTGTCCACCCAATCAAAGGATCAGAGAATGAACCCAATACTGAAACCATAATCTACAGCTAGCTAGCACTGCAGTGCATAGAACGTGGTGAGTAGTTCACTCAAAGAGAGAGAAAGACAATAGTTGAACAAATTAATTTCTTCAAAAATTAAGAGAGAGAGAGAGAGAGAGAGAGAGAGAGAAAGAGAGACCCAGCGCATCCCAAAGGCGCCACCCACCACCAGAGCATCACCACCTCCATCGCCGCAGCCAGTCTGGACCGAGCCTAGCCTACTATCACACACCAGACCACCACCTCTACCATAGAGGCAGCCCAGCGACCCAGACCTGGCCCAACAGTGAGAAATGTTGTATTTGTTTAAGCTAGCTAGTTAAGCCTACTCAAAGACCTGGCTCAAACAGAGAGGGATGCTAAGTTAGCTAGTTGCCTATCCCTATCCAACACTGGAGCTCTTCTAAGTCAAGGTAAGCTTTTGGTTTTATTAATTCATTGCCACCCAAGTTAGCTAACGTTATCCCCTTTTCAATATTGTTTTTTAAGTGATAAGCTACATTGATTGATGGACCATGTCAAATTGGCTAGCTCGCTAATAACAGATCACGTCAACATGGCTAGGTAACAAGCTAACCTTCAGGGAATAAACTAGATGGCTTTATCCAAATATTGTTTGATTTGCTTGCCATCTATAGTGGTGATGACAGTAGTCAGACTGACAACTTTGCCAGGACGAAGACTTGAAAATGTCAAGCTCTTTCCAAAAGCCTAATCTCTGATGAAGCAAGATAAATTACACGTTATTTGCTTAGCTACATGCCAAATGGATAGGCTACCCTCACGTATGTAAAAATCCATGATCATAAAAAGTATGCAGTTACTTGCTGTATAACTCTGACGATAGAGATAAATGTTGAATAATCTGAAATGTGTAGTTCTGACTACGCTCTTCAAGAGGTGATGATATTAAAACCAAATAGTTATAGCTGTAAGTGGAAGCCTAAGTATTGTTGTCCATCAATCTACTCCAATTAGGGGAGGGGTTGTAGGGTTAGGTGAAAACAATAAAGAAGGAAAATATAATAATATATATATCTAGAAATAAAATATATATGGGGGATTGGAAATTATGCAGACAATTACATTAATAAAAGCAGATGCTGGGCTTTCTAGGTGGACATGAAAGAGTTAAATCAGAACCGCTGTAAGCATAAGAGTGAGAAGGGCAATCTCACTTAGAGCACTTAAAGCTGTGACTTATCACGCTCCAACTCCAACAATGCCGGAAACAAGCCCAAGCTGGATCAGGAACGCAGTGACACATTAGCTACTTATGCCACAGGCTTACACTCTCTGGTCTAAATCTAAATCTGTGTATTACTAAAGCAAGGTGTGTGTGTGTGTGTGTGTTAGGGGATAAGAGACCCAAATCCTGCTCTCATGACCAAGTAACCAAGCTGAGATGCTGTGTCACCACCAGGGCTGTTACGGCGGTCACGAGTCATGACGGCAGTCAAATTCCATGTGACCGTTTAGTCACGTTAATTAGGCTTTTCCAAGCTCGGATGCTACGGATGGTCATTAGTAGACTACCAAACTTGCTAACTGCCTGGTACTCAGCACTCTATTGTCCCTCTTATCACTCTGACATCAATGCAAATGTAATCCAAAATATTTCTATAGGCTATGCAATTGTGTGAGAAAACAGAGTGATGGCCTCTATTAAAAATAATTAGTGTAGCCTACAGACATATGGCATAGCCAGATCAGGGCCTAACGTAAGGACAACTCAGAGTATGCTATTCTGTTCTTCTGAAACATATCATGTTTCTTTAGACCTGTCTAAAATAAATAATGCATTTATTGTGAAGGTGTAGGCTATCTTACATGGATTTATTCGTCTTTTTAAAATGCAGATGTTCCAAAGGTCTGCATCAGTAGCTTGAGTGGAAGCCAGGAGATGCTAGATGCTAAATGGGCTTATGTTGATTAACAGTCAATTACGTAGAGACCGGCAGTTATTTAAGTGATAATGCTTGATAAGCCGGTATTTGGAGGATACAGTATATTGGCACTGGTGTTGTTAGGCCCGAGACGAAGTCGAGTCACAAATTGCCTGGCTGGGCTGATGAGACAGTGGATTGCTCAGTCAGATGGAACAGAGTAAATAGACATTTTAACGTCACAGATTTAGCCGGTGGTAACTTGCGGAATAGACACCGGCTGGAATGCGGTTTTAACCAATCAGCATTCAGGATTAGACCCACCCGTTGTATAATTGCTTGACAATCACCGGCTGACAAAGTGTCATGACCACCAAAGCCCTATCACCACTTACTTACCTAACCTACTACAATGAGAGAGAGAGAGAGAGAGAGAGAGAGAGAGAGAGATCACATGTAGCAGATGGATCTGCTGGCATTTCACCGGCATAAAACACAGGCCTACAGAGATTTAACAGTGCTAAGAAGCAATGTGCAAAATGCTGATTATTTTAATCTGCAGGAGAGTGCAAAAGAATGTTGGACTTTGCTACACACACAGGCATGCGTCAATCACACACTTTTTAACTGGTCCAAAGAAACCTATTGCAGCAGCCAGCTCAATGAAAAAGCCTACACTATACACACACACACACGCAGATAAACACATGCGGATACACACACAAACAAGGTTAATGTTGTGCAGCCTAACAGATCCATCTGAGCGATGCCTGTATAGAATAGGGAGCTCGGGCAGAGGATTGTACAGAGCATAAGTAAGTAAATCACCGAAATTCCTCTAACACGCTTCAAGGAAGCCACCGAACAAGCGAAGGAGGCAGAGAGGTGGTGGTGGGGCAGAGGAGAGGAGGAGAGAAGGGTGCACTCTTTTCAAAGCCAGGGCATAATTTGTACTGTTCTCAGTGTGGTACAAATACAGAGCGTAACATTGTAGCAAACAAGAATGAGGTCTTCAATTGCCAGCGATGTTAACCCTTCGTATGGACACACAGAACATGACGGCCTAGGGGAGCCCAGCGAACTACAGGTACTCTTAGTACAAAGCGGAAGGAGAAAACAAGAGTATTGTAAAAGGTTAGTCAATGACTGGGCAGCACATGAAAGAAGATGCTGTTTTCTTATGCTATATAGCCCGCTTTGAGGTCTGAGGAAAGCACTTGACCAATAACATGTATTATTTAATAACATTAGAACACTGACGCTCAAAGGGGACATCAATAGACGGGGCAGATGAAGAGAGAGATGATTAGTGAAGTGCTATAGGAGGGGCCAGCTAGGAAAATATTCATAAGGGCCACAAGTCTATCCCAAGGGCCCCTCTCTCTTTAAATAAATTGAAGAGAAGGGGGAAAGTGTTCTGTTCATCCTCAGAACCACCAGAACATTTTGAGAGTGAGAGAGAGAGAAAGACAGAGGCCTCTCTGCAGCCAAACTACACACTAGTCTCCCACTTACAGCCGGGTCGCCATTGGGTGTCTCAGAAGTGGAAAGAAAACGAAGCGTGTTCCTTTTAATGTTTGTTTTTCTAGCACTTTGTGTTATTCTGGTTCCCTCTCTCTGTTCTCTCTGTCTTTACATTACATAATGAGGTCCATCCATCCCAATTAGGAGGTGTTGCTTCCTGACGAGTGGTGTGTGTTGTGGGAAAGGGGAGAGAAGGGAGGGTGGAGGGGGACTGGGTTCTGTGTTCTTCTTCTGAGAGCTTTTTTAATTGTGTATAAAATAAACTGGGGTGCTGAGCATCAATCATTAGCTCATACAAATATCAAGAGGGGTAAAGCTAACCCAGATATCCCTAAGGATTACTCTTAAACACTATGGATTCGGTATGCAGAACATGAGAGGCTTTCAATCTTGATGAACCACAGGCAAAACCAATCACACCCACTCCTCAAGATATACAACATAAACCCTAAATCCAATGCTTTCAGCCTCTATTGCCAGTCTCCATAGTGAAACACTCCACGCACACAATCACACACACAGTTCTCTCCCTCCGCCACACATGCAAAGCTGAAGTGTGTTTTTGTTTTGGGAGGAAGAGAGGGTTAATTACTTGCACTTCTCAATCAGAAACATATTTACTGAGTTCTCCCCTCTCTCCTTTCTTTTTCATTCTGGGGGATGTACGGAAGGAGGGATGGAGGGATGGAGGGAGTAGGGGGTTAACTCCTTGTGTGTCTCAATGGAGAACAGCTGCTGGCTGCTGGCCAGGGACAGTTCCACATGGCTAGAGAGAAGAACAGAAACCCCCTGGGGAGGACAGGAGAGAGGAGAGGAGAGAGAAATGTATAGTAGGAGTGGGGAGAAGATGGCGGAGGTAGAGAGAGGGAAACGTGTATAGGAGAGGAGGAGAGGAGTGTTAATAGAAGAGCTGAGTGGTTCCCATGAACAGGACCTGGTTGAACAGATCATAGTAGCCTGAGGGTGTATCACAATATCACAGCACCTTTACAGAGCAGTGGTGGGATTCAAAAACACACAACTTCGTTCCTAGTAGAGGAACGAACGAAGGAACAAACCGTTATTGATTGAGACTGACACTGGGATGTAAACCGAAAAAACATCACGAGCACACAGCAATACAACTGCAAAAAAAACCTGACCAAATTCAAATGACGCATTATCAGTGTAAAAAAAAAAAAAAAAAGGGATTTCCCCCAGAGAAAAGAGGCACTGTGGGAACTCGTTTGGTAGCAAAGCATTCTGGACACAAACGTGTAAGAGACTCACCTGGGAGATTTCCTACACTGGCTGTTTTTCTCAAGTCAATCAGGCATTGGGGGTGTGGGGGGGTCGTTCGTTCAGTTGTTCTGTTGTCGGGATGTTTTGCCAACGACGCAGACAACTCCATATTTTATGGAGCATTTCACTTGCTGTTTTTAAGAGCTAGTATCTTAATAGGACTATATCTCTGTCTGTATCTGGCAGTGCTGGAATCTGTGAGGTGGGTAACAAGGCCGGAAGATTCTTGAACAACTGGGCACGTCATACATGGAGCGTTGCTTCCACCCAGTGGTCAAAGGGAACATAAACGCGTCCCTGCAGTGCTCTATGCGTAATTCTAAATAGGCTTCTAGCCGCTTCTGTATCATCTTCAGCCTGTCTGGGAACAAGGAGGAGCTTGTACCATACTGCTTATACCTGTCAAGTAATTT
Source organism: Thymallus thymallus (assembly GCA_023634145.1). NCBI lineage: Eukaryota > Metazoa > Chordata > Actinopteri > Salmoniformes > Salmonidae > Thymallus > Thymallus thymallus. Next base: position 12,413,178 of record CM042387.1, read on the forward strand.
CAGAAATATTTCAAATGCCTCTAACGGTAAGAGTTGGAATTAGGCCGTAGCCATCTGAACTCCAGTGTGTGTGTGTGTGTGTGTGTGTGTGTGTGTGTGTGTGTGTGTGTGTGTGTGTGTGTGTGTGTGTGTGTGTGTGTGTGTGTGTGTGTTTGGTTTTACGATCCTTGTGGGGACCAGGATAGGAAAAAAAGGAACATTCAGACATTTCGCCGGTCTCACAAGGAAAAAGGCTATTTTAGGCTTAGGGGTTAGGTTTAGGGTTGCAGTTAGGGTTTGAACTAGGGTTAGGGGTTAGGTTTAGGGTTAGGAGTTAAGGTTAAGGTAAAAAAAATGTTGGTCCCAACAAGGATAGTAAAACAAATGTGTGTGTGTCTGTGAGCGAGAGAGAGAGAGAGAGAGAGAGAGAGAGAGAGAGAGAGAGAGAGAGAGAGAGAGAGAGAGAGAGAGAGAGAGAGAGAGAGAGAGAGAGAGAGAGAGAGGGAGAAGAGAGAGAGAGACCCAGAGCATCCCAAAGGCGCCACCCACCACCAGAGCATCACCACCTCCATCGGCGCAGCCAGTCTGGACCGAGCCTAGCCTACTATCACACACCAGACCACCACCTCTACCATAGAGGCAGCCCAGCGGCCCAGACCTGGCCCAACAGTAGGACCAGCGCAGCTACGCGGAGGCCCTTGGACGACAGGAGAACTCTGTAGGTAGGAATGAGTGAGACTAAACAGCTCCTCCATTACAGCTGCACTAAACTGCACTAAACACACACACACATATAGGTATTGTACTACAAGTTTGCTTATTCAATGAACAGGAAGAAGTAAAAAAGAAAAAGAGAACAAATGTTTTGCTGTTAATCCTGTTTATCTCACTCTTAACAACTTAGTAGTTACTGTATTTTTGACTGTGTTATTCTTTTTTTGCAACATGACATCGCTATCATTTAGCATGTGGAACATTGAGGGCTTAAACTCGTCAACCTTTGGACTTGAAGAGTTTAGCACAAATCTGAAAGATGTTGATGTCATCATTCTGCAGGACACGTGGTGTGAGGCAGACATTGTCACTCACCGGCCCACGGTCTACAGAGAGGTGTTTGTGCCGTCACAGAAACACAGCTCTGTCAGAGAAGAATAGATCATTTGATACAAATCCAAACTGCAAAATCTAATTCATCCCCTCAAAATTGGTAAATATCACATTTGGTTAAAACTGAAAAAAATTACTTGTATTCCTTATGTATTCCTTTGCACAATATAGTAACAGTGAAGAGGCGACTCCGGGATGCTGGCCTTCTAGGCAGAGTTGCAAAGAAAAAGCCATATCTCAGACTGGCCAATAAAAAGAAAAGATTTTGATGGGCAAAAGAACACAGACACTGGACAGAAGAAGATATGGCTTTTTCTTTGCAACTCTGCCTAGAAGGCCAGCATCCCGGAGTCGCCTCTTCACTGTTGACGTTGCGACTGGTGTTTTGCGGGTACTATTTAATGAAGCTGCCAGTTGAGGACTTGTGAGGCGTCTGTTTCTCAAACTAGACACTCTAATGTACTTGTCCTCTTGCTCAGTTGTGCACCGGGGCCTCCGACTCCTCTTTCTATTCTGGTTAGAGCCAGTTTGCTCTGTTCTGTGAAGGGAGTAGTACACAGCGTTGTGCAAGATCTTCAGTTTCTTGGCAATTTCTTGCATGGAATAGCCTTCATTTCTCAGAACAAGAATAGACTGACAGATTTCAGAAGAAGGTTCTTTGTTTCTGCCCATTTTGAGCCTGTAATCGAACCCACAAATGCTGATGCTCCAGATACTCAACTAGTCTAAAGAAGGACAGTTTTATTGCTTCTATAATCAGCACAACAGTTTTCATCTGTGCTAACATAATTGCAAAAGGGTTTTCTAATGATCAATTAGCCTTTTAAAATGATAAACTTGGATTATTTAACACAACGTGCCATTGGAACACAGGAGTGATGGTTGCTGATAATGGGCCTCTGTACGCCTATGTAGATATTCCATTTAAAATCAGCCGTTTCCAGCTACAATAGTCATTTACAACATGAACAATATCTACACTGTATTTCTGATCAATTTGATGTTATTTTAAAAAATGCTTTTCTTTCAAAAACAAGGACATTTCTAAGTGACCCCAAAACGGTAGTGTACAGTATATCCCCCCTCAGAATCCCTATATTACTAAGAGGAGATATTCTCCACCCTCGAGGAAGAGAGGTGCCATTTCCAGCCCAGGGAAATGTGTTGATCAGTGGGGACACAAATGCACACACAGGAACACTACCTAATCTAAAGACGACACAAGGGGACAGCTTTATATCAGTCCACACTGTTTCTAAATGTCTTTATCTCCCACATAGAAACAACAGTGCCATCATCATCATGAAAAAGGGAAGGGATCTGTTGCAGCTCTGTCGAAGCCTGGGTCTGTACTTAGTCATTGGTAGGTTTACGGGGGGGGGACTCTTTGGGGAGAATCACCTATTGCTCACCTCTTGGCCACAGTATATGATTACAGACATTGACCCTTTCTCTCTCAGGTCATTCACCGTCAAGCCACTAACACCTCTGTCTGATCCCAGCCAAATTACGTTGTTCCTCAAAAGAACAGACCTGGAAACAACCACACATTCACAGCCCAGTAAGCTGTACAACATCAGAAATTCATACAGATGGGCCCAAAACAGCACAGAAAGCAACCTGTAACCAAAAAATCCAAGCAACCTTAGATAGCTTTGTGGATAGCACATACTGTACACATACACAGTAAAGAAGGCATCAATCTAGCAGTAAAATACATCAACAATATAATCAGGCAAACGGCAAAAGAAGCACAACTGAAATGGATCAAAAACTAACCCAAAAAAGACTACAGATGACTGGTTTGATACAGATTTTTAAATGATCAGGAATTATCAGGAAAACACTATCAAACTAAAAGCACAGACCCAAATAATGGTGAATTAGGCCTTCATTATTGTGAAAGTTTAAAACTCTATAAGCGTATATACTCAGAAGCAGCAAGCAACTGACACTAATTGAGGAGTCCATAAACATAGACAGTTTCTGGCAAAATTGGAAAAACCTCAACAAGAGGAGTTAGCGATACAAACAACCCATTTGCAAACACTCTACAACACCGTTCACACTAATGCAAACGCAGAAGAACGCCAAATTCATGAGAAGTTGAATGGATTAGAAAAAGCTATAAAGGACAAATCAAAATCCATTAGACTCCCCAATTACTGACCAGGAGCGCTATAAGAAACGCTTGGATCAACCCTACTTCTCCGCCAGAACGCCAAGAGATTGAATTTACGAACACACCCTTAATACAATGTCTGAGTAAAAGCCAAATTCGATTTATACCAAAGTATTGCACAACCGATCAAATGTACACCCTACACACAATGATAGATAAACATGTCCACCAAAATAATACCAACATGAACGCCTGCTTTATCGACTTCCAAAAAGCATTTGATTATATTTAGCATACAGGACTGTTCTACAAGGTTATTGAAAGTGGTGTAGTGGGTAAAACATATGACATAATTAAATCAATACATGCAGTATCAAAATTGGCAAGAAAATAATGATTTAACCAGGGGCGGGGCCCTTTGCCAGGGTTGCAATCTGAGCCTGCGTTCTTCAATATTTACATCAACAAATTGGTCACTATTCTAAAAAATAGCAGTTCAGGTTTGGAAACCAATTTAAAAAAAACAATTTACAACACAGTCAAAACCAAACTACATTACCTATTGGAAAACACAAGCCCAAGCACAAAGAAAAATGCAGTGCTATCTGTCCCTAAATCGACAGTACACTATTTGACCACAGTTACTGATCAAACCTCAGAAAAACCTTGACAAAGTATAGGCTGAGTGAGCACAGCCTTTCCATTGAGAAGGGTAGACACAGGAAAACCTGGCTCCCTGTAGAGGAAAGGCTGTGCAACCACTGCACCACAGTAATAACCCGAGACAGAGCTGTATTTCCTGACAAAATGTAAAAAATATAAAACAATTAGAGAGTGTAATTTCCCCAAATTTGAAAGCCTTATTCAAGTTTTCAAAGACCTCTCTGATGAGAATAGTCTAGCCATCCTGTTGGGGGAAGACGCAGAGGCCTATGGGTTGGCAGCACACTACATTGCTGCCTGCCATAAGATGAGGGACAGTGTCTGACAGACCAACCTGCACATGTCCTCCATGCCATTGTTATTGTCCATTGTATGGTTATTTTGACCCTTGATTATTGTTGTTACTGATTGTCCCGCTGACAATCTTGATTAATATTATTTAAATTATGTTAATTTTGTATATGAATCACACAATCTGCAAAGCACGCTTTTGCAATATGTATATTGTTACCTCATGCCAATTAAGCAAATGTAATTGAATTGAGAGAAAGAGAGCAAGCATGCAAAATATTCCGTTTCAAACTTTCGATCATGCATTTCTTCACTACACAGTATCCACAATTCTAACTATCTCACGAGATGTATATGGACATTAGTACACCCTAGTGGTGGTGACAAGGATAGTTATTTTCCTGCTACGACAAAGGCCCTTGTCTGCAGTACTAGCTCATCACCAGTTGGTGGGGGTATTTGACTGTTTGGCATCTTGTGGTATATTGAGCCTAGGAGACTCCAAGAGGTTGTTAACCCATTCAAACCACTAGGTGGCAGCAGAGTCATTACTACAGACACACAGGTAATACACACACGTCCTATTCTGTTCCACTGTTTAGTTCCAATGTTTAGTTCTAAGGGTCCATGTAATTGTCTGATTTGCGGCCATGGAACCCTGACCTGTTCATCAGACACCAATGGCCATGTACTCTTATCATCCCCCCCCAACATCTTTCAAATGTACTACCAAAACAAAACTACTCTTCCAAATATGGTCAGGAGTGTTTCTAAGGAGTGTTTCCTAGCCACCATGCTTCTACATCTGCATTGCTTGCTCTCTGGGGATTTAGGCTGGGTTTCTGTATAAGCACTTTGTGACAACTGCTGTTGTAAAAAGGGCTCACTAAATACATGACTGAAGGACACCATTCTATAAACTACCCAGTGGAGAGAAGACATTCAGTGATGACATTCAACACAGAGAACATCACCCACATTGAACAACTGGCCTAGACTACTCCAGGGGGAGAACAGCTCCTGCTCCCCAGCCTACACACAGGGGCAGGCTGGGTCAGAATCCCTTTACCAGGTCTGAAGGAAGGCCCAGAGTCAATTTCACATCATTACAATTTCGTTAAATTTCAATGTTGTTGCGTTTACGGGGGATAGCCGGAGTGCCAGTCTGTTTGTGTTATCATGTCAACTCCTTGTCACTCATTGTTATGTTTGGCTTGACAATGAGCAATGGAGTTGGCAAGACCACAAACAGATCTGGGACCAGGCTATGAGGGAGCCAATTGTGACTTGAAGCAGCAACCCTGCCATTACATAACAGTGCACTACCACATGTACCATAGGTCCAGCTAACTTGGCAAACATAATTAAACGTTTCCATACAGGGAGGCCAAACTGATGTTGAATGGTATGACAAGTCGGTACACGTCACCACCGCTTGAGAGCAGCAGACTATAAGAACTCTAGTTATCTTAACGTCACCATAGAAACGACCTGCACAAAGTTGCTTGACATGACATGAGCAGTTTTGACATGAGAAAATGCATAGGCTAACTTTACGTTTATGATAGGATTCTAAACTCTTTGGACCACTTTGATCCAACAACAAACATAAGTATATGTCATGCAAGTTGCTTACGCGCATAGCGGACTAAACTCCATTCTATGATAAGAGTCCGCTGATACGCGCAAAGACAGAGAATAAGCCTAGTTAGAGAAACATAGGAAAGTGATTTACCTGTAAGGACACTGCAAAACTAAGTTCTTGCTACAACGTATCCAGAGGTGACATTTTACAATCCAAAATCCAGTTCGTTCTTACACCACTCACAGGGCCGTTATGTGACATCCACCTGTCTAACTGATGGTGATGCGTTCTGAAAGGCCAACTCCTGGGCAAATGTAGACTATTGATATGACACGGGGTATGAATATTTATAAGCATGCTACGTAAAAAGATATCCACAGTCGGATGTCAAAATCTAAATGCTGAACCCCGCGCACGCGTAAAATTAATCCACAGCTGAACACTCCGTACAAAGCTCTCCACAATGCACGCACATCTGACCGTGGGACAAGGAATAGGCTATCCCATGAGATCCAATAGTCAACGAAACACAGAGCAGATGACAGCGAAACCTGTTTAATCTATAAAATCCACTTAAACAGAATATGATGAAATGTTCTCGCGTAGTCCAGTCTGTTCTTTACGTTGGCTTGTTCGACTTTAGCGTGATCCAGCGGTTTGCAGTGTAGCTGCGCACTAGTTTCTCACGCATCTCTGCAGTTCCAAAGAGTCGCTTATCACGCGGTAAAAGCCAGCACATAAATGAGCCATGCTGAGAGCTGCTCACCCAAAAAATTTGGCCAGTGGCTGATGGGATATGTAGTCCCCACCCACAAAAATGTGTGACTCCAGCTGTTCTCGACTTTCCATAAAACACATACTTTGTTAACGTAACTTGTTCACCTCTTTATCTGTATTCTCCTGATCTCTCTTTAATCAAATTAACAGAACTTGACAGTAACACTGTAGGCTACATCCAAGAATAGGCCCATCTCTGACTGAACGCTCTGCTCGCAGTCTTACATCACCTTGAAGTCTCCCTGCCAGAAGGCATGCTGTTATTTTTGGTGTAGTTTAAATTACTAGCACGAAAAATCTCGGCTTGGTTAAGAAGAGTAGTGAATCTATATACATAATGGACTGGGTGAGTGTGGGAAGCGTGCGTAAAAGGGGCAATCAACGGGAAGCCAACTGTCAAAAACGTTTTGTACAGCACATTGTTTTTCAAATTTTCTTGCAATATATGCACATTTAAACAGCGTTATGTAGGTATCATTACCGTTGTTCCGTTGTTCAGGTTGTTTCCCTGAGTTGATGTATTTCCAAGACGCAGCAAAAAGCTCGGGAGTCAAAACTGCCAGATGTTTCGGATGCAGTCATTGTAAAGCCGAGCCGGGTTTTCCCTCCCACACTCACACCTGGATTCCCAAGCACCTGAACTGCACGCGATACTGTAAAGATGCACTTATTCGCGCCCTTGTGTGAGCAGGGCTGAGCGGTTACGGGAAGTGTGTGCTCACACGGCGTTGCGTGACTCGAGGGGTTGGGCCGGGGAACACAAAGACATTGTTCAATGTGTGATCAGTCAGTCAGTCTGCCTCTCCGGTAACACAGCAACATTCCTCCGGCGTTCCTCAGCCTCCCCCTCCCTCCACCGCTGCACTGGCTGCTGCTGCGGTGGGTTAACGAGGGGAACGCGAAAGTGATGTCTTTATAATTGTGTTTTATAGTGGTTCCTGCCCTTTGTGTGGTTTTCTATATTAAGCAACAAGTAAGAGAGAAATTAGAAATGAAACCTTTTAAACAAGCACAAAAACAGTAGCTTCGAATGATTCCTATTCACAATCATTGTCACAATCGGAACACTGAATAACCCACTGCTAAAGGAATTTCTGAGAGATCTTAAGTCTTCCTCTGCTTTAGGGTTTTGGTACATTACATTCTATCGCTCTGGTCTCTCTAGCCTCTCTGGTATTTTGGGTCTTTCTCTGTCCTGTCTGTGTTTTTCTGACTCCACTGTCACAAGGGCTCATTCAGAGGCTGAAGAACAAATGTTTCCTTATGTAGGTGTGAGGGACACAAGCACTGGGCGCAACACAAGAGAAGCTGCTCTCGTCTTCGTTCCTCTCAGTACACTGCAGATCTTCAGCCTGGCTGCCTGCAGGCACGACTGGGGGGGGCACTCAGGGCATAAACTATCAGAGAGAGAGAGAGAGAGAGAGAGAGAAAGTGAAACAGCTCTATACAGATACTTTAGGGATACATTGAACTCTACCTGAGTGGGAGCTGAAGTTGTTCTCGCTTTCATTGTCACACTTTAAGTCTCTTCATGTGTCTTGTCTGTCTATCTTTCCCTTACAAACAGTAAAACACACACACACACACAGTCCAGTGAATGACTAGGCAGGATGGTGAGCGTTTGTGGAAATAAGTGATTACAGATCCCCAGGGGTGCAGAAGCCACTTAGGCAGAGGAAACCAGCCAATCAACGAGCCCTGCTAGAGGACACAACCATGTTATTCTCCACATCCTCCCCGTCCCCACTGTTGGGGCTGTGTTTAGTTTAAATAATTTCCTAACGTCCCCAGCACACACACACACACACACACACACACACACACACACACGCATACAGTCACACAAACAGTCGCACGCACACACACAATACAGTGAAAGTTACACTGATGCCACTAAGTATGTATGTGACCATCAGCCGTGGTGTTCCCTTTGAGGAAAGGAAAGGGGGATACTAGTCAGATGTACAACTGAATGCATTCAACAGAAATGCGCGGGGGGCTGCCTTAATTGACACCCACGTCATCGGCGCCCAGGGAACAGTAGGTTAACTGCCTTGCTCAGGGGCAGAACGACAGATTTCTACCTTGTCAACCTTTCGGCTTCGTGTGTCTGTGTGAGTGAGTGGATTTGCGTGACAAGGAGAAATCCACCTGTCCCAGTGTTTTGGTTGAGAGGGCTCTGACATGCAGAGGCTTGTCTCTTCAACAACGTGGCATATTGTCCCTCTACCATGCTCCCCCACCGCCAACACAGCAAGAGAGGGAACCCTGAAAAACACACATGACAAAAACTATAGATGATTCAAGATAGATAGATAGATAGATAGATAGATAGATAGATAGATAGATAGATAGATAGATAGATAGATAGATAGATAGATAGATAGATAGATAGATAGATAGATAGATAGATAGATAGATAGATACTTTATTGATCCCTCAATTTCGTCAAGCAGCTACTAAAAAACACAGGGCAGGTGCAAAATGCCAGAACGAAAATACACAAAAGACAGATACACGATACATGATACATAGAGCGGCAGTATTAAAAACATGAATATGTATATACAGACCTGAATGAATAAATAAGTCCTGAGTGAATGAGTGATTACAGACCAGAGTTACTCACGGATGGATGCATAATTGTTAAACTAGGTCCTAACCTCCCAACAGTTCCAGGTCTATGTTGCCGACGGAAGGGCACCCCGGTGAGGCATTAAATAGTCTAATAGGCAGGAAGGACCTCCTGTATCACTCTCTGGCACACCATGGTGGGAACAGTCTGTGACTGAAGGTGCTCCTCTGCGTCATAACCATGGCATGCAGAGGGTGGGTGACGTTGTCCATGATGGCTAAAAATTTGGCCAGTATCCGTCTCTCCGCCACCTCCTCTAGAGTGTCAAGGCTAATCCCCAGAACAGAGCTAGCCTTCCTAATCATCTTATTTACCCGAGAAGCATCACCGGCTTTTATGTTGGCACCCCAGCACACCACTGCAAAAAATATGGCACTGGCCACCACAGACTGGTAGAAGGTATGCAGTAGTTTACTGCACACGTTGAAGGACCTGAGCCTCCTCAGAAAGTAGAGTCGGCTCTGGCCCTTTTTGTACAGGGCCCCGGTGTTACCAGCCCATTCCAGCCTGTTGTCCATATGGACTCCCAGGAACTTGTATGACCCAACCATTTCCACATCCATCCGCTGTACAGGGACTGCAGTCAGTTGGGCCTTGGTTCTCCTGAAGTCCACCACCATCTCCTTTGTTTTGCTGATGTTGAGCTGAAGGTGGTTCTGCTCACACCACAACACAAAGTCATTGATTGCGCTCCTGTACTCCTCCTCTTTCCCACCCCTGATGCACCCTACAATTGCGGAGTCATCCGAGAACTTCTGTAGGTGGCATGTTTCAGAGTTATATCTGAAGTCCGAGGTGTAGAGGGTGAACATGAAGGGGGACAGGACCGTTCCCTGGGGGGCCCCTGTGTTGCTCACTGCCCCTTCTGACACAAGATAGATTGCATTTGATCAATAACTATTAATACATATACAGCCATATCACACAGTCATATCGCTCTCTCATTCCCTATCATACGATGATATGGTTATCATTAAATGAACCAAAATGTAGGGACATTCAATCTGTTGAACATTGTTGAACTATGCTGCAGAGTCCAATGACTTCATGGGTCTGGGGTCTATGATTCAGCAGGCTGATACTGGAAGGTTTGTATTGTACTCTATTAGCCAAAGAGCATGAGTGGTTTTGACTTTGTCATGTTAGCTGTATGCCAATGACTCAGGTATCAGGATTTATCACAGAAATCTCCTTTTTGTCTGAGCATGAGAGAAAGAGCGAGAGAGAGAGAGAGAGCGCAAGAGAGTCAGCCGTTGCGATGCAGTCCTCATAAAGGTAGTATTGTTAAGTTGCGTGCGAAGCTCCTGCTTTGAGCTTTTGGGTCTCTGCCCACTCTTGTTAACCACAGACCTCCCTCTTTCTTTCAGCGAGAAGTAAACATTTGATGTCCGCACGCAATCCCTGGAGTGTCTCCTCCCCCGTTTTGCTTTTTTTTTTACTCCTTCTCTCTAGCACACACACACACACACACACACACACACACACACACACACACACACACACACACACACACACACACACACACACACACACACACACACACACACACACACACACACACACACACACACACACACACACACACACACACACTCTCCCCAGTGCATGAGTAAGCACCTGTCAGTAAGGTGTACTGTCATTGGTTGACGCTGTAGCCTTTCAAAGCCTTAAAACGAGACCATCTTCAGAGTTAAACTATCATTCCTTTCTCAACCCCCTCTTTATGATTGAGAAAGTACCTTGTATCGGTACTCATACCATCTACTCACAGGTTAGCCATATCTCACATACTCAATCCCTTACCCCTTCTTCTCCTACTTTTAGCACCCTTTCAGTATCCCTACTCTACATCCTCATAGCCTGTGCTGAAGCATCAGACTCTACTAAGCACTCTCCTAGCGTAACAGTGCTGTACTGTTCTTTGCCTTTGGATTGACTACTTCTGACATTCTTTGACCGCCTCTCCAGACCAGATTACTAGCAGACGGCCTGTGGTCAATGCTCTCCACTGTTCTCCTCATACAGGACTATGGCCACCAGACAAAGGAGCCATTTGATCCCAAAACACAAAGTAAAGAAAGGGTCCCTTCTCTCGGATCCTGTGTGCTCGAGAGACTACGCGAGTGTATGTGAGCGCGTATATATCAATTGTGTGTAAATCCGATGCCCAATAAAGTCAGGGAAGATCCGTAACAATAGTCATTGTCATGCTTATACTAAACCCTACCCTCAGCGAGGTGGGCATGGTCGCTCCGGGCGACGCTGGCACAGGGTGGCTATGAAAAGGCTTCTTTGTCCTTTACCTTCACCGTGGCAACAAGGTGTTTCCAGCACTGGCACTCCGACTCAATGAGAAGCAAAACCGCGTCTCGCCTCTCCCTATCATACTTATCACAGCTCCAAAGAAAAACAAACAGAAACCCACACACGCATACGCCTCTCTGTGTGAGCCAGTCGACTAGCTGCCAGGGCCTAGGCTTACACAGAGCTTACAAAGGTATAGAGGTGCAGTGGAGTTGAACATGGTTACATAAGAACGGGTCATGGTTCAGGGTACTGGTATCATTGTCTAGCGCTCTGAACCTGAGTGGACAATGAATACATTTCGCAAGACCAGGCCTCAGTCAAAGTGGATATTCTATTCAACCTGTTCAGATTATCTCGGAAGCTACACCTTGAAGGGCTGAGGACTGAAATGGCAAGAAAACAGAGAGGAAAAATAACCTTTAAAAAGAGTGAGCGTGTATGATAGGATTGCGGCGTCATGTAAGGTTTCCAGAGGGCTGCCAAAGGTTTTTTCTCCGTCTCTGTCCCCGGAACGTAACATTTATTTACAGAACATTTCCGCTCTACTGCACTCTGCGTTTTCCCCAGGCCCAGTATGTAAACGGGTAGAGTTCACCCTTCCAGTACTTCATAATCTCTCCACTGTCTCATGTCCACCCTTCATAGTAGTGGCCAAACACGCACAATACCTGCTGACAGGGAAGTGCAGTCCATTGTCACTGTATGAAGCCTTTACATTGGTTAGAACATGAGGAAGTATGAACATGAGTATAACTCGTGTTTTTATTCATATCTCCCAATGGCAAAAATGCATGATTTATACCCCATTCAAGTTCTAACATGTATTTCCATTTAGGCTTGGGCCGTGTACAGTAAGAGCACAGCTGCATGACAGTAAAGGTCTAATTTATTTCTCAGGTAAATAAGCTGATCAGGAAGGCTAGCTCTGTTCTGGGGATTAGCCTTGACACTCTAGAGGAGGTGGCGGAGAGACGGATACTGGCCAAATTGCTAGCCATCATGGACAACGTCACCCACCCTCTGCATGCCATGGTTATGACGCAGAGAAGCACCTTCAGTCACAGACTGATCCCACCACGGTGTGCCAGAGAGTTCTACAGGAAGTCCTTCCTGCCGGCGGCTATTAGACTATTTAATGCCTCACCGGGGTGCCGTGCCTTCGGCAACGTAGACCTGGAACTGTTGGGAGGTTAGGACCTAGTTTAACAATAATGCATCCATCCATGAGTAACTCTGGTCTGTAATCACTCATTCACTCAGGACTTATTTATTCGTTCAGGTCTGTATATACAGTGGGGAGAACAAGTATTTGATACACTGCCGATTTTGCAGGTTTTCCCACTTACAAAGCATGTAGAAGTCTGTAATTTGTATCATAGGTACTCTTCAACTGTGAGTGACGGAATCTAAAACAAAAATCCAGAAAATCACATTGTATGATTTTTAAGTAATTAATTTGCATTTTATTGCATGACATAAGTATTTGATACATCAGAAAAGCAGAACTTAATATTTGGTACAGAAACCTTTGTTTGCAATTGCAGAGATCATACATTTCCTGTAGTTCTTGACCAGGTTTTCACACACTGCAGCAGGGATTTTGGCCCACTCCTCCATACAGATCCTTCAGGTTTCGGGGCTGTCGCTGGGCAATACGGACTTTCAGCTCCCTCCAAAGATTTTCTATTGGGTTCAGGTCTGGAGACTGGCTAGGCCACTCCAGGACCTTGAGATGCTTCTTACGGAGCCATTCCTTAGTTGCCCTGGCTGTGTGTTTCGGGTCGTTGTCATGCTGGAAGACCCAGCCACAACCCATCTTCAATGCTCTTACTGAGGGAAGGAGTTGTTGGCCAAGATCTCGCGATACATGGCCCCATCAATCCTCCCCTCAATACGGTGCAGTCGTCCTGTCCCCTTTGCAGAAAAGCATCCCCAAAGAATGATGTTTCCACCTCCATGCTTCACAGTTGGGATGGTGTTCTTGGGGTTGTACTCATCCTTCTTCTTCCTCCAAACACGGCAAGTGGAGTTTAGACCAAAAAGCTCTATTTTTGTCTCATCAGACCACATGACCTTCTCCCATTCCTCCTCTGGATCATCCAGATGGTCATTGGCAAACTTCAGACGGGCCTGGACATGCTCTGGCTTGAGCAGGGGGACCTTGCGTGCGCTGCAGGATTTTAATCCATGACGGCGTAGTGTGTTACTAATGGTTTTCTTTGAGACTGTGGTCCCAGCTCTCTTCAGGTCATTGACCAGGTCCTGCCGTGTAGTTCTGGGCTGATCCCTCATCTTCCTCATGATCATTGATGCCCCACAAGGTGAGATCTTGCATGGTGCCCCAGACCGAGGGAGATTGACCGTCATCTTGAATTTCTTCCATTTTAGAATAATTGCGCCAACAGTTGTTGCCTTCTCACCAAGCTGCTTGCCTATTGTCCTGTAGCCCATCCCAGCTTTGTGCAGGTCTACAATTTTATCCCTGATGTCCTTACACAGCTCTCTGGTCTTGGCCATTGTGGAGAGGTTGGAGTCTGTTTGATTCAGTGTGTGGACAGGTGTCTTTTATACAGGTAATGAGTTCAAACAGGTGCAGTTAATACAGGTAATGAGTGGAGAACTGGAGGGCTTCTTAAAGAAAAACTAACAGGTCTGTGAGAGCCGGAATTCTTACTGGTTGGTAGGTGATCAAATACTTATGTCATGCAATAAAATGCAAATTAATTATTAAAAAATCATACAATGTGATTTTCTGGATTTTTGTTGTAGATTCCGTCTCTCACAGTTGAAGTGTACCTATGATAAAAATTACAGACTTCTACATGCTTTGTAAGTGGGAAAATCTGCAAAATCGGCAGTGTATCAAATACTTGTTCTCCCCACTGTACATATTCATGTACAGTTGTTATTTATATCACGTGCAATATTGTAAGTAATTCTTGGACTGAACTTACGTAGTCATTTATTCAGGAATGCATATTAGTATCCTGTCAGTTGTATCTTTTTTCATTGCTTTTAGTATATAGAATGTGCAATATGTGCATTTATCTGTAATTAAACCCTGCACACTAAGGACTGTATTTTAAGGGAATTACTTTTAATTACCCTAAATTATATCATACACACATTTAGCTATTTAAGTATCTCTTCCTGTCATTTACCTGTACAGTTAATTTAACCATGCAAATATTCACTTACCTGTAAATTTAACCAGACTTTATATTAAGTAAATTATTATTACCATGCCATCAACCTGTATAGTTTAGTTAACCATGCAAATACTCCTTATTTATCTATATCAACTTGCAATATTTGTACCAATTTTTTTTTTTAGACCTGACACTGTAACAATGTATAGTGTACACATTCAGCCATCCACGTGTCAGGCTCTGGCCATAGAGAAGCCTTTTGCTTCTCTATGTAGCCATGGTCAGAGTCTGACAGGTCGAGGTTCCATTTTCTATGTGGTGTTTTGTGTTGGATCCCTAATTAGAGGCAGCTGCTAAGCATTGTCTCTAATTAGGGATCCTATTTATGTTTGTATGTTCCACACCCTAGGTGTGGTTCATTATCTCCGTTGTCCGTGAAGTAAGTGTGTTTAAGTTTGTTATATCGTGTTTCATTTGTATTGTTCGTCATATTGTTTAATAATCAGTATTAAAAGGCATCATGTCAAACTATTACTGCGCTGCGCCTTGGTCTGTACAAACACCCACACGTGACACCACCCATACTATGCAATGTCTTTTTATAGCTTTTTTGCACTCCAGACTTCTTGTATTTTTATACTGCCGCTCTATGTAGCGTGTATCTGTCTTGTGTATTTTCGTTCTGGCATTTTGCACCTGCCCTGTTTTTTAGTAGCTGCTTGACGAAGAAATTTCCCCTCAGGGATCAATAAAGTACCTATCTATCTACAGTATGTGGCTCATTCCAGTGAATCATGAGTCAGTGGGACAGTGAACAAACCAGGGTTGACCCCACTGTCTAACAACATAGAAACAAACCCACATAGTGGAAGCAGTATTGGTTTATTACATCATCATCACCATTACCATCAATAACACATCTCTCTCACGTTTCCTTGGGAATGGTTCTATCTATCTAACCCCGTCCTATAATCGTCAGGCAGGGAGACCAGGGGGCAGTTTGTATCAAGTGTGTCAGAGTAGGAGTGCTGATTTAGGATCAGTTTAGTCTTTTAGATCACAATGAATGAGATTACATGGACAGGGAAGTCCTTATCCTAGATAGTCCCAAGGGTTTACAAGCCCCCTGGCTCACGCAGTACAGTACAGTACAGTACAGTACAGTACAGTACAGTACAGTACAGTACAGTACAGTTCACAAATGGAGAACTGGAAAAACTAAGAGGTGGTTGCATTTTAGTCATGTAGCTAGCATTACATCTGGCTAGCTGTAATATCTGACTTCTCACACAAACTTCATATTAGTCATTACATTTCACCTGTAAGAATAACAGAATGTTCTAATATTCTAATAACAATGCAGTAAGAACGGAAAGGTGTGCTAAATTGAGAAAAGCATGAGAGGCAGTATCACACAGTGGACCATGCATACTGTTCTCTCTCTCACACGCACGCGCATTTGCATGGTTAACTATACTATACAGGCTGATGGCAGAGAAATACTTAAATAGCTAAAAGTGCGTATGAAATAAGTGAGGGTATAAATAGTTTACGTAATATACAGTCTGGTTAAATGAACAGGTAAGTGAATATTTTGCATGGTTAAATTAACTGTACAGGTAAATATACAGTTACATTTACAGGTAAGTGAATATTTGCATGGTTACATTAACTGTACACACACACACACACACACATATATACACACACACACACACACACACACACAGTGAGAATGTATGCGAGAGAAAGATAAATAAAATAAATGAGAAAAAGAAAAACAGACACAGAATCACTCATCAGTCATTTAAATGTTTGATTCACGGGAGAAAAAAAATCATGCCATCCTGAATGAATCAGGGTGTGCACTATTTCTGAATATATCACATCATAATATGTGCATAGATCAGGCAAGCCTACACATTCAGCTGTTTTTTTTTACATGTCTGTAGACACAGATACCTTCAGTGACCATAACTAGCCTTCAAAACACAGTGTTGAGGTACAACTGTGTAGTGGCCGACACAGCTGGAGCCAGAATGGCATAAGCCCTTAGAGGCGTGACCCCATAACACACACTCCATAATTATCCATTCAAAATGTTCATACACGGCTGTCTCTAAAGTAGTCATGCAAACATCAATCTTCAAGTATCTTCACATTTTATAATTAGGATCCAGTATCAAATATTATTTTTAATAATAATATTATATATATTTTGGTTGAGCTTCCTAAAGGGGCAATCTGCAGTTGAAACAATAACAAAGCCCCAACCCTACCACAGTTTTGGTAAAACACTGAGGGTTAAGGCTGGAGAAATGTAACCACTCTCAAAATTCATAAACATAGTTATGGATGCAACGACTGACCATCCATGATATCCAAATTATAGTTTTAACCATGTTTTGTGGCTATACAGTGTTTGTTTACGTTTCAATTGTTTACAAACATTAGATTAAAACAAGATACATTTTGGGTTCTGAATGGGTACGACAGTTCTTCGAGAATCATGGTGGCAAGCAGCCAAGCAGTTAAGAGTGTTGCTGGTTTGAATCCCTGAGCCGACTAGGTGTAAAATGAGAATCAATGGATATGCAGATTGCGGGATGAAATGCACAAAATGTTATAATTACAAATTTAAAAAATCGTAAAATAAAATAAAAGCAAGAAGTTGGAGAGAAGGGCAGATTTGGTCCATTTTCTTCTTTCGAGATCTGGTGATTGTCGCATTCTGTGACCTCATTCTGTGACATCAGCGAGGTGTTCCATGTGAAGCCTCAGCCAAGACCAACGTCCAGTGACATCATCACTACAAAGCCCAGGATGGAGGTCCAGGAAGCCAATTTACCGTTCCCACTTCAAGATAATATACATGGACACGGTTAATCAATGTTGGTGTAGTTATACAGTACTTCAATCATATACAGTACACTGAGACACAGCGACATAAACGGAGTATGGAAAGATAAGACGGACAGACAGACAAAGAATGACAAACATAGAATGACATAGACATACTTGAAACACCTTACTGCAACCTTACTGCATTTTGCACTACATTTGCACTCTGTATATAGATTTTCTATTGTGTTATTGACTGTACGTTTGTATATTTCCCATGTGTAACTCTGTGTTGTTTTTTGTCGCACTGCCTTGCTTTGTCTTGGCCAGGTCGCAGTTGCAAATGACAACTTGTTCTCAACTGACCTACCTGGTTAGATAAAGGTGAAATAAAATAAACTGTCAGGTTACACACACACACACACACACACACACACACACACACACACACACACACACACACACACACACACACACACACACACACACACACACACACACACACACACACACACACACACACACACACAATAGACTGGCCAGCAGGCACACACTTCACACTGACAGTCTACCCACACAAAACGTTGTGTTGAAGAGAGGACAAGCCAAAAGACAGCTCGCTTCCCGACTTAAATTTTAAAGCAAACAATACGCCCAGGGTTGTGAAAACCAGAACATTCCAGGGGCACCGTGTCTTTGCTCCTCTCCCACTCTCCCTCCCTGCGGCTCACACTTACACAAAGACAGCGATTGATCAAGTCTGACTCAGTCGCAGCGATGGGAGAGCTGCGAACAACCACGCACAGAGTTGGAACCAGGGTGGGCAAAATTTGAAAAATAAGAGACAGAAACATTTATTTTGTTCTCTGCCTTTGTCCTATGATTTCTGTCTCTTACCTTTTCTCTCACCCTCTCTTTGTATGCTTATGTATTACTAGGAAACTTTGTTCAAGTGTTTTCTAAAGGGTTGGACATGGGCTAAGCCTAGACTAAGACATGGGTTTAAGCGATGGGAGAGCACTGTTAATAGAACAACTCTGCCTCCTCTCGCTCTATGTTCCCCATCAGTCTGCATGGCCACCCACCTGAGTTGAGCCTCTGGGATGATGTCATCGACCACCACATACACCATGGCTCCGGCAGCGAAGGCCAGGGCGTACGGCAACAGTGGTTCTGCCAGCACCACGGCAACTGCGCCTAGCAACCCAGCGATTGGTTCTACCATACCACTGAGCTGCCCATACCTGAGGAAATAAACATTGAGGAGTTAGTTATGATCGTAGTTAGTACACTTTGGGGTAGGGATGTGACAAATGAAAAAAAAAGATCTTAACTTTTAAACTGACATTTTATTTTATTGGTCTTCTATTAAAACAATAAGAAATATCCATACAATTCCATGTGAATTTACAATGCAGCTGCTGTCAGCAACGATTTGGGTCTCAAGGTACCGTATAGGTATATTTTAACAATGAAAAGGCTTTGTCTAAAATTAAATCTAATGATATATGTGACATTGCTACATAGCCTACAAGGATAGACTATTCAAAGCAGCACTACAGTAAGAGGCTCCATGTGTAGCAAGTGAAGTGGGAGATTTATAATCAATGCAAAATTGAAAATTACAGAATTAATTTGGTTAAATGAGAAGGAATAGGCTACAATGATCGACCAAGAAGTAGGCTTTTGTTTTATATGAATGGGGTTGTTGTAGACAAGGGCGGGGAGCGCAGAAAAATTGCCTCAATTAGCTTTGCTACTTTCATTAGCTAGCTGGCTAACTTAGCTGGCTACTGTAGCTAGTCAGCTTCCTTTCTGTAGCTAGTCGCTTGCCTTTCTCTGCCGTTTTTCCAATTGTTAACGACGATGACGTAGTAGTGGAGAGTCGAGTCCAATATTATTGATTCCTCGACTCCTTGCACGTCGACTAGATTCTTCTAGGATACGACTTCTAGAATAGATTCTTCTAGGAATCGACTCTTCAACTTCTAAGATTCTGTATTTTTGGAACGGAGGAGACTGATTAGTTGCCGTACTTGCCACCAGGCCAACAGAGTCAGAACCGTGCACTAGGCTCATCCATCGGTAATCAAAAGCTGTATCTTGAAATGGAATTTCTTGGCTTGCAATGACTCGCAACTTCAATAAAGCAGGGCCTATCACCAATGAATAGGCTAGGATATTCTACATACAACAGACCGAAGACTAAACACACACTCTCATCATTAGTGAAGAGAAAGAGCAGGCGAACCAGCGCGAGGGAGGGAGAGAAAAGAGGGGGCATATGTCTTGGAAATCTGTATCGCACAATGTCTTGTCTTGCATGCCTAAAGTTTGCGTCTTCCTCTCTGGTTTCATTTAAATTACACAACTTTCGCCAGGCCTTTATAGCCTATTGTCTAGTTAGGCTATAACTAAAATTATAACTTTATTTTTATTTTTCTTAAAATGTTCACACCCCTACTAGGGGCCCTTTTAGGCTTATTCAGATATTGACTGTCAAACCAAGATAAAACAATTCCCTTAATATGAGTTGAGATGGAACAGAGTAGGCCATACAAAGGTATTATATGGATATTAACAGAGAAGTGTTACTCACCAGAAGGCTTTCCATGTGGACATCCCTGCACCTCGCAGAGGGAGGCTCACCGCAAGGCCCTCTGGGAAATTCTGGATACCTATGCCGATGGCCAAGTTTCTGTAAAACATATGATCACACTAGAGGATTCCACTTCTTAGATCATTGTCCGATGGCCTTTCAAATTACATATGTTATTACCGTTAACCTAATCAATGGTCTTTCATTGACATTGGTTTAGAAGCCTAAGTGGAAGAGATTTTAGAGCTTTGAGTTTGTATTTGAAACATTACATTCACTTGAACCTCATTGCTTCAAAGGAATTGGAGCTTTATCATGGCTAAGTGAGGTAGAAAGAAGTGTGGTTGGTGGGTGGCTGAAGTGTGGTTGGTGGGTCGGTTGGTTGGTTGGATAGCTAGGAGACTGTATCTGAACGATATATAGTACATAGCATGGGGGAAAAAACTATTTTGTGCTGTCAGTTACAGTGTGAAACCTGTTCTGGGGTCAGTTATAAGGCAGTCGTGTTCAGTCACATTACACACTGGAGGAAATCATCATTACAGTAAAACCCACAGAGACTATGGATAGGGGCTCATTCTCAGGACAGGAAATGAGCAGGAAACAATTGCTAAGGAGACAGCATGTCAAGAAACATGAGGAGAGCGTTGGATGTGAGGAGTCGGGAGTTCAGCAGAAAATGGATGTTAAACAAAAAGTTGAGCTTAGAAGTGTGAAACCATAGACTAATGTCCAAAAGAACAAATACACAACACCCAAGTCACTATTCCCCACCACCATCCAAGGCTCTCCCAAGCATCCATAAAACTGAGCATAACAGCACACTCCCAGTCGACACTACTAGCAGCCAGGGTCATAATTCAACAACATGCTCATAAGTGGTGTTAACCAGTGTGTTTGTTTGTCTGCTCACACTCCACTGAATCCTAGTCGGACTGCTTCAGTTCCCAGGGGACAAGGAACTCAGCAACGCCACACACTGGTGTGTTTGGGGGGAACGGCTTTGTTTGTGTGTTTTAGGGGAAAACTCTGTTTTGGGTTTCCTCCTTCCCTCTCTCCCTCCCTCCCTCGATCCCTGTGAACCACTCCCTGGCACAGAGTCAAGAGCCTGCCCCCAGAGGGAAGATGAATGACAGCTAGTCACGGAAAGGCTTACAGCTGCCACAGCCTGGGAGACAGAGGGACACTGAGTGAATGAGAGACAGAGAAAAGAGAGATAGAAGAGAGATGAGAGAGGGAGAGAGTAGTGTAGTTAGTATGCTTGGTTGTAGAGCGGGAACCACAATGTGGAAGTGTATTTTGAACATGAGAGAGCACTTCTGTGTCAAGGAAAGAATGAGGACACGATGATAGTTAGAGAGAGAGAAAGAGAGAGAGAGAAGGAAGGAACAAAGTAGTTGTGAAGTGTGTGTAGCATGAATGTATATGTGTGTGTATGTCTGTGTGGGGGTGCGCATGAGTGAGTGCATGTGTGATAAGTTGTGGAGAATCAGAGCAGGTGGTCAGTCCAGTTCAAGTGTTCAGCAGTCTGATGTCTCGTAGATGGTTTCAGACCTCACGCTCCGACACAGTCTGCCCAACCGTAAGGGAGAGAACAGCTCGCGGCTGGGTATGTGCGGTATCCTTGATGATGCTGGGTGCCTTCCTCAGGCACCGTTTCGAGTAGATGTCCTGAATGGAGCAATTCACGCACCAGGCCGTGATGCAACTGGTCAGGACCCTATCGATGGCGCAGGGGTAGTATTTGGAGAGGACCCGGGGCAGCATTCCACATTTTTTAAAGCTTGTCACTCTCTTTACTGCAGTCCCATTGATGTGGATTGGGTCATGCTCCCTCCTCTGCTTACTGAAGTCAACAATCAACTCCTCTGTGTCGTCAGCAAGCTTGATGATGGAGTTGGTGTCGTACAAAGCCACACAGTCATGGGTGAACAGGGAGTACAGCAGAGGGCAGAGGACACACCCCTGGGGGGCCCCTGTGTTAAGAGTTAGTGTGGAGGAGGTATTGTTGCCAATCCTCACAGCCTGTGGTCTGCCCATCAGCAAGTCCAGGATCCAGTTGCAGAGGGTGGTGTCCAGATCCAGGGCTCTGAGCTTGTTGTCGAGCTTGGAGGGAACAATAACGTTGAATGCTGAACTGTAGTCAATCAACAGCGTTTTCAAATAGCTGGTCCGGCTGTGTGAATAGCGATGGAAATGGCTTCTTCCGTCGATCTGTTTGAGCGGTAGGCAATCCAGTGTGCCTGACATGCTGGCCTTGATATGGGCCATGACAAGCCTCTCGAAGCACTTCATGATGACCAAGGAGAGCGCGACGGGGCGATACCAAAACAAGTGCAAATGATTAGAAAAAATTAGAGAGAAACTATGGAGGTCCAGCCTTCCATAAAGATAAGAAAATTGGTCTGTTTGGGTCTTAACCATATGGGTGTGTGGTAACACATCATTCAAAGATCAAAAGACCTACCCGAGGCCCTCAGAAGAAAGATTATTGATGCCCATGAGTCTGGGAGGGGTTACAAATCCATTTCCAAGCAATTCGAAGTACATCATTCCATTTCCAAGCAATTAGAAGTACATCATTCCACTGTCTGACGATAATTCCAGACCACTGGCAAACTACCTGGGACAGGTGGTCCCACCAAAGTCAGCCCGAGAGCTGACAGAAAGATGCTCATAGAAGTCTCTAAGAACCCCAGGGTAACATCAAGGGATCTACAGGCCTCTCTTGCCACAATCAATGTCAAAGTGCATGGGTATACTGTCTTACTCTTTTTTGAGATTATTTTATTTTAATTGCATAACATTTTCAATGTTTTTTTTGTTGTTGTTGTGTGATTTGTTAACTTACTTTTTCACATGACTGTATGATTCCCAATAAAGCCCTTGCATCGAATTTAATTGAATTGAGAGAGAGAAAGAGAGAGAGAGAGAGAGAGAATATAAAAATTATCTGGAGAAACCAACGAGAAGGCTGGAGTATTGGAACAAAGGAAGGATGTCAGAGAAAAACATCTGGGCAGCGTGAGAGAGGAGACAAAGAGACAAAGAGACAGACAGAGGAGGATGAAAAAGAAAGAGAGAAGGGAGAAAAAAATAAAAATTATAAAAGGGATAGAATAGGAGGAGTCCAGAGTGAGGAGACCCTGTGCCTCTGGTGTGGTTGAGGGGAACCCAGTCACCCAGTTCTAGGTTCACTGCTGATCACATGGGGGCTGTATTGGCAGGAAACACCACCTCATACACCACTATTTCATAAATGTGAGCTACATTTCCCCATTACAGCACAGGATCATTTAATGGCAGATCTGTTTGTTTAGCTGCAGTATGAGGACAGGACTGGCCCAGAGCGGATGGAACCAGATGGGGGGAGGGAGAGAGAGAGAGCGAGAGAGGCAGGAGAGGTGGAACTGTACATAAGCACTGTCCTGATCGTAGCACTGTCCTGATCGTCTCTTCATGTCCTGTTTGTCAACATACACCGGATGTACAGTTTGTGTGTGTGCATGTGTCTGTCTGTCTTGATACCAGACACTGCCCTGTAGACCATGTTCCCCTGCCTCTCTGGTATTGGTGTGGAGGGTTCTCTCTCTCTTTTGCTACCATTGTAAAAGGTTTGTCGGCCTATGTAGCCAAATTGTATCTACGATCGTATGTTATCCAATCATGCGTTTAATATGTTCTATTTATATCTGTAAATCAACCAATGACATCAAGCCGCACCCGGCCCTGATTACAGACACCTGTGTGTCCTTCCAAACTATATAAATGAGTGACCCGCAGAGTTTGTCGTTATGCCCTGATGAAGACAGCTTGGCCGTCGAAGCGTTATTCAATTATTGCCTCAGGCTCCTCGAGTGTTCTCTACCACACACATCATTATGACCGCCATCACATGTCACGAAAGGCACACTGTTCTCAGCAGAGTGATTTCAACACATGCTCCCACGTTAGCAGCCCATTAAAATGATGCTAGCAGGGCGTTGGATCGCTCGACAAGTGATTTACTGCTGAGACACTACCAACCTTTAATGAGCTGTACTGGAAGAAACAGGCGCTGGTTAGCATGCTAATCGCTAGTCTATCTCTGTGTACTGAAGTAATTGTGAGCATTCATTCGACTCAGCAACTATTTAAAATAATGTACTTACAAACACTGGATTAGTAAAGAACAAGTCATATCCTATTGATTCTCTTCATTCATACACAATAGTCTTGAGCTCCTTCAATTGATCCATTTCAGTCATTTAGCAGACACTCTTATCCAGAACAACTTACAGGAGCAATTAGGGTTATGTGCCTTGCTCAAGGGCACATCGGCAGGATGTTCACCTAGTCGGCTCAGGGATTCAAACCAGCGAACTTTCGGTTACTGGCCCAACGCTCTTAACCACTAGGTTACCTACCTTCCCTCAATCCCTGCCTGCCATCCTCAGCTAGGTGTGTGGTTGTAACGACTGGTCTGGTCTCCTCTCCTCTCCTCTCCTCCCCTCCGTGGCACCTTTTTACCCTCTGTTAGACTCCATCCCTCATTCCTCTCTGAGGGCCAAGGCTCCACTTTCCCCCAGACAAACCAACCCCTCAACACACACACACACACACACACACACACACACACACACACACACACACACACACACACACACACACACACACACACACACACACACACACACACACACACAGCGCTCCCTCAGCAATGTGTGTCGAACAGCACAGATGAAGCACTAACTAACCATTGAAGTGTCTGTCAAAGTAAACACACATATGTTTCATACTGACTGGCCACTCTACCGGATGGTAGGGAATGGGGATTGTATTGGTTCCACTGCAGTGCATTTCAGTGGTTAGAGTGATGGGTTGTTGTTGATGCTGCAGACTACACATATATTTTCCTAATCCCATGGCTATAGGCTGAACAAGCAATAATAATGTTTTTCTAAGATGATCAAAAAGTCTCAATCTCTGGGGGGCAAATGGTTCTGTACGCACACCTTCCATTTGCTCGATCTGTTTCTCCCTCTCTTCTCGCCTTCCTTTCTCTCTTCCCCTCTCCCTCTTTCTTCTTTAACCTTTTTTCCTCTACGTCGCTTTCTCTCTCAGGATGGAGGGATGCAGTGAAAGGCTCTATTGAAAGCAGGTCTGCACGTGTGGAGGAACCCGTACCATATAGCCTAGTTTATGTTATGTCAGGAATGCGCTGAATGTCAGTAGCAATCAGTGAAACACGACTCCAACTACCAGACGACCGAAAAAGGAGAAATGAGACATTTTTCAAAGCTAAGAAAATATGTCTGATGGCCTTTGGCCCCCTTTTTCCACATAAAAGTGAAAGAGAAGTTGAAAAAGAAAAAGTCTTGTGATATTCTACTCTCCTTCTCCCACCCTAATTTTTCCCTTGTCTCTTTCTACCTGTTCTCTCTCTCTCTCTCTCTCTCTCTCTCTCTCTCTCTCTCTCTCTCTCTCATCTTTGCTTCATCATCATCATCATCATCATCATCATCAGGCACTACAGTAAGCTCCTCCAACACACCAGAATAAACAAGAAAACAAACAAGTCGTAACCCTGCTGCTACACTGATCCATATTCAGTGATTGAGTAATAAGGTACATATGCCCACATCCTGCTGGGATTCTGTCTCTTCTATTGCACCCTTGAAGGAAGTCTGCCCTTCCTTGCCATGAAGAATTACATGAATGTAATATTGCATGGCCATATCTACGACTGCCATGACTAACCAATGACATCACTAATGGAAAGCAGACAAAAGCCTGACAGGATGAGGGCCATATCTAAAGAGAGAAACAGTAATATATGGTTCCCATAAAGATTACTCCATGTTTGAGACAGAATTAAGACCTAGGGAAAACACACAATTAAAGTTTAAAGTACCTAGGATATGTGCTCTTTCCATGACATAGACTGACCAGGTGAATTCAGGTGAAAGCTATGACCCTTATTGATGTCAATTGTTAAATCCACTTCAATCAGGGTAGATGAAGTGGAGGAGACAGGTTAAAGAAGGATTTTTGGGGCATTGATTGTGTATGTGTCCCATTCAGATGGTGAATGGGCAAGACTAAAGATTCAAGTGACTTTGAACGGGGTATGATAGTAGGTGCCAGGCGTGTGTCAAGAACAGCAACGCTGCTGGGTTTTTCACGCTCAACAGTTTCCCATGTGTATCAAGAATGGTCCACCACCCAACGGCCATCCAGCAAACTTGACACAACTGTGGGAAGCAATGAGTCGACATGGGCCAGCATTCATATGGAACGCTTGACACCTTATTTAGGGCAGACCCCATTTAGTCGACTGGTCGATTGTTTGGTCGATAGGCTGTTGGTTCGAAACAAGATTTATTTTGTCGAGCAGGAGAAAAAAATACAAATATCATGGTGTACAAGACATCTGTGATTCGTGCTGAGTGGACTGATCCATTGTGGAGGCCGTGGGGATGGCACAGTCCATCAGTCTAAGACGTGTTACTGAAATTGTATGTAGTTGTATTACATAAGAACAATGGTGCAACACTAATAAAAAGTATATTATTTTAAAACAAATGTGCTTTCTCCCTCGTTAGATAGCGGTCGACGTCCACAGTTCTGAAACACATCAGTGCGCTGTTGAATTTCCGCCTTTTCCTAGACCATGTTGCTATGTGCATGATAGCAACGTTAACCAGTATATTGGTGTTGAGGACAGCAGCAGAATGAGGAGACGAGAAAACAGACCCTGCCTTATTGTCTAAGAAAAGTGAGGAGAGAGGAAACCCAAACGTAGGTCTATAATCTATAGCCTAACTGTGAAATGTGCCTGGCTTTATAAATCATCAATATATCTACAGAAACAAGACAGATTTGCTTTGCTGTAATCAAGGCTTTACAACGTATTTCACTCAGTGTTCTGTCACTCATGGGCAGTGGCGGTTCTAGCTTGTATGTCGTTCTGGGCGAACCCGCCCTTCCGGCTGCCCATGTCGCCTATACCTACAGTTGAAGTCGGAAGTGTACATACACCTTAGCCAAATACATTGAAACTCATTTTTTCACAATTCCTGACATTTAATCCTAGTATAAATTCCCTGTCTTAGGTCAGTTAGGATAACCACTTTATTTTAAGAATGTGAAATGTCAGAATAATAGTAGAGAGAATGGTTTATTTCAGCTTTTATTTCTTTCATCACATTCTCAGTGGGTCAAACGTTTACATACACTTAAGTAGTATTTGGTAGCATTGCCTTTAAATTGTTTAACTTGGGTCAAACGTTTCGGGTAGCCTTCCACAAGCTTCCCACAATAAGTTGGGTGAATTTTGGCCCATTCCTCCTGACAGAACTGGTGTAACTGAGTCAGGTTTAAGGCCTCCTTGCTTGCACAAACTTTTTCAGTTCTGCCCACACATTTTCTATAGGATTGAGGTCAGGGCTTTGTGATGGCCACTCCAATACCTTGACTTTGTTGTCCTTAAGTCATTTTGCCACAACTTTGGAAGTATGCTTGGGGTCATTGTCCATTTGGAAGACACATTTGCGACCAAGCTTTAACTTCCTGACTGATGTCTTGAGATGTTGCTTCAATACATCTACATAATTTTCCTTCCTCATGATGCCATCTATTTTGTGAAGTACACCAGACCCTCCTGCAGCAAAGCACCCCCACAACATGATGCTGTCACACCCGTGCTTCACGGTTGGGATGGTGTTCTTCGGCTTGCAAGCCTCTCCCTTTTTCCTCCAAACATAACGATGGTCATTATGTCCAAACAGTTCTATTTTTGTTTCATCAGACCAGAGGACATTTCTCCATAAGTACAATCTTTGTCCCCATGTGCAGTTGCAAACCGTAGTCTGGCTTTTTTATGGCAGTTTTGGAGCAATGGCTTCTTCCTTGCTGAGCGGCCTATATATAGGACTCGTTTTACTGTGGATATAGATACTTTTGTACCTGTTTCCTCCAGCATCTTCACAAGGTCCTTTGCTGTTGTTCTGGGATTGCTTTGCACTTTTCGCACCAAAGTACATTAATCTCTAGGAGACAGAACGCGTCTCCTTCCTGAGCGGTATGACGGCTGCGTGGTCCCATGGTGTTTATACTTGCGTACTATTGTTTGTACAGATGAAAGTGGTAGCTTCAGGCGTTTGGAAATTGCTCCCAAGGATGAACTAGACTTGTGGAGGTCTACAAAATACATCTACAGGTACACCTCCAATTGACTCAAATGATGTCAAGCCTATCAGAAGATTCTAAAGCCATGACATAATTTTCTGGAATTTTCCAAGCTGTTTAAAGGCACAGTCAACTTAGTGTATGAACACTTCTGACCCACTGGAATTGTGATATAGTGAATTATAAGTGAAATAATCTGTCTGTAAATAATTGTTGGAAGAATTACTTGTGTCATGCACAAAGTAGATGTCCTAACCAACTTGCCAAAACTATAGATTGTTAACATGAAATGTGTGGAGTGTTTGAAAAATGAGTTTTAATGACTTCAACCTAAGCGTAGGTAAACTTCTGACTTCAACTGTAAATCCGCCACTGTTCATGGAGACACTACGTCTCTAAGGGTAGAGCTAGAAAATTCAAGTCCCTTGGGTGCTGCCATAGAGTTACATTAGAAGTGTCCATCCAAGAAGGCTTAAGGTCAATGGCCACAGATAAAATGACGTCAAATCACATTATATCGACAGTAGCTTGATTGGACTGATCATGTCAACATCATACTTTCAAAATCTTAGCTAGCAGTCATGAATCAAGTCGACAATCTACTGTCAAATCCTTTTTAATCCTTGTCATATGAAGAGAAATAATGAAGAGAAATTATAGATTAAACGTATCGGTGCTCATCGGCCATTGGACATAAACATTACACAACAAGTTGGAAATCGCAAATTCAACAATGAGTGATTTGGAAGGAATTAGTAGCCAACTGCAAGCATTGCAAAGCAATCATTAGCCTGCTATTCAGTGGAGTGGCTGTGTAGTCCAAGTCTAAAATTAACATTCAACATTGACCTTGCTGTCAATGAAGCATGATTTGTGCCGCACTCAAACCAACTGTTAACTCGGAACTGCAAAATCTGACTTTAGTGAGTTCAAGACAACTGGGAACTCATGGAAAAACGAGCTACGAATGGGAAAATACATTTTGAACTTTCATCCAACTCGGAATTGTACATTCGGAACTCCGGCCTCTTTCTAGAGCTACAACCTCAAGATCACAGACGTTTTCATGATTCAAATTTTTTCAGAGTTCACAGTTGTCTTGAAAGCACCATAAATCCAGAGAATGCCAGACTTTGATGACAAAGTTTGATGACAAAATTTCCCCACGAACGAACGAACGACCGCCGCGCCACCTTCCTGTTGAAGTGAGCACGGCACAAGGTGAGTCTCGAAATGTATTGTATGCTGCTGCATAAATGATATGTAATATACCAGGGAGATTTGTATACTGTAGCTAAGAAACTAATACTAAGTGTATGTGGTGTAGTAAGCTGTTAGTAGCCCATGTGCATCAGCCTAATAATTTGGTCTATTTTCACGGAACATGACTGCTTGACTGAGGTGCAGAAGCTGAAATAATTTGTGTTGGAGCTGAGAGATGACGTGGTGGTTCTGAGAGACATCGTTTCGGAGTAGAGAAAGAAGCTGTGGAACACGAAGACAGGAGTGGCAGCCAGCGAGGGCCAGGTGGAGGAACTGAAGATATTTTATTTATTTATTTTTATTTAACTTTTATTTAACTAGGCAAGTCAGTTAAGATCAAATTCTTATTTACAATGACGGCCTACACCGGCCAAATCTGGAAAAAGCTGGGACAATAATGCGCCGCCCTATGGGACTCCCAAACACGGCCGGATATGATGCAGCCTGGTTTCGAATCAGTGACTGCAGTGACGCTGAGATGCAGTGCCTTAGACCGCATTTCTCCTTAATGGGTGTATGAATTCATATGTTAATAATATAATATATGCCATTTAGTAGACACTTTTATCCAATGCAACAGTCATACATACATACGTTTTTATGTATTAAAAGTGTATTAAGTCACAATCTTGGCATTTGATGTGCCATGCTCCACCAACTGAGTCATACAGGGCAATTACTGTCAGCCATGGGTGCCAGAAAGACAGCCAGTGAGAGAGAGGTGGAGGAACTGAAGAGAGAGAACGCACAGACCAAAGGTGGCTTTCTCAGCTGGTTTGACCGATGACAGAGTTGTAGGATCCTTCGATACTGAACACACACTGGTCTACACCAAAGTCTTCACCAACATTGGCCAAGCCTATAACCCAACTACAGGAATCTTCACAACACCAGTGAGAGGGGTCTACAACTTCAGATTCAGAGCATGTAACAAGAGAGAGATAAGAGCGTAGTGTACAATGTTTGTGAATGGCAAGTTCATTCTGCACAATTATGAGCAGGAACCTGATTCCCAACTTAGGTGTATGTCTAATGCAGCAGCTGGAGGAAGGGGATGTGGTGTACATGAGGCTCTCCTCAGGGAACCAGCTCTTTGATAGCAATATGAATCCTGTCATATTCAGTGGCTCTCTACGCTTCCCTATGTGAGTATTTAGGGGTTAGGATTGGGTAAGCCAGTTGTACTTAGGTCATGAAGTATTTCTAAATTATATTCTTCAAGAATCAATGGGTCTATAATATAATTAACTGACATCATCATTGAGCAGTTGTACATGTTGCAGATTGTACCTTTAAGATTGTTGCTGTGGTAAAGGGGATTCAGTTTTCTGAACCTTTGGAATTCTGTGCGGGACGTAGCCTTTCAGAGGGCATTCTAAGACAAGCACAGGCACAATGCCTCTTGAGTCTTTTCCAATACATTATGTTATGTTTCAAGATTTAATCATGTATATTATTGCCATACCAACCAAAGTTGTTAGGAATTTGAGAATTTAGTGAATATCATACAAAAATTGTCCTGAGTAAGTCACTTTCTGACTCACCCGCTCTCTACCCCCTCTCTCTCTCTCTCTCTCTCTCTGCCCCCCCCCCCCATCTCTCTCTCTGCTCCCTTTCTCTCTCTCTCTGCCCAGTAAATACAGTACAATGCAATGAGGATAATGAAATACAGTTAATTACAGTGGTAATAATGATAATAATAAAAATAATAATAATAATAATACGGAGATGGCGGCCTCACAACTAACTCTAAGGAAAATTTGAGTAAAAAAAAAAAAAATGTATGTATGTATTAGCGCAAACCACCGTATTTCACCATGGTAAGGTGACTGGGAATATGGCAGAATACAGTGTAGTTATTCACTCCGCAAGGCAATCAAACATGTAAAACGTCAATATAGAGACAAAGTGGAGTCGCAATTAAAGGGCTTAGACACGAGACGAATGTGGCAGGGTCTACAGACTATCATGGACTACAAAAGACTGTTAAATAGCCATCACTAGCACATTAGAGGCTGCTGCCTATAGACATAGACTAGAAATCACTGGCCACTTTAAGAAATGGAACACTAGTCACTTTAATAATGTTTACATATCTTGCATTACTCATCTCATATGTATATACCATATTCTATACTATTCTACTGTATCTTAGTCTATGCCGCTCTGACATTGCTCGTTCATATACAGTTGAAGTCGGAAGTTTACATACACTTAGGTTGAAGTCATTAAAACTAATTTTTCAACCACTCCACAGATTTCATGTTAACAAACTATAGTTTTGGCAAGTCGGTTAGGACATCTACTTTGTGCATGACACAAGTAATTCTTCCAACAATTGTTTACAGACAGATTATTTCACTTATAATTCACTATATTACAATTCCAGTACGTCAGAAGTTTACATACACTAAGTGGACTGTGCCTTTAAACAGCTTGGAAAAATCCAAAAAATGATGTCATGGCTTTAGAAGTTTCTGATAGGCTAATTGACATCATTTGAGTCAATTGGAGGGGTACCTGTGGATGTATTCCAAGGCCTACCTTCAAACTCAGTGCCTCTTTGCTCGACATCATGGGAAAATCAAAAGAAATCAGCCAAGACTTCAGAAAATAAGTCTGGTTCATCCTTGGGAGCATTTACGTGGTACCTCCATTTATGCCTGGAGGTACCACGTTCATCTGTACAAACAATAGTAACCAAGTATAAACACCATGGGACCACACAGCCGTCATACAGCTCATGAAGGAGACGCGTTCTGTCTCTTAGAGATGAACGCACTTTGGTGTGAAAAGTGCCCCACAAGGGTGCATGCTCAGACCACTCATGTACTCCATGTTCAGCCACATCAGAGGCTGCTGCCTATAGACATCGACTAGAAATCACTGGCCACTTTAAGAAATGGAACACTAATAATGGTTACATATCTTGCATTATTAATCTCATATGTATATACTGTATTCTATACTATTCTACTGTATCTTAGTCACTTAATAATGTTAACATATCTGGCATCACTCATCTCATACAGTGGGGAAAACAAGTATTTGATACACTGCCGATTTTGCAGGTTTTCCTACTTACAAAGCATGTAGAAGTCTGTAATTTTTATCATAGGTACTCTTCAACGGTGAGTGACGGAATCTAAAACAAAAATCCAGAAAATCACATTGTATGATTTTTAAGTAATTAATTTGCATTTTATTGCATGACATAAGTATTTGATACATCAGAAAAGCAGAACTTAATATTTGGTACAGAAACCTTTGTTTGCAATAACAAAGATCATACGTTTCCTGTAGTTCTTGACCAGGTTTGCACACACTGCAGCAGGGATTTTGGCCCACTCCTCCATACAGATCCTTCAGGTTTCGGGGCTGTCGCTTGGCAATACGGACTTTCAGCTCCCTCCAAAGATTTTCTATTGGGTTCAGGTCTGGAGACTGGCTAGGCCACTCCAGGACCTTGAGATGCTTCTTACGGAGCCACTCCTTAGTTGCCCTGGCTGTGTGTTTCGGGTCGTTGTCATGCTGGAAGACCCAGCCACGACCCATCTTCAATGCTCTTACTGAGGGAAGGAGGTTGTTGGCCAATATCTCGCGATACATGGCCCCATCCATCCTCCCCTCAATACGGTGCAGTCGTCCTGTCCCCTTTGCAGAAAAGCATCCCCAAAGAATGATGTTTCCACCTCCATGCTTCACGGTTGGGATGGTGTTCTTGGGGTTGTACTCATCCTTCTTCTTCCTCCAAACACGGCGAGTGGAGTTTAGACCAAAAAGCTCTATTTTTGTCTCATCAGACCACATGACCTTCTCCCATTCCTCCTCTGGATCATCCAGATGGTCATTGGCAAACTTCAGGCGGGCCTGGACATGCGCTGGCTTGAGCAGGGGGACCTTGCGTGCGCTGCAGGATTTTAATGCATGACGGCGTAGTGTGTTACTAATGGTTTTCTTTGAGACTGTGGTCCCAGCTCTCTTCAGGTCATTGACCAGGTCTTGCCGTGTAGTTCTGGGCTGATCCCTCACCTTCCTCATGATCATTGATGCCCCACGAGGTGAGATCTTGCATGGTGCCACAGACCGAGGGAGATTGACCGTCATCTTGAACTTCTTCCATTTTCTAATAATTGCGCCAACAGTTGTTGCCTTCTCACCAAGCTGCTTGCCTATTGTCCTGTAGCCCATTCTAGCCTTGTGCAGGTCTACAATTTTATCCCTGATGTCCTTACACAGCTCTCTGGCCTTGGCCATTGTGGAGAGGTTGGAGTCTGTTTGATTGAGTGTGTGGACAGGTGTCTTTTATACAGGTAACGAGTTCAAACAGGTGCAGTTAATACAGGTAATGAGTGGAGAACAGGAGGGCTTCTTAAAGAAAAACTAACAGGTCTGTGAGAGCCGGAATTCTTACTGGTTGGTAGGTGATCAAATACTTATGTCATGCAATAAAATACAAATTAATTATTTAAAAATCATACAATGTGATTTTCTGGATTTTTGTTTTAGATTCCGTCTCTCACAGTTGAAGAGTACCTATGATAAAAATTACAGACCTCTACATGCTTTGTAAGTAGGAAAACCTGCAAAATCGGCAGTGTATCAAATACTTGTTCTCCCCACTGTATGTACAGTGTATAATGTATTCAATACTATTCTCCTGTATCTTTGTCCATGCCGCTCATCCATATATGTATATATTCTTAAATCCATTCCTTACTTAGATGTGTGTATTAGGTATATGTTGCGTAACTGTTAGATTACTTGTTAGATATTACTGCACTATCGGAGCTAGAAGAACAAGCATTTCGCTACACTCGCATTAACATCTGCTAAACACGTGTATGTGACCAATTACATTTGATTTGATAATAATGTATATAGGTACACCACTATTGGTGTTGTAATGTGTAATCTTCGGTTGGTACATTTAAATAAAAATAAGCTTATAATTTTTTTTATAAATGGCTAATTAATAAACAACAAAATGTACATGGATGATGGTTACACTATGTATTACTTATAAGTTATATACAATGTAAATACTTCAGGGAATTAATGTTCATGGGATGTCCCTCAGGCTATGGCAATTATAAATATCTGGCAGTAATATTTGCGCTTTCTCCCTCACGCAGAATAATTCACAGCTTAATGTAAGTAGCAAATACATTTTCTTGAAAAAATAGGCCCTCTGAAAGCATCTCACAGATGTATTTCTGTATTTGGATTTGATCTCTCTCTCTTTCTGTCTCTCTCTCTCTCGCTCTCTCATGCTTTTCATATTTCTTCTGTAAGAAACATGTCAATTTAGCCCTATCCATATAGGCCGATTCCCCCCGAGTGTAAAGGGTTAAAACTGTGAGCTTTGGCTGAGAGCCCTGTCAGGGAGAGACTCCACAGTACACTGAAAAGGTCACGCCAAGAGGTCAGGCCGCTCATGAGGACTGTTTGCTCCCGATCTCCGTGGCCAATGTAAGACGTTTAAGTGCATTAACCCTCACAAGGCTGCCGGCCCAGACAGCATCCCAAGCCGCGTACTCAGAGCATGCGCAGACCAGCTGGCTGGAGTGTTCACTAACCCAGTCTGTTGTCCCCACTTGCTTCAAGATGTCCACCATCGTTCCTGTACCCAAGAAAGCGAAGGTAGCTGAACTAAATGACTATCGCCCCGTAGCACTCAATTCTGCAATCATGAAGTGCTTTGACAGGCTAGTTAAGGACCATATCACCGCCATATTACCTGACACATAAACCTGTGTTTATAAACCTGTGTGTGTTAACCTGCATAAATCCCCAACAGATCCATGGACGACGCAATCACCATTGCATTGCACACTGCCTTATCCCACCTGGACAAGAGGAATACTTATGTAAGAAGGCTGTTCATCGGCTACAGCACGGTGTTTAACACCATAGTTCACTCCAAGCTCGACACTAAGCTCAGGGCCCTGGGTCTGAACCCCTCCCTGTACAACTGGATCCTGGACTTCCTGACAGGCCATCCCCTGTTGGTGAAAGTAGGCAACAACACATCCGCCATGTTGATCCTCAACACAGAGGCCCCACAGGGGTGCGTGTTCAGCCCCCTCCTGTACTCCCTGTTCACCCATGACTGCATGACAACGCACGTCTCCAACTCAATCGTCAAGTTTGCTGGCTACACAACAGTGGTAGGCCTGATTACCAACAATGACGAGACAGCCTACAGGTAGGAGGTGAGTGCCAGTACACCCCCATCCACATCCTCAGCGTGCATATCACTCAGGACCTGAAATGGTCCCTTCACACCGACAGTGTGGTGAAGAAGGTGCAACAGCGCCTATTCAACCTCAGGAGGCTAAAGACATTTGGCTTGGCCCGTAAGACACTCACAAACTTCTTCAGATGCACCATTGAGAGTATCCTGTCTAGCTGTATCACCGCCTGGTATGGCAATTGCACCGTCCGCATCCGCAGGGCTCTCCAGAGGGTGGATACACTGCCTGTCCTCCAGGACATCTACAGCACCCGGTGACACAGGAAGGCCAAGAAAACCATCAATGACCTCACCTCAGCCACCCGAGCCCCGGCCTGTTCACCCCACTACCATCTAGAAGGTGGAGACAGTACAGGTGCATCAAAGCTGAGACAGAGAGAATGATAAACAGCTTCTATCCCCAGGTCATCAGATCGTTAAACAGCCGCTGTTCCTAAACTAGACGGCCTCTG
Source organism: Thymallus thymallus (assembly GCA_023634145.1). Lineage (NCBI taxonomy): Eukaryota > Metazoa > Chordata > Actinopteri > Salmoniformes > Salmonidae > Thymallus > Thymallus thymallus. The sequence continues at coordinate 12,449,373 of CM042387.1, forward strand.
CCCACTACTCTGCCCAGTACCCTACTCTGTCCCTTAGTCACAGTCACAAGCCGGCTACCAACGGGTCCTCTACCCTGCACCTTAGGGACTGCTGCCCTATGTACATAGTCATTGAACACTGGCCACTTCAATGTTTATATACTAGATATAGTGTATATCTACTCAGCCTTGTCTCAGGGTAGTAAGTTGGTGGTTGTTGATATCCCTCTATTGGTGTGGGGGCTGTGCTTTGGCAGAGTGGGTGGGGTTATATCCTGCCTGGTTGGCCCTGTCCGGGGGTATTGTCGGGGGTATTGTCGGAGGGGGCCACAGTGTCTCCTGACCCCCCCTGTCTCAGCTTCCAGTATCTATGCTGCATTAGTCTATGTGCCAGGGGGCTAGGGTCATTTTGTTAAATCTGATGTTATTATCCGGTGTCTTGTGTGAATTTAAGTATGCTCCCTCTAATTCTCTCTCTCTCCCACTCTACCTCCCCACCGGAGGACCTGAGCCTTAGGACCATGCTTCAGGACATCCTGCCCTGATGACTCCTAGCTGTCCCCAGTCCACCTGGTCGTGCTGCTGCACCGGTTTCAACTCTTCTGCCTGCGGTTATGGAACCCTGACCTGTTCATTGGACGTGCCACCTTGTCCCAGACCTGCTGTTTTCATCTCGCTCTTTCTCTACCGCACCTGCGCTCTATCGCACCGTACCTGCAAAAAGCCAAGTGAAATTCACTCCTGATATATTTACCTGTTGCAACCTCTACAACTACTATGATTATTATTTGACCCTGCTGGTCATCTATGAACATTTGAACATCTTGGAGAAAGAACTGGCCTTAATGAATTGAAATA